>OX596045.1:1441517-2848035 GCA_951394065.1 Venusia cambrica | reverse complement strand
GTGTAGGACGCGGATCGTTGACCGGTGAAATAGGGGCCCGAATAGACGAGCTACAGACATGTAAAAATGAATGTAAATGGCAAGTGCAAAGTGGGAAATGAAAAGGGGAAAATGATGAGTGAATAGTGGGAAACTGGAAGGGAAACATTTATTATCAAAAGTGTAATATGTGATATGGTTTGATTTTTTTTAAACATCGTTTCGTATAAAGTTCTGCAGTTCTTACAATATAAAGTAAGTTCAAAAACTAAAATATAGGGCCCTGAATAGACGAGCTACAAACATCTAAAAAGTTATGTAAATGGCAAGTGAAACGTGGGAAACGGGAAGGGAAATACTTATATCAAAAGTATAATATGTGATATGGTTTGATTATTTTTTTTAAAGTGTTTCGTATATATTACAGTTCTTACAATAAAAAGTAAGTTCAAAATCTAAAAAATAGGGCCCCGCATAGACGAGCTACAAACATTTAAAATGGTATGTAAAAAGCGAGTGAAAAGAGGGAAACACTTATTATCATAAGTGAATACTTATAACACACGCGCTATAAAGTATGAAACAAGAATAAATTCTCATCTGAAACTATTATATATAAACTGTCAAATATATCGTCTATTAAATAAACAACTTATACGTTATATATGTATTTTAATGTATCTCATATTTGGTCATATTATTCGTCCATGACCTTATTTTTACTTCGACATATTAGGTTTACAAAAACGTTTGTACTAGCAGTGTATGTGTTTGTGTGTGTTTATGTGGGAGTGTGGAGTGAGCGTTACTCACAAATCTTGCATTCCCTCAGCACAAGTCTCTCAATCGGGAGCCCTAGCCCCGCTATGTTCCCGACGCCGACACTCAGCGACGCCAATCCTGTGCTTTCGCATCTGTGAATCGCATATTTTAATAACGCCCAGTGTTCAAGAAGCAATGGTAGAGAAACCGGTCTACTTGACCCACATGCTGAGGAACGAGCGGCATCAACCTTCAGTACTCTGGACCAATGCTGTCAGTAGCCAGGGACCATCTCCATCAAAGAGTTGGGCTGGCTGGGTTCAGGGACGCTACCGCCGACGGCGAAGCCGATCTCCATTGGCTTAAAATTAGCTTCATGAGAACTAAAAACGATTTTTACTACCGGATATGTGTCATATCCAAAATGGCGTTTCCCATCTCAAAAGTGTACACATGTTATGAAACCTATCTGTTCAGTACATTTGACGGTAAAAATCGTTTCTAGTTCTCATGAAGCTAATTTTAAGCCAATGGAGATCGGCTTCGCCGTCGGCGGTAGCGTCCCAGGATCGTAGAGCAATGTACCCCAGTGTGGGACGTCAATATAATATACATACCAAATTACGAGTCGCTAAGTTACGTAGTTTAAAAAAAAGCTGCTTTTGACAGACTTTTACAGTGACTTTATAAGGGTTGTTAACCGTATGGTCTTTCGCACGAAGCCCTATCAGATGGTATAGTAGGTAGGTACCAAAAACTAAGAGCCCGATTAAATACAATTTACTACCTCTTAAGATGAACGATTAAATAATTGATTACTTATCAAAAATACATTTTGGTAACTTTAGTAAAACATAGGTATAATCACAGGATATGTATTGACTGAGTACATCGAGGTCACAGGGACTTTTCAGACTTTCTTTATGAGCGACCAATTTTAGGGTTCCGTATTATGAGTGCACTCACCGTACGAACAGACCCGCGTCTGTCGCGTTATAACACACGCACGGATGCAGCAGGCTAATGTCTGCGCCTGCAAAAAAAAACAGGACATTAATTTCACACAGCAACTCCTTTCACCGTCTCTGTGGTCTAGAGGTTCGTCCACCGGTATCAGACCCAGAGGTCCCGGGTACGATCCCAGGGGAGTTCAAATATGTGCTCGGTTTGGTTGATGGTAGGACTTGCAAGTCCACCTGGCTAACTACCATATTCCATAAGTCTGTCACCATAAAAACCATTCTAAATGGTGGTGTTCCGGCATTAAGAGCCTAATTAATATGTGCACCACCAACCACCTCTTTAGCCATGAAATACTCTCCATCCAAAGGTTGTCTGGAAGAAATAGCTTCTTAGCGATAAGACCGCCCATTGTACATTTATTTTTAAGTTATCCAGTTTTTATTTTTAAGGTGTGCAATAAAGTATTTTTCTTTCATTCATTCATAAGAGGTAAGATAGTCAGTTCCTCAGACTGTTGAGGATTCCGGGTGGAGTGCGGTTCGACCCTCGGCCTCATATTATCTTGACATCAGGTGAATAAAGTGCAAGCGGTTCCCCGTAGTACAATGAAAAAACCTCCTAGGATCGTAAAGATAACGTGACAATGTGTCAAAAGTGGTATCGGTAAAGTGTAGCGACTTCAATGAGTTTTTTCCCATCTCAAAAAATACCGAACGGTCCTTACCCGTAGCTCTAAGGATCGTAAAGAAACCGTGACAATGTGTTTAAGTCAAATGTGTCAAAAGTAGTGTTACCGACACTACTTTTGACACATTTGTCTTTATTTTTAGGTGAATGGTGTTGCAAGTGCAATGGTTTTTCCCCATCAAAAAAATGCCCAACGCGCCTAAAGAATTTCACTTCAAAAACTTGCAAAGAACTTGCCTTTACAAATGAGGCCTATGGAGAGAAATTTCCCAGTATCGCAAGACGACGAAAATTCAAACGAATGCTTATTCGTATTGTCCTAAATCTGATATATATTTTCAAATTTAAGCTGATCCTTAGTTCGCATATGGCTTACCTTTGGGGCAGTTGTAGGCTGGTCCGGGGGGGATGTACTCTGCCACACTGCATGCCACGAGAACGATGATGATGATGATCATTTTCAAGGGAGGTAGGACTGAAAATGAAATTTATCATTTTATTTATAGACACTAAGTACAATTTTATACAAATGAATAGACCGTTTGTAACGGTCATCAGATAATCCGACTGTTGGTCTAACAAACATACACATAACGACCGACGTTATATGTATGTTAAATTGAAATACAATTAACAGTATTGTATTTCAATTTAACATAGTGGATTAAAAAAAATCAATTTTATTTCATATTAACATTTTATTTACTTAATATTGTCAATATTTTATTATTAACAGAAAATATTAACAGTATTTTGTTTCAATTTGACTCAATGGACAAAAAAAAAACAATGTTTTATTTAATATTAACATTTTATTTAATATTAATAATATTTGATTATTAGCTAAAAATATTAACAATATTTTATTTCAATTTACTGGATGAAAATAATATTTTATTTCAATTTACTGATTACAAATGTTTGTCCTGAATGGTAATCGAACCCACAACCTACAGCGCAGAAGGTTACTACCAACTGAGCTATGAGGCTTGATAAGTAACAATAGTATATAGTTAGTTAGTTAGTATATGATATAATTTTTTTTTAAACATCTAGTTTTTTTTAAGAGGCGTACAATTAGGTTTACGTATTTTAATTTCATTTCTAAAACATTGCTGTCATTTGTGGGATGTAGCCTAGGTAGTGGCAAATTTCACATTTTGAAATCAACATGTGTTTTGAAGTTACAATTTACCAAAAACGCGTCAACGTAGGTACTTATAGTTGAGAAACAACCTTGATTACTAATCTCGGGAAGTCCCAAGTGTCACCAAACATCAATATAGACAGTGGAATTTCCGAAGGCCCTCGTGAAAACCGGATTACCACGCATCAAGAGTAACCGAGTGGGAACCGGAAGAGAATACCCCCTACCCCTTCTCACGGGTCTACTACGAAAAACGAAACATGACGGATCCTTTGACGAACGTTTTTCGATACAAAAATAATTACGTTTCATAAACTAAAAAGGAAACCGACTTCAATGAGGAATACGATACAATTTCATTTACCTGGATGCCGTATTTTTTCCAATTATTTTGATGACAGATGGACGGACAGACAGACGCGTGAAAAGACAGACAGACCTTAAAATACCATCGCTTCAAGTGTGCTATAGGCACACTTTAAGCTTTATATTTGAAGAGTTCCCTCGATTTCTCCAATATCTCATCATCAGATCCTGACCTATAATGACGATGGGACCAACTGTGTAGTTATACCCTTTCAAACAAAAAAGAGTTTTCCACATCGGTCCAGGGACGCTACCGCCGACGGCGAAGCCGATCTCCATTGATGGCTTAAAATTAGCTTCATGAGAACTAGAAACGATTTTTACCTTCCGGGTATGTGTCATATCCAAAATGGCGTTTCCCATCTCAAAAGTGTACACATGTTATGAAACCTATCCGTTCAGTACATTTGACGGTAAAAATCGTTTCCAGTTCTCATGAAGCTAATTTTAAGCCATCAATGGAGATCGGCTTCGCCGTCGGCGGTAGCGTCCCAGGCGTCTTCGAGTAATCGAGGAACATACATAAAAAAAAATAAAAAAACGAATTGAGACCCTCCTCCTTTTTTAAAGTTGTTAATCTCACCTGGTACTAGTTATGATAAGGCCGAAGGTGGACTCGTACTTCATCTAGAATCTTCAAACCCGTTTGCTTAGCGTATCATGACGAAATTCTTATTCTCAGTGGGTATTGTGCGTTACCAAAACACTAACGCGTTCTTTTTATCTACTTACCTTTAAAGGGATAGTTTTTTAATTATCGCTAAAAGACCAAACTATGTTTCGGTAAAACAAATAAGGATATTTCCATAACAGTAGGGAAAAACTAAACTTTTTTCTATTATTTAAATTGGAATCCTAAAACGATCACTAGTAATTTAAATTAATTATAAAATCAGGCATAGGCATACAAACAGGTATAAAGGTAATTTATTTGATAGGAACAAGGAAAATGAGGTTTTGATGAAGTTGTCAAAGAAAAAAATGGTTAGGTAACTGTAATGCGGTAGATAGTTACCTAATAAATGTGGTACATAATTAAAAATATTTTGAACTGGAAAACCAAATGTCATTACCTATACCATTTATAAGTAGGTACTAATAATATCAGGAGGGTGATTTCTACGACACAATGCTACAAACCAAGAAACGCAACAAATCAAGGTTTTTTAAGGTATAATTAGTTGCTAGTATCATAAAATAAGGCCAAAAACCTGTTTTTCTTGAATATAATACGCGACATTTGCACCTATATCTTGAATTCACAGTCGTCATCGCCTACGAACAATTAACTTGTAATTAGATGAGCATATTGCAATATCTACTAAGTACTTACTTTTAAAGTTAAACAAAAGTTATTCCATAACACTGTCCACGGACAAGGAGACAAACTTTCACTTTGAAAAGCCTATTTATTAGCCCTTACCTGCCATTATTCGCAAATGATTTGTCGATTAGGGCAATTCCTCTGGCGCTTGAGTAGAATTTGGAGGTGTTCACATAATAGTTACGTGAAAAGACACGCAATTATTTATTTAGAAATTTAGCGCGACCTTCCCCAACATGATCAACCACGGAACTAACCATAGACAATTGTTTGCAGGTAGGTACCTACGTAACGTAGGTAGAATATCAATAGAGAAAGATGACTTTTTAGACTTGTATTGCCAGTAAAATAATAAGTTAAATTTTTCTTCTACCAAAACATGTTAGATTGGCAATAGAGTGATTTGGACAAGACAAAAAACAAAATACATTCACATCAACACATTCACATTACATTACATGCAAAAAGTGCTGCGCCGTGCACCACCTGATACTTCGTTTATCGTTAACAACACCGTTTTTCATTCACTCACATTCATTGACTTTGACTTTGACTTTGACTTTGAACACTGTAGACGTTCTAAATATAAGTGGGCCTCGCCGGAATGCGATACCCCCTTTGAATATTATAGATGACCCTGTTTTTTATTCAGAGATCGAAATTGTAATTCTAGGGGCTACCAGATAAAAAAAATGCTTCTTGTTGGCAGAATCAATGGTAGTTTTACTAAATGGCCCAAAAAAATATGCAGGATTTTTCTTTCAGCTATGACCATGAAGAAAATAAATAAAAAACAATTGACATATTTATTTATTTTCGCGTTATTTCTTTGCGCAACATCAATACAATATTTACAATATCAATATTCTTACGATAAAAAACCTTTCTGTATCACTGTAGAGGTTCAAAACATTTTTTCTTCTTCATCACATTGTTAAAGTTTTTGTTACATGTTTTGAATTTGAAAGTTGTTAGTTATCTCATTGTTTTTCGTTAGTTATATAGAGTTGTTTGTTGAAACAGCTTAGCAAAAGTTGAAATAAAAACCGCTGTTATTAAATTAAAATCATATTCAGTGGGTGCTAGTATAGTAAAGGGATCCATTGAAAACACGTAAAAGTAAAAGTTAAGTGGAATAAAAAAATGAATTTGATTTTTATTGCAGTAACCAATAGAACAACATTTAGCTAAAAGGTTGGGGTCTACATTTAAGCAAACAATATTTGTGTTAGAAGACCCCACTCTTCCATATCCAAAACAAACATGGACTGGTTACAGTAGTTTTAGTACAGGTTTTTAGAGTAATTTTATTAATGTCAATGTTAAATATTAATGTATTTTGTATCTCTTTTTATATATAATTTTGCTTTGTCGCTTTGGTGCTGCACTGTAATGGCAATCTAAATATGTTACTAAATAAATAAAACATGTTTCAGACCTCTGGGTGGTCACTTTGACAATGACATAGTTTGACATTTACCTGTTTACAATTTTGATATTTGAATAACAATCATCAGACTAAAGGTTGGGGCGTACCTCAAGGGAGTTGCTTGTCGCCCGCATTGTACGCGCTTTATACGGACGTCATCCCCACACTCGTGACTGGTCTCAGTCCTCGAGAGGAGGATATCACCCTGGCGCTCTTTGCGGACGACAGTGTCTTCTTCTCGTCCTCCTTGAGTCCAGTTTTTGCACGTAGACAGATGTAACGCCAACTGGATGTTCTGCCAGATTGGCTAGATAAATGGCGGGTAGCTGTCAACGTAGCAAAAACTGCTTTCCTTTTTGTCACGCGAAAGCGCACAGTTCTTGCGCCACTCAAACTGAGAGGCCAAGAGATCGAATAGCAACCTGTTGTTAGATACCTAGGAGTGGACATTGATAGGTCTCTGACGATGAACGCTCAAGTAGAGCGCACGATTCGGCAAACACTTGCGGCTCGGGCGATGCTGCGGCCGGTCCTCGCATCTAAATTACCCTTAAGGACGAAGACGGGGGTATACAAAACGTACCTACGGTCACGCCTTACTTACGCCACGCCAGCATGGTACGCACTATGCTCGGCCACAAATCGCGCTAAGCTACAGTCCCAACAAAACATCGCCCTGCGGGTGTGCACTGGAGCAGGACGATACGTGCGAAATTATGTCATTTCCCGCGACCTACAAATGCCCAGTATTGAGGAGATCGTGGTGAAGTTAGTTTGTTTGATCGCGCAGACAACTGCATCCACGTACACCCTAACAGAATCGCCCTCTCCACGCTAGACCACCAGACGTTTGCCGGCTCTGGCGGCCATTACCTCGAGAGCTCTTACGTTCTCCTAACCCACTTGAGTCCAGTTATATAGATTAACTTTAAAATAGCGTAAGATTCTTAATTATAATTATTCTTTTAACTCTGTGTAACATTTATTAAATTTTCTTGTATAATTCGTAATTATTTAGATCCTGTAGTTGATATACTAATCTAATTCATGTTTTAGCGTTTAACCTACTAACAAATAATACGAGGCACGCACTCCACACTACGAAGAAACCGACGTACGAAAGTCACCAAGGCCAAAGTAAAGCCGCTGAAAGACCAGCACTCAAGTCTTTTTTTTAAAGAAGCAAAACCGAGCGACTCAGCGGTCGTCGCTGCTGAAGTTGATGCCAGAAATAAGAGCCCAAGGCACGCTTCTTACCCGCACCTCCTTGAAACGGTAAAGGTGTTGATGATAGGTTTAATGACACTAATGGCAGATTCGACAATTATGATTGCAAGCCAAAATAAAAAATTGAAGTCATCTTGGACCACAACAAACTAGGGAGACCAATTTAATTTATTTATTCGGAATACCGAATAAACATCGAATACATTCAATTTCCCATAAAGTTTTGAGAGTGATAACTATACTCAAGGTTGGGAGTTCAAAGAGTAGTAACAGTAGGTAATGAGGTAGTTATTTAAATATTATATGAATATACAATACCTACTTATTTTACATATAGGTATATATTTTATTGTACGATGGGAAAGCGCTTGGCCATCATCTCACCTGGTAACAAGTTGAGATGAGTCCGAAGGTGGAGGCGCACTTTACCCGGAATCCTCAATAAACTTAAATTATAATATTTATTGCAATTACAATACAATACCTTTTCACACACAACTACATTTAAATTACGTACTTGTGTATCATTCTAAATTGTTTAGCATGGTGAATGATAATTTATTATGAGTATTCGTGATAAAAGTGTTTTTTTTTTATTTTAAACTTTAAAGTTCTTAGTGGGTTCTTAGGTGGGATTTGAGGTTAACTGATAGTTAGTTGTTTCTGATGTATGATTTCTATTTGTTTACATTATAAAATATTTTTATTACCAATCTACATTATGATTTGGTAATTTTTGTTTAGTGAAGCTAAAGAAGTTTAACTTCTTACGTGCGTACGTTTTCTGCCACTCTGGATCAGTTGAGTTAGGTAGGTACTCAAAGACTATTTTGTAACGGTCTGTATCCCAACTGCTTCCATTGTAAATAGTTAGTATCATAATTGCACATATATATCTAGTAAGTAACTACCTAGGTACCTGATATTTCCTATTTGACAAGCTATTTAACTATAGCTATATAATTAACCAATGGATTTTCAAATAAAATAATGGACGTCGGCGATTCTGGGTAAGAAACAATGTGAGTAGGTAGGCACATATATGGATTGACATTTGTTTACCGTAAATAGGTTCAAGGAGTTATCAACGTTAACTTCAAACGTCAGTGTAGCGCCTTGTCTTGTATGAAGGTACTATGGAGCTATTGCGTTCGGAGTTCGGAGAGCCCGGTTCGAAAATCGTATTCGGAAATCGAAACAAACAAATGTATGTGTCCGGCCTTATAATGTTATTGTCTTATACGACATGGTAAAATCCAAACAAAGCTTTATTATTTTTTACCATTTATATTTTTATACGTAGGTCTTCTATTCAGTAAATTATAAAACCATGGCACCAAAAAAGAAAAAGCCTCAAAAGAAAAAAGAAAGATTTAGGTGTGATGAGGCTGAAGGAGAAAGATTTCACGCACCTACAGAAGAAGTTTTTCAGTTCAACTGGTGGGAAATATTTTGTTTTCCATACATTCTGTGTGCACGAGTATGGGATTGCTGCGTATCACTGTTTTCAGGCACCAATCAATGTCTTGTGTATTGGATGATGATACAATGGGTCGTTTGCAAAATAACGAAAATTACTACACCAAATGCAATCATCTTTCCGTACTACTTCTACATGTTTTGTCAAGTTATTCTTCTCACAACATTCTTTGCCTGTATTTGGGTACGCTACGGATCATCCATATTCATTCCTTATTTTGAGTCCATTCTTGATACGCTCCACGGCAAAGACGACGATTTATTTGATACGAACTCAACTTCACAACTAAGTGACAACTCGCGTCGGTTATCGCTTAGAAAATATTGCTTCAAGAAAGGAGACATTTTTGAAAATGCTCTTAAAAGTCGGTCTCTAATATATGCAAATACTCCAATCACTAGTTTTTTTTATGCTTTTATAAATTATTTAATAACTGATGCAATAAACAATTAACAACCTGTTTCAGAATTATTGAGTAGGTACCTACCTACTTACCTATGGTGTACCTATACTAATATAAATATTATAATCTGGACCGGAACAACCTGTACCTACTTACAACATAGATACATACCACAACACCCTGGTAATACCATAATACCTACCTACACGTATAACCTACTTCATGAAAATAGAGATGAGATTTCAAACAAACAAAACGGCAGAAATAAACTTCACAAGAATATCAAATTATGCTGGTTTTCGACATGCTCTTAAATTATTGTAAGCATAATTATGTGCAGATTGCTGCTGATTCCTTACTGGCCTTTTACGATATGGGTGGCGATTCTCGCGCCCACTCGACATCGAGGTCGAATAGAGAAAATGTCGAAAAAGTGAGAAACCGCCATTTTGTCTATCGAACTAGTAAAAACGCTATTCTCGTGAAGTCATTAGTAGACAAAAGTCGACTCAAATCCTTTGAGTGAGATGCAACGAATGGTCTCGAATACTCGCTCGTGACATCTCGATTAAGAAGTTGAAGTTTTGTTTTGTTTTGATTGTGATGTGTACGTACAACTTCGTGCTACTACATAAAATAAAACTAAAGTAATTGCGTGTTACGTTACTTCTTTTACGATGACTGATGATGAGTTCATCTCAGAGTTTATGGTGGAAGTGGTTTTTTTTTTTAATACAATTTAAAAATAATATAGTGCGCCCGTTAAGATTGATAATATATGTATACCTATGATCCGAGATCGAATTATCATGCATTTTTTAAGTTGATTAATTAAAAAAAGCCTGTCTGCCCTTTTTGATCGATTGACTAATTGATTTTAACACGACGTTTGTAATTTTACTGAAATAACTATCGTGGATCAACGGGGTTTTGCATCAATAATACGGTTCGTGGAAATTCCCGTATGTCCAAAAATTAAGACGTTCGTAGTTCGTTTCTCTTCCTGTTTTCTTTACTAGGTTTGTTACAAATTACCCGAAGTCTCTGGTAAAAATACCCTGCCTGGCAATAACTAATTTGAAATAGGAGATTAATAGAAAAAAAATGCTACTAATTCACTCATCATCGAAAAAGCAATGGATTTTGCATCTCAAACCTCACAAATAATCAACTTGTAATTGAGAACATAGTCTAGGAAAGTCACCGAAATGTCGCATGGCTTTTTGTCGAGGTTTCACGAGAATACGGTTTTGATGTGATCAGTGACTTTTTCATAGACATAGTACTCGACTCAGAGTGGTAGTAATATTGTCGATTCGACATTTTGTCGAGTGAACGCGAGAATTAGGCTCTGGACTGAGTTTGAAGGTCCTATTCTTTTGTAATCACAGAGTGCAGTAAGCCACTCCGCTTGGTAAATAGCTCCATCTATATGCCCTTACCCGCGTGTTTAAAGAGACGCTATTCTTTTTAATGTCAATGTCATTGTGTCACATTGGTCAAACTTGTCAGTGCTGCCATTATGTACCTTCAATACGGTAAATCTACCGAAATCACCTCAACCCGCCTGGCACAAACGGATGATAATACAACCTTGAAGTTTGACCTAGCAGTCTATGTTAACAAGCCTCATAGCTCCGTTGGCCCTGCTTTCTGCGCTGTAGGTTGGGGCTTAATGGCGCGGTGTATAATTAATGTCCTGCAATATTTGTTTGTTATTTTTGTAAAAAAATCGTCCATTAATGAAGCAACAGACGGATTAAACTCCTCCTTATCCTATCTTAATGACTGACTTTCACACTGGAAGCGATTGGGGTGTATTACCTCAAATATAAAGAAAACACGGACCCCATATAGGGTTACACGTCAGTCTGTCTGTCCGTCGTGTAAAAAGTCACACTGGAAGCGATTGGGGTGTATTACCTCAAATATAAAGAAAACACGGACCCCATATAGGGTTACGCGTCAGTCTGTCTGTCCGTCCATCTGTCATCAAAGTAATTGGAAAAAATACGTCATCGAGGTAACCGAAATTGTATCATAATTCTTCATTGAAGTCGGTTTTCTTTTCTTCGTTTAAAACGTAATTATATAAGTTACGATTTTTTTTAATCTTTTCTACAGTTTTTCTAAGACTCATATAATTTGGCATGTGGCAATATTAAATTAAATTAAATATATAATCAAAATGGCGAGGAGAGTGTTACAGTGAGGAGTTCCTCAGAATACTTTTAATTTTCAAGTATTCTTCAAGTCTTACATCATATTAGTTCCGCCTGAAATCTGTGCAAGAAACTCACATTCACCAGGAAAATTGTCCAGGTAAGCCATACCTTCCGTACATTTTGAAATAATGATTAAAATCTCGTAAACCAAAGTTTAGAATGAATATTATTATTTGAATAACTAAAGAGAGATCTGTATTCTGATTGTTCTGTAGTTATTATCCGTGTATTACGTTAGTCTAAACATATTTTTATTTGAATAACGCCTTGCTATCGGGTCATGTAAAACTGTACTGAAACATTGCGTGATTTTTGTATGTTCCTTCCGCTAATAGCCCAAATATACAGCAAATACCTACTAATTCCTCAACTATCTCAAAGTAAATTTCTAATGAGTAAGTACTAAACTAGTAGTTTGTTACTCTAAAAAATTACCAGTAGGTTTCAAACAAAAAGTACCAAGTATTTTATGGAGAAAACTGGTACCAAGATTGACCTCCTTTTATAGCATACTTTCTAAACCCATGTTTATTTATGTGTAACTAGGCGGTTACTTGCCTTTGAATTTCGTTTTCCAGATGAATTCTGCAAGTTTGTTAGTGGAACCTTATGAAGGTATCTTAGGAATTCAGCTATGTACACTCATAATCTTATTAACAAGTCAATAAAATAAACTAGGTAGGTAAAGATAATATTTTTGTTATTTATTAGGCTTTGTAGTTGAATAGTAATATTAAAATTAAATTATAAACAGTGGAACAACCACCACTCATCATTCTGTGGGAATTTTCAAAAATCTTATTATAAACACACCCTCTGAATTTTAAGTGATTACAGAATAATGGTAGGGCATTATATGTCATTAACTCATGCTAAACTGTTATAAAATAGCTTAGCAATAAAATTCAGAGAAATAATAAATATTACAGGACACTAACTTCACACAGCGCCATCTAGCCCCAAACTAAGCATAGCTTGTAATAGGGGAACTAGATTACAATAGATACAAATACACTTTTGTGATAAATTACACTGTAAAATATACCTACCTACTTAGGTACGCTGTCAATGGTTATATCAGCAGTCAAAGTGTTTGGGCTGAAATAATGATGATAGTGACAGAGGTAATCAGTATCTTGTCTAAGTTTTGCCTTTGGTAAAAAAAAATTTTTGGTTTCGAATAGGTATGTAATTTTTTCAGAATACCTGATTGATGATTTTTTCAGTGTGCCTCTCGGGCCTTGTCTTTACTTGTTTTCAAGTGAGCAACACTGTACACTGTAGGATATTTACCACACAGTTGGTAGGCAGATTGGTTAGCACACGAAAGTAAGTAATACACAGAAGAAAGTATCAGCCCATCAGACATTGATAAACTCATCCAACTTAGGTCAGAGGTTATCCCTGTCAAGGCAGACCCCAACTTATATAAGGTGGATTTTTTATTGATTTATGAGTGTGTTGAATCATGATAGGTAAGGGTCTTAAAATGTGTTGCAGATTCCACCTTTCAGATATTCAGACATTGTAACATAAATGGCATCCATTATTAAAGCCAGTTCAATATTTAGATATACTTGAGTGAATAACACAATCAGATCTGAAAAAAAAAGTGTTTCAAAATAAAATCTGAAAACAGAAAAAATATTTAGTAATAAATCTGCCAAATCTCTCTGATAAAATCAAATCAAACTTTTTCAGATTATATGAATATGGATCTCACAAAATAACGCCTGAATCAATTAGCCAACCAAAAGTGTTGATCAAAATTTGGTATTCATGCCTCACTAAGAGCCAATGGGAATGAATAACGGATATTTTTATCTGACTTGAATTGGGGCAATAGCATTTGTGTTGTGTTAATAATTCAAATCAGGGTTCTAGGGCAGACTGATAAGGCTGTTATTTTTGTGCATAGTCTGTTTAGGATAGCCTTTGTATATTTGGGCTTCTGTGCTTTTTTCATATCTTCTTGGCAATCGTAGCAGTTCCATTGTTACCCACTGCCTCAGAAGGATGGTTATGTTTTTTGAGAGAGCCATGTTAGTATGTATGAATGGATTACTAAATTGATGACTACTCTATTGTATTAGGTTCTTTGTCTGCGAGGATAGATGTATTGTTATGGTAAATAAATAAAATGTCTATTTCATTGGCATGCTGAAAAATTAATAATTGAAAAAATTACATTACTAAAGCAAAAAAAATGTATTAATGGTAAACTTAAACTAGTTGTTCGCCCCGAACTGAGGTCTCGTGATGTCTAGTTTGTGACGGAGATCATTTCGCAAATAGAACGTAATTAACAAACGATAAAAATGTGCTCTCATTACACCTTTCTCACCTTACTCGTGTTCGAGGCTCTCTCTTGTTGCTAACGTAATGTATCCTTACTAACATGAAACAAGGGAAAGGCGTTTTGAAAAGTGCTCTCAAAACTGTTGCCTTAGTAGTTGTGTTTTAAAAATCTACCTCTCCAGCCCATGGATGTTGTAAAGTCAACCAAAAAGGCAGCAGCTTTTTTCTTTGTGTAGTTTTGAAACTTCGAATACCCTCTCTCATCTTACAAGACCTATGATCATCCTTTGCCCTCATCTTATAAACCACCCCTATTTCATGTTTTAACACATTTTCAAGACTTCAATTTTATTTACCTCTTTTGCAACCCTAATGTAAATACAGGGGTAGTTTCAGCAAATCAAAAGAAAGTTAATTGTGAAGTCAACACCTTTTAACAGTCTATCCTACAAGACATATCAAGCGTTTTAACCCCTTAATGCGCCCCTTTTTTACAAAAACCACCCCTAATAAAAAGTAAAATATATATTTTATGAATATGCAGCCAATACTCTTTCAAATGACAAGCCAAAAATCATCTCGTCTCACTTAACACCCCTATTTCTCAAAAACTACCCTAGATTCAAAAAAATCCTCAAACCGTTTGATGAGTAAGTATTAATATAATATCTGCATGTTCAAAATTTTGAATTGAACGAATCAACCATTAAAAAGATATGGACGAAAAATTATAATTCTTTTTACCCCAATATCTCAAAAACTACCCCATTTATCAAAAATCCTCCGCGACAATCAAATTCTATTTACGTTATTTCTTTACAGTTTAAATTTCATGAAAATCGTATAATCCGTTCGAGAGTTATGTCGTCACAAACATTGCCACATACATACATACAGTGCCGGATTTCAACAAGGGACAGGTCACCTCATGTCTGTCTCTCACTATCCTCATCATTTCAGCCCGAACACATTGACTGCTGATATAATAAATATAAATATTACAGGACATTAATTTTACACAGCGCCATCTAGCCCCAAACTAAGCATAGCTTGTAATATGGGAACTAGATTACGGATAGAATACTTAAATACTTTTGTAAATACATACGTACTATATGATACAACACCCAAACACAGAACAAACATCTATATATTCATCACACAAATGTTTGTCCTGGGTGGGAAACGAATCCACAGCCTACAGCGCCGAAGGCAGAGTTACTACCAACTGAGCTATGAGGCTTGTCGAATATAACAATTAACATAGTAAGTTGGCATATTTTGAAATGTTTTTATCACAAAAGGTTATTTTTTATAACCTAGTTTCCATATTACAAGCTATGCTTAGTTCGGGGCTAGATGGCACTGTGTGAAATTAATGTCCTGTAATATTTATTATTTCTCTGAATATTTTTGCTAAGCTATTTTATAACAGTTTGGCATGAGTTAGTGACATTGCCCTACCATTAGTCTTAATCACTTAAAATTCAGAGTGTTTGTTCTTAAAAAGGTGTACCTACTAAGGGATATTTGGAAATTCCCACAGGATGATGAGTGAATTGGTTGTTCGGTTTGATGGATTTTGACACGTGAGCTGTAATTTAGCTTGTATGAATTGTGAAAGCAACATTTATTTTTAGAATAGTGCAAATAAAAAATAAGGAGGGATACAGAAAATGACTGATTTATTATGTGTATCAAATTAAAGATCATTATACCTTATGATTGTGAGTCTGTACTTTGGTAATACCATGAAGTTTTCAATTTTGCAGTTGGATTTAGGTTTTTCAACCTTCAATTAGTTGGCCATGACTATTCTCATTCTGAACAAACTTTGCCTGGTTTATTTTTGACCAATTGGAATTACATTATGTCGCCCCTGCTTTATATTATTACGGCATATGTTATGAAAACGATAGGTATCATACATTTGTTTTATCTTCTGGTAAATATTGCTCCATCCACACTTGCCTTGTAAGAGTTTGCCATAACCGCCAATTGGCAAGCGGTTGATGGCAGTTTTCTGAATAATTATCTTAGGTAGACGTTGCCATGGTAATCAACCCCTCCGATTCATCCCTCGAATGTCGAATGTCGTAATTGGGGAAACGAGTTGGTCAGCCAGCTATATTTGTATCCTTGATTGCTCATAATAATACTACACTCTGACTTTTCCTCAAAAAATCTCGTGAAGTAGGTACCTAGGTACTCGCATAAAACCGGCTCAATTGTGTTGTGTAGGGCAGGTCATGTAACAGAGATATCAACATTTACATAATGTATTCACAATCCTGCACAAAGAAAGATAGCGATCACTGTACGTCATTTGGTTAGTGAGGAAAAATAAATTACGGTGTGAGCGCAAATCGCAAGCTCGATGCAGGTTCCATACCTCTTATGTTTATTATTTGTTATAGCGGCAATAGAAATGCACATTCTGAAAATTTTAACTGTCTCACATATTACGGACAGCGAAGGGTTAGTCATAGGGGCCCTTTTGCACCCTTAGGGTACGGATCGCATTTAAACATGAAATGTGTGTTTGTTTTTTTTATTATTATTATTGTACGTCGGGTAAGCGCACTTGGCTTTCATCTCACCTGATTACAAGTTGAGATAATTTCTTATAATATGTTGTTCATATTATTATCTGCGATCAGTTGGCGTACTATAGGCAGATGTTTTGATGGCGTGTAGTATCTCGACTCATTAGTCTGTTCTCCCTCATTGATCACATAAATTCTCCAGGAAACGGGTTCAACGGGTTGAACTGTGCTAAATCTCGCACTCTTCCGCGCAATATGCTTCAAAAGGGGTCGTAGGTATTATATACATATATATAATACCTACCCTATATTCCAGAACGAATAACGACTAATACCTTTTTTTTACGGGTGTAAATCTGTACATAAATACCCTAACGCACCGAGTGATGCGAAAGTGTAGTGTGAGGATGATAGACTCGACGACTCACTAAGACTCGATGCATGTCAACGGGCTCCGACAACTTTTTTTTTTTTTTACTCCCCATGGGGATCGAACCCGGGACCTCTGGATCTGAATTCGGTGGGTTGAACCACTAGACCACAGAGGCGGTTTAATTATAGAACATCTCGGTGCCCCTCTCGCATAAAGCGTTTAAAACGCACGTCCCGGGAACGACACCCACTGTCCCCAACAGCACTCGTGGGACTACGGCTGCACATGCCACAATGTGCCAGCCGCCCTCCCGGGGTTCGCTGCTGACCAGCCGAAGCCGCAAGTTGGAGCGAGCCAACCGCCCACGCAGTCCCGAAAGGCCTCCTGTTTGGTAGGAGGTACCCAAACCCCACATGGGGCATTCAGTGCGGGGCGGCCGACGGCAGCGCCCCGCCGCCTTCTCCGATCGGGATCCGGTCGGAAACCGCGCCAAGATCATTGCCGCCTCAAAAAATATCGTACGATATAGGTACTCATGCTATACGAATGGCCATAGTACGCTGTATATAGCCCCTAACCCCGTCAGTCTCCCAGAGATGGCACTCCGTAGAGTGCCATCGATCGCACGTAATAATAGAAATATTACAATAAGTTAGACTTGTTTTTTTTGCTATTCGATTTCAAGATCTTGCTCAAATTTTAGATGCAATGTTCCTTATGATTGACCCTTTCGATCGGTATTATAAAATCCTGTATCTTTATGTTATCGATCGAAAGGGAAATAATAAATAAAATAATGAACGATAACAATATACCCAAGTGAAGTATTATAAGGGTTGCAACGCTTTTTTTAATACATTTAATATAATATAAATATGATTTACGAGTAATTGATAATTCTCTATTAAGGGCTCTAAAAGAAACTAACCCTTACAGAAACCAACCTTAATGAGCTCTCTCCTATTTATATCCACTTTTCAAGCTGATGGTTTTGACAATATCACCATACTTGACAGGCGGCTGTGTAGATAATACCTAGAAGATAGCTGATGGCTTCATCTCGTGAAATCCCTTAGTCTACTTTTACGACATTAAAGTGCGGAGTTGGAGGGGTCGATTTAAGAATCGACCGCCACGGAAAGCTGTTCTAAATATGACGACAAAATGACCTTGATACCACAAATTCTGATTGATCTTCAGAGGAACTGGTTTTTAAATGGATACCACAAATTCTGATTGATCTTCAGAGGAACTGGTTTTTAAATGGAAATGCTGTTGTGACACTTTGAATATTTGAATATTGGTCACGTTACTGTTCTTGTTCTTTGACTTAGGGTGAAGTGAGTCCCAAGAACCACGTTTTGACTGTACGGAAAATCAATTTCAATGCAAAAAAAAACACAATAAACATCAAATTTTCAATATTTTTACTAGACCTACATTATGTTGCTTGTATTAAAATGCAATAAATATTACTTTACTTTACTTTATTAATTTATACACCGCCGTCATTGAAAGCCATTGTCTTCTCTGTTCATCCAACGGTTGCCTGGAAGAGATCGCTTTCAGCAATAAGGCCGTTTATCTCAACTTGTAATCAGGTGAGATTAAGGCCAAGTGCTTACCAGTCGTACAAATATAAAAAAAGTGACCAAATCCCCATGAAATGTTATAGGGGATTTTTGTTTTAGTATATAGGTAATATGAGCCAGATTCTACAAGGTTGTGTCTGACCAAGCCCATTGAACCCACAAAAGCTCTGCAAGTTGTGTAAAAGTAATATTTTTGACCTCGGCAAAGTAGTTGACCTCTGTCAGTTAACGTGCTATCCGTTCCCGTTCACGAATTTTATAAACTTACAAGAAAACAAGGCCCACAACGAGCGAAAAGTACATTGGTTCACGACTGGATTTGAACCCATGATCTTCGGAACTGGCTAACTTCCTCTGAATGCCGAAACACAACGGAATGCCACCAAGAAGCACTGAGGAACTGGCTATCTTACCTCTGAATGCCGATACACAATGGAAGGCCACCAAGAAGCACTGAGGAACTGGCTATCTTACCTCTGAATGCAGATACACAACGGAAGGCCACCAAGAAGCACTGAGGAACTGGCTATCTTACCTCTGAATGCCGATACACAACGGAAGGCCACCAAGAAGCACTGAGGAACTGGCTATCTTACCTCTGAATGCCGATACACAACGGAAGGCCACCAAGAAGCACTGATGAACTGGCTATATTACCTCTGAATGACAAAACACAATAACTCAGTTTTCTTTAAAACTCATTCTGAATAGAGATTTTAAATGTTTGCCCCATTTTTTTTTCCATTTTACAACAGGGAAGCGTTTGGCCTTCATTTCACCTGGTTTCAGGTCATCATATCATGATAAGACCGAAGGTGGAAGCGCACTTCCACCTTCGGTCTTTCTTTAGAAGTGGCTAAAGACAAAGTCAAAGTCAAAAAAGTTTCTTTATCCATTAAGATTTTTTAGGATCATTTTGAAACGTCAAATCTACCGCCTGTTCGGAATTGCGACCAGCACACAAGGAGTAAGGCAAGAAACTCGGACTGGTTAAATTTTTGATGATCCATTCAACATTTAGATAAACAGTTTTAAATTATATTCTTAGTAGATACATCATAAACCTTAATACTTAATACTATCTTAAAACATTTGTTATTACTTAGCTACCTGGTGGGCAGTTTGTTAACATTGAGAAATCACCACTTAGCTGTCAACTGGTATAGTAACATAGGGCCACGCGTTCTTATCGTCGATATAAAGTAAAGTAAACATTTATTGCTTGAAATACATGTGGTAAGGTGTTATAAACTTTAGGTATCAATGTATCCTGCCGTAATACGGGGTGCAATTTTGTGCACAATTAAAATTGTAATAGCAATATAAAATAAAATTATTAAATGACATTTAAAATCAAATTAAAACTATTTACTGGTTACAAATAGGTACTGATAAACAAAGAAAACAACACTAGACAATATCACACAAAATTTAACTTGGAAAATAATAGGTTAAGTATCAGAAATGAAATACAATGTCAAAAAAATCTGGTCATTCATGAACTGTTCGATCTCGTAATAACATCTAACGTGACCTTTAACTTTCTCTGAAAGAGTGAGGTTGGCGGTTCATAAACAGAAGGTGCCATACATTAGATACTCTTGCGCATCAACGCGGTCTTGGAGATCTATACACTATTTTGTCTCTTCTATTGCGTGGTACAATATCACATGGTCGAATAAAGATATCTGGGTTATTTTTAACAAACATTGCGGTTTCGAAAATATAGAGACAAACTACTGTTAAAATGTTGTATTTTTTAAAGTAAGGGACACATTCATCTGTAATTTTACGGCGAAATATAGCTCTGATGCAGCGTTTTTGGCATTTAAAAACTTTATCAACGTCGGTAGAGTTGCCCCAAAATATTATGCCATATTGAATATTTGAGGCGATTAATCCGTGTATGTAGTAAGAAGCGTTTCAATGTTAACAATTTGAGAAAGCCTATAAAGAATGTAGACTAAATTATTCATCTTTACTGATAAGTTTTTTACATGAGACTTCCAGTTTTTTGTCAATATGTAGCCCTAGAAATTTAGTTGATTTTATTTCCTCAATTTGATTATTAGTATATTTATTTTATATAGCCAGTAATATTGTAGTAGGCACTTTTAATAAAATTATTAACCTTATATAATACTTTATATACAATTTGAATTTTCGAGCAGAGTTTGGTGGCGCTTTGAGGCAGCTTATAGAATCCCACACAGTTTCCTAAGAATGAATGATTTACGTTTTTATTTCTAGTATTACCACTGTGTACATCATTTCTTTTACTAAACTCATCAATGTTTCCAAAAGCGAGCAGACTAAGAATACCCATCTATAAAACGTTCCCTGAGAGAGTCACGAGTTTTCATTTTATACATTGTCCGTACAGCTTTCTTCTGCAGAACAAAAATACTATCAATATCAGCTGCACTTCCCCATAAGACATAATACTGTGAAATTCACCTAACCTCGCCGTAGCTTCATCAGTAAGATGCCTTATTGTACCTACAGTGTATGCAGCCGAGATTAATATACATATCACATAATAGGAGGTTATTTACTGTATACCCATCAAGAACTTTAGCTAGAGAAGTATTTACACAATCATAATTATCTTTAGCCCTATCGACTCTTAATATTAATGAAGTATCGTCGTAAAACCAAACAATATCACATAGATCCCCTACACAGGATGGTAGATCATTGACATATACTAGAAACAGAAAAGGCCCTAAGATAATTGTGATACACCTATGTTAGTGATTTTTTCTGTGTTAGTTTGCGTAGTAATTAAGATTGTATGCGTTTTGGTGTATTACTGTTAAGCAAATGTATATTTCAAATATACATTTGCTTAACAGTCGCGTTAAAATTTGTTTAACAGTTAAGCGTCGGTCGTTGGACGGCCTTTTGTAAACCCAAATTGTTTTCATATTTTTTTTCTTATCAATACAATCAAAGTATATAAAATCGTCGTGAAACTGACTGACTGACAAGCGCTTCCCCGTCGTACAATAAAAAAAAAAGAAAGAGGTAGACACTTGAATTCATCAAGGTAGCTTCCTTTTGTAGTGTAAGGGTGCACTTTGAAAGGAATTTGGGAGATTCCCACGGAATAACGGGAGCGAAGTCCCGGGCGTTTGCGAGTATCTTATAACCGGGCCATAAGGCTTCAACACATCGACATTTTAGCTAATTGAAAACGTGACTATGAAAATATTGATTTATTCAACACCAAGACAAGATATTTTAAGTCAATATTGTATGAGTGACAACAATCCTCTTGCGAATCTATTTGCCGGTTATTTTTATTTATATATTTTTTTGCTAATTATTTTGTGTTCTATTTCTGTTCAATACCTATTATCATAATCATCATCATCTTTGCTCAGCACCTTATATTCTCCAGTATTCGATGTTTGCCTCCCCATTAAAACACTCATCATCAACCTATCGCAGTCCGCTGCTGGACGTGGGTCTCCCACAAGGTGCGCCACGTAGCCCGATCTTTGGTCTTTCTTATCCACTCTCTGCCCACCACTGTACGGAGGTCATCGCTCCATCATGCCGGAAGCCGTCCTACACTACGCTTGCCAAAACGTGGTCTCCGCTGAAGGACTCGTTGACACCACCGGATGTTCTTTCCCTTCAACAAAAATGGCCAGCCTACTGCCTTTTCAGCCTGCTAACTCTTTGAGCTATGTCCATCACCTTGGTTCTCTGTCTGATAACGTCATTGCCTATTTAATCCTTCAGAGAGTCGCCAAGCATTCCAATTTACTTTGTCACTAACTGTGCAGTTTTTTTTAATTGTACGACGTGTATTGTAAAATAAAATATGGTTCAGCTGTTTAGTTACTCACACAAACTTATTTTGTTCGTGTGATCGTAAGATTGGGACTCAGCAATATGCTGTGGCGGTCGATTTAAGCCCGCGGTTGCCTTAAAAGCCGACTAAGAAATCTCACGAGAAGATGGGCAGCACTTTCCTTCTGTGAAAGATAACAATCTTTCACATTTATTGCGATCATAAAGTTTTGTGTGAAGACACCACACATAAATGCTGAGTAGTCCTCAGCACTTCTAGATGAATACTTTGTGATGTAACAGAACTGATTAGAATAACATACGTCTTTATGAATAACCTTTTGTTTCTTTTTTCCAGCAAAATGCGGGTCTGGGGAGCTCATGGTGAGTTTTGCGCTCGTCACCAATGGGAGGTCATTGTAGCTACTCTCGCACTCCTAGCTTGTGCCGCCAGCGTCGAAAGGAAGTCAGCAAGTAGGTCCGAAAGCTGCGCGGGCTGGGCCGCTGCCTGCCCGGGCTTAGAAGCCGAATACCAGGCAGCAGATGCCGTCATCATGACCTTCGTCCGATGTGCGGCCTTACTCTACGCCTATTACCAAATCTCAAACTTACACAAGATCGCGTCGAAGTATCTTCTCATCATTGCCGGAGTTTTCTCAACCTTCGCTAGCTTTATATTCACATCGGCTGTTGCTAGTCTATTTTGGAGCGAACTGGCCAGTATAAAGGATGCTCCGTTCTTGTTTTTGCTTGTTGCCGATGTGGCTAGAGGGGCGAGAATGGCCAAGGCAGGGTGGTCCGCGGGAGAAGACCAGGAGAAACGCGTTGGGAGAGCGTTGGCGCTGCTTGGCCCGACCGCAACGTTGGATACCCTGTTGGCAGTCTTGTTGGTTGGGGTTGGTGCGTTAACTGGTGTGCCGAGACTGGAACACATGTGCACTTTTGCCTGTCTGGCTTTACTGGTCGATTATCTTGTATTCGTCACTTTTTATCCCGCTTGCCTATCTCTTGTGGCAGATTTCACAGCGGGGAGAAAAGAAATAGCATCGGATAGTCTGTTTTCCGAAGAGGATTTGAAACCAAACCCAGTGGTTCATAGAGTGAAGATGATCATGGCGGTAGGATTACTATGCGTCCATTTAACCAGCAGATGGTCGTTTAACGAGAGTGGAGGCATCATAGAAGGACCTTCAGATCACCTGACGCAAAGCAACGACAATGTCTTCCTTCATTCATACGTCAAATGGTTCTCTCTAAGCGCGGATTATATCGTCATAGCCACGCTCCTATGCGCTCTGATCATCAAATTTGTGTTCTTTGAAGAGCAGAGAAACTGGGTAATAGATATGAACGATATGAGGGTCAAAGAAGTAATACAAAACGACCTGGCCATGCCGAGAGAAAAGCCAAAGTTCCAACTTGGGGATGACTCAATCTCTGAAGTGTCAACGCAGACTGATGATGCCACGAACTGCGATGACTTGGAGTGGCCGATTCTTTCTCCAAGCTCATCAGCAGCTAAACTGAACGCGAAGAAGCGTCCAATGGCAGAATGCCTTGAGATATACAGGTCGGAAGGGGCGTGTGCTTCGTTGAGTGATGAAGAAGTAACAATGCTGGTTGAACAATCCCACATTCCGCTACATAGACTCGAAACAGTGCTGGGAGATCCCTTACGAGGAGTAAGGCTTCGTCGCAGAGTAATAGCGTCGAGATTCCATACGGAAGAAGCTATAAAACACCTGCCTTACCTAAACTATGACTACAGCAAGGTTTTGAACGCTTGCTGCGAAAACGTCATCGGTTTCGTTGGCATCCCAGTAGGATACGCCGGGCCATTGTATGTCGATGGAAAAGCGTATATGATACCAATGGCAACAACAGAAGGTGCTTTAGTAGCGTCTACGAACAGAGGAGCAAAAGCTATAGGTATGAAAGGAGTAATCAGTGTCGTAGATGATGTGGGTATGACTAGAGCTCCAGCCGTAAAGTTCGTAAATGTAGTTCGCGCACACGACTGCAGGTTATGGCTGGACAATAAGGACAACTACCAGATGGTCAAAGAAGCCTTCGATTCCACATCGCGCTTCGCAAAACTCCAGGAAGTACACATAGGAGTTGACGGCGCAACTCTCTACCTCAGATTCAGAGCGACCACAGGTGATGCTATGGGAATGAATATGGTTTCCAAAGGCGCTGAAAACGCGTTGAAACTCCTCAAAAACTACTTCCCGGATATGGAGGTGATCAGCTTATCGGGGAACTATTGTTCCGACAAAAAAGCAGCTGCCATCAACTGGGTAAAGGGTCGAGGGAAGCGCGTAGTTTGTGAAACGACGATATCCAGCGACAGTTTGCGGAATGTTTTCAAAACTGACGCTAGAACTTTAGCCAGATGCAATAAGGTTAAGAATCTGTCTGGATCAGCATTGGCGGGGTCGATAGGAGGGAATAACGCACACGCAGCGAACATGGTCACTGCTATTTTTATAGCAACAGGTCAGGATCCAGCTCAGAACGTGACTAGTAGCAACTGCTCGACCAGTATGGAGGTTTGCGGCGAGAATCGGGAAGACTTGTACGTGACTTGCACTATGCCTTCTTTGGAAGTTGGAACTGTCGGCGGTGGCACGGTTTTGACTGGGCAAAGCGCGTGTTTAGACATACTAGGCGTCAAAGGCGCTGGGGAAACCCCCGCTGAGAATTCTGCCAGACTTGCTTCGCTCATCTGCGCTACGGTCTTAGCGGGTGAGCTGAGTCTAATGGCTGCTTTGGTCAACTCGGACTTGGTGAAATCTCATATGAAACATAACCGATCAGCGGTCAACGTCCAAACAAGTGCGTTATCAGTAGACGTGAAGGCTAATTCTCTGAAAGTGCCTATGTTATAGTTGTAAGGAGTTGTAATCTCAAATGAGGCTTATTTTTACCTGACTGTGTCTGATGCAAGGATGCAATTTAAAGTTTTATGTTGTGATAGTTATCAAGCAAGAGCTAAGTGAACCCATTTAAACTGGTGTGAATGCATTATTCTAAGAGCGGAGCAAGCTTACAAAAAAAGTTAGTTAAGGTTTTTGCAAAGCAAAAGGCATGTAAATGAAACGTGATTGCTTTATACTGAACTGTTTGCTGTGCTCATGGAGTTTGCATAAACAAATTGAAATTGAAAATCTATAATATTCTACCTGTTTTGGTACTGAATGGCAAAAGTTGTTATTTGACACAATTTAAAATTTCTTGGTCCAATCAAAAAATTCAACTGTGTCTTGCAAAATGCATTGTTATCGATATTGGGGAACGGCTTTCATTATTCTATGTTCAATTGTATGTATTGAAATTGAATAATCAGAATAGAAATAATCAATCAGAAGGCATGTTTTTTTATAATGTATTTACCTCGAATAATTTAAAATGTATTGTGATGTGTGTATCCAAAAGCTCGTGGCGTCACCTACTTTATATTCCATGGTGGTTTTATTATTGTTATGTAATTAATGTTTTCTTAAGTAATTTTAATATTCACATAACTGCCTTGTGTATAGTTTACTAACGTTGATTCTTATGAGAAACGGATTTAATTGAGATAAAAATAAGTATTACTTATGTGCTAATCATGGAAAGCGGATCGCTTTTGTAGCGTTAGCTTAGGATGCATAATTTTTTTTTATTGTTTCAATGCTTTCAAAAGTACCTAACCTACCCTACTGGTCTAGCCCCACTTGTGGGAAGACCTACTTATATACCTCAAAGATAATTGTTGAACAAAGTTCAGTTCCAATCAATGTTTTGGTCGTCATAGTTGTCTTTACCTACCTACATGTTTAATTTTTAGGTACCTCCGTTAAGAAAATAAGTGTGTATTTAAATTACTAGCTACTTATGTCATCACAATCACTGAGTGAATACCTAGAAATTATATTCCTACTTGTTTGTTATAGTACATTAGGTATATGTACTAAATACTCGGTTGCTTGAAAGCCAATCAAACCCAATGTTAGAAATAATTTGCGAGCCGTCTCATTTTGTCTTTAACAAAGCCTTACTGCGTAGGTCACATCCACAAAGAATGCAGTGCAGCATGATATATGCTGCACTGCATTGCGCCCATCAACTTGAACCAGTGTTAAGACCCGTGTGCCCGAAATTTCACCGGCAACCTGAACAATATTAAACATGAAACAACAATGCAGCTTGGCGGCCGGAAAAGGTATGGTGATAGTACTTCCCCAGACGAGCCCTTTCACAAAGAGCTACCAAAAAAGTAGTAGGTCTACTCTACTAGGATCATTATATCTTACAGCTAACCCATCTTATTAAAAAAAAACTGGTAATTGATGTGATTCAATTCTCAGTGAGCTAACGAAAGTTAAGTCTGTTCTGTTTTGTATATTACATAATACTTTATTTCAGAAGCTCAAGTTAAAATGATTTGATTAGCCTTCAAGCAACCAGAGGGGTATGTCTATATGTAACCTCTTATATCAAAAATGAAACCTGTGGTCAAGGGACAATAAAATATGTATAATATTTTTGTATGGGTATGGTGTATGTAATAACATTTCATTTCTTCTATTCTAGTCACTATAGTGCTTCTTTCTCTCTACAAAGGACAGTAATATATCGATATTTTGAAAACTTTGTAGTTTTATTATTCGCTAGATGCACCTAAATAAAATAAATAAATACAAATATTACAGGACATTAATTTCACACATCTAGCCCCAAATTAAGAATAGCTTTACAAGCTATGCTTAATTATGGGAACTAGATTACGGACACTCGTATACTTTTTTTTGTAAATACATACGATGAGATGGTACTAATTTGTATATTTCATCACACAAATGTTCGTCCTTGGTAGGAATCGAACCCACAACCTGCGCTGAAGGCAGTTACTACCAACTGAGCTATGAGGCTGGCTGACATGCGAAATTTCACATTAAAAAAAACGGCCAAGTGCGGACCGGACCGATGGCGCATTTTATTTTTTACTGTGGCATCTAGTTATAAATTGAGAAATGTTTGCGTAATATCCTAGAGAGAATATTCATTTCGTTTTGGAGCCTATTCGCGAGTCCGACTCGTGCTTGATCGATACTTTTAGTTTAAATCAAAGTGGACTATGGGCTAGAATCACACATAGTTAATACTTTTTACGATAGATCTCAAATAATAAACATTTTTTTAAATAAAAGTGGAACCGACGTTACTAACTCTAAGGGTAAGTATATATAATTTGAAGTTTATGTCGAATTGCCAAGCACAACAACATGTTTATTGTATGGCACTGCCTTCAAACCACATGATGAACTTACCCTTAGAATTATTTTTAAGTTTTTAGTGGTGAAGTCGGTTCCATTTTTATTCAAAAAAAGTTTATTTTTAGCTTTTTTTCGTTGTCAAACCTACGACACCTCGACGTCTCCGACATCCTATTTAAGAGTCGTGTGAGGGTGCAATAATACGGGATTCTGGGAAATATCTTTGCAATGATGGGAACGAAGCTAAGTATAGATGACCCTAACAAATGCTGAAAATCGGTTGAGTAGTAACAGAGTTCTGAGGTAATGCTAGTAGTCTGAACGTCTACTAGCATTACCTCAGAACTACGCCATGTTAGATGCCTATATTGGCGGCTCATAAAGTCTGATACTAGAACTGTTACACAGTCCACACGAAGAAAAAAAAAGTATATAAGTTATGCTACTGCGATTATCAACGCGCCTGCCAAGCGTGGTGATTATGGCAAAACCCTCCATTGCTTTCTTTAGCATTGGGGCGGAGGCCCATGCTCTATGCAGTGGACTTTTATGGGCTGTAATGATGAAGATGATGATACAAGTATACAGCATTTATAGCCAGAATGCATCATAAGACAATTCCACTAAGCCCAAGCAATGCTAGGTTAAATTGTTTAAGGAGTTTCGGTGAACATTGTCATCTGATGATGAAGCCAAAGGCCTACCCTAGACCTACCGGAAGGCAGGCAGTTCAGTGGGACTACTATGGATCATCATTTCTGCGATCAACAACACGCCTGCCAAGCGTGGTGATTATGGCAAAACCCTGATAATGATGATACTGGAAGGTACGCGGTTCAATAGGTCTACTCTAGTGACCGTAAACACCAAAGGAAAGCAGGTCATACGCAGTTTCGTTTACTTTGATGACATATTTTTTTAACTACTGTACTGTACCGATTTTCATGAAACTTCTATGGGACAAAGTCAAATATTTTTATTCATTAAGATTTTTAGGATCATTTTGAAACGTCAAATCTACCGCCTGTTCGGAATCGCGACCAGCACACAAGGAGAAAGGCAAGTTAATAAATTAACCTCGGGCTGGTTAATTTTTTGATGATCCATTTAACATTTAGGTATACAGTGTTTATAATAATTTAATAACATTACAAGTGTTACCTACATCATAAACCTAAATACTTAATATTATCTTAAAACATTGTTTATTACATAACTACCTAATGGGCAGTTTGTTAACATTGAGAAATCACCATTTTGCTGTCAACTAGTATAGCAACATCGGGCCACGCGTTCTTATCGTCGATATAGTTACTTATTTTGTCGTAGGCACTTTTAATTAAATTATTCTTTATATACAATTTGAATTTACGAGCAGAGTTTGGTGGCGCTTTGAGGAAGCTTATTTTAGAATCGTACTGTAAGTATTAAAGACTGTAAGAATACCAATCTCTTTAAAACGTTCCCTGAGAGAGTCACGAGTTTTCAAAATTGCCCGTACAGCTCTCTTTCGGACCACCTCGAAAGTATGGCCTATCAAACATAACAAGAATCATCAAAATCTGTTTCGAATCGGCGAAGAAATCGAACAAACAATAAAAAATAAGTTGTTTTTTATTTGTCAGGTAATCAGCTATAAGGACGTATTCTCTGAAAAATTTCAACCAGCTACCTCAGCTAATTCCTCTAAAGGTAGAACAGACAGTGTGGGCTTGAATAGGGTCCCGTTGGCCTCTTTGGGTACGGAACCCTAAAAAAAGAATGTTTCAATTTAAGTGAGGGCGCAAAATTGCTTCGTCGTTAATCGCGGTCACTTTTTTTTATTGTGCGATGGAAAAGCTCTTGGCTAAAGGCCAGGGCAGCTTTTCTTACCTGGTTACAAGTAGATAAGGTCGAAGGTGGAGGCGCACTTCACCCGGAATCCTTAAATAACTGAGGAACTGGCTATCGACCTCTAAATGCCGGCACACAACAATTTTAGAATTGTTATTTAACTACAGAGTTAGGGTAAGATGGTGGTAGCTAGCCAGGCAGACTTTAGTAAAGTCCTACCACCAACCAAACCGAGCACAGTATTGTGTAATCCTCTGGGGATCGAACCCGGGACCTCTGGGTCTGAAATCTGTGGGTTTAACCAATAGACCACAGAGCCGGTTAAAAATTCATCGTTTTCCTATGTATTGCGCTACTGCGCAAAACGATTTTACTCATAAGTAGATATAAAAAGCGAGTTCTTATTCAAACAATTTTATTACAATTTGTAGGTAAGTTCATACATATTTCACGTTTAACGTCTCTATGACCGGACGGAATGAAACAAAATCTAAATCCAAGAAAACAAATAAACAACCATTATAATAATACTAAAAGAGCCTTACGGTACCCAATTTAAATACCGACTTCAGTGATGTTATCAAGTTGACTTGCTTTTCTCCAAGATCCTATACATCGAATACATCTTCCCTTATTGTGTTTAAGACATCGGTGTACCTATAGTATGCTTACGAATACCGTATTAAAGCATTGGTACTTTGAATAAGTCTACAGTACATGATATGGTATCAGAATTAAGAACCGTCATAGCTGGAAAGTCGTTAAAATGTATGCAAATCATAATTCACAACAAACATTGGCAGAGAAAATAGCATAGACTTACTATAAAGGTATCATACTATCGTTATAATTATAGCACACCATTACCCTAACGTTTCACACATAACTATTACACACATAAATATATATATATATATATTGGAAGACTACTTATTGTCAATTTTAATTGGCCTGAAAGTTTCGCACATGTATATTGTAAGCAATAAAACACATTCACATAGATAAAAAAATATTTAAATAAACACATTGGGGAAACTTACTAGTACGCTTCAATACAAGTACCCTGTTTAGATTAATTTTCCTTTCCTTAATATAGTATCTTAGAAACTAGATAAGGAATGTAAGTAGACGATAGCGCTTTGTGATTATATCGCCATTGCAATTATCTCTGGTAAATTACAGCCCGTTGTACAGCCTATCCCTCTGGGAAACAGGGCAGCGTCAGGTATGTATGTAAATTACAGCACGTATAACTAATGATATTACAGTATGTATGTAAATTACTGCATGTATATATGACATTACAATGTGTACTATCGATTTATTTACTAAACGACTTTTAGAATTTGACGAAATAACATTTTTTTTTTATTAACAAGCAAGCAGCCCACTTGATGTTTTATTCTGCTACGCAGAAAGGCTTGCCTATAACAAAGCCTTACTGCGAAGGTCATATTCCACAAATAATATGACCTACGCTGTAACTTGTTTTACAAGTCTCCCGTTAAAATTACATAACGTATCACCAGAAGAATTACAATGCATATCAAAATACAATAATTGTCCCGTTCTTAAAATTGCAAAATGTATTACTGGCTAAATTAAAATTGTCTCACGTGTTCAACACGACTTACTGTACACATTGCGCCGATGAAATTACGGCTCGTATTACTGGCAATATTACTATGCATAAAATATCTAAGTACCACAAGTCCTGTTGATATTATAAAACGTATTACTGGCCACATTATCATAATATTGTTACACTATGATAAAATGAAAATAACGAGTAATTACAGCAGGTAATATAAATGTAATATTACCAATATTACAATGTATATCCAAGTACCAAAAGTCCTGTTGATATTGTAAAACGTATTACTGGCGGCATGGCAATTACAATGTATTGTCGAAATTATAATACAGTTGCGCTGGTGAAATTACAGCTCGTCTTTTACCTCTTCTTCGTAATCGGCTTCATCTACGTCAGGCTCATCCGGAATTTGCGGAGCAGGGAACCCGCCGAAACCGTACGGGTCCGGACCGTGGATCTGAAATAAGTATTTTTTTAATACATTTGTTGGTCACACATTTGTATAAAGTGTGGACGTTTTTGGAAAGTTTCTTGTTTCTCTCTCTGCCTAAGTTTGCTAGAACTCTTTGTAAATAAATAAATAAAAAAATATTACAGGACATCAACTTCACGCAGCGCCATCTAGCCCCAAACTAAGCATAGCTTGTAATATGGGAACTAGATTACGGATAAAATGTTTGTATACTTTTTATGTAAATACATACTTATCATACAATACATTTGTGTGATGAATATAGATGTTTGGTCTGTGTTTGGGTATTGCATCATATAGTAAATATGTATTTAAATATTTTATCCGTAATCCCATATTACAAGCTATGCTTAGTTTGGGGTTAGATAGCGAGCGCTGTGTAAAATTTATGCCCTGTATTATTTTATTTTATTTATTTATATTACAACACCCAGACACAGAACAAACATCTATATTCATCACACAAATGTTTGTCCTGGGTGGGGAATCGAACCCACAAATTATCATAAATTGCACACACATAAGTTAATTCTATGATTTGACAAATGCACATGCTCTGACTGTGAAGGTCACATGAGGAAACCGCCATGTCCTTATGACCAACAATCCGAATGTCACGTGACACTGGCTAGTTTCCGTTAAGCGGATGAGCTTGCAACCTGTCACGTATTGAATACTAACATAAGGTATTTCGAAGTCGTAGCATGTGCCGAACGTAAGTTTGGACGAGCCTCTGACTACCACCTAGTACGTGATCCTCATAAGATCCACGCTCTGAGTGATCAGAGGTGAATCCTAGGGGACAAAAAAAGAGTCTCTTACTGTTACTTTTTACATAATAAAATACATCATAATCACATTACAATGTAGCCACGTGGTTTTAGAGTTATTTGACACTAACCTAGATTTATACATACATTACGGTATACGACTAAGAATGTGCTAAAAAAAAAACTTAAATATCGGCACTTTCCTTACCTGTCTTTAATTAGGTTTGTTTATAAAACCCCTGGAGGTCCGGGGATCGATCGCCAGGAGTACGATATTGTACTCCCCGTGGGGATCGAACCCGGTACCTCTGGATCTGAAATCGGTGGGTTGTCACTAGACCACAGAGGCGGTTAAAATTGGGTAATTCGTACAGGATGCTCGATGCAACGAAATCATTGGTAACCGTGTATTTATTACCTTTGCATATTCTGCTTCCATCGCAGGGGTCCACGTGGTATCCTCCTCATTAGGAATCATCCAATCTTCACAGTAGTTGGTGTGCTTGAAGCAAATCTGAAATTAAGTAAAATAAATAAATATTACAGGACATTTATTTCAAACAGCGCCATCTAGTCCCGAACTAAGCATAGCTTGTAATATGGTAACTAGATTACAGATAATACTTAAATACTTTGTAAATACAAACGTATTATATGATACAACACCCAAACACAGAACAAACATCTATATTCATCACACAATTGTTTGTCCTGGAAATGACAAGTATCTATGTTAATGTTTTACAAGTACCTAGCTCGAGCCTTGCCTGGGCAACGTTGATGCCTACAATGGAGGCAGCTTTACCAAAAAGTGCATACTGAGGTTGTACCTCTTTTATGATAAGTTATGATAAGGCCGAAGGTAGAAGCGCAATTCGCCCGGAATCCTCAACAAACTGAGGAACTGGCTATCTTACTTCTAAATGCCGGAGCACAACAATTTTAGAATTGTTATTATGGCGAAAGAATTAGCATTTTTGAGTTATTTGTTTCAGCGGTCACATGGCGTCACATTGAATCTCCGTCATATAGGTATCATATATGCTAGTTTTAAAGTACAATAATGACTGGCCTTACCCGTATATGCCCCACTTACATATAATATATTTTTTATTAAATATATATGTACAAGATTACATAAAAGGCATACCTCGCTCTCCGCATCTGGCATAATATCATCGTGGGGTCGCTTCTTGTAAAGGTCCGTTATTTCATCTTCATTCTCCTCAAACATGCGCTCGCACTGGAAATAACAAGCAAGTCGAAAAAATAACCAGTCGAGTGCAAACACTCACACTGAGGGGTTAGAAACCACATTTAAAAGCAAAAAAATCTTTAAAAAAAAAACGTTTTTTGTAAGAAGACCTAAAAAATTAAAAATTGAATTCTTTTTTTTTGTGCGGCAATAGGAGTTTTAATAGAAATACACACTGTGAATCTCTATTACTATTACGGTTCATGAGATACAGCTCGCTGACAGACAAACGCACGGTCAGCGGAGGCTTAGTAATAGTCCCGTTAACACCTTTTGGGTACGGAACCTTAAACAACGAGACAAAAGTTAACACGGCTTAACGGACGGCTTAACGTCATAGATTTTTTAAATCCCTTCGCTCAGAGATTCATTTAAGGTATAAAAGTTCCAAATACTTCGTCTACCTAATTAATAACAAAAACTGGTCTTCATCGCGTACCTTTTTATGTATAATAATCGCGATAATTAAAAAAAACGTTACTTCGTCTATCCTTTTTCCCCAAGATCTGGACCCCGATTCAACTAAACCAATTGCTTCACTATGACAATGATATCGTCGCACAATGGCCAATGTTGATGCCTTTTTGTATTCAAGTGGCCATTTTGGGTCTATACGCGATCTTCATTTCTTTCTTCTTTCATTAGTAGATTGATTTAATAGAATCGGGGTCATAACGGTATAGCTAAAAAAAAATTGCCAAATGCAAAATTTCGCGGGCAGAAGCTGGTGTAGTGTTTTTTTTTTTTTTATTACAGGACATTATTTTTTACACAGCGCCATCTAGCCCTAAGCATAGCTTGTAATATGGGAACTAGATTACGGATAGAATACTCAAATACTTTTCATAAATACATACGTACTATATGATAAAACACCCAAACACAGAACAAACATCTATATTAATCACACAAATGGGACTCACACTCTTGGTGGGAATCGAACCCACAGCCTACAGCGCAGAAGGCAGAGTTACTACCAACTGAGCTAAGAGGTTTATTAAAAATGATTAACTTACATAGTACTCGAGACTCTTGTTGAGATCATCATCGGTGACGAACTTGGTCTTTGAGAAGTCCGGGTTCATGCCTCCTTCCTTGGTCATCAGTTGCATGATCGCGAGCTTGCCGGTCGCCTTATAATACACGCGCACATAATCGTCCATTTTCTTGCCTAGAATAAGTGTACACGGCGTTTTTACATAATATGTATACACTTATTAACCGCCTCTGTGGTCTAGAGTGGTTCAAGCCACCGATTTCAGATCCAGAGGTCCCGGGTTCGATTCCCATGGGGAGTACAATATATTGTGCATGGTTTGGTTGGTGGTAGGACTTTGTTTAAGTCCGCCTGGCTAGCTACCACCATCTTACCTAATTCTGTCGCCATAATAACAATTCTAAAATTGTTGTGTTCCGGCATTCAGAGGTAAGATAGCCAGTTCCTCAGTTTGTTGAGGATTCCGGGTGAAGTGCGCCTCCACCTTCGGCCTTATCTCAACTTGTTACCAGGTGAGATGAAGGCCAAGTGCTTACCCGTCGTACAATAAAAAAAAAAAAAAAAATACACTTTATAAATTTCAAAATGAAGTAATTTATTTATTATTTTTATTGAATTTGACATGTTATCTAAAAAATTGCGAATTAAGTCTAATTTATGTTGTATTAGATTTCAGATTTCATTTATTGGCCACATTATAACAAAGATTGCTATACAAGGCAAGTCACAATTTTTTACATAAAATATGTTGAACTTTAAGATAGGGTTAGTAATATGTATCTAGTTCACCAAATTCAACTTATTTCAATAAATTATAAAGTTAAATGACAGAAATTAAACAAAAAAATCAATAAAAATTTAACCACCTACTCAGTTCAAAATATGTCAAAATGGATTCAGAATATATAATTACTATTTTTATGTATATATATATGTATTTCATTTTCAATTTTCAATAACACACAACCTTAAATAAATATTAACATTGTGATTACTGATATTTATGGATCTAAGATATCTGAATAAATAAACATTATTATTATTATGACTTTTATATTCACTTGGATTTTTATCAACTCTAGTCACTGATATTTATGGATCTAAGATAGCTGAATAAATAAACATTATTATTACTTTTATATTCACTTGGATTTTTATCAACTCTAGTCACTGATATTTATGGATCTAAAAGATAGCTGAATAAATAAACATTATTATTTTTATTATTATTACTTTTATATTCACTTGGTATTTTATCAACTCTAGTCCTAAGGTATACAGGCACTGTGGTCTTGTAGTTAACCACCTTTGTGGTCTGGTTCACCAACTGATATCAAATCCAGGGGTTTAGAATCCTTAGGAGTGGTAAGACTTTGTTTAAGTCCGTTCGGCTAGTTACCACCGTCTTACCTAGCTATGTCCAGGGCAGCTACCTTTTTTTTACCTTGTCATTTTGGTTCTCTCTCACTATTTTTTTTTTATAGAAAAATTGATGCGTTTTCAATGTACAGTATGGCAAATAAAATGTTTAAAAAATACATTAGTAAAAAAAAACAATTTGATCTCGATTCGAATTGATGTCCCACAGTATTCCATATACCAACTTAAATCATAAGTATTTAATAAAATAAAATAATTCCCATCCATTTTTAAGATTCCGCCGCATCATCAATTTGGGAAAAGTTCCAGGTGGGAAATTGAGTTGATCGACACAAACTTTTATTTCGACTTCAAAATTGAAAACTCGATAAATTTACTTATAAAAATAATAAGTTCAAGAGTAACATGACAAAAGAGGTTCAACGAAACAACAAACCACAAACACTTTTTTTTATTTTTTTATTGCTACCTATTTCGGCCGCCAAGCAGCATTGCTGAAATTACGGGAACGCGAGGCTAAACACCTTTATGCCTCAAGTTGACGGGCGCAATGCAGTGCCGTGTAGGCTATATTCTTTGTGAATGTGACCTATGCAGTAAGGCATTGTTATAGGCAAGAGATGCACTTAACACCAGGTGGGCTACTTGCTTGTCCCGTCTCCTAGTTGCATAAAAAAATATGTATATAAAACACACACAAGTACCATCACATATACTCACAAATCCCATCAATCATCTCGGATATGTACACGGCTGATCTGTGAGCTGGAATCTTGTCCTGCATCGTGTTGCCGCTCTTATCCATTCTGAAGTTGCCCACCTGGAATCATTTAAAAAAAATGTTTGAAAACTACCCTTTGCACCCTATTTCACAATAGCCCAAGTAAGTTTACCGACGCGATATGGATGACGTACTGCAAAAAATTATGTATAGACATTTATTTATTTACTACTAAAGCACACAAACATAACAAAACGAAAAAAATAAAGCGTAAATACATAATACAAGTGAAATTGCGTGGCATCATTGAGTGCTGCACAATTGAAACTGCATAGGTACCTACTAAGTACAATGTCTTTTATTGTTTTTACTATTTTTTGTATTAAATTCTTACATGTTTGTTTATTAAAATGTTTATTGCTGTTGTGTGGCATTGTCAAAAATCATTTTAATTATCTCTATACAACACCACTTTATCATATTTCGACATACATTTTTTTTTTATTGTACGACGGGGAAGCGCTTGGCCTTCATTTTACCTGGATACAAGTTGAGATAAGGCCGAAGGTGGAAGCGCACTTCACCCGAAATCCTCAACTAACTGAGGAACTGTCTATCTTACCTCTCTAAATGCCGTAACACAACAATTTGTTTTTAGAATTGTTGTCATGGCGACAGAATTAGGTAAGATGGTAGTAGCTAGCCAGGCGGACTTAAACAAAGTCCTACCACCAATTAAACCAAGCACAATATTGTACTCCCCTGGGGATCGAACCCGGGAAATAGAAGGGTTGAACCACTAGACTACAGAGGCGGTTGTTGTGCTAATGTTGCGGATCAGAATTTCAAAACCCTCCCAAGAAGAGAATCGGTACACAAAGAAAGAATTTGAGACACAGACAAACTAGGCCATAAAATATTGGCACTTTTCTGGGCTATGTTCAGTTTGATCACTCGCCGACGTCCGGCGATCATGACATCTCTTTTGCACGCGTCGAATTTTTATTTTGTATCCTACTGTCAGTGATGAGCGCAGTCGGACGATCTAACTGAACCCAGCCCTGTGTGCGCAGCAAATGACTATCTATAGAATAATTGAATATTCAAAAATAAATAACACCTAAAACCTACCTAAACCCACCTAACACCTAAAGTAAGAATAACTTAGCAAATAGGTAGCCAACAGTCACTTTACTTTGACATAACGAAACAAGCCGAGTCACAAATCTATTAATTATGATATTTACATATATATATATGTATTGCATTTATTTAATGAACTCAACAAATCGTGCAGTCTGATCTCTTGTTCTCGAGAAAAGCACAGACTCCTAAACTTTTGGAGATATTAATATCTGTATTTACAGTTTGTTATAATGGTACATAAAGTGTCATGTGCAACAAATGACTAGGTATCTATAGAATAATTCAATATTCAACCTAAATGACATCTAAAGTAAGGATTACTTAGCAATTAGTAGCCAACAGTCACTTTACTTTGACATTACAAAACAAGCTGTGTCACATAACTATTAATTGTGGTATTAACATATAATGCTATAATATTTAATCATCTGTACAAATAATGCAGTCTAATCTCACCAAGTCTAATCTCATCGAAACCTTTTGGAGATATTAATATCTGCTTTTACAGTTTTTAGAAGAAATGTACAGACAGCAGCATGATAATTGTAAATATTAATCAAAAGTTTTTTTATCCAATCCATCCAGTTAGGTACTATTAAGGATTGAAAAATATCTAAAGACCAATTGAGCTTTGGCTACTAAAAAAGTCTCGAGGTTCAAAAACCTTAGCTTACAGCTTTTCTTAACCATCTCTGTGGTCTTGTGGTTTGCCAACTTGTGTCAGATCCAGAGGTTCCTGGTTCATGCCCAGGGGGAATACATTATTGTGCTTGGTTTGGTTGGTTATAGGACATTGTTTAAGTCCACCTGGCTAGCTACCACCATCTTACTAAAGTCTTTTGCCATAACAAGAATTCTAAATTATTGTTGTATCTAAAGAACTGTTGAGGATTCCGGGTGAGATGCAGGCCAAGAGCTTCCCCTGTCATACAATAAAAAAATTATCCACTCTTTTTTTTACCAGCATATTATATATATTGGCATAGCAGATGTTTAAACAGGGAAGGAGTGCAGAAAGCATTTTTATGATTGAACCACTAGGCAACCTCTAGTTGTTATTTATTATGTGGTATAGTAGGGGATTAAGAATTTAAGATTACTACTATCAGTTATCAATAATTTTATCTACATTAATACCCATAATAGCATCAAGAGTATTTGGTCGGTTTGAAAATACTTTAAATACATATAAGAAGTCTACTAGTGTTTTAAAACTATGCTGAAACATAGAAATGGCTTTACTTACTTTTACTTTACCTATATTGTTACTTACAAAGCAACTGCACATATTCATAGGTATTTTTTTTTGTTTTGTTAAATATCACTGGACATTTTTACAGTTTCATTTAGACAGGTAGAGGGATAGAAGGTGTAAATTTCTGAATATTCCACTGATTAACTTTTCCAAAATTAGAAGGTTTTGCTATAATCACCATTCTTGGCAGGTTGATTGGTGCTAGATAATACACAGAAGGTGGGCAGCGCCTTTGTTCTTCACATGTTGATCACAAGGTTTAATTAATGGGAGTTATTTTTTTTATCTAGCTGCAAGAAGGTACTTACCGCAGTAGTTATGATAAACAAGAGAAAGAACCACACTCCTGGTGGTTACTTGGGGAGTTTCCTATCCGTATTATTTTGGGTCGCAAACTAAAAATAGGTTCCTACCTACTTCACCTACCATCTATAGGTACTTACCGTAGCTAGGTAGGTAGGTACCTAGGTACTATCACATCATTGAAACATCCAACTTACATCAACTTTTTTCCATTTATCAATCTTCTTTATCTCATAATTTAGCTCTTCAAATGTAGTCCGGCACACTGTAATAGTAAGAAAATATTATTTTATTCTTCTCTAGTGGTAGGTAAAAAAATAAAGAAGTACCTATACCTACTTACCAAGACATCTCAAGTTTTTAGGGTCTATTCTCGCAGAAACTACACTAAACACAACTGCGAAAACTAATAGAATACACTCAACCCGCATGATTTTATAGAATTGGTAGGCTCTTGAGGACACAGCACAGGTGCTCTTGAGTGAATAAAATCGGAAAATGTAGAAAAAATATTCTTGGTATCAACGTAAACTGTTCTTCTGTTTATCTTTTTTGATAAATACACGATCTACTTTCTCATTGGCAGATGACAAAAGAGAAGAAGGGAACGTGATTGGCTATATAGCGCTACTAAGTAGAAAATATGATACAAACACATAGGAAACAGGAATCTAAGTACCTTTTTTATTTGGCACGATAAAAGAGTACGGCCCTGTTTTTAGGGTCTGGATACAATATTTTTCGCCTGTAGTAATGTTGGTTGTGTTTGCAACCGAGAATTTTAAAATACTAACGACTAACAAGTTGAAGCATTAAATCCCATTATATTATTTTTACTTCATGGTTTTACCAGAATAAAAGGTGGTAAAAAGTAAGTATGACAATCTACTTAGATATTTATTTTATTTTTATTTAAATTTATTTATTTGGACTACCAACAGAGAATACACAATAATACAAAAATATACAATAATAGATAAATATATGTCGAATTGGCATGTATCACACCGTTCATTTGATATTGTTGAAACTTCTTCCAGTGTTGAAATCCGGCACCCCGTGCACCAAATTTATTTTCCTACCTTATATGATCCGTTCCCTGAGCTGATCACGCTCAGAGAAGAGTCTTCCCGTAACCCGCCGGTTCACGGAACGGGCCTTCCCTCATAACCTCTGTCGGCAAGCGGGAATGCTAAGGAGTAGACCTTGCTGTATCAACCGCTGAATCCTGGTCAAACAATCAGTCCTGGTTCTTTCCCTCCTCTCATCTGGTCTCCCGCCCATCGCACGATATCTTACACTTCCGGGCGGTCGATGAGAGAGAGTAACGATAACCGTCACTCAGGCAGGTCCCAAAGAACCTCGGCTTCTGCGAGGCGAATTATACACATTGTCGTCCAGGTACAGTACCCGGACCCACTCTAGATAAATACATTGAGGTACCATAATAAAGTAGAGCGAACCCAGCGCTCTGCCTCATTATGTTGTGCCCTATGCTGGTTCAGAGGGACACGCGGAGAGGCCCCTTCCCAGTGTTACTCCTTCCTTGCAACGACCCCACGAACCATCGCCACTTCAGAGTTCAACCCACTGGGACAACCCAGCACTCCAGCAGATCTGTGGACCAACAACATACACTTGTAACCAGATTTACCTATCCATTCCGATTAACGATTCAACAACAAGTAGGTAGTTAATTATAACTAGTAATTTGCCTCGAACATAAGATCGCAAGTCTGGAAATGAAAAGGATCCAGCAAACTATCGACCAATATCAATCCTGCCGGCATGTAGTAAAATATTTGAAAAACTGATTCTTAATCAGTTTTAGTCACATTTTACTGCAACAGGCAACAATTGGGATTGACTAAAGGCCGTTCAACGACCGACGCTGGTGCTATGCTGTTGAAGTACGTCTTTGAAGCCTGGGAGGGAAAACAGGATGCCATTGGAGTATTCTGTGATCTATCTAAGGCTTTTGACTGCGTAGATCATGACACCCTGATCACAAAGCTTAAACACTACGGTATCCAGAATCAGGCAATAAACCCCATGCATAGCTACCTATCGAATCACATTCAAAAAGTGGATATCAGCGGTAGCAGATCTTCGGGAACATCCACTAACATAGGTGTACCTCAAGGATGATCTTAGGGCCTTTTCTGTTTCTAGTCTATGTCAATGATCTACCATCCTGTGTAGGGGACCAATGTGACACTCTATTGTTTGCTGACGATACTTCATTAATATTTAGAGTCGATAGGGCTAAAGATAACTATGATTGTGTAAATACTTCTCTAGCTAAAGTTCTTGAATGGTTTACAGTAAATAACCTCCTATTAAATGAAAAAAAAAAGATGCATCCGATTCACCTTGCCTAGTGTTCAAGTCAGCAGTGCTAGCATTATCTTAAATGGGGAAACACTTAACTTTATTGAAGCATATCTCGTATGTGCAATGGATAATCAAAAAAATTTACCAGCCTGAGGTTCTTTCCTTTTTCCTTGTGTGCTGGTGGCGATTCCGAACAGGCGGTAGATTTGACTTTGACTTCGTGATGTCTGGTTTGTATTGTGTATCACGGAGATTATCACACAAAAATAAAACTACACAAATAACACTTCGATAAAAAAGTGCTTTCACTCATACAACGAGATGAGTTAGCAACCAGAGATTGAGAAAGAGTTGTGGTATAACATGGTGTTTAACATCATATTACATCGTAAGTACTCTCTTTTTCAATCTCTCTGGTTGCTAACAGCTCTCGTTGTATACAAAGCACCATAGCACCGACCGGACGTCGCAGCAGATGGGCAGAATACAGTACCTAAGTGAATAAGTCACCCCTTACTAATATATTGGTATTCTATCGCTGCAAGTGTTCTCACAATCGGTGCCGTGGTATTTAAAAAACTACCAAACTGGATGTCATAAAAGTCGACCAAGGGGTTTCACCAAAATGACAGTAGCTTTCTTCTATGTATGAACAATCTTGAACCGTGAACACCAATCTATCTGTCAAGCTAAGTGATTAAATCTTACGGTTTTGGAGGTAGTTAATTCTACATTGCGGTGTATAATATGGATTATTCCCGCTCGTCCCCATAAGAAACAGCGGGAAGTTCTTCAGTAGCGTTCATCCCCGATGGGGCCATTAGGAAGTTATTGTAGCGATTGTCCCCACGAAAAAAATCTAAGGTAAGCGAAACATAAAATATAATGCACATCTATATCATAGTAATTAACTAGTTATAAAATAAATAGGATTATCGTACCACGCCGCCGCGCCGTCATATCGTTCAAGAATCTTTGTTTGACGATGTGTTAAATTCGGGCTTAGGCAGGTAACAGCAATGGAGTGAACGGGTGTGTAATATGTTTGCGGTTCAAGTTTTTGTTTATTATAATATAAATACTGTTACGAGCTGGGGTTCGTAAGAATTAGAAGCAACCGGTTATTACTCAAAATAAGACACGTTTATTCAGCACCAGACTAATTACTCTTAAACACAGTACAACACTACTTAGTTATACTTCCGAATCACTGAACACTGTTATCGCACTCAAATATCACTCGTTGTTATCTCGCTGTATCGTAATCGAATACTGTCTTGCTTCCGAATCGCGCGGCATATTTATATCCAGTCTATCGAATAATCTAGTAAGCGCGGGAATTATCGCGGTACTAACTGTTGCGTAATCTGGGACTCTATTGTTTTCGGCTCGGCGGTCATAAATCATCATTTTGTGTTATTTATAAACAAGTTGTCCTTGTCTTATTTTCGCAGAACTATGCGAAGGCCCGTGATAATTCTAGACTTTTCTGATTGGCGTAACAATATGTTAGTATTTCAGTGGAGACCAACGAGAAGTTTACTTCCCACTCGTCCCCACAATCATTTGCATGGGACGAAGCGTGGGTACGAGTGGAAATAACCTGACGATACATAATAGGCTATTGATGTGCGATGTGCCCAGTCAAACCCCTTGCATGATATCCCAAAAGTCATTCTTGGATATTATCGACACTCCTGACCTAAAAGGACTGGTAAGTTCATATATTTTTGATTTACCACCAAAGTATACTCATTGGTGTCCTGCTGGAATCAAACCCAACGGCCACAAAATGTATTAAAACCCAATATTTATTAGGTAAAGGTACCTACCCAATCAATCAAAATTGGCAGAGATATCTATCTTCATCGGACATTACACCTAATTAATATTGCGAGTCAAGTTTCAGACTTACTTCTACTACAGTCTGAGGAACTGGCTATCTTTCCTCTAATTGCCGGAACACAACAATTTAAGAATTGTTGTTATGGCGACAGATTTAGGTAAGATGGTGGTAGCTAGCCAGGCGAACTTAAACAGAGTCCTACCACCAACCAAACCAAGCACAATATTGTACCTACTCCCCCTGGGGTTGGAACCTGGGATCTTTGGATCTGACACCGGGAGGCGGACCACGACCACGGAGGCGGTTATTATCGATAAACGAAGTATCAGGTGGAGCATGGCGCAGCACTATTTGCCTCGCACACATTCACATTACACGCGTATTTTGTTCTACTGCCAATCTAACGTTAGCAGGTTTATTCTAATTTTTTTATTAAATTGTACGACGGGGAAGCGCTTGGCACCTGTTGGCGCTTGTTACCAGGTGAGATCAAGATCTCACCTGGTAACAAGTTGAGATATGGCCGAAGGTGGAGGCGCACTTCACCCGGAATCCTCAACAAACTGAGGAACTGGCTATCTTACCTCTGAGAGCCGGAACACAACATTTTTTTTAAGAATTGTCATTATAGCGACAGATTTAGGTAAGATGGTGGTAGCTAGCTAGGCGGACTTAAACAAAACCTACCACCAACCAAACCAGGCACAATATTGCTCCCCCTGGGGATCGAGCCCGGACCTCTAGATCGAATCGGTGGGTTGAACCACTAGACCACAGAGGCGGTTAAAATCTACGGTTCAATCAATGTTTAAACATATATCACATATTTATATATCAAAATGTATACGATATACCTATGTACTCATTTCTCTTTGGCATAAATTGTTCACGACTTCTTTCTTTTCCGTGGTTATCGTGATTTTTCGGTCAAGCAAGGTCTTGAGTAAATTGCGCACCAGTCAGCATTCAATTCAATTCAAGCCATCAAACCGGAAGCAAAGTAAAAAACGTAAACATAGGTAATTTATTTCTTGCTTACGCTAATATGATGGACGAAAAACATTATATTTAATTTTAAATAAAATTTCAAATAATGTTTTCTTAAAAAAAATATTACCGATGTCGATGCAGATCATTATTTAGAGCTAGGTAAAAAATAATATAAATAAATCGGTGTTTATAAAAAATAAAACAGGACAGTCAGTGCACAATAATAAACATGTTAATATAATAAATATTGCATTCTAAATTATGGACAATCTTGGGTAAGGGTTGCATATAAACAAAGTGCAGGTAAGGTAGACTTGTACACTAAACAGCTGGTGGAATGCTAGTATGTATGCTATTACTGTTATGCTCTTTGCATACTAGCGAGTGTCAATTCGCTAGCTAAAAAACATACAAACACAATACAGATTCGTACATTGCATCAATTGCAGTGTCATCTAGTTTACCAAGTAGGAACTACTGTTGTTTGAATAGGATTTATCACTGAGGGCGGCGCCACTCGATTATCTAATTCTGTTCTGTCTTCCAATTCCAACCTACTAGGTTTTCATTTCAAACTTATTTATTTTACCATATTATTATAATAACGTTATTTTATAATTGTGTTTTAAATTGATTTAGGTACCACAGAAAGTTATGGTACCCACCAACTGATTGTTCAATTCAACCAGTTACCATTGTGTGGCTTTATTAGTATTTTTGTAAGGTTTATGCGACAAGGGCTTTGTTTGCTTTTTGGCAAAAAATAGCTCAGGATTGAAGAGGTTTGAAGAAACGAAGAAGCTTTTGCCCAAAAAATTAATGACCAGGGATGGTAGTAGTTGTAATGATAGCGTGATAGCAGCAGCAAGTTTCAGATAGGTACTTTGACAAAATAGTAATGGCCGTCGAATTTCCCTCGGTCGGCCGCTCTCCAGTGTTCCGCCCGCCGCCCGCTTCGTCTCCCTCCAATCAACGACCCAACCAAACCAAAACCAACAGTTCGCGTTTAGACTCTATGCGCGCAAGACGTTTGTCCAACGGAATGTTTAATTTTTCTATGCACCTAAAATTATTCAAAAACCTTAAAATACCTTAGAATCTACCGTTATTTCGTCGAGAAGTGACGTTCCAGTGAGTTTTGTGAAGAAATTACTCGATTTCATCAAATAATAGGTAAGTGGCTGGTTTTCAGATTGCGTCTTTTCCAATTCCTATCATTATTATAATCACATCTTGTAAAACAAATGGCTTTTTATTGTAAAATCGGTGTCATGATGTCCCTAGAAACAAACTAAGTAGTGCCATATTGCATATGTCCAATCGTTCATTAGTGTCCTATTTTCACCCGTTCAGTCTTAATTTAGAATTTTACAAGCATTTTAATTGAATGCAACGAACTCAAACACTTCTTATCAATTCAACCGCGTCATGAGTGTTGGGAAAATCTCAATTTCATAATGACATCGCGCGCTCTCGAGAAGGCAACTTGGCAACGCTATCAAATAAAACATGATAGTGAGTAAGTTTTCAAATTGAGCATGTTTTTGTCCATAAACCCGGCATAACCCTTTGTTTTTGGTGTTAAATCTCCCCTTTGTCCTTCGTTGGGAGCGCTAGGTGCGTCGGTCGGATAGAGGAATTTCAACTCTAGAAAAGTGGCATAATACAATGATGATATACATCGCTAGGTCGGGGCGCTCTACCGACCACTCGCGTCGTTTTCACAACGTCTGTGTTCGTGCGTATCTACGTGGAAGACGTCAGTGTGTTCGTGAGGTAGTTTGTTTATTGTCAATGTACACTATTTCGTAGCGATGTAAAGCTCATATTTGCTTGTGAAACGTTCGTCTTCACCGCTGTTTGTCTATCGATCTCTGCAGTGGCCAATGGCACATGTCGGCGCGGACCTGCGCGGCCGCGCCTCGCTCTGCTCTGGTGAAAGCCGGGTTCTCGCCTGACGCGATGTACTTACATTTCATGTTATTATAATTCTGTATATCTATCTACAATAGGGTATGAGTATGTACGACAGTATGACATGTATCTTATCGTTTCGAATGTTGCGCCCCCACTTCTTATCCGTCCCTTCGTTTAGCCTACTAGATCACGTTTAGGCTCACTTAAACTGTGTTATGGTATATCTTAGATAATATAAATTGTTGAATGTTTTGTCGAGTTCTGTTGTCCGACCTCCATCGTCATAGCGGGTGCGAGGGGAGGGAGCCAGAAATAGAAGTGCGGATTGGAAACGAGCGACAACGTGGCAACGTCGCGCGCCTGATCGTGCTCAGTGTCGGTTCAAAATGGCGTCTGTGCGTGATCGATACTGTGGTATTTGCGTTAAAAATGTCCAAATTTGTGATATATTCGGTTGTGGGTGGGTTCGAGAGTTACCCTGGAACCACGGGGGTTGAACTCAGCACCCGGCATCAGCTCACAAACCAATAGATGGATGTACGTATCTAAACCATATTGCGCCGACACTGTCCTCCACATATAATAAGTAACTACCTACTGATATCGTTAGGGCATGCTTGAAATCACTGAGTTCTAGTTAGTACCTATTGCCATATCTACCTATTTATATTTTCCCAGTATTTCGCCTGTATACATCAATCATGTGCATGAGTTATTAAGGTACCTATGCAAATACTTTTTCTTTTCAGATGTTATGTTACGTAATTATGTAACCTAAAATTGTATGAATTTGACGGACTACTTACGTACGTACTATTGATGGATAATAGTAGAATAAATTATTTATCATATCTGTATTCGCATCAAAAGGCAACTAAATAAAAAATATCGATAAAGATCCCACGATGTTAAGTATTTCCCCACGCCATGATCTTGTTGCATCCCATGATTTGGTATGTTCAATTAAAACAAAATGGCGGCTGTATTCGTAAAATATAAGACGCAGTAGCGTGCGCTGAATGTTGGCAACGTCGCACGTCGCACCTCGATGTTGGTAATTGCGAGTAGTCAAGTCACTTGTTCGATAAGAGGTTTCAAGGCTATACGATTGGTATCCTCCGCTTGTAACAATGGATTTTAATGCGCGTGATAAATATGTTGTAGATATTTGGATCGATTAGAGTAGGTACCATCAAAAAATAAATAAACAGATATTACCTACAAATTAAAAAGTGCCATACACATTTACACGGCGTATATTTACACTAATGATTTAGCAAAGCAAACTCAAGAAATTCGTCAGTCGCTGGGAGAACGCATCTTCAAATAAATATTCAAAATGTAAATGGTAGGTACAAACATACAATGGCAGATATACTAGTCATGATTTTCGGTTTTAAATTGAGTTCTTTCACTCACTTGCGAGACAATTTTAGAAAAGAAAGGTTTCATTCGCATATTGTGGTTTAACACCTATACAAAAATGATTGGATTTTCAATTTCAATTTTCAAATGACAATAAAAGAAATGTTAAAAATAGGAAGGAAACACGCGATTTTAAATTAGTTTTTTTTTTATTGTACGACGGGGAAGTGCTTGGCCATCTCACCTCATTTCATTGTATGATAAGGCCGAAGGTGGAAAAGCACTTCACCCAGAATCCTGAACAGATTGAGGAACTGGCTATCTTACCACTAAATGCCGGAACACAACAATTTAGAGTTGTTGTTATAGCGGAATACTTTGTTTAAGTCTGACTGGCAAGTCGGACTTACCAATCTAAAAACGACCTACCAATAACCAAACCAACCACAATAATTATAGATATCTGACACTGGTGGGCGAACCACTAGGCTACATTAAGGACAACAGATACTTACTAGGTATTCCTACTGGGTAAATAAAAAAACAAAACTTACTCAATCCAGTCTGGATTAGGTTACAAATAAATCATATTCGTCAAAATAATCAATCATTATCTTACCTAACCACCCTTGGTCGAGCTCCCTACTTATAAGCTCATAGCTTATAAGTAGGTAGGGATTTTGACTTTAGTGAAATCGACTATCTCGGCTCATATAAAATAGATAGGTAGGTCATTTAAAATATCTAACTTAGGGATCTATCTACAAAGAACTAATGAAACGGCCGGGATTTCGTTCCCGTCTTCCCGTGATAATTTCTTAGGAGGGACCTTTGCCTTGCCGTAGTAGTGAAGTAAAGGTTTCTAAAATATAAACTACTTGATCAGTTATTGTACGTTTGTTAAAACTAACTATAACTACTTTTCGCACAATAAATCGAGTTTCTCCTGCCTTGTGGTTATGGTCAAGGCAACTGAAGACAATGCGATAGAGTAGAGTTGTAAAACGTTTACAACTAGTTGAAAGTTGAATAAACTAAAACCGATTGCAAATAAAAATATTCAAATAGTTGAGTAGGTACACTTGTTTCCCGGAGGCATAGCTTTCTTCATGCTTCAAATTCAGACGTTGATAATAACTTTAAAAATAATGTTGTTGACAACGTTGACTTTTTTTACGAAATAAGGTCTTTAAAAGTACAAAAATCTAAATGTTTTAAATTGGCATGGCTTTTTTCTTGGTTAAAAAAAATATGTTTTCGCTCTTAGTAAAATTGTAGCTAGGTAAGTACAACCTATGTTACTTCCACAATTTAAACAAACCATATGACTGAATCCATAAAGCCTTTTATGCTGGAGAACGTGCCTATGAAATAGACTTATCTACCTACATGCATGCAAACATTCAAAACCTTCTTTCTGAGGCAGTCTTATACAAGTGTTTATTTCGTTAAATGCTTATTATATCTATTTCGTAGGTATTTCGATGTCACACACACTTATATACGGAGCCACAAAACATGTTTGGTCTTGTTTTTCTGTAAAATAGCTTATAACTAAGAGAAAGGAGATTTGTTTTGATTCATCACCTCACGGTAAAGGTTTGTGGCATTTCATGTAAAGTAAAGGCACGTCGGTTTTGCTTGCTATTATTCGGGTGCGACGTTGCCACTCTGCTATTGGGTTCGGTTCAGGCTCGAATACGATCGGTCGCATCGCATCATAAGAATAACAAACCGCCGGATGGTGGCGCGACGGTGGTAGCTCTGCGAACTGCTGAACGATATGAACAGTCAGTCAGCCGCGCAGCTTGGTGCGCGACGTTTGTCTGCGGAGGGCTCTACACACCTCCATCTTGCCCTGATTCAGCGTCGTTGCGCGTGCGATAGGGACGGACAATTTTAAGAAAGAGTGAGATAGCGCTATAGCAATGTCGCAACCTCGCCCACCTGACCGTGTTGATGCCGCGCTCGAAAAAGTTGCGCCGTTGCGCTATTTGGAGGCGCACGAATGTGATCTCGCGGAGCATGTCGTGACGCGTTATTATTACTTTTTCACGAATAATAACAGCTTTCTCAGTTACAATCAACGTGTTCTGCGTGTTCAACTAAATCTCAACGTATTTCAAGCAAAAATTAAACGGTATGTACACATAATTTTTATCAATAGTTGGAGGTACCGCTATCTCAGGGCAAGTGCTATCGTCGTTGCACAGATAAAAGAGTAGCTTCTCGCCGTGGCAGTAAATAGGTTAATATATTTTTACTCTTCAATTATCATTGATTCGCATGATCAGACAGACAGTCGTACGGTGTAATTGTTGGTATTTAGTCGCCATTTTCTACGTCGGTGACGAATACTGTCGCGCCGTCCTCGTTTCCATAGCCAACTGCATACTGGACTTTACAGCTCTATTCTGAAAGACGATTATCCAATAGCTAACGTTTACTTTTTCTTCAAATAAGAACTGCTCGCTATGATTCATTGTGGAAATAATAGTAACGTTTTGAGTGAATGCACTGCTTGATGACGATAGTTTTTGAACTCATAGCGATAAATGGCGGGAATTTAGCTAGAAGGGTACAGCCACTAGTAATAAATATACTAAGGTACACTACATAAAAAAAGTTTCATGATAAAATTCGTTTAGCGCTGCAAACACTCCCCCAGTAGGATTTTTCTCGTCATCGTAGTCGCCTGTGCATCTAGCCGGGGTGTTATCGATTTGTATACGTTTTCCGCTATAAATAAATACGAGTTTGTGTCATCGCCTCTATAGCCTCTCACCGGACCGGTTTATGAACGAAACCTGTGTGGGTGCCATGACCAGAGATTTGAAATTCCTATTTCAAATGTATTTCACCTCGAGCTCTAATAATTTCGGTACCTACCCAACTGTCGTGTGCTATTGATTGCGTAATATGAAAATGAATACCTACCTACCTAAAATTTTTATTGCAGTACCTAGGTATTGCGTTTCAGGAGTCACGTTGTTTATCTGTAGAAATTGGTTAAGTAACTACATATTTTATATTTTAAGATTTTTTACTTATCTTGGTTTTCCTATGCAAGGCATTGTGCTTATTTTAAAAAACTGATAATAATTATTACAAAACGTCATATTCGTTGGCTGGACAACGGACAAGATTGGTGTACTAGCATCACTATGAATGACTTCAAATTGGTACACTGGCACTTCACTAGCACTGACACCAATCACAAAACAAACTTATGATCTAAAAATTTACAATCAATATAAGTATATTGATTATAAAAATACCTACTACCGTTTGAAAAAAATCCAACTTTTGGCAACAAGCAACAAGCAGCTCTCATTGTAATGTAATTGTAAAGTTCGTGTCCTATTACTGTACTGATACTGACATTGAAAGACTCTTTGATTTCGATGCATAGGTACTCGTGTGTCCAATCAGAAGGTGCGATGCGATTGTTCATCAGTGTCTATGATAAATCATAATACTGACTGAAAAAACTGGCACTTCCGCTATTCATTGATTTGATCATAGTCAAATTATCAACTTTTTGTGTTCTTTTTCCCGCGTCCAATCCAACAACCATGGCATGCGATGCACCAGCCAGTTCGCCAGCAGCGCCACCCACCACACGGTGCTAGTTTTGTTTGTACCTACCAACCTACCATGCATGTACCTACCCTACCTTCTTCCTTACATAATTAATTTTTATTCTCTTTGATTGTCGATGTGGATTGATGTCTTGTGGTCGTGTCTTGTTTGTTGTTGTGTGACTGTGTCATCCATTGTTATTTTGGTATGCTTTCGCTTTGCTTTACTTCATAGATTACTATTAAACCGAAACTTTACTTCACAAACTAGGCTAGGTAGAGATACTACGCAGGTACTTACCGTAATTATTTAGGTAAGTAAGTAGGTACTTTACTTAGTTTCTTACTGGTTTTAATTCGGTACGGATGTAATGGTCTACGATAATATTTGATGTAAGTTACCTTTCTCAGAGTTTTATGTAAATAGTACGTAGCATGTCATGAAATAGAAGCGATAATCCTCGCCAAGTACCAGCTGTGTTTGTACTTAGTAGTGTATGCATAGAATACTATTAGTACCTACTCAACTCACAGCTTAGATCTGAGCTCATAAGAGTATGTATAATGATGTGATATTTCTTTGCCAACTTTTTGAATGTTGACGATATCTCGTATCATAACTCTCGTAACTTTTAAGTAGGATCTATAAAAATATGCCTGACTAATATTCTTTATACCTAACTAAAACTCATGATCAATGGATCAAAATCCCACGTTCTGTCAAAATCTAGAAGGTATATCCCCTCACCATTTACTTAATACATTACTGTAGTAGATAGTTGTAGTTGTAGACCTACTTAAAATTATTTTTTGCATGCATTTCCATGTTCCTTTGGACTAGGATTGTCTAAGTACAGTCGTAGTCAAAAAGTCCACATTCCCGAAACGTGAAACGGGGTACGTTTCACGTTTCGATGGGTTCAACTATCTCTGCCATCTGGGCGGAGAACCTAAGGATACATAACATTTTCTCAAATTAGTACTTGTACACATATAATACAACAATGTAGTCAAATGTGGATGAAATAAGTAAGCACTACATTTCACCTGAGGCTGCCATGACATGAGTGAGCCACATGTGGTATAATTATAACCTCAATCTTCCTGTTCCATGTGTTTTCAAGTAATGTTATCAGTTAAAAGTTTGATTATTTTTATGTGTGTGGTCATGTGGTCTGTTTAACATGATGTTTCTTAAAACAAATTAATTTACATAATTAGTACCTATACCGAGGCAGATTCATAGTGCGCCAAGGGCTCAAGATTAGACTTGTGACAGCTAAAATAACAAGCCTCATAGCTCAGTTGGTAGTAACTCTGCCTTCTGCGCTGTAGGTTGTGGGTTTGATTCCCACCCAGGACAAACATTTGTGTGATGAATATAGATGTTTGTTCTGTGTTTGGGTGTGTATTGTATGATAAGTATGTATTTACAAATTTAAAAAAACAATGTATTTAAGTATTATATCCGTAATCTAGTTCCCATATTACAAGCTATGCTTAGTTTGGGGCTAGAAGGCGCTGTGTGAAATTAATGACCTGTAATATTTAAAAAAAAATAAAAAAAAAAGGCTGAAGGTAAAGCCAGGCAGGTTACCTACCTGAACTGAAACTGTTTATTGGAAAGTACTAGCCAAAGTTACTTAGGCCAGAGAATTAGCACAGCTATTCAGCGTGGCAATGCAGCCAGTGTCTTGGGCACGCTTCCGTCTTGTACTGGTCTGGAACAGTTGTTACCTATAGGCCGGCTGTAACGGTCCTTAGGTGATCTGTCTGATTCCTTTGTACATAGTTAGTTTAATTGTACTTTTTATTGAATAAATCATTAAAAAAAAATGTAATATAGTTATTACAGTTCCCATATAACAAGCTATGCTTAGTTTGGGGCTTAGATAGTGTTGTGTGAAATTAATGTTCTGTAATATTTATTTATTTATGTAAAATGAACCATGTACCTTTGGTAATACATGACAAAAATGAAACTTATAGTTTTCACTTCTGTCAGCTCTTCCGGAGTGCCACTGTTTTTTTACCCAATCATAAAATTTCATCCACAACTTGTTGTACTGTAAGTGAAAACAGGAGATGCTGTAGCAAGTGTTGTCGTTTCCAGGTGATAGTGTGATGGACTCTGGCTGATTGCAGCGATGATGAAACGCACGGGCGTCCCGCGCCTCGGCCCTGATGACCAGCCGATGCAACAGAACCCTAACCAGGTAACTTAATTATGAAATCACATTTTAAACACCTCTGGCTTAGACCACAGTTCGCCCACTGGTGTCAGATCCAGAGGTCCCGGGTTTGATCTCCAGGTGTAGCAATACTGTGCTTGGTTTGATTGATGGTAGGATTTGTTAAGTCTTTTTTGTTTAAGTAATTTGTCTAAGCTAGCTACCACCATCTTACCTGATTCTGTCGCCAGGATAACAATTCTTGAATTGTTGTGTTCTGGCATTTAGAGGTAAGATAACCAGTTACTCAGTTTGTTGAGGATTCCGGGTGAAGTGCGCTTCCATCTTCAGCCTTATCATAACTTGAAAAATCGGGTGAGATGCAGGCCAAGCACATCCCCGTAGTACAATAAAAAAACTTTATTTTTAATATCTAGAAACAGCATTTGACCTGAAACTTGCACTGGCAGGTATGAAGCCTTCGATGGAGCAAGTACTCGGAATGTACCTATTTACTTTCTTCTGAACTACTCCTATGATTAAATTTTTGCGCAGTTACACTTGGGCCAAGATTCTAAGTTCATTAATATCAATTTGGGCTATGTTAGTCCACTACTGAACAAAACAATTCTCGGATGGCTTACTCCATGGCAGACCTAATTCTAACCCAGGCACGCCTCGAGATCTAGGGCTGACCCTATGTGTATAAGTATGAGCCGATGGATAAATATGGATAGAAATCTCCATGTAGTGCTCCTTCGATAGCTGCATCATTGCTTAACATCAGGCAAGATAGCAGTCATATGCAAGCCAATAACACAGTCCTAAAATTTTAAATGAATGTTTTATACAGTTAGAGGGCTCACCTATTTCAAATAAAAAAAACTGAATACTTAGGTTAGCTCCAAATATTTTTAGCTTGGTCTTAATCTTTCCAAAAAAATAACTTTGTAGTAAAGTCTGTTTCAGAACCTGTAGATACACATAACAGATGATTCAAATCACACATTCCTTCAATAGATATCTTAAATTTAAAAATATTTAAAATATTATATAATTACTGATGGGTTTTGAACGAAACTTTACTTATTTATTGCTGATATAAGCAGTAAAGCAGTGTAGTGTTTAGTACAAAAGTAAGAGCTTAGGCACCTTAATAATATAGCCTTTAATAATAATATTTATCTGTGATACTATAACATTGTACTGGTTATTTTTTTTTAACTCTGTACAGTAGTTTTATAACCCTCTTTAATACAAACAAAAATACAAATCTTTCTCCTTATAATATTAGTGTACAAAGATAGGTTTACCACGGTTTACCATCCCACTTATTAGCTACCATACATATCATGTATTCTGAATGGCTGAGGCGAGACTTCTTTCCACATGCAGGCATGGAACTGCAAATATGTCAGAAGCGCGGCAGAAACGCAGAAGCATCATCCTAAATGCATGTGGGACACAGAGGATTTTGAACGTTTGTGTGCGTTCTGTGTGCGTGTCTGACTCGCACTTGGCTAGCTTATTGTCTACCTCTTCCCTTTGATTTGATTGACTAATACTAGACTAAATTGTAATGTGTTTGTTCCAGTACCACGCAAAGTCAAATGAACAGGTCCTACAAGGATTCTCCCTGTTCGACAACCTAGGTTCAAACCTATCCAATGAGGTATGTTCTCTTTTAATTTTAATTAGTCCCATTAGCTAATTGACTGCGGACGATGAGGCATATCTTCCAGTCCTGCAGTCAATGAGTTAAACACTGGCACTGGCAATCTTTAGCACATGTTGTAGAGATGCACTACCAAAGGTTATTAGTAAATTCCCATGGTATGCTGGAAACATTTTTTTTTTTTTTACAAAATCACCATCTACCTCCAAACTTAGCATAGCTTGTCATATGGGAGCTAGATTATGGCTGTAATGCATCCATCCATACCTTATAGGTAGGAATCATATAATTATTCATATATATAAATTCAAAAGTAACTTTTCAATCAAATTGGTTGTATTCCGTGTTACCTTTCTAAACAAAACGGCAGATTTTTTTATAATGATGAAGCGTTTAGCCTCCATCTCACCGGTTTTAAAGTGGAAAAACTAGGCTTCTATCTTGCATTAAATAAAAGTCACTGGCAGATAGCCGACGTTATAAGGCGTGCTTTAGGCTACTTTTGAGGTTTTTTTTTTAAATGTGATAGGCTTGCGTTTGATAGCAGTCTCGCCTGATGTTAAGCAATGATGCAGCCTATGATGGCGCACGCTTGCCCAGAAGGTACCTATTCACTCTTGACTTGAAGACTCCCATGTTGTAGTGTTCGGGAAACAGAGATTCAGGTAAAGCGTTCCATTCCTTGGCGGTGCGTTTCGGACTCCGCACAAAAAAAAACCTACAAATACAAAATACATTTTATAGGAGTCTCTTTCCTGTTGCAATAAGAATGGGTTTCGGGAAATTCCCACGGGATGACGGACACGTTACCGGAGGTTTCCGCACAGAGCTTTGAATCAATCTACTTCACCAAGTTGAACGCTGCCGTGGCCATGGATTACGCTACTTTGGTACTTTGCCAACGTTGTCCGTAACCCGTATTAGTCAGTAACTTAGTAACATAACTTTAAAGAATGCCTAGGGGTAACGATGGTTTTTGCTGCCTAGTATACATACATAGTTTATCGTGCACTTCGAAATAGCACTTTCAATTCAAATGAAATTGCAGTGTGCATAATAATCCAAATTCAAAATGTTTATTTCGTCTGGTCACTATCATTGTTAGTAGGTACCCATACCTACACGTATATACTATGTTAGTAACCATAAAAACACAGATTTCAAAAACTCATGTCACATGTGTTTAATTCAAATAATTTATGATTACAAAGTAGATATTCAAATACAAACAATTGAAAAATCTTACTAAATTAAGTTATGCATGTAAATGTCAAATAATATTCGAAATTTGTTTTTTTTTTTTATATTTTAATGTTTAAAACTGCTAAATTAATAATCAATGTTTAAAAGTGCTAAAGTGGAATATCAACCAGGTGGTGACGATAATCAGCTGTGCGTCTGAAATTGAAGGTGTTAAACTCGAAGGCAAAAGCTATGAATCTTTCAATCTCGCGATTGCGAGGCGGCGATACAAAATGCCTTCCCGGCTATAAATTTTAATCGGGGAGGGATTTCTCCCCTTCAGGGGTCGCGGTCGGGGCGGCGGGAGTCGACCTACCCCAACGCTCCCGCCAACCACCCGCATTTATGTTTGATGTGCAGTCCAATCGATACGTGCTTTGGCGCCGATATCTGTTTTAGCCTTCACCTCACCTGCTGTTACCTAAGTCTGTTTCATTTTGGTTTCAACAAAAATGGCGGCTTTTCGAATAACTACCTAATTCTGTCGCTATAATAACAATTCTAACAATGTTGTGTTCCGGCATATAGAGGTAAAATAGCCAGTTCCTCAGTTTGTTGAGGATTCCGGGTGAAGTGCGCCTCCACCTTCGGCCTTATCTCAACTTGTTACCATGAGATGAAGGCAAAGTGCTTATCCGTCATATAATAAAAAAAAAACTTTTCTGTTTTACTGAGAAGAAAAGACGTAACTTTTATTGAAACCCAAATGGATTAGAGGCAACAATCGTGTTAAGTTATGATAATGCTGAAGGTGTAAGCGCACTTCACCCGGACTTCTCAACAGACTGAGGAATTGGCTATCTTACTTGTAAATGCCGGAACACAGCAATAAGAATTGATGTTATGGCGTCAGACGGTATGTGGAAGCTAGCCAGGTAGACTTGAAACTTATCACCAACCAAATTCAGCAGAAATTTGTACCCCTTTGACCCCCTTCAGCTCTGTGACAACTGTCGTAAAAGTCGACTAGCGATCTCCCCAACAAGTGCACTTTCCTTCTCTATGTATTTTAAATGCGATTATCGATTCAGTCTAGGCGTGTTGATTTTGGCAACACCATCTAGGTTTGAAGGCAGCTCTGTCCAACAGTGGACATTAACGGTCTGATTGATGTGTCACCAGCGACCACTGTAAAGCTGGAAAAGCAGCGGTGGTTTTCTGTTGTGTATATTCAATTGCGAAATTATGAGCTGTATTCCGTTGGATTAAGATTCATTTTCTTATCCCTTTTGAGAACTTAGTTGTTTTCTTTTTTCAAATGCGATATTACGCTTTGTTCCGTCGCAATAAGACCCATTTCCTAGTCCAATTTGAGCATTTTCGTTAGTTTTTTTGGATGCGATGTTGCTTTTTATCCCGTCGTGTTAAGATCCATTTCGAAGTTCAAATAGGTAGAAACTTGTGACGTCAGTTCCGCCCACGCTCTGCGCGCGCAGTTTACATCCTATAGGTATTATGTATTGCTTTGATGCGAAACCCACGCGTAGGTTCGGTTCTAGTAAAGCATCGGCCTTTGAAACCTTAGCTAGGTGCTTTGAACTGTGTGGATTGTTTACTTACCTGGATATCTGGTATATTTCGGGATTGATAATAGGTATGGTAATGTTACGTCAAACCTACCTTCCATCACATAACACTAACGCGAAAGTTTATTTGGCTGTTTGTTTCCTTCACTCTGAAACTGTTCGACGGATTGAGTAGAAATTCTACAGATGTTTTATATTTAGGTACATCGAGGGCGAAGTTGCGAGCAGAAGCTATTGATATTCTCATTCTTAGAGGCTAACTCGATAGTTGGGGTGGCTAAGGGTATAATGATACCGCTGTGGCGTGTATTGTCTGCATATCTACATCCTTACTGTCTTGATCATAGGAGTACATCAAACTTCCAATTCTGATTCCTGATACTTTTTTTTTATTTATTTTTATTGTACGACGGGGAAGCGCTTGGCCTTCATCTCACCTGGTTACAAATTGAGATAGGCCGAAGGTGGAGGCGCACTTCACCCGAAATCCTCAACAAACTGAGGAACTGGCTTTCATACCTCTAAATGCCGGAACACAATTTTTTTTAAAGTATTATTTACTAAGCCCTATTGCACGCATTCCAAGTTAAGGTTTCAGTAAGCTTGAATTGTTTGGGTTGGTGGAAGAGCTTGTTACAAGTCCGCCCGGCTAGCTACGGCCATCTTGTCTGAATCTGACGCCATAACAACAATTATAAATCATTGTGTTCCGGCATTTAGAGGTAACATGGCCAGTTCCTCAGTCTGTTGAGGTAATATGGCAAAACATCTTACTAAAGCATTTACTACCAGTTCAGTTTAATATTGAGGTGCTCATATAGATGTTACATAACATAGCTATATTTACTGATAATGAGTAGTAAACAACGCGCAAGCGAAGTGCCCTGCGCCTGCGATAATGTTGATAACCTTATTGTTTGCGATCTTGCAGAGATGCACTTGTTTACATTGTAACTTTGATGTAACTTTATGCAGACTTTTTTATCTGAAAACTTCTTGAGCGATTTTTTTTAGGGGCAAAACTTGCGGGTTCCCGACACCGACATGCTAATGTGACGTGTTGCGTCCGCCTAGCAATTTTAGATGGTTAGTTCCTCAGTTTGTTGAGGATACCGTGTGAAGTGCGCTTCGGCCTTATCATTTGACACATGGTGCGATGAAGGTAAAGCGTTACTCCGTCGAACAATAAAATGAAACCTCGAATCATTTCCGGTCAACATTTTGTAAATATCAATGTACTGTAATAATAATTACCTACCTGTTCTTGTCGTCTTTTTGCGCTGTCAGCATGATTATTATTACGTACGACGCAAAAAACATGAATCCTAGTATCGTATGGCTTCTTGTCTTTTTGCATAGTAAGCTGCTGACAGTGTGTGAAAGTGGGCACAACGTTGTATACCTGAACTAGATATCCTAAGCTTCGCCCGTGTGGAGGTAGCCGGATATTAAGTAGCCTTTACATTTTAAAACACGGGTTTTACTCACGTTTACGACTACGTTGATGTAGGCACCAACGGTTTCGATTCAACGGGTGAATCATCATCAGGGTGAGTGTGACTCGCCGGGTAGGTTGCGATCGCGATCAGAGGGAGACGCGAAACCAGAGATTGCGAGAGGACGCAATCTTACTTTATTCTGTCACCATAACAACAAATCTAAAATTGTTGTGTTCCGGCATTCAGAGGTAAGATAGCCAGTTCCTCAGTTTGTTGAGGATTCCGGGTGAAGTGCGCCTCCACCTTCGGCCTTATCCTAACTTGAACCAGGTGAGATGATGGCCAAGTGCTTCCCCGTCGTTTAATCCTTGGCTCACCAATATAACACAAAAACAACCAAGGAGTACTACGTGAGGATAAAAATACTGCATCAATGGACGATCTTATCTCTAGAAACATTGGATATATTGTTACAAATAAGACATACGTAGGCTAATAAATTAAATGTCATTGGACACAACCATTTGACGGGCAGGGGTAAACGAACTTCAATATCGCTTAGCGATCTCGTAGGTCATGCGCTGGCAGTAGCAGTAGTGATAAGCAGTAGACAATGTCCTACGCGTGGGACCCTACATCTTCAAGAGTAGTCTGTCTTTGTGTAATGTATACTGAGTACCTAATGACTTATTTGCGGCGTAATGGACTCGCGCTCCAGCTAACCTGCTGTTGACTGTTGACAAATATAGAAAGGTACCTACTTTTTATTTCCAATCACTTTCAGTTGCAAATTCTTTGTTGCGTTTGAAAGAAATAAAGAAAGAAATTCATTTATTTACGCCCACACAATAAGGTACACAAAAAAAACAGAAAAAAATATAGTTCTGTAGGTACTACATTACGTAGATTGTGGTGGACCAAAAGGGTCACCGCCTCAGCATATTTGCTTCGGGGATTATCCGGAGCGAACGCTGGTTTTCAGTCGGAACCCTTTGGAGTTGTGGTGTGGATCATGCACGCTGGCGGCGGGTGTTTGTCTGTCGATTTTGTCTATAGGAAACACTATAGCAATGGTGATTGTGCTGTGTTTGGTAGCTGCCTTTAGTATGCCTACAGATTTTAGCCAGGCAATGACGTAATAGATTCTCTCGTTCGACGGGGAAGCGCTTGACCTTCATCTCACCTGGTTTCACAGCCGAACGCAGGAGGAAGCGCACTTCACCCGGAATCCTCAGTCTAATGAACTGGTTATGGCCAGGCGGACTTCAACCACCAATAAAACCACAGTAAGTTTTTTACTGTGGTTTGATTGGTGATCTTTTGAAACGTCAAATCTACCACCTGTTCGGAATCGGCACACTATTAGATAAGAAACTCGTAGTTCATTTTTTGATGATCCATTCTATAGTTACCTACAGTTGAAATAACATAAGTGAGGGCGCCTCTGTCTTGTCGAGCTGCAAGTGTGACATGGTCGGTGTATATTAGTTCCATTTCCTGCTACATGCGTTATGATTGTGGTCAGACACAGACTTGTTGGAATTGATGAATCCCTACTGTGGCCGGCTATTGTGTGGACATTGACTGTAACAGATCCGGTATTGATTCATTCACGCAGTGATGGCTTAACCGAGTCGGTTACGTAATCCCAGGACGACAGGCCGTCTGATAAGACCCAAGCAGATGGACTGATAATCGGTTTGAATCTTTTCGTCTCGTCTTAATTATAATATACTTGAATATAGCAATCCTTCCCGCTAGTGATTTGAACGTATTTTCAGATGGGTACTAGGGGGTCACATAGTTTAGTAAATTCGGTTATGGCACAAAAAAACGCAAATTGCGTCAAGACCCCCGCTGCTCAATTGTTTAGAGCGTTTCCGGCTCGAGGAAAAGATGCGGGTTCGAGTCCCGTTGTGGGTTGTGAATTTTTGTGTCATTATAACATTTGTAAATGCTGTAACAAAGTGCGATCACTTAGCTAATTTATCAAGTAATTTAGTATTCTATCCGTAATCTAGTTCCTATATTACAAGCTATGCTTAGTTAGAGGCTAGATGGCGCTGTGTAAAAAATGTATGACCCGTATTTAGGCGTCACTTTGCGTGGAGATATATTTCAATATGAAAACAGAAATTTAATAATATAAAGCAACAAATCCCTTTGATAAATTCAACTGCAAAGTAGTAGGACTAATAAATATTTTTCTGTCGAATTCAATATACGTATTTTCTCCTGTCTTATGCCCGTCATATCGCCCCTTGTTGATTTTCATCTCGGAATGACAACCAGAAAACAGCCACTCACACACACATCAAACGATGGAAGTATCCAGAAGATGTTGCTCACATACATAAAACATTACGTTACTAGGCTTACCAGGCTGGGACGCAATAACCCGCACCTAGGTACTTAAATGTGGCCCCGACACCAGTTTAAGCTGAAAGACATGGACCTCCTAATAGTAACCACGCGAACGTTTTTCTCTTTAATGATAACCAAGTTTTTGAGCACCACTCACTTGAAACACAAGTAAAGATGTTACAACAAACAAGTTTAGAAGGAGCACGCTTGTCTAAATGGAAGCAAAAAGTGCATAGGGCACTTAGGACTTGAAGTCTCCTTGAGGTTCAGGCGTATTCGTTGTCAAAATGCTGGACAAAAGGTGGAAGGAAGTTGCCAATTACGCGTGGAGCAATTGGCGAAACTAGCGTGAAATGCACATGCTTAAAATTCCTAGGGTTCGCTTGATTTTGTCGTGTCCACAACAAAAACACGACCACGCCAACTCTGAGTCAAGCACGACTATTTATAACCCCACCAAAGAGACGACGCGAGGTGAATACAGTTTTCGCCAGTAAATCACGAAATATACGCCCTTGATAGTTGTGACGGTGTGCGAGATAAATTATAACAAGAAAAATACTTTTACGGCGTTTGCCAACGTTTTGATCATACTGACTGGACCCAACTCGTTTCACTCGGCAGTAATTTATACAATATGAGACATACATTGATATTCCCTATACCTATAGTCAATCTTGGAGTCTTAGTCCAGAGTGAAAGGTTACTTTTAGACAAGCGTGCTGCATCTTAGACCACATCTTGATTTAATTTTGCATGTGAGCAGGTGGTCAAGAGCTTGGCATATCAAATAAGATGTAAAACATATATTTTAAAAAATAATTTAAATAAGTTTATTCTACAGACGAAGTCGAAAACGAAAATCGTGTATGTGTGTGAAAGAGAGTGTGTTGTAATAAATAGTTCACTCGTCCATTCATTTTCATTCATTAATTCCGAGTTATTGTCAAAATTGCCACTCCAATCGAATGACAACATACATACGTTACAAGCTTAGCGTTGTCGTGGGTGACCTTTAGTGGTAACGAAGCGTATCTGACCGCGGTCGGTGGGTTCACCTAGTTACGAAAAGTCATTACAAAGGTGAGCTTACAAAGGGGTTACGTCGAACCTTTGAACAGTCTACGTGTGTGTATTTTTGTTTCGGCGTCTGGTAACGCAAATAAACACTGGTGCTATAGCAGTACTGTCTATACTTTGTAAATGAGCTAATTATAATAGAAACATTCATTTGATCACGACACAAGCCAATACAAAGAGGAAGCTGTAACATAGTGAGTATAGGCAGCGTTACAAATTAATTTAGTACAAGAAGATTTTTTTAACTGTTTATTGATGGAGAAGCGCATGGCCTTCATCTCACCTGATATTCAAGTTGTGATAAAGCCGAAGGTGGGCGCACTTTACCCGGAATGCTCAACAGTCTGAGGAACTGGCTATCTTACCTCTAAATGCCGGAAAACAACAATGTATTATTAGGTTATTAAGAACATCTACTTTCATTAGTAAGCATAGCTACTTACTACCAATTGTTGTGAGGCGAAACTCTCAGCTGATTTATATACACATACCTTCGGTCGTTTGTATGTATTATGTAATGTATATTGAATACGTTTCCTTTTGTTACAGATTCAACAGCCAGGCGCTAGCAATATGCATACCTTGGCGCAATCGGCCCAGCCGCAAATTATCGGTTAGTTACCAAACATTATTGTCTGATTAGATTTATTGAAGCTATTTTGTTAGTCTAGTGTAAAGCGTGGTAGTGCCAAATAGCACTTCTCACATTGCGTTGAATGTTGCAGGACCATCCGGAATGCTATCTGTGGGTGGTTCGGGCTTCGGGCGCTCCGCCCCTCGGGCTTCCGCGCCCGCAGTGATCAACTATCTGAAGCCGGGGGCTGTTCAGTACGCCCCCGCGAAACCCCAGCAAGTGCCGCCCAGGATCAAGGTAATAACCCAAAAATGCACGCCGTAGTTTAGATGTGAATGAACATAGTCATAATTTTCCGTGTCTATACTTTCTTTCTAAACGAAATACATTTCTGTTTTCATATATGAGTAGCTGTATTTTGCATCTGAAATTACAACTATTTTTACGTTCCTTTATTTAGTGTTTCACAGCATATTTAGATAATTTCATCAAGCATGAGCTCCAAAGCCACTATTTCATTCTTTAAACGTTGTCCTACTCTTTTAGGTTCATATTTGATAATTTCTATGATGATACTAATTACCGTTTGACCACTGATATAACTATTGGCTGCATATTTGCATCTGAACCAACAAAAAATCAAACAAGACCTTCCGAAGCCATGATCCCTTGTATAACATATGAAAATATCAACAGCCAACCCTGGCGCCCCTGCCTTCGCTAGGGCGGGCGTCTCCGGCGCCACAGGCCGCGCCGCCGCCTTGCCCGCCCTGCCAGCCGCCCCAGCAGCAGTTCCAACGACTGAAGGTCGAAGATGCCCTGTCTTACCTCGACCAGGTCAAATACAAGTTCAACACGCAGCCGCAAGTGTACAACGACTTCTTGGACATCATGAAGGAGTTCAAAAGTCAGACGTAAGTACTATAATTATTTTTATATATATCAAAAATTTATAGCTAATGTCTGCGTTTATGTGTTGGTCATCATCTTGTACAGTTAATTGATTTGGGCGTTATCAGGCATCCGTTCCAACACGAACGTGTAAACGGAAAAATATTAAGTAACAAATTGCTAGTCTTAACGAAATTTTTGAAATCTAAGAAGCCAAACCAGAGGTCCCAAAGACAACATTTCAGTTTCTACACTACTAGCTCCTTTTTTTGAGTTAGGGCACTAAATCATGATAAAAATAAATCAAATATATATACACACATAGTACGCCTGCTTCCTAAAGGGGTAGGCAGAGAACGGATTTCTATTTTCTAAGCTCCTTGCACTCATAAATACATGTTGTGTCTATTTGAATATTTGAATTATCCGCAGCCCACATGGATGAAATGACCGTGACACAGCTTTGCACATCAGACAGACTTTCAAGCAGGAATATTATGATGAAAAACCTTACTTTGAGCACTGTGATTCTAATAATTATGCTTTGTTTTAATTTCTGAGTTTCCACACGTGTCTATTCCGATGAACGGATGCTTTACCACACTATATCATAGTTTGTCTTGCAGAATCGACACGCCAGGTGTGATCACGCGGGTTTCGAACCTTTTCAAGGGGCACCCGGAACTGATTGTGGGGTTCAACACGTTCTTGCCACCCGGGTACAAAATCGAAGTGCAGAGTAACGGACAGGTGAGTGTTATATGCTTAAACTGTAGTCAAACGTTTTTTTTTTATTATAAATAAATATTACAGGACATTAATTTTACACAGCGCCATCTAGCCCAAAACTAAGCATAGCTTGTAATATGGGAACTAGATTACGGATAGAATACTTAAATACTTTTTGTAAATACATACGTACTATATGGTACAACACCCAAACACAGAACAAACATCTATATTTATCACACAAATGTTTGCTCTGGGTGGGAATCGAACCCACAGCCTACAGCGCAGAAGGCAGAGTTACTACCAACTGAGCTATGAGGCTTATCGGTGATAGTCAAGCGTTTGACCACCAGCTTACATGTAAGATGTGGCCTAAGATGGAGCACGCTTGCCTAAGAGGAACCAGCTCTCTCTGGACTTGAAGACTCCAAGATTGTATTTGTGTGGAAAAAACAGACGAAGGCAAGGAGTCCTCACCAGTATTAATGATAAAGATAGAGGCGAAACGATTAGTTCGGTACAATGGAACGTTTACAAGGTACGGGTTGTAACGCCGTACGTCTGCTAGTCCGACGGTGGAAAGGGGATGTATACTTTTAAGCCCGCAGCGCTTGGCCTTCATCTTACCTGGTTACAAGTTATGATAAGGCCGAAGGTGGAAGCGCTCATCCCCCGGAATCCTCAACCAACCGAGCAACTGGCTATCTTACCTCTATAAATGCCGGGACACAACAATTTTAGAATCGCTGGCATGATGTATGCTATATCTATTCTGATGATGAAAAAAATTACCGTTTGACCGCCTGTGATAATACTATTGGCTGCTTTTTTAAGTTCTGACCGTTTCACCTGCTATAACACGTGACTTCAGCTAAAACTGTCACTAATGTAGCTTTTTTTGACAGGTGTCAGTGTCAATGCCGTCGCCGACCGGAATGGGCGGTACCAGCGGAGTGCTCCTCCCCAATATACATCATAATCAGCAGCAACAGCAAATGGTGCATTTACTGCCGGTCCCGGCGTGAGTATACTCTTGTATTAACTATCTATTTATGATTTAGGGGATCGATAATTGTAATTGAGTGTGGTGAACTCTGCCACAGTATATTTCGATACAGTTTACTTGGTTTTAGGGTTTAGGCATTTTTTTTATTTTTGTATGACGCCTGGCCTTCAGTTCACCTGGTTTCAAGTTGTGATAAAATGTAGGCTAAAGGGAATTAATATAGCCATGGCTAAGGCACATAAGCACCCTCAAATCTTCAATGGTTCTCTTTACACATAGCCTATCAAATAATATGTAGAACTTTGACTTTGGTGGTAGTATCAAAGAGAGTGTTGAGGTCTGTCTGGTTAGCTACCGCCATCCTATTTGAATCCATCGCCATAACAACCCTAAAAAGTTATGTTCCGGCATTTAGAGGTAAGATAGCCAGTTCCCCACAATGTTGAGGATACAAGTGCGCTTCCACCTTCGGCCTTATCTTAACTCGTTACCAGGTGAGATGAAAGCTAAGCGCTTCCCCGTCGTACAATAAAAAAAAAAAGATTAAATACATAATATGATGAGAAAACTTGTACATGACAGCTGTGATTGTTATAATTATGCTTTGTTTTAATTTCTGAGGAACTCCCAGAGTACCAACACACCCACGGTTCCCTGTATACCATTACTACACAGACAATTGTCCGTAGATCGAGCGGCGCGATCGTGCACAATTTGTCTGTGAATCCGGCGCCTACTAACACGCTGCATCAGATATCGCAGGCGCACCAGCAGATAGAGGCGGCTGCTATACACCATGCTCCCGGTAACTTCTTTGATGCTATATCTAGGTATAAATTAATATTACAGGACATTAATATCACACAGCGATGAACACAAGCATAGCTTGTAATATGGGAACTAGATCGAGGATAAAATAAATAAATATTACAGGACATTTATTTCACACAGCTCCATCTAGCCCAAAAATAAGCATAGCTTTGTAATATGGGAACTAGATTACGGATAGAATACTTATGTAATTTTTTTTTGTAAATACATACTTATCATACAATACAACATCCAAACACAGAACAAACATCTATATTCATAATAAAATCTGAAAACAGAAAAAATATTTAGTAATAAATCCGCTAAATCTCTCTGAAAAAATCAAATTATTATTTTAATTCATATCTAATTTTATGGGAGGCGAGGTAGCAGTTATTGTGTAAGCCGTGTTTTAAATTAACTTCTCTTGGCTTTGTAGAGTTGGGGTGAACTTAAGTTACCACATCCCGAGCGTTTAGTGAGAAATTATGTCTATTAATATATCCACCTCCGAGCCATTTTATGCCTTGACCACATTAATCAACCACGTTAGAAAAAGTAAAAAAAAAGTATCAATAAGTTTTTTTTTTATTGTATTTGTATTTATTTACTATATAGAATGGTCAAAAACCACACCAATTAAGATCTATTATAATTATAATTTAAACTTAATTATAATAATTATAAAGTCATTTATTTCAGGCACATTAACACCCTTAGTTACACAAAATTGACAATAAATGTAATTTGAATAAATAGTCATAAATTATAAAAAACTAATGAAAAATATAATATTATTCTCTAGAGCTCTCGGCAGCTGCAAAATGTCAACGCTGAGTCTCCCTTGTACTGACTTCTTCGCGATTCGTTTGCTCAAATAATAATAGGAATTAGCTCCAAATGATGAAACAAATTACCGTTTGACATCCATGATAATACTATCGGCTGCTTTTCATAAAGTTCTGATGACTATAAAACTGAGAATGTATGTCCTTTCTAGAACGCACAGTAACATTTTATATGTATAGGTGCAGCGGGTACGCCCCCGGCCGGACACGCCGCGCCGGCGCCGGCGGGGCAACCGGTCGAGTTCAACCATGCTATCGAATACGTGAACAAAATCAAGGTGAGTAGATATACTGCCCATATACAATATCAAATAAAAAAAAATGTTTTTTTTTTTTTTAATTGTACGACGGAAAACGCTTGGCTTTCATCTCACCTGGTTACAAGTTGAGATAAGGCCGAAGGTGGAGGCGCACTTCACCTTGAATCTTCAAGTAACTGAGGAACTGGCTGTCTTACCTCTAAATGCCGGAGCACAACAATTTAAGAATTGTTATTATGGCGACGGAATATTCAATAATCAGAATTATAAGGCCCAGTTCAAACTTACCTAAGTAGGCAATAGAATAATAATCGTTGGTATTGCAAAAGATATGTGTAATAATGCTGTTAACAATTACAATCAATCACGCATCACCACATCTCATATATACCTACTTATAACAATGAATAATCGATGCTATCGATGCAAAAGATGTAACGGACTGGTGAAAAGGGAGGAAAATAGGAAGGAATCCTCAAAATAGGAAGGTAATATACTATGGTGGTAGTAATATGGTAGGATGGCTTGACATAAGCTCAACCACCAACAAACTGAGGCACTGTCTGGAGGTAAGATATACTATACCTCTAAATGCCGGAACCACTAGACCACAGAGGCGGTCTGTGGTGTAGTGGTTCAACCCACCGATATCAGATCCCGAGGTCCCGGTTTCGATCTACAGAGGGAGTACAATATTGTGCTTGGTTTGGTTGGTGGGAGGACTTTGTGTAAGTCCGCCTGGCTAGCTACCACCATCTTACTTAAGTTGCGTCATAACAACGATATATAAATACGTATTTATGTACATCTATTGTTTTATTGAATAATTTTACATAAATTAGCCGACAAGTTCGGTGAACGCTTGTTACGACATCCAATTTTCATCTAATATGAATAGCGGAAGCGGAAGGTGGTTCCTCTGGGTCATGTATGCGCGATACGTGTGTTTCATGCGTATTTAGCCCTGATGATCCACCTTAAGGGGACTTCAAAGTACCGCTGACTTTCGCTCTCCAGTACAAACGTAGTTCCTTTTTCATATAAGTGGCAAGTCACATGAAAATTTACAGGTATAATCGGAACGAGATAAGTATTTGTCTGTGGCGCTTTTCTTTTTCTAAAAAAATATATGGAAAAGAGATGTTCAGAATGTATGGAAAACTCTTTTCCATGTATTTTTGTTTGTGTTAGTTTTTGTAGAAAAGTAACGCATCACAGACACAGGTAATCTTTATCCGATTATACCTGCAAAAATCTTTTGAATCAGAATTTCCATTTCAAAATGAAAATGGAGCTATGTTTGTATGGGAAAGTGAGACTACTGGGCCTTCTTAAACACAATACATTTTTTTTCGCACTAAAACGAATGATTTACACCTACCTACCAAACATATATTTTTAGTAGTATAATAATACCCTTCCTATCTATAGAAATCTGTACCTTCCTGTATATATCTCTAATATCAAATATGCCAAACCCAAAGCAATTGAACTAAGTACATAAAGAATAATTTACCTTATTACGAATAATGTTCTTGTTAAACCTGTCTAACCTTATTTAAGTCCCGCCTGACTAGCTACCACCATCTTACCAAATTCTGTCGCCATAACAACAATTCTAAAAAAATATTGTGTTCCGGCATTTAGAGGTAAGACAGCCAGTTCCTCAGTTTGTTGAGGATTCCGGGTGAAGTGCGCCTCCACCTTCGGCCTTATCTTAACTTGTAACCAAGTGAGATGAAGGCCAAGCGCTTCCCCGTCGTACAATAAAAAAAAAACTTTATTACAAAAAAATGTTCTTGCGTCAGTGAAGTCTTTTTGAGAATCAATTTATTCTTGGGCACGCTTCCGTCTGGTACTGGTCTGGAACAGTTTAGTTACCTATAGGCCGTTTGTAACGGTCCTTAGGTAATCAGACTGATTCCTTTGTTAGTTTAATTGTACTTTTTATTGAATAAATTTAAAATGTATTTAGCGATTTATTTTTAAGCGTCGAATCAAAATGATGAAACAAATTACCGTTTGAACACCATGATAATACTATTGGCTGCTTTTTTTAAGTTCTGACCCAACATCCTACCCCCAAATCTCTCCCCCCCGTTCTCTACAGAACATAATCGTAACCTTTGTCCGCCAGTCTCGGTTCTCCCGGCAACCGGATAAATACAAACGTTTTCTCGAGATACTGCACGCCTATCAACGTGGGCATCGCGATCTGAAGGAGCCACAGGCTAAACAGCAGACGGAGCAAGAAGTCTACTCACAGGTATGTGGTGTTGCACGTCTTGTGTAGTTATGGTCGCCTGGTACTTCTATATTAAAATTACTCACAGGTATGTGATGGTATCGCACGTCTTGTGTATTTATGGTCGCCTGGTACTTCTATATTAAAATTACTCACAGGTATGTGATGGTATCGCACGTCTTGTGAATTTATGGTCGCCTGGTACTTCTATATTAAAATTACTCACAGCAAGTGATGGTATTAAGATAAGATAAGTTAAGATAATTTATAAAAAACTGGATATCTTAAAAATATACTATGTACCAATATTACACATTATAACTATAATTTACGGGATATTTAATGATTTGTTTTTTTTTTGAGTTATCCCATATTTCGACGCAGTAGCATGCGCCATGACCACGGATACACTGCTTATAAATATACCGTTAATTATAGTTATAGTGTTCATAACCATTATAGTTTCAAAAGTAATATTATACATTTCAAAGTGTATCTATTTGTTTGTTGAAATAATTAATAAAACACTTACATTAACAGTTTTGTCTGTAAGGTGTAATTATTGTACACGTAAATAGAAAAAAACAATTAAAAAAATATATATGCTATCGGCGGTCTTATCGCTTTGAAGCGATTTTTCTAGATAATCTTTGAAAAGAGAGGTTTGTTTGTTAAGTTTTCTCTATTAAATGGCCGAATGGACCAAATAAAGAGCGTTTTGTGTCTTCATTTATACCAACATAGTTTATAATAGAAAGCACGTTAAAGGGTTTTCTTAATGTCTAGACTCTAGAGTAAGTATCTTCTTGCCGAACACGCATTTTACGGCATTTCCTCTAATCTTCTTGCAAGTTGAAAAGCTTGAAAGCTTGATTAACTATTTAAAACGCCCTTTTTGGCAGAGACTGAAACTTTAATTTCACCAGGTCGCCAAGTTATTTGAGAATCAAGAGGATCTGCTCACGGAGTTTGGCCAGTTCTTGCCGGACGCTAAGGCGGTGACCAAGCCGCCTGAAGAGCACTACGCTATGCCCACACCGCAGGTAAGAAAGACATGACAAAGTCAACGTATTAACTATTATTCGGTAAGATTTCTCAGGATAATTTGGATTTAAACATATTAACGTCTTATTGTATAATTACAAGTACAAGTCTCGTTGTTAGTCGTCCGTTTTTAGGGCTCAATCGAAATATGTAACTGTATTAAAAAAATATATAGAGCTGAACACGAATTTTCGTTTTTAAGTTATAGTTAACAACTCTATATACTTCATAATATGTTGACAGATTTAATATTATTTAGAATGGCTCTCGACCTGAAAATTTGCACAGCCCAGGACGTGGTCTACGGTGGAAACACTTAGAAGACATTAGGGTCGTAAACACAGCGCTTTCTATTACAAATATATATTTTTACATGTTTTGTATCATGGACATTATAAACATAATTAACGGGAAGTTCACGATGATTTCAAAATGAATTCGTTTTTCAAGAAAACAAATTTGCTGTGGATCAGTACTACTGAGTAATTCAAATGATACACCCTTGTATCTTCAGTACTACTGTAAACACTACATAATACAAGCAAATTCACTCGTATTTCGATATTGATCACAACATTGAAGTCCAACTTTGACTTTTTTATTTTAATGTACCACGACAGGAAAGTGCTTTGTTCGTCAGAAAGACAACTTAGAACTTAACTCGAACCCAGAAAGAATTCATACGTTTTATTAGTTTGTTGGTGGCCTGAATAAAATATAATTATATCTATATATATTAATAGTTGAATTGAATTTTATTTTTATTTGAATAAATTAATAATTAAGTTTATGGTGATTATGTTCTTGTGTTTTTTTGAGTTGTCAGTTTTTTTACTTTTCTGTGTTTTTTGATTTGGTTTGTTTGGTTGATGTTAGGTTTATTTTTGTTGTAGAGTGATAATGTTATTGTGCAGGCGCGTTGTGAGCGCGAAGCGACCCCCGAACGGTACCCGCCCGCGCCGCACCACGCGCCGCCGCATCATCCACAGGTGGGGGTCTCATTCAATTGTTATTTGTGCTATGATAAAAAATTGTTAGTAGATCTAGGTTGTAATGTTGGTCTTAAAATAATTTCTCGTCTCTTTAGTCTGCCGTGTCAGGCTTACAAACATTTACATGATTTAAAAACAGAGAGAACAGAAATAGTTGTCACAAATTTGTCAAGTTTTTTTTTTATTATGATAAATTCGTTCATAGTTTATTTATTTGACCGTAGGCACACAGATGTTTTAGCGCTGTTATAGCCACGGGATGTTGGGAAAGACCCGGGAATTGACCAAGTATTTATAGCTAGAACTTGGTAATACCAAGTACTGATGAGGTTCAATGTGCAGATCCCGAAGCATCCAAACGTGGTGTCGAACGCGCCGCCGCCAGCGCCGCAGCATCACCATCTCAAGAGGTCTCCCAGCTTCTCGTCTACCAACCAACTTAGTAAGTGCTATCCGCATTATAACACTCATTTATTTCAGTTTATTTGTGAAAATTGCAGGTCGGGCATTAGCAAATGAAATGGTGTATTTTTACAGCGTATAAATTCGCCAGTAGGTTGAAGGTTTTACATCCGAAAAACACCTTGCTTTTCTAGATCACTTTGTTTGCTGACGATATGCATTTTGGAGCTGACCAAAACCTCGTTTAATTAGCTGACCGTTTAAATGATCTCACTAAAACCTTGCATAAAGGGCTGGAATTAATATAATGGTGTACTCTATGAAGAACTGATTAACGGTAACTAAAATGGTAAGCCTCACAGCTCAGTTGGTAGTAGCTCGGGTAGTACCACAATATTGTATCCCAAAGGCGGTCGAACCCGGTACGTCTGAATCTGACACCACACTAGACCACTGAGTCGGCTAAAATCTTGGAATGAACTGCTTGTTATTTACAAATATAATGACACAAAGATTCACAACCCGCGTCGGGACTCTTAACCCGCATCTTTTCGTTGCTTCAAGCAGAGTATCAATATGGCACAAACATTCGGAATCTGTAAGGACCCTCGTGGCTCATTTGGTTAGAGCGTTTCCGGCTTTAGGAGAAGATGCGGGTTCGAATCCCGTAAGTTGTGATTTTTTGTGTCATTATAACATTTAGAAAGAAAGAAAGACACATTTATTTATCCCACATAAACTAGATTATATAAAGGTATAAGTAGAAACAATTAGGTACCAACCAAATAGATACCGCTACTTAATTAATAAAATGAACAAAAAACACACCAGCAAATAAATTTACTTACATACCAACATACCTACACAATAAGTCATAAAAAAGAATTACCTACGCGTAACAACAATTATATGTGGGCTAAAAAGGTCGCTGTCACATTTGTTAATATTTTGACTATATGTGATGTACGATGATGTGTATAGATTCCGGCGCCCCTCCGTGTAAGAAGCCGCGTGCGACGCTGAGCACCGCGTGGTCACGTGACGTGTCTCTAGCCGAGGCCGCTAAGCTCGCCACCGTGCACGATCTTAATTTCTTCGAGCGGGCTCGACGCGCGCTGCGGCACACTCACGTCTACGACAACTTTCTGAGGTCAGTCTAGTTATCACTATCTATTGTGCGAGAGGGAAATGCCATGCCATATCTAGTAGTCGTTTTTTTTTTAAAATAATTGGATGTTGTATAATATAGTACGTATGTATTTAAAAAAAAAAAACGTATATAAGTATTCTATCCGTAATCTAATTCCCGTATTACAAGCTTTGCTTAGTTTGGGGCTAGATGGCGCTGTGTGAAATTAACGTCCTGTAATATTTATTTATTTATTATTAATGGAGGTTTTTTGCCTTCATCTCACCTTTCAAGCTATGATCATGGTCATAAGGCCGAAGGTGGAAGCGCACTTCACCCGGAATCCTCAACAAACTAAAAAAATATTAATTGACATATTTGGGCTATTTTTCAATACTAGATATGCATGTGATGGGCAATGTCCTACTCGGCTACTGTGCGGATTTTTTTTATTTTTTATTGTACGACGGGGAAGTTCTTAGCCGGAATCCTCAACAAACTGAGGAACTGGCTATCTGACCTCTAAATGCCGGAACACAACAACTTTTAAAATAATTGTTATGGCGACAGAATTAGGTAAGATGGTGGTAGCTAGCCAGGCGGACTTAAACAAAGTCCTACCACCAACCAAACCAAGCACAATATATTGTACTCCCCATGGGGATCGAACGCGGGCCCTCTGGATCTGGATTAGGGCTGACTGGGGTCTGGTTCTGCGGTTATGTTTCAAAATGTACCTAACATCTAACTGAATAAATGTAATTGGTAGTCTATTAACTCAACCAGGTGCAATGAATACAATTAGTACACCTCAATGCGGGACATGTTACAACAAGGCCTGCAATATCTTAACAATATATTAATTGGAATCGATCTGACAAAGAGATGTGATTCCAGGGTTGTACCATAGATCCTGTTTCAAAAGTGGCATTAGAGGATACTAAAAAACTATATAGCTAATGAAGAATCGCTTTGTGCTATTTAGGACATTTTCTATATAATTTCTTAGTACATACATCCTTACTTACAAGCTATTCTAAAAATGGTATACATCTAGGTTTTCTGGTTATTCCATGTTCAACTTCCTTACTTACGAGCTATTCTAAAAATGGTATACATCTAGGTTTTCTGGTTATTCCATGTTCAACATCCTTACTTACAAGCTATTCTAATAATGGTATACATCTAGGTTTTTTGGTTATTCCATGTTCAACATCCTTACTTACAAGCTATTCTAAAAATGGTATACATCTAGGTTTTCTGGTTATTCCATGTTCAACATCCTTACTTACAAGCTATTCTAAAAATGGTATACATCTAGGTTTTCTGGTTATTCCATGTTCAACATCCTTACTTACAAGCTATTCTAAAAATGGTATACATCTAGGTTTTCTGGTTATTCCACGTTCAACATCCTTACTTACAAGCTATTCTAAAAATGGTATACATCTAGGTTTTCTGGTTATTCCATGTTCAACATCCTTACTTACAAGCTATTCTAAAAATGGTATACATCTAGGTTTTCTGGTTATTCCATGTTCAACATCCTTACTTACAAGCTATTCTAAAAATGGTATACATCTAGGTTTTCTGGTTATTCCATGTTCAGAAAAAAAACTTTAGCCGATCGAATGTTTGTTATGATTGCATTATCTACGTGTCTTACTAGTTATAGCCGATTGCCCCACATATTCCTGTATTCTCTGTGTCTTGCAAGTTTAAAACACAGCTGCTTTCCCCACAGATGCCTGCTGCTGTTCACCAACGAGATAATATCCTCATCGGAGCTACTGTCGGTGACTGCCCCCTTCCTGTGCCGCCATCCCGAGCTACACAAATGGCTGCAAGACTTCGTGGGGCCGCCTTCTCCACCGCACACTCCTACCAACACCATACAAACTGGTAATGTTGTATTTATTACTAGTTGTAGTAGTTACTAGTTAAGAATCGTCCCCTGCAACTCACAGCACAGCAGCTTTCTTCTGCGTATTATCAACACTTTTAACTTTACTGTGAATACCAATTCGCCTGCCAAACATGAGGCATTATGTCATAAACATCCGGCAGTAGACACTAATGGGCTGTTTGTGAAGTGTCCGAAAATCGACCGCCGCAAAAAAATACGAGGTCTGCAGTTTCTGTTACCAGACAAGACCTTCAATAATATATCAGCCCATATAGGTATGTCCCTTGAAAATAGGTCTTCGCCAAACGACGCTACAAATAGAGATCCGGCCTCTGTCGAATTTCCGCAGCCGCCACAATGCCGTCGGTCCGTCGAGTCTGCCAAAAATCTGATTCTAACTCAAAACGCAGTGTTTGCCGTCACGGTCGCCTTTTTAACCTTTAAATATTACAGGACATTAATTTCACACAGCGCCATCTAGTCCCAAACCAAGCATAGCTTGTAATATGGGAACTAGATTACGGATAGAATACATAAATCCTTTTTTTTTTTTTTAAATACATACTTATCATACAATACAACACCCAAACACAGAACAAACATCTATATTCATCACATAAATGTTTGTCCTGGGTGGGAATCGAACCCACAACGTACAGCGCAGAAGGCAGAGCTACTACCAACTGATCTGTGAGGCTTGTTAAGTTTTAGGAACCTTTGTTCTGTTTGGTTTTATATTTATTTTCAATAATCTAAATGCATACTATCTATTATTGCAAGATGCCATAAATAAAGGTAATTTTATTCTTTTATATTCCTTAGTGGCAAATTTTCGGTGAGCTTTATTGCCTCCCATTGCCAATATAGCTTACTACCCATCTTGTATCTATTTTTTTAACAATTTCAATTGATTGATTTAAATCTCTTTTCCGTTTCAAATATAAAGTGGTCACCAACCGAACACCTTTTCTCTTCAGCTGTTATTGATTCTAGTCCTGCAAGCAATATGTACCTCATTGCCTCTCCAACTTGCTATTTGGTCATGGACAGTCCCCAGCAATAATATGTGTGCACGTCATAATATTAATTATTATTATTATTACGTTATTACCTGAAAACAGAAAATATTTAGAAACAAATCCGCAAAATTTCTTTGAGTAAATTAAATCGTTTCGCCTCTACACCAGGCATCCTCAGGAGATATAGTCTTGCTAAGCTGACAAGCCCTCTGCCGTTTTTTTTTATTCAACTAGGAGACAGAACAAGCAAGTAGCCCACCTGATGTTAAGTGCACTCTTGCCTATAAGAACACAGCCCTTTCACAAGAGGCTCTACTACTCTTTAAACACGTATTACGCTGCAAGTTTTTTTTTTATACCAAGGTGAAAACCGGCATACGGCGCACCTGATGGAAAGCGGTTACCGTCGCCTATGGACGCTCGCAACACCAGAAGCAATACTCGCGCATTGCCGACCCTTTATAAAATTTCAAAACGCATCTTTGAAAAACCCCATACTGTAGCTAGTAGGGAAAACCTCAAGATCATTACACAATTGAATAGTTCGCGGGAGGAAGTTCGTTTTGAACCTTACGGTGCGCGACGGTATTGTGTTCAAAGTGTGTGGATGAAATCTCCGTCGATGGCGAACGGTGCGATGATAAAAAGAAGCTGCAGGCACCATATCAAATTCCTCAGAACACAACCCATTATACAAGCGGAGGGAGGAAAATTATCTCCTGAGACTTAGAAGACCAAGTACTAATCGTGGCATAATTCTTCAGGCTACACGTCTCAGTACACATCGACGGAGCAGTTATTCGAGCGCGCGCGGTCCCGCGAGCGCGAACGAGAACGCGAGCGGTTCGCGTCGGCGAGCACCACGCGGCTCGAGCCAATCGGACAGCCGAGGATCGACCGCGGCACCGACGCTCCGCCCCCTATGGATGTTGGTAAGTTCACACAGCGCCATCTAGCCCCAAACTAAGCATAGCTTGTAAGTATAGAATACTAATAATCTTTTGTTTTTTTGGTAAATACTTACGCACTATAAGATCCAACACCCAAACACAGAACAAACACGTCACACAAATATTTGTCCTGGGTGGGAATCGTACCCACAACAAGCAGCTCAGAAGGCAGAGTTACTACCAACTGAGCTATGAGGCTTGTTTCTTTTGTATGTCATAATAACTTGTCGTTATAAACACCGAAACAATCCGACAAGATGACAACATTGTCGATATAAATTATATCAAATCAAATCAAATCAAAATTATTTATTTGGGATATTACAAAACACAAAATAGGTAGGTACAATAAAATTTTGAAAGGCGGGTAATCCCAGAAAGGTCCCAACTCAGCATTAATGCAGGCTGTGAAGCCTGCGCTGGTCTTCCGTTGGGGCCTGTGAGAACCCGGTTGGACTTAGACATAATAAATTATACACATAGAACAAAAAATATCTAAACAAACAATAAACAAACTTATAGATAGAGTATTTATAGTAGCATCATAAATGAGAAGCTTAATGGTGTAAAGTAAGAGTGCGAGAGGAATGTCCGGCCAGTATAGCCAGCCGACTCTGGGTAGGCTGGTAGGAGTTGCGCTGGCTATACTAGAAGAATATTTGTGGGGTCATCGCAAGCTTCATGGAGGGTTCTTGAAGGATTCCTTGCACTCCAGCACTACGTGGGCAGCTGATTACTTTTCGTTTAGAAATAGCATAGAGGCGGTCCGTTGCTCCAATGGTGAACATGAAGCTTGGTGGTGTTAATGTCGTGTTACGTTGCAGGGCGCACAGATCTGACCACGTGCAAGCGACTCGGCACGTCTTACTGCGCTCTGCCGCGCGACGCTGCGGCGCGGCGATGTTCCGGACGCACCGCGCTTTGCAAGGAGGTATGTACTTACAGTCTATGGTTCTCTTTACTGATAGAGTGCTCTAGTGGTAGGGTAGCAATTGCAGCCGTACCCATCTCGAAAAAAAACTCTGCGAAATCCTGGACACACCCAACTCTCCGCAGGATGGCAGTTCGAGCAGTTTGTACCGAAGTCCCAAAAATGAATCTGGGAAAAGAAGTCCGAGAGACTTGAGTTGCCTCGAGAGTAGATGCAAGTGCAAATAGCCCCAGCTAGAGGCCCTTACCCGCACCTAAACCACATGGTTGCAGACTACCCGATTGGTTTTCTAGTGATAGGGCTTGTAACGTTCAATCCTTAGGTAATAAGTAACTCGCTAGTTTTTCCCTTTTGAGGATTCCCCTTTGATTTACTACTTGGAGGATCTTTTTTTTATCTCAGTTTTTTTTCTCATCGGATTGTTAACCATTCTTAGCATTGTTAGGACAATCTTGATTCACCTGATTGTCTGTTACGCAAGATGATTCCTAGGACCAATCGGTCCCAGGCTATACTGAAATTAATGCCCATAATAGTCCTCAAGTTCAAAGAGTGCAACCGTACCTAAATGCTTTGAAGGGTGTCGAGTTATGTTCAGTTATGTGAGCTAAGCAAGCCGTAAATAATGAAGAAAGGATTTGATATTTCATTCATATAGCAGTTTGCTGTGTTCTGTTGTTGTGCAGTTGAGCCAGTGCTCTCTGGGAAAGCTCGCTCCATAGTAGACCTCATCAAAATTTCTTCGGTGGTTCCTAGTTATTTTATTGATATTAATCTAGAAAAGTATTAATATAGTAAATTCCCTCCCTTCCAAAGCTGTCTCGCTCTATGCGCTTCAGTCATTTCAGGGGAGGGAGATTAAATGTTGCATTTACCAAGCAGCCAGCATGCTCAATGGCTGACCTGTTTGAAATGTCAACTACATTTTATTTCTTACACTAATCTCACATCTCAGGGTCACCTGTAGGTTATCTTTATCTCGAATAACGCGGATTACGACCTCTGGCTGGCGTTATTTACCCTAGCACCTCTTGTGGTTACTACCTCGTATGTACACCGGTGTTGTTTTTGGGAATTGCTAAGGTGCCTTCCTGTAGGTCCATCTGTAGCGTTTAAGAAGCTTCATTGTTGGCACCTTTCTGTCCGCAATCCTATGGAGAGGTTTGGTGTGCTCCTAACAGACTTTATTGTATGGAACTCTCGGTGATCGTGATATTAACATGAGCTTTTGACTGAGGGTCAGAAGTTTCTTGTAGAAGCCGGGGCATGTCCCTAAGACCAACAATCCGAATGACCTGTGTCAAAAGCGGAGAAGGGCTTGCAAAATCGGTCACATAATATGTGACCGATTTTGCAAAAATGCTGCCTACTTACAAACCGTGTGCATATGTCGAACTTAATTGAACGTGCCTCTGACTACCCACGTGATCCTCAGATAGATCCTTCACCTCTGATCAATACTCAATACTATCTGAGGAAAGGGAAAAAGTAGGTCTGAGTTTTTTTTTACAATTGGTCTGCTCTTCAGACTACCCAGGATAGACTATTGAGTCTCTGCACTTGACCTTACGGTTTGCATGAGCAAGAATGAGGTCAACCATGGAGCGAGCCTTCTAAGAAAATGCCTATAGGTTTCGATTAAAGCAAAAGCATGGTTTCCTCGGTGACTTGTAAGTTTAATGATGATTGTTTGACAGGTGCTGAACGATACATGGGTGTCGTTCCCGACTTGGAGTGAAGAGTCCACGTTTGTGACTTCGCGCAAAACTCAGTATGAAGAATACATCTACCGCTGCGAGGATGAGAGATTTGAGGTGAGAGGCTTTTTCAGCGATCACTCTGAAGTAGAAAGTCAGATAACTGGCCAATCTTTAGACTCTAGTGGTCTAGTGGTTCCAGATCCAGAGGTCCCGAGCGATCCCCAGGGGGAGTACAATATAATGCTTGGTTTGGTTGGTGGCAGGTCTTTGTTTAAGTCCGCCTGGCTAGCTACCACCATCTTTCGTAAGTCTGTTGCCATAACAACAATTGTTAAAAAATATGTGTTCCGGCATTTAGAGGTAAGATAGCCAGTTCCTCAGTTGGTTGAGGATTCCGGTTGAAGTGCGCCTCCACCTTCGGCCATATCTTCACCTCCTCGTCATACTATAAAAAAAAAGTCGTGACAGTGCGATCTAAATCCGCGCGGGAGGCGTGAGTGAGTTCAAAAATAGTTTGGCCTTTGGGTATGGAATTCTAAATACAATGTTTTATCCCCACAGTTGGACGTTGTGATAGAAACGAACGCGTCAACGATCCGCGTGTTGGAAGGCGTACAGAAGAAGCTCACGCGAATGAACGGTGAAGAGGCGGGACGGTTCAGATTGGATGATTGTCTGGGCGGCGCCTCGCCCACCATACACCAGAGGGCGCTGCGACGCATATACGGAGACAAGGTGGTACGCACTCTACTCACTTCATTCATACATTGTTCATACATCATAGACATTGTTCGTATACGCTTTTAAACTCTTTTAATTTGATGATTTTCAATCGTTTGACCACCAATTTGAAAGCAAGTGAAGACCTATCCTAAGACGGGGCATGCTTGTCTAAAGTGAACCTGTTTTTGCTGTGGACCTCGGAAGAGAAGGAGATAAGCTTTAGTAAAATAAAGCTGGTTTTAATCATCACCTACTATTCTGTAATCACATATTCATGAATAATGGTTATCCAATAAACAAATCAATCATCACTTATCGTTTAATTGTCATTTTTGATAGTTTTAAGTGTTATCATTATCACCAATTCATAATAGCCTCATTTTTCACGATTTCACTCCATCCATCATCACATTGTTTATATAATTTTTCTTGCTATTTTTGAAATATTAATTGTTTATAATATTAAGCTATTAAGCTTGTTAAATAGGAACTACATATTATGGAAAATATAAATTTTATCATCATTATTTGGAGTGGCGTGATTCAAGTTAATTAGTGTGTCTTTTGAACCTTGAGTTGTTGAATTATTATTTATTGACACAACAAGAGCAGATTATTTGAGGATCATGCAATGCTAGTAAAGCACTACTTATCAAACAAATAGCAACCCTAACTTAAGAAGTTCGGGCTTAGAATGCCAAAACAACGAATTCTGACAGATGTGTTTTTTTTTATATTAGCCTGGGGTCAATGAGTCCTTCAGTGGAGACCACGTCCAGGCAAGCGTAGTGGCGGGCAGAGAGTGGATGAGAAAGGCCGAAGATCGGGCTTACTGGCGCACCATTGACCTATGTCTAGATATGAATTATCATCGACATCTGATAATTCTATAACGGTAATTATTGTTCTCAGGCGTGTGATATCATCGCGGGTCTGAAGAAAAATCCAGTGGTTGCCGTTCCGGTGGTGCTACGGAGACTCAAGGCTAAGGAGGAGGAATGGAGAGAGGCTCAGAAGGTAAGCTATCTAAATAGAATCGTGACCTTCTCAAAAAAGGTAATAAACTCTTGACTTTTATCCTTTGAGAATTCGCCTCTACCTCTACCAAATTCAACTAAAAACGGTATGACCAAACTTTACGCACATTTTGGCACATGTACACGGTATACAAGTAACTAGCATAGCTACTGATCGAAGCTGAGCGAAGGGTTTTGGCCGAAGGGTGTAAAATCAGCGCATCGTACGCCACGAGACACCGAGATTGCGTCACACGTCGCCGCCTCGAATCGTGTGTCTAGTAATTAAGTTTTTATATTATATGTATGCTAGTTTTAAGGTATATATTGCTATGGGCCGTAGAATAAGTTTAATAAGATCTTTTACTTGTCTATTGTTGCCTGAAATAAATTATTATTATTATTATTATAGTGGAATAATGGTGTCACATGTCTTCCAATAGTCGATTATTGGGACATGCTAGTCCTAATTTTTTGTTAATTACTTAACGAGGGGTTCCATACAAAAAGGACTTGGCCTACGCTACCGTCTGAGTTGCAGCAAAGGGCAGACGGCACCCTTTATGCTCTGATAACAGGGAGTTGCAGCTTACCGTAGTCAAAAGGATCCTTTTGTTGAGACTTTGTTGTCAAAGATCATTTTAATACATAACTTGGAGATGGAACAACCAAGCAGCCCACCTGATGTTAAAGTGCATCTCTTGCTTATAGGTTATTGTTATAAAAAAGCCTTACTGCGACTACGCGGCACCGTATCGCGCCCGTCAACTTGAGGCATAAAGGTTTTAAACCTCACGTTGCCGTAAATATCTGAAACTGACAATTTAAACCGCATATTTACATTTTTAGAGTGTTGAGATTTGTATTAACTCGTTGGGTCCCGCTTTCTGTGTAAAACGCGCCGGGAGTGTTTTTCAGTTCCTATCGAGATAACTCGTTGGGTGCTGAGCGTCCCGCTCTCCGTGTAAAACACACCGTGAGTGTTTTACAGCACCCATAGAGCTAAAAAGGTCTACAGTATTGTTGAATTTTAACTACATGTTCTTTACACCAGGGTTTCAACAAGCAATGGCGCGAGCAGAACGAGAAATACTACTTGAAATCGCTCGATCACCAAGGAATCAACTTCAAACAGAACGACCTGAAAGCGATGCGATCAAAGTCTCTCTTCAACGAGGTAGAGAGTGCGTTCGCCGCCCACAAACCCGGGCCGCATGTTGTCATGGATTATAACATGCAAAGTCGACAGGAAGGTAACTATCAATATCTCTATAACATTGTTGGAGATACTAGTAACTTTCTGACGCCCAAAATGGATGTAAGATTTCTTTTAAATAAATATTACAGGACAATAATTTCACACAGCGCCATCTAGTCCCAAACTAAGCATAGCTTGTAATATGGGAACTAGATTACCGATAGAATACATAAATACTTTTTTTTTTTTTGTAAATACATACTTATCATACAATACAACACCCAAACACAGAACAAACATCTATATTCATCACATAAATGTTTGTCCTGGGTGGGAATCGAACCCATACAGCCTACAGCGCAGAAGGCAGAGCTACTACCAACTGAGCTGTGAGGCTTGTTTTGTGGACATATTTAAGATATTGACTACAAGCGGTCCCAGAGGGGTTGCTTTTAAGACATTAGTCATGTTGATGCCCGGGATATTAATTTGCGCTTTTCTATTTTAAAAAAAAGATTACTCAGACAATGATGTAAACACATGCGATGTGCAATTGACAGAATGTCAGTGTTGATACCAGCATGCTGCCTTCCTACTGATGTCTTGATTACTCTCCTTACATGTCCGTCCGGTTAAGAGAAAAACTATGATAAAAGCCTATTTTAAAGCTGTCGCTTCTGCTAGCGGTTTCACCACACACTCATACACAAATATGTAGTTTGGTCCCCGAGGAAAAAGTAATCCTATGTTGAGTACCTATGTGTAAAACATACATCCTCATACCCTTTTTATTAACAAAGGTTTAACGGCTTAAATTTGTAATGACAACGTAACGCCCACTGTTTTACCAGTGTCGCTTAGATTAAGTTTTCTTTATATCAGTATTTTGTTATGTTTTTATGTAAGTGGTGAACAATAAAGAGTTATATATCTATCTAACAACATTTATTTAAAAAAAAAATGTGTGGTTGGATCATTCGGGATTTCATTTGTAAAACTTTATTGAAAAAAAAAAAATGATATTAAAATTTTTAAAGCAGATTTGTTTTGTGGTAAATTAAAAAAATGGCTAACCGATAGATGTTTTTACTCAATCAAGGGAAACATTATACTAGATAAAAGATTATTAATAAGACTACAACTAATATTTGCAAGCCAACAATTGTGGTAGGATATACTATGGGCTTTATTTACATATAAGACCTTATTGTAACACATATGTTCTAGTAAATAAATTTTCATTTTCATTGTCTTGTCGACAGCCATGAAAATCGTCCGCGACACCGCCGAGCTGCTAATACACCACGCGCGGCGACAGACAGGGATCCAAAAGGCGGAGAAGCGTCGCATCAAGCAACTGCTGAGGCATTTCTTACCTGATCTGTTCAACCATCCGCGGCAGCCGCTCTCTGACGATGAGAGGGATGAAGGTGAGTTTATTATCACAGCCGATGTCAAATAAATCAAAAAAATACCAAGAAACTGTTGGTCATTATGGTGAGTTAATAGATAGGTAGTTTTGTCTCATTTTTTAGCAACGAAATAGAGGTGTTTTCTATACACGGTGAAACAGAATATGTGTACTAAGCAGTGGGGGGGCTTTTCGGACAAGGAAAAGTATTTGTTGTGGTGGGGAGATAATAGTGAGTTCCCATTTTCAGTTTCCCATACAAATCTTTTCATTTTCTCAATGACAATAAATAGCCTCCAGGCCTATTACCTAACTCTGTTTCATTTGGGTTTCAATGGGTTTCAATTAAAACGCCTGCATTTCTGATTGAAACCGATTGAAACCCAAATGAAACAGAGTTAGGTAATAGGCCTGCTCATCTGTCTAGAGCTGAGGTCATTGACGCGAGTTAAGAAACAGCTGATTTAAGGGTAGTCTCAACTCAAAAAAACAGCTGTTGGTGTCAGAACTTTGAACCAAAATTCAAAAAGTCGTAAAACAAACGTTGTATTTGAGACCTTTGTGTGTCTGTTTGTCTTTCGCCTTGTCGCTTCGAATCTATTGCAGTTTGTTGTTGGAAAGCTCACTATACTGGATATATCTATTTCTTCGTTATCTGTATAATATTATGTTTGACATAGTTTTCTTTGGTAAATATGAGGAAGATAAGCAGAAGAGTTGGTACCAGAACTTGAGTTGGTTGTGTTCAATATATGATGGCAACTATTATAGGATTATATGTTTTTTTTTTAATTTGCGCCCAACACGAGACAATGATGTGAACACATGCGATGTGCAATCGACAGAATGTCAGTGTTGATACCAGCATGCTGCCTTCCTACTGATGTCTCCATAACTTGTTGGGTACTGTAAAAATACATTGGATTTGCCCTGTTTTATTTAAAGTTTCATGAAGGTTGAATGAAAAGCTATACAGTGGTTTTCTGTCTGCGTAAACCATAAGACACTTTATACCTATCAATTTACCGGCCAAGTGCGGATACGCACACTGAGGTGTCATCTAGACCAACATGCTACATCTTAAGGCACAACCTCGCTTTCCTCTTTCCATTGGGCCAAAAGATTGTGGTCAAACGTGGGTCTATTTTATAAAAAAAATAAAATATCACGTTTATCCTAAAATTTTTAATTTAATGTCTACCTATAACGGTTCATGAGACACAGCTCGCTGACAGACAGACGGACGGATGGACAGTGGAGACTAAGTAATAGGGTCCCGTTGACACCTTTTGGGTACGAAACCCTGGAAGGAGTGTCCTTGGAATGCTCTCACTCTCACCACTATGACCGTATCTCTGCCAAGCTTTGAGGAGCTAAGCAATCTATACACGACGGGGAAGCGTTTGGCCTTCATCTCGCCTGATTTTCAAGTTATGATAAGGCCGAAGGTGGAAGCGCACTTCACCTGGAATCCTCAACGGTCTGAGCTGGCGATCTTACCTCTAAATTCCGGAACACAACTATTTTAGAATTGTCGTTATGGCGACGGATTTAGGTAAGACAGTAGTAGCTAGTCAGGCGGACTTAAACCAAATCCTACCATCAACCAAACCAACCACAATATTGTACTCCCCCTGGGGACCGAACCCGGGTCCTCTGGATCTGAAACCGGTGGGCAAACCACTATATCACAGAGGCAGCTTAAATTTCTTTAGGTTAGATATGAAACCAGTGGATTGAAGCATTGGATTACCAACATTGTATCTCTAGATCTGTTTTCATGCGCAGAAGAAAAGGACGACCCGCCCAGTCCCGTGGCGAGCCCGAATAACGAGACTACGGACACGGAGAAAGGTCCCAATTCCGCTGTAAAAACGGAGATCAAGCAGGAGGTAAGACGCATTTTCATCATCATATTCCTTATTACCTGAAAACAGTAAAATATTTAGTAAATTCTTTCTTTCTTGGTTCGTCGACTCCTAACACTTATTTTACAGGGGATTTTTTGTGCTATCTGGCTTGAAACGTGTGTATATTTACGATGAACAATTTATATATTGTACAAAATAATATTTTAAATAGCATCTAAAAATCACTAAGGTTAAGCACTATCCCGAGTCACGTAACTACAACATTGGCAATTAAGCTCAACACTAAAAGAAAAAGATATTAATAAAAAGTAGGAGGTACACAAACGTACAGTTAACTACTTATTTCTCATCTTCCTATACAAAGTAGGTAGTACATAGTAAGTAAGTAGGTACCTAGATAAGTAAAAGTTTATTTATCAGTTATTATTTTTTAACCTAATTTGATGTGTTATTAGGTGTCAAACTATTGCAAAGATTGTTTATTTCTTATAGAGTGTGCTGAGGGTGAGAAGAACCTGAAATAATTTGATATGTTATTAGGTGTCAAACTATTGCAAAGATCGTTTATTTGTTATCGAGTGTGCTGAGAGTGAGAAGAACCTGAAATAATTTGATATGTTATTAGGTGTCAAACTATTGCAAAGATCGTTTATTTTTTATAGAGCATGCCGAGGGTGAGAATAACCTGAAATAATGCGTCTTCATGTTTTTTGTAGGGGTGATATTAAATGAATTGCATTGATATTGTCCACAGTCGTCGGAATCCGATAATGCATCCGACAAGAGCGGGAAAACCAGCAAGAACAACAAGGAAAACAAACCGAAGAACAATAACACAGACTGCAAAGGTATGCTTCATTAATTTGAACTCTATGGTAGTCGAAATACCAACGTAAAAGAAAATGCTTTTGATAGTAAATAGAAGGACTTGCGAATTCCCGGACAAGAGCAACTCTTTAGTTTAATGATGATATATTATCAGCTTACCTATTCAAGCTTCTATCAACCATGTTTGTTATATTTCTTGTGTACCAGCATAAAATACAATGATTTACAAATGTTATTATGACACAAAAATGCACTACCCGCGACGGGACTCGAACCCGCACCTTTTCCTGAAGCCGGAAACGCTCTAACCAACTGAGCTACGGGGGTACCGACGCGTATTCCGAATTTTTGTGTCATATCTCTCAGCTATAGCGCTGATAACGCCATCTAGCAGAAATTCACTGAACTGTGATTTGCAATCACTTGAAATACAAAAAAAATAAGACAATGATGTAAACACATGCGATGTGCAATCGACAGAATGTTATTGTTGATACCAGCATGCTGCCTTCCTACTGATGTCTCTAAACCTAAATGGTGCCTTATTACTTTTACTTGGTACTTTTTTCAAGTTATGATAAGACCGAGGATGTAAGCGCACAATTGCTAAAAGTCAGTTTGACTAAGTTTAGCCATGTTCAAAATAGTTTTTGCAATTTAACAGTTATGATGAATAGAAATGCATTTTTCTATTAACCTTATTATTTTCTTGATATATTTATATACCCTTATCTATATATATTAAGAAAATAATAAAGTTTATAGAAAAATACGTTTCTATTCATGATAACAAATTGTAAAAACTATTTTGAACATAGCTACACTTAGTCAAACTGACTTTTAGCAATTGTGCGCTTACATCCTCGCCTTATCATAACTTGAAACCAGATGAGAGGAAGCTTGACCTTCATTCGCTTCCCCGTCGTACGAATTATAAATACTACGTAGTAATAATACACCTTGTCTTTCCTTGATGCGCTGAACTGGCTTGTTGTTGTACTTCGAACCTTATCCGGTTGCATTACGTTGTAGATTTATCAAACCCGTCCGCGAACACGGTGAAACGGAGCAGCAGTAATGAAGAGCAGTCGTCCGTGAAGTCTGAGGTCAAATCCGAGCCAACGGAGCCTGAAGACGATTTGAGAGATTATCCACCCAATGTGAGTATATATGCAGAATATGTAATTTGCAAACACTACAACCATTGTAGATTAAATAATTTGCAAGATTTATTATTTTTAAGGTATGTGAAGGACTTTGGGGACAGACTTTGTAACGCTTGTATAGAGACGGTGGATGGTGGCGATTCAATATCGCTCTCTGTTGATCTGATAATATGTTGGCAGATCTGCGGCGGCGTTGCCTGCACGCATTTCACATAAAACTCGCATTTCCTCGACCGTTTTTCGAAGACTTTAGTTGTAAATTTGTCGTCACAAAAGGGATGATATAATATAGTCTGTACACCCTGAAAGTTCAATCTAAATGTCGATGAAAATTTAAAACGGGTGACTAGTTTCGGAGATAACATCGTACATCCAAACTTACAAATTTTACCAGATTAATATGATTAGTGTAGATTTCATATTTGTTAATAAGTAAGAGACTATGATGTAAACACATGCGATGTGCAATCGACAGAATGTCAATGTTGATACCAGCATGCTGCCTTCCTACTGATGTCTCTATACTATACTACCCGCATCGCTTGCCATCCATGAAAGTAACGCAAGCTGCCTCCCACTGGTCCGCTAGTGGCGGCCATTAAACGAGACCGCAAGCTGCGGACCGAAATGAGGATAGCTGCGATTGGTGGCTGCATCTATTGGCCTGAAGGTCCCAGAGTAAAGTAGATTTTCGCTCATCAGTACATAATACTAATGATTGTGTTTCCCTTTGTTTGTGTTGGGTTGGTGATAGGACTTTGTCTAAGTTCGCCTGGGTAAGTTGGTGGTAGCTAGACCACTATCTTACCTAAGTCTGTCGTCATAGCAACAAATGTTTGTGTTCCGGCATTTAGAGGTGAGATAGCCAATATAGAGCTATAGAGGATTCCGGGTGAAGTGCGCTTCCACCCGGCCTTATCATAACTTGAAAGCAGAGTATTACAGTTTCTTGTAGCTTGTAAAATTCCTGAATATAAGAATAATTTATTTAGATTATTGATCATACCAGTGAAATGTAGCTGAGCTAACGTAATGTGTTGTTGTCAGGAGGCGCGCTTTGTATGCAGCATGTCTTGGTATCTGTTCATGCGCGTGCACGCGACGCTGTGCTCGCGACTTGGTGCCGCGCGGCGACACGCGCAGCAGCTGGCGCGCGACAAGCTGCCGAGCGCCGCCTCCGCGCTCCGGCTCAAGCCTAATAGTAAGTTTCGTAGGGTGAGATGAAGCGATGGTGGTGTGATGGGTGGGCGTTCGCCTTACGTGCTGAAGACCCCGGTTCGAATCTCGTTAAATGGAAAAAGTTAAGATATATTTTGTTTCATTGTAAGGTGCCATAAAGGCCAAGCGCTTCCCTTTCGAAAAAAAAATATATATTCATCACACAAAATGTTTGTCATGGATACAAACATTACACACAAAATACAGTGCAGAAGGAAAAAGGTATACTACCAGCTGAGCTGTGAAGCTTGGTGTTGATTTGTAGCGATAAAGGTTTAGCTCGTTGGGTGCTGTGAAACACAAGTTACGTTCTTCATAGGTAGCTACTAGTACTTAGTGTTAATGTTTGATTTAGGTTTCCTGGGAAGCTTGTTTGAATATATACGGGGTGTGAGGTTAGTCTGTGCGCTGAGGCAGACGCTTAACTAACTTTATGCAAGTAATTTTTTAATTATGATATGAATTAAAAACCCAATATTAAATGTACAATTTATACCATTAAAGTAAATGAGACGATGATGTGAACACATGCGATGTGCAATCGACAGAATGTCAGTGTTGATACCAGCATGCTGCCTTCCTACTGATGTCTCTACCTAAGTAACCACGTAATTTGGTATTTAGTACCACTACTAGTAGGTAGGTAGTACTGAGAAAATTCACATTGAAATATAAAAACAAATGTATACCTATTTATTATTGAACTCAGTGTTTAACAAAGAAATATTAAAATAATGGTACTTGCGTGGTAAACAGTAATCATTTACTGGAACTAAAACTAAGAATAAATTACATTAACTGCATAAGTACTTATACCTAATAATTATGATAACTAAGATTTAAATATCAAACAATTGTGAAGCATATTAAACATACTTAGTTATGGTCTTATAATGGTTGCCGCACATTTCGGTACGGACATCTCGGATAAGTCATAATAGTACGCCAACGAATCTGAGATAAGTCATGAAAGTACGCCAACTAATCACAGATCAGTTATGATAGTACTCAAACTAATCTCATATCAGTCGTAAAAGTGCGCCAACTAATCTCAGATCAGACATAAAAGTAAGACAACTAATCGCAAATCAGTCATAAAAGTCGGTTTAAAGAAATTGAATACGCAAAAAAGAACAGAGTTCACTTAAAATGAGCTTAAGGCTATTTGCTATAACTAATTAAAGTTAAATTATGCTTAAGTTTGTATTTATTTGCTCCAGAGGTCTTAGGGTTTTCTAATATTTTGTGATAAATATTTAATCAATGAGACACCTATATATTATTTTAGTTTCTCTTTGAATAAAGTTATTGAGTCACAGGTTTTAATATAATCAGGTGAGTTATTAAATAATTGCGCTCCTTCAAACATAGTAGTATTAAAGTACGCCAACTAATCACAGATCAGTCATAATAGTACGCCAACTAATCTCAGAACAGTCATCATAGTACGCCATGTGAGATGAACAATTTATCACTAGCAGGTAACTGTGGTAGTAGGTAGCCGAATATCACTTGTATCGCATTATAACCATTTTATTTCTCCGCAGATCTACCGGCAATTTATTACTAGTGTATTAATTTATAACTGTGGTAGTAGGTAGCCGAATATCACTTGTATCGCATTATAACCATTTACTTTCTCCGCAGATCTACCGGCCTCCGCGTCATCACCGTCCCAGTACTACGGCGCGTTACTGGACCTCGTCAAAGGAGTGCTGGATGGCAACGTGGAGGCGTCGGCTTACGAGGACGCGGCGCGAGAAATGCTCGGCATCAAAGCCTACCCGGCGTACACTCTGGATAAACTTGTGTCCATCGCTGTGAGACAGGTGAGTTATACTGAGTAAACTAACAAGCCTCATAGCTCAGTTGGTAGTAGCTCTGCCTTCTGCGCTGTAGGTTGTGGGTTCGATTCCCACCCGGGACAAACATTTATGTGATTAATATAGATGTTTGTTCTGTGTTTGGGTGTTGTATTGTATGATAAGTATGTATTTACAAAAAAAAAAGTATCTATGTATTCTATCCGTAATCTCGTTCCCATATTACAAGCTATGCTTAGTTTGGGACTAGATAGCGCTGTGTGAAATTAGAGTCCTGTAATATATTTATTTATATATTTAGTTAACTGTTCTTTTTTGTGTGAATGATTTAATGAAAATACTTTGTAAAAATAGAAAAAAAACAATACAAATACAAATGTATTTATTCCCAAAAAAGTGTTACATTTCAGTAAGATTACTATAATTGACCCCGCACTAGGACTCGCGTGTGTCGCGGGAGTCAGATACAATATTGTTTACAAGTCATAGGTACACTATACAGGGCATAGTATTTGGTATACAAATAATGAAAAGAAAAATAGGTACTTTAAAATTTTAAATAAACAAGTGAAACGAAAAATTAATTTAATTTAAATGATTTTGTTGGTAAATTCAATGGGCGGTCTTATACTCGTATTCGTACTCCCCTTGGATCGAACCCGGGACCTGTGGTTCTGGCACCGGTAAGCGACCCACTACACCACAGGCGGTTAATCTTCCTAGCGCACACCGGTATAACCGTTGGGAATTGGAACTGGGGAGGATCCTGTGGTCTACCCGGGCAACGGAATCGTTGAGTTTTCTCAATGGTTACGGCCGAGTGATCCTATAGCTGGTGTTAGGACATGTTAAGGTCCGTCTGGCTTGCGAGCACCTGCTTAAGTCCGGTGCCAAGCAGTTTGGTTCATTCGGTCAGCTTCTGGGAAAGCTCGAGTTATCTTAGACTTCATAGGTAATGGCGAGGCATGAGAATAAATACCGTTGAACAAGCAGTGCCTCTAGCGGATAAAAATGTTATGTAGTCATGGTGTCAATGAAAAAAAATTAGGTCCATACTAGTAGGTAGGTTATAACAACAGTTACATACAATTGGATGAGGTGACATTCAGCCTGTATAGTGAGAGACTTTTGTCCGAGATAGGTTTTAGAAAAAAAAACCTGTGTCACAAGTCTCCAGCCCCTCAGCACGGGGCGGGGATAAAATTTTTGTCCTCAGTTTTTATCAACCTTCGAGAGAATTTTGTCTCCCGATGGTGGATAAAAACAGAGGACAGAACTTTTATCCCCTCCCCTTGCGGGGGCAGTTTTAGTATCATGTCCATGGGGGTAAATAGACTGCTTAGTGGATGCGAAATCGAGACGATGATGTAAACACATGCGATGTGCAATCGACAGAATGTCAGTGTTGATGCCAGCATGCTGCCTTCCTACTGATGTCTCCTTTCGGCCCTTCTGAGACCAAAGCAACTTCAAGAGTGCAGGGCGACTTGACAATAATCACTGATTTCCCCTCTTCAGTTCTAACGTCGACTACGTTAGAACTGAAGAGGGGAAATCATTCGCCATTTCGAAATGGCGAATGATTCAATTGAAATGTTGCCGGTATAATCCGATACAGATAATCTGTGGTGCGTTTCTGTATCTGATAAAAAAAACAGACGCTAGAGCTAATTTTGTAAACTATAGTGGTGGTAACTGTAAGGGAACCTAATTTGACCCAAGAAACAATATCTTCACTTATGTGATATTAATTGAATTAATGATTTTGATAAAATTACCACCTATTCTTTAATGTGTAAATAAATTATAAGAATGACAATGAGCATGTTTTTTTTAAAATAAGTTTTTATGAATATTAGATCATGTGATATTGTACATTTCAGCTGCAACACTGCGTATCCGAGCCGTGGTCTATCCGGGCGGCGGAGATGGCGGCGCGAGGCGGTATGCGCGGCTCCTTGGCTTACGTACGGAGAGCTCGCAAGTACCTCAAGCAACACCACACCGCGTTCCTCGTTAAAGTGGTCAGTACAGAGCTACAGAGTACTACAAAATATCACCGAACACTTGTAACCAGGTGAGATGAAGGCCAAGCGCTTCCTCGTCGTACAAAAAAAAAGAAACAAGTCAATTTTTTTACGATGTAATCACTTGACCTTCATCTCACCTGGTTTAAAGTTATGATAAGGCCGGTGAAATGCAGTACTGGGGAACTGGCTATCTTACTTTTAACTTTGTCTGTTATGGCAACACACTTCGGTAAGATGGTAGCTAGCAAGGCGGGCAAATTCCTGCCACCAACCACATTGGTGATATACAAGTCAATGACAGCCAAGTGTGTGACCGCCAGCTCACAAAATGAAGTAAGATGTTGCCTATGATGGAGCACGCTTCGAACAGAGCCTATTTTCTATTAAATGAAATTGTCCTTAAAATCGTATCCGAGATAGATAACTCTTTATTGCTCACCATTTACAAATAACATAACAAAGTACAGATAATGGAAACTTAATCTAATCGTCACTGGTAAAACAATGGGCGGCCTTATCGCTGAAAGTTATCTCTTCCACGACGATGTATTTCCTAAAAAGATATTTAGGTCACAAGTCCTCGCCTAACAAAAATCTCGAAACGCATCGATGGCGCGTTTTAATTTTACCTGTGCTGCCATCTCTATGTGACAAGCCTCATAGCTCAGTTGGTAGTAACTCTGCCTTCGGCGCTGTAGGCTGTGGGTTCGATTCCAACCCAGGACATTTGTGTGATGAATATAGATGTTTGTTCTGTGTTTGGGTGTTGTATCATATAGTACGTATGTATTTACAAAAAGTATTTAAATATTTTATCCGTAATCTAGTTCCCATATTACTAGCTATGCTTAGTTTGGGGCTAGATGGCGCTGTGTAAAATGAATGTCCTGTAATATTTATTTATTTATTTATTTATCTAGTTAGTTTACGGGCAAGCTATAAATTGCAACACTAATAATGATGTTTCCATTGTCAACAGTACGGCGGCGATGAGTGCAAAGTAACGTTTGAACTGCTCGAAGGCTCTGGCGGAGAGGGTCGCACGTCTCCCAGCCAGAACGACAACTCCCGCCTGTCGCCTACCAACCAGGTAAATAAAAAAAAAAAACCCAATTGAAACTATCAATATCAATTTATTTTCGCTGTTCATTACAAAAGTAGTTGGCTTATTTCGAAATGGTTCAATCGGAGAATTTTCAACTCTTTACCATTTTGTATATTATACATGAAAAATTTCATTTGTATAGAACGCGACATTTCGAAACGACCAACTACGTTTGTATTGGTTGGCGGTAGTACTGGGTCTTAAAATCGGATGTATTACTTGCCTTGGCTCAATATCAATTTGAGTGGGCCAAGCAAGTTTTGCAAGCCCTATCTGACTTGTGCTGTTCGCTTTAGGTGTACATTTAGGCATGTTTACATATTAAGTGCATAGTAGATAGATGTGTTTGCATCCAGATGAATATAAGTTACTTAGCACCCGCGATTAGACATAGAAAAGGCTTTTTTTTATCTCTCTTTAAAACCTGTATAAATTGTTGCAATAAAAATGTTGTTCTTCCATGTTCATGCAGCCGCAAGGCAGTGACTGAGTCCTAACTTGTTTCATGTAAGTTACCTATATTTTATCTGGATGCTTTGTAAAGTGCTAAGGTCGTTCGGGCATATTGAGGATAGATGAAAGCATATCAAGTATATCGAGTGAATGGTGCAGATGGAAAGGGAAGTCCTCTGCAACCATTCTCGAGATAGGCCACCTCAGTGAACCAATGAGCATGTGAAGTGTGTAAGAGTGAATGAGGCAAAAGTGGTGCGAGGAAATCAATTGTATGATTGTATTGCAATACAGCAGAAACGTATGCCTCTTCGTAAACATAGACCTGATGGTTAGTTCCTCAAGTTTATAAAGCTATTTCTGTAGTCCATTGCATAAAGCTGAAGCGAACACCTCTACTAAAAGAATTACGTTTAATAAAAATCGTATATAAAACGTAAATAGTTATTTCACTAGTCTAATAATAAAAGAGTTTTTGATAAGTTTACTGATTAACGCGTTGAATGCTGAGTGGAATCACCCTCTAGAAACATGTATGCATGTGAACTGGCATTCAACGAGTTAACTATTCAAATTCATTTATTAAATTCAATTATGTGATCATGTCTGAAATAATTACAACTAAAACTACATACATGTACACACAAACTAGTAGCCTTTATGTAGATGTATGTTATTAGGGTACAGTACCTACATGCGTAGTGAAATCGTCTGATAGTACTACTACTACAGTAGTTTACCAAAAATTATGGTTAGAAGTCACCATAGACAGATTATCCCGATTATACGAAATTGCAATTGTGTTGGATTTGCCATTTCAAATGGAAAGACAAACTACATTTGTACTGGAGACCAATCTGTGGTACTCCGGGGTCTTCTTTACTTGTTGGGTGCTAAGCATACCACTCAATGTAAAACGCACCGTGATTGTTTTACAGGAACCTTCAAGTTGAGTCACATAATTTTTAATCATGTTGTATAGTTACCTATTTATCTATCTAGTTAATTGTTAGTAATATGTTGTGTTATTTGTTTGTATAATTTTAATGTAAGTAAGTGTGTTCTCGTTCGCGATGCACTCAACTGGTTTCGACGGAAGACCAGCGTTGTGTTATAATTTTAATTACAACACAGCATATTGCTGAGTCGAACACCAATTTGATTATTTCTATAGCTCATATAAATGAATTTTCTTTCTTTCTTTACATAAAAAAATACTAAGGCAACGCTACAAAATCATAATTACCTAGTAACCATTAATATCACCTTAGTTGTTTGGCCCGTTCGAAGCTGACCAGAATATAATTGTTTTGGCCAGTCATATCGTGGCCCACAGTAGCGTTGGCATAAGGTCGCGCGCGCGATTTCCATACGCAGTGCGCATTACCCATGTCAACGACATTTTTTTTATAAAATCCCGGGTTCATCATTCATCAACTGATAATTTCCTGTCTATTGGTTCGCCCACCGGTGTCAGATTCAGAGGTTTCTGGTTCGATCCCCAGGGGGATGCTGGCGATTAATCGCAGAATTACCACTAGAATACCAAAAGGCCTCAGGTAGGTAGTCAAGCCTCAGCTCAGTTGTCTTCTGTCTTCTGAGCTGTAGGTTGTGAGTTCGTTTCCGCTCAGGACAAACATTTGTGTGAAGAATATTGTTTGTTCTGTGTTTGGGTTTTATTGTATGATATGTATAAAAAAATAAAGTATGTAAGTATTATTGCCGTATTCTAGTTCCCATATTACAAGCTTTGCTTGGTTTGGGATTAGATAACGCTTTGTGGAATTGTTATCCTGTAATATTTATTTAGTGGCAATTCTGCTACGTTACCATTGTCATGGTGTAGCGATTGGTTAAGTAGAATCGGGGTCCTGAAATTTAGCATATATTAAATGTAGAGAATGCTTCAGTATTATGGATAGCTGAAGCTTAGGTTTCATTGACTAATTAAGACTAACTTAATTTTTAAACTAACCAAATAAGCATATTTTTATAAAGTAACGATGTGTTTCCAGCCGGTCGCGACGCAGAACGGGTCGGCGGTGTCTCGGCTGGCCGCGTGGTCGCTGTACACGGAGCGGTACGCGCGCGCGGACACGCTCGCCACGCCCTCCAAGCCGGTGTTCCTGGTGCGGAACGCGCGCGCGCGCTGCGGCGGGTACTCGCACAACGCGCACGCGCACCGCCCCCCCGCGCCCGCGCCCCCGCCCGCGTCCGCCCCCCCGCACGCCCCGCCGGCGAGGGCGCGTCGCAAGCCCATGCTGCGGCTGCATGACAACGAGGAGTGCACCATCACACAACACTACAGGTTAACCTCCTTAACATCTCTCTCGCGCCGCCTCTTCTCCCGGTGTATTTGTACGCTGGTGATCGAACCCGGGACCTCTGGGTCTGGTTCCGGACCACCAGATCACAGAGGCGGTTGCGCCAACTTTCTACAAATACGTCACTAGATGCCAGCTTTCAGTAAGGACTCCATATGCCTGCTACCGGTAATGCAAAACAGCTTGTAATATGGGAACTAGATGACGAAACATAGAACAAACATGTATATGACAAGCCTCATAGCTCAGTTGGTAGTAACTCTGCCTTCTGCGCTGTAGGCTGTGGGTTCGATTCCCACCCAGGGCAAACATTTGTGTGATGAATATTCATGTTTGTTCTGTGTTTTGGCGTTGTATAGTATGTATATATTTACAAAAGTATTTAAGTATTCTATCCGTAATCTAGTTCCCATATTACAGGCTATGCTTAGTTTGGGGCTAGATGGCGCTGTGTAAAAATTAATGTCCTGTAATATTTATTATATTCATCATACAAATGTTTGTCGGTGGTAATCGAACCCACGACCCACAGCGTAAAAGGCAGAGCTATCAACTGAGCTGTGAGACTTGTTAACGAGTGTAGTACTTATAAGTTGTGTGTGTTGCAGAAGTCGACCGGTGGCGTTCCGCGAGCTGTCGCTGTACCAGCCGGGCGCGCTGGCGGCGGCGCGCGCCTCCCACCCCCGGCTGCACTGCGCGAGGCGAGACAAGTTCCGCGCCTGGCTGCGTACACAAGCTCATGCGACGTAGCCCACACACCGTTCACTCGCACACGTCGTACAGCGTCGTACACGCAGGCAACATCGACAAAAGCTTTGGATCCCGTTACCCGAAGGGTGCCAACGGTGTTAACTCAAGAACCGTCATAGGAAAGTTGAAATTTCACAAGCAACCGAGGTAACGTTACTTGCCCGGTTTATTTTGTAAACGTATACTTATCCACATGTTCATTGCATACATATTTGTCCGGTGAGAATCAAACCTACAGCGCAGAGCTACTACCGACAACTGTGATGGCATTTATCACGTACACTCGCATATCAAAATAATTGTACAGGATATTCCATGACCAAACCAGCGAAGCATTATGTAGTCGTTTAATCCAAAAGTCGACAAACCTTGAGATTGTTAAGTTCTGATATAATTGCAGCCTGATGCTATGTCATAACATTCATACAACCGAACTTTCATCTTATCTCAAGCTCAAGCACAGTCCTTTTACATATTAACATAAAGCAAGTAATAAAAGTGGTATAGTTTTGTTTGGTCAGCAAGATAAAACAGACGAAATGTAATGTTACTTTTTTTATTCACTTTTGCGAGCAAAATATTTTTTTGAGCTGACCAAATCCTTGCTGCTTAGACAGATAACCCTATAAACAAATAGACTCATGTCTTTTCCATTCACTCGGAGCGTGGAACCTTCTAGTCTACTTACTAGTCGGTAATCAGAGGCAAGACCAGTTACGTACATTGTTTGCAGTAGCATTAAACACGTGACAAGCTCAACGCCGCTCAAAAAGCCAATGACGCTTACCATTCGGGTTTTTGGTTCTACTTATGCATAATTAAATCGTAATCTATCAGTACATAAACAAAATACGCGCAAACATAATTAAGAATTACACATTAGGAAGGCCCAGCAGTACTGTGATATACTTTTGTGAAATGGCGTGTCCGATTTAAATTTAATTTTGTTTTTATTATTTGTAATATCTAAATATATGCAATAGTGTTTGTATGAGACGAAATGATTTTAAATATGTTTGTAGAAAAAGTCAAGTGTTGCAGCACTTCGATTAGAATGGGGTAAGTATTTTATTTCAAGTAAAACAGGTATCATTATCAGATTTTATCTTTTCTGTGTTGTAAAATTTTATTTGATTTGGATATGCCATTTTGAAATTATCAGTACTCCGGTACCTTAATTACTTTGAATACATAAATCTCATAAACTCACCTCGAATGAATGTAAAAAATGTTAGAACCACATTGATTCCTAGAATCGACACAAATACATATAACTAATAAAAACAATACGACAAGGCTCATTCGCATAAATGTAATTTTTCTAGTCTGCTATTATTTAGTGGTCTATTTTACACTTAATTTTTTTGGTGCGGGTCAATCAAGATTATTGTAATAGAGATAAAGAAATAGACACGTCACTACTAAGTCTTTGACTTATAAAATTTCTCTAATCAGTTACGATTTCATCAAAATTGTGATTTGAATCATTCAAAATGGCGGTTCAATAAATTTATAATTTTTGACTGCCTAACATACAACCTGAAGACACATTAAATGTTTGTTATAGCGGTCTGCAGGAGCCAGGCAATGGGAAATTCCAATAATGTGATGATATAAGTAAATTTCATATTATTTTTTGTTAAAAAATGATGAAATCACAATTTTTTTTACCAATACCTACTAGTTTCCTGATAAAAATAGTAGCTGAGAGTTTTGTCTTATCTTATTGATTTCTCTAGAATCTGATAAATCGCCAAATTAATTGAGTTTTTAAATTGTGCTCAAACTTATAGTATACAGTCTGACATGATCTTATTGAGCGCCACAGCGCTAATGTCCTTGGCTTAGTGCAAATGTTTTTTTTTTTTTTTTTATATATTTAGTGCATATTAATTTAGTATATGCTCTAAAACTATATTACAATCTAGCCTATGTAGGCTAATGAGTAATTTTATGCTAACTTAGTTTTATAAAATTAATTATTTTAAAGAATGTGTCCAATGTCACGTTTCTTACAGTTTCTATTTAAGGGGAGACACTGCGTTATTGTGTTCTTTGAAGTAGCACTTTCACTTACACTGACACTACTTTATACTATTTAACACTACACTAACTCAAAAGGTTTAGTTCTTTTCAGTCTTCTCACTGTTTTTGTGTTGTCTAGCAGCTGGATTGCCTCAAGGTTCACATGTTTATGAAGTCTTTGTTCATGAGCTTCTGCATGTTTTTTTATAACTTTATCAACGAACTCTATGTTAAGGTCCCTGTGGAGGTCGTCGTTCCTGATGTACCAAGGTGCATTCACTATATCCCTGAGTACCTTATTTTGAAAGCGTTGGATTATTTTGATGTTACTTTTTTTGGTACAGCCCCACAGCTGAATACCATAAGTCCATACTGGCTTCAGGACTGCTTTATACAACAGAATTTTGTTGTGTGTTGACAATGTTGACTGCCTTCCTAGGAGCCAGTACATTCTATTGTATCTAATATCTAACTCTTCCTTTTTCTTCTTGACGTGAGCTTTCCAGCGTAGCTTTGCGTCAAGAGTCATGCCTAGGTACTTCGCAGTGTTTTCATACGGTATAGGCTCATTGTTGATATATATAGGGAAATACTGATCTTTTTTATTTGTGAAGTTAATGTGCACCGATTTTGAATCATTAAGTTTGATTCGCCATTTTTTCGTCCAGTCCCAAATTTTGTTGACTGCATCTTGAGCCTTTTCTGCAGCGTCTGCATGTGTTTTTCCAACAGCCATTATAGCTGTATCGTCAGCAAACGTCGCAAGGGTATTATTTTCTAGATGAGGGATGTCGCTGGTGTATAATAGGTACAGGACCGGACCCAAAACACTTCCTTGACCAGTGCAAATGTGAAAATCTTTCCTTGATTGTATGTTAGTACCGTGTTTGACCACGGTCATTATGATCTATGTCGCTGTAATTTCAATGTCATGTCATGCCATAGGGATAGTAAAAGACCGCACTGCGAATTTGTCAATGATTATAATATAATTTTCACATATTTTGAATTTGTGATGTAAATGACTAAGAAAAATGTCCTATTAGGTATCGAGTGTTCCGTCTATTCTGTAGCCCGAAGAGACTGTAAAGGCATTAGGTGATTCTTGCTTGCATATTGTGATTTTAAGTATTTTCCGTATTCATGTTGCTGGCCTTATTGCTTTGAGATTCATAACGCTGGCCTATTTTTATTGTACAGATACCCCATGAACTAAACAGTTTCGTAGTAGTCACAATTTGGTGTTTACACAAATTGTGACTACTGATGCACAGTACAGTGGCATGCACTATTATACACTTAATGAAGCCATTACTTTTATATTCAAACCTGATATATATATCACACTTGAATACCACATCAACAAGATGGATACAAAACCATTTTGTAAATGATCAAGCATATACATATAGTGTATGCGACTGTACCAAATTGTAATTTATAATAGTTTTAACTCCACTTTGACAGCAAAAATGAGAATAAGACCCGTTGTTGATGGATTTTGTGCAGATTTCTCATTCCAAGCTTATTTTAAGATAGTCTTTGTCCAATTTGGGGCTTGGATTAGCGTTGATGTCATTTTTATTATTCTTTCGATGTAAACTATTACAGGGAGAGAACTTTGCTTCGTGATTCTTTAGCGGTTTAGATTTTGAGTGAGTTTTGTGGAATGACATCTCCGCTCGCATTTGTGTGTAAGAAATCTCAATTTGGAACGGGCCACGTTTTAGTGGTAGCCGGTCCGTTGTATAAATGTAATATATCGATCCCTAGCGACATTCTGCTGAACCGATTTTGATAATCGCAGATCTATCGTTATTTATTGTACGTTATCAAAATCGGTTAAGTCGGTAAAGATCTCTCAGTTGAAGTACAGTGTAAATATTAGTTGAGTGTCAGTGATTTAGAATAGAAGTTGAGGAACCAATCTTGTTAATTGTAAATGACTTAACGGAATAAATATTATTATATTTATAATAGTTTGTTGTTTTTATTTATGAGCATACCTAGATCCTAGTATTCCATAACTAGAATAAATTGGTATTGAGACCTAAGTGTAGATTTAAGGTCAGAACAGACCGACATAGAATTGCAGCATCATTATATAGGTACTATCTAAATTCAACTTTGTTTTGATCTTTATAAGGTGAAAGGCGAGTACGGCGCGCGCCAATCACTGTTACAAGTAGTTATTGTCTTGCTAAGCCATAGGTTGAATTAAGAGTGGTTCGCAGCCGTTGGTTGGTTGAAGCTTAAAGGTTTCTTTTATTCGTCAGTTAAACCTCTGACGAAAAAATGGTTCCTCATTCGACAGATTCCATTATGAGGGTTTTGCCATAATCACCACGCTTGGCAGACGGATTTGTAATCGCAGCAAAAGTTGGGTAGTATACTAAAGCTGCTGCCGTTTTGTTGAAAAATCCCTTAGTCGAGACTTTTACGACATCGCCGGGCTGAGTTGGATCGATCTTATCGTCTGGCTGCTAACTAAATAGGCACTTTGATTTATTTGCCCTAGAAATTTGAGACTGCTCATTCATTGCCTTCCTAGAATGAACGACCTCACTCGCATGCCGCCTTATGTTGGTACCTACTTTGCCCGGCATCTTGTCAACTTGTTTTCATGTCTCAAAGTCAGGAGTAGTTAACATTTTTGTATTTTAATATTTTTTTCTTGCGTCTATGTACGAACAGGTAAATAAACTTTACCTGTGTACAAAACAAATGTTTTTGAAACTATTTATATATGTATCTGCATATATAAAATGACAGACTAGCAAACGAAACCCTGTTAAACCTGTGCAAATCTGAAGACGAGCTAACTAGAGATATCCTGATTCAAAACACACCCGTTGATTCGTTATTCATGGAACCAACCGATTTTAGAGAAGTCGAGAATCTAATCATAGGCCTGTCCAATGACAAAGCTCCAGGAATCGACGGTATAAAATCTCTAATAAAAGTCCTTTGTAAATCAATTCTCGAACCATGATATTTATCGAGAGTTTTTCTGCGGGTGTGTTTCCTGGTGTCTGGAAACTGGCTATTGTCATCCCAATTCACAAGGGTGGTGTAAAATACCTAGTTGACAATTATCGCCCCATCTCACTTTTGTGCGCTTTCTCAAAACTCTTAGAAAAATTAGTAAACATTAGGCTAGTTAAATTCATAGAATCCAAAAATCTCGTTTCGGATAGGCAGTTCGGTTTCCGTAAATTCAAATCTACAGAGGACGCTGTTTCACTGTTAACTGAAATTGTATCGTCACAACTAGATAATAAACAATGCTCCGTTGGCGTGTTCCTGGACCTGCCGAAGGCTTTAGACACTGTCTCCACTCAGATTCTTTTGAGAAAGCTGGAGTGCCTGGGCATTCGTGGTTGTGCACTAGAGCATGCCTTTTTAGTTGGTTTTTACATTAGTTTTATTTAGTTCACTTATAATCTTTGTTTCTAATTGTTTGTATATTATTTCGTTTCTTTAAAATGTTATTTTGTATTATAGTTTGACAGTCAATTGAGGCTCTTTTACTCCTTACTTGTTAATTATATTGGTTCCCGCGATACAGGCTCAGCCTAGTGTGGGAATTGTTGTCATTTCAGGACTTATGTGAATCCTCTCTACTTACACGAAAAAAAGTTGCTTTACCTATATATAGTTCTGTATTAACTTTAATTCTGTTTAAGTAGCAATAAATATATTTTTAATTTCATTAACATTTTCCGTCGAGCTTTTACCAGTGTCAATGTGCCAGCCGTTCTTGAACCGAATGGTCTTTTACGTGATGATGGTAAGCGGCCCGACGGTATGACTCTTGTCCCTTGGGAAATGGGTAGGCCTTTGGTGTGGGACGCTACCTGCGTCGACACCCTAGCGCCATCTCATCCGCCTGGGACATCAGTTAGGGCTGGTGCGGCGGCTGATTCGGCCGAGGATCACAAAAGGCGCAAATATAGTGGTCTTGACAGAGCTTACTATTTGAGCCTTTTGGGGTGGAGACCTTGAAGGATGGAGATCTTGCGGGGCTTTTGATTGAGGCGACACGTGACCCCAAGGGCTGGCTCTTATTTAGGCCAGCGAATTAGCATAGCTATTCAGAGTGTCTTGGGCACGCTTCCGTCTGGTACTGGTCTGGAACAGTTGAGTTACCTATAGGCCGTTTGTAACGGTCCTTAGGTAATCTGACTGCTTCCTTTGTTCGTGTTTAGTTTAATTGTACTTTTTATTGAATAAATAAACTTAACTTACACATAAAATATATATATATATATATATATCATGAGTTTTTCCTCGGCCGAATCAGCCGCCGCACCAGCCCTAACTGATGTCCCAGCCAGATGCGATGGCGCTAGGGTGTCGACGCAGGTAGCGTCCCACACCAAAGGCCTACCCATTTTGCCAAGGGAAAAGAGTCATACCATTCATAATATAAAATAATATCGAAAGATTTTCGGGTGTAATGTAAACAAACTATTTGTAGGTAGGTACAATCGTCTTCAACATTTTCAAAATGGTTTTGTCTTCATCGTTGATATAATGTTATTTGTATTTTTTATTTTATTAGTACAATTTAGCATTCCAGTTTGATTTCTATCAGGTTTAAGTATAAAAATAATGACATAATTTACCAGCCGCGAACATAATAGTATATCTTGTATATTATATTGTAATCGCTTCATTTTGAAAATTTCATATATATTCATATAGCAGACGACTGCACACACATAATAGAAAAAATGGTTGGTTTGTTCAAATATTTCAAACTGACCCCCATACGGTCCAGGTGGATGGATGGAGAGGTCCGAAGTAACAATCGTGTTAGTTATAGAATTGAAACTTGTGTGGCTATGCAACATAATTAAATAAATGAAACGGTTATTACCACAAAATTTTTACGTCGATTTGCTGACGTTTCGAGATCATTTTGAGACCCCTTCTTCAAGAGCTTCGCCCGCGTGCACGTTCGTCGGTCGCGCGGCGCAAACTGAATTTTGAAATTTTGTGGTAATAACCGTTTCATTTATTTAATTATCGTGTTAGTTTATTAAAATAGGCGAATGTGTTCAGTACAATACTTTATTTACGATAAATATGACACAATAGGCAGACATACATTAATTATGTAAAAAATACCTTTGTTGAGCAATTTTATATCGATTATCTATATGGGAATGTCAAGGTATCTACTTAGTTCATATGTAATAACAAATACTTAAGGTGCACTTGGAGCGTGGTCTACAATAAATATTTTTTACGAAAAATAACAAGTTGTTAATCGAACTAACATAACCCAACTTCAAAATGTCAAACTCGGCCTCAAAAGTGTTACAATAATCAATACATATTTAGAATTGGCATCTTTAATCTTATACCCATGTTGTTACAATAATACATTTTATATACTCCCCCTTTTTAACTTTTATTTGCACCACATTATCAAAATGATATAGCCTAACACTCATAATTTAGAGGAACCAAATGACAACTCGTACTTATGTCAAAATTCATCAAACCGTCTAGGCTGCTAAGTGTTACAATGAAATAGACTACTACTAGATAACACTAGATAAAAGTATGGTTTATAGAGATAATACCTAGAAGTACATTTTGAAACTTCCTCTATTAAATCACATTTCATATGTTTATAAATTAAACAAAATTAGCCAGAAACTGAGCCAAATATATTTGTGATTGTCATAATAGTATGATGTGATGTGAACAGCGACAAAGCCCTTTTTGTGTAAACAATAGTCAAATCAGTTCGCAGTTCTTTAATTGATACGAAACATTCTCTCTTATCTCATTATACTCTAACACAGAATTATTAGAAATAGTTAACTATTTGTGTAAATGACACAAGGTTTACATTAATACGATGTAAAGTTTTTACCACAGCGCAACAGTGCAAAACAACTAAACCAGACAACTCAACAGTTATAGCCTACAGACTATAACTATACAAGTTAAACTCGTACATTTGGTCCTTCGAGCCGGATAGTAGAAGTTTTATCGCATGCCACGGCAACAAAGGACCGTATAAATACCAACTACAAAAATATATTCTTTTATTATAATAACAGTTATATATTAACATTTATAAAAAAAAAACTCCTTTTAAAGCGTACCTCACTAAACTAAGGCAAAATACATGAGTGTATGTTATAAATTCGTCAAAAATACTTATTAATAAAATTAGAACTAGGATATTATATTGTCATATGTCCCATATTAGTTTGTCTAATTTCAGAGTTCCATTTGAGTGCGGATATTACATAATTTGCAATTTAAATACAAATAAAATAAATCAAATGAAAGCACTAATATTTGTCTTGATGTAGAATCCAACGATAAAATTAGTCAATACCTAAAATTTTGTTAAATTTTTAATCCGGTTTTACCATTAGATAGAGGAATTACAGAGCAGGTTTTGTTCTTCAATTTGCTCATGAAAAGCGTGGCGGGGCTAGTTTAAATCGACATCAACACATTTCTCTGGCCTCCGTGCGCTAATCCTAACTTTCAAGTTTCAACACTAAGATTTATTTCTGCCTGTCTAAATAGATTCCAATTTTAATCCAAATTTGACAGACGGATAGAGCGCTTTCCAGCGCAGCTTTTAGTACACAATTTGCTCACTAAAAATAGGGCAAGATGGAGTAAATAAATTTCAGCAACACATGTTTTTCTGCGTCTCTCCGTGTGCTATGCTGTCTATACTCCACGACGGTAGCTCAACTTTCCCCGTGTGCGTTGCATCTTCATCGGTAGGCGTGCCTGTATGGACTAGTCATTTATATCAAAGATTAATCATCATTAAGAGTCTATGATACGTGAAATGGCTTAGTTTCAACGATCATTATCTTCAACAATAGCATTCACTATGAAATATATGTTATAGTTCAGGATTGAAGCTATGACGCTTGTGTTTCGAAAACATAATTACATAAAAAAAATCTGTAGGAAAAAAAAAAGTTGACTCTTATTTGTACCAAAAATGTTCGCCATTCAATAAATACGCCCAATTAGGCCTTGACACTTTGTACAGTAAATAAACACAGTATACAGCAGACGGTCTGTGTTTGAGATTTTCAAAATTCATATTTGTTTTACCGTGAAAAAAACAAAACGTATAAATACGCGAATATTTCTGTCAACCGGCCAAATTCTATATTTCAATATAAAAAACAGGTTTTTGTATGGGGGCTGGTTACGCCAGATTATGCAGATTCTCATTAGTTTAATATTTGGTGCATTTTCCTGTACTCATTCTCCCACCCTTTAAACAGCACAATACCGGTTTGGATGAACGCGAAGCTGCTGCCTCCTAGAGAGGCCGTCAGTCAAAAAAAACTACCGTGACGGGCAAAATATATATGCAGCCAGCCATTGCGGCTTAGCAAAATAATAGATCAAGCTTCCAGAAGTGCCGGCACAAGAGATCCAGGAATATACACAAGTGAGTGCTGTCCTGTCCTATCGGTTCCTGTCTGATTGTTTTTTTGCATGCACCATTTTTCATCCAACATACAGTCCACTCAAATCGAGGGAAGAAATTGCCCATTCATAATTTGGCGAGACCAGGGGCCTTCTTTTATGATTTGTTACATATAACGGTATTGAGATTTCAGAGAGCAGAAAGGTTTATGAATATGTGCATGGTTGGAAATGCGAGCAAGGGAAGGCCGAAAAAGAAATGGTTAGATTGTGTGAAAGCGGCGGCTCTTCTTCCGGACGAGCCCTTTCAGAAGAGGCTCTATTAAAATATCAGGTGCAGATAACTAGATATTTACCAGTGGGCAGCCGATCGCCGTCGTCGTTGGAGTCATAGGACCTCAGCGAGGAGACCAGCTCCGAGCTGGACAGCTGCAGGAGAGACGACGCGGTGTTCAGGAACACCTGGTCAATGCCCTGCAAGGGAGACCCATGTTATGGGGAAACTTTTTTATGTGTTTTGTACGACGGGGAAGCGCTTGGCCTTCATCTCAACTGGTTACAAGTTATAAGGCCGAAGGCGCACATCACCCGGAGTCCTCAGTAGTCTAGGGAACTGGCTATCATACCTCTAAATACCGGAAAATTATCACCTAGAACTTGTTGTGGCGACAGAATTGGGCAAGATGATTGTAGCTAGCCAGGCGGACTCAAAAGTCCTACCACCAACCAAACCAAGCCAATATTGTACCCTGGGGATCGAACCCGGGAAATAACTTGTTTTCACAAGTTGAAACATGAAAAACTGAATCTCGACTGCAAAATTAATTTCAAACTTCATGATTTTACGTGCAACGTTAGAAAGTATTATAATCTATACTTGCTTATAATCGGCATGCTATTACCTTTCATTTGATACCCATATTGGTATGATAAAACATAATTGTATCCATATTATATGGAGACACCCTTGTACATATTTTATTCATATTAAACTTCCACAATTTGGAATTACCTCATTCGTCTCAGTTCGTGCGACGTCTAGAATGCAGCGCGTCAAAACAAAATAGACAAATACTTATAAATACTTAATAAAAACGTAAAAAAAAAGTGTCTAGACGGTAAGAACAATGTCGCCAACTTTGAGCAAAAGTCGATATAAGTTGAGTGGAATCTAAATCATTCTTTATTTGAATTGCATAAAACATTTTGACACAAAGCATTGCATACTAAATGAAATTTCCTATTTTTATGCCGAGAACTGTGAACATACCTGTTCCTAACGCTCTTTATCTTGGCCGTGAGAGCAGGTATATCATTATCAAATGAGCATTATTAACCTTATCAATGCTAAACTGAATTATCAACATCGAAATCTAATAGTAGATAATGCTTATGCAAATTCCTGAGAACTGACCGTTTATAAATCAAACGACTCCATTTCGTTGGCAATAATAAAAATCCATGTGACGTTCTGATTAGCTTTAACATAAGCGAAGCTTCTGCTTAGTAGAAAACGTTGGTTGGTGTGGTTTGTCAATGCAAATCTGCTGTAAAATACCTACCAAATTAGTAATACTTATCACATTAGTGCAGTGACATAAGAAAAAAACAGGGGTCAACCTGGTAATAAGAGATAATAAGCTGGAAACTCATATAAACATTGCTATGGGCGTTTAAAAAGTTGCAAAATCTCGTGTCTGCGTCATAAGTAATTCAAGATCAAAGGTCACAAAGATAGTAACATGACACTGCATTGCCCCCGTCAACTTGAGGCATAAAGTTATTGAGCCTCGCGTGCCCGTAATTTCATCGGCAACCACACCCTTCAAACCGGAACACAGCAATTGTGATTGGCGGCACAATATTGTACTCTCCCAGGGGATCGAACCCGGGACCTCCGGATCTGATACCGGGAGGCGAAGCACTAGACCACAGAGGCGGTTAACATAACTGTCAAGTTACGATTAGGCCGAAGGTGGAAGCGCACTTCACCCGGAATCCTCAATAAACGAACTGGCTATCTTACCTATACCGGAATGCAGCAATTTAGACTTGTAAGATAAGTTAAGATTTATTTATTGAAAATTATGACAACATTTAAATTAAATAGCTAATGTGACATCAGTGTCGCGACAATTTATTCCCAACAGGGAAAGTTAAGATTTATTTATTGAAAATTATGACAACATTTAAATTAAATAGCTAATGTGACATCAGTGTCGCGACAATTTATTCTATTACAGCAGGGAAACTATAGCACACGATATAATATACTTATGCACATTAACATTTAAAATTGGGTAAATATAGTCAATTATTATTACATTAACATAATAAACATTAATGTCAATATTAGATAGTTAATATAATATGTCCGAAATCGGATTCAGCTGTACAGGGGCATCGTCAACTTGGATTAAACAGAATAAAAACATTAGAACTATGATTAACATAAAAAAACCTATCTAATTATCTATATGAGCATAAAGAGCATGTAACGATAAAAATAAATATTTATTAACAATAACAGTCATGATATTAGTCCATCAAATATTATAATCACCTTGTAAATACTTAGTTTTGTCACGTAGAAGGACTTTAGCTTCGTATAAATAGGAGTTACCTTAGTTATTTTTTATTGTGTCTGGTATAAGGCCGAATGTGGAGGCGCACTTCACCTGGAATCGTCACAGACTGAGGAACTGGCTATCTTAACTCTAAACACCGGAACACAACAATTTTAGAATGTTGCTATGGCAACAGAATTAGTTAAAATGGTGGTAGCTACCCAGGCGGCGTTAAACAAAGTCCTGCCACCAACCAAAACCAAGCACATTATAGTACTCACCCAAGAGATCGAACCCGGGACTCCTGGATCTGACACCGAAAGGCGATTCACTAAACCACAGACGCGGTTATACTGTCAGTCTTATGTTTTGTTGCAATTGATATGACCAATAAAGTTGGTAGTTTTTTAAGAATAATTTAGCCTATAGGTTATAATGACATAAATTTATTGAATAAAAAGTACAATTAAACTAACTATGTACAAAGGAATCAGTCAGATTACCTAAGGACCGTTACAATATAAATGATTATAATTGATTGTACAGTTTATGACCAATAAAATTAGGTAGTTTATTAGAATAATTTAGCCTATGGGTTATAATTGATTATACAGTTTATGATGTTAGCCAGTTTTTCAGAAAAATGTAGTCTATATAGGGTATGTGGGTATCCTTCAATAACATATTTTGATGTCTATTGCTAAGCGTTGTATCACTTCCTCTTACCTCAAACCCATGCATATTATGTGTCACATATTTAAGTACTTCATAGACTGGAGCTGAATGATAGTATTATCGGCAAGGATCTCTATATTTCTATCTCTTCTATTTATTTTTGTTAACTGTTAGTATTTTTTTGAGTCTTATTATTTGTTAGTGGTTCTTTGTTTATTTCTTTGTACCAACAAGATGGAACTGTATCTATATTCCTACTCTGCAAGCAAGCAGTCTTTTTTAGCTTATTATATGCGAGGACACATAAATGGGTAAAAGTATGTAAGTTTAATTATAAAGTGTGTAAAACTGTTTGTTCTCCGAATACAATAAAATACGTGACGTTGTTATGGTAACAGACTTAGGTAAGGTGGTAGTTAGAGGCGGTCCTACCACCAAACAAACCAAGCACAATATTGTAATCTCCTGGGCAGTTTACCTGGTCATGTAGGGCGGAGGTTTCACAGTAGTTGGCGCCTATAGCCGCGGCGTACTGCGTGGCCTCCGAGTGTGAGACTGCCCTCATCCCTTCCAGGTCGCATTTGTTTCCTACCACTGAAAGTATCATCGCTTCTGACACGTTACTGGAAAGGAGATATAAAGGTAAGACTATTATTAAAAAAAAAACACTCTCATAAGGTTTGTGGAAGAGAATTCTTTTCAGGGTTAAGCTCGCCTTTGTCATGCTCATTATTTTTTTAAGGGTGTTTATAATATGAATAGGCTGTAGATATTTTCCGTGGGCAATAGAGAAATATAAGTATACATTTTACATACTTATTTTTCTGGTTTGCATTTGCCGTGGCATCGACCCCTCCAACTACGCCCATGTCGTAAAAGACGACTAAGGGATCTCACATGAAGGGCAGCAACTCCTTTCTGTGTATTATCGATCGCTAATCCACTTGCCAAGCGTGGTGATTATGGAAAAACCCTCTTTTCCATAATCACCACGCTTTCAGCAGTGGACACTAATGGGCTGTTGATGTGAAACTATACTCCTAGTGGTCTACCCTGGGCTACGGAATCGCTGGCTTTTGCCAGCGGTTACGGTTGACTACCCTGCTGCCGAAGTCAGGCGCCAAACGGTCTGCAGTTGTTCGTCGTGGTGTATTTTGGGAAGCTCGCTTCATCATAAACCTCATCCTTGCTCTGACCTAAAGCTACAAGCCAATGAAAAAAATGACAAAAAAAATTTTAAGTGTATGTACGTAAGAACATTTTATTTAAGCGTAACAAAACAAAAATATAAAAATAATAATATAATCATTATTTACAATGTTAACAAAAATGAGAATACTATACGGACAGTTCCTCAAACCTATAAACACACTTAAAATCTTATCTTCTTATAATCTTATCTCATCTTTAAATCTGAAACCAATTTTATCACGAATACTCGCAATTAATTGTAATTCACCACCATATATCATTTAAAATCACACACAAATACACATGTATATTAATGGATGAATATATATTTTTTATCTTCACTGATATAAAACAACGTGTTATAGATTGATATATACACTTTGAACCACCTTGAATATAGTTATCAGTTCTCACGAAAAATTGAGAGACCAACCAACTTCACGGTGTCGCTTTCAGGTGGCGGTGTGCGCGCGCATCAAAATAAAATCACTCGCATATTTTTTCAGGTTGACGAAACAATTATACGACAAGTGTGAATCGTGCAGTTTAATATTCTCTGACCAAGTTAGGCAGGAAAAAAAATCAGGTCACAAGTGCCTACCTAAACTGACGAGCATGTATGAAAAATATGATGAGAGTACTAAATACATAAATTACCGCCTCTGTGGTCTAGTGGTTCAACCCACCGATTTCAGATCCAGAGGTCCCGGGTTCGATCCCCAGGGAGAGTACAATATTGTGCTCGGTTTGGTTGGTGGTACGACTTTGTTTAAGTCTGCCTGGCTAGCTACCACCACCTTATCTAATTCTGCCGCCTTTCAATTTCTGTGTTCAGTCATTTAGAGGTAAGATAGCCAGTTCCTCAGTTTGTAGAGGATTCCGGGTGAAGCGTGCCTCCACCTTCGGCTTTATCTTAAATTGTTACCAGGTGAGATGAAGGCCAAGCGCTTCCCCGTCATACAATAAAAAAAAATATATACTTGGATTTTACTATGATTTAAGGTAGCAAAATATGTGTGTCTAGTAATATGTCTACTCTCGTTAGCGCCTCACAATGTCGCAACGCAAGTAAATGATTATACCTGCTTAATGTACTGTAGATGTACCTACTGACCTCTGCAACTCTTTGATCCAGCTCTTGATGGCCTGGAAGCTGGACATACTGGTGATATCAAAGACCAACAGCGCGGCGTTCGCGTTACGATAGTACATCGGCGCCATTGAACGGAATCTCTCCTGGCCTGCTGTGTCCCAAACCTGGAACAAAACATATACCTTGTTCAACACGGGTTTTACTCACGTATCATGCATAATACCTTTTTCAACACGGGTTTCACTCACGTATCAAGCAAATACCTTGTTCAACACGGGGTTTACTCACGTAGCAAGCATAATACCTTATTCAACACGGGTTTACTCACGCATCAAACATAATATAAATATAATATAAAGTACATCTGCTAGTCCGGTGGTGAAAAGGGGAAACTTTAGATTCCAAAAACTACAGAAAAGTCCCCATGAAATGTAAGTCTAGATATCTATAAAATCTGATATGTTATTTTGTATATTTTTATATTATTTAGGTACTTAGTAAAAAATGGATAAGGTGTGATCTACCCTGGTCAACGGATTCGCTGGTTTTTGCTATCTGAGTGATCAGCGACACTGGTGGTAGGACCTGTCCACATGGCTAGCGACCACCTTCGTACCGATGTCCGGCGCCAAACGGTGCTCCAACGGTGCGCGGAAGAGCCCGTGATACTGACCACAAGGAGGTCACCCAAGTTTCACAACATTGAGTAAACCTTAGTTGTATTACCTGTAGTTTGACTCTAGCGTTGTCCACATTGATTTTGCAAGTGAAGAAGGAAGCGCCAATCGTGGGAGATATGTGCTTTGAGAACATCTTCCCGATGTACCTCACCACCAGGCTGGTCTTGCCTACTCCTGGAATCAGAAGGATGAATATAGATTGTATAAAGAGAATCTCATAATGGCAATTAACTAAAAAAAATATGCATGGAATGATTTAAAGTCATACCTATCTATTTTACTTATATATTGTTTTAAATTTTCCTTCTAATAATAAGTATGTATACATATTATATGTATATAATATCTATAGTATTATATCCGTAATCTAGATCCAATTTTACAAGCTATGCTTAGTTTGGGGCTAGAAGGCGCTGTGGAAATTCATGTCCTGTAATATTTATTTATTATTATTTATAATAATAAATATTTGTAATTTGTGAAATTTATGCATTACTTGGTGTTGAGTGCCACGACAAATACCTACCTATTTTTTCTTTGTATAAATATGTTATTGCATTTGTGTCATCTATAGTATTATATCCGTAATCTAGTTCTAATTTTACAAGCTATGCTTAGTTTGGGGCTAGAAGGCGCTGTGTGAAATTCATGTCCTGTAAGATTTATTTACTATTATTTATAATAATAAATATTTGTAATTTGTGAATTTTATGTACTACTTGGTGTTGAGTGCGACGACGAATACCTACCTATTTTTTCTTTGTATAAATATTTTATTGCATTTGTGACAACTATTTGTCTATGTGATAATAAAGTTCTTTAAACCGAAAGAGTAATTTACCATCTAAAAATAACTACTAGGTACCTACCTACCTACATATACTTCTCATGAGTTTCTTGTACGTCGGGGAAGCGCTTGGCCTAAATCTCCTGGTATCTAGTTGTGATAAGACCGAAGGTGGAGGCTCACCTCACCCAGATTCCTCAACGATTCCGGATGAAGTGCGCTTCCACTTTCGGCCTTGTGAGGTGAAGGTCAAGCGCTTACCCGTCGTAAAATAAAAAAAGAGGAGCTTTCTTCTACACCTTTGGAGGGGGCTCTGTCTTTGTATTTATAATTCCAGTCAGAAAATTACTGTGATTCTCGAGCGCACCCTTGTTTCTAGTTTTGGAAAACCTGTGTTAGAAGCGTCTTATCTAATAGACTTGAAATAAATTTGAATTAAATAGAAATAAATGAATAACAAAACTACGTTATGACCGCGGCTGCGTCTGATAACTAGTGTAAAAAGTACCTTTCCCCAGGGATACAATCCCCTTGCCAAATTCATGAAGATCCCTTCAGCCGTTTAGTTATAAACGTAAAACACATACAGACAGACATTTTCGAATTTATATAACGTGCACATTTTCAAGGTGAAATCAATAAGGAAATAACAACAGCTACATAAATATTGACTCTATCTTATCTTAATCTGAATGTTGACAATGGTATTATTGGGAATTTAACTTATCTTCAGACAATACAACACTTGCAACCAGACTAGAAGGTATCATATTATAATTTTTTCCAGACCATTATTAAGATCCTTAACATTAAATTAAATTAATACAAATTGATAATTAATAATTAAAATAAATACACCAAATAAGTACCCATTATACATATAAAAAAAATGGTAATATAGAAAATAAAAATCTTCTATATAGAGAAGACCTAGAATATGAGGTCATTGAGCAACCAAAGAAGAAGCCATCTAGTGGTTCATAATACTGGAAACAGAATCTTGGGCTACTGCAGCTAGGAGGCTGTGGGAGCTGCGTCGAAAGCGGCCCACCAGGAAAGACGTTCTTATACGCATGATCGCGTATAACTCATCCACTCGCGCTTCTGCGACCATCCCTGATGCGCTACAATCTCGCGGCAACCCCCAACTACATCCTGGGGGGGTACCACGACATCTTATAGCATTCTTGTTTTGATATTACTTTTAGTTTCTATCTATCCAGTGTAGAAAAAACGAGACAAAAGTAATGTAAGATCAAAACGAGAATGCTATAAGACGTTGTGGTTAGGCCCCTGAACCCATTATTATACTGGATACGTAGGGCGTTGTTAGCCTTTTGTGTACCTATATCGGGCCCACAGACACAGGCTGCACGGAAGGAGGTAGGTCTATATCTGGCCCACAGACTGCACGGAAGGAGGTACAATACGCCTCGACGAGTGATAATTTAATCGGCGTCGAACAATTCGAACATGTGAATCTGTGAACCACCATACTGACAATGCCCTACGTTTCCCTATCCACATCAACATTATCTGACATGTCCTCAGTGACCCAGTGGCCTAGATATTTCAATTTACTATCCCAATTATGAGATATTGAACGCCATCGAGCTTTACGGTCGGTACCGAGCTACCGAGTATATATATAGGTATAAAATCATTAGTGATAGAAATGATTTGGGGAACTTTACCTTATTTTATAAGTAGGTACCTACCAAACAATTTTTGTTTGTTTTGGAAAATATTCCTCAAACCTCATACGGAAATCAAACCTCGAAAAGGAAAGGCGGAAAAATGATCCCTTCTGTTATTATTACTAATATTAATAAATAAATGAAATACTTACTAAGTAATTTTTTTGAAAATTCCCCTACCTAGATATATTGTTATCTATATTTTGAATTATATGGGGAAAGACAACCGGTTTTTGGTTCTCATCATCCTGTTAGATTTCCCAAAAACTTCCTTAACCTCACAATACAAAAGATACCCAGATTAAGTCTAAAATGGGGTTTGGGCTGTGCATTGATTGTCGATCAACCAGTTTGTCAGCTTCATACAAATTATTATCGTGATCAGATATCGGGAATCAAGAATAACTCAAGTCTTTCACTGTCCGTGGACATATACCACCACAGTATACACCAACATAGGTTGGTCACAGTAAAATCTTCAACCAATCAGTGTTAGGTACTAAAGTGTCTGCTACAATATCTTGGTGTAATTCCTCAAGTTGCTTGCAGCTTCAGACTTGGAGCAAGCTCCATGACCCACCACATCATCATTGTCTTAATAATCAGTTGCTTGATAAGTATCACCAATAACCCAGAGTCCTGGGTATTTCAAGAAGCAGGACTGGCCTGGGATAGGTGAGTTTTCTACAGGAACAATGCACAATGCAACAAATATAAATAAAACTAATATATAAGTGGTGTGGTGTGGGAAAATTATGTTTTGGAATAGGTGTTATCTTCCTCCTAGTGAATACCCCGGGCAATGGAATTGCTGGGTATTGTTAGGTATTACGGCTGAATAATCACAACACTGGTAGGAGAAGGAGCTATGAAGATCCATCTGCTATTCATCCACCTGCCGAAGTCCGGCACCAAATGGGCTGGTGGGTTCCGTTGGTGCACAATACCTCAGCCTTACCCTAACGGGTAAGAGCTAGCCCATCATTTATAAAAAAAGATGTAATAACTCTTCTAAATTGGAGTCATTGTTTAACCTACTTCTATTGTTCTGTAATTTAATTATTGCCTGCACTGTGTTATAAACAATAGAATGAACTATACCTACTTACATAGAATGTAAAGTGTACAGGCGGAATGGTCTAGATATCTAGAATTACTCAGCCTGGTGGTATATGGTTACATCCTTGACTTAGTTAGTTATATTTATATGATTATTCAAGCTTGATAGCTATGTTGGTCAAGTGAGTTAGTGCCTTTCAATTTGGAAGGTAAAATGAATAAAAAGGTAGGTTGAGTATTCCAAATAATACTATTTAACCCAGAGTGCATTCAATTTCAATTGATGATGGATATTTAATAAAGACCCTGATAACAGTTGAATATTAGGTAGCCTAATAAAGTACCTAGGTATTCTGTAGGTAAGAACTTTTATATAAAAAAATATAAATTATGCTGCTATATACTAGGTAGGTACTTACAGCTACAATAATCTGTATTGTAATCCACTGTTCGTTTTTGACTTGTACATATTTAGCTGTAGTGTTTACCTATATATTTTATTGTAGGTAGTACATGATTGATAGGTAGATAACATTATCAAAAACTTTTGATTTGTTGACAAAAGTTTGTGATAGGCCTTCACGTTGAAAATTAGTAGGTACCTATCAATACCACGCATTCTTTATTTAGTCGGTGTAATAATGTAACCAGTTTTCCGTATTGGGCTCAGTTTTTATGCAATAGAACGAGTTTTACCTACTACAATGCATGAAATCATCGAAATGCTATTTCTTACCTTGTGAACCTAATACAACAATTTTAGCCTCAATCACCTTCATTTTGAAACCTGGTAACACAAATTAATACAACACCAACAGTTGTAACCACTTTATCACATCGTTTTGAATAATAACAGTATTTTTAGTAAAATAAACAAAACTCGAAAATAGCACAACACATCTCCGTGACAATAAGATTTAAACTGACGCTATACGACTGAAATAAAAAGTTAAAAAACTCGGTTTGTTCGATAGATGTTATGTAGGTACTAGCAGAGACCAGTGTCTCTGGTACTAGGTAATAGGATAAGCAGGTAGGTAGGTAAGGTAGGTAAGGTAGGTACTGTGCTTGACAATGACAATAATCTTTTTGCTGTTGCCGTCAGTTATTAGCAGGATTTTTAATTTGGACGGATTCGAATAGCATTAATTCTGTGACAGCGACATCTATTATTGCCAGCTATGATTAACATGCGCATGCATTTGTTGTCTACTTACTACTCGACGTTAGATGCCGCTGCAAGACCAATTTTTGTTTGGATTTTGGACCGCGCCAGAATTCTAAGTTTTTCTAAAAACAAGGTTCATCGCACACTTGCTTTGTTGTAAGTAACGTGATCTTATTTGACGCGTTATAATGTAACTAGTTTGTCTACGATGCGACCTATTAATATTATAGCTCACTTACTAGTTATGGCACCATTTTATAGTGATTGCAATAAGATGAGCCAGGCTAAAGGGCCATTAATTACATAATAAAATGTTGATGGAATATGATTCGTTATGATGGTTTTAGCGCTTAGTGTAGCTATGTTATGTGTAGTACAAGGTTACCTATTAGTTGCACGAATAAAGCTATTTAGTAGATATATATACCAACCTCCTCCACTGGCATTGGGTCTAGAAGGGCAGAACCGACAGCACCAATAAATGGGAGTTAAGTTGCTTAGCTTTTTGATGTTACGAATTTTCCACAATTCGGTTTTTTTTTTTATAAACAAACAGATGAATAAATTATCCAAAATACCTGATTAACATTCCCAGAAACACATAGCTAGTTAGATAGATGACTAACTTGCTAGGCACTTGTATTATTTTGTAAAAACTTTACCATCAAATTTTTTGTCGACGTACCCGTGCAAAACTGAGCAGTGATCCGATAGAACCCTTTATTAGGTAGGTACCTAATACAGGCAATTTCCCTCAAGCTCTTATATCTCCCCTACCCATATTCTTACCTAAATCTCATATCAATATTATATTTTGTAAGCAGAGGTACCTACCTACTTACCTATAGTAAATAAGTTTATCTAAACACACAGATAAAACAATTTCCATAATCCACTACAACCAAGCAAAGTGAAGCGATTCCCCTACAAACAGCCATACGTTATCGCTAAGTAAGTAGTGATACTAATTTTGCTAAAAGCTCCGAGATCTGGCAAAGAGGTCGTAACGTAAATGGCTGTAGGGCTGTCAATTGGCCTGGGTTCGATTGTTTTTCTTTAGTTTGTTAAACAAGCACAGATTTATGATTTAAAGTTCGGTTTTTTTTAGTGTGAAAATCAAACTGTGATAATTTCCGCCCGATAAATCTATTTGTGGCGTTCTTGAATATTTTTTGGATGAGTCGATATTATAATGGTTGGTTTATACAAAAACACTTTATTGTTAGTGTTTAATTACGAAACCAAATTGGCGACTACACGTAAATCAGGAGGCAAAGTCCGGCTATTGTACACTATTTTGTATGATACTTATCCCATCCCTCCGACTTTTCACATTTCCATCCCCAACACTGAAAGCGGCGGTAAATCTGCAGCGCCATCTATCGTGCCGCCATGTTATATTCATGAGCGCCGAGAGATGGCGTTAGTGGTGATTTAATTCGACGATTCCCTTTTTACAGGCTATGGACCTTTCTTTGCATTAATTTGTAGTTTTGTTGCCTTGACTAGGTATTTGAGTGGGTTCTATTTAACATTCATAGCCGTTTAAAACAAGGCGAAGCTTGCTTATCGTTGATATGTAATAATGGTCTGATGTAGTAGCAGCCCATTTTTTTTTTTATTGTCGGTGTCAATTTGTATTAAGGCCGAAGGTGGAAGCGCACTTCACCTGGAATCCTCAACAAACTGAGGAACCGGCAATCTTTCCTCTAAATGCAATAATACAAGAATTTAGATTTGTTGTGGCGACAGACTTACGTAAGGTGGTGGTAGTTACCCTACAATTGACTATTGAACAACATGAAACAAGTCCTACCACCAACCAAACCAAGCATAATATGTAGGGGGAGTCCGGGAGACTGGGCCAGTGAGAAGAAGAAGAAGAGAGAAGAAGAGACTTGAACCACTTTGAATATCTCGTCTGAATATACGCGCCAATGGTTCGTTTACCTGGCATTGGATGCTCGACTGACAGTTCTTGACGTATGCGGCGCCATATTGTACAAAATCAGTTCGGCTTACCTTAAAAACTTATTTTGTGTGCCATAAAGTGAAAACAAATATTTTGCGGAGTTTAACTATTTTGTCACGCAGCTAAATATTCAGGTACGTCCTATATTGTTGTATCCAGCACATATATAGGAAAATTATATTGTAAACAAAACAATCGACGAAATAAAATATAGGAGTTGCGGGAGATTTGAACCATGCAGTTGTAGGGAGTTGAACAGTGGTTTCTCCTCCATATTGTTCAACTAGTTGAAACATTTTCCATCTAAAAAAGTACGGGCATTATTATTAGATGTTGTATGAAGCAACTAGTTCGGATTAGGTACTCATAATAAATAATTGTTGACATACGCTTCGTTTTTATTTTCTGTTAGGATGTTGGTGGGGCTGCCTCGCTTCTGCAGCATGCACTATGTTTGCAGAGGCGCGGGTTGATGGCTTTCATGCCATCATCCGCAAGAAAACTGCCTCGCTGCTCAGCAGAACTTGGGGTAGCACCAATAGCATCCTACAAGTCATAGCCACTAGCTATGACTCACCCATCATGCAGGCTTTCAATCGAGTTTTGACCCAATAGACTCCATGGGGTACTGTTGGGTTGGGCTCGTTTGGCGACCAAGAGTACTATGTAAACCTGGACATTGTTTATTATTTATTTATTGTTTATTTATTTCTGTTTAATTAATTTTAATTTAATTAAAAAATAAATTTAATTAAAATTAAATTTAAGATAATAATAGTGTAATTGTATGTAGGTACTTATGGACTACCTCAGTGTCTGAATAAATAACTATTTTATTGTATTTATTTATTATTGTATATCTTGCCTAAAAGGCCTATGATCAGTTCTCCCTCCATCTATGGTCGACTGTCCCGCCTATCGAGGAGACTTGTGCCAAATCCCATTTTTGATAAATAAGATCACAGCTTCGTTATTTGATTATATTAGTTAAAAGTTTGGTAGTACCATATTGTAGCTATTAAAATTCACTATCCATGCGAGTTTATGTGTTAGGAGGTTCTAGTCACCCGGACTCCTACCTTACCCTCTGGGGATCAAACCCAGTACCTCTAGATCTGACACTGGTTGGCGAACCCATAGACCACAGAGGTGGTTAAAACCTTACATCTTTGCGGCATCTCCGTTATTTTCTTCATGAGGCATAACAAACGACTGCTTTATTTAAATTATTATAAACTCTGTACCTAAATGTTGAATAGATCAAAATTAACAGTCAGAGTTTCTTGCCTTTCTACTTGTCTCCTTTCATCGCATAGCGATTTTCAAACACGCGGAAAGTTTTCGGATCGGAAACGTCACTTTCTGTCGGATCCGACATAGAATCCGATAGATTTTAACGCTATTCTCACAACATTTATGAAAATCTTTTGCAGGAAGCATCAAATTCTAATATCAAAATACTTAGATTTCGATTTTAAGAATAGCGTTCTCGGAATCTACATGAATCTTCCGAATTCGATCCGTTAAGGCTTTCCGAATGTTTGAAAATAGCTATACCTACAGGTCGCGATTCCGAACAGGACGTAGATTTGACGTTTCAAAGTGATCCTAAAAAATCTGAATCAATAAAAAAATATTGACCTTGACTTTGATTTACGCTCTTATCATTTACCTACTAATTAGTTGAACCCCGCGGTGTTACCCGTGGGTCAAAAATTAAACACTGCACTTTCCCGGGACAAAAGTAATCTATGTGTTAATCTAAGGTTATAAGAAGATTTGCTCTCCTAGTGCTAAATTTCATCGTTAAGCCGTTTTGGCATACACGGGAACACTGCATTTTTTCGGGATTAAATGTAGCCTTAGTATTAATTCAGGGTATAAACAAACTGTCTTTGTAATTTCAGGTCAATCTGTTTTGTAGTTTTTGCGTAAATGAGCATCATAGATCATTCGGTTTTGTAGTTTTTGCGTAAATGAGCATCATAGAACCCATAAGTTTAACATTCCGTTTCTATCCCACGGAGACTGATTCGTAGCTTATGTGTTTATACAGGATACAAGATATCGTTGGACCATATAATTTAAATATGTTCAACCGTTTCGGCTTGAAGGAGCGCCAAACATATTCATATTACACACAAACTTTAGACTTTATATTAGGATGACTAGCTTCCGCTGACAAGCTGCGGTTTTGCCCACGTGGTACCCGAATAAAAAGTAGCCTATGTTCTTTAGCACTTTTTCTTTTTTAAGCTATGTTCAGCTTTGAAAAGTTTACAATATCAAAGTCACTTCAAATTTAATATATTTATATGGAACGGAGGTGTGGATTCTGGAACCCATTATAGTCCAGATTAAATTACATCTATAACTATGCTCAGTTTATTGAGTTGCTAGTTTTTCCCATGCGATGCGGGTCGAGGCTTAAAGGTTTCAGTAGTTCCCGCCTGATTCGAGCCAAACAAAGGAGTCTGCACGTCCATTTACATAGCACCAGTGTGAATGCGAGCTACTCGCGCGAGTAAATTGTTGGTTGAGTGGCACAATGCGGTGTCCGCCCTCGTCAAGCGACGGGACCATCCATCGGGAGTACGACAGCTAAGTGTGGATAAGACAGTCCGTTTATTCAATTTTATTTTATTGAATTACAATGCAATACAATATTATTTATTTAACGCCAAAAGTACATAAAATATGAACTAATTCATATTACAGTAAATAGTGCACAGTGCGCTAACATTATGCTTAAGTTTCTAGCTATAATCCAGAACTTACATAATGTGGATCATGGTGTCTGAATAAATACATAATTGTGTATTTATGTATTTATTAAATCAATTTAATAATTTTTAGTCTCACTGAGTTTATTCGTTGTATTTCTACTTTTTTATTGATCTAAATAAATGTATATAGATAGGAGGATAAGTATAAATAATTATTTGATACTTCTAGTGATTCGGTACTCCTAGTATCTAGCTTGAAACAATATCGATGTTGATAAACATATCTTAGCTTTTTGCCATTAACGTTATTTTCGAATTTATTCTTCTTTATTATCTGTATCTTTGTTTTTTTATCTATCGAATAAGATTCGAGATAACGTTCTCAATAATCTGTAGCTTGTCGTTGCGTACTATCGCTGGCAAAACCCATATCTTTTAAGGGTTCAACTCTAAGTAACTTTATCCTTATGACAATGGCATATCCACACTGTGACAGTCGTACCGCAAACTGGCAATCAGCGAGCGATCGCGACACCCCCGCCCCCGCGTTCTTGATTCCAAACTCGATTTGCACCAATCAGCGCCGTCTTCCCGCCTTCCTCACGTGACTACAACGGAATTTAAAAATGGAATGCTTGTTTTCGGGAAGAACAATTTTCAGCTGTTCGATTTTCATTAAAGCGTTCTCTTTTTAAAAATAAGCAGCGAAGCATTTTTTTTCATTTGATTTGATTGCGGCCAGTACTTGTTTTTTTTTGAAACCTACATAAAATGCGGAGTTTACATAAAGAAATCCATTGCTGAAATCATGGTATCATCATCTCATCATCATTAAACTGAAGAGAGGCTACTGTCGTGAAATCTGATGCACTCTCTAAAGCATTTGGATATGGAACCTTAAATAAAATTATTTAAAAACGATTTAAACGTCAAAGTAATGTCATAGTTAAAGAGCGCGGCAAAGCAATATGGCCGCCGGGCGGGTTTCGTTACAAAACCAAATATCAAATATTGATATTCCCTCGATTTGTATTCCGTTTGAGGTGATACTATTTGCGTCGCGTTTTCAGTTCTGTTTGATAGGAAAACTGACGAGCCGGGTTTATTTTATTATGTTCCCCTACTTATACTTACCTTACGTAGGTAGTTCTACGTTTATCAATGTACTATGTACGTTAACGTTGAGATATTTTTTTAGGATAAGGATAAAGTAGAGATAAAAAAATTATTTGCAAGCACACACTTCAAGGAATGTTAGATAGGCAGGTATAAATAAAGTAAATAACAGAGTGTATTTAACTTAAATTATAAGACAACAAGGCATAAAATATAGAGCAAAATAAATGTAGTGTCTTTGAACGGTAGGTAAAAAAATAGTGGTAAAAATATGGGTCTCAAATATAATCTGAAGGGTAAATTTGCCTGTAATTCACGATGTGTCTAGACTTTAAGGCTAGCCTGAGCTAGGATAAGGTCAATGGATCAAGCCTTCACATAAATATAGTCATTGACTCTGTTAAAAGTCGTTATGGTCGTACTTTAATGGCAATACTGTAGTCCGCCTGGCTAGCTACCACCATTTTACCTAAGTCTGCCATGACAATAAAAATAAAATGTTGTTTTTCGGCATTTAGATAGCCAGTTCCTCAGTTAGTTGAGGATTTCGGGTGAAGTGCGCTTAAGCCGGCCTTATCATAACTTGAAAATCAGGTAAAATGAAGGATTTTTTTGTTTTTTACCGTCGTACTAGAAAAAACAAAAAAAAACAGACCCTGGCTGATTCAGAATTTAGACATTGCGTGATAATTGTTTTTAACGCGGAAGTGCTATTTAATTTATCTTACCTAGATAAATTGTGGCTTTCAAATTATTGTACTATTTGACAATTTGTTCGTAGAGACTCTACGGCGTAGCAACGTAGCACTGCTACGGAGCTACGTGTTCGTAGCACTCAAATCAATGCATGCATTCAATTAGAAAAAGTTTGTCGAAGTTTGCTATGCATAGTCTCCCTGCAAGTAAAAAAAAATCTATATCACAATGGCAAAATATTTGTATTGCCATCCCTACATTTATAAAAAAAAAACATATTTCAAGGCGGTATACGAAAATGTCTTTAGCCTCAAAAAAAACAACCATCATTCAAGGTGGTATACCAAAATAAATGACTTCTGCCTTCTTAGCCTTTACCTCTATAATTTCAGTGAAAAAAAAATCGTATCTAATTGTCGTGATCGTGGAAAATAGTCGGTAGAAAAAAATCATATCGGATTAAAAGTCGTGTCCATTAAAAAAAAAACAACAAATTTTTTGGCAATTATATTTTCAAATTATTTCGAACTCTACAAAGAGCTAGGTAAAAATTGGCTGATTTAGAAGTGGCTTTGACATTTGTTTGAAAATCTCCATACATTTCGCTCGAAATTGCCACATCTGGTACGCTATAGATCTATGGAAAATTTGAAATTTTCGAACGGCGATTGTCAATTGTTTATTCGAAATTGCAAAATTAAGCATTTTTTCGGGTAATTTTTCAGTAATTTCAAGTTTATTACTATTTTTACTGTGTGAAACGTGTCAAATTTAGGATTTTTCCTCTACTCGCCGATAAATTCCCCACCGATACGTATAAAGTTCCCCGTTGACTCGTCGTCTGCATCAACAAAAAAAACCGTGTCAGTGAGTCAGTGAGTCAATGGTAATCGAGCTTTATATTTATTGGTGATTGGTGATGGTGATAAGGTAGGTAAAGAATAGAAACATTAAGCCAATAACAGACATTCACATAGATTCACATAGAAACAGATTAAAATTGTATTAAAATAAAAAGTGAGAGAAAATATGTTAGATTGACCGGGGTACAATATTGTGCTTGGTTTGGTTGGTAGTGAGACTTTGGTCAAGTCCACCTGGCTAGCTATCTCAACTAAGTCTGTCGCCATAGAAACAATTCAAAATGCTTGTGTTCCGGCATTTAGAGGTAAGATAGTCCGTTCCTCACTTTTGAGGATTCAGGGTGCAGTGCGCTAACACCTTAGGCCTTATCATAACTTTTCTCGATTCGATGAGAAGACCTCTCGAGAAGATGTTTTACATTCTGTTCAAAGGAGAGCCAGGAGCCGATCTGTCAGCATCTTCAGACACTAAGTTGAGAAACTGGCTTCAAGTAATTATGTTTATTATTGACATTATTATATTTCTTCAGGTCCTTGCGAAGCATAAAGATATGTTACATATATGTTTATAGACGCTGCGCTGTAGGGAAGCGGCTCATGAGTGAAATCCCTCCGTAGATAATAACTAATTTATAGAATTTTATACTATGACTGAAAGGTATTTATAATAAGGACATAATGTAAATTTTAAACTCTGTCTGATATAAACGTGTATTACATTTATTATGATTATTATTATAACTTGAAATCGAATGTGAGATGAAGGCTAAGCACTTCCCCGTTGTATGTACAATAAAATAAAGAAAAGTCGATATTGTTACAGTACATCACTATTCGAATCTATAAAGTCGGATAATGTCTAGTAACGAGACTCCGCTGGAGTTTAAACAAAAGATATCAATCACCAGAGCCCGCCCCTGATCCTATCTATAGTTAAATATACGAAGAAAACATATTTCTAGACGGATGGTCCAATATGGCTGCCATACAATATTTTGAAACCAAATAGGTAGAATAGGAGACAGAACAAAAAAATATTGTTGTATCGTATTGCATTCATTTATTTCAGACAATTAAGTAATCCATATCACACATAATAGACACGAAATAAAATTTAATTCTAAAATTACACAGTCAATAAAATCAATTAAGATGAGATAAATTATGTTACAAGTTACACTGTAAAAAAAAATATACCTAATCGAAAACCTCTTTTTTTATTGTACGACGGGGAAACGCTTTGGTCTTCATCTCACCTGGCTTACAAGTTATAATAAGGTCGAAGGTGGAAGCATCCTAATTTTTGTTTAGTTAAAAAAGCCAATTTCAAAAAATGCTACATTAAAGAATAAACTATTTCAATGAGAGCCTGAAAATTAACAGATTTTAAATATATTTTTTTGAATACGTACTGTAAGCTATGAAAATGAAAATATTGGTATGAAACTGAAGCTACCTTAAGTTTTGTATTTCATAGCCAATTCATATATTTACTGTGTACTTACGATAAATCATTTCAAAAATAAACTAATATTCTAGACTGTAGCAATAAAAAAAAAAAAACAATAAAGTAGAACGATGACGATGATAAAAAGAAAGATGATTGTTGCCAAGTTACATGATAAACATGAAAAAAATGGATATATCGTAAAGACACACGATAGAAGTGAAACTTTTGTATTACAGGGAAACATTTTAAATATCTCCCACTCCCATTCAGGTACGGTTCCAGTTTCGTATTTATTAAATAATTAACAGAGTGAGCTTACAGAATGATCCAAAACGCCCAAACGTTACATTACATATGTGACAAACAATATTATTACTCAATTGAAGAGAAAATTGTATGCGGCGTTCATATTCTTAGAGGGTTTATGGATTGACCTCATGTTCATTTGACCTTGGTGATCAATTAGTTTCTTTCAGTGAATATATGAAATAGATGTTAAGCAGAATAATCTGCCCAACATCCATTTCGTCCTATCATTATGACATATAAATGTAATGTAACAATTCATTTGACTTCCTTAGTAAGATCCCTTATAATTTTAATTCGAGAAACGGGTATTTATCGCGTATTTTACCTATATTTATCCCGACGTTTGCGACGGTGCAACTCTGCCGAAACGTCGGGATAAATATAGGTAAAATACGCGATAAATACCCGTTTCTCGAATTAAAATTGTGTTCTAATCGCGACAGTTTAAATAAGATCCCTTAGTCCTGTTTTACAACATCCGCGGACTGAGTTAGAAGAAACAATCATTCATATGTCGCCTATATGTACACAAACTGCTTACACACACCTACAATTCAGGCCCGACATTTGCCCAATTCCCAGTCCAGACCAGGAAATAGATTAATTATTTGCGAAGCTAGCCTGCTTTAGAAATAAACGTGTAGTAATTTTTAAGCTAGAATAGTTAGATATATGTTAAGTAATTAAGTATAATTGTGTATTTAATTAATAAGTGTGTATAAAAGTACCTAAAACGAAATATACCATTGTATAATAGTAAACTGAACTAACAAGCAGAATGAAAATCCTTGACTATAGATACGGCGGTATCAAAACTCTTAAAGAAAGAGCGAGATGTATAGCTATCTCGCTCTGGTACAGACGCGCTCAGAATACGGGAGTGTTTTCAACAACAATCTATGACTTGATATGTAGGGTCGCTATGATTACGTAGCAATTAGGATATTTCTCGGTAGTTAGTATATTGGAAATCACCCGATGTCACAATACGATGGCGTAAGATGTCTATTCATAAGATGTCTATTCGTAGCATTGACTCGAGGCATTTCCAATAATTGTGGATTTTGTTTATCAAGCTTGGCAGGAGGAAAGAGATCGCATAGAGCAATATTAGTTTGTACTAGGAAGAGGCTGCTGCCTATATATTTGTCTTCCAAAACTGGAGGTTTTACAATCACTTCACGTGAGGTAAGTAGATAATTGGCATTGGTGCTCAGGATATTGCTGCCCACCTCTTGGTGAGATCCCATAGCCATCTATTATAACATTAGTAGTAGAGTAGGGCCCGAGGAGTCCATTTATAAAAGTATATTATTAGTATATTAATATTTCTAGTAATGAATATTCAAATTCAAATTCAGATCTTTTTATTTCGGACAACTTAGATCCATAGAGGTTAGTAGCACATATACTATTATATTATTTTATATTTACATATATATAAAAACAAAAAATATTACTAGACAGCTGTTTACACAACGCTATCTAACCTCCAACCCAACGAAGATTGTAATATGATTACAGTGAATTCAAAAGTATTCAATGTAACAGATCATATGTAACAGAAAAAAACATCTATAATTCTTGACAGACAAATATTAGTCCCGGTTGAGAATTGCCCACAAGCTATATAGCCCAGTCGGCAGAGCTTCTACTAACTGAACTGTTAGGCCAAGGAAAAATCACGTGTCAAGGTCAAACTATCGTACCATTATTATTTACTGTCGGAAATTATTCAAAATATTCTATCGTTACAATTGACCTTTCAGTTCCACCATCACCAAAATCATGGCCACCCTGTTTCCTTCTCTAATTTACGGGTGTTTCGATACGTTACCGACAAGTTCCCAAATTGCTTGCATTATGTTTCTCAGGGAATGGCGTAGTGGTAACTAGATCGCCTCTAATTCTCAAGGTACTGGTTCGAGACTTTTTATGGCTGAACTTCAATGTGCTTCATTTTTTTAACAGTAGAAGATATGTTGCCAGTTGTGTTGTTGTGGTTGATTGTTTTATTGGTTTTATGTCCTAAGACCCCTAGCTGGGGCAGAGGGCGTCCACAGAAGTCCGCCACTCTGTTCTGCCTTGAGTTTTGCGCTTGATTTCGCTCCAGGACTTCCCAATGTCTTCTGCCAGAGTATAGCGTCTCCAGGTCTGCTAGGGCCGGCCACGTCTTCGCTTGCCTTGAGGGTTCTTCCAGTCCTGTTTGTGTGACTTGTTTACAGGACAGGACATTAATTTCACACAGCGCCATCTAATCCTTAACTAACCAAAGCTTGTAATATGGGAACTAGATCACGGAATACTTTTATACTTTTTTTTGTAATAACATACTAATCATACAATACAACACCCAAACACAGAACAAACATCAATATTCATCACACAAATGTTTGTCCTGGGTGGGAATCGAACCCACAACCTACAGCGCAGAAGACAGAGCTACTACCCAGCTGTGGCTGGTTTGGTTCCACTTAAAGCTGCTCTGGCTTTGGCTATTCTTGACCTTCATCCAAGCCTCTTTTCGAAACTACATTCATAAGATAGACAACAAAGGTCGGTTACTCCAGACCTTCTTTCCTTGGTCTTTTTTGTGTTAATTTTCAGACCGGCACTCTCTTTCGAGGTCATCTAGTTTGAATTTCATGTGTGTGCGTTTAAGGCTGAGTACGCAGAAGTCGCCGGCATAGTCCAGAGACGCTGCCGCCGACGGCGAAGCCGATGTCCATTGGCTTAAAATTAGCTTCATGAGAACTAGAAACGATTTTTACCGTCAAATGTACTGAACGGATAGGTTTCATAACATGTGTACACTTTTGAGATGGGAAACGCCATTTTGGATATGACACATACCCACCCGGTAGTAAAAATCGTTTCTAGTTCTCATGAAGCTAATTTTAAGCCAATGGAGATCGGCTTCGCCGTCGGCGGTAGCGACCCAGTTTATATAGAACTCCAGATATGCCAAATTCTATGCCGCGACGTTTTTTGTGAGTCTACACGCTCCACGATGATATCCAAAACTACCGGAAATGGTTGTGGCGGATTTCCTAACACATGCTTGTAATACCTATCTACAATACTTAGTTTAACAAGCCTCACAGCTCATTTGGTAGTAGTTCTGCCTTCTGCGCTGTAGGTTGTGGGTTCGACTCCCACCCAAGACAAACATTTGTGTGATGAATATTGATGTTTGTTCTGTTCGGATGTTGTATGATAATAAGTATGTATTTACAAAAACAAGTCTGTGAGTATCATATTCGTAACTAAGTTTCCTTATTACGAGAGTTGTTTAGCTGGGGACTAGATATCGCTGTGTAAAATTAATGTCCTGTAATAATTATTTAATAAGTGGGACAGTATAGGTTAAAAAAATACCAAAAGTGATTTAGGTATGCCGACCGCGATTCAACGCGAAACGGAGTGTGAGAAACTCGATGGACCGACGGCATTGTGGCGGTCGCAGGGAGTTATTGGATGAAGGAGGCTCAGGTTCGCTTTTTGTTGTGTTGATTGGGGGAGGCCTATGTTCAGCAGTGGACGTGTGTGGGCTGATATGACGGTGATGATTTTGGTAGCTACAATTTTTTTTTATACAGTGTGTTTCAAACATATCAGTTTATTGGATGTCATAATGACATGTTTCCATGGAATATGACATCACATGACGCGCGCTGCTAAAGTGCGATGTGCATAGTGCTAGCTTGACGTAATACTCTAGGGGCCAAGTGTGAGTGAGACACGCTCCAGAAAGGGATGCAAAATTAATTTGGATTACAAGAACGTATTTTTTTGTGTTGAACGAAACCCGGAATTCAAGTCCGACTCACACTAGGCCGGTGTATTTTACCGATATACTTACTTATGCTAGCGTCAAAAAGCTAGGTATTACTTGGATAGTGTCTTGCTTTTAGAATGGCAATTATTTAGCGTTTGCATATAATTATAAATTAATTTTATATTAATACTAGCTGAAAGTACCCGTGCTTTGTTACGGTGAAATAAGAAAATAGGAATGGCTGTAGATACCTGGTATACAGCTTGTACTGAACGACAGGGTTCCATGTTTTCTTCGGAAATCTCAGCGCTTTAGAGACTCGCACCTGTCTAGTAGTCCTAGGTCCGCACCCGTGAATCCATTCCTATATGAGGTATGGTCGCCGGGCCGTTTCGTATGGACATTGCAGGCTAGAATTACCAGATTGCTTTGTAGGGCCGTACTCGGTCCCGGGTACTTCCACTTGTAATGGTCGTCAAAGAGCCACGTGGCGGCTTGTCAAGTGTTTTGGATAACCTGTTTTTGGGCTGTTTTAACCACCTCTGTGGACTAGTAGTCCGCCCATCGGTGTCAGATCCAGAGGTCCCGGGTTCGATACCCAGGGGAGTACAATATTATGCATGGTTTGGTTGGTGGTAGGACTTTGTATAAGTCCTGCCATTTTTTATAAAAATCTAATACGCATTTTTTGGCTTTTATCGACACATTTACAAAATTTCATCTCGATCGGATCAAATATAAGTACACCTCCATACAAAAATATTTTCCCCGTTTCTATAGGAAGAATCTCTCAAGTTTTTTTTGATTATTAGCATTAAGAAGTTATTAGAAATATACGTTTTGCCCCTCTTCACCCTTTTAGAGGAACAATCTCAAAGTTTTTTTTTCATAATTTGCATCTATAAGCAATTACAAATACACGTACCTACTAAATTCTCTCTATCTCTAATACTAAATTCTACTTAAACTCGATCGGATCATAAATAAAGATTTTGCATATAAACTATTTCACCCAATTTCACCCCCTTAGGGGAGGAATTTCCTAAAATCCGTTCTTTGTGAGTACCTACATGTCACATTAAACACCCTGCCAAAATTTCAAGTCTGTGGGACTTACAGTTTCGGCGCTATTATACCTACCTACCTACCACTTCAGTGGTAAATCGATTTTATATAATACTCGTAGAAGATGTAAGTATTTAGAGGCGTTTTCGAAGTTTCAGGGAAAATAAATTAATATATACTGTTTATTTTCATAATTTATTAGTAACTTACACAATATTTATGATACATTCATTAAGTGGAATCGGCAGTTAAGTCGTAAGTTAGTATTTATAAATATATATAGGTGGTACTCAACTTATCTTAAAAGTCTATACCTATGTCATTTTATTTATTGCTAATAGTAAATTTACGATAATTAAATTTAGGTAGGTACATACATTTATCTACATTGATTGATGTATATTTTGTTCGAAAAAAAAAAACAATTATAACTTATTTGGCTGGTTATGTTACAAGAAGGACACAAAATGGTACAAGAAGGATTCATTTTAATTTTAAAATAATTATTTCAATAATAAATACACCTAATCGAGCTATCTATAATCGCTGTTCTTTATTTTCATGTAAAGAAATATACAAAAGTAAGTAGTTAAAATGGTAAAAAATAACCAGCTCTCAATAAAGTAACAAGTTAAAAGATCATAAACCTTTTTATATGATAATAATTAGTTTATTATTGAAATTATCCGAAAGTTAGGCCTATTTAATTATATTTACATATATTTTAGTTTTTACATACCTACCTAGCTTATTAAATGCAAATAATACTGACTTGTAAGATGTCTATTTGGGGCTATTTGACATTTTTTTTATTGTAAGTACGAAGTTTTATTTACAAAATTTCAGTTTTATTCACAAAATAGGAAGTTACACTCACACTTACTCGATACATGGATGAAATATGGATTTCATGTTCTGGAACTACACATTTTGTGTTGACATGTTTTTTTATGTAAAGAAAATGAAATATTACGGTAAGGAAACTCGCAACTCGGAATAGTCCCAAATATCTTAATAATACATAATTTATATTTAGTACGTACGTTATCAGGAACATTTTTGTAGTTATCTACTAAATATACATAGTATAATATATTTGAGTCATTTTGAATCGGCAAGGAAACAAATACAATTAAGTTTTTTTTACAATCGTTTTGGGTGTATAAATTAACTTTCCTTCATATTTTTTTCATGTTACTATTTATTAACCCTAAAATGTATTTACAATATCAACTATGACTAGGTAGATGATTTATATTTTATATTTATGCCAAACTTTTCAATAAACATATTAATTAGGTACATACTTAGTTAATTGTTTATTACAAAATTAATATAAAGTGGAACTAATGAATTACTGGTACAGGACCTAGATCCTAGAAATAAAAAAAGATTAATTTACCTACATAAACTGAATCATTGAATTACGTAACATATGTTCATTCACTCAGTATTTTTGTATTCTAAGGTGGAAATTTGTAATCTCTGCCTACCCTTTCGTAAAAAGGCTGAAGTCTCTTAAATGCTCGTTACATTCAGTAATAAATTCTAATAAAATACAATTTGTTCTCATACTACGTAAGGCCTAAACATATCCATGGGCCGTCCGCCATCTTGTGACAAAACCATACCACGTCTGTTTTCCAAATTTGAATTAAAATTCGCGGCCGCTATCGCCCTCTCTCGCTCAAGAGCTATAATTCTCTCTCTGTCTAACAACGGTGGTGGTTTGACAGCTGTCAGATCTCCCGCCAATTGCTGCGGTTTTTCTTCGACCGGCGGCGGCTGTTCTTTTTTCTTTTCATCGTGCGAAGGTTCCTTTTTCGTGTCTTGTTGCGCCTTTTTCGAACGTTTCCACTTCATTCTTCGGTTTTGGAACCATATTTTTACCTGAGAACAAGGAAGGAAATCGTTATTCGTTGTTACTATTAATAACTACCCGAAATAAGCATAATGGCATATTTAATTTTGTATTTTTTTACATAAGTGTCATGAGTATTGATGTTTGTTCTGTGTGTATGTAGTATATTAATTTATACGAATATGATTAATTTGCTTGAGTAGCTGAACTCCGTTTGTGGGCTGAACGGATCTTAATGAAATTTAGCTAGGAGATTAATTATAGTTCCCAAATTACAAGCTGTACTAAGTTTTGGCGTTGCATACAATGTCTAGTAATATTTAGTTATTTCACTTAGATGTGAAATCAAAATCACGTCAACATGCCTAAGCACACAAGATCACACAAAACACGCAAAGCACACTGAGTCATAAATAACGGTCCCTTCGTCTGACAAGCTATTTGACAGTTGCGAATGGCGGGAAAGCACCTGTCACGCTGAAGGATCCCCGGATTTGAGTGTAAAGAGATTATATAGGGTCGGGATGTGCCATAAATGTTATTGCTTGGGGTGTGGGTTTATCTTTAGTGTTTTCAGAGGGTAGGGTTTGAGATTTTCAGTGATTTTTTGATGAAAGTATGCATTACCTGTATGTTTATAAATTAAAAGTGACCTTGGGTTACCCAAATGGGTATTAAATTGACCTTCACTAGTGAAACATGTGCGTGCGATTTAAGTTTTAGTAGTTTATGACTATGTTTCTAATAGTGGCAGTGTCAAATCAAAACTTTTTTTATGCAACTTTCTATGGGGTTAAGTTAGGTAATTTCGAATGAGAAACGGTGCCAGAACTAGGTTAAAGTTTTTTTTAATGAACAAACAGGTGGAGCATAATGGTTAACCACTAAGTTGGCTATTGTAAATAGAGCGGGCCGGGAAGCTCAACCCGGGAGCCGGGGAAGAACTACCACCATAATTATTACAGCTGCCAAGCAGCATTGCTGTGTTCTGATTTGAAGGATTTGGTTGCCAGTGAAATTACGAGCACACAAGTACTAAGCCTTTTTTTTAGAACACCTTTATACCTCAAGTTGACGGGGATGCAGTACTGCGTAGGTCATGTTCTTTGTGGATGTGACCTACACAGTATGGCTTTGTTATTGGCAAGAGAAGCATTTAACATCAGGTGCTTGCATGTTCCACCACCAAGTTGAATAAAATAAGTCATATCCACCTTCCCATCTACGTCTACACCGTCTATGCCTGAGATATTTATGCCTCAGAGACGTCAGTATACGGATGTATGTACACAATTATCCAAATTATTCTAGGAGTAACCTGAAGTGTACCAGGCGTTCAGAAATAAGTAGTAGGTGTCTGTATCCTGGTGAGAAGTGTCGTGATTGCGATATTTTTTTTATTGTACGACGGGGAAGCGCTTGGCCTTCATCTCACACGTGGTTTTATGTTTTAAATAGTTACATCATCAGATCAGGTCAGATGGGATAGGTACCAACGTAGTTGTTCTGTTTGAACGGTTTTTTGTGTTCAAAACTGGGGGTACCATGACCTCTTATAGTTTTCTTGTTTAGATATTACAGATATTATACAGATATATAACAGATGTTAGCGAGAATCCTATAAGACGTTGTGGTTAGGTTAGGTTAACCCCTGACCTGTTTATTAAGGCCCTTAATAACATTGGTACAAATGTAGTGACCAAGTCAAATGTAGTCCAAGTAATCACTTGAAATACAAAAACATGATTAAAAAGCAAAAACGCCATTTCTCGCTTGTGATTTTGAGTGTAACTTCAAACACTAGGGCAGATCACAGTTCAGTGAATATCTGCTAGATGACGTTATCAGCGCTATAGCTGAGAGATATGACACAAAAATTCGGAATCTGCGTCGGTAATAAATCTGCGCAGTTGGTTAAAGCGTTTCCGGCTGTAGGAAAAGACGCGGGTTTAAACCCCGTCGTGGGTTGTGATTTTTTGTGACATAATTACATTGGTTACAGGGGTATGAAATAAAGCAATTACCAGACGGTCCATAAATCAAGAGAAGGTCGCATACCTGTGTCTCAGTGAGCATCAAGCTGGTGGCGACCTCGAACCTCTTAGGGCGGGAGAGGTACTTGTTCATCCGGAATTGCTTTTCAAGTTCTAGAAGCTGCTGGGAGGTGAACGCTGTCCGTGGTCTTCTGGTCTTCCCAAGGAGAGCATGGGGAGCTCCTGTGGAAGAAGAAAAGGTTTAAGAATGTTATAAATATTATAGGTTAACAGGGTGATTTTTTCTAGAGAGCTTTCTAGATTAATACTTCTTTGTTTTATATTGCTACTTGAACCTTAAGTAGCAATATGATACTTATATACAATATAATATATAAAAACCGTCGGCATCATTCCAACAACAGAAAAACAGATAAGTAATTATTATAATAAGTGGTTGAAAATAATTTTAGCCTTCTCTATAATAAAATACTTATATCAATGCCAAATCTCACACTATGCGCGCAATATGATTAAAAGGGGTTCAAAGTTTTCGCTTCACATTATATAAATATAGACAGATTGGTTTGCTTGCCTCTCAGCGTGCTTTCAAAATCCCTAAAATATTTAAAACCACGCAAACAGAAAAGCATGCAAAGTTCTCGTACATTGAGGTCATAGGTGAATATTTATTCGTTTTCCAATAATTTTCCGGAAATTGGGGAAATATCGTTAATTCCCGAGTTCCCCGCCCCGTAAACGTCAGCGGGTTATTTATACCGCAAGTTGGCAACTCTAACAGATTGGTTGCATCGAATATGCTGAAGGTTGCTCTACTAGGCAGTTTAGCTACGGGAATCGAGCCTTACTATTTCGGTATGTACAGTATTTTGTGGTGACGAGCGACTGAGTATTTTACTGCCTAGTTCTGACAAATCAATGTAAAAAAAACATTCTAATTCTTATAGTCATAAAAAATTGACTCACAACTTTTTCAAAAATATGTTGATGAAGAGTGATTGAAAGAAGTTATAAATAGCCATAAATGGTCATGAAATTTTCCTATTTTCTGTTTTCTAATTTAAATAATTGTTCATTTTACTAAAATGGAGATGGGCAGACCACTTGGTCCAATCATAAATACATCAAATTCAATCAATTATAAAGGTCCTACTGGTAAAAGTAAAAGATCATAGATCATAAATAAATAAATATTACAAATAATTATTTAAGTCGATTGTAATCGATGGGTTTGGAATATTTTAAATAAAAATTAAACTAAATAATAAAATAAAAATTAACGAAAATAATAATTACGAACCCACAGACTACAGCGCAGAAGGCAGAGTTACTGCCAACTGAGCTGTGAGGCCTTTAAAAGTACTCAATAACTTACTTATTTCTATTATACCTACTACAAAATAATGAATGAATTGAAAAATATTTATAAATACTTTATATTTTTATGTATGTGCACACATAATAATATGAATACAACTTAAAATTAAAAGTATGGCAAAAAGATGCTGAAAGTATGCTGAAAGAGTTATCTTTCAGCAAACCTAAAGGTTTTTAATTTTTCATTTAATGTTATGACTTATTTTATATAAACATTTATTGAAAGTTTCAGTTTGCTAATAAGCAAGCCACTTTTTAAATAAATCAATACATAAGTAGAGCAACATTCATTCCTCCAAGTAGAGGCTTAAGATTTATCTCGGTCGCGGGAGGAATACAAGCATCGTATTACCATTCTTTAATCTTTTACCCGGGCCGGATTTATCGGTACGGCTGTACCCATTTCAAATGAATTAAATGAGCTCTGTCTGAAAGACCTGCAATTTTCTAACAAAGCAATTGCAGTTCGAAATTTAAACATAAATTGTTTCGATTCAAATGCAAGAAAAATAAAGTAGGTCGGGGCTAACCTCTCAGAGGTTATATTAGATAATAGGCAAAATAAACCGGCCAACTGCGGACACGCACACTGAGGGTTCTTGTATTTCTTTAAATTTGAATTTTGTATCGTATTTATTATTTGCTGTTCAAATGTAAGTAGAAATACACGCGCTGTGATAATTTCTACTGTCTACCTATTACGGTTCACAAGATACAGCTCACTGACATACGGATGGACGGACGGTGGGACGGATAGCGAAGGCTCAGTAATAGGGCCTTGTTGGCACTCTTTGGGTGCGGAATATATACAAACCCTATAACAAAAAGAAAAATTACACAAGTAATTAAAGATAATTTGTCTGTCCTTTGTTACTTTTATCTATGTTGCCCAACATAACGGACAACATAACATAACATAACTAAGATATATTCTCATGTTTATCAAAACATTTTTTTTTCTCAGTATAAAACTTATCCAAATATCAAAAATATACCTAGATAAGTTGAATAAGAAGGATCGCAAAAATCTCGATCACTTATTTCCAATCGTCTCTCTTCAATGAAAGCACAAATATTAATATCAATGGACAATTCCAAGAATCAATCATCGGTTTCCAATAATTCAAAACCAACATCGTTACACATTTATTACCGGTAAACATATTTACACACATTTAAAGTTGGTAACTCCAAAGAAAAGTCACGTACAGCACACACTTTTTTATTTTAAATGACTGCGCAGCGCACAGCTTGTGCATTCTGCCTGATTATTTTTATTGATTTTCGAATGTTGTCGACCCTTAAGCACGAATTTATGTTTGTATAAAGGTTAAAAAGCAAGGTAAACGAATTTTAAATATTTAAAATGCGATGATGGCTGAATGAAAGATAGCTGCATCGCGGTAGGTAGAAGTGAATGGGTTCCTACTTAAAATCCGGTCTTGAGATGGTAGATGTTTTTTCTATATTAATAATTAAAAGTTTAGCTTTTGACCTATAGGCTTGTCTAGCTCTAGGGAAAGCAAGGATGAGGTCTACGATGGAGTGAGCTTTTCCAGAAAGTACTCTCTGCTCGTAAATTCAAATTGTATATAAAGAATAATTTAACTAAAAGTGTCTACTACAAAATTAGTGACTATATCGACGATAAGAACGCGTGGCCCGATGTTGCTATACCAGTTGACAGCTAAATGGTGATTTTTCAAATTTAACAAACTGCTCATTAGGCAGATAGGTAATAACTAATGTTTTAAGATAGTATTATGTATTTAGGTTTATGATGTACCTACTTAGAATATAATTTAAAACTGTATATCTAAATGTTGAATGGATCATCAAAAAATTAACCAGTCCGAATTTCTTGCCTTTCTACTTGTGTGCTGGTCGCGATTCCGAACAGGCTGTAGATTTGACGTTTTAAAATTATCCTAAAAAATCTTAATTAAATTTTGTATAGGTACATCATTGGTACATACCTACATAATATGATTTCTTCCATTAATTGCATAACGTTTTGCGATAACAATAATAGAAAAAGTGACACATCCCACCATTATGGCGTTCCCGCCAAAATCTGACAGATGCGTACACTCACGGTTATCGTTTGTACAAACACGGCCAAATGTCACCGACGCAATCCTGTTAGTTATCCTAATTGATAATTATCATTTTTATTGGCTCAGCGGCGCTTTGATAAGTAATTTCGTTGAGTGACGCCATGTTTTTATTTTATTAATGTTTTATCGTTATGTTACCTGGGGTTCAAATTACGAAATATGAAAAATGGATAATACCTATAATACACCGATTTATGTGTTTTTCATTTCCTAGCCAAACAGCAAAACTTAATTTTTATTAGTGCTATTCATACTTCTCTTTAAAATGTCAGTGACGTCATCTAAAAATACAATAGTCTTTTTATATGGTATTTTAACCGGGAAATACTGTAAGTACCAACGTTTTGAAACGTAGGTTTCACTGTGTAGTTGTTTAAAAATAAACGACGCACTCGATTAGGGAGATTTCACGCATTTAATTTACCCAAGTCGACCTGAACTAAAGTAAAGTAGGTAGGTACTTATAGTTAAGCAAAAATGTATTGCCTGAAATACTTGTGATAAGGTGTTAACAAGTTCTAGGAACTGGCTAAAACCTCGCTCAATGATTATGACAGTAGGGTTAACAATTAAAATACCAGCATGGGTACAGATTATGGCAATCCGTGTTACAAATGGTTTTATTTTACCCACATTGGGCACACAATAAAGAAATGGGGCAAAATATCCTCCCTTTGAAATGGACATGCTGGGTACAATCTGGCCTGATTATTTTGGTATACGAAAGTGGGAATTTTACAATCTTCACCACCCATTATTGTTCAATGTTCCACAGGATATCCTCCAAAAAAATCTGAAAAACTGGAGGGTTATCACCACGCATGGCAGCCAATAATTTAACAATAATATTTCATTTTTAAATAGTATCTAGAAAGGAAGCTGTTCTAAATAAACTGGCCGAGTTCCGAACCATGTTTCAGCGCAAAACATCATGTTTCTAATACCTACTTTACACTTTTTAAATACGTATCTTAAATATCTTGTATACCTAATAACAACATAAGTGCAATAAATAATTTGAATTTGAATTTGAATTTAAATTGTTCATAGTAAGAATTTGTTGTTAAGGCGGTAATTTAAATAAGTACCTACTTAAAAATTCTGTCAAATTCAACTTATCTACATATTCCGCTTCATGAGAGCTCGCTGATAGACAGACAGAGAGACGGACGGAGGGACGGACACAGGGGGCGGAAGTCCCGTGCCACTCTACCATTTGGGTACTGAACCCTAAAAAGCGTTCGTTTTCAGTTAGTTAGGTAATAGCCTCTAATTGACCGAGCGACAGAAGCATCTCAGTTTCGAGATTGGCCAAAAATACTTTAGTCCGCTGTCGGCTGTCGCTTTGTTCTCGTCTACAGGTCGCCATTTTTCAACCGATTTTGATAAAAAATTTCACACATGTTCCTTGATTTATTAAAATTTTTTAGTCGATTGCGATTTATTATAGGGGGGAAATAGAGCGAAGTTTGCTATAGCGTTATTTATCAACGGATTTGAATTAAATTTAAATGATTAAATTCTACACAAGATGTTATGAAAAAAAAAACAAGAAAGGGTAGTGGAGGGAAAAGGGGAGAAGTTTGCTCGAGGATTCATATGTTTGATTTTTTTTTCGGAAAATTTATACCTACGTATACCAATCAGATTAAGCTGTCCTCTCCGCCTTTGCAAGACGAACTCGTCGAAATGAGATTTGACCTCCTATAACCAGGGGGACACGCACGAGTAATCACTAAAGCTTATACCTTTTTTTGCTCAAAAGTCTAAAAGGAAAAGTGAAAGAGGAAAGCATCGGTTATTGCATGGTTATAAGGGCTCGCGAGGTCTACTGCTCTTACAGAACCACTAGTATTTAAAAAATAAATATTTATGGTATCAGCACTTACAAAAAAAGAATTATATACTATAGCTTAAATAAACCACGAAGGTTTGAGCAAAGCTACACATAATTTGCATCAGTTAAACATTACAATGGTCGCCAAAAAAGTAATAATTATGTAGGTAAGTAGTAAATATAAATACTAATAGGTACTTAAAAATAGCATATGAAATAAATAATATTACTTTGCTAATAATCTAGCTAGTATTATCTAGTAATAAAATAAACTTTTACACGGCAGGTACTTAAGTATATACATTTTAACTATGTAACTATATAATTTTCAATATTACTAAGAAAGAATGATTTTAGTTTACACTCAATATTTTTATTTGTTATGCTGCTTATAACATCGATTGGTAAATCATTCAAAAGCCGGGGAACTAAATATCTAGCAGTCCTTTCGCCATACACATTGCGTGCGAAGTTCTAACCGGTTTGAGTGACTGCCCGAGTCACTCAAAACCGAGAGATTTGTCAAAAAAATGTTCTTTAGTTAAATATAAATTGAACTTGGACTGGTAAAATACGACAGTGTCTAAAAAGACCAATTTCATTATTTCGAAAACGAATTTTGTTGTTAGTGAAACTATATTTTTAGAATTGTAACTTGAAGCCTTGATTTATACTCATATGTATTATAAGGTCGACCGTAACTAGTAAGTCCATACTGTATATGCGACTCGGCTAATAAATTATAAAGCATCAGTTTAACCTTGAAAGGAATTCGATCTTTTTGAATGATAATATTTGCTAAATAATATAAGAAGTGTTGTGTGAGTGACCGACTGACAATGACAACAAAACGCACAATTGAAATGTTTAGGGTTGTTTTCATTTATAATGTAGTGTACTATGAAAAAAGTTCTTTTTCTAAAAATTCCAACGGAATGAAATAAATGAGGTCCCGAACTTTAATAGTGTCGCCGCAATTTTCTGTTTTTTTTTCTTTAAACAGGGTATTACATTATTAGGTAAGCATAGCTTGTAATATGGAAACTAGATTACGTAGAGAATACTTTTTTTTTTGTAAATACATAATTACCAATTCTACAACACCCAAGCACAGAATAAACATCTATATTCATCACACAAATGTTTGGCCTGGATGGGAATCGAACCCACAACATACAGCGCAGTATAGTACCATCCAATTAAGTTATGAGGCTTGTATATTGTTGGCTTGTTATTTGGCTGTACGGAATCCCTAGAAGGGCTTTTTTTCACCGTATTACCACTACCTAGCTAGAGGTATGTAGGTAGTATCTAACCTACTCTATGTATTGTATAGAGGTAGGTAGGTATAGCACGCCACCGTAAGCTCTGCCCTACAGGGGGAGAAGAGAATTGGATTACATTGATTGCAGAGCCGTGCTAAGCGAACCGACTAATTTTATTGTCTGCGTGGACAAGATTGCCATTTGAGAAAACTGTTTGCAGCCGTTAGGCGGCCATTTTGAAATGCTCCTTACATAATGGCCAATGCTTGTCTTGGCGCCTTTTTTAAATCTAGCCTCTTTGGTATCGTCTGCAAGACTTTTGGTAACGCAGGATAGAGCCGATGTCTACTACAATGTAAATTTTTGATCACTTACTTCACTCGCTTACTATTGCTTGATTTACGTATACCTATGTGTTTTATTAGAAATATATTTGTTTGTAGACACCGTGTATTTTGTATTTCGGACAATATTACTGAATATATTATGCTAGAAAACAAGAACGGAATCCTCAACAAACCAGTTCCTCAGTTTGTTCAGGATTCCGGGTGAAGTGCGCCTCCGCCTTCGGCCTTATCTTAACTTGTTACCAGGTGAGATGAAGGCCAAGCACTTCAAGTACTATATTGGCATTTTGGAGCCAAAATCATTCTTGTCGTGAAGAACACTCTTAGCCGCCTATTGCCACCAGAATATGCTTACACACCCACAGATAAATTCATTCATTCATTAATTCATACATATCCATATTATTTATAGCGATAAATGAGTGGGTAGATAATGTCGGTCTTAATTGAATTATAATATTGTGTCACCATTTTCAGCGTTACAAGCATGCAATAATTATATATATATATTATTGCAATTTTATTTGCAATATGTAGTTAACATTGCACGAGTTACACTAAAAGGTGGATCCCACCCACCCCACTTATTAATATAAAAAACAACAAAATAAATGTAAGTCTCTGTGGGATAAGTAGGTAGCTCATAACTAGGTAGTTTATAAAATATATCATAAGCAACTTTTGAATAATAAATCAAAGACAATGTGTCGTTTTATTGCCATCCACTTTCGGTGCCAAATGTCGACCAAATTATACTTATAATTTAACGCCCTACGAACTTATAAACAAACAAATTAACTATAAATATCACCACCCCAATTTATTGCTAACTGAGCTAATCATCCTTATAAATATTAAACTGCCCTTAAGTTTGGTGGTTAAGGAACGGTTCCGATGAAGCGAGCGGAGTCTAAACGGTCGAATGTAGCAGTGAGCAAGAGTACCTAGTCTATGTAAGTATGTCAATTTTTATGCTGTATTTAATCATAGGTAGGTAATGTTATGTAAATGTTAAGATGGATGTGTTATATGACTTATGTGGCAAGGATGGATAAGATTAAGAATGAGTAGGTATCAAAGGAATTCTGAAAGTAGCGCCTGTGACGGAAATAATGAACAGTAATGAGTAAAGAGGTATGAGGATAAAAAAAAGTCACGTCACTAAAATAAATTAACTATGCTGATTGGCTAGCCTAGATGAGCCGGCCCTTGGGTCACGTGTCGCCTCTATCAAAAACCCCACAAGCTTTTAAAAAACCCTAAGGGCACTGGCTCTCCACGGACTGTTTATTACCGTGGGTAGTACAACATGCCCAAATATCAGTCATCTACGTTATGTAGTATTTGAGAAAAGTGTAACTCACCAATCGACTTTAAAACACAACAGAATTATACATGCACACATTTTACGCTTGAGCTGACATATACTTTGACAAGTAAAGTATTTATATATCATACAAAAATAAATAAAATTATATTACAGGTCATAAATTTCACAACTACTGCAAAACACCACCATAAAATGAGTCACATTTTATTAAATGCTCGCGCTTAAGAACTGCACCTTAACTAAGGGGTAGTATTGTAAGGGCAGTAAGTGACGACATATGATTGCGTTGTTACAATTAAACTAAATCGAAGGGAGGGTGGTTTTATTTAATGCTAGGTGATTATAACAAAGGTGATTATAGAGCATCATCATTACAGCCCGAAAATGTAACGTAACGAGCTTCCACTATCCTAAGAGTGTAACGAGAAAATTCAAATTTAAAAGTCATAAGTAGAATTCGTTAATCCACTACATGTTTTTTATGACCAAATAAGATACAGGCCTATCTAGCCTTATAACTATCTAGCCCATGGGATCACGTGTATATATAGGTCTATATATATATATATATATATACACGTGACCCAAGAAAGGGCTTTCAAATAGGCCAGCGAATCACCATAGTTATTCAGCGTGGCGATGCAGCCAGTGTGTTGGGCACGTTTCTGACTGGTACTGGTCTGGAACAGTTGAGTTACCTATTGGCTGTTTTTAACGGCCCTTAGGTAGACCGACTGTAGGTTCATATTATTTTCAATCTTTGTGAATATATACATAAAAAAAATGATCATTTTGAATCGTCAACTATATCGCCTGTTTGGAATCGCGAGCAAGGAGAAAGGCAAGAACCTCGGGCTAGTTAGTGAGATGATCCACAGTCACCACTCTACGTTTGGCACGGAGATTAGTGATCGCAATAAATGTTGCTCACATTAAAACACATCAAAGCCCGTTTTAATGAAAACGAAAAGTAAATTGTTAAAAGTAGGTGCTTTCTGTAGTTAAAGTACAAACGTTCCGTAATAGATTCTTTACTGAAACCCACTGAAGCTGTCCCTTTCTGCCCACTCGTATACCACTCCCCAAATAGAGATGGAAAATATTTATATCGATGTCGATCAAATGGGATGCAAAATATTTTTGAAGTGAAAACTTCAAAAAATTTTTGAGATGGGAAAATACCATTGAACTCGTGACACCATAAACCTTAACGACACCACTTTTAACACATTTGACTTTAAATACATTGTCACGTGTAATCTTTACGATTATAAGAGGTACGGGTAAAGACCGTTCGAAGACTGGCTCTACCTATAGATGACAAACTTGACTAGCGCCATCTAGCCCTAAACTAAGCAATGATACCTATATTAGAATTAGACTACGGAAATAATAATTGGTAACTTTTTTTTGTACATACATACATTTCTACAATACAACAACCAAAGTCAAAACATGCATCTAAATTCATCACAAAAAATGTAAAAGAAATGATGTCTTTAAAAACAGAGTTCTAGTTCTTTACCTTGTGCGGTAGAGTTGATTCAAAATGATCCTACAAAGACCTTAATGCTTAAGCGTATTTTTACTTTGACCTTGACTTTGAGTTAGTGCACCTTCAAGGTCAAGAGAGAACTATTTGTCATAAGGCTATATAAACAGCCAGCTAATAAAAGAGGTCAGATAAAAAATGTATTTTGTCTATAATCAAGGTGTTTCCGGTTGCAAAAAAACCTAAGTACCAACTATCAAACTCCGCCATAAGATTTGAATTATCAGGCCATGCAATACATGTGACTATACACAATAAACCTTAAAATAATTGTAGAGCAAATTTTTTTCATCAACAACCCCAATGTGTTTCTACGAACGAGCTTGAGCATAACCTCAACACATAGTTGTCATAGCAGGCAGAAAATTACAGTGCTAAAATAATTTGTATAAGTAATGTTTACAAATAGTTGAGACTGAAGTGCATGTTTGTAAAGTCAAAATAACAGCTTTTTACTAAATGCATAAGGCAGTAAATATAGCAAAAAAAAAACATTTTATTTATTGTTTTTATTTATTTTTCCTCTGTCTGTCTGTCTATTTGTTCCAGCTTATCTGTGAAACGGCTGGACCGATTTCAACAGGATTTTCACTAGCAGATAGCTTATTTTTTTAAACCAACTGAAACTACTTTAAATTCAGTAAAATAATTAGGGATCCAGAAAAACAATGGAATCAAATAACTATACTGGAAAATTTATTGTATTTGATGGATGTGGTATATGGATAGATAACTTTTCTTTCCGCGGTATAGTGGTGCAATAAGAAAGGATTTTGGAAAATTACCACTCGATGATGAGAACCTTCGTTCTCATGCATTCGCTAGTCATAAATGTAAATGACTTGTGAAACGATAATGGAACATGGGTTCCATTATCCTGAGGGAAGTTCCAAAAATCCTTTCCCCCTGCAAAAGGAAGTTACCTAACTAAATCTGTCTCTTGGATGTGCATTCGTCAGTCAACTATGCAACGATTTTAAATATTCAGATCAGAACCATCGATATAATGTAACTTGTCCCATCCCTACTACGTGGATCTAATTTGTTAAGGCTGGGCCCTTTGTTTGTGTGAACAAATTGCTCCCTGATAATTGGCTTAAAGTCCCTGTGGGATTAGCGGGGGCAGGAGTGCGAGCGGGCAGGTAAGCGGGTAGCGGAGCGGGAAATTTATTAACGATTTCAGGAGTATTACTATATCTGATATACAAAAGCAGTGACAGACTCGTGACTTTGTCCCCTTCGAGGTCACCTCTGATCACTCAGAGCGTGGATTTTGTGAGGATCACTTACTAGGTTACTACCATACGTTACGCACATGCTCACGGTTCGCAAGTGGTATTCAATACGTGACAGGTTACCAACACCGCTTAGCGGAATACAGCCAGTGACACACGTCGCCATTCGGATTTTTAGTGCTACGGATATGTTGGTTTCCTCACGACGAGAGCATGTGCGTGTTGAATGCCCACATAAACTTCCAAAAAACTGAAAAGTTAATTTGAGTACGCCTAGATTTGAACCTAGAACCTCAGGATTGGACGGCGGGCCCACACATGGGCATGGGCACACAGCTCCTATTCCGATATAATAAGTTTAAAATTCAAGCAAAAGCCTTAAAAAGGTGGCAAAATTTTTATACCAATCTTAAAGTCTAACAAACTTGTACAAACATTTGTACAAGTTTTAGTGCAACCCTTAACATTATGCATGCTTCTTTAAGTATTTCACTTGACACTGTGTTGATTTTCAGTGGCTACCGTCCATTCGACCCGTTTACGCTACAAAGATCCTGAGCTGCTTCCATACACCGTTTTATTCTCCACTACAATATACGAGGATATTGTAGGGTATAGGGTATATATCTAGGTATGATCTCCTACGCTCCAATCCACAACTTGTGCTCCTGAGTGGTCCTATAAACACTTCTATTTATAAAACCTTGTCAAACCGCTATCAATGTGACCACGCCCTTACGCAGTAAAGTCCTAACACAGTTGATTTTTAAATCAAGTTTAAATGCGAATGTTACATTTATCTACTAATTATTTAATTTGGCTTTGGCCATTTTAGCTTACTGTATCTTATATTTTTAAATTTATTATTTTTTCAATAAAAGGATAATAATGTTGTAAATTATAATTCCAGCTGTAAAGTTTCATAAAAGTATAAAAATAAACACTGAAAGTTGACTTTACGTGGCAAGACAGTTTACTTCACTGACTGTTCTGCCAAATGTAATACCTTTTCTATACGCTACATAATGGCACTGTTTTTTTTTTTACTGTACTCGCTAGCGATTATGGTTGGCAGAAACCCGTGGTAGTCACACTGACTGGATAAGGGACATTTGTAGGACCAAAACCACATTAAAGTTGCTCACGTATAATCAGTTACAGTTTGCCCCTACTTACCCCTAAGTGATTTTATAATTTTATCGACACTTAGCGCATATGGCGCTGGCCATAATAGGTACCTAATAAAGCAAGTGTTATTTCCAAACACTTGCTTCATTTAATGGGTATGAATTAATTTTGAGGATTCTAGGTACTTCACCTGAAATCCTCAATAATAATTCAATCCACACATTTGACCCTTTGTGGTCGACCTTGGGTACGTGAGAAGCCCTCCAGCTTTCAAAAATCTTGCGGGGCTTTTGATGGAGGCGACGCGTGACCCAAAGTCTGGCTCTTAATTAGACTAGCGAATCAGCATTGATATTCTGCGTGGCAATGCAGTCAGTGTTTTTGGCGTGCTTCAGTCTGATATGTGGATTTATAGTTTACCTATAGACCGTTTGCAAAGGTCCTAATGTGACCCAACTGCTTCCCTAGTAATAAAGTAAGTGCATATGTTTGAGTGTTTGGTGGTTCGTCTTAAATCTGGTGTGTAAGAAACATGATTAGTATTTTTTTTTCTCGATAGACAACATTGTTCATTTTTGCAACACGGTTGGGTATAGTTTCTAAGCGATAAGATCGCCAATTGTATATATTTGTGAAGTTATCCAGTTTCAGCGAGATACATGTAGAAATGTTTATAACCAATGGAAAGTATTGACACTAACATCATATTATATATTTGAGGTAGCAATGTTTGTGCATATTAATCTAGATCGCTTTTCCCCATTACCTGCTGGCAGTCGCCGAGGTGGTACCTTCCATCACCATGCAATTCAAACAGCGCTGACGTAGCCACAGTATTTTCTGCATGGCACCTATAATATTTAATCATGCCCCAATGACAATTAAGGCCGGAGATAGTTTATTAGCATTTAAAAATAAATTGACTAAATTATTGAAAGAGAAATTGTATTATACAATTGATGAGTTTAAGAATGATAGATTTGAATAACATACCTACACTGGATTTTAACTATGTATTTATTTTTTATCAATTACTTTGAACTATTTTTTCTTATTAGGTACTAGATTATGTTTAATTTAATGTTTGTAACGTGTGACACGTAATGTTTGTAAGCCGTATTAGGCAAGACTAGAGAGATTAAGATTAAAATAGGTTAATAGTTCATTTATAGTCCAAATTAATAGTCCATATTAATATAGATTATAAGAACATTGTTACCTACCTAGCTCTACAGACAATAAATTAATTTATCATTCATTTACATGGTGGACAAAACACTCTGTTGTCCAGAAAAATAGCAACAGCGTTTTCTGTTTTTCCCAAGCTTAGATAAAACCCGACTAGCTTGGAGAAAGCTCAAATCCAACTGTGGACGTAAGTCTAGGCAGACCGTCGTACGTGCTTCGTACAATAATATTCCATTCGTTCATTCATTCAAAAACTCGATGTTTTGCACATATCTCCAAACTGACACGGCGAGACACGTTAGAATAACGCCTGACGCCTCCGATTTGTAGCGCAAATCGCGCAGTACGTTTATTATCTGACACGCGCTGGTGCCAGTTACTGTTTATTTGCACTGGCCCCTTGCCACCTGTTATTTGGCACCTACCCTTGCGATAAATAAAACTATGGGGTGGCTTAGCAATGGTTTTGACGATTTGACACGGTATAGGGTCGTTATACTTCATTTTACCTGATAAAAGTGATAAATGATTATGATAACTAATGGTTGTACATGAGCTACCTCCATGGGAAATGGTGTGGGTTATCAACTTGAAAATACACAAATAAACACGCTGCTTCTTTTGATTTCGCTAGTCGCCTGTAAGACATACGCCCACAGTTGGACAGAGCCTCCTCCAAACTGATGGATTTTATATGCTTTGATATACAGAATACGCCATTGCATTTTCTAGACTAGATTAGCATGTCATCATTATAAAAAAAAATGCCCTTAAGACTATACCTAATCTTTAGCCTCTGGGACATTTTTATACCTTTTACGACACTCGTGAGATGAGAGAGGTTTGATGTCACTCTTCTACTTGGACATGGACTTGTAAATTAAATTAATGAATGATTGTTTTTTTTGTGTAATTAAATGTAGGGCAGTTTTTCAGCTTAAAAATAAGGAATAAATTAAAATCAATGATAGGTAATTGACAATTTAAAAAGTTACAGTTAAAAAAACAATAGACAGTCTTATCGCTTTTTCACTTTTAGTTGGAGAGGATAGTAAAAGCTAGGTTGATAGGTCATAATAAATTATGAGGAGACAGTCTTATCGCTTTGGAGCAATCTCTTCCAGAAAATCTCAAGTTGGAGAGGATAGTAAAAGCTTGGTTGATAGCTTATAATAAACTATGAGGATTAAAAACCGTGAAAACACCCCTACTTATCGCAAGCGGGTAATTGTGTTAGACATTGCACCCCAATTGCACCCCATTTACCCCATGAATTAGTTTATTTATTGGGGTGCTGTAATCATGTTAAACGCATATGTCACTGTTTTGCGTTTAATGATCAATACAGATTAGATAAGTGACGATATTGTAACCGTCTAAAAGTCCCGCGAAATTGATTCTTGTAATTAGTGTGTATCGGTCATTCTTGACATTAGGCGTTCTCCGCATAATTACCGTACGCTTTTTTATTTTTGGCTTATTTGTCTTATTAAAATATGAAACACATCAAAGATACGAAATTAACAATTAATGAGGCATTTGACTATTATAAGTGTTTTTTTAGTTAATGCGTCTTAAACATTTTAAGAGTACGGTAATTAGAAAATATCAATAAATAACTAAACACGCATTAATAATTTATACAAAAAATATATTTAAAGTGCCTTCAAAGCTAACACTGACTCTAAATAAACTGTTGTAAAAAAAAAAAATGTCATTGTTTTTTTTTAATGAGTCACTTTCATTGAAAATGATCTAAAAACTTTTTTATTAATTTTTTATTGGTTAATTTTTCATTTTTTTCTGAAACGAAATTAAATAAATAGGTAAATAGTAGGTACATGGAGGTCAACTCTTTAAGATGAGCCGGCTGGATTTCGTCCAGGCCAGCCGCTGATCCTGTGTTAAAAGAACCCAGCGCTAAAATTACGTCCTCTATCGTAACTGTTACCGCAGAAACCGTTGAGCCCGGATCAGGAGGAAAACTGAGTTGATGCTTCAATTCTAACACAACCAGCGTGTCAGCATCCCGCCATGCGAAGGAGTCGTCCGACATAACTTACAAACATATTTTGTAAAATCTCATATATCGGCACTGTTAGATTCAAATCTGCTTATAACAAGACACAGCAATTAACACTGCGTACTAACATATAAATAAATTCAGTCTTTTTTTAGGGAGGAACTTATAAGACCAGTGTTTTAAATCTTCATAAATGACAAAAATAAGTTCAGCTTCTCACGAATCTTAAGATCAGCCTTATAAAAAATTACCTATTAACTTAACTATTATGGACTAGTATGTCTTAAAATTGAATCATGAATTAATGAAGAAATATGCTCATATATATATGGATATCCGGAATATGGATATCCGTAATAGAATCAAAGTAGCTGACAAAGCTCTCAGAATTTGTAAGCTGAAGAAAGTGGACAGGCCACTTAGCTCCCAGAACCGATAACCGCTGAGGACCAAAGGTTCTCGCATGGCGACCACGATTAAACACGAAACGGAGTGTGGGAAGACCCCACACTCGATAGACCTATGACATTGTAGCGGTTGCGGGGAGTCGATGGATGGAGGCAGCTCAGGTCGCTATTTGTGGTGTCAATTGGGGGGAGTCTATGTTCAGCAGTGGATGTGTGTGGGCTGAAATTATGAATTAGTGACTGACTGACTGAATCAACGCAAAGCCTAATCCAGACGTTCTAGGGAATTAACATTTTCAGGGTATCTTTTTAACTTATTACTGGAAAGGATTTAGAATACAAAACTAAGCACCACTGCAAATATTTTTATGGTAATTGATAATCCATGGTGGATTCATGAATTTTTTGAAAATCTACATCGTTGCAGTACGACAGGGTTGCATTTTTTTTCAAATTGAATATAATGACGGATTTTTCAGTCATCGTTTTTTTTTATTATTTTAATTCGTAATTACAAAAAACAAAGGCTTTGAGAATGCCATTAAAAGACTTACCCCCCAACTCCGGTATCCGATGGTAAAACATCCCAGTCCTTGCGAGCCACTCCAGCTGCATATGATGGAGCACCCTGTCCCCGGGGTGGTGGAACGCGGAGGTTAATGAGCCGCCGCCTGCCACCGGCATTTGCGGGTAGTTGAACAACGCGGCAGACTGCGCGGCGACCAGGGCCGGGTTTTGGGGGAGTAGACCCGGTTTTGGTACTATTCCTGGAGGACAAAAGAAAGTTAAATCTTATTTAGGCCAGCGAAATTGCTGTTCAGCATGGAAATTCAGCCAGGGTCTTGGGCACTCATCCGTACTGGTACTGGTCTTTATCTATTGGGCTACCTATAGACCATCTGTAACTGTCCATAAGTAACCCAACTGCTTCCTTAGTACGTACATAGTTCGTTTAATGACTTTAACTTTAACTAGATAAGAAGGTAAACGAGTCTTTAATCCAATTATTCTCTCATCGCGCATCGGTGTGATCAATCAGTGGGTATTTGTTTTCATTATTTATAGTTGCAACACTAACCCTAAGCTAGTCCCATTAGGCCGTTAGGACAAAGTTAGTGGGGTCAAAAATCAAGTAAACGTTTTGTTTGAATAGATTTATTAATTGCCAGTTCACTGTTCAAGATAAGGTAACTGAATGACTGACAAACTGTTAAACAACGAAAAGCTGAATAAAGCAGGGTTCATAGAGACTTGAGATTTAATGGGTAGCTTACTTATGTATTGTAGGAATTAGGAATGTAGTAAGAAGGGGTTTTTGACATTAAATGGCTCTTGACCTCGAGGCTCATCTAGGCATGACCGGGGTTAAGATGAGGACTACGATGGAGGGGGCTTTCCCAGAAGCTGCCTGTTATGAACACTGCAAACTGCACGGTGCCAGACTTCGTCAGGAGGGTAATCGTAAACCGTACAGACCTTTACAAGTCCTACCATCAGCGATAGGATAATTCGGAAGTAACAGTTGACTTAAAGTCAACGATTCCGTTGCCCGTTGAAAACAGTTTTTTACGCACGTATCCGATTCCTGACATTTTTTTTTATTGTATGACAGGGGAGCGCTTTGCCTTCATCTCATTTGGTTTCAGGTTGTGATATGACCGAAGGTGGAAGCGCACTTCATCCGGAATCCTCAACAGTCTGAGGAACTGGATATCTTACCTCTAAATGCCGGAACACAACAATTTAGAATTGTTGTTATGGCGACAGAATTCAGTGAGATGGTGGTAGCTAAAGCCGCCTGGCTAGCTTACGGCACCCCCAAAACAAACAACAACAGAAGATAAGTAGGGACTTCGTAGTCCGTCTGTCCGTCCACCTTCAAAACCTTTTTTTTATAGATATAAATGGATTATTTTGAGCTCGAAGCTTACCTGAGCAAGGATGATGTCAACGATGGAACAAACCTCCTTGGCAAAAAACAATACTCTATCAGACTATATCAGTAGAGTTTCTTGTTCTTCTCCTTGTGTCGTCGCTATTCGAACGCGTTTGCGTTTACCTCGTTTTGTAAGAAAAACATTACATATTCACCATTCACGGTGAGCAAACCTGAATCGAGTGAACTTCGTTTGCAACTTGCACTAGGCACTCGGGCGGTAAATTTGACGTTGAAAATTATCTATATACATCAAAATAGTTGTTACTATTTTAATTTACCTATACTATTTTGCCATTTAATTTGACTTTGAATTTGTGTAAAAACGGACGCAGCAGCTGGTTCCACGTTTTTGTCTAGCAGTACTAAGCTAGCCAAATTATATCGTAACACTAATTAAATTGTAATCTGGCTTAATAAATAAACAATTCATGCGAACGATGTTGAAATACTAAGGTTTTATTAAAACGCTGACCAAAACAAATTTATGTAGGACAATGTACTGTACATCTTCGACATGACGTATCTTGGAAGCGTGTAAGCTGGTTGTCATTTTTACAGAAAGATATTGCAGAGTGGGCTCTGTACCTTTCAAACTGGTGTACCTAATGTGTGGAGGACTATTGTTATGACTTAATTTCATATCATATTGATCTTTATGGATTAGATGATCGCTTACTTCGTTTAAAAACAAAACAAAACACTATATTTTTCCTTTGAGGATTCACCTCTGATCACTAATCAGAGCGTGGAATTTATGAGGATCACTTAGTAGGGATCAGTCAGAGGCACGTTCAAATTTACGTTTGACACATGCACACGGTTTGAAAGTAGCTAGTATTCAATACGTGGCAGGTTGCAAGCCCATCGCCACCTAGCGGAATACTAGCAAGTGACACATGTCATTAGATTTTTGGTCCTAGGGACATACTGGTTTCCTCACAATGTGACCATCACCGTCAGAGCATGTGCATGTGTCAAGTGCACACATAAACTTCCGATAACCCAAAAAGATCATTGGTGCACGACTAGATTTGAACCCACAACCTCCGGATTGAAAATGATGTCTTTTTGATTTTTGATTGAAAAGCGGACCTATATCCACTTGGATACACAGCTCATTCGTTTTAAACTAAAGAGCTGAGTGTTTTATTTATTTTAAATTATTTATCAGACTTTAGTAATCAGCTTAAGTAGCACTTTGCCTAAATGTCACAAGTACCTACAACATGCAAATATCTTTATCCGCGGTGCGAGTTTTTAGTTATACTTTCGTAATTCGAACTCGATAATGCCTGCTTCGCTTCGGTGACAAATGTGGTAATTAAATGAACTAAGTCGAGTGAGATTTTGCGATACGATAATCGAATAGGGATGACTAGGTTTCCAGCTATTTTCTTTAACTAAAAAACACAAGAACTAAGATTTTTTTCTTCAGACAACACGCATATATCCGATTTCATCCGTAAAATGTCATTTGCTTCAGACACGCCATTATAAATGAATAGTAAACTGCGCTTGTATGAAAGAGTATAGTACTAATTGAATTTAAAAGTAACAGACAGGGATAATAAACTACACCCGTATCACTCTTTTAGGACTCAGATATAACAAATCACCGAGTGGGGTTTGGCTAGATGAAAAAATGTATGCTGAATAAATTGAATGTTTTTATTCGTAAGAGCACGGTACGTAGTATAATGTGAAGGCAGTACCTTCGTGGCCAAGTAGTAACCGCCTCTGTGGTCTAGTGGTTCAACCCACCGATTTCAGATCTAGTGGTCTCGGATTCGATCTCCAGGGGGAGTACACTATATTGTGCATGGTTTGGTTGGTGGTAGGAGTCCGTCTGGCTACCACCATCTTACATAATAACAATTATAAAATTGTTGTGTTCCGGCATTAAGAGGTAAGATACCCAGTTCCTCGGTTTGTTGAGGATTCCGGGTGAAGTGCGCCTCCACCTTCGGCCTTATCTTAACTTGTCACCAGGTGAGATGAAGGCCAAGCGCTTCCCCGTCGTACAATAAAAAAAGGACGTGTGATTCCCGATCTGGAGATACTGGGTTCAAATCCCGGGTGTTTCATCTTTATGATGTTTGTTTACAGTCTGTTTAAGACATAATATCCGCCACTGTCGTTCAAGTCACGAGCATAACGAGGCAGACACCTGACATAGTGGTCGTTAAATACCCTTATCAGACGCCTATGGTGGTGGCTTGTAGTATAAGTTTGCCAAACGCATACTAGAATCATGGGAATCATCAAAATATGAGAAAATATGTAAAGAAATACATTATCATCAACCATTAGTGTACACTGCTGAGCAGAGCCTTCTCGAATAGGGATGAGACTAGGATTGGCAGAACACACAGACACAGAAAGAAGCTGTGCAGCCGCTTCTTTCTGGTGAGGTCCCTTAGTCAGCTATTACCTACATCCATAGGCTGAGTTGGCGAGGTTCTTAGCCGCGATGCCACGGCAAAAAATAAGATGATGATGATGGATAAGGACGAGGGATAAGGAATAGTTTTTTAGAGAACAAGTCATAGATTTTCGTGAAAAACTTACAAAAAAGAGAAAAACTTACAAGAACTTCTTACTTTCCGTTAGTAAAAATAGCACATCGACTATTTTCGCCAAAGATCAGTCCACTACTACTTAGTTCGCAAAGACGGTTGGGACGCGGGCGGGGTTCGGGATCGTGGAGTGGTGTGTTATGCTTTTTACGTAGGTAATTAGATTCATTTTGTCAATGTATTTTCTATGATTTTTAGGGCTTAGGCGTAATTAGCATCCAGGCTTAATTCGACGGACCTACCAATATTTTCTAATCGCGGACCTGATATTGGACCCAGTATTATGCATTAAAAACATCTGTTAATTAATTAAGTAATCTGACTGATTCCTTTGTACATAGTTAGTTTAATTGTACTTTTTATTGAATAAATATTATACTATAAAAAAAAAAAATTAAAAACATTGAACCTTATTAAAGATACACAGGGGAATGCATTTTTTATCTACTCTCGAATTCCGAGCAAGGAGACTATACCTTACCAGGTCTATAGCTGTCATACTCGTCATTTCCTCCCTCCACTCCAGGTGATATCGGCGGACTATACCCCGACCCATTCTCGTCATCAGACCCCGGCGAGCCGCTTCTAGGGCTGCTATTCCCTGACCTAGGGCTCTCATCCTCTCGAAACTTGCTGATTGTGTTCTGTTCTATCGTAGCTTCATAGTTCTCCTGGTATCTTGGGATGTAGTTCCTGTTTTGAATCAGAGTCAGGTACTTTTCTTGGGTTCTGTCCGGGGATGTTTCGGGTTCGAGTTGCTTGGACAGTAAGGCGTCTATGCAGAAGGATTTCTTGGTCTGATTGATGCAGGTCCTGTCTTCGTAGTACTTGGGGCTGGTGGATCGCTCGGGGTTGGAGTCTTGGTCGATTTCGAGGGGTTTCTCGGAGTCCCGGCGGAACATTGCAATTGGTGATGTCATTTTTACATTATCTGCGGGAGAAATAATTATTTTTAGATACACTCAAATCGAAAAATTCGAATTACGAATTCAAAGACGGTTCTATACAGACGCACTTTATAAACGCATATTCATAAAATTAAGAATAAAACTCATTATAGTACCGCCAACTGTATCATAAAACTCATTATAGTACCGCTATCTTTTTTTTTTATTATTTCATTAAAGTTATATGGTTTTAGGCTGAATATGAAAAAAAAAAGCGCACGCATGCGCAGTTTGAACTGTGAAAAAAATGGCGCACGCATGCGTAGTTTGAACTTAATTTCCCGCGCTTCCCATACATTATTTTGCCGATCGTGTTTTTGTATTCGGGATTCCAAAAAAGTTTACTAAAATCCTGTAAGTGATTAAAATATGATTGGAGAAGAGAGTAGTGACGGCGAGATTTTCACTCCGCCAGATATTATAGACGCGGCATTGGCGTTAGCTGAAAGTCTCCTGCCAGAAAAATAAAAAAAAAATTACGACAAAATGTACCAAGAATTTATAGATTGAAAATTACTTCCTTGTAGCCTACCTACTTTGTTTAATTTCAATTTTTCCTATGAGTGAAGATAAAGTAGTGTATGAAACTGCATATAACTTAGGTACTTATTAAAACACACGAGTCAACCTATTATCACAAACAGACTCTCGTGTTTTAATACCCCTTCTTATATGACAGTTGCATAAACTACTATTATGAAATAGCAATGCACAAAGTTATATTTTGGCCAAAAAGGTCAGGGCCGTATTGTAAAAAAATATAATAGGGCTATAAATAATATATAATAAAGCGAATATTTGTAATTCGGAAATTTTCTGTTATTTTTAGGATATGTATGACTCTAGTCCTTAGAGAAATGGGTAGGCCTTTGGTGTGAGACGCTACCTGCGTCGATACCTTTGCGCTATTTCATCTGCCTGGGAGTGTTAGAGAGGGGAGAGTGGTATTTTTTGAAAGTAAGCGTAGTTATTTTCTTGTGTCTTTTAGGGTCGAGACAATGGGTCTGTGGGGAGCCAGTGCTCTTCGGGTTAGCAAAAATATTGCGGAACTTGTATTTAAAAAAATATTTAGGCCAGCGAATTAGCATAGCTATTCAGCGTGGCAATGCAGCCAGTTATTGTTTGTCAATAAATATTTACTTTTTAGATTACCTAAAATTCGGATACATTTGGAAATATGAAAAAGTATTCAAATTTAAAATAATTGGAACAGTCGAATGCAAGCCCTATATACAGGGTGAGTTTTTCCAGGGCCACTGAGGCCAAGTCTGAAACCGTGACAGTTATCGAAAAGTCATGTTAGGAGTAACGTGCTCGATTAAAAAAAATAAGTTCTGCATTAAAGAAATAACAATTTTTTTTCGTAGTTTTTCTGGAAAAGTAAGATTTAGAAAAAAATTTTTTTGCACATTTTGAGTTCTTTGATTGATAGTAAAAAGTCATCATGCATTATTTATGCATGATGACTAGGTGCCTAGTGTATATTGTATGTTTATAGGTATTTGTCTTATGTATGTATTATATTATATGTTATGTAAGTATGTTTAATCAGTCTTGAATCTATATATATTATTTTTTGGAGTTTGTAAGGTTATTCTTAGAATCGTCATGTTATTTATTGATGTTGTACATTTTTTTCATACTATTTAAAATCTTATTTCTGTCTCTACCTAGATTTGCTGGAAGAAAACTCTTATTAGAGATGTTCTTGTTAGGGAGTATTTTATAAGCTTGCCTTTGCCATACTTTTTAATTTTAAGTTAACTTAGATCATTATCTCTATGTCTTTCCTGTGGATCAAACCCGGGACTTCTGGGTCTGATACCGGTGGGTGCACCACAATACCAAATAGGTGGTTGTTTCAACAGGACAGCCGTAAGTTATCCGGGGTAGGCTAAAGCTAGACCCACCCACATGGGTCAGGGGGAAAGCTCCAAATCAATTAAGCCTAACAGCTTTCAATAGACCATTATCTGAACATTATTTAATTTGCGATAGCCGCGTCGCCATACCCACCGCAAATTGCGTTTAATATACATTATCACTTTATTAAACCCTGTTATCGTGGTGATAAAATGCGTGACAGACAGACACTCGATCATTTTGTGCACTTAATTGATAGACTAGAAGTCTACCGTTGGTTTTGTTTTGCTTCCCTGACGGTTTGGCATATGTTGAAATCGTATTTTTGAGGCCTCAACTAAACGTTTACTTATGAACATTTTTAATAGACAGTTTGGTATTTTTATTTTCATATTTTGTTTTCATGCATACACATATCTTTGGGTACATAACCTACCTAGCGATAGAGATAGAGATACAGTTCTAAGTGAAAGGGCTCGTCCGGAGAAGTACTACCACCATACCTATTCCGGCCACCGAGCAGCATTCCATATTGTGTTTCGGTTTGAAGTGTATGGTTGCCGGTGAAATCACACAGGGACGTAATAACTTTATGGCTCAAGTTGATCGGTGCAATGCAGTGCAATTTAGGTCATGTTCTTTGCGGATATAAAATTCTTCGCAGTACGGCTTAGTTATAGGCAGGAGTTCTTCAAAATCAGGTGGGCTGCTTCCTCTTTATTTCTCCATAATCGTATAAAAATAAAACTGTTAATGATTATGATAATCGTACCTGGTTCCAGTGACACGGATTTAGAGCCCTCCACTAGGCTCTGTTGCTAGCATATTGATGTATTTTTTTTTTGGTGAATAGCATCCCCAATTTTATTATGTTATGTATCTCAACGATATGTTCAATTACACAGTACAAACATTTACATAGAAAGCAGTAGGGTTACAAAAGACCTTTACAGACGGGACAAGCAAGTAGTACACCTGATGTTAAGTGCATCTCTTGCCTTTATCAATGTCTTACTGCGTAGGTCACATCCACAAAGAACCTAGCCTGCGGCACGGCATCGCGCCCGCAACTTGAGGCATAAAGGTGTTAAGTCTCGCGTGCCCATAATTTCACTGGCAACCATACCCTTCAAACCGGAACACGGTAATTCTTGGTGGCAGAAATAGGTATGGTGGTAGTACTTTCCTGGCTTGTCCAGGGACCTCCCTTTCACAACGGGCTCTACTACTCTTAAAACTAATATCAAGGATGGTCTAAATGTTTGTATACGTAAAGTGCCACTGTCTCTTAATAATTATACGTATGTAAATATTTATTACAAAGGTATGTACTAATAATAATTGAATGTAGGTGTATCACCATTTAAATGAAATATTATCATATTTATTTTATGTACCTATTAAATCTGTTACATTTACTTTTACATAAACGCCATTAGCCCATGTCAACGAATGTCTCAACTGTTATCCTCTCCGTATAAAAGTTGTCTGATAGAGATCATGTTTTAACGGTAAGTCCACAAATTGTAACATAGTGAATTGTAGATAAATAAAAAATAAAAAATATATTTGATGTAGTTTAACGTTTATTATCTCTACCTCAGGGAAAATTGTGTAAGGGCGCGTTGATGTCTTTTGTACTAAGCTTTCGTGATTTCTACAATAACGTACACCAAGCGTGATGATTATGGTAATTTCCTCCTATAGCTCTCTTAACAAGACCTAGTAGTACCACTTTTCCATACAAATGTTGTTTGCCAATTATAACAAGTGGCATGTGCAATTCATATGAAATTGTGCAGGTATAATTGAAAAGGGGTGATCTAGGTTTGCATCGCTTTACTTTTTATAAAAAGACAATCAAAATAGAAATCAAGGCAACATTTACAAGTAAATACACATTATAAACTAGTATCTTTTTCAACGGTACTAAGGACACATAGTAGTATCACTTGTACCATTGATGGTACAAATCAATGGTACTATAGACACTAGGGGCATTATTTTCCCTCAGGTTTCGCCATAGGTACATCTTTTACATACAGTTTGATTTACTGTGTCATTGGAAAAAGCAAAGAAAATCTAGATTATCCCTATCCGATTATAACGGAAAAATACTACAGGACATTTTATTTTTTTTCAACTGAGCTAATGAGGATGGTTAAAATATAAATTAATAAAATATAATCAGACATGCCACTTCGAAATGATAGCAAAACTACGTTTGTGCTGGATAACGCAAATCAGAGGTACTCTGAGACCCTCTTTATGGGCTAGTCAGAGGATGATAATGAAATAGGCTAGCATGGTATGGCCATGGTAATGGGAAGAATATCACGTTGCAAGGATCTCAATGGTTGTTCTGGCATTAAGATTCCAGCTCCTCAGACTGTCAAAGATTCCGAGAGAAGTGCGCTTCCACCTTCATTCAACCTTATCATAACTTGTTATCAGGGGAAATGATGGACAAGCGCTTCCCCGCTTGGCCTTCATCTCACCTGGTTACAAGTTGAGATAAGGCCGAAGGTGGAGGCGCGCTTCACCCGGATACCTCAACTAACTGAGGAACTGGCTATCTTATCTAAAGATCAAAACACAACAATTTTAGAATTGTTGTTATGGCCAGGCGGTTCCAAACAAAGTCCTACCACCAACCAAACCAATCACAATATACTCCCCATGGGGATCGAACCCGGATCTCTGGATCTGAAATCGGTGGGTTGAACCGCTAGACCACAGAGGCGGTTATTTATTTAATTATTAATGGATCGGGTAAAAGAGGACATGCTTGTGAAAAGAGTGGATGATGAGCTGACGGCTGGTAGAAGTGAATGGAAAATAAGAACATGTAGCAACGACTCTGCCTAGAGCGGGATAAGATTAGTATCTAAATACTTAAACAACTAAAAATAGAATAGGTAATAAATGTATAGGCAAAGAAGGACTTTGATTATGAAAACATCAAACGAATGAGAAGGTGATTACTTTAGCCTTATGCTGTTCTGGTCATCTGGGTGCCTGGGTCATCGGCCTTCTCTAGACTAGCGAGAGTGATTGGGTCACCAACACGGGGACCCAGTAAGTAAGTGTAGTGTAGGTATGAGGACTTTGTGCCAGTTGCGCAAATATTGCGCACAGACCGATACTCGCCGAGATTTGAACCCACAAGAACCAAGCATGGACCCGTTTTTCCAACGAAACAAATGCGAAGTAATCTCACCTTTTTTGATAAGAATAATAAAAAACACAATACCACAGTATAAATCACTTTAAAAAAAAACCGTCACTTATTTGAAATTTGGAACGTCTTTCGTCGTCAGCATCAGCACACGAAATTAAAAAACAATTTCGAATATGGAACGCGTGTTCGGAAACCGCTCACGAACGTTTGCCACATACAACTGACTTATTTTATTATTACGCGCGATCTCCTATTATCATCCCATATGTCACAGCGCGGATGGGCGTTACCAGAAACCAATACAAAAAGATCTCCTAACACAACATTGTGGTAGTAATTTAAAGCTCAAGTTATAGTGGTATATTTCCGTCCCTCCCATCTTTTGTCCCTTTCGAATGTATTGTTTCTCTGTCTAAAGTAATTATCCGCCGAGTTGTGAGCCCGTTTTGGCCACCGCACTAGATTTTCATGTTTGAGCTCTTCTTTATTTTTGTTTGACATGGTATTTTTGGTGCGCGTACCTAATTGTTTCATTCTGTACGGTTATAATTTTATGAAAAGGAAAGGACGTTACAATAACGTCCTTATATTTGAAGATATACCTACCTACTTTGTAGGTACCTACTTACGATACACAGCTTTCTTTAATAAAAAATACAGCAACTCAAATATATAAATACAATCTTTGTGTCAATCTTGCAGCCGTTTCTATGATCTGCTAGTATTAATGAGCACTAGACCTCTGTTTTGAAGCGATCACTGTCTACTCACTTTCAGAGACCTCAAAGCAGCATAGGGATCAATTCAACTTCATTCCATTGCTGTTTGTTTGAGTCATTATATGTCATTTATATGACAGCCATATTTAAAATGAAAATTTTCTTCCTTATCGAATACCTAATGGATAGCACGGTTAAGGGGTAGGCAGGTGCATAATCAGAATGTTTAAAATGGTTCTAGAACCATATGTAGGTATGTAAGTACCTCTAGAGGTACTTATGACATACCTACTTATACTATTACACCTACGGTTATAAATAGTTATTTGGAACTAGAAAGTAGAAATAAAGTCCTTAAAGTGAAATTAACCATTTAAGTATGTAACATGCAAAAACAATACCTAAAATACGTATATGAGTTAAAACTCTGACTGTTTTTTTTGTTATGATGCAAGGATTCATTAGATCGCTGGGGTTAATTAAGCAGAAATAGTAAAACAACCGCTGAAATTCAACAAAAGACTCACAAAACCGAATTTGCTGAAAATTCAAATTCATGTAATTTCATTATGTAGCTAAGCACCAAGAAAATCCTACTTAAAACAACGTTTGATCGCAGATTCCGAACTTGCCCGAATGAGCGAGACAGCTGTCACTTTTCTTTCTTTTCCCATTGTCTAGAGAAGGCGGTAAGTTTTTCAACCAATAGTATTTTTGACAGACAAAGACAGACGATTATAACTAGGGGTGAGAAAGAGACAGCGTAAGAGAAATTAGACTGTGGTTTTTATGCGTCCAAATTGAGGCACTTAGGTAGATGTTTCACAGGATTATTTCGCAAATTATCTGATTTTGGGAAAACGGTCACGTCTTTGCGAAGGATACTTTTAACATAAGTAGCTGATAATGTTTTGATTTGTGATTAAAGTTTCACTTATGTCTGTAGTAGACATAACTAAAGCTTCGTCTCAGTCAAGCCTCATAGCTCAGTTGGTAGTAGCTCAACCTTCTGCGCTGTAGGTTGTGGGTTCGATTCCCACCCAGGACAAACATTTGTGTGATGAATGTAGATTTTTGATTTGTGTTTTTTTTTATGTTTTTAATGTATATACATTTATTCAATAAAAAGTACAATTAAACTAACTATGTACAAAGGAATCAGTCAGATTACCTAAGGACCGTTACAAACGGCCTATAGGTAACTCAACTGTTCCAGACCAGTACCAGACGGAAGCGTGCCCAAGACACTGGCTGCATTGCCACGCTGAATAGCTATGCTAATTCGCTGGCCTAAATAAGAGCCAGCCCTTGGGTCACGTGTCGCCTCAATCAAAAGCCCCGCAATATTTTTGTTTGGGTGTTGTATCATATAGTTCATACTTACTCATGTTTTTACAATAAAAAGTATATATATTGTTACGTTTAAATTGAGGTGCCATCCGACGACGAGTAAACAACTTGCACGTCACTCGGCCCATAAAAACAGTGCGCGCTCTTGTCGCAGGGCAGTATCGAGCCAGTCGTAGAAAGTGAACTACTCGCTATTTTGTAACATTTTGTGATAATAAGGCGCTACTATGTCCAAATCGGTATCGAGGTCGCTATTTTTCTAATAATCTTTAAAAACAAGTCGAGAAGTCATTTCTCTGATGACTAATTTCTAGAATTTGATAATATCAGACTGTGGGATCTGAAACAACGTGCTCACAGTATTTTGCGTAAATTCAGTTTCTGAAATCTTTTGTAAAGCGTTCGCATCTAGATATTTTTGTGTTTGTGGAAAATTGTTTACTAGTGGTGTTGTTTGTGTTTTCTCGGAGATATCATCGGTAAGCTTGAGTGGCATGTGTAAAGCGTTGCTGCGCGCTCTGATGCGCGTGCGGTACGCCTTTACCAAGGCGCTGGGCGAGGCACACGGTCACACGTGCTCGCTGCCGTTGCTGCGCACTATGTTGCGCGTGCGGTGCGCTTTCACCAAGGCGCTGGGTGAGGCACGCGCTCACACGTGCTCGCTGCCGTTGCAGCGCGTTTTGTTGCGCGTACAGCACGCCTTCAGCAGGCTATTGGACGTGGCTCAACGTGGCGTGTTGAGTGCTCTCTACAGGCATCGGGTGGGGCACGAGGTGCTTCTGCTTGCCGCTGTCGCTACGAGCTCCACTGCGCGTGCTGCACGCTGTCATAGAAGTCACGAACGTAGCTGATTGAGCTCTCTTCTGCAGCGCGCTGGGTCGCGTGCGTCTGTCTGCTTGTTTGGGTAACGGGTATTTAATGTAGTTGTTTTTTTTTCTTACTTAAGTATCCATAATATGGCAAGATGAGCTATTGACGTGGTCATCACGGTCATGAACGTAAGCGCAGTATCATGGAGTTGTGGTCTTGCTACAGACTTTGGAGACATGTACTCAGCTGGTCCGATTTCCGCAATAGTAGAAATGTTTAAGTGAACTAAAGGTTTATTTTTCTTTATAATCGTAATTTTGTAAACCTACACACGGTACATAAGTGAACTACCGCCACCCAAGGTAGTCCTGTAACTGGATGGTGGCTAGGTATCTATCTACCGATACTTGTTCTGATAAGTGTCGAGTGTTAGTCTTGTGGCAGAAAGATTGTTTATCGTTTTCTTATTTTAAACGCAATAGATTATATTTTGTACGCGACAAACAATAAGAAGTTGGTTAGATGTCAAAGGACGCTATGTCGACTGCCAATCCTATATTTATGTTTTTGTACTGTAGCTACGAGGGTTGAGAACCTACTCGACTTACTTAGCTTTGGGTCAGAATAACCCAGCGTTTGTGAGAGTGCGCTGTTGATTAATGACTCTGCTTAGTTGTTTTTAGCAAATCTTCCGGTGTGTTGACATGGTGTGAGGATAGAAAACTGGCACTCCGCAATAAGTATGTGTTTTGCTTCGCACCGTGGATAGTAAGTGTGTCAATTTCACTTTCATCTTGTGATGCGCTGTGCGCGTGTGCGCTTCTGGTGAAATGTAGAGCATCTTCACTGTATACGCCGCTATTGTAATGAGTGGCGACATGTACTTATGTGTACTTGTAGATTACGAGTTGTGGGTGAGACAACGAAATTTCAGCATTCGTTGCCACGATGGGTAACTGTTAGTACCCGAATATGCCAAGCACTGTAAATACTGTAAATTTTGCTTACAAATAAAATTCTGAGACAAAGAGGCTTCTGGTCAGCACTATGTTAATACACTGTATTTGGCAGTGCACGATGGCTGGCGACACATTTTGATGACGGCGGTGGCGGAGGATGTGTTGGTGGCAGCAGCAGCAGGCGTCGACTAAGGTTGACTTTCCGTGAGCTGGCTGCAATGACAGGTGTTGACTGAGGACGACATGCCTGGTTCTGGCATGCGCGGTCCTTACAAGGTCGTGCAAGTACTTCCACATCACCGCTACGAGTTAGAGCTACTCGTTGGTTCATATGGCAAAAAAATCCAAGCTGCTGCCGAATATATGGTACTTTGGCGAGGAGAGTGAATGCTGGACACATGCTCTGCTTTCTCTGAGAGCAGTGAGCAGTTAAAGTACGAGTCGCTGAGCGGTAGCAGCTATGGCAGCAGGCGATGTTGTATTCATGTTTACAACAATCTTTCGTCGCTTGGTTGTCGGTACATGATTTGCAACAAGCGTTAGTCGTTTGGTTGCCGGTATACTATTTGCAACAAGTATTCAGCTTACTTGGTTGCCTGGATCAGATTTTACTGCACACAGCATGCGAACATTGAGGCTGAGGCTATGATGTAGTAAACTCTTGTCAAATATCTTGAACAATGTATAACAGGTGATAGAAATCCGGAGTCGGTCACTTGCTATGCTTTGTTTTTTTTTAACACTTACTTTGAGATAGATGCAAACTGTCGTCCTTGCAAAAATTGCTTGCAGAATCTTTGTTATAGGCGCTAGAGTGCACGCTGGCGTTTATAGCATAAGAATCTGTATTTTTTTTTCTCACTATCATTTTTAAAGGAATTGAAACGACTTGGTGATGCTATGAGCTAAACATTTTAAGGATGTATTTTCAATATTCCAGAAGACAAGCAGGACAATAATGACCAGGAACCTGATGAAGGGCCATTCTATCGTGACCAGGCACCTATACCAGTTGTTTTGGGTTCGGTATGCAACCTATGCTGCTTTCAAGCAGGTGCCTCTGGCATGGCTTTGTTTTGGCCATGGAATCTGGTAGGCTTTGCAAACCGATCAGTCACTGTGTAACGGACATTCAAAGGGTTTATTATTTGGCATGTTTCATTTCATTTAATTTGTTTTGTTGTGTTCCTATCCAAATGAGGTAGCGTAACTAACAGGTTAACTTAACTAAACCTGGATGACAGCGGCACAGTCTAGGCAGTATACCTTTGACTTTTAATAACAACGTGGTCTCTCTGACTATAAATTGCAATAACACTAAAACATATAAATCTGACATTACAAATTCTTTGGACTCAATAATTAGATAGATAAGATAAGATAATTACTTTATTTACCAACAAATGTTTACAATATATTTATGTTTCAAAATATAACAGATTACAAATGGATCCCGCACTAGGGCTGGCCTGTGCTGCGGGCATCCGAGATAAATTGATTGACAGTTTGAGAAATAAGACACTTGTAAAAAGGATATATAAATTTAGAAACGAGTATAGTGGGTACAAATTAACTAAACTAAATTAAGTTAAATTAAGTGGATCAAGACAAGGTTGAATATAAAGACGTGAGCAAGCTTGTGTATGTATGTATGCGTGTGTAGGTGTGTGTGTGCGTGTGAGTGTAGGTGTGTTTGTGAGTGTGTGCATGTAAGTAAGGATAGAAACAAAAAGCAACTACAGGAACCAGCTGAATTAAAAATTAAATGATGGCTACCAAAAGTTTTTCTGTTCCATTGTAGTCAAGGGTAACAAGCCACTTTTTTATTTTTACCTTTGCTCCATAAAGTAAGCATGACAAAATATCACAGTGATTGTTCACACAGCGATAGATAAAAGGGAAAGAATAGCTTTTAAATCGCCTAGCAAATGAGGTCCTGACCCGTGGTACATTAATACGAGTACGACGTTGACTTTTGGTTGGAAAAATTACATTGTTAATTACATAGCTTGACAACAATAATTTAATAATAAACATTAAAAAAACGAATATTATGCATTTTAGTCAAAGAGCTCCCAATCCTACGGAAGTTAATCTATCATTTCAAGGTAATAATGTAAACAATGTTGACTACACAAAATTTCTTGGTTTACAAATTGATAAAAAAACTAAATTGGAAAAACATATTGAGGAATTTAGTAAACGAGTAAGCATTTCTGCGTATGTGCTTTACAAGCTATAGTGGACGGTCAATACTATGTCACTTATCACTGCTTATTATGGCATTGTAGAGTCCCTACTTAGATACGGTATAATTTTCTGGGGTAACTCAACCGATAAAGATATCATATTTAAAAGGCAAAAGAGATGAATTAGAGCCATGTTTAAGAAACAAGTGACTGATAGCTGACAGCCACTTTTCAGAAAGCACAAGATACTTACACTTCCATCATTTTATATAATTGAAGTTTCACAATTTGTAAGATATAATCCTGTATATTTTTCACGTATGACAGATCTTGGCAAAAGAAATAGACGGGATGCACATAAAATTCACACTCATAAGAGCACAAAACTTCTGCAGAAAAGTATAGTCTGAATGGCATCTACTGTATACAATAAAATCCCACTCCCGATAAAAGAGACTCCCAATTTAAGTCAAATCTTAAAAAGTTTCTATTAGACAAATGTTACTATAGTATTAATAATTTTTAAGATGACAAACTGTAATTATTATAAATTTGACATGACTTAATTTAATATGATTTTATTTTATTTGCTGTATTTGATGTCATGTTTGATTAACATTTAAACTAGCTTATTTTTAATTCTCTTGTCGATGCAATTATGTTTAATTTACATTCTTATAAAATTTGCATGCTCTTTAAGGCAGAGCATAGTTGATACTTATTGATAACAACTGTAATAAAGATCTATGTTACATTATGTTCGAGCAAATAAAAATATCTTTATCTTTATCTTTATCTCTGTTTACAGCAAATAAATATGTGATCCAGAACAGGACCAGTTTACAACCAGGATCTTCGCAAGGATACCATTTACGATTAATACATGTTTGTCGTTACAAAATAACTTTGGGCCTAATCTGCCGAGTGCGGCAGAGTGTCAGGAGAGGCAGTGTTATGTTTAAATTGAGGTGCCATCCGACGACGAGTAAACAACTTGCGTGACGTCATTCGGCCTATAAAACAGTGCGCGCTCTCGTCGCAGGGCAGTATCGAGCCAGTCGTAGAAGAGTGAACTACTCGCTATTTTGTAACATTTTGTGATAATAAGGCGCTACCATGCCCAAATCGGTATCGAGGTCGCTATTTTTCTAATAACCTTTAAAAACAAGTCGAGAAGTCATTTCTCTGATGACTCATTTCTAGAATTTGATAATAATATATATTATATCCGTAGTAGTTCCCATATTATAAGCTTTGCTTAGTTTGGGGCTAGCCCCAAACCGATGTGTGAAGTTAATGTCCTGTAATATTTATTTATTTACGTTAAGTCTAAAGTTGAATGTTGCTGTGCACCCCTGTATCAACATTCAACTTTTTACAAGAAAGTATGTTAGGAAATTCTCATGGGATGACGAGAACGAAGCAATTCACTAGTTTACTTCAGTATGTTACTTAGGTACTAGTGGAACACCTGGGACTTCGTTCCCATTACCCCGAGAGAGTTTCATGAAATCCTTTCTTAGTGCACGTCTCCACTACTAAAAGAAGCAACCCTAAAAATTTCACCGGTAAGGGTAGTATGATTAAAAAAATATATAATAATTGAATTTAAAAATTGGAATACCTACTTACCAGTAACGTCAAAATCTCTATTCATTTGTCGCAGCTCAGTTGGTCTAGCTCTGCCTTCTGAGCTCTAGATTGTAGATTCGATTCCCACCCAGGTCAAACATTTGTGTGATGAATGTAGATTTTTTCTGCGTTTGGTTGTTGTATTGTATCATAACTATGTATTTACCTGCAATAAAAAGTACAAAAGTAATACGTAATCCAGTTTCCACATTCCAGATTTGCCTAGTTTGAGGCTAAATGGCGCTGAAATTAATAGCAAGTACCTAATGTTTATTTATTTTTAAACATCCTTCATGTTCATGTACTTCATGTACTTTATGTACTTGTAACAATAGTCTCAGGTCGGTTCCTATTTTTATACTAAAGGGAGGTGTCCCTTCTTAGTGACATTGTTACTTATGGAGGCAAATTTCTGCCACTCTCCCGAATCATCTCCCCTAATCCTCTGAGATCTATTTATTTTATGCGCCCAAATTTAAAAGTTTTCAAGATTCCGCCATTTTTTTTATGATGCAAAACCTCTTTTTACCATAGCCTTTATCCTTGTGTGCACGATTACGAAGCGGTTGAATTGTCATTTCTAAGTGATCTTAAAAAATCTACGCAAAATAAACTATATTAGATTTAGATTTTGATAAATATAGAATAAAAAAAAAATGAAATTGTGATTTATTTGAATTCTCGAATACATAAGTAAATATCTACCTAACTAACATTAGGTAGGTATACATTATGAAACATCGAATGCGCTAGTTTTAAAAAACTACTTTTTTTACCCATAATATTTTAGGTTAGGTATGTAGTTATTCACATTTTTTTTATGTTCATCAAGTAGACAGATACCTGAGGCTAAGTGCAGCTCTTGCACTCAGGTTTTCATTGCATAAAAACGTTGTATTCGTTTGATAGCCAGACTCAAACCATTGGATTCATGCAAACCCGATTTTATTTAATATTACTTTTCAATTTTTTTACATACTACCTTCTATATTTCTATCTTTAATATATACCGTATTTGTTAGTAAAAATATTTAACATATTGGTATTCTTCAGAGTCAGCGTGTGCATAAAGTTTGTATAATATCTCACAAGACAGCCCGGCTCGACAAAAGTACATTCTGCATGGGACAATAAATTACCGAATGCTATTAAAGAAGTGGACAATTTAAACTTATTTAAGAATAAAGTGAGCCAATTATTGTTAAACAAAGCTTATTATAAAATTCCGGAATATCTAACACACGAATTGTAAAATTAATTGATTTGTGGCGATAATGATAAGTAACATTTTTATTTTTATTTAACCTTCTGATATTTATGCAAGCGATTAGTATTGCAAGTACCTACCTACTTAATTGATTGCTCAGTTCGAGATGAATTTATTAATATTTGTATGCATGGTCAAAGGCGGAACATGGCCGAGCAAACTAGAAAAATACTTATCAGAACTTTACAGTACTGGACACCTGTGTTTCGGACAAATACAGACGAGCTACTACTACAAGGAAATACTACTTTTATTCATATTCTATATTCAGTGCCAACTCCAACTAGTATTAATTCATGTCCTTATATTTGCATTTCAAACATTAGGCCGCGCATCGCGACCGCACCAACGTTATCACAAACGAACAACAAACACACAAACATATTAAGCCGATAAGCGCCGTGGGAAGCGAGCTAATTGTCAGGCTATGGGAAAAGTTTATAAAAAACGTGAATTCAGTGCCAAAGTACGATAAGAATGGAGATTTGTGTGAAAATATCTTGATAAGCTTTTACCTTATAACCGCCTCTGTGGTCTAGTGGTTCAACCCACCGATTTCAGATCCAGAGGTCCCGGGTTCGATCCCCAGGGGAGTACAATATTTTGTGCTTGGTTTGGTTGGTTGTACGACTTTGTTCAAGTCCGCCTGGCTAGCTACCACCATCTTACCTAATTATGTCGCCATAACAACAATTCTAAAACTGTTGTGTTCCGGCATATAGAGGTAAGATAGCCAGATATTCCTCGGTTTGTTGAGGATTCCGGGTGATTTGCGCCTCCACCTTCGGCCTTATGTCAACTGAAATCAAGCGCAATATTGTATTCCGCCTGGGAATCGAACCCGGGTCCTTTGGATCAGACACCGGTGGGCGTACCACTAGACCACAGAGGCGGTTAAATATATATTTAAATATTGGTTAACTGTAAAGAATTTCCTATCTATCTTATTTGAGCCTTTTGGGGTCGAGACCTTGGGAGCCGCTGACCTTTGCGGGGCTTTAGATTGAGACGACGCGTGACCCAAAGGCTAGTTCTAATTTAGGCCAGCGAAGTGGCATAGCTATGCAGCGTGACAATGCAGCCAATATCTTATATAGTCACGTTTCCGTCTGGCACTTGTCTGGAACAGTTGAGGTAATTATAACTCAACTACTTCCCTTGTAAATTGTTCGTTTATTTGTACATATTGTTTGATAAATGTTATACTTTTATGTACTATCTATATCTACCACCAAATAAAATAAATAAATATTACAAGACTTTAATTTCACACAGCGCCATCTAGTCCCAAACTAAGCATAGCTTGTAATATGGGAACTAGATTACGGATAGAATACATAGATACTTTTTTTTGTAAATACATACTTATCATACAATACAACACCCAAACACAGAACAAACATGTATATTCATCACATAAATGTTTGTCCTGAGTGAGAATCGAACCCACAACCTACAGCGCAGAAGGCAGAGCTACTACCAACTGATCTGTGGGGCTTGTTAAATAAGTAGTTCATAATACACAGAAGGAAGCTGCTGCCCTTCTGGTATGATCCCTTATTCTTAAATTAAACTGTAGGCACATGAGGTAGGTTAGTTACTTGGTAGGTAAGGTCAAATAGTCTGTAAGTAGAGTAGTTCTACTAACGGGCTGTTGATATGAATGAATTTATGAATTGAACGAATTAACACTTTATTGTTCACAGAAATCATACTATAGAGCAACACAAACAGTTAATGACAACAGTGTCTAAGTACAATGGGTGGCCTTATCGTAGTGATTTATTCCAGGCATCCTTGTAAAAAGAAATGTGAACAGTACCAAAATAGCAGAAGTAGTGCACAACAATATAAAAATAAATTACAGCAAATACTAGTTACATAAATGAATAATACAAACTTTAGATATTAGTCTACAGTTTTTAATTTTTTTTTATTTTACGACGCCTTCATCTCATCTGGTAACAAGTTGAGATAAGACCGAAGCTGGAGGCGCACTTCACCCGGAATCCTCAATAAAATAAAATTAATAATATAAATATATGATGTGTGCTAGTAAAAGATAGCAACACTGCTTTTCAAACATATTTCGCGCGGATGATGGTGCGAAATAGGTAGATCGGAAATAATAGGAACCATACGTCTTTTTGATCTAAGAATAACCCAATCGATACAAAAGGTACAAAATATAGTTTCCATGCTGATTGTATTTTTATTGGAACAAGTTGGACGTGTCATTACGAAACGATCAACAAACAGAGATACAGAATGGAAGGGCGAAAATCTGCGGTACTCCAGCCGCATACTTACCTATTTCAAAACCTATCTCAAGATTAGACCTGAGTAATCTCTACAATAAGATGAAATAACAAGACGATCTATCAGCCATTTATCACAAATAAGTGCGCGATTGTAGCCCGATAGCTGCAATGATAAGGCGTGTGTCAGAATCAGAACGTAATTTCCGACCTATTTGTTACTTGAGTAGGGTGGCCATTTAAAAAGAGTTTTTTTTTGTAAATGATGGGCAAGAGCAAGAGGTAACTTGCTTAATCGCTCTTTTCGCGTTGTAGAATCGAACTGACGGCACCATGTAGGTTTGAAAGCTTCTTTCTTCTTGTTTTTTTCTTCTTCTTCTTTTCTTCTACTCTCACTTTCTTAGAAAAAAAAATTGACGCATATTTTTTGTAATATTATTTTTAGTTGTATCGAAAAGATTCATAATTTTCCCAAATTGGTGTATAATCTGTAATTAATTATCGCTTTTACGCAAGAACGTCCGTTGTGTTTATATATTTCGATATAATTTTTGAGTACAATAAAATGTTCATTCAATCATACTTACCATACATACTTGACCTCTAGTAAGGTTTATCTAGGTTTGTTTGTTTAGGCATCCTTGCTCTGGCAAGGAGCTGTCGAGGTCTAAGATGGACAAATGGAGATGGAGAGACCAACGGCAAACCGTTTGGCGCCGAACTTCGGCAGGAGGGTGGTTACTAACCAGTTGGACTTTTACAAGTCCACTAGTATTGTGATCAAACCTAGCAAAAGCCAGCAATTCTATTGTAGACCAATAGGTAACACAAGACAAGATACATAGAAGAAGAATAATAGCTACCATAAAAAATTCGAGACTCTAAGAAACTAAAAGACTAAAACGTGAATTCGTTTATTTAATCAAACAGCTAGACGATAAATTTATCTTAAGGCTACCTACTTAGTTATTATATATTAGTCTCTTTTACCTTAAATAATATTTAATTAAGCAAACGAATAATAGACTCGCGACTTTTCCCTTTAAACGATTTTACCGCTGATTACAACTCAGCGCGTGGATATAATATTATATGATTAGTATGTATATACAAAAAAAAGTATTTGATTGTGCTATCCGTAATCTAGTTCCCATATTACAAGCTATGCTTAGTTTGGGGCTAGATGGCGCTGTGTGAAATTAATGTCCTGTAATATTTATCTATTATTATATACACATTAATTACTTTAATTACTAGTAATTAATATGCTGATAACAAAACATATCTGAACCACATTAATTTTAAGAACATATCTAGATTACATAAATCCGTTGAAATATTGCCATGGCCACCCTAACATGCCAAAGTCACTTTGACATCTGTCACGATAACGTCACTTTACAATGAATTATTTGGTTTTTAGTGAAATGCTTATCGACTCGATGATTTGTTGACGAAGTGTTGCAATGTGATGACTCGGATAAAACATGTTACTGAACGATTAAAGAAATGTCAATATACTATTCCAACGAACCCTGGGAGCTTACTTACTATCTTCACTGCATCAGCTTGACAAGAAGCAGGCACTCTCATTCAAGTTTTAACCGCCTCTGTGGTCTAGGGTTTCAACCCACCGATTTCAGATCCAGAGGTCCCGGGCTCGATCCCCTGGTGGAGCAATATTGTGCTTGGTTTGGTTTGGTTGTTGGTTGGTGGTAGGATTTTGATTAAGTCCACCTGGCTAGCCACCACCATCTTGCCTAATTCTGTCGCCTTAATAACAATTCTGAGAGGTAAGATAGCCAATTCTTCAGTTTGTTGTGGATTCCGGGTGATGTGCGCTTCCATCTTCGGCCTTATATCAACTTGTTACCAGGTGAGATGAAGGCCAAAGGCTTCCCGTCGTACAAAAAAGTATAGAAGGCTCAGTAGTAAGCACGCTTCCTATAGGAATGTAGTTTGTCATTTATTTTGAAAAAAACGTGCCTGATTCAATCTTTGTTTTAAAAAAAACATAGGATATGCAAAAGTTGTGGCATATTTTGATTGCGATGAGAAAATATAGCAACATACTCGTATATATTTACTGCTTTTTAAACATATAGCAACTGTAAATTAAGAAATTAGGGCTAGCAATGCAAAGTAAGATACTGTTCATTATGATCTTGACAGATAAAGAAATAAATAAATATTGCTGGACATTAATTTAACACATCGCCATCTTGTCGCAAACTAAGCAAAGCTTGTAAATATCGTAACTACAAAACGAATATAATACTTACATACTATTTATTTTGAATAGATACTTACATACTTACTTGTCACACACCCATAACTAGTAACAGAATGCAAACCGCTGCTACTCTGCGTTTGGTGGAGCTTTAGGTAAGACGGATTTCAGCGGATGGTGCAACCTCCTTTGTTTTTTATCTATGGTTTCAAATGAAATTTTGCAGCATTTTTTCAAATTAAACAGACGAAAACTTTGATGATGGTACATCGTTGCGCCGTAGTTTGAACCAACGACCCCCAAAGGCGGAGGTACCATTAAGCTACCCTTATCAGTGTCAACAATATTGTGGTCAAATACGGTAGCACTTTGCATCCATTTTGATAGCGATAAACAGGTAACAGTAATAATCCGTTAATATGTTACGTATATCGATATTATAAATTTGTACCAACTGTTTGTATGTTTATTTTTCACGACTTAACGCGTCTGTGGTCAAGTGGTTTGCATATAGGTATCAGACCCGGAGGTGCCTAATTGGAATCCCAAGGGTACACATTTGTGCTCGGTATTGCTTGTAATAGGTCCCACATAGGTGGCTTCCGACATCTTATTTAACTCTGGCCCAATAACAGCAATTCTAAATTGTTTTTTTCGATATTTAGAGGTATGATAGCCAGATCCTGTCTGTTGAGGATTCCGGGTGTAATGGGTTTCCATCGTCAGCTTTGTCGTAACTAGACACCAGGTAAAATGACGACGTAGCACTCCGTTGTAGGTAGGTACAAAAAATAATAAGGTGACCTTTATCTCGTAGCAAGCGTGCTACGGCGTAGCACCTCTAAGAGTGGCGTAATGATAATGCATATATTATAGGGTAGTAATCTTCTGTTGCTTGTGGTCTACTCCACAAAATTTTGCTGGGTACCATAATTTATAAAAAAAACATGTGAAACTGCGTGGATTCCACTAGCTATTAAGGCTATCTAGATTTCACCAAACTCTTTACTACATTGAACTGTTTACCATCACTTTCCGTCACTTACTGTCAATTAGGAGATACCTTGCGGCCAGATAATATTAAAACATTGATAAAACACACTTAGCTACTGCGCTTTTGATAAATCCTTATCTATTGACCAATTGAGCTTTCGTGGCTATAGGGCGTTAGGTACTTGTTCCCGAGGTCCTGGGTTCGAGTCCCGGTTGGGAATTATATTGATAGGTACTTTTTTTTGTCTTGTATCATATAGTACGTATGTATTTACAAAATTATTTAATTATTCTATCCGTAATCTAGTTACCATGTTGCAAGCTATACTTAGTTTGGGGCTAGATGGCGCTGTGTAAAATTCATGTCCTGTAATATTTATTTAATGATAATAATATATAGAATGGATTCCGTATGAAGTGTATGTATTTAATAAGAAAATTATGTTAGTATTCTATGCGTTATCTAGTTCACAGGTACCTACAATCTATGCTCGGTTTGGTGCTAGATGGCACTGTGTTTAATTAAAGGTCCAGTATTTATTTACATTTTCAATGGTCAGGCTATTGACCAAGATACTTGCCTGGGCATCATACGGGCAAGGAAGGTCTATAATGAAAAAAAACTGTGAAAATTAACTTCATTTTATGACAAGATATAAGAATATAGTCCACCTGTCATCATATTCTTCATTGAAGTCGGTTTTCTTTTTCGTTTTTAGAACGTTATTATTTAGAAAACTGCCAGAATGCCTGTCTACTAAAAACTACTTATTTTCATAAAATGTATTGTCATTAAAACTACTTAAAACTACCAACTGAGCTATTAGGCTTGTTAAAATATTAGATAGCATGCAACAACCTATGTTTTATTAAAATAAATGTATATTTGTCTAGTAATAAATGATTGATTTATTTATCTAGAATCAACGGCTACCGAAATATACGAGTACTATACTTACTGTAGTTACTACTTCCTGCAGACGTTGCTCTCGGTTAGGCTCTCTGGATTTCGTTGAGGATAGACCCTAGGAGGTAGGTCGCATCTGGGGGTAACCATGACCTCTTAACGGCCTATACTACCTCAGATGCAACTCAACGCTTTTGGAAAAAATGGAATAAGAAACTTGAGTACAGTTTACTCTAGTTTATAATTCCAATAAAGGTGACATTGCTATGCGCTCAACCACGGCGCTTATGACCACCAGATGACATAAATATGCGCGTATTTCTACGTTTTGTTTTGTTACCGTTAAACATATATGAATGTTGAAAATCTAAAACACAGACCATCTGCTGTATACTGTGTTTATTTACTGTACAAAGTGTCAAGGCCTAATAGTATTTATTCAATGGCGAACATTTTTGGTACAAATTAGAGTCAACTTTGTTTTTTTTTTTCTATAGATAAAATTGATGTAATCTTGTTTTCGAAACACAAACGTTCTAGTATCAATCCTGAACTATAACATATATTAATTTCAAAGTAAATGCTACGTTATGCTAGTGTTGTGGAAGATAATGATCGCTGAAGCTAAGTCATCTCACGTATCATGGCTCTTAAAGCGATCTTGTTTTGATATTGCTATACCTTTGTCACTATCTGTCCAATGAAGAAAAAACGAGACAAAAGTAATCAAAACAAGAATGCTTGAAGAGGTTGTAGATAGGCCCCTGATCCATTGACCATTATTTACGACAAACAGCGATTTCTAGTCTATTAATATAAATAAACTTTATTGTGATAAGAATCTATGTTTCGTTAAGTTCATTTTGGTATATAAATGGTTACATAATTAATAAACTTGTTTCAATTATTTTATATTAAACTTTTGACAGAATTTATGACCTGACTGTGTATATATTTAATATATAGGAATTTAAAGCTTGCTATTCGTAGTATCTCTTAGTTAGTTCATATATACTACAAGTAAAGTTTCATCTATATCTATACTTATAAATTGTGGTACTTGCCAAAGCGTTCCTGTTCATCAGATTTAGCCTTGAAGTATTTTTTTCTCATTTTCTCCATCATCCCCAATCCACCCCTGCAGCCAACGGAACAACAGCCAAGTTAATTAACGAACCGGGTATAGCCGTCTCACTCACACACTCAGTAGCTTCACTCGGGAATAAAACGGGAATAACCAAAGAGGGTGTATGCCAAAGTTGTCTCCTACTCATACTTTTTCTACTAAATTATCTGTGGGAAAACTCTCAGAAAAGCACTTCCAAATTGATTAAAATTCTGTTTGTACCGGTCGTTGATTCGAAATATAATTATATGCATCAAAAATAAACCTAATAAAAAAACACAAATACAAAAAACGGAAAACTCAGTTCCGTCCTTCCGTTCGTCCGTTGTAAATTGTTTTTCAATAGACTAGTGTAGTTTCTCAGTGAAAAAATCCGTCAGTCGATTACTATTCAATTGGTTAAATATTTTTTATCTGTTTGATCAGTTCACTGAACAAACAAGAGGCATTGTGGCCTAAGATGTTTAACGCCGGTCTAAAAGGACCCTATTTAATCTGAACTCTAAGGCTCCATGATGGTGCGACGATTGTGCAACGAGTTCCATTCATTTAAATAATGTTTTTTTTTTTTTTCAAAATAAATACTGCAAATACAATTTTTACATAGTGCCCCAAACTAAGCAAAGCTTGTAACATGGGACCTAGATTACGGACAGAAAACGTAAATGATTTTAATCTTGTTAATACACATAGTATAACACCCATACACAGAACAAACATATATTCAAATCACACTATTGTTTGTCCCGAATGGGACTTGAACCTACAACCAACAGCGCAGAAGTCAGTAGAAAACTGAGCGGTGAGACCTGTTATTCATGATGGGACAAAAGTTAACATCAATCGCGTAATAGAACTGCGCCTGGTTTGGATCCATCCCCCCACTACGCCGAGAGAGGGATCAACGTAAGCGTTTCGTTTCTCTACGTCTTTAATTTGTTCATTTCTGTGCCCACGGCGGATAGTCTAGGAGATGATGGATATAGAACTTAACACAGCCCAAAACTCAGTACTTATAGTTATGTTTTCATCAGTAAGGGTTATTGATTATATTTTAAATTACACATCGATTTGCCTCTACTATTATTATGAATACTAGTAAGGACTAGAACTCCTTGCCCTCGTCTGTTTTGGTTTATTTTGGAGTCTTCAAGTCCAGGGAATAGGTTCCTTTTAGACAAGTGTGGAGCACACTTGTCTAAAAGGAACCTATTATCATCATCTTAGACACATCTTTACTTGTTTTTCAAGTGAATTAGTGGTCAAACGCTTGGCTATCATCAATAAAAAAAAGAGTATTGTCTTACACCTTTACTCCGATCACCAATCCGCCTAACAAGCGTGGTGGTTATACAACACCCTACAGTTATGGCGGAGGCTCTATCCAGTATGCAAGGGCTGTTGAAGAATAAAACCGTCACTGTCTCCTGAACTAGCCGCACACCAGCGCGCTAAGTACCTGCGACTCTTAATTGCGATAATTAGCGAAAATAGCTCTCGTCGCGATATTTGTACTGTTGTTTTATCTGTGGCGTCGACGCTTTGGGATTTATGTTGGCTTCGATCCTACAGTGAGAGTGGAATGAAGAGAGAATGGAATATAATAAATAAATAAATATTACATGACATTAATTTAACACAGCGCAGTCTAGCACCAAACTAAGTATAGCTTGTAATATGTGAACTAGATACAGAATGAATACTTAAATACTGTTGGAAAATATTTACGTAATAAATGATACAACACCCAAATACAGAACAAACATCTATATTCATCACACAAATGTGTGTCCTGAGTGGGAATCGAACCCACAGCCTACAGCGCAGAAGGCAGAGTTACTACCAACTGAGCTATGAGGCTTGTTATAAATGTCAAATAATTATTTTTCACCAACCAAACAAGTAGGTTGGATATAAATAAAAAGGTGCACCGCCGTTTATGAGACATAATTAAAATAAACTTACGAATTTTAATATTAACGTGTATTTCACAGAGACACTTTTGACTCCAAGTTTTGAATCCACTCGTTGAGAAGGGCTATTATATAACCCGGGACAATAAGACGTTTTGTGCTGCTCTTTCCATGTCTCAGTCCTATAAAATGATAGGATTTTTTCGAGAGGGAGAAAAACAATAAATTAAATTGGAGTCCGTCCCTGCGCCCCATCCAATTAGCGATCAGATTAAAGATATGCCGGGGAGCTATTACCCGACAAATTACCCGCCGGCTCCCCTACCCCCGGGGGGCGGTTCAAGGGATGGGCGACGGCGGGGATGGTTCAACTTATCTAAAACTTCCATTAAATAATAATGTAAAAAAATATATGTAAATATGTACATAAATGTGAAAAGCGCTTGTTTGACTCATCTTTAAAAAATTATCTTTTTATGGGAGGGGTTTGAAACTCTGATCGGTGGAAGCGACCTTACTGTGTGACGAAAAGTGGTCGATAATTAAAAGAGTGGGAGATAATTTAAAATGTTTTCTTGCAACACAAAAATTTCACTTCTATTGTGTATCTTTAAGACACACCCTATTTTTTGTATTGTACGACAGAGAGATGCTTGGCCTTCATCACACCTGGATTTAAGTTATGATTACTTCGAAGGTGGATGCGTAATCTACAGAGGCACTTGCTATCTTACCTAGAAATGCCGGAACACAACAATTAAAAATTGTTGGTATGGCTACATACTAAGGTAAGATGGTGGTAGCTAGCCTAGCGGACTTAAACAAAGTCCAAGCCAAGCACAGTAATGTACACCCCTGGGGATCGAACCCGGAACCTCTGGATCCGACCCACCGGTAGGCGAACCATTATACCACAAAGGTGGCTTAAATAAATAATGTTGTCTTCCAAAGTCTATTATAATATCCACAAAACAACGGAAGGCTAATCATCATCCACTTCCTGTTTTTATCCTATTAGAACAGGCAGGGTTGTTCAGCACAATAAATTCTGCCATCCTATAATTTCTATCAACCGTAACCTACAGCACTACTCAGTAGTTCTACTGATATTAGCTGTTCTTGTGAATCAGCTCGTCACTCGTAACTTGTGACACACAAAAACGCTCTTCCAGCCATTCTCTGCTAATTGTTTTAATCGCACCTACCACTGTTATGTGCCATTTATATGTGCTTTAGGTACTCATCGTTATATAACGGGAGAGCGTTCTGTGGTTCGTGAGAATGAGACGGGATCTTAGAACCAAAATATGAACATTTCAGCGTATTTATCTACTTATCTACACGCTTATCGCTCATCTGGCTTTTTAACTTGCGTGGACATAAACTGGGAAGGATGAGGTTTACTATGGCGTCAAGTGGTCATTGACGGCACGGGCAGTCCCGCGCAGCGACGACGAAAAAATACAGCGAACTGCACCGGACTTTGGAAGAACTTCGGCCGCAAGACGAGACGGGCCTTTCTGTAAATGTCCAGGTAGGGCCTATAGGTAGGGTATACCCTACCACCAGTGATAGGATCGAACGCGAGGAATTTCGCCAACATAAAAACACAAGCTGTTCTAATAAATATACTAGAAATCCACAAGAACACAGATTCGTACGAGTTTAAACCTTTATGTAGTGTGGAATGTGCCATCTAGCAATGAGTAGAACGTTCTGGCTTTAATTCCCAAAGTATATTTTTACAGAACCCCTAAGAGCAAGCGCCATCTAGCGTAGAGTAGCATTCAACTTGAAGCGCGAGGTATTCTATTTTACTCCTGAGGCACTAGATGGCGCTTTTATTACTGTACGTCAGAGAAGGGCTTGGCCGTTATCGCGCCTGTCTTCAGTAGTTCAGGTATTAAAATTTTACTCCGTAGCCACTAGATAGCGCTTTTTTTACTGTACAGTATAAAATCGGATTGTGGTAGCAGCTAGCTAGGCAGACAGTGTGCGTTCTCGCCGAAAATGACGAATTTCATGAGTTTGCTTGGCTTAGTTAGTGACGCCGTGTAAATGTGTATGATACTTTTAAATTTGTGTATCCAGACGTTTTTGAGATGTTTGAAAAACAGTTGCCGCTGGGAGAACCACCAAATGCATCAAGCATAATAGGTAATAGGTACGCAATGTACTACCCCCTGGGTCTGATACCGGTGGATGAACTACTAGACCACAGAGGCGGTGAGGTGCCCCACTGCCAGTCGCCGCCGGCGATTAGCGGAAGGTACAGCTTGTTAGAGAGTGAGATTTTCTTTGATAGCTCTTGTCGCTGCTTTTTTTTACACGACGGGAAACACTTGGCCTTCATCTCAGTGAAGAGGGAGCTCTCGCCAACAGTGTAACCAATCGAGAACTTTATTATAATGCACATCTTTTACGTTTATGCGTGTATGTTCTTAAGGCGAGAAAATAGTCGCTACCTTAGAATATTTTTTATTTGGAGAAATAATAATAATAAATTACATAGGTACGTATGCAAATGTATACAATCAATAACATCAGAAGTAAAAATCTGTGTCGCAAACTACCAACGGTGGGCGTCTGGAACCGTGAGTTATATATAATTTAATTGCTTACTTGCAGAGCCTTTACTCAAATACTTACTAGAAAATAAAAATGGAAATACGAGAACTATTACGTTGTTTAATGGGTACGCTGCCATAGCGCCAGCTCGGAATGTCATTCAAAAGCCTTGTTCAATATCTCCGTTCCTATAAGAGCAATCATTGTGAAATTTTGATAGCTCAGGCAGTATTTGTTCTCTATTTTTGTGTGTAAACTTCGTTGCTATAGTATAAGCCGTTTTTGAGTACGGTCATGTGTACGCTAGCTTGGTCGTTATGCTGGCGTACCCACTAAGAATGGTCATTATTTCTTAAACCAATGAGGCTCTATTTATTTTATTTTTGCACTGATTATGCTCTATTTACGCAGAGTTTTTTTAGGCATAACCCAATAATGCTTCGATTCTTCAGATAACAACACACTTATCGTTTTAATTTTCCCTGTAGTTCTTAAGAAGACATAATGAGACGGAAGATATTAGAAAATTTTACGGCTGCCTATTTTATTGAGCTGGGATTAATTCTTACAAGCTGCCACCGAAACCTATCTTTAGGCATCCATTTAATATACTCCAGTAGTTTCTGTTGACAGAAATACCAATACCTGTAGCCAAGTCGCATTCGAAAACAATATTTCTATTTAAAACTAGTGAAACGCCCGGTACTTTCCATTTTCCCCTGGAAATTACTTTAAATCCTTTCTCACAACAAAACGAAGCTAAACTAAAAATTTCAAGTCGGCTACACCACGAGACTTAATATTAAGATCTAAACAAACGCAAAACATTTTTTTATTGTCAGATCGATGAATTTCAACCGTTATCTCGATGAGTACATATTAGCTACAAGCCCAGCAAGGCCGTGAAAACTACACGTATTTCAAGACCTTTTCCTACTTTCATGAATCAACTGTTTTTTTAAATGGGTTGGGCCAATCTGCGAGCTTTATGCCACACAAGGATTGAATGAAAACATCAAGTTAGGCTAAAATCTTTAATACATATTAACAATGATATACTCTACAAGTTACAATAAACTTTTTATGATAAATTAAAACACACTGCGCATCGAATCCGACATATAATTGCGCTGCATTACGACAGTTAGTCGCGACATTGTATTGCTCCAAATACCAAAAGTAGCACAGGTTCAGTACTATTTTAAAATACATCTTAACCCTATTCTTTGTAAACAAAAATCTACTTATTGATAAATGTTACAGATAATTATTTGATGACACACAATAAAACACTATAGAATGAAGAAAATATCAAATCCATTATGAATAAGACCACATATTTAAAGCAGCGACATCTAGTTTCATATTTGAAAACTTTACCTATATTAAGAGATTATTCAAACCTGTACTACTTCGTCATAATCATTTAATTGATTTCTGTGATTTGTCTTGTTTCTATGTTACAAGTGTCAATTCAAAAATTAAAATTACTTTTAACTTTAGTCAAAGTACGTCAAAGGCGAAATGGTTTTCAAAACAATAAATTGTTTTCATACCACTACTGCTCGTAAGAAGTTGACTGGCGATATCGCCTGAATTGACACTTGTCTCGTACGAGTATTGGTAATGTTTAGTTTATCTGTTATAATGTAGGTAGAAAATAATTAAAATATACATAAAACAAATTTGGTGTGTGGAAATATTTAATCAGTGATTTCAGGTGTGGCAGAATATTAATAAGAATTCCTAACTGAATAGTGCCCTCGCGAAGTCAAAAGGTCAAACTGTTGCACCAGCTGTGGTCACGGGCAGACTCAAAGTAGTGTGTTCTAATCGCGAAAGTTTAAAAAAGCCCGTGTGTTGTTAAATATTTCCACCAAGCAAAAATCAACCTTAACTTATTGAACCTAAGATAATATGTTATGCATAGTGGTATTTATTCGATCTTAACCGACTTCCGAAATTGGAGGATGTATTAATTCTTTACTCATTTTAAAATACGGCTGAGTATAAGCCGATAGTAGATAGAGTCACCAACTTAGTTTCGGTTCTCCCAAGGAACCATCATCATCAGTTTGTTTCTCGAATGTGATTGCGTTTCTCACTCAAATATATCCGTGTTTTTAATGTTGATGATACCATAGATAAAAAAAACAAAGGATTTCGCACCAGCCCCCGATCGTGTCTTACCTAAAACTCCACCACCCTTTTCATTGAATACTCATCTGTCTATGTGGACCAGTAGCTTACTTTGCATTTTAAGCCTCTGATTTTCGCTCTCCAGTACAAACGTAGTTCCTTTTTCATTTCCAAGTGGCAAGTCCGATTCGAATGAAAATTTGCAGATATAATGGAAAAGAGATAATATGTCTCTTTTTCTTAAAACGGGCAATGAAAGTATTTACAAACAGTGTTTGTATGGAAAACCCGTTTTCCATGTATTTTGGTTTGTAATCGTTTTTAAGAAAAAGTGACGCACCACAGACACAGATTATTCCTATCCGATTATATCTGCGAAAAAACTTTTGAAACAGACTTGCCATTTCGAAATAAAAATGGAACTACGTTTGTATGGGAAAGTGAGACTACTAGGCTTATGTTAGAGTAGTTAGTTGTTTACTAGCATCGAATGACAAAACATGTCACTATTTTCGTATCATAGTCGTATGATATCCTTTGATTTTTTTTCTCAGTAAGTAAAATTCATAAGTTGAATATTTTCAAAAATTATAACTACCACTATGCCTAACTCGCATGGGATGGAAATCAACGTAGAAACACTCTTTTGACATTATTTCAATATAAATATGGCATTATAATACATATTGAACCCCGATCGTAAATTAATCCCCCCAGTTTTCACCATCGAGTCTCATCCCACACATGAAACTTAACAACAACTTAACATTTAACTTAAATCTACACCAAAAGGCCCCGGACTTCAGAATTCAACTTAAAATTTAACGCTATGCTATAAGACATACAGTTTTTAAGTGTTAATCAATGACTAGTTAAGTTTTCTTTGAGATCTTGTAAACCTGCCGTTATCTGAATGCGTGCGACGAATATATTCTAAGACTAAGAACTAAGCGGGCGCCCGGTGGTAGAAAAAACAACTGCTACATATATTATTTTATTTTACGACGGTGATATTGGGCCTTCATCTATTTTTTTAAGTTAAAGGCCGCAGGTGGAGGCGCACTTCATCCGGAATCCTCAACAAACTGAGGAACTGGCTATCTTACAACTAAATGTCGGAACACAACAATTTAAGAATTTACAAATGTTATAATGACACAAAAGTTCTGCGTCAGGACCCTCGTGGCTCAGTTAGTTCGAGCGTTTCCGGCCTTAGGAAAAGACGCGGGTTCGAATCCCGTCGCGGGTTGTGAATTTTTGTGTCATTATAACATTTGTAAATGTTGGCATTAGTAAAACCATGTGCAATCACTTGAAATATTTTTTGAATATTTGTTATTATGGCGACAGAATTAGGTAAGATAGTGGTAGCTAGCCAGGCGGAAGAACAAAGTCCTACCACCAACCAATAACAAAAATCTTGCAGCAATCCCAGAGGGTGGTTCTACCAGATATCTGGAATCAATTCGGGTATGCAACCCCTTCTCTTCACTCGTGACATTGGTATCCTAACCCCCTGATCCCAACCAAGTATTCCCAAGGAGGGTGGGTCAGGCGGTGGGCGGAGGAGGCGCAGGCACAGAGGCGGTTAGTTAGTATAAGCCCTATATAAAGAAATCTGTCTGAGTAACATTTAACGCACAAGTCAAACCAAAAGTCGTAGAGATTTGAAATTTTCAGATCTTCCCATCGCAGTGCGGTAAGTATTTTGGTGAATTCCCACGGAATGGCGGTAAAACAGTCCCGGGCGCTCCGCTAGTCAATATAATTACGACTCCCGCTATTTCGCTCTTTTATGTTTTCCAAAGGACGGTTTTGCCCAAGGTAGACCCACTGCGAGTGTTGGGTCAAGTAAATGTCGCACGCATTATCGGGTCCTTTTGTGCCGGATGTCTTGTCATGTTTGTCTGTTCGTTTAGTACCGTCGCGGTCGCGTGTCGGGGTGCGCCCGTCGAGGGTGGTTTATTCCTGGAATATTACAGGACAGGACATTAATTTCACGCAGCGCCATCTAGCCCCGAACTAAGCATAGCTTGTAACATGGGAACTAGATTACGGATAGAACACTTGAATACCTTTTTTGTTAATACATACGTACTCAAAACCCAAACACAGAACAAACATGTATATTCATCACACAAATGTTTGTCCTGGGTGAGAATCGAACCCACAGCCTACAGCACAGAAGGCAGAGTGACTACCAACTGAGCTATGAAGCTTGTCCCATACATTGTTATCAAGAATGCTTGAGCTATATTTTCGCAACACCTGAATCAAGTCGCGCGTTAGTATGGCCGAGCGTTAGACAAGGCGCCTCACCTGGATGAACAGGCGCCGGCGATCTCCAGGCGCCTGGAGACATCTGCTGACAAAATACATCGTTAGAAATACACACAATACAATATTCTTTATTGAACACCAAAAGTTCCTCAGTTAGTTGAGGATTCCGGGTGAAGTGCGCCTCCACCTTCGGCCTTATCTTAACTTGTAACCAGGTAAGATGAAGGAAAAGCGCTTCCCCGTCGTACAATAAAAAAATAAAAAAAGTTATTAAACTATGAACTAATTCAAATTCCAGTAAACAATGCAGTGCAAAAAAGCGTTCTAAAAGCGAGAATCTTCCAGACAACCTTTGCATGGACAGAACCCGGAGGATATAATGACATATAGGCGACCAACAAAATAGTTTGAAAAATACGCAGGTATACTAAAAACTAGCATTCGCAGATACTAATAATACAATATGCATAAACATACATAAACAACATATGAATAATACATACCTATTTACTACGCTAAATACATATTATAACATAAATATCTACTGTAAGAATTTTATATAAGATATTATGATAAATCCATATCTATACTAGTATCATTCATAATTGAAAAGTGTCAAGTTAGAAGGCCTAAGGTGGAAGCGCGCTTAACCCAGTATTTGTACGTTTATTATAATATTTTGTATTAGTATATATTTATATTAGGTCCTTACATATGAAATTGGCGTTTTGTCGTACTGGCCACTTTGATCTTAAATATCTCCTCTTTGGTTAGGAATTCCAAATTCAAATTTAAACAGCTATTTACTCATGCATTTGTGTTTCGAAAACCGTAATTCATTTGTTTTTTTCTCTTTTGCTTTTTTTTTCTGCGTCACTCATTTCACAAAATGGAAAACTTAAAATATCGCATTATTTACGAGTACGAGTTCCACCGTGGCACCAGTGCTGCAGAAACGGCTCGAAGGATTAATGATGTGTATGGTGGTGGTGTCGCAAAAGAAAACACGGTGCGTTTTTTGTTTCAACGCTTTCGTTCTGGAAATTTCGACCTGCAGAACAAGCCCCGTGGACGGCCGGAGACCAAGGTCGATAATGATGAATTGAAGGCTATTGTGGAAGCAGATCCATCGCAAACCACATCACAGTTAGCTGCAGGCTGCGGTGTTAGTGACAAAACCGTTTTAATCCACTTGAAGCAAATTGGGAAGGTGAAAAAGCTTGAAAGGTGGGTACCTCATGAATTGAGTGAAGCAAACCGACAAACGCGCGTTACATTACTCAACCGGCACAATAATGAAGGAATTTTAAATCGGATCATTACATGTGATGAAAAGTGGATCCTGTACGATAATCGTAAACGCTCATCGCAATGGCTGAACCCTGGTGAACCAGCAAAATCTTGCCCCAAGCGAAAATTGACTCAAAAAAGTTACTTGTAAGCGTTTGGTGGACTAGTGCCGGTGTCGTACACTATAGCTTTCTTAAATCTGGTCAGACGATTACGGCTGATGTCTATTGTCAGCAACTGCAAACCATGATGGAAAAGCTCGCTGTTAAACAACCGAGACTTTTCAATCGCTCTACGCCACTGCTGCTTCAAGACAACGCTAGATCACACACGGCCCAACAGACGACTACCAAATTAGAGGAGCTTCAATTGGAATGTCTAAGACATCCACCGTACTCTCCGGACCTTGCTCCAACAGATTACCATTTTTTTCGAAATTTGGATAACTTCTTGCAAGGAAAAAAATTCAATTCCGATGAGGCAGTCCAAACCGCTTTCAGAGATTTCATTGATTCCCGTCCGAATGGTTTTTTTAGTAAAGGGATCAATGAACTACCTATAAGATGGCAAAAGTGTATAGATAGCAATGGTACATACTTTGATTAATAAAATATATTTTAATATGAAAAAATTGCCTTTATGTTCCTCCCATACAAAACGCCAATTTCATATGTAAGGACCTAATATTAGTAGTTATTTTGTATGCATATAAAGGTATTTATAATTTTTGTTAGATAGACTTAAATTTTTTTCTTATTTAATTAAGTTAGTACGCCATCGTTTTTGTAATGTTTTCTGCCAATTTGGTTATTAGTTAGAAAATGCCTTGGCATTATGCTCAGCATTTGTGCAATATTTATCTATAAGTTTTGTACAATAAAGTGTTAAATAACAACCCAGAATCCTCAACTGTTTGAAGAACTAGCGTAGAACTAGTGGTAGGCGGACTTAAATAAAGTCCTACCACCAACCAAACCAAGCACAATATTCCACTCCCGCTGAGGAACGAACCCGGGAGCTCTGGATCTGAAATCGGTGGGTGGAACCACCAGACTACGGAGGCGGTAATGTTATAGTGTAAAATAGCGTTGCGTACCGACCTGCCTGAAGAGATACGGCGGGCGGTACTGCTGCGGCACGTGATGCCGCGGCAGGTAGCGGCGGTCCGGCCACGCACGCTCGTGGTAGTGCCGCCCTTCCGTCGCGTGTCTGTGTGTAAAGACAATATAACAACTATGTATTTATATTAGTAGTTAAGTTGTATGTAATTAAATATGAAGATATTTATGATTTTTTTATAGGTAGTATTTTAAAGTTTTCTTATATAAGTTAGTACACCATTGTATTTGTAATGTTTTCTGCCAAGTTGGTTAGCAGTTAGATAATGCCTTGGCATTATGCTCACCATTTGTCAATATTTTTATATTTGTACAATAGTGTTAAAAAAAAGACAAAGCTATTGTATAACATATTCTGATAGTTTATACGGTACTAACAAAACAGCATTTTTAACAACACATTTAAGGTACCAATAAATACTTTAAAGTTTATTTGTGACTTATTGGTAGCATAAAAGTGGTTAAATAAACAGTTTTATTAGTAGTACTTATTTTTTTATGTCTGTCGTTGTATTCATATTGTTTCATAAAAATTGCGATATTTGAAATTTTGTCTTAGAATTAACTTTCATGATAACTTTCCAATTATGTATTATCCCTTAGTGTATATATCCTTACACTTCTGGTCACCCTGAAAATGGTCAGTCTCAACGGAATGCTGTGATTGGTTCCGCCATTTTGATGACGTACTCAAGTGTCACGTGACTTTGACAGCTCTGAGTGCTAAACCTTGTTTGCTTGTATACTCGTTACCTTTTCTTCTTCTAGTGTGATCCCTTAGAATATGTTATTGTACTAAAGTTTTTTAATAGTAGAAGCCCTTTGTGAAAGGGCTCGTCCGGAGAATTACTACCACTATACCTATTTCGGCCGTAACGCAGCATCGCTGTGTTCCGGTTTGTAGGGTATTGCCGGTGAAATTACGGGCACGCGAGGCTTAACACCTTTATGCCTCGAGTTGGCGCGCGCAATGCAGTGCCGTGTAGGCTATGTTCTTTGTGGATGTGACCGTTAAAGCATTGTTATAGGTAAGAGTGCACTTAACACCAGCCCCCTCAGCACGGGGCGGGGATATAATTTTTGTCCTCTGTTTTTATCCACCTTCGAGAGCATTTTGTATCCCGTTGGTGGATAAAAACAGAGGACTAAATTTTTATCCCCTCCCCGTGCTGAGGGGGCTGGTGTACTTGCGTGTCGCGTCTCCTAGATGTAAAAAAAATAAAAAAAATATATATATGATTGATGTTATTATGTCAAAAGCTTACCTGTCATTGTAAGTCCTTTCCTGATTCCTATTATCGTGACTTCTGTCTTGAGTCCTCTCGTTGCTGACCGGAACAACGTCCGTTGCGATTTGCCTCGGCACTTCCACTTGAGTGTTTGGAGTTATTGTACTTTCTTGGACAAAACTATTTGTACTTATATTATCTTGTACTTGTACGTCTTTCGCGTTATTATCAGCTGAGCTACTGTTTCTTTGATAGTTCGCGTAGTGTTGTTTATCTTCGTTCCTATCTTCCGTGTTTATGCTTTCTTTGTCTTGATTATTTCTGTATTGGTATTGTATTTTTTCTGAGCATTTGTCTTGATTCTTGTTGTTGGTATAGCTACCGACTCTCTCTTGATAACTTCTGTCTACGTTATTCCTGTCAAGAGCGTTGCTTGTCAAATTGTTGCTGCTTCTGTCTTGATATTTACTAGCTTGTATGTTACCTTTGTCTTGTGTAATGTTTTTGTCCACTGTGTTGCTTCTGTCCACTGTGTTACTTCTGTCCACTGTGTTACATCTGTCCACTGTGTTACTTCTGTCCACTGTGTTACTTCTGTCCACTGTGTTACTACCTTGTGCGTTACAGTCAGTTCTATGAGTGTTACTGTATACATCTTTACTACTGTCAGCTCTGTTACTGAAGTCTTTCTCGTAATGTCTGTATCCATCGCCTCTTCCGTTGCGTTCCGTTCCGTTGTCGTATCGTCGACGGTAGTCGGGTCTGTCGTGACGGTACGAGTTGCTGTAATCGTACCGTCTGTCGTGTTGATGATCTGTGGGAATATTCATTATTAATAATATAAAAAAACATCAAATATGGACCCACATAATCACACCAACAGCCTATTAGTGTCCACTGCTGGACAGAGCTGAAGGGTTTTGCCTTTTGACATTTGCTTCGCGCTTGGCAGGCGGTTTGCTGATCACAGTAAAGGTGTAAATAATATAATATAATAAATAACAAGCCTCACAGCTCAGTTGGTAGTAGCTCTGCCTTCTGCGCTGTAGGTTGTGGGTTCGATTCCCATCCAGGACAAACATTTATGTGATGAATGTAGATGTTTGTTCTGTATTTGGGTGTTGTATTGTACGATAAGTATGTATTTACAACAAAAAAAAGTATCAATGTATTCTATCCGTAATCTAGTTCCCATATTACAAGCTGTGCTTAGTTTGGGACTAGATGGCGCTGTGTGAAATTAGTGTCCTGTAACATTTATTTATTTATTGAATATACAGAAGGATGCTGCTGTTGCTTCGGGTGAAATCCCTTAGTCGGCTTTTACGACCGGCATCGGCTGAGTTGGAGGGATCGATTCCTAAGCGGCGACCGCCAATATATTTCATCATATCAACAGCCATTTACTGCTACCATTATTATCCTGCCCATAATCACATAGTCTTAACAATGGAATATCTTATTCTAACACTTCTAACACTGTACTATAATCAATTATGTGACCCAGTTAGGTTGTAGCATTTTTGTACACTTATCTATATTTGTTTAGAACAATCATTTAAATGTTTAATTAAGTCGGTATTTTAATGTCAAGAAATTATTATAATATGTCGAGAAATTATTATAATATGCCAATAAATTAATACCTATACTTTCCTAACTATAAACAAAATTTCGAATCATCCAAGAACTCGTCAAGGCTATATCAATTGACGTTGTGTGACTTCAACTTCAACTTCTTTGATATGGCGTGCAACCGTTTTATCGATTCTGCCAGTGTCGAGTATTGCCAGTATCGTAAACAGAAAAAGTGCGAGAACAATATTGAATTAATTCCCTTTTTTTTTTAAATGGAGGGTTAATCTACAATCTATAAAATAAAAACACATACAAACACATGTTGTTAGTAAAAAATATATAAAAGCGATGAGGTTAGAGTGTGATGACCATATACAAAATTTACAGTTTAATGCTATTTTTATGTATAAATTTGCATAATATACAAATAAGGGGGGAAAAGATTAGGCTAAGGAGGGATTTGAGGGAAGTAGGACCAGGAATATCAGGAGGGAGCATATCGTGGAGAGATTGGTTTAAAGGGCATTGAAGAATATGTGATTCACGTTACCCCATCTAAGCCACATTCACACAGCGAGCTATTCCTAATCCTAATGACTTTAACTTTGTATAAATCCTATTTATACAAAGTTAAAGTCCTTCTACTTGACAAAACTATATATAAGATGAGTGAATACCTAAATAAAGACTACAATTATCTGAATGACCAATTTCAAGACTAGCGCTAATAATTATGTACTTTTCTACTTACTCGTTCTCTACGTCGGTATGTTCATTAGATACGTTTTTTATGTTAATCATAGTACTTAAGTTGTTATTATGTTTCATCCAAGTTGACGATGCCCCTTTACAGCTGAATCAAATTCCTGACTTACTTACCTATTACCTATCTATTTGTGATATTAATGTTTACTCTGTTATAAAAATATTATTTGACTAAAATTACCTAATTTTAAATGTTAAATGTGCATAGGTATTTGAAATAGTGTACTATCTATCATATTTATATTTTACATAATGTAATAGAATAAGTTGACGAGACACTGATGTCACATTAACTTTTTATAAAAATGTTAACTGTTGTCATCTTTTTCAATAAATAAATCTTATCTTATCTTTATCTAAATTTGGCCTGACGTTGTGTGAACGCGTGGCTTGTAATGACGATTGACAGCTATCAAGTTTACAGCACGACAGCCATTTTAAAACTAAAACTCCTTATAGTACTATTGAATGGCGACACGTTGAAGTCGAATTGCTATTTTCATTCAGCAAGGGGTATGACGACACTTTGAAGTCGAATTGCTATTTTCATTCAGCAAGGGGTAGTATCGTCCACAATGCTTCCTACAACGGTAGATAGGCTCCAACAATAGTTAATAAGGTCCTTTTAAACAAAAATATACCTGTGGCAGGAGACTTGTTGCCTTACATTCCATGTCAAGTAGTTTCCTTTTAGTCAAGCGTGCTCCAACTTAGGCCACATCGCCTTGTTTTACTTGTAAGCTGGTGGTCAAAGGGTTGACTATCACCAATAAATAGAAGAAAAATGATTTTTAAATTTATGTACAACTAGCTTTTGCCCGCGGCTTCGCTCGCGTTAAGAGGTATTATCATTAATTAGGTATAGTTTTTGCGGGTTTACTTTATTAATCCTAATTTTTTACACACGCTAAAGTCTCAGCCCGATCGGTTTAAAATTGACAAAGATTCATACAAACTTTCATCCCCTATTTTATCCCCTTTGGGGTAGGATTAATCGAAACCCTTTCTTAGCGGATGCCTACGTCACAACATCTACCTGCATGCCAAATTTCAGCCCGATCCGTCCAGTGGTTTGGGCTGTGCGTTGATAGATCACTATGTCAGTCAGTCAGTCACCTTTGAGTTATATATATTTAGAAGATTAAAATAATACGAGGGTGTAGTTATTTTGTGTGCAAGTTGTGATGACGACGAGACTCACATGTGTTGGCTTGAATGTTCCGAATGGAGTTGACAATGGCGCGCGCCGCAGAAGTTAGCTGTATGTTGTCTGTTGCACTGAAAATAAAAAAGAAACCATAGTTAACTTTTATCTTTAGGCTTTTAGGAAAACTTACAGCTAGGTACATTTATTTATACTTATAGATAATCCATTTTGACATATTTTGAGCTGTTAATGAATTTTTTGACATGCCTCTAGGAGAATCACATTTTATTTGACTTATAATATATACATAGTAAATAATTATATGATAAGGTCAATTAGAAGTTTCCACAGATAACATTTTGACTAGACAAGTATATATAAAACAGTTCAAAATAGACGATAAAGTGAAGCTACGATTAATATAGAAATGTAAAAAAAAACAATAAAATTGCAAGGGCGTGTAAGGAACGTAAGTTTGGACGTCCCTGACTACCCGCTAGTAAGTGACTCATAAGATCCACGCTCTACACCCCTCATAGCTTAGTTGGTAGTAACTCTGCCTTCTGCGCTGTAGGTTGTGGGTTCGATTCCCATCCAGAACAAATATTTATGTGATGAATATTGATGTTAGTTCTGTGTTAGGGTGTTTTATTATTAATTGTATGATGAATATTTACAAAAATGTACCATTATAATACGGTAATAATAGTACCGATATCTAGTTTCCATATTACAAGCTTTGCTTATTTCAGGCCTAGATGGCGCTGTGTGAAATTAATGTCCTGTAATTTGTAAGCTCTGGGATGATTCTCGAAAGCGAAAAAGTCACGAATCTCTGTTACTTACTTAATGAAGTTATACTTTTTTTGGCGCGTTAGAGTAGAGATAAAGTCTGTGGGTGAATTTTTACGATGCGCACATGTAATGAAAACCATGAAATTAGTCAGTAGATCTCCCTTTATATTATTTGTTTTATGAGAAGTGATATCTTTACTGAAGGCCCAGTAGTCTCACTTTCCCATAGACACATAGTTCCATTTTCATTTTGTAATGGCAAGTCTGATTCAAAAGATATTTTAAAGGTATAATCGGATATAGATCATCTATGTCTGTGGCGCGTTAGTTTTTCTATAAAACGAATACAAATCAAAATATATGATTTCATACACTCTTTACAATATAGTTTCATTGTTACTGCGTTTTAAGAAAAAGCAGCGCGCCACAGACACGGATAATCTCTTTCCGATTTTACCTGCAAAATTTCGAGTGGGTGGGTGGATGAATTTGGAGAGCGAAAATCAGCGGTACTCAGGGATCCTCTTAAGATATTTATTTCGTTATGATATATTTTCTTCACCCTAGATCTACCCCTACCGGCATTGTGAAAAAAGTCTTGTAAATATATATTTATATTCATTTATTTATATTAAAACGTACCCAGTGATACTCCCATTGTAGTTGACCGGATAGCTCCCCAGAATCCCGCTCCCGCTATTTCTCTTCCAATCGTAACTCCTTTGATAATTCTCTCTCTGGTAACTCTCTCTCTGATAACTCTCTCTCTGCATCATTCCCTCTTTGATCAGGTTTATCTTGGCAGCGATCTCCTGGTTCTGTCTGTCGAAGGTTTCGTATTTCTCTTCGGGGGTAGTGAGGGTAGTTCCGCGGGTGGTAGGGAGAGAGTTGCGTTTCCTGTGGTTGTCTATTAGGGGGTAGACGGGTTGGCAGATTGGGTAGGGTTGTTGAACTACCTGAAATCAGAACACGGTCTTAAAATTATACAGATTAACGCAGCTACCCAAAATGTTTCAAGATTAAGGTATTTTTTTTTAATTTTTTTTATTGGTGATACTCAAGCGATTGACCAGCCTATATGTACCACAAGTAAAGATGTCTTAGTATCTGTCTGGATTTAGACTTAAAAATATGTGGTCTGCTAGTGGAAGTCCCATACAAATCGGGTCATTTTTTTTATTGTACGACTGGGAATCTCTTGCCCTCCATAATTAAATTGTTGTTATGGCGACATAATTTAAGGTGGTGGTAGCTAGGTGGACTTAATCCAATTCCTACCACCAACCAAACTAAACACATTTTTTTTAATTGTACGACGCGGAAGCGCTTTGTCTTCATCTCCTGGTTACAAGTTAAAATAACGCCAAAGGTGGAGGCGCACTTCACCCGGAATCCTCAACTGTTTGAAGAACTGGCTATCACTCTAAATTAATGAACACAACAATTTATGAATTGTCATGGCGACAGAATTAGGTAAGATATTCCCCTGGGGATCGAACCCGGGACCTCTGGATCGCCGACCGGTCGAACCACTAGACCACTCGACAGACAGCGAAAGGCCTAAAAGTTTCAAGTACCTGTGGGTACAAGATGTTGTAGTGCGCATAATGCTGCGGCTGTTGGTACACCACCGGACACATTTGCTGGGTCTGCAATGGCCACTGCATTGCGTCTTGGTACTGAAGCTGTAATAAATCACGGTTTTAACTAGTAACTCTGTAAAGTAGCTGACAGATGGGTAATCGCTGTCTCGCAAACGTTGGCGTGACGAGCTGACTGCATTTTACCCGGACTGGGGGGAAACGGCGGATGACCGCAAATCTTGGAAGGATATGGAGACCTTTGCCCTGCAGTGGGACAGAATAGGTTGAAAAAAAAACCTAGTCTCACAGCTCAGTTGGTCACAGCTCTGCCTTCTACGTCGCTGGTTTAGGGTTCGATTTCGTGTTTCTTTTTTTTCCCTTAATAAATAAATCCTTATTAAATTATAATCTTAACACAAAAGTTATTTTTAGTTATTTGAAAACGATACTCAAAATTTAATGAAGAAATATAGTATACATCACTTTATAAATTAACACTAAATCACTGATGTACAAAATGTGTGTCCCAGCAAAATTTCCAAGTCAGTATTGGGTTCGGATAAGATCCTAATGAATATGTATTTATTTATTTAACTTTCATTAACACGGTTAACACCAATTACATTATTAAGCAACAAATGAAAATAGAAAATAATTCAAACATTAGAATAAAATACACACATAAAAATAATATTAAAACTCCATTTACATATAAACTCGCAAACTATACAAGACATACCAATATATAGTGTATAATTAGTACGTATTTACATCAAAAAGTATTTTATTCGTCATCCAATTCCCCATATTACAAGCTTTTAGTTTGGGTCGTTGTTGCGCTGTGTGAAATGAATGTACCAATTGTATCAAAAAACCAGATGGACCAATCTAAAAATAAACGCCCCTCCTCTTTGTCACTGGTCGTTCAGTCACCGATGGTGAATAACAACCAATGACAGATCATACTACATTATAACAGGACAGGACATTCATTTCACACAGCGTCATCTAGTCCCAAACTAAGCAAAGCTTGAAATTTGGGGAATTGGATGACGAATAAAATACTTTTTTATATAGATACGTACTAATGATACACTATATATTGGTAGTATAGTTTGCGAGTTTATATGTAAATTGAGTGGAAATTAACGTGTATTACGTCTATACAGAATTTTTGCATTTGTGTGTAATCGTAACTTTACTCATCATATAATTTAAATAATACAAATAGTTGAATGTTTGGAACATGTGGTTCCAAACATTTTACAAACTATTTGGATTAACTTTAGTGCATACAATAATGCATATATTACCTATTTTATTGTTTAAATGCAGATATTTTATAATGGCGTCAGTTTTAAAATCCATTTTTTTTTCTGTAAACCTATCCTGTATTTGAAAAATCTATTGATATACATTTTTTTTATATTTACTTTTCCTATGATTATTAATTATTGTTGATTATGTTTATTTCACTAAGTAATGTAATATCATAAAAGTTTAATTTGAAATTCAAAATGGCGGACACATATTTTAAGATGTCGGTACAAACTAGATTTGTCGTCAATTTCCAAATGGCATATCCTATCCAAATGAAGTCGAAGTATAATCGAATAAGGACAATCGGTGTTTGTGGTGTGATAGAGCGTTACTTTAAAATAAATAGGAATACAATTATTAAAAGATATGTATACAAATTGCAAAGTTTTGCCATAAAGACTAAATTTTCCACATATTCTGGTTTTATGGTGTCTTTGAAACAAATAACGCACCACAACAGACACAGATTGTCATAAATTAACGAAAAACGTCATATCGTCTACGTAACGCCACGGAATACATTCCCATCAATATTTTTCAAAATGCTTTCACAGTCCAGCAAACTAACAAAACCCACTACAAAAAGAAGCTACCCTGAAAATATCACGATCGTAGTCAGACAGCTACACAACCATTTTGTATGGTTACATAATAGTATACCCGGTATATATTTACATAACAATTTTCCGGGTATATGTTTAGATAATAGTTTACCGGGTACATGTTTACATAATAGTTTACCGGGTATGTTTACATAATTAATAGTTTATCGGGTATATATTTAGATAATGGTTTAGCGGGTATATGTTTAGATAATAGTTTTCCGAGTATATGTTTAGATAATAGCTTACGGGGTATTGTAGTATTTGCGGTTGTAGCACGCCGGGTAGTGGGTAGACGGGCGGCAACGTAGGCACCGCTATTTCCGGGCTGTAGGGCACACTGTAACTGAAACAAAGTAAGTTAATTATATTTTTTTGCGATTAGAACACATTATTTAACATAATGTATGCCTATTGCAGGCAGAACATGGTCGAGCAAACTAACAAACTAAATACAAAAAACTTTTTGTACTACCTGTGTTTCGGACAAATAAAGTATTGGTGTTTTGATACGAAAAATGCGGGTATTTATCGCGTATTTTACATATACAAATATAACTAATAAATAAAATGAACAATAATAATTAAACTATGTACTTTTGTGACTTGTTAGTTTTGGAAAGCCGGGTTGAGAAGCTGGACTAGTCATAATTTGAGCTTCAGCTCATTCATGGTGAGATTTCCAACAGAACGCCTTTCGACCTTTCTGAGTCCTATTTTATGGACGAATGGGGGTGAAGGGTGATGGGTCGCCTGTTACGAGACCCCCGCACCGTAGCACGTCAGCGACATCACGTGTGCCTTTGGTTAAGTAACAAGCTTCATAGCTCAGTTGGTAGTAACTCTGCCTTCTGCGCTGTAGGCTGTGGGTTCGATTCCCATCCAGGACAAACATTTGTGTGATGAGTATACATGTTTGTTCTGTGTTTGGGTGTTGTATCATATAGTACGTGTGTATTTACAAAAGTATTTAAGTATTCTATCCGTAATCTAGTTCCCATGTTACAAGCTATGCTTAGTTAGGGGCTTGATGGCGCTGTGTAAAAAATAATGTCCCGTAATATTTTAGTACCGCCTCTGTGGTCTAGTGGTTCAGCCCACCGATTTTCAGATCCAGAGGTCCCGGGCTCGATCCCCATGGGGAGTACAATATATTGTGCTTGGTTTGGTTGGTGGTAGGACTTTGTTTAAGTCCGCCTGGCTAGCTACCACCATCTTACCGAATTATGTCGCCATAACAAAAAATCTAAAAGTGTTGTCCGGCATTTGGAGGCAAGATAGCCAGTTCCTTAGTTAGTTGAGGATTCCGGGTGAAGTGCGCCTCCACCTTCGGCTTTATCTCAACTTGTCATCAGGTGAGATAAAGGCCTTGGCCTTGGCGCCCGTCGTACAATGAAAAATACCGTAAAATAGTTATAATTTGGTATGTACTAGTTTTAAGGTATATTATTAATATGGGTCTTGGAATTAGTATTTAACATCCTGTACTATTCTTACGTTCCCTGAAATATATGTTTTTTTTTTATTGTACGACGGGGCCTTCATCTCACCTAAGTTGAGATAAGGCCATATAATTATGTATATTATTGTTACGCCAGTCAGAAACGTCTAGAATATTCGCGAGCCTTCGCATACTTCCGAGAAAAAACAATAACACAAAAGGATGATTTATGACCGCCGCGCCAGATTACGCAACAGTTAGCGGCGCGACCATTCCCGCGCTTACTAGAACTTTCGATAGAGTTGGATATAAATTGACGCGCGATTCGGAAGCAAGGCAGTATTCGATTACGATACAGCGAGTTAACATCAAGTGATATTCGAGTGCGATAACAGTGTTTAGTGATTCGGTAGTGTAACTAAGTAGTGTTGTACTGTGTTTGAGAGTAATTAGTTTGGTGCTGAATAAACGTCTCTTATTTTGAGTAATGACCGGTTGCTTTTAATTCTTACGAACCCCAGCTCGTAACATTATTAATATTTATATAACATTCTTACAAAACATAAAGTTTGAACACTTTTTGTATTTACCTCCGTTGCGGCTGCACTTGCGTCTGTACCGACGACGGCTCGACGCACGCGCTGTAAGCCGCCGTATAGTCTACCGGCGCGTAGGGATAGCTCGGATCTAGGGACAAACCAACAAACAAACTAACAAACAAACAATCCTTACCAGTTTCACCACTAAAGTCAGGATAACTGCATCTTCTTTATTATCAGTAATTAATATATATTATATATCACTTTCAAAACTTGCGTGAGTGGTACTATACATTTCAAAACACGGGTTTTACTCACGTATACGATTATGTTGATGAAGGCACCAACGGTTTGGTGCCTGAAACACGGGTTTTACTCACGTAGGCACTAAACCGTTGGTGTCTACATCAACAAAATTGTAAACGTGAGTAAAACGCGTGTTTTAAAATATATATATTATAAATAAAATATATATACAATGACAAATTCTTAAGTTATTTTATTCAGTACCTATAATAGTTTGTGTATTTTCTGTGTATTCACTTTAGATATTAGGTGTGGAGGTCTATTGGGGAAATTCTGTTTTCTGTAATATGACATATCTAAGTGCATTGAAAATGTTTATTGATGAAATAAAATATTTGATTTGAATTTGATTTTTTTTTCCGCCTCTGTGGTCTAGTGGTCCGCCACCCGGTGTAAGATCTAGAGGTCCCGGGTTCGATCCCCATGGGGAGTACAATATTGAGCTTGGTTTGGTTGGTGGTAGGACTTTGTTTAAGTCCGCCTGGCTAGCTACCACCATCATATCATCTATCGTAAGATAGCCAGTTTCTCATCAATTAGTTGAGGATTCCGGGTGAAGTTCGTCTCCACCTTCGGCCTTATCTTGTGACCAGGTGAGATGAAGGCCAAGCGCATCCCGTTGTTCAAAAAAAAAAAACGTTAATTATTCTGAACCAGGAAGAACATAAAGGCAAGGCATCAGGGCAAGCGGGCAAACATGTTTTTTGTGCGACGGGGAAGAGCTTGGCCTTCATCTCACCTGGGGCCCAACCGGGTATTTCGACGAAGTTCATTGCCATCTTATGATTTCTTCTCCATATTCATCTCTAGATAAGTCTGCAATGCTACCGCCATTCTTTATGAAGTTCATCAATGTTATGATGGGATTCCTAGCATACAATGGAATAAGGATTTCAAAAGGAAACAAGTATATCATGAGGGAAACGCAACGATTTTATAAAAATGCGTAATCACATTTTTTTTTAATTTAGATGGTCATTTATTGATACTCTGTAGTGCTTATTATTTTTATTTCAGTAATTTTACCATAAAACTAATTATTTTACTCAAAAAACCGAAAAATATTATTATGCAAACGCAACAAAACGCTGTGGCCAACCAAAGAAAGTTTCCTAGCATGTGTTAACTTTTCAGATGGGAAACGCCATTTTGGATTTCACACTTGTGATACCCGGTAGGTGAAAATCATTTTAATTTCATATGAAGCTGATTTTAAGCCAATGGAGATCGGCTTCGCCTTAGGCGGTTCGGGCCCAGGTTACAAGTTGAGCCGCCAGTATAAAGTATTTATATTTACCGATTCTGAAGGTAGTTTCAGGCTGCTGAGGCGGAGTTGGTACCTTCTGTTCGTCGCCAGGCGGCGGCAACATCGTCTGGTATAACGATTGCTGTAAATGTTCCTGTTGGCAAACAATCGTTTATTTACGTTCAAATAACTTTATTCTCATACGAACACACGGCTCACTTAAAATGAGCAACAAATTTATCTAGGTTTATACATTTTAACTAACCTCTCGTACGTAAAATTAGATTACGACTTAATATTGTTTAACTAAATATTATGTATAACAAGAAGATAGTTCCTTCAAATTACTAAACATTATAATTAGTATTTGATTCTTTAAAAAGATTGTATGTAATAAATTGACAGGCCAGTTGTTAGTAGCTCTGCCTTCTACGCTACGTTTGAAGGTTGGCCTTTCAAACAAAAAAAAATTTACAAATCGGTCCACGCGTCTTCGAGTAATCGGGGAACATACCTAAAAAAGAAAACATTCCGACGAATTGAGATCTTCCTTTTTTGAAGTCGGACAAAAACAGTCAATCCTGTCAATAAATATGAAACATACGCGTTTATGCCAAAAGTAAAATTGGACGGTAAAGTTGAGGTATCTTTTTATTATACGACGGGGAAGCGCTTGTCCTTCATCTCACCTGGTTATAAGTTGAGATAAGGCCGAAGGTGGAGGCGCACTTCACCCGGAATCCTCAACAAACTGAGGAACTGGCTATCTTACCTCTAAATGCCGGAACACAACTATTTATTTGTATTGTTGTTATGGCGACAGAATAAGGTAGGGTGGTGGTGGCTATTTATAAATGAATTAAAACAAAGCAAAATATATTGTACTCCCGCCGGGGATCGAGCCCGGGACCTCTGGATCTGAAATCGGTGGGTTGAACCACTAGACCACAGATACGGTTATATCTCATGGCGAAACATCCCTTACCACTCTGCATTGATTAGGGTTCGGCAAGTATTGGTAGCCTGCCGAAACGTTCGCTTGATACATCATATTGGTGAGAGACACAGCGCCTGGAACAATACAGTTGATTAAGATACAGAAGTACCATAATTAGTAATGTTTCCCATATCACAAGTTTTGCTTAGTTTGAGCTGCGCTGTGTAAAAAATAATGTCCTGTATTTTTTTTTATATCACTTGATAGCATATTGATTCAGGCGTTATTTTGCGCAAATGCATTGTTACAAAATAAATAATCTGAAAACAGAGAGACATACAGCAACAAATCCGCTGAATTAGTTTGAAAAAATCCAAATCGACAAAACAATCACATGTGTGTAACTTTTTACTCACGCATGTTAGGGTCTTGTATGATCGGCGCGACCTTGGCTTGCGGCAACATATTAATGTTTGTCACGTCGATGTCTGGCTGGATGTATGTCATATCCGGCGGCGACTGTACCTACAAACCAACATTCATAATGAAATGTGTTTTAATGGGTTATTGAATATGCTTTTGGCGACATAGGTCTATCAGGAATAATGACTAGGTATAAAAATGTCGAATTTATAAAATATAATTGTTGAAGGCTATTTATGCCGAGATATAGAAATGACGATATTTACAAATGTCAATATGTAAAAATGTCTATAACCCAGAAAGTATAAGTATAGAAATGCCGACATTTAAAAATGTAAACATATTATTTTGGCAAGATTATGATCCAGAACGTCTAAGTATAAAAATGTTACCATAATGAGACACTTCATGTGATTACACTTAACATGAAGGTTAACTAACATGTAGGTGGAAAACCTCTTTAGAGGTAGGAAGATATATACAATCTATTTGAAATACCCATGACTGAAGTAAACTGATATTTATATGCCGTCATTTTTATACTTAGGTAACAATCACCTTCGACTTTTATTTGATATCGGCATTTTTATACTGAGTTAATAATATATGTCTCCAATTTTCTTTCTTGACAATATCACGTTCTAGTCATTTTTATACCTAGTCGTTATTCCTGATAGACCTAAGTCGCCAAAAGCATTCTTAGGTTTAGTTTGATTTCTTAAATTTAATATTATCTCTTATTATCTCTTCTTATGTATCATAGTTTATTATGGAACTTTTTGATTTGATTTGTTTTGTTTTTTTTTCGGAGGAGGGCGCTGACTCTGCTACTTAGTTTTGTATTAAACTTTTGCAGTGTCATCGTTCCAATTACAACGTATGTACCTTAAAATTGATAGTTCCCAATAAATCTTTTTGAAAAAAAAAAGACAAATTATTTGATCACAAACATTCAAAATTTAAATCTAAATCATCGTATATTCAGTAAGGTTTTTTTTGGAGCACTTTGAAACGTCAATTCTGCCGCCTTTTCGGGACCGCGACCAGCACACTAGGAAAACGTTAAGATCTTCGGGCTAGTTATTTATGAACCGTTACTAACAGCTTAAGATGATCATATACCGCGTAATTGTCTATACGCTGTACAAACAAACATCTGTGTGATGAATATAAATGTTTGTTCTGTGTTTGGGTGTTGTATTGTATGATAAGTATCTATTTAAAAAAAAAATCCGTGATCTTATTACCATATTAGGTAAGAGCTTTGCTTAGTTTGGGACTAGATGGCGCTGTTTAAAATGAATGTCCTGTTCTGTAATATTTAATGAAATTGGTACCCAAACTAGCACGATATTTGTGATGGCGTACTGAACGTTTATCTAAGCTTTACATTTTGTATACTGTACATACCTCTTCATTAGATCGCTGGTTGAGACTAGCAAATGGTCCATAGTACACGGTGTCCTTGAAGGTGCCCGCTTTGGGCACGATCGAAGCGTTCTGATTGGTTACCACGGTCGCCTCTGGCATCTGATTGGTCTAGAGACAGATGACGCACATAAGTACGTTATTGCCTTATACAGACGCATCCGACTATCGTTCAGTAACTACTTTGAACAATTTTATGTACTGACTGACTGACAGAGCACAGCCTAAGTCGGTGGATGTTGCAATATGAAATTTGGTTCCTTTTATAATGAAAATGAGCATAAGAGGGATTTTTTTTAAATCATCTTCTAAGACGGTGAAATAGGGGAGAATCTTATTTAAACGAATTTTTACAAAAAATATATGTATCAATATTGTGCTTGGTTCGGTTTGTGGAAAGACTTTCCGCCAGGCTGGCTAGCTACCACCATCATACTTAAGTCTGGTCGCCATAACAACAATTCAAACTTGTGTTCCGGCATTTAAAGGTAAGATAGCCAGTTCCTCAGACTGTTGAGGATTCCGGGTGAAGTGCGCCTCCACCTTCAGCCTTATCTTAACTTGTGACCAAGTTTTCGTCAAACCAGTATTCGACCTGGGACGCTACCGCCGACGGCGAAGCCGATCTCCATTGATGGCTTTAAATTAGCTTCATGAGAATTAGAAACGATTTTTACCGTCAAATGTACTGAACGGATAGTGTTCAGGAATGACACCTGTCACAATATTGACTCATTCACTGTCATCTGACAGTTTGAAGAGTTTTGCCGTTCAATTTTGATCATGAATGACACTTTGAATTCTGTTTTGAACTGAACAAGTACCTAAGTTAACTAATTACTTTTCCCTTGGTGAATACATGTTACATTTTCCTCATGAACAATAAAGATCTCTAATATCTACATTACATAAAATCTATGTGTTGTGTTGTGGAGTGATTTCGGCTGGGCTTCGCGAAGTGAAGGTGTGCTTGCTGGGAGAAACATCTGGGTAACCCGGCTGCTATAAGGTTTGAATTTTAGTAAGGTCCGAGCTGATTCTCAGCCTAAAGTAGACCTCGTTCTATCTAGATCTCTTCCCGTGGCGGTTACAGCTTTAAAGGTACGTGAAGTTCTAGCTTTTTGAAACATACTCTTTCAGCACGACAGAACACATATTATTGCAAAATTTGCATTATCTTGTAGCCTCTTTTAATATAATAAAATTCATAATTTACAGTCCACTGCCCAAACAGATAGGTTTCATAACATGTGTACACTTTTGAGATGGGAAACGCCATTTCGGATATGACACATACCTAAATCGGTAAAAATCGTTTCTAGTTCTCATGGAGCTAATTTAAAGCCATCAATGGAGATCGGCTTCGCCGTCGGCGGTAGCGTCCCTGGAGTCGAATAAAAAATGAATAAATAAACAAATTTACGAATTTAATTAAACGTAAAGATTCAACAGTTTTTGTCTGATTTAGGACACTCTTATTTTAAGTATGTAATCTAGCAATTTCATACATACCTCTTCATTGTACTTCTGGTTGAGACTAGCGTAAGGTCCATAGTACACGGTATCTTGGTAGCTTCCCGCTTTGGGCACGTTCGGAGCGCTGTGATTGGCTGTCACGGTCGCCGCTGGCTCCTGATTGGTCGGCTCTGGCTTGCGATTGTTGTATGCTTGTGGCGGTTCGTAGACTTTGTTTGCGGTCGACGGATTCGGTGGTTCCTGCGGCTGTGTTGGAACATTCTTTAATTTATAAATATATACATATTACAGGACATTCATTTTACACAGCGCCATCTAGCCACAAACTAAGCACAGCTTGTAATATGGGAACTAGATCACGGATTAAATACTTCTGGAAAGCTCTCTTATTCGTAGACAACATCGTTGACCAGGTAATGCCCAGGCAAGCATCGGGATCAAGAGCATATTTCAAATAAATAATATATATATATATATATTGTGAAATATAATGAATATTATATTATATTATATATATTATAATGAAAGTTCTGTATTACACATTTGTCCATACAAAGGTTGCCAGGAAGAGATCGCTTTCAGCGGTAAGACCGCGAATTATGCATTTTTTTTTATATTTATAATATTTAGTTCATATTACCTTTGGTGTTCAATAGAGAATACTGTATTGTAATTTGCGTCAGTTGATTTTTTATTTGGTTAAATTCTTTTAAGTTACTTACCTTTGTTTGCGGCGTTTCCTGAGTCTCCTGTGCTTCATATTCGCAGTAGTACTCCTGAGTCTGTTGACATTCAGCGTCTGTGACACACCAAATAATATTATTTTTGTTTTAGTCTGTGTTTTGTGAGTGGGTGAGCAAACAGATGGATGGATTGTTTTTTACTTTTTTTTTAATTGTTTGACGGGTAAGCACTTGGCCTTCATCTCTGGTTACAAGTAGAGATAGATCCGAAGGTGGAGGTGCACTTCACCCGGAATCCTCAACTAACTGAGAAACTGGCATCTTACCTCTAAATGCCGGAACACAATCATTTTTAGAATTGTTATTATGGCGACAGGATTATTTAAGATGGTGGTAGCTAGCCAGGCGGACTTAACAAAGTCCTACCACCAACCAAACCAAGCACAATATATTGTACTCCCCATGGGGATCGAACCATTTTTCATTTCATTTATTTTATTTATATCAGAAACAATTAAAAAATCGTGTTTGAAAATACTTAATACAATAAAAACATAGACATTAACAATAATAATTAAGGATATAATAATAATTACAAATTATAATACAAATACCTATACCTACTTAATAAATCTAGTAAGTCGGAAATTATTATTCTTTGTCAAAAAAGTCTTATTATTTGTCAAGAAATCTTCCACAGAGTAGAAACACCCCTTCAACAAAAGCTTTTTTAACTTGGAATTGAAAATGTTCGCACTATCTAAAATTTTTAAGTTATTTGGTAGAGCATTAAATAATTTAACAGCCTGGTACCTACAGCAATGCTTGGCGATGTTGAGCCTTGGAATGAGAGTTGTCTCTATGTCTTTTCTTCTTGTTATGGATCGGGTCATTTTTTTATCTGCTGTTTCATATCGAAAAGGATGCTTTACAATGTAATTTAATGTCACCAAAACCCGGGAGCTCTGGATCTGAAATCGGTGGGTTGAACCACTAGACCACAGAGGCGGTTAAATGTGTGTATTGTGGCATCATGTGGGTTGGACTTCACTGAGTTTATGGAGATGACATCTCTACCAAATATTTTAAGCTCCTATTTGCAGTTCATCGTGAGGCAAGGATTGCGATATTAAAATTATCATTATAAATTAAAAAATGCTCAACTGTATATCACGTGCAGAAATAATACGCCGTTTTCTAATGGTTCGTATAATTACCGTGATCAATGAAGGAATGCTGCTTTTCCAAACGGCCGCGTCTTTTCTCATTGTTTTGGTCATTCTGAAAAAAAAAATACAATCAAATTCAAAAACTTATCCAAATGTAGTATGTTTTCGACTTGATACAACTATAATAACGATGGCCGAATGGTGAAACCTCTCCAGCTCAGCCCGCGGATATCATAGAAGCCGACTATAGGACCTCACAAGGAGAAGCCGACTATAGGACCTCACAAGGAGAAGCAGCATCTGTGGATCATCCCCCCTTCCTTGCATCGGGATCCTCATATCGTGACCTCCAAATAATATCTTTGCATAATAGTTGGCAACATAATGATCTTATAGCTGGTGGTAGGGAAAGGTCCGCCTGGCTTACCGGGTTCGATCCCCATGGGGAGTACAATATATTGTGCTTGGTTTGGTTGGTGGTAGGACTTTGTTTAAGTCCGCCTGGCTAGCTACCGCCATCTTACCTAAATCTATCGCCATAACAACAATTCTAAAATAGTTGTGTTCCGGCATTAAGAGGTAAGATCGCCAGCTCAGACTGTTGAGGATTCCGGGTGAAGTGCGCCTCCACCTTCGGCCTTGTCATAGCTTGTAACCAGGTGAGATGAAGGCCAAGCGCTTCCCCGTCGTACAATAAAATAGTACGTAAGTACATAGACCTTATCCTGTTGGGAAATGCCCAGGCAAGGCCACGTTGCCCATTTAGCTCAAAAAATAGTGTTAGATCGCATACTTTAGCCAGTTCCACTCCTCCATAGCCCTCGTATAAGACGGGCGGGTTCTCCGGGTCGAATTGATACACGCTACCGTCTGGATTGGTCAGAGGTCTGCCGGTCTGGGAAAACGAAACATATGTTTGTGTTTTGTTTGTGTTATGTTTGTGCGATTGGAAAACTACCAGGTAGAAGCAGTAAAGTAATCTAGTTATTTATAATTACGTTTAAAAACTAAACAGAAAACCGACTGCAATGAATAATGACACAATTTCGTTTACCCGGATGACGTCTTTTCCAATTATTTTGATGACAGATAGACGAACAGACAGACGCGTGATCCTATAAGTGGTCCATTTTTTCCTTATTCTGAGATAATACACCCTAAAAATACTCAAATCGCTTCAAGTGTGCCTATAATATGTGAAGAGTTCCCACGATTTCTCCAGGATCCCATCATCAGATCCTGACCTGATGGCGATTGGACCACCCGTGAAGTATACTCTTTCAAACGAAAAATGAATTTTCAAAATCGGTCCAGGCGTCTTCGAGTAATCGGGGAACATACAGTTAAAAATACTTGTATTCCTTTCTCAGACTGTTGAGGATTCCGGGTGAAGTGCGCCTCCACCTTCGGCCTTATCATAGCTTGTATCTAAACGAGATGAAGGCCAAGAGTTTCCTAGTTGTACAATAAAAAAAAAAATGATGTAAAACTCAAAGTTCACATGGATGATCCTTTTATAATATTGCAATAGTAAGAAAACGTTAATATATGTACATTAAACAAAGGTAGACGAGATGTTTCCTCGTACGAATAGAAAAATCCTCGTAGTATGTTCGGTTCAGTTAAGAGAGCCCAAAGGCAAGGGGGCAAGAGGGCCCAGGGGACGGAGGACAGCGAGTAGGTCCCATTTGTTCTATGGAACATGACGTCATCAAACAAATGAGACATTTTCTTCCCATTTTTTTCCATAGAGCTACATACTAGCTTTTCATCCGATTTTCATGCCATAGAACAAAATGCAAATCAGATTTTCCCAAAACCTTCCATGATTCTGCCTGCCTAAATGACACTGACAACTGTCATACCTGAATAAATAATAATAAATAAAAATAAAATAAATCGGAAACGTGGGGAGGACTCTCCAGATTATGTAGAGGATTCTCAATCTCAGAGCATTCTAGTACCACCAGTTCACAAGAAATATAATCTAAAGAGATCTCATTTACCTTGTCCTATAGAACAATTTGAGAAATAAAAGTATTACATGTTCTATAGTACAAAATAAGAAAAAAATATCAAAAAAAAAAAACATATATTATGATAATATTATGAATAATTGACAAGATAACATACCTGCGGGTGCAAGACGAGCGCGCCGCAAGGCACCCGCGACAGATCAGTGACCGCCCACACTACGGGCCCGGAAGGACACCCCCCGCAAGGCTCGGGGGTTCCGCCACCTGGAAATATACTTTATATACACTCAAATCGAAAAATTCGAATTACGAATTCAAAGACGGTTCTATACAGACGCACTTTATAAACGCATATACATAAAATTAAGAATAAAACTCATTATAGTACCGCCAACTGTATCATAAAACTCATTATAGTACCGCTATCTTTTTTTTTATTATTTCATTAGTATTATATTTTCATTGTCTATGGTTTTAGGCTGAATTTGAAAAAAAAGCGCACGCATGCGCAGTTCGAACTGTGAAAAAAAATGGCGCACGCATGCGTAGTTTGAACTTAATTTCCCGCGCTTCCCATACATTTTTTTGTCGATCGTGTTTTTGTAACCTACCTACTTTGTTTAATTTAATTTTTTCCTATGAGTGAAGATAAAGTAGTGTATGAAACTGCATATAACTTAGGTATTAAAACACTCGAGTCAACCTATTATCGTATTATATATATAAACAGACTCTCGTGTTTTAATATCCCTTCTTATATGACAGTTGCATAAACTACTATTATTTAAGCGCTTACATACAACAAAACCTCATAGCACAATCTATATAACAAGCCTCATAGCTCAGTTGGTAGTAACTCTGCCTTCTGCGCTGTAGGTTGTGGGTTCGATTCCCACCCAGGACAAACATTTGTGTGATGAATATAGCTGTTTGTTCTGTGTTTGGGTGTTGTATCATATAGTACGTGTGTATTTAAAAAGGTATTTAAGTATTCTATCCGTAATTTAGTTCCTATATTACAAGCTATGCTTAGTTTGGGGCTAGATGGCGCTGTGTAAAAATTAATGTCTTGTAATATTTATTTATTTATTTACATGGCTTGAATTACATAACGTCTTTTTTAACCGACTTCAAAAAAGGAGGAGGCTCTCAATTCGGTTGTACGCTTTTTTTATGTTTGTTAATCCAGAACTCCGTAATTTCTCAACCGATTAGATCAGGACTGGACCGATTTTGATAAAAATCGGTAGTTTGACTTTTAAATAAAAAACAGGATAATGGGAACGAAAAATCGTGCACTAAGTGACTGACATAGTGCACTGCACCCATAGTATGAAACGATTCTTAACATTCGTTTAGGTCATATATTTACTTTAGTTCCCATCATCATTAGCGTACATATTTCCCAGAATCCCGTATTATTGCAACCTTGCGTGTCGAGACGTCGAGGTGTCGTAGGTTTTACAACGAAAAAAGCTAAAAATAAGCGAAGTGAAGTCGATTCCACTATATTTTTCAAAAATATTGAAAACAATAATGGACCACTAAAAACTTTAAAATCTAACTCACAGCTTAAAATTACATGAACTTACCTTAGAGTTTTTTTTCAAGTTATAATAGTGAAGTCGGTTCTTCAATAATCAGCTAAACTCAAACAAAGTACCTCTAGATAACAGTGTTCTACTTTTTTTATTTGGAAAAAAAAGGGAAAGTGGGGAATAGGGAAAGGGGAAAAGGGGGAAAAGGGGGAGAAGGGGGAATGCGGTTTAGAAGGTAATGTACTGACCAGTGGGCGAGGGTGTGACCGAATCAGTGCTGCGTAGACTGAGGGTCTTGTATCCAGAGCTGGACGGAGACAGGCGCCAACTGCTGGACGCCAGGTCACCTGTAGATCAAATGTTTATTACATTACAGTGTATCACAAAATAATATAGATAATGTTAGAGTTGGTATTTGCTTGAAAAGCAGTAATTATATATTAATATAATGATACCAACATATGTATAGCTCGTATAGGTAAGATAAGCCACTTTAATCGCAGTTCCATAGTAAGGCGTTATATCCTTTGTATCTTTATCCATGATTATCTCAGACCAGTGTTTCCCAGTTTATGAAATTATGATATATTTCATATTAAAACTGTTATATTTTAAGATTTACATTGTGGCGGGTAACATCCCGAATAAACAAAATAAAAAAAATAAAAATGATGACAGGTTTGCTTCCCTTTTGCTCACTTTCTGCTGTCATTGTGAAAAACCATTTTCGTTGTCAATGCCTTCCTGTCAGGGCAAGTATTTTATAAGTATTAAAATTCGTAACTCCTAACACTTTTCGATAACTCTCAAGGTTTCATACTTCGCCTCAGTGGCCCTGGAAAAAACACAGCTGTATATGTGTAACGAGAAATGTACTGAGAATAACAAGCCACTCAGGTTTGTGTGTTACCTAGTGTGTGAGTGTGTGTGTGTGTGATTGTGTGTGTGTGTGTGTGATTGTGTGTGTGAGTGTGTGTGTTACCTTGTGTGTATTACCTTGTGTGTGTGTGTTACCTTATGTGTGTGTTACCTTGTGTGTGTGTGATTGAGTGAGTGTGTGTATGTGTGAGTGAGTATGTGTGTGTTACCTTGTCTGCTAAGTGCCCTGCCCTGTTGCTGCGGCTCGCCGTAACCTCCAAAGCTTTGACTTTTGGAGAACGCACCGCCGCGGCCGCGACACGTTTGCGGAGGCGTCGAGTTCTCCAACGACTGTCCCTACATTCATATATAAACATATTTTTAACTACACTTTTAACCGCCTCTGTGGTCTAGTGGTTCATCCCACATATTTCAGATCCAGAGGTCCCGGGTTCGATCCCCATGGGGAGTAACAATATATTGTGCTTGGTTTGGTTGGTGGTAGGATTTTGTTTAAGTCTGCCTGGCTGTCTGGTATTAGGTAAGATAGTGGTAGCTACCACCATCATACCTAATTCTGTCGCCATAATAACAATTCTAAAAAAAAAATTGTGTTCCGGCATTCAGAGGTAAGATAGCCAGCTCCTCAGACTGTTGAGGACTCCGGGTGAAGTGCGCCTCCACCTTCGGCCTTATTAACATGTTACCAGGTGAGATGAAGGCCAAGCGCTTCCCCGTCGTACAATAAAATCGTACTTCAGAAAAAAAACTTGCTTTTATGGTACTAGAAGAATTATAACTAAATTAAACAACTAATCTTCAAAACCATTTATAGAGAAATGTTATATTATAGCCTGAATAATAATCTATACCTAAAAATTTGCAATTTTATATTGCGCTGTAGGTTGTGGGTTCGATTCCCACCCAGGACAAACATTTGTGTGATGTTTGTTCTGCGTTTGGGTGTTGTATTGTATGATAAGTATGTATTTACAAAAAAGAAAAGAATTTAATTAGGTATTCTGCCCATATTACAAGCTATGCTAAGTTTGGGGCTAGATGGCGTTGTGTGAAATTAATGTCATGTAATATTCATTTATTTATTCAACTTACTTTGAGCAGTTTATGCCTGCCCGCCTCGGGTGTCAGAAGTTTCACCGGCCCCGCACTAAGCCACGGCCATTGGGATTCGTCTTGGTTGCAGTTATCCTGAAAGTTACATTTATTTATGCAAAACCTACACTAGTTCATAGCAAATTAACACTTCATTGATTGATTGATTGATACTGTAACAGTCCAATTATCCCTGTACTATGCCGAAACGGGGTTATCCGACCCAACTCCTGGAACAACGTTTGTTTTACGACTTTTAGAATTTTGGTTCAAAGTTTTTGGTAAAACAAGATCAAAGTTCTGACACCAACAGCTGGTTTTTTGAGTTGAGACTACCCTAAAATCAGCTGTTTCTTAACTCGCGTCAATAACCTCAGCTCTAGACAGATGAGGCAACATAGCAGAAGGTCACAATCACAAAGAACGAAAAGCGCTTTCACTAACAGAGGAAAATCGTCGAAAAGCCTGGGCTGCTAATGAGACAATCCATTACTAGAAGGTTTAATTTGTCAAATCAATAAGAATTTTATCTATCTGTTAGCTAAAATACAAAATAATCGTTCCTATAATGTACTTTTGTTCGTCCAATATCGCATTTATCGTCTTTTTGTAACTGTAGGTGCCTATGTAATTGATCAATGTGTATGTTCTATCTAATAACCTACTTTCACGAGATGACTTGATCAATGTGTATGTTCTATCTAATAACCTACTTTCACGAGATGACTTGATCAATGTGTATGTTCTATCTAATAACCTACTTTCACGAGATGACTCCAAGTTCTCACTAAAATTGGTTCATCTGTCCTTAATACTCTTTGACACAGACAATTGCACCAACTGATACCTACCTACCAATGCATAGTGCGGTAAAGGAATAGGGTCGTCACTATTTATTGTCATTGAGAAAATGAAAAGATTTGTATGGGAAACTGAAAATGGGAATTCACTATTATCTCCCCACCACAACAAATACTTTTCCTGGTCCGAAAAGCCCCCCACTGCTTAGTACACATATTCTGTTTCACCTTGTATAACAACACAAACATTTAGTGACAATAGTGTCCAAATACTATGGGCGGCCTTATCGCTTCAAGCGATTTCTTATTATTATTATTATTCGCAATGAGTTTGTTAATAAGTCAAGCTTCGATATGGAAACCTATAACAGCGCTCGGATACTTACAACAAGGCTATATTTCCTGAGGATGTCTCGATTAGAGACAAAACACGAGTTGATTTGATTGTTTCAAAGCAATTAAGCGCATTTGTTGCTTAATATTACTTCTGTTTTTCATATCGAAAAAATATCTATTAGGTGGCGAATCATTTCTTTTTATTCCATTCATATACAAATACATTTTTTTTTTTTTTTACTGTATGACTGGTAAGCACTTGACATTGCAGATCCAGAGGTCCCGGGTTCGATCCCCATGGGGAGTACTATATATTGTGCTTGGTTTGGTTGGTGGTAGGACTTTGTTTAAGTCCGCCTGGCCAGCTACCACCATCTTACCTAATTCTGTCGCCATAATAACAATTCTAAAATTGTTGTGTTCCGGCATTCAGAGGTAAGATAGCCAGTTCCTCAGTTTGTTGAGGATTCCGGGTGAAGTGCGCCTCCACATTCGGGTTTATCTCAACTTGTAACCAGGTGAGATGAAGGCGGCGTGCAATAATAAAAAAAGCTCTTGTTTAATGAATCAACTGTATAATGTAAAGTTCCCTCACCGAGCTGAATATTCTCCGTCTCACTTTCTCGTACTCCTTCTCCCTCTGCTCCAAGGACTTGCTTCTGTTCATGGACATGGCGCCAGACGAGGGAGAGTCCAACGAGTGGGTGTCCCGCTTTAGTATTGACCTGGGGAAATAAATTCAATTCATCGTTTCGTTTATTCAAAAATAACGCGAGGATCTTATTTTATCGTACGTTCATCTCAACAGATTTTCAAGTTGTGATAAGGCCGACGATGGAAGCGCACTACACCCGGGATCCCCAACAAATTCAAATTCAAATTCATTTATTGCCAATAAGTTTAAATCAATTATAAAATTACCAGAGGACCCCACACTAGGGCTAGCCTGTGCCGCGGGAGTCTATTTAAAGAATTACCAAAAGACTTGTGCTACTAACAGGGCAAAACCAAATTAAATTAAAAACAAAAAACAGAATTACTGAGTATGACAGTGAAAAGGGGGGTGTGTGTGTGTGTGTATATGTGTGTGTGATCGACAGTCGGAACTGGCTATCTTACCCGGGTATTTTAGAGTTGTTGTTATGGCGACAGAATTAGGTGTGGTGGTGGTAGCTAGTCAGGTGCAAGCACAATATTGTACTCCCCTGGGGATCGAACCCGGGACCTCTGGATCGACACCGGTAGACGCACCAGCATTGACGATGTTTGACATCCCATTCCACAAACTGAACTGATTCTTGCCTTATCATAACTCGACAAAACCAGATGAGATTAAGGCCAAGCACTTCATGCGTGACATCCCGTTTCCATGCCTCGGGAACTGATGTATAGTCCTGATGAAGGGATGAAAAGTAGCCAATGTCTCCTCCCCGGTCTAGAGCAACGTATGCGCTATTTCAGCTCAGGCCGTTCAGCAGTTTTTGCAAGGAACAAATATTGATCTATGAAAAAAATATACCATAGGAATATAACCCCTGTATGGTAAATAATTACGTTTTAAAAACTAAAAAGAAAACCGATTTTAATGAGAATGTGAAACAATTTCGTTTACCTGGATGACGTATTTTTTCCAATTATTCTGATGACAGATGGACGGACAGACAGACAGACGCATGATCCTATAAGGGTGCGTTTTTTCCTTACTTTTGAGGTACAAAAAAAAACCCAAATCGCTTCAAGTGTGCCTATAATATGTGAAGAGTTCCCTCGATTTCTCCAGTATGCCATCATCAGATCCTGACCTGATAACGATGGGTCCACCTGTGAAGAATACTCTTTCAAACGAAAAAAGAATTTTCAAAATCGGTCCAGGCGTCTTTGAGCAATCGTACAATAAACATACATAAAAAAAAAACAACATTTTTTTTTTAAGTCGGTTAAAAATATGACTCACTTCGCGTTGTGTACGTCGATGTGGTCGGCGGGGTGTCTCTGCGGGCTTGGCGGGGGGAAGTTGATGACACACCACGACTTGAAACTTGTGCACGGAATTCTACCACCGCTCGTACCTGTAGCAAATTATAAATATTACAATTTTAATTAATAAAATAATAAATAATAATATTACAGGACGTTAATTTCACACAGCGCCATCTAGCCCCAAACTAAGCAAAGCTTGTAATATGGGAACTAGATTACGGATAGAATACATATTTTTTTTTGTAAATACATACTTATCATACAATACAACACCCAAACACAGAACAAACATCTATAATATTCACACAAATGTTTGTCCTGCGTGGGAATCGAACCCACAGCCTACAGCGCAGAAGGCAGAGTTACTACCAACTGAGCTATGAGGCTTGTTAATTAAGAGTCTATGATACGAGAAATGGCTTAGCTTCAGCGATCATTATCTTCCACAACACTGTAGCATTTACTTTGAAATTGATATATGTTATAATTCAGGATTGATGCTAGAACGCTTATGTTTTGAAAACACGATTACATAAAATTATCTCGATAGATAAAAAATCCAAAGTTGACTCTAATTTGTACCAAAAATGTTCGCCATTCAATGAATACGTCCAATTTGGCCTTGACAATTTGTACAGTTAATAAACAGAGTATACAGCAGACGGTCTGTGTTTGATATTTTCAAAATTAATGTTTGTTTTACAGTAAAAAATTAAAACGTAGTAACTCGCGCGTATTTCGATCATCTGGTGGTCATAAGCGCCGTGGTTGTGCACAGCAATGTCGCCTTTATTATTACTCTATCTTAGTTCGAAACTAGAGTGAAGTTGCGTTGAGTTGCTAATCTGAGGTACTATAGGCCGTTAAGGGACCACTTCAACTCGTCAGCGGATGTCATAAAATACTAGCATAAATAGAGCTACACTCACCACTCTTGGACACGATCACGCAGTTCTTGTTAGAGTGGATGCACTAGCATACGACGATACGACGTCATCACTGGGAACTTTATAACGTCCAGCATAAATAGAGCTACACTCACCACTCTTGGACACGATCACGCAGTTCTTGTTAGAGTGGTCGAGATGGTGGCCCAGCTGAAAGAGGGCGGCGCAGCGATGCACTAGCATACGGCTGTATGACGTCATCACTGGGAACTTCATTATGCAACGGCTGAAATATACAAGTTCATTTTACAAACAGCTGTATGGCCATGTGGGTCCATACCCACATGGCCATACATAAATGGCCTGCCTTCCAATCAGGAGAATATTTTAAACAGGGACGAACCGCTTTAGCTGAGTAACATTAGGAAGATATAAATATTAGCAATTAAATTAAAAGTAACGTAATATCAAAACGAGAATGCTATTAGAAGTTGTGGTCAGACCCCAGGTCCAGTAGGTAATCCAGTCGTCCACCAATTGAGATTTCAGAGAATCAGAATGTCACGTGACACTGACTAGTATGTTATTCATTTATTTAGGGAGCAACAAACGACAATATTACATTACTATTATATCTGTATAAATACTTTAAATAATATTAAAGTTAAGCGATATTCTTAATGTAGACCACAGCGCTATCCACAAATTAAGGTTTATACATAAAAATAAAAGAATTAGTACTCGGCTAAGAGGCGATGGGCTTGCAACCTGTCATGTATTGAATACTAGCTACGCGTATATAGATTGTTGCTTCTGGTGTTGTAAGAAGTACTTAGTCTATGGTGCCTGTGTTTGCCACTTTAGTAGTATGAAAAAAAAAAGGTTTTGTACCATTCGATCATGGAGGTGTTTGATTATGACAGTACGACTGGGAAGCGCTTGGCCTTCATCTCACCTGGTTACAAAAGGGCGAAGACGAAACTGGCTATCTTACCTCTAAATGGAACACAACAATTTTTAGAATTGTTGTTATGGCGACAGAATTAGGTAAGATGGTTGTCGCATGCCAGTCAACAGAATCCTACCACAATATTGCTCCAACTGGGGATCGAACCCGGGACCTCTGGATCTGAAATCGGTGGGTTGAACACTAGACCACAGAGGCGGTTTATCTACACATTTACTGCGATTTCCAATCCACCTGCTAAGCGTGGTGATTATGGCAAACCCTCCAGGTTCGGAGGAGGTTCTGTCCACTGACACTAAAGGACTGTTGGTGTATGTTGAGGTGTAAAGAAGAAATAGAAATGATTCCTTACCCCGTGTCGTTGACAAGCGAATGCAACTCCTTTTCAACTCTGAGCAGCGTGCTGCGATCCTTGCCGGTCTTGTTGAGAGTGTCCTTTATAAAGGCCACTATTTCCGGGCCTGTCGGTTCGTTTTTATCGTCTAAAACACATTTTTTTTTTATTATTAACCAATTTGGTCCCACTGCTGAGCATAGGTTGCCCCGAGGCCTTCCAAACGTGTCTTCTTGGCAGTACCAAGAAGACACGTTTGGAAGGCCTTGGGGAACCTGGTTACAAGTTAAGATAAGGCCGAAGGTGGCGGCGCACTTCACCCGGAATCCTCAACAAACTGAAACTGGCTATCTTACCTCTAAATGCCGGAACACAATAAATTTAGAATTGGTATTATGGCGACAGAATTAGGTAAGATGGTGGTAGCTAGCCAGGCGGATTTAAAGCAAGTCCTACCACCAACAAAACCGATCACAATATTGTACACTTGTCTTGAAATCGGTGGGTTGAACCACTAGACCACAGAGGCGGTTAGTTCCTCGGACTGTTAAGGATTCCGGGTGAAGTGCGCTTCCACACCTGCTGAGATGAAGGCCCAGCGTTCCCCCATCGAATCTTGCCCGCGGCGCCGTTTCAAAGTCACACTACGCTAGTAACAAATACGTTTCAATTTCGGTTAAATTCACCTGAATCGGTTCTGCTAAGCACGGTCTTTGACTTCTCCCTCCGTTCCGGGCAGCGGCAGTAGAACTGATCGTCCACGTCTACACTGGTCGCCTTTCTTACGTTATCTTTGTTTACATCTGAGTGAAAGACACAATGTATATACTCGGTTGTTCTTTTTTTTCTAACATGAATTCACGTTGGGTGCTGCTCGTCTCGCTCTCTATGTAAAACACACCGTGAGTATTTTACAGCACCCATCGAGTTAACTCGTTGGGTGCTGCGCGTCTCGCTCTCAATGTAAAACACACCGTGTTTTACAGCACCCATCGAGTTAACTCGTTGGGTGCTGCGCGTCTCGCTCTCTATGTAAAACACACCGTGAGTGTTTTACAGCACCCATCGAGTTAATATTTAAATAATGCTTATTAAAGCTGTTGCACAAATGAGGCGCACAGAACGTGAGGTTTGGCATAGCTCAAAGTTTATACGGAGGAGTGACAGAAAGCATCTTTACCACGTCTGTGGTCTAGTGGTCAGATCTAGAGGTCCCGGGTTCGAAGCAGGAAGGAAGTACACTATTGTGCATGGTCGGTGGGACGGCTTTGTTTAAATCCGCCTGGCTGTATACCACCATCTTACCGTCTGTCACCATAACAACGTTTTCGGCATTAGAGGTAATAACTCAACAGTCTGAGGAACCGGCGTTCCTCAGACTGTTGAGGATTCCGGGTGAAGTGCGCTTTCACGATCACCACGATCCAGATGGAGGCCAAGCTCATCATCGTAGCACAAAAATAAATAAAAAGAACACAGCCAAACTTGAGTGGTCAAAGTGCATGATAAGTCTTAAGTATAAAGAACACATCATTTTGTATTGTTCTACAGTTTCATGTGAGAGAAAGAAAGAAAAGGGATTTATGAATGAATGAATGAAAGTTATTTATTGTACACCAAAAACATATAGAACAATTTACAATTTTAAAACTTAAGTTAACAGTACAATGGGCGTTCTTATCGCTTAAAAGCGATCTCTTCCAGACAGCCTTAGGATGGAGAAGATAGTAAAAGTACGGTTGATGGTAGGAGGGTGCACAAAACAAATGTGAATAAATAAATATTTTAATAAAAACCTAATTTAATACGTAATATTTATTTACTCATCAAAAATAGTAATAAAACTATATTTAGCTTAAACTAACTTATTCTAAGCTACACTATGACGAAGACAAGCAAATTTGTGTAAAACGGTACTCGGACTCAGCTTTATTGCAGCATCGAGCATAATGCAACGATGATGCGCTGGTTTTCAGCCAGGGACGCTACCGCCGACGGCGAAGCCGATCTCCATTGATGGCTTTAAATTAGCTTCATGAGAACTAGAAACGATTTTTACCGTCAAATGTACTGAACGGATAGGTTTCATAACATGTGTACACTTTTGAGATGGGAAACGCCATTTCGGATATGATACATACCTAAATCGGTTAAAATCGTTTCTAGTTCTCATGGAGCTAATTTAAAGCCATCAATGGAGATCGGCTTCGCCGTCGGCGGTAGCGTCCCAGGTCCACGACAAACAATTTACAGATCAAGTAGATATCGTGTGTGTGAACGTTGACGATTCTGATAGGTCCCTATTGAAGATCAAGTTGAGGGGAGTTCTATATCTTCCTTAGTTTCTCGTTCTTCATCGCCATTCTATTATTCGTCGGGAATAATAGAATGGTGAATAACTCGATAAATACCTGTAAGACAATATACAATAATGTGTCCATGATTACCAAGAGTTCATAACTTACCATTTGATTCTTCGGGCGATTCCGGACTTTCGTCCGTACAAATTCCAGAGTCCTGTTTGATTGTACATATGTGTCTGCGTCGACGGCCCCTAAAAACCACAAGTTTTTTAGGTCAAGTAGTAGACATATGTATGGAAATTCAGTGTCGACGAAAATAATAAATTTCTCACGGGACGTGTAAAAAAGTTTCAGTGCCTTTTTTACAATGTCTGACTTGACATATCACACATACTAAAGAAGCGAAAGTTTGGATGGATATTTGCTCCTTCACGCCAAAACGACCGTACGAGCTGAAACTTCGCAGATATGTTTCTCTAGAACGGACAAACATAAAGGCTATTTTATCTGGATACCACGACTTTTTATCCCATTCTAAAAGTTCTAAGCCGGCGAAACCGCGAGCAAGGTAAGTAAAAAATAAATCCTTCCCTGTCTGAATAAATTGTCATCTACGAGGCTCATTTTACAGTACCTACGGACAGGACGTTACTAGATTACGGATAGAATACTTATATCCTTTTTTTTTAATATATCCGTACTATATGATTTAACACCCAAACACAGAACAAACAACTACATTCATCACACAAATGTTTGCCCTGGGTGGGTCTCGAGCTCACAGCCTACAGCGCAAAAGGCAGAGTTACTACCAACTGAGCTATGAGGCTTGCTAAGTGTTTACCTGCATTGCGGGCAGGCTGCGCAGGCGCCGCACACGCACGCGACCCGCGGGTTGTTGGACAACAGATCACGCGACGCGTCGCTCAACCACCGCTTTGTGCGACCTCGATTCTCGTATTGAGGGTTTTCGTCCCATTCTCCTTGAGTTATCTGTAAGAGAGGGCCAACATTTCCTTCTCATCTCCTTTTGATACGCGCGCAATGTATTAAAACACTCCTCGGACTCCACCAAATCGCGGGTGAAATCAGAACAGCAGATAATCTATTATTTTTAACTAACTATAAAGATTTCAATAACTGCATAAAAATCGGTCTAGAAATCAATGAAATGTCATACAAGATTATTTTATCTCTTTGCCCTGATCAGACCCCTCAGCGAGTTGTGGTCGCAAATGATGGCCAGTACCTAAAGGAAGTCAAAGGAGCTGTGGTACCTACAAGAATTCTAATAGGTACTAGAACTGTGTGCTAGAACTAATTATGTAACCTGAGAACCGTTACAAACGGTTTATAGGTAGCTCAACTGTTCCAGACCATGATCAGACAATAGCGTTCTTAAAAAATTGGTTGTAATGCCACGCTGAATAGCAATGCTGATTCGCACCCAAGGATTCAACATTTATATTATTTCTAATTTGGAGAGTGTTTGCGGAGCGAACCGTTTCGAAACCACGATGTATCTTGCAGCTACAATTTACCAAAAACCGTCCCTAGCGTACGTACCCCTGAGGATCATCCTTAATCGAAGTGGGTATCTACATACAAAGGAGTATAGATGCTCTTGAAATGTGGTGCTGGAGGAGAATGCTAAGGATCTCATGAACGGAATTCCGAAAGAACCAATACATTCTCAACAGCAGCGTGAAACAGAGCCTCTCCTACATCACGCAAGCTCGAATTAGGACCTTCTTTGGGCACGTGTCGCGGCGAGGTGATGCCTCTGTAGAGCGCCTTGTAGTTCAGGGTAAAATGAGAAGCACAAAAGCACGCGGCAAATTGCCATTACGATGGAGCGACCAGATAAAAGCTGCACTTGACTGTCCCCTAAACCAGGGCACGAGAAAAGCAGCAGAGAGAGAATGGCGGCGGATTGTAAAGCGTGCCACTTATCAGAAAATCCTGAGTATTAAACATATACCTATGTGTAGGTATACTTTTGATAAATGTATGTATATTTCATTTGTCTATCAAAATTTTTATTTTTATTAAAGTACACTTTTTTACCTTTTCAGTGTGCCACCTCTCTCTCAAAGGTTTGCTGGTAGAAAAGTCTTAAAATTTTCCTATGACACGTTTAAATAATTTTAAGTGTACAATAAAGAATTAAAAAAGAATAAAGAGCATTCTACCAAGAGTGATAACGACTAAGAAGGAAACAAGGGTTAGGACTCACCTGTATCTCCACCGGTTTCCGATTCATATCGCTATAACTATAATCGTCATGACTAGACTCTGCGGGCCTGTCCGCGGTAACTTTAACGTTCACTTTGTTTACGTTGTTCGCGTTTACGGCGACGACGTCGTCACGTAACGACGGCGAGATGGTACGGGGCGGCGATGTGGACTCCCTGATCGCTTGGCTCCTGACTAGCTGTTTCGTTTTGAAACTCTGGGAAGAAAAAGAGGAAAGTTATGAGTATCTGTTTTTTTATTGATAGCCAAGCGTTTGACCACTAACTCACTTGAAACACGTGTAAAGATGTAGCCTAAAGTGGAGCACGCTTGTCTATAAGGAACCTTTACAAATGTTACAATGACACAAAAAATCACAACCCGCGACGGGATTCGAACCCGCATCTTTTCCTAAAGCTCGAAGCGCTCTAACCAACTGAGCCACGAGGGTCCTGACGCAGATTCCGAATTTTTGTGTCAAAAGCTAGGGTTAAATGTTAAAATCTATACGATGATCTTTCAGTGAGTCATTGGCAGGGCCAGTGTTGTTGACTTGACTAAAGCGTCTGACTCGGTAATGTAAGATTTTAATTTAATTTGATTATTGGTAGCACTTCTTATAAAAATTGTTGAGTGGAAAATGATCGTTTGAATTAATTTCTGTGATATGTGCATTGTAAATATGTAAGCTACTTTTAAATGAATCAAACTCTTGACGGGTGTCACTTAGGGCATCATGAGATCCTGTTTCTATTCATGTGTTACGTTAACGAACTTTATTATATTAAGATCATTTGAATTACCCTGTTTCTGTTAAGATGAGTTCCGTCCTCGACTGTAGCACAATTTTCTATTTCTTGGTTTTCCATTGTGTCAGATGTAAACCTGAAAAAAAAAAAACTTAGCCGGTCTTTGTTAACAAATCGCTGTCTATGTATTGTATTGTAATTTACTTACCCTACTTAATCTCCAGGGGAAAATACTTCCAAAACAGTTATTTCACAATAGGGGGAAATTATTTTACAATAGATATAGAAGAATTTGGACCAATCACGGTTACTATTACTACAGCTACTAATAAGAAGGCAACTATTAATTTATAATACTACTCTTTAAATATAACCACTCATCCAAAATATATTAAAGCCTCTTTCGTAAAAACCGAATTAAAAAGTTTCCTGATTTCCGGCGGGAAATTCAAAGTTGACGTTTATTCAAATTTAGAACACATAAGAGTGTTGGTAAGCTCGTTGTTTTTCTTTTTGATTTTTAGATTCTTTATAGAGTTCGGTTTTGCTGTATTTGTGCGTGGACGGTGACTGACGGCTTGCATTTTTTTTGTTAATTCAAAATGGCGGAAAAGGGTGTTCTAAGAGAGTAGTGTTTGGAGTTTTTTCGTTATACTAGGCGCCATTAATCTGAAACAACATAAATAAACTGTTAGTTTACAAATCGACTATTTGCTATGTCCTATCCTTAAGAGTGTTATGTGTATATATGTGAAATGGCTTAGCTTCAGCGATCATATCTTCCACAATACTGTAGCATTTACTTTTAAATTTATATATGTTATAGTTCAGGATAGATGCTAGAAAACTTGTGTGTATACAGCAGACGGTCTGTGTTTTCGGTTTTCAAAATTGATATATGTTTTACCGTAAAAAAACAAAACGTAGAAATACGCGCATATATCTGTCATCTGGTGGTCATAAGCGTCGTGGTTTAGCGCACAGCAATGTCACCTTTATTATTACTACACCTTAGTTCGAAACTAGAATAAAGTTGCATTGAGTTGCTAATATTTTCATTGTTATTTGCAATTAAAAGAAAAAGTAGCGCACCACAGACACAGACTTTTCTTTCCGATTATAGCTGCAAATTTTCATGTGAATCGGACTACATCGAAATGAAAAAGGAACTACGTTTGTACTGCAGAGCGAAAATCAGCGGTACTCCGGCGGCGGAGCCCTCTTAAACCTATTTCAGCCTGAAGCTATCATAATTATGGAAACACAAAGTGACTGAGAGAGTAATTGAGAAAAATGGATAAGACATCATTAAATATTGAAAAGCACTGTTGAGCAATTACAGTTATCTTCGTTTAGCTGTCCGTTTTTTGCAGAGAGGGATTAAATAAATATTACAGTACATTAATTTCACACAGCGCCGTCTTGTACCAAACTGAGCACTGTACGCGGCACTGTATTACGCCCGTCAACTTGAGCCATAAAAGTGTTAAGCCTCGCGTGCCCATAATTTCACCGGCAACCATAACCTTCTATCCAGTACACAGAAATACTGCTTGGCGGCCGAAATAGTATGGTGGTAGTACTTACCCGGAGGACAAGTTACAAGGGCTCTAATACTCGTAATTTAAAGTCACTTTGCGCTGCTCATTTTATTATTTTTAGTATTCAGTGAACTTATTTCAAGATGTGTAGTGACCAAATTACAACATTAAGCCAGCCAGTTACGTGAGTACGTAACAGACTGACGGCTTTATGAAACGTGATTTATAGTTTGAGGAAAACTTGTTTATAACTATGAGGAAATTTACATTGTACCGTTTCTTATTGGGAGTGGGTATTGCATTCCAGAGTCATATACGAATTACTCATTTTTCGATTTAGACGTGATATTAAAATACCAACGTCTAAAGAAATAGGTTGGTTGGTAGGACTTTGTTCAAGTCCGCCTGGCTAGCTACCAACATCTTAGCTAGGTTTGTCGCCATAGTAACGATTCTAAATTGTTGTGTTCCGGCATTTAGAGGTAAGATTGTCACTTTAACCGCCTTTGTGGTCAAGTGGTCCATCCACCGTTGTCACATCTATAGGTCCCGGGTTCCCCAGGGGGAGTACAATATTGTGCTCGGTTTGGTTGGTGGTAGGACTTTGTATAAGTCTGCCTGGCTAATAATTATTTTCGATCTGCAACTGTACGGTGGGTACGACAATATTTGAAATGTTCAGCCATTAGGGTGTGCGTGCCAGTACACTTTTCCAGAAAAACTATATAAAAAAATAATGTTCTTTAAATGCAGAACTTATTTCATTTGAAATCAAGCACGTAACTCCTAACATGTCTTTTCGATAACTCTCACGGTTTCAGACTTGGCCTCAGTGGCCCTGGAAAAAAACAGATCCTGTGTATCATCAGGTCCAAAAAAATCAGTAAATGTTGGTAATTATGCAATACTGTAGCCGATGTTTGAATATATTTTTGGAAATACCTAGTTTGTCGAATACTATTTTACCTAACATCACTTGTACATATTGCAAATTCTATAATAATCAAAATTCCGAAAGTGTTTTGTCATAATCGACATAATGTCGAATATTCCAAAGTAATAAATACATTATCCATAGTTTGGTTTATCATAACAGTCATGTTGTAGGTACAAATATCATTTATTCTAAAATACACTCAATGCAAGCATCATGCAAGCACCATGCATGCAAGCATGTTTTCTGGGACGAGCTCCAGCCAGAAAGCTCGCCCGTCGCCCCTGAGAATCACTTCACCCACTCAACCTGCATTATGCTACGGAGGTCAGCGGCTCGCTTCGCTTACATAGGTATGGAATAAGTTTAACCCTCATACATACCATATCTCAGGATTTGTCCTGAGATCTCAGGATTTTTAGGCTTTGCTCAGGATTGCGGCCGGATATTAAAAATCATAGGAAATCTCAGGATTTTTAGAATTTTCAGTAATACTATAGATTTGATTTTTTAGATCTATTTTTAAAAAGCAAATTATAATATTTTTATTGATAAATTTAAAAATCAACTTTAGTCACGTTAATTGCACAAATAAAATCAACACAAAATATTTTAAACCTATTCTAATCATAAGTTTTATCATATTTATTTTGCGATTATACCATATTAAGCATTTTTTTGTATATTAGCACGGTTCTATAAAACGCTTCGCATGTTTCGCATTCGACCATTGAGCCCCCATGATAGATTAATCTCTTTCTACGTAAGTTTGCATTCTGGACTATAATAGCAAATACGTATTGACAAAACGCAATATCTCTGGTAATCTTGAAACAACGATAGTCTTGAAAATGGTTGCCCAGAAATATATGGAGCAGTACATCAAAGATGCGTCTTCTTGTGTTGATATAATTGTGCATAATGCAGAAATTTCGTCAAATAATTTCACATCATCGTTTGCGAGAGAATTCACATTTTATAAAATCTCAGGATTTTTCAATGAAAATCGGCTTTTTCTCCGGACTTTTAAGCTTTCTATCTGGTAACCCTACTCGTAAGGCACCCATCGACCTTCGCCTAGACCGCGTGAGTCATCCTCGCTTCTTGGCATCTACAAGGTCACACCACCCCTCAACCGACATTAATCTGAGCTACGCTGTTACAATAGGTGCTTAGGACAAGAGCTGACACATTGTAAATATACAAAATGGGTTCAGATACCTAGGCGAAGCTACTTCGTGAAAAATCCAAAGTAATCGTGCTAGCGCACCATATGAAACACCATATGCACCAGGGGAAGTGTAAAAGAGTCTTATTTAATGAATCCTTAGCGCCACCGATTTTTTTTTTATTTTTTTATTACACGACGGGGATTGGCTTGGCCCTCATCTCACCTGATTTTTCAAGTTATGATAAGGCCGAAGGTGGAAGCGCACTTCACCCGGAATCCTCAACTAACTGAGGAACAGGCTATCTTACATTTTAAAAACACAACACTTTTTTAGAATTGTTGTTATGACGACAGAATTAGATAAGATGGTGGTAGCTAGACTTAAACAAAGTCTTACCACCAATCAAACTAAGCAGAATATTGTACTCCCCTGGGGATCGAACCCGGGACCTCTGGACCTGACACCGGTAGGCTAAGCACTAGACCACAGAGGCGGTTAGTAGTTAGGAATACGGCTATCCCATCACAAAAATTAATGTTTCATTTCGAAAATGTCCGATTCAAAAGATATTTTACAGATGTAATGGGATAGAGATAATCTTGCATAGGAAAATACTTATTTAAATATTTTTATTTTCATTGTGTATTTTTTAACCATTAATCATCATACTGCCCGTTACCCCACACTAGGTGGGGTCAACTCAACATGTCTTCTTCCTCCACTCTCCTCTATCAGACGTCATCTTATCGCTCACTCACTCCTTTCTTACGCATCTCTTCTTCAGTCTACCTCTACCCCCATATCCATAGACACTCATATTCAACATTATTCTCGTAAAATGAAAACAGATCATGTTTATCTATTACCACTGACGCCACTACGCCCTCTATGTAGAGGAACTATGAACGTTAAACTTATTATTTATCTTATCCATTGGCGCCATTCATGCTCCCTCTAATACTGGGCCATAGCTCACGCTAATTCAGGAAACAGGGCCCCACTATTGATGTAAAAATATGACTCACAAAAATGTATGAATTTATACTCATTATTTATCTTATCCACTGGCGCCATTCACGCTTCCTCTAATATACACCTACTCATTAGTTATCTTTTTACAATGGCGCCATTCAACGCTTCCTCGATTGTACTCACTCTTTATCTTATCCACTGGCGCCATTCACGCTTCCTCTAATATACACCTACTCATTAGTTATCTTTTTCCAATGGCGCCATTCAACGCTTCCTCGATTGTACTCACTCTTTATCTTATCCACTGGCGCCATTCATGCTTCCTCCAATATACACCTACTCATTAGTTATTTTTTTCCAATGGCGCCATTCAACGCTTCCTCGATTGTACTCACTCTTTATCTTATCCACTGGCGCCATGCACGCTTCCTCTTATGTACTCATTCTTTATTTTATCCACTCTCGTTACTCCACACATCCATATAACTACAAAACATACTTTCTGGTACCTTACCTATGCATAATTGAATCTTAATAAAATAGATAAACGTTCAACATGTTGTATCGTAAATAAGTTTATAACATGGGAGCAAATAGCAGCTCCGAAGCACACACGAGACCCCGGGTATGCGTAAAATCGAAGCTGCAGAGCGGGGGCCATGCAACTAGGTGACCTATATATCTCGGGCGGAGGTCAACGACCGCCGGGATGCTGCCTGCCGAGGTATTGATAGACACCTTTATCATAAGTACTGGAACTCCATAATTCATGCTACTATACAAATAAATATTTAACAAGGGAATGTAAAGAGGCGAGCTTAACCCAGCGAGGAATTATCTTCAGCGAACCCTTGATATGAGACAGCGAAACACGAAACAGGGCAACATAAAGGGCACATAATTAGATAATAAACATACTAAGAGATCACAACATCATCAAAAGCCCAATAGTGTCCACTGCTGGACAGTGCCTCTTCCAAAGCTGGAGGGTTTTGCCATAATCACCATCCTTGGTAGGCGCAAGTAAACAACGCAGTAAACTTAGAGATGAAAATATGCTTACATACATAAAGAACTACTTTTATATAGATCAATTACATAATTATAAAAAGCGACTATACAAAAAATGTCTTTTCAGCTTTCAAGATTTGGATGAACGAATCGCATGTGGTACAGAGGTCCACCAGCCTAACCTACCCTAAGACGGATGACACTCAACCAACTCAACCATTTTGAGAATCTCGACCAAAGCACAGTCCACAGAATAAGGAACCCTTTGCCTTCGTCAGTTTTTCCGCACTAAGTCCAGAGTGAAGTCCAGAGTGAATAGTTTCCTTTTAGGCACGTGTAGATCCATCTTAGGCTACATCTTTACTGGTTTTCTAGTGAGCTGTTTTGGTTGGTGGTAGGCCTTTGTTTAGTTCCGCCTGCGTAGGTATTTGGGAATCTCAACTAATTCTATCGCCATAATAACAATTATAAAATTATTGCGTTTCAACATTCAGAGGTAAGATAGCCAGCGCTTAAGATTGTTGAGGATTTTTTTTTTATTATACGACGGGGAAGCGCTTGGCCTTCATCTCACCTGGTAACAAGTTAAGATAAGGCCGAAGGTGGAGGCGCACTTCACCCGGAATCCTCAACAAACTGAGGAACTGGCTATCTTACCTCTGAATGCCGGAACACAACAATTTTTAGAAATGCTATTATGGCGACAGAATTAGGTAAGATGGTAGTAGCTAGCCAGGCGGACTTCAACAAAGTCCTACCACCAACCAAACCAAGCACAATATATTGTACTCCCCATGGGGATCGAACCCGGGACCTCTGGATCTGAAATCGGTGGGTTGAACCACTAGACCACAGAGGCGGTTAAAGGGTGAAGTGGCGTCCACCTTCGGCCTTATCATATCTTGGAAATCAGGTGAGATGAAGCCCAAGCACTTCCCCGTCGTACAATAAATAATGATTGTCTTTATGAAATTTGTCATGGAAGAAACCCGGATAAAAAGTATTTCATCCAGGTAACTACTACGCGGGCGAAGCTAAAAGATAAGTATACAAAAAAAGGATGATTTAATGAATGATTGAAATGTCTTTATCTAGTAGGAATACAAGATAATCTATAGGACAATTGCTAAAGCTAAAAGTACAGTGCGGGCGGTCTAATCGGTCAAGTGCGAAGATCTCTTTCATAGTAATAATAACCATCCCAGAATGACCAGCTTTCTTCGGGGACTTGCATCTAGGTGACCTATATACCGGGTCAGAGGCCGATGACCGCCGGGATGCGAGCTGAGGATGTGGGATTGGCAATTGGCTTACTACTTGCCTTCGTCTGTCTTTGCGGACCATTCAATCTTGTGTAAGGAACTGCTCAAGATCACAAGATCTACAATGGATTGCTAACATAGTTTGTATGGGAGTGCGGCAATACGGCGTCTAAAATGTAGAATAGTCATAATAGAAGAGAAGAAGTCAGGTGCCAAACTATACCAAATTTGTTAAAGGCGAAAATATCGGGAATCTTTGAAATCTTATTGGGATTCGAAGGTTATATATACAGCTTGATTGATTCAGGCGTTATTTTGCGGAGATTTATAAATAAAATCTGAAAACAGATTTTTTTTTTGGTAAAAATCCGCTAAATCTCTTTGAAAAAAATAAATTGACACGTGTTTGCCTCTAGGCATCCTCGGGAAATATAATCTTACTGCAAAACTGACGATAAGCTTATCGGTAACACGTCTACAGAGGGCTCGTCAGCTTAGCAGCAAGACAACTGAGGATGCCTTGTGTAGAGGCGAAACACGTGGCGATTTGATTTTTTCAAAGATATTTAGCGGATTTTTACCAAAAAAAAAATCTGTTTTCAGATTTTATTTATAAATCTCCGCAAAATAACGCCTGAATCAATCAAGCTATGTGATATATAACCTTCGAATCCCAATAAGATTTCAAAGATTCCCGATATTTTCACCTTTAACAAATTTGGTATAGTTTGGCACCTGACTTCTTCTCTTCTATTATAAAAATATTTAGTAATACCTATAACTAAATATTTTTTCTGTTTTCAGATTATATTTTGTTACATATCACTTATATGATAAAAACAAGCGTATGCGATGTCTCAATCATTTAAATTGTTACCTGCTTTTGCTTGGCAGATAAGTTGGAGATATGTCATGGTTGTGAATTGCTAATTTTAAATTAATCACTATCGTTTTGTCTATTGTTGATACAGCCTTTTTAGGTTTATTTTTATTTATTAAGGCCCATAGGGTAACATTGTCCGGAGGTAGCGAGCATGGTAGCGTGTAACAGAGGTTTGTGTTCTGGCAAAACAAATCACTGACCTACATGCTAATCTGACCTTTATCACGATCACCATTAGGAGCATTTCGCCACGACCTTATACGAGCAGACATTGACGGCCTGTGTGAGTCACCATTCACGCGAAATTAGCCAAATTACACTACACTTTTATGGGCAATAAGGTGCACAATGGGTTGGCGTAATGAATTTATCGGCGGATCGGCAATTTGATCGCTATCTTGATAGATTTAAGGTATCAAATTGAGTGTAATAAAGTTTGGGTGGGTTTGTTCAGACCTAGTACTCTATAGAGCAAGGGCTAAGGGCAAATAGACATAATCTTAACCATATGTGATAGTTATGTTATAATATCATATATCAGGTGGCAGAAAGGAATGGCTTCCAATTTTCCGTGGTCTTGGCAGTGAATATGAATGAGCTTTTCTTTATCACCCCATGGATGGCCTAAGCGGAGACTAAGGTAGCAACCTCCAACAAACCTAACCAGGTCTGCTAATTAGGGGTAGGTTTGATCTGCCTGAAAAAAAAAAGAATCGCTGACTTTTGCTAACGGTTACGGTTGAATGATCACAACCCCTCCAGCCGAAGTCCGGCGCCAAACGGTTTGCCGTGTTCCTTCGGTGCGCGGGAAGCCAGTGCCTTCTGGGTAAGCTGGCTCCATCGTAGACCTCATCTTTGCTAGATAACCCTAGGTAGAAAGCCTAACTTCATAAAAAAAATAGGTCAAGAGTTTTCCTCTAAACATAATCCGCCTCTCACCTATGAGCGGAAAGGGTTACTCTGATGAAAACAACACGGCCAAGGTAAATTACGACAGTCGAAAAACAAAGCACTGATAAGCACAAATAATAGGTCCCATGAAGAAAGCATTACATTACAGTGTGGGTTATAAATCTACCGACACTAGGCACGCCCCGCGGCCTTGGGTGGTGAATCATGGCCTTGCCCTTGTGAGTGGCGCATGCTGATAGCAACCTTGGATATGCAACCGAGAAAGTGCCGCGAGGATTTTTTTTTTAAAGTAATAGACTCACGATTTTTTCCCCTCCATTTTCAGCATTCACCACTGATCACTACTCAGAGTCCACGCTCTGAAGCTTATGGAGACGGAACAAGTAAGTAGCACACCTGATGTTAAGTGCATCCCTTGCCTATAACAAAGCCTTACTGCGTAGGTCAAGGTCAAAGTCTAAGTCAAAATTTCTTTATTCATTAAGATTTTTTAGGATCATTTTGAAACGTCAAATTTACCGCCTGTTCGGAATCGCGACCAGCACACAAGGAGAAAGGCAAGAACCTCGGGCTGGTTATTTTTTTTTTGATCCATTCAACATTTAGATACACAATTTGTTATTATATTCTAAGTAGATACATCAAAAACCTAAATACTTAATCTTAAAACATTTGTTATTACCTATCTACCTAATGGGCAATTTGTTAACATTGAGAAATCACCATTTTGCTGTCAACTGGTATAGCAACATCGGGCCACATTTTGTAGTAGGCACTTTTAATTAAATTATTCTTTATATACAATTTGAATTAACGAGCAGAGAGTTTGGTGGCGCTTTGAGGAAGCTTATTATAGAATCTCACACTGTTTCCTAAGAATGAATTATTTACTTTTCCTAAACGAAACTTAGGTATCTCAAGTTTATTTTTATTTCTAGTATTAACACTGTGTACATCACTTCTTTTACTAAACTCATCAATGGGTGACATCCACAAAGAACATGGCCTACGCAGCACTGCATTGCGCCCGTCAACTTGAGGCATAAAAGTGTGCACCGTAATTTCACCAGCAACCATACCCTTCCAACGGGAACACAGCAACGCTGTTAGGCGACCGAAACAGGTATGATGGTAGTACTTCTCCGGACGAGCTCTCTCACAGGGAGCTCTACTACTTATGGTAATTTCTCAATGTTAACAAACTACCCTTTAGATAGATGGGAGTAATAAATGTTTTAATGTTTTATGATGTAGGTACATATAAATAGATCATCAAAAAATTGACCAGCCCGAGTTTCTTGCCTTTCTACTTGTGTGCTGGTCGCGATTCCGAACAGGCGGTAGATTTGACGTTTCAAAATTAACAAAAAAAAATAATTAAAAAAAATTTACTTTGACTAATAAAGTCGAGTGTGTTGAAAGTATTATTTATCTATGTGAGTTACCTATAGGCCGTTTGTAGCGGTGCTTAGGTAATCTGACTGATTCCTTTGTACATAGTTAGTTTAATTGCACATTTTATTGAATATACACCGTTTTATTTACCTAATTGAGTTATTAAATAAGTTAAGAATTTGTTTTACTATTACTACGTTTTACTCAGGCAATGTGGAATATGCACTGACGGTATCAAACTTTAAAACTCCCACGGGGGTCGAAATAGGGTTCGGCTCGGGTTTCGGAGAAGATGGAGCGGGAGAGTAGGTGCCAGGGTGCGCGTGTGCAGTGCCCCAGTGACCTGATTACCAGGGCACTGGGATACGCGCAACTGCGATACCCGTAGGCACTCGAACCCCGCCTAACCAGCCCGAATACAGACATACATAGTATTCTATTTATTGAGTATACATTTTCGAATTGACTACATTCAGGTAGGCATTGTATTTTGCATTGTTTGTAGATTTTTATTTTCGAGTTAATAACATGCAGACGCCTGCAATAATATAGTAAGTATACATTTCATAATTTTAAAAAAATAACCCATTACTTTTACATTCGCGTTTGATAAATTCTGCCTGATAGATATTTCACACTTGAATAGGTACCTACCAAATTAATAAAATATCTACCAGATGTGGACAAAAACCATTTTGAAAACTATGAAGTGTTCATACTATCGCAGGACTGTACATTATGTTCTCTGTCCATCCATGGGTTGTTTGGAAGACATCGCTTTCACCCAAAATGTCACCCGTTGTTTTGCCAGTATCACTTTGTTTATGTTATTTTATCTGTATTCTGTTTGTAATGGCGGACAACACACAATAAAGAGTTTTCTGTTGTATCGCTACCTAATAGCTAACATAGACTTACATTGCGCTACATATACATATTTTGGCAATACATCTCTTCAGACCGGCGGAGGGCATTGGTACGGCATCACACAGGTTGTCCTAGCTTGGGTACTAATGTCAAAAATCAAGGATTCATTTTCATTTTAAATGTGTTTCTGTTAACCCTACCCTTATCATAACTTGTAAACTCGGTAAGATGAAGGTAAAGCGCTTCATCTTACCTACTACGCTTCCCCGTCGTATAGCAAAAAAATAATTGACATCACATGAATACATAAAAGTAGCCATTGGGTCAACCTCTTGCAAGTCGATGTTTATACCCATCGCATGACACGTATTAAAGCACCCTTCCCTTCGTTCCAAGAATAGCCAGGGCTCTGACGCTATTCACCCTTAAATGAACTTAAGGTTTGAACATTAATAAGTCACTTGCCAGCGGCTTCCACGCTTTAGAAGTAGCCTATGTCTTTCTCCATAGCGTAAACTGTTTCCATGCTAAATTTTATTTCGATCCGTTCAGCAGTGACGAAAAGGTTACAAACAAACATACATAAACATTTTTGAATTTATAATACCTAATAACTGGCCGACCGAAGTAGGTCTGTAATTTTCCCTATGTGGCTAAAATCTGATGAACATCTTCGGTCAAACATTCATATAAAGTATTCTATCACAAATCTAATTCCAATAGCTTTGCGTGGTTTGGAGCTAGATGGCGCTGTTTGAAATAATCCGCTAAAATGACACAAAAGTTCACAACCCGCGACGGGACTCGAACCCGCTTCTTTTCCTGAAGCCGGAAACGCTCTAACCAATTGAGCAACGAGGGTCCTAATCCTAACGCAGTTGCCGAATTTCTGTGTCATACTGAACTCAACGCTGATTAGTCCCTTACTATTCATTCTACGTCTCAAAAAGGAATTCCCAATTCTGGTGTATTTACACAATTCGACTGGGGTCTTGAAATGATAGTTAACCCCTTGATAGACTGGGAAGACTGGCTCTATGGTAGACTCCACCTCTACTGACTAGACATCATTTATGCCCAGGAAAGCTACCATGACTATACCCGACTCAACGAAAACAACAATAAAATTCGATCTGTAGTCAAAAGCGCACGCTAATTTAAAATTAGCTGCTAATTTAAACCGCACTAAGTGAATTTACATGACTCTGACTACCATAGACAACTAACAAGGACTTCTATTTACACATCGCAATGGTTTTATATTTACCATGACCTTTGCTGTTGAAATCAGATAAGCTGAAGGACTCTAGTTGTCAACCCTAGGTTCCTATCCCAATGCAAAATGGTACCTTTTTATTTATTTGAAATGGGTAGGTATATATCTTACCTAATTCTGTCGCCATAATAACAATTCTAAAATAGTTGTGTTCCGGCATTTAGAGGTAAGATAGAAAATTCCTCAGTTTGTTGAGGATTCTGGGATACGTGCGTCGCCACCTTCGGCCTTATCTAAACTTGTAACCAGGTATGATGTCGTACAGTTAATAAAAAAAAACTGTTGTATTGATAAGCTTCTGCCTCGACCCATCCCTATGCAAAATGGTACCTTATATATATTTTTTATGGGCAAGCTCCTGCCCTCGAAGTTCGCCTGGGCAAGCCTCGAAGGGGCATGTTGGTAGGATGATAAGTATGAGGAAGGCTAGCATATTGAGAAGCTGCCTTTTTACCGCCGACGCGACGTAACACAGAACTGCATGGCGCCGGACTTCGGCAGGAGGGTGGTCGCTAGCCAGGCGGACTTAAGAGTAGTAGAGCCCCTTGTGAAAGGGCTCGTCCGGAGAAGTACTACCACCATACCTTTTCAACCGCCAAGTAGCATTGCTGTGTTCAGGTTTGAAGGGTATGGTTGCCGGTGAAATTACGGGAACGCGAGGCTTCACAACTTGATGCCTCAAGTTGACGGACGCGATGCAGTGCCGTGTAGGCTATGGTGGGCCATGTTCTTTGTGGATGTGACTTACAGCAAGGAATTGTTATAGGCAAGAGTTTCAATTAGCACCAGGTGGGCTTCTTGCCTGTTTTGTCTCCTAGCTTGGTGTGTAAAAATATATACCCACCCTTTTTTGACCGCGCTATTTAGCCACAAACTAAGCGTATATTGTAATGCAACATGGTGCTAGTTTTTTCCCACAGATGACTAATAGAATTCTTATACAATACTACTAATATATTCTACAATATTCGACTAATTATTTACGGCCTCTGTGGCATTGTGGTTCGCCTACCGATTCAGAGGTCCCGGGTTTGATCCCGAGGGGAAGTACAATATGGTGCTTGGTTTGGTTGGACGAATGTAAGTCGGCACTCCGCTATTATTTGCATTGAATCCGGCAAAAGTCGGCAAAGTGCGAAAGTCGGCACTCAGCTCCGAAATCTCGTACATTCGTCACGTGTATGAAAATAGTAAGTGTGATGGGAGAATAATAGTAAATACCTACGTGCCTACGAGCATTCCATCAAACAGCGCGCGCGCAGGAAGCTAATCAAGGCCGGATCATAACGCGAAAAGCTCTCAATGAATTGACGTCAGATGTATTGTGTGTATGATGAGGGCTTTACATAGGGCAAATCACGTTTCGACGTGTATATGAAATAATAAAACAAATACTAACAGATTTTTCGACGTATTATCTTTTATTGGATATTAGAATAACTTTTACGCGTTATTTTATTTTTGTATTTCAAGTGATTGCGCTTGGTTACAACAAGTTAAAATCACACAAACAAGTCACAACACACGTTGCTTAATTGGTTAGAGCGTTACCGGCTTGAGGAAAAGATTCGCGGGTTCGAGCCCCATCGCGTATTGTGATTTTTGTGTCATTATAACATTTTGGAGATGAAAATAAATCTCGAAATTAACCCGTGTTTGGTTTACTATTTCTAATCATCTTCTGAACCACCTACATAATTGATAAGCAAATATATAGAGAAAGACTACCTCTAACCGGATAGCAGGATTATTCTTTACTTGGTCTAGTTTTCGCAAGAATTCGTGTGCATTGCACTCACGGATTGTTCCTGTCCACGCACGATTGACCAATATGATAATGGCGTATTCATACCTAGAATCTTCGAAAGCATATACTGTATATGCCTTCGAGGCTTCTAGGTATAAATATGAACGGTATAAACAAGTCTTTAGGGCGCTTACATTGACAAAAACAATTAGAAGAGTACCTATATTTTTTATTGCACGACGACGGGGAAGCGCTTGTGCTTCATCTCACCTGATTATCAAGTTATGATAAGGCCGAAGGTGGAAGCGCAACAAGCCTCACAGATCAGTTGATAGTAGCTCTGTCTTCTGCGCCGTAGGTTGTGGGTTCGATTCCCACCCAAAACAAACATTTGTGTGATGAACATATAGATGTTGGTTTGTGTTTGGGTGCTGTATCGTAATGAGTTTGTATTTAAAAAAATAAGTCTATAGGTATTTTATCCGATATCTAGTTCCCATGTTACAAGCATGCTTAGTTCGGGGCTAGATGGCGTTGTGAGAAATGAATGTCCTGTAATATAAACATAGTGTTCTCTCTTTCTACTATGTTCCCGTAGATGTCGTTATTAGAGACTGAGTGAGAACATCATGAGATGCGTGTTGATGAGGATGACTACTACGGCAAAACGCTTTGGAGAAAGCTCTGTCCAGCACTGAGCATGATTTTGGACCTGATGCGGCAACTCTGAGGTATGCAGCAAGCGAATAGCGATCATTCTCAGCAAGACTTGCCGGTCGGTGTTTTGGCACGCATCAATGGACATGTTGGGGTTATTTATAACCCGTGACGTCAGAGCTGGTTGTCTTGTTGCGATTTATGCCCGTCAAAATGTTATCGCTGATATTCGGGAATGGATAGTGGTGAAAGCGAGGGAAAGTACCTTTCTACAGGCATGACAAGACAGAGATTTGGAAATTAATAAATGTGAAAGCGAGCGAAAGGATCATTCTGCCAGTATGACAAGACTGAGATTTGGGAATGGATAGTGGTGAAAGCGAGAGTAAGGACCTTCTACCTGCATGACTAGTCTGAGATTTAAACAAGACTGAGATATGGAAATGAATAGAGGTAAAAACGAGCAAAACGACCATTCTGCCATCATGTAAAGGTTGAGATTTGGAAATGGATAGTGGTGAAAGCGAGCGAAAGGACCTTATACCAGTATAACAAGACTGAGATTTGGGAATTAATACAGGTAAAAACGAGCGAAAGGACTTTTTTCCCAGAATGACAAGACTGAGATTTGGGAATGGGTAGCGGTGAAAGAGAGAGTAAGGACCTTACTACCAGTATGACAAGACTGAGATTTGGGAATGGGTAGTGGGGAAAGAGAGAGTAAGGACCTTTTACCAGCATGACAAGACTGAGATTTGGGAATGGGTAGTGGTGAAAGAGAGAGTAAAGACCTTTCTACCAGTGTGACAAGACTGAGATTTGGGAATGGGTAGTGGTAAAAGAGAGATTAAGGACCTTTTACCAGCATGACAAGACTGAGATTTGGGAATGGGTAGCGGTGAAAGAGAGAGTAAGGACCTTTCTACCAGTATGACACGACTGAGATTTGGGAATGGGTAGTGGTGAAAGAGAGAGTAAGGACCTTTTACCAGCATGACAAGACTGAGATATAGGAATGGATGACGGCATATGGCATACATTCTCTGCCGGCCATAACACGAAAAATAGGCATGTTTCTTTCTATGATGTTTTTTGATATGTTTGGATAGATACATAATGACCTTGCCGGCCACAAACACATCAGTTCGCGAAACGCCGACTGACATGTGTCGATAGACATGTGCTTTTAACAGGCTATTTCCGGATAGTTCATGGCATAGTGCTGGACGAAATATCGATGTTTTCACTTGACAATCGACATGGGCGCTATAGGTACATATATTTTGAGCGACATTAGACAAATTTACGTTATCGTATCCGATAATCTCCCAAGAAAAATGTGCTCATCTAATGTAAACAATCCTTCCGGATTTTAAAACTTCAGACTTTGGCTCCAACGATTCACTTTTCGAACAAATGTCATTTTTTTTATTGGTTAATCAAGTAAATATGTGGCCTAAGATGGAGCATGTTTGTCTTAAGTATTGTAGATATTCACTCTGGACTTGAAAGACTCAAGGATGTTTTTTATTTTTTATTGTACGACAGGTAAGAACTTGGCCTTCATCTCACCTGGTTACAAATTGAGATAAGGCCAAGGTGGAGGCGCATTACACCCGGAATCTTCAACAAACTGAGAAATTGGCTATCTTACCTCTACATGCCGGAACACAACAATTTTAGAATTGTTATTATGGCGACATAATTCGGTAAGATGGTGGTAGCTAGCCAGGCGAACTTAAACAAAGTCCTACCACCAACCAAACCAAGCACAATATATTTTACTCCCCATGGGGATCGAACCCGATACTTCTGGATCTGAAATCGGTGGGATGAACCACTAGACCACAGAGGCGGTTAAAACAATATAAAAATATATTTGAATGGTTTCGACCTCCCTACTATGGTCCACGAGGAACGCAACTCATCATATCGCTGGCGATAGGACCTGTAAAGGAGGTCGCACTCCTGCCAAGCACTTCGCTGTGTCTCTTCGGTGCACGGGAGTACCAATGCTTTTAAAAGGCAGCTCCTGAGAAAGCTTGCTTCATCATAGATCCCATAATCGCGCAGGTAATGCTCAGGCAAGTCGAGGTCAGGAGCAAGGAGGCTCATAGGTGATGATTCGCTTGTTAAGGCCAATTTGCAGAGCCTAGAACATAGGCGGCGGGTTGCCAGGCTGTCTGTTTTCTATAAACTCCACTTCGGCGTGTGTGCGCACGATATCTTTGACCTAAGCCCACCATCCCCTTTTCACCACCGGACTAGCAGACGTACGGCAGGCTACAACCCGTACCTTGTAAATGTTCCATCGTGCCGAACACATTGTTTCGCCTCTACTTTTATAATGAATACTGGTAAGGAATGGAATTCCTTGCCTTCTTGGAGTCTTCAAGTCCAGAGTAAATAGGTTCCTTTTGGGCAAGCGTGCTCCATCTTAGGCCACATCATTACTTGTTTTACATGTAAGCTGGTGGTCAAACGCTTGACTATCACCAATAAAAAAATAAAAAAATACATTGCAAATTAAAAAAAACAATAACATAAGTCAAGTGTCATGGAAATAATGTGCATTAAGCGCGAATACCAAAAAAAAAAAAATGTCGCGCAGTGGGCAATATTTATATGACGCCATACGTATAAAACACTAAAACGCCTCCCAAAGACAAATTAATGATTGTCATATCACGTCACAACACTAGTCGACATTGACCGCTAGTGATGTAACGCGGATATTCGGTTCCAATCCAAATGAACGCAAAGCTATTATTAGACGAAACACAATCTCGGTACGTCATCTATGTATGATTTTACAAATCAAACTGGGAATATTTTTTTAGATCTTTCTTTAAGACTGGCTATTATTAAAACGGCTTAACATTGTTTTCCTTGTTTGTTTATGTGGAATAAAAATATTTTTTATTGATTTGGAACAAAAACTCAGGTAAATTTAATAATTGAAAAAACGATGCCAGATGCAGAGTTAGTATAAAACTGTGTCGCAGCTGACAACGAATAAGTGAAAAACAGAGTTCCAAATAAATTTATCAGTTTTACAAAATATAAGCCTAGTATTACATACGTTCCATCTATCTATCTTATTAATGGGTCAACATCACGCACTAAAGAATAGTTCAAACTAGAAGTAAATTGCTATAATTTAACGACTGGTACAAGATCGCTGTGCCACGTAGTGCCCCTTTTATTTACTGGTGACGTACAAGGCAACTTATGTAGAGGCACACCATCTAAAATTAGGATCTCCGTAAACCTTCACAATGTGCAGCAGTATTTGTCGGTTGTGTATTAATCGCGAGCTATTTTTATAAATTATAGCTCTTGACTTTTTTTATGCGACGGTGAAGTGCTTTGCCTTCATCTCACCAGATTTTGTCATGTTATGATATGGCTGAAGCTGGAAGCGCACTTCACCCGGAATCCTCAACAAACTGAGGAACCGGCTATCTTACCTCTGAATGCCGGAACACAACAACTTTCGAGTTGTCATGGCGACAGAATTAGGTAAGATGGTGGTAGCTAGCCAGGCGAATTTAGACAAAGTCCTACCACCAAACCAAGCCTCTAGTCTAACTCTAGGCCAGAGCAAGGATGATGTCTGCGACGTAGCGAACTTTCCCAGAGAGCACTGGCTCTTCTAAGCGTTCGCCGGACTTTGACGGGAAGTTCCAGTACGTCTTGGTGATTTTCGCCCGATCTGATGGCCACAGAGCATAAAACTCTGTTATCTATGATGGTGACGTACAAGATCGAGCGAAATCCACGCATCTGGCGAAGTTAAACGGCAGTTGCGTACAACAATAAACTACAACAGAAACAAACAGACAGATTCGTTTTTATCACAACCAGTTGCTGCAAAACCTGGTACTGCCTGTGCCGAGGTAAGGCGTAGCCGCTAGCTTAAATGAGATTGGCTTTTCTATTGTATTCTATTATATTTTAAGATCATGTAGGTATTTAGGTACCTAGTTCTACATTTATCTTGTGGAAGTGAGATAAAAAAACATGTGTAAAGTTTCTGTTCAATCCATTCAGTAGTTTTGGCGAGAAGACCGCCTCTGTGGTCTAGTGGTTCAACCCACCGATTTCAGATCCAGAGGTCCCGGGTTCGATCCCATGGGGAGTACAATATATTGCGCTTGGTTTGGTTGGTGGTAGGACTTTGTTTGAGTCCGCCTGGCTAGCTACCACCATCTTACCTAATTCTGTCGTCATAATACCTAATACCATAATACCTCATAATACCTAAACTAACCATAATGATATAATACCTCTAAATACCGGAACACAACAATTCGAGGTAAGTAAGATAGCAGTTCCTCAGTTTGTTGAGGATTCCGGGTGAAGAGCGCTACCACCTTCGGCCTTATCTCAACTTGTAACCAGGTGAGATGAAGGCCAAGCGCTTCCCAGTCGTACAATAAAAAAAAAACATGCATTATCCAAACAATCTTTCGCTTTGTATTATATGTATTATATACATATTTATTTTTATTTATTATGAAAAAAAAACACGATTAAATTACAAAAACAACATTTCGCACAATATAAGGGTGGAATATAATACGGTAAAAAGTTTTACGACGAACAAACATTTCCAGGAGTTTGCGAAACATCCCTCAAGTTTATTTCAACACTTTTGTGAGAATCCTGTTAAATTTTCTTTGAGAAAAAGTATTGTTTCGGAATTTTCGTAACGCATATACCTACCATAAATAAGTATACAATACAAATAACAAATTGCGAAAGTTTAATAAGATGAATGTTTGTTACCCCTTCGTAGCTTTTCATAACGATAAAAGACGAAAAATAATTCGTTGCAGAACCATTCTCTGACATACCCAGTATCAGACATAATCAGTATTAGAAATCTGAAGTGGCAATGGCCAGGCCACATAACTCACAGAACCCAGTTACTGCTGGGGGGTAAAGGTTCTTGCATGGTGACCATGATTAAACGCATCGATTGGGGGAGGCCTACGTTCACCAGTGGATGTGTAACTGATATGCTGATGATGATGAAATTACAATCACATAATAAATATATATAACAAAGGTGACTTTATGGATGTGTGACTGATAAGATGACAATAACATATAATAACAAAGTGGATTTTAAATTCCATACCAATCGTAGCTACGCACCTACTTAAGCGCTTTCTCAGAGAATAATACGGACAGTTTTGCGCTTGAAATGTTACAGGTTTTATTTTTTTATATTATACCTGCCTAAACAATAAACGTTTTGCCTCAGCTTTGCGTACGCGAAATATGGTTAATTGTAGCTTAAAACATGTTATCCCACTAGCTGCCAGCCTGTTACCCCACTCTCTTCTTCCTCCACTCTCCTCTAATAGGCGTCCTCTGATCCGAACCGAACGCTGTACCAACTCTACCGAATGTCGACTGGCCCGAGCAGCGCTACCGACTTATTCACAAAAACTAACACGACTCCTAAACCTTAAGAGAAGAGATCTCCGAATCATAGGGGGGACACTAACGGGCCACTGCCCGCTAAACAAACACTTGTTCACTATTGGAGCAACGGACAGTCCCCTATGCAGAGGGTGTCTAACCGAAGAGGAATCAGCTGCCCACGTAGACTTGGAATGCGTGGGAACCCCACGAATATTCTGCGCTTCTGGTCGGAGTTAGGCTGGCTATACTAGCCGGACATTCCTCACGCACAATTGCCCACTTTAGAGTCTAAGTGCAGAAACGGCAGTATTTATACATTTACATTACATCATCAATATCCATCTCGACATTCTCATCTTCGCGTGCCCTTTTTTTTCGTACTACGTGGGTACGGGGCGCACTTCACCCGGAATCCTCAACTGTTTGAAGAACTGGCTATCTTACCTCTAAATGCCCGAACACAACAATTTAAGAATTGTTGTTATGGCGACAGAATTAGATAAGATGGTGGTAGCTAGCCAGGCGGACTTAAAGTCCTACTTACCACCAAGCAAACTAAGCACAATAGTGTACTACCACTGGGGATCGAACCTCTGATTCTGGCACTGGTAGGCGAACCACTAAACCACGGAAGTGGACTTTCCTTTCATCAGTCACTTTCGTAGTCCAGCATTCAGAACCTCAAACGGTCAATACATTTTCCCCATTGATTTAAGGGACATTCGGGGGTCGCAATTTGTCCCGAAGACTGGCTTCAATTCATCTATCCCGCGTTTTTTCTAGTTTTCACGTACGTACAGTTTTATTTCAGTATCCAAGCTGTGATAACCTATTTATTAACTAACTTAAATTTTATGAGTTCAACTTACTTTTTCTAGCTTTTTTATTAGCAACTTGTTCGGTAAAAGCAAGAAGCCCACGTGATGTTAAGTGCATATCTTGCCTATAAATAGCCTTACTGCGTAGACCACAGACCAGACAAGGCTCTACTACTCTTACTTACTTCTTTACAATAAACAGTGTTGTGTCGAAAAAAAAAATGTCTGGCATCTCCCGGTGTATTCCCTCAGATCTTATTGAGCCGTAAGGTCAGTTGGTAGCTCTACCTTCTACGCAGTAGGTTGTAGATTAAATTCCCAACCGAGACAAACATTCATATGATTAATCTAGATGTCTAGGTACCTTCCTACTTTTTACATTAATACTGGTAAGGAATGAAACTCCTTGCCCTCATCTGTTTTTCCACAACAGTACAATCTTGGAGTCTTCAAGTCCAGAGTGAATAGGTTCGTTTTAGACAAGCATGCCCCATCCTAGGCCACATCTTTTTTTTTATTGTATGACGGGGAAGCTCTTGGCCTTCATCTCACCTGGTTACAAGTTAAGATAAGGCCAAAGGTGGAGGCGCACTTCACCCGGAATCCTCAACCAACTGAGGATCTTTTCTTGTTTTTCAAGTAAGGTCAAATACTTGGCTATCACCAATAAAAAAAAAATATGTTTGGATATTGTATTATATTAAATTAGTATCGTAATCCGGTTCCAATATTAAAAGCTTTGCTTAGTTTGGGGCTATGTGACGCTGTGAGAAGTTATAAAGGTCCTATAATAAAAAAAGTACCTACCTATATAGGTATTTGGAGGATAAAATGAGGCCCATTATTCTTTGACAGGGCATTGCGAACACAAACTGGATGAATACCTACAGACAATAGGTAAGTAAGTGTTCATAAATTAAAAAAGTAGGTAGGTTACATAATAATAGCAACGATAAACGATAATGATTATAACAACATGTATTTAATTATGAATTTCTACCACATAAATATATCAACAGAGAGATAAGGAATTGGTAATGGTGATAGAACCATTTAATAAATACCTATACCAAGGTACTTACTATACCTAGGTTATTTTAAAAATATTGGAACCCACTTCACTAAAAACTTTGAAGTAAAGTGACTTTCACATAGAAACATAGTTTGTTGTTTGTTTTGAAATGGTGTGTCTGAATAAAGTACATTATATCAGTATGTAAGAAAATTTGTAGGTATTCATGTAAAAAAATCAATGTCAAAGGTAGCTCTTTAACAATTAGTTTCAAAATATATTATATGCAAAATATTTTTCTTCTAGTTCCTTAGTATTAGTATTTCCAGATTATCTTTATGCAATTCCACCAGCCATTTCTAAATGACAAAAAAACATGTTAATATGGTAAAGTGAAAATCAGCTATAACATGGCCATATTAAGATCCTTCTAACTAAGGGATCTAACTAATGTCTGATTAGTTTTTAGATTTTTAGTATTAGTATAGGTAATACTTAGGTTGAAATATAGCGTTTGATATCCACAGAACACAATCCTAGCGCAGTTGATATAGATTTGGAACAATGTTCTGAAATCAGTGCTGTTTCACGTAGGTTGAGTGGACCATTGCTGCGATGGTATGCTATGCAAACCTATGCCAAATGGCATTACACAGACTTACTGCTTTAAGTTTAATTATTATGTACCTATTACTATGCCAATTAAATGTTTTTCAACTCCAAATAAATAGTTAATGGCAAGGGTTACAATAAACATGGGGCGGGCAAGGTCTTAAGACAAATTAAAAAAATATTAATATGTACCAAAACCTAAAAAAGTTAAATTACCATTACAATTATTTATTATTGAACCACTTCCAGTATTAGGTACATGATAAACATAAAAACCTTCACAATCAAATAGCCTCTAGATTGAAGCTATTTTATTCTGCAGTCCGAAAAGTTGACCATAGCATAAAACCAGTAAATCTACTGAAATATAGGTACATCTAATACAAGGGAATGTCAGGGACAATGAGTAATGGTTTAGTTTCAGGGTGAATCATGGTGGTGCGAGGTGTTTTTGGTGTTGGGTGGTTTATGCTGTTAAAACTTATTTATTAATATTTATAATGTTGCACCAAGAAATTTATTATGGTGACTAGGTGATTTTGCTATAAACACAGACATTTTACTTTTACTTGTCCAATAAATGTATTTATATTCCTTTTCCTATGAGGTAGGTAGGTGGTATATAGGTAGGTAATAGAATTTGGCTGGATTATATGTTTTTTTATGTAGGGTAATTTCTGATTTCATAAAATTATAGGTAGGTATATTAAATATGAAACTGAGAAACATTGACAACACCTAGGTACTTTTCATAGTTGTTAGGCAATTTTATAAATAAATACCTCATTTTAAAACATATTTGACAAAGCTTGATCAGTTTCAGTCTTGTAAGAAATAATATTCTTACTAGAAACAAGGTTTACAAATTCAATTTTGGCGGCATTGCCTGGCTACACACTAAATGCATTGGATATTCGCAATGGCATTTGAAATAACATTTACGGTCTACTTACGCAATTAGAACGCCTTCCGTCTTCTGAACTTCATCAGAACACTTGATAAATATAGCACAAACAATGTCAGAAATAGATAAACCACTAGAATTCAGTTACGAAGTCAGGACATCATATTCAATTCACATTTAGTTTCAGTTGCAAAGAAAAACACAGGGAATCTCCAGGAGGTACAGAAGAAAGGAAAACAGATGGAAACCCTGAAAACTCGGTTTCAGGAACCAATTTTCCGAACACTTTTCTACTACAGTCGGCTACGTAATTTTCGTAATACGCTCCTCGCGGTAGCTAGGTTTGTGGAGGACTCTTTGTCCATTGCCACCGCGTCCGCCGTCCGTTTATTTTCACGAATTCTACTACTTTTTACAATACCTATCACAAACTAAAGTGATGTGTAAAATGACAAATATTCTTGACATGCGCAATCCGTCTACTTTTCTGTTCGTTTCGTTACGTTGTCATTGTCAAAATGTGAATCCGTGCCAGCGCCATCTTTCGAACTACCACAAGCAAACACATCTTTTATTTTAACAGCTAAGAAAGAACCAAGCTATTTTGGTTTGGCTACCCGCGCTTAGAGAGCAGTAAAACAGCTTTTTTTTTATAAAATTCCATTTAGGCACATCTTTAGATAGAGATATGTATATGTTAATGACGCAGTTCTGCTATTCGCCATTAGATGACGCTACCAATTTGCTACTGCCCCCGAATATTCAAGTGGATGTAGGTGATTTGTCTGGTGGTCCTTCTAGGAATAGGGTAATACAATTTTGGTATTTTCGTCATCTGTATCAAAGTCAACTGAATACCACTACCAACAGAAGTTGCTAAACGAATGTAGGTAGGTTAGGTTAGTTTAAAAACAAACATTTGAATGTACCTAAACAAAATATGTAGTACATAAAAGTAGATTATAAGCGTAGGACAATTCTAAAAAGTTTTTATAGGCTACTAGAAATAAGGTACATATGTTAAGTAGGTAAGTACGTGTTGCCTAGGTACCTTCCATTACCTATGTGATAAAGCAAGTATAATTTGATTTGTCCTTGTAACATTAACGATTTTTTAACCTATGGCTGCTCCTACCTACTTATCTGAGGATTAATACCTATATCAGCTGACTGATGACTCTCATACATTATGTATGAGGTGTTAGACTAGCTCGACCCGGATGTGATAGTGTGGGAGCTAGAGAGCACATTTTAAGAGTCAATGATACCTGAAATGCTTTAGCTTCAGCGATCATATCTACCACAATACTGTAGCATTTACTTTGAAATTATTATACTCGTATGTTACTGTTCAGGATGCATGCTAGAACGCTAGTGCTGCGAAAACACGATTACATAATATTATCTCGATAAAAAAAATCCAAAGATGACTCTAATTTGTACCAAAAATATTCGCCATTCAATAAATACGCCCAATTAGGCCCTGATACTTTGTAAAGTAAATAAACACAGTATACAGCAGTGATTTCAGTTAAAGCCAACAGCTCCTACACTACTTCGCGTGAAGGACTGCAAAGTAAAACTATTCTAGCTTGAGTTTCGACCTTAGCGGATGACGGTAGGTATCTACCTACCTATATTTTACCAAATAGGTACGTACCTACCTACTTATCTTGAGGTTGTGTTATTTCGGATGGAGACGTAGAAATGACGCCATCTTGTATCTACAAGTAAGATAAGTAGGTAGGAATTGTGTTGCTTAAGTTCAATCCATAACGTATATACATATAGGTAACTCAACTGATATAGACCACTTCTAGCGTATCCAAGACAGTGACTGCATTGCCATACTGAATAGCAATGCTAATTCGCTGGCCGAATTAAGAGCCAGTCCTTGGCTGAGTTTATAGACACGCCTGCGTCGCCACAATCAAAAGCCCCGAAAGATTTTTGATAACCCGATGGCCACCAGCTCCCCATTCCCCGAACTACACCTACACTGGGGCCCTACCGCCGACGGCGAAGCCGATCTCCATTGGCTTAAAATTAGCTTCATGAGAACTAGAAACGATTTTTACTACCGGGTATGTGTCATATCCAAAATGGCGTTTCCCATCTTAAAAGTGTACACATGTTATGAAACCTATCCGTTCAGTACATTTGACGGTAAAAATCGTTTCTAGTTCTCATGAAGCTAATTTTAAGCCAATGGAGATCGGCTTCGCCGTCGGCGGTAGGGCCCCTGGTCTCAACACCGAAAACCTAAGTAAGTATTATATTGATTTAAATATTTCTTATTTCCACGAGTATTCTCTATTATTCCGCTGCATTTTCTGACGTAATTATGATGGTCACAGTTACACTAAAAACGAGACCTTAACATTAAAGCTTGGCGCTATAGTGAAATCGTGATGTCATCAGAATATCATGTGCCTGCGCAGAATAACGGACGTTTTCAAATATAATAGAAACCGAAATAAGGCTCTAGATTACTGTTATACTCTTTGGACCCAAGCCTTTTGCTGCTGGAGGGTTTGCTATGATCACCACACTTGGCAAGCGGATTGGTGGTCGCCGTTAAACTGACAAGCACGAGGTGCATCAAGTGGATAGTATACTAGAATTTATAGAGTAGCTATAATTATACTTATATTTTTTCTATCTTAATTCTTGGTGTAGTGCAATTTGTCTTCAAGTCCAGAGTGAAAAGGTTCCTTTTAGACAAGTGTGCTCCATCATATTAGGCTACATCGCCATCGTTTTCCAAGAGATGGTCAAAAGCTTGGCTATCTAAAAAAAAAATGGATTTTGGAAAATTCCCACGGGTTGGCGGAATAATACAATAAAAAAAAACAAGGAAACGGATTCCCGTTTCCCTACTTTTAATTGAAAACGGAGAAGGACAAATGGGGATATTCATCAAGTTATTCCCATTTTGTCCTTCTCCGTTTGTTTGATGTCTTCAAGAAAAAGCTTCTGGGTAGCCTTCACTTTAAAAACAAACTCAAGACAATTATCCCATTGAGGATTCACCTCTACAGAATATATATTATGGCAGATAATTGTACCTTATTATTTATGATTCGTAATCCTTAGAACCTAAATGTTAAAAGTAGAAATGTTGAGTATGAATGAAAGGTTACTTGTTGCTATAGTCTAGGTCATCTAGACTAAATGTAGGAGGTGATGGCTAGGTGGCTACACACATATTGTGTTAATAGGTACTGTATAAACGTTCTTTTTTTTTTTAGCTGCTTTAAACAATTTTTGGTAGGAGCAAAACTTGGGTTCGCGTCACCGACGAATTTGGCACCAAACGTCAAATTAGCATGGCTGCAACACGCAGTGGATTGGTAAAGTCTTGTGAGTTCGCGTTACCGACATGAAGTAGTAGCAGGAAGTCAAGTTAAATTGACCACAAGAAAAGTTTAATTTGTACTGTAGGTACATTATAGAAATTTAGTTTTAGCAAATCATTCATAATTATTTTGAATTGGGCTTTGATTGAAATCAAGTCAAAACTGGTGTATCACTCAACCTTTAATTCAGGATGCCCAGCTTCTTGGCCACAGATTGAGCTTAAGATTAAATGGTGATGCTGAGGTGGCAGTGGGCTGTCAATTCGTGCCAAGAAGATCGAAGCGGTCGGTAACATAGACTGCTCTACCACGAAAAGTGCCCACGCCTCGTGGTTACCAGACATTTGGTTAATAGGTTTAAAGAACTTTATTCTCATACGAACACATGGTTCACTTAAAATGAGATACAGTGAGAAACAAATTAATCTAGGTTTATACATTTTAACTAACATCTGGTATCTAAAATTAAATTATCACTAATAATTATGTATAACAAGATAGCTCCTTCAAATTACTGCACATGATAACAGTTAATTATTAATAGCTATATGCTTATATTATGGTGTTACTAAATATTATATACCTAGGTCAGCATTTTTATTTGTGTATTGTTACAAAGTATGTACATGTAGTTTGAGTTTATTTTTAAAGGCATTATAATTAATACACTCCTTTATATTGTTTGGCAAATTGTTAAACAATTTCGCTCCCTCCGATAATATTGTTTTTTACCGTAATTAGTGCGTGCTTTTGTTAAATGTAATTTTAGTTTTATGTTTGATTGGTTAATACATGATCAGGTGTCGCCATATGGTAAATTAAAACGCGGTATCGATATGTGGTAAGTGGCTTGAGTTGAGAGAGCTTACTCGAACGAAGTAAACTTGTTCAGATATCGCGTGCGCAATTTGAAGTGGCATTTTAAACACATAAGAGCTCTAAATGTGGTGCGAGATTTTAAAATTAATCGAATATTTGTATGGGACAACTTTTTTGTTCGAATATTCGATTGCAATTGCTAGTCGGTGATATAGAAGCCTTCATCTCACCTGGTTTCAAGTAATAAAAAAATAAGGCCGATGGTGGAAGCGTAATTCACTCGGAATCCTCAACAGACTTAGGAATTAGCTTAGTAGGTACCTCTTAATACGAAAACACAGCAATAAGTAATTGTTGCTATGGCGACAGATTTAGGTAAGATACCACCATCTCATCAGCTAGCCAGGCGGATTCAAACAAAGTTCTACCACCAACCAAACCTAACACTAATTTTTACCTTCCTCTGGGCCTGACTGAGCGGTCTTTGAACCACTAGACCAAAAAGTCTGAATAACTGTCAGATTCCGGATAAAGTGCGCTTCCACCTTCGATCTTAACATGACTTGAAACCAATCGCTTCCCCGTCGTACAATAAAAAAAAAACAAAATGATCCTACCCAAAGTCGGCTAAGCCTGGGAACACAAAAAGCAAGCCAAAACAAGAATTCGAGTTAGGTAGGTAGGTACTGTACAGCTTGTCTGGTTCTTGTTTTAGCCAAATATTGTAAGGTCATTAAAATGCCAAACTTGTAGGCGACGAGCAAAAAATACGGGCAAGCGTGAGTCGCACAGTAACCAATTGGTTCCAGCTGAATAATATTTGACCCGGTTCTATTAAACCATTATGAAAATGGTACCTATTTTCACTGACTAGAATACCAAGAGGCACATAGAGTGGCAATTCTGCAATGATACCTACCATTGTCATTGTGAAGCGATTGGTTCAGTTAAATCGAGGCCCTGGTCACTTGAACAACATATTTATTTATTTACTAGGAAAACCAACAGCACATACAACATAAACATTAGGCCAATAAGAGGTTTTCACGTATAGGAAGCAATATAGACAGCAAGTAAAGATGTGGCCTTAGCTTAGCTGCGACCGGTTACTACCCTCATTTCAAGGCAAAAAACCCCGTTTATGATATCATCTTCCCTCTAATTTTATCTTATTTCTATTGTTTGTTATAGCGGCAATAGTAAAACACTCTGAAAATGTCAACTGGGTCAACTAATTATGGGTTGATGAGAGGTTTCAAAACCCGATGACAGATGGACGGATATACAGATGGACAGCGTTTTAGGAATAGGGTCTCGAACTATAAAACACATTTTTTAAAAAGAAAAATAACTTTGTCGCTTATCGAACACATAGTTTCATATAAAACACATTACATTAGGTAAGGTAAGGTTTGTCAATGTGTCCTAAGGAACCCTATTCCTGTTTCACTCAGGTATTCGCTAACGTCCGGCGCGCCTGCGCGGAGTGTCCGACATTTTGAATAAAGCTCGTCTATTACAGACAGACACACAACTCAACTAGATCATTATATATCCATCTAAATAGTTAGACGAGTACAGTAGATAAAATACATCAACTAGATCATTATATATCCATCTAAATAGTTATATAGTAGATAAAATGTACAATTAAACTAACTACTTATGTACAAAGGAATCATTCAGATTACCTATGAACCATTACAAACGGCCTATAGGTAACTCAACTGTTCCAGACCAGTACTGGACGGAAGCGTGCCCAAGACACTAGCTGCATTGCCACACTGAATAGCTATGCTAATTCACCTAAATAAGAGCCAGCCCTTGGGTCACGTGTCGCCTCAATCAAACACCCCGCAAGATTTTTGAAAAACCCGGAGCACCGGCTCCCCACGGACATTCGGACCCAAGGTCTCAACCTTAGGTAATTGAGGATTAGGTAAGCTCTGTCGAGAACACTACATTTGCGCCTTTTGTGATCCTCAGCCAAATGAGCCGCCGCACCATTTGGTAGATATTACTTGCTACTTTGTTTTTACCTCTTGCTTCAACTCACTTCAATATTGGCCTCTTTTGGTCCCTCCAGACCAAAAGAGGCCAATATTGAACATGGTCTTGTTATACTGTGACTATGGCACTTATGGCATCTTCGTCTCATCTTATCTTTACTTTACACCTCTAAAGCACCTGGATTAGAGAAGTAAAGAGTAAAAGTGTAAGATAATACACAGAAATAATGAAGAAATTAAGTAATGAAGCTTGTAGGTCTGCCAAGCGTGGTAACTAGGGAACTTATGGCATATTCGTCTCATCTAATCTTTACTTTACACCTCTACAGCACCTGGATTAGAGAAGTAAAGAGTAAAAGTGTAAGATAATACACAGAAATAATGAAGAAATTAAGTAATGAAGCTTGTAGGTCTGCCAAGCGTGGTAACTAGGGAACTTATGGCATATTCGTCTCATCTAATCTTTACTTTACACCTCTAAAGCACCTGGATTAGAGAAGTAAAGAGTAAAAGTGTAAGATAATACACAGAAATAATGAAGAAATTAAGTAATGAAGCTTGTAGGTCTGCCAAGCGTGGTAACTAGGGAACTTATGGCATATTCGTCTCATCTAATCTTTACTTTACACCTCTAAAGCACCTGGATAAGAGAAGTAAAGAGTACCTAAAAGTGTAAGATAATACACAGAAATAATAAATGAATTAAGTAAAGAAGCTTGTAGGTCTGCCAAGCGTGGTAACTAGGGAACTTATGGCATATTCGTCTCATCTAATCTTTACTTTACACCTCTAAAGCACCTGGATTACAGAAGTAAAGAGTAAAAGTGTAAGATAATACCTACACAGATATAATAAATAAATTAAAGCAATTTATTTAAGAAGCTTGTACTCATACTAGCTAGGCTATCACAATGTTGGACCGCAGATAGACACATCTTCTATAAGTACTTCTTCTATCTATCTATATCTATCTATCTATACTTATAATAAAATCGTGGAAAAGCTGTGTCTTGTGCTTTTCGATAACTCTCACTGTATCAGACTTGGCCTCAGTGGCCCTGGAAAAAAACTCACCTGTATATCAAAAAGTTGTGTTGACATTTAATAATATCTTGCATTTTGGTTTAATGCATGCATATCTTATTTATTAATGATTGGATTTTGATAAATTAAACGAAGGATGTTGACCCAAATATTACACAATCTACAATCGCAAATACAATTACAATTACCTATAGGCCGTTTGTAACGGTCCTTAGGTAATCTGACTGATTCCTTTGTACATAGTTAGTTTAATTTGCTGAGTTTGGGACTAGATGGCGTTGTGTTAAATTAATGTCCCGTTATACGAGTATAGTAGATAAAATACAGTTAAACTAACTATGTACAAAGGAATCACTCATATTACCTAAAAACCGTTACAAACGGCCTATAGGTAACTCAATGTGAATGCGCCTCCACCTTCGGTCTTATCATTACTTGAAAACCAGATGAGATGAAGGCCAAGCACTGCCCTGTCGTGAAACCATGAAAAAAATGGTATTTAATAATACTTATCAGAACAATCAATGTTTGAATGTTGTAGTCTCCTATACATAATTGGCGTGATTTATATATCAGAAATTAACCTAAGTAGGTATGTTTATGAGTAATTTAATGAAGAGATACAATACGCTGTTGGCAATCCTATATGTAATAAAATAAAATAAAACACCGTAGGTACCTATGATTCATTTTAAAAAGTGGCTTGAACTGAACTTTTTCATTTGACAGCACTTCGCTCCAATTACATTCGAATGCGTCTCAAATAAGGTTGAGATGCGGGTGAGGTCCACTTGCGATTCATCTTGCGCTTTCCACCCAAGAATAATGTAACATATAATAGGTAACTTTCCCGAATAGCCCGAAAGTAGAAGCTAGTCATTCATAATTTTGTTTCTCAGCGATGATTTTCAATAAAATTATTTTCCAAGGTAAGTAACGGGCCATCGCAGCCTCCTCTATGTACCTGCTTACTCACGCGAGGCCGTAATTATCAACAATTAATAGATAATTGAACTGGTTTGTGGAACTGAACGAACGAACTGACGGCCGATGAGCCATGAATGGCGCTAACATTCAATAAATATTGAAATATAATAAATATTGGACATTAATTTCACACAGCGCCATTTAGTCCCAAACTAAGCAAAGCTTGTAATATGGGAACTAGATTACGAATATAATACTTTTTTTTGTAAATAGATACGTACTATATGATACAACACCCAAACACAGAACAAACATCTATATTCATTACACAATTTTTTGTCCTGTTTAACTAACGACTTGTAGTCTTAGTATGTCCTACTGAGTATCTAGAGGCCTCAAATAGTACCTCACAATATTTTCTTTTAGATATAAAACAAATTCACAACAAACAAACAATTGTGTTATCTTACATTATGTGTTATCCTACCATCAACTAAAGTACCTTAGTATAGTACTCTCTTTAGGTAGTCTGGAAGAGCCCTTGAGTCGCGTGTCGCCTCAATCAAAAACCCCGCAAGATTTTTTAAGCCCGGTGGGCACCAGCTCCTTACCCCACAAGACTCGAATCTACCACTATATTTGCGCCTTTTGTAGTCCTCGGCTGAATCAGCCGCCGCACCAGCCCTGCTGGGACATCCCAGACAGATGAGATAGCGCAAGGTTGGTGACGCAGGTAACGTCCACATTTGCTGTGGGACCAAAGGCAATTTCCCAAAGGACAAGTGATACGGAAAGTTACGAGATCCATAAAAGTATCGGTATTGTAAGGTGGATGTGCTTGCAGCCAAAATGACAATTTGAAACAGCTAAGAGACGAGCACGATTTGTGGAAGTTGAACCCTTATGTAACAGATAGTGTCAACTCTCAAAGATGCCCGTACCACTGCTGTGGGGCCGAAAGGAGTCCAGCTTACATAGTTACCCAGGATGATTTTACATACCACACATCTAAATTTAAGAATGAATTTACTGTTGATATGACTGATTCCTTTGTACTTAGTTAGTTTAATTTATTGAATAAATGTTTACATTTACTGTTTGCGGCATATTTAATTAAAGTGTCTGAACTGAGATTCTGAACCTAATTATAATAGGTACTAACTAATAAGTAGATAGGTATCTACGTCAAAACATCTGATGTAACAAAAAACGTTGATATTTTATTAGATTTTACATCTCATATTCAAAATCGTATTATTCGTTTGACATTTTGTTGTCTCATATCACCTTGAACATTGACATTCAGGAGAAGGGACTTAGTGATCCGTGGGCTGGGTGTAAATCGGCGCACAATAGGTTACGTATTCGGAATTTGAAATCTCATCCCGATGTTTATTCAAACATATTTTTTGACAGGTGCTCTTTTCCTTTTTGATTTTAAGACTACTAGTAGTAATCTAGTCTATTTGTGACTATATCTCGAGATATACATGAGATGTAGTCACAAATTACGGTGACCAATAATGGGCCCTTATTGTAAGTCAACTGGTAATCCACATCGACTTCATTTTTGACACTTGAAAACTAGCCTCCTTAGGCTTTAACTGTCACTTTCGTTTTTATTTTTGACAAGATCTGTCTGGATTTGACACCGGTAATCGACTTGAAGTTTACTGGTAATGGATTTCAAGTTACGCAATTAGGCTTCTGGAGCTAAAATTATGGCAATAGGACTAAGGCACTAGTAGCTGTAGGTATGACAACCACGGACGCGCCGTAAATCTACGACTTTTTGCAGAATAACATTATTAACTTCACACATCTAGTCACTAATTCAGATAGATTCTGATAGAATTCAATATAATACTTATAAACTTTTAGTTCGATACTTAGAAACTTTTTTTTTTGTTCATAGGGTTTTGTTTATCATATAATACAACACCCAAACACAGAACAAACATCTACATTCATAACAGAAATGTTTGCCCCGAGTGGGAATCTATCCCACTGGGTAGAAGGCAGAACACTAGGTACTAGCTGAGAGATTTGAGGTCCCGGGTTCGATCCCCAGGGGAGCACAATATTGTGCTTGGTTTGGTGGTAGTATTCCTATAACAACAATTCTAAGAGGTATAATAGCCAATTTCTCAGACTGTTTACGATTCTGAGTGAAATGCGCTTCCATCTTTGGCCTTATCATGATTTGAAACCAGGTGAGAAGAAGCGCTTCCCCGTAAAATATATATATATATATATGTCATTAATATATTAGCATTTTCTGCAGAACCCATCCGCAAAAGGGATCGACAAAAATACCAGCCACATACCATAAGCAACAGATCCTCTCATTTTTTCTTTTTAAATCCGGCAACGGTCTAACGTTCACGGCTCGCGTGTCTTCCAAAATGGTAAAATCATTAACCAGTTTCCAACAATTTAATATTATTATCGAGGACAGACATAGAAAATGATAGTCAGAGTTGTCTATTCGAATAAAGATTAGCAATTAGACTTAGTTTGAAGGCAGTGACTGTGGTTGTTAGACGTGTGGGATAAACTTTATTCATCTGTGGAGCGCGACTCAAATTGCAGGTAAGTTTTTGAAATTAGGTAGTACCTAGGTTTATCTATGTAGATTTATTCTACAATTCGAATCGTCAAATATTTAAATCCCAAAAGTACTTTGCCCCATTTTCGTTTGAGCAGGTATTTTTTTATAAATCGTTCTGGCTGCTCAACTATTTTATTTTGTATTTGTTCATTATTAAATCATTGTAATTATTTTTTAAACATAATTCTTTGGCACCTGTGTTCCAGACGATTTGATTTGATGATTGATGTTAATTTCTTATGTACCAGCCCTTCTGGAACTGATTTCATATCATAGTAAGCCCATCCCATATAAAAATAAAAAAAGTAAGAAATGTTTTTGTAAATGTATGTATTTTAGTTAGATTTCTATATAGGTAGGTATCGAATTGATATTCGGTACAATTTAAGAGCAACTTGTCTGTAAGTAGGAACCTATCGAAAATGTGAAAAAAAAACGCACTGATTTGTTAGATATTTGGCATAGAAGAAAAAATAATTTCATGCCTTTTTTTACGATCTTCGACCGATATATTTAGTAATAATTACTTGGCTCTTGGTTGACATTTTAATACTGTCACTTTTATTAAAAAAAGGCGAGGCTTTCCGGAACGAGCAACTACGATGGAGTATGAGCGTTTGAGGCTCTATGTCTACATAGAGCCTCAAACGCTCAAACTCATGAGACTACATAATATTCCTATGGTACTACCATGGGAATAAGCAATTATTATGCAGGTATATTACCTTAAATTTATTGACAAGTCAGCTAATTATGAATGGTAATTGTGTTGACTAGGAACGTAACTGACCCGTCAATATTTTTATATTAGGTACCTACCTACTTATTTAATTTTCAAAGTTAATGCTCAATGTAATATTTATGATTATTTTTTGTTTTATGTAATGACGTCACTATAACAATGAAATATTTTTAATTCTCTGATATTATATTTATTAGAGAAAGAATAAATTGAAAGAGTGAAAAAGATCGAGTAGTTACTACCTAGACTACCTATATACATAATTTTAATACGCTGACGTCATACTATTTTATTACCTACCTACCTGTCAACGGTCGGTTGAAGTTCATTCTACTTTTGATTTGACGCTAAAATTATGGAAGGTTACAAACTAATTGTGTAGGTAGTTACCTACCATACATAATCACAACAAGAAAATGAAAACTCATCGTATTGTGTTTTCATTTGTTGAATAGGTATACTTAGGTTAAAATCAAATAACAAAAATACTCCACCGTAGACCTCATTCTTGCCCAGGTAACTCCCAGGCAAGCCTCAAGGTCTTTGCTTACCTATATCAAATACAAAATACATATTGTAAAAAAAAATAAGATAGGTAGGTACCTAATGAAGATTCATTATACGGGTGAATTTTCCAGGGCCACTGAGGCGATGTCTGAAACCGTGAGAGTTATCGAAGTCATGTCAGGAGATACGTGCTCGTTTAAACAAAAAAGTTTGCATTCAAGAATTTTTTTTATAATACCTATTCCTGGAAAAGGGAGTTTTTGAAAAATAATGCTTTAATATGTAAAAATTGAGTTCATTGTTTGATATTACTATAAAAAAATATGTAAGTAGTATAATGACTATGTACCCAAAGATGTTGGAACACTTTCAAAATTGATTACTTATAAATTCAACTTGAATTTAGTAAAGATTGTACCCACGTTCAGACTATACGTAAGCGAATCGAAGGTTAGAAGTTAGCAATTTTTTTTTTATAATTCTTGCCTATCTGCAACTGTACGGTGGTACCAAAATACTTACTCTAATTTAGAAATTTATAAATAATTCCGTTTTCAAACGCTAAGTTGTATCTTTGCATTCAACGATACGAAAATTTTTGAAGACGTTCCGATTGAGGAGTGCGCTTCCACCTTCGGCCTTACCATTATTACTCACAGGGTGCCTTATTAGTGAAATAAATTCTGATTCTGATTCTGATTATCATCACTTGAAAATCAGAATCAGGTGACATCTTCATGGTGCTTCACCTCCCTGTGAGTTGGTATAAAGATGGTACGTTCACGGTATATTTATTTCGTGGTCAGACTCTTGGTCTATGTAGGTTCTTAAGTAAGTAGGTACTTAACTAAATTTTGAACCAAATGGCGTTTGGAATCTTGAGATAATTAGGTATTTTCATTCCAGTTTCTTAATTCTATAAAATCTCACAACTGAAAAATATTTAACCTTGGAAACTTGGAACTAACATGGAGGCAAAGTATCCAGTGTAATTTGAACTCAACAAAAAGAACAAGTCCATGATAACTTGTTCTACCCAAATGCCAGACTAGAATGGCTAGTATTATAAATGCTAATTCGGCCATTTATAGTCAGATGCGAATTTTATGATAAAACTCTGTATCTACGTAAAATAGATTATGAACATAATTTGCATAATATTTTTTAGGTGACCGCTTCAAGTTTGACACTGAATTTATGTAATCGCCCTCTAGCGCAGAGTAGTGACAAGTTTTTAATTACATATTTGGATATTCATAGACAATATCATTGTATGTATTGACTTAGTCAATACATTTTATCATCTGTGGAAATTTAGGGAATATTTTCATATCTAAGGCATATCTAATAAGTTAGTTATTAGGTAATAGCAAATGAATGGGTTGCAAATGTATGTTTTTGTCTCTTATTTTGCATTTTGTCAACTTCCTTTGCTTTATTTTGCTTAAAATGGAAACTTTTTTGTATTAAGAATATATTTTTTTATACGTATTGTATCTGTATATCAAATTAAATTAACTATCTAACTAAAATAAAATGAACTATCAAATAGTCAAACACTCACACACGCTCGTAGTAGGTGAAGCCATCCTCATCATAGAAATAATTGGGTGCCAATAACAAAACCCAACATTTTGTCATATTAATGCAAACATCTTACAACTTTTGCTTGCGCAATCGGTTAACATTGACTTAAAAGTACATAGATAGGTGGGTAATACAGGTCTTTGACTTTGCCCACATGTCACCTTCAGATAGGTAGGTTATTCTGAGTAAGGCTTCTCAAGGATAATGTTTATGGCTGATTTTCGACTAGTGAACGGATCAGTAGAAGTTATTTACAGTCAAGTAAGTATGCTAACAAACTGGTAATATGGTTTCGTTTCTCTGGTAACAATTAACAATTTCTTAATAATTATCTTATAAGTATCAATTATTTTCTAATAAGTTGCTTATGCTTTTTTTTTAAAGATAGGAAATACTTTTTTACATACACACATTTTAAGTACCTAACGAACATATAAACCAAACTTAATGGCGGTCTTATTGCTAAAGCAGCAACCTCTACCGTGCAACCTTTAAGATTAGATAAGATAAATGGAGGTCTTCGCATGCTTCACGGGGGTTCCTTGATTTTGCTGTGACTCCCATGAGACAGTGACAGCAAGACGACAGTGACAGCTGAAGTAATTTAGTTCCCAAATTACAAGCATTGCTTAGTTTGGGGCTTGATGGCGCTGTGTGAAAGACATCCTGTAATCATTATTTATTTTATATCTACGTCTAGTAATTAAGTGCCTGTATCGTTTTTTTTGTCTGACGGTACATTTTATTTATCAAATATCAGAATTAAAATTGTTCTTCTGCATAAAACAATAAGTTTCTAAGAAATATATATAGGTAGGTATAACTAACTATAAAAAGAAAAGGCAGTAGCCTAGAAAGGCCAAAAATACCATATCTACCTGCCCTGTTTATAAAGGTTGGGGCTTTTTTGGTTCCTTCAGATCTACGTCCTTTTCATAGGTATTATGTTGATAAATAAAGAGATGGTTGTCTAAAAACGAGTTGGTTTCTATCAAATATACAAACACTATCGACTGTAAAAAGACGTTTAGTTACTTAGAAAACGCCTCACAATAATTTCATGAAAATTTTGCTGTATTTTCTATGAGAAGACAGGCGTTTGGGACCGCTGGGACCAAAAGTGACCACGGTCCCAATCACCTGATTCATTAATTTCATTACTTTGACTCAGGCATTTGGGACCTCTCGCAATTCTATATTTACGATGGACTCCTATGAAGAGTTTTCATCAAAAAAAGTAGGTACGTTTAATGCGATTCACATTTCAGTACCTACGCACAAAAGACATAAACGCGCTAAAATATGTCTTCAGATGTTTTGTTAATAAAAATACTGTTTAAATATTCAATTCAATTTCAAAAAATATGAAATTAGTGAGGTGATATAATTATCAGTGTAAATTTATCCTCAAAAGTATCTAACTTAGGAATAACAAGTTTACAAAGCTTATAAATAAAGGCTGTTAAAAATTGTAGCAAACCTACTTATTATATTATATTATATTACGAATTACGGAGCTTATGGAACATTTAATTAGCAATCATCTATGGTAAAAATAATAAACAATTTATGTAAGCTTTAGTTTAGCATTACATTTGAAGGTGAAGTGGATAGCATGGATCTCAATGCTCAACCACTAAGGCCTTCAAACGTGTTGACCCTTAATCAGGTTGACCTTAAGCCAGATTGACTCTAAACCAAGATGACATAAAATCAAATTAACGATTTTTAGAATCTCGACACTTCATCGTGGTGACCCTCAGCCAGGTTGACCCCCAATCAGATTGATCTCCAGCCAGTTTGACTTCGAATTTACAATCAACCTTCGAGCTGGGATGTTGACCTAGCCTCTCCTTGGCTTTGTCTGTATTTCCACATTTCAGACATAGCCTGATAGAGGTTACGTTTAGTCCCATTTTATCTGCGATGGATTTCAAGATCTCAAGAAGATTCCAGAAAATTCAGAAGAATAGAAGAAGAGAAGAATGATCAGCAAGATTGTTACCGGATTAGATATTTATCTATAGGTACTTATAATAAGATTGTAACGGGTCAAAATCTATACCTGCATTAAATATATTTTTCATTTGAATTGGAGGAAACTGTTTATTAGACACACAGTTTACAAAAGCCAAAGCAATAAGCTTTTGCCATTTATGCCTGTCTGTCTGGTCTGTATCTTATTTTTTTTTTCTTGAAATTTGCTATGTCGTGTAACAAAATGTTTAATAATATGATTTGCTTAATAATTCCAAGCAAATTAAATTATGTAGTTTATGATACTCTTGTTCAGTCTTTGACTTTGTACAAAATCTGTAAATTTGTGTCATTGGTTGGTGATTTTTAATGCGTGGATATGCGTGGGGTCAGCCAGTATGTACAATCGAACGAATTATACACCTACATAGGATCCAGACGAGTACCAGACGAAACCGTGCCCAAGACTCAGACCACATTGCCGGGCTGATCAGCAGGTTGTGCTCATTAGTTGACCCAAACGAGAGCCTTCACTAAGCTACCTATTTGTAAGTATTTCTCTTTTTCTTTAGATTATATTTTATTACATACACTCTTGCCTCTGTAACAAAACCTTACTGCGTGTTATATACTATTTGTGTATATGTCACTGTGAGATTGTAAACACCGTCCGTTTGTAATATGCCTCGTCATATTGCAAATGGTCAGCAAATTGACAACAGCAACTAACATTTACAATATTACGCATTATTTTTAGCTTCTCTAGTTCTGCTGCTTGCTTTAGCATAGACACCTGCCTCAAGAGGGTGAGGTGAGCAAATGGCCTTACAGGAATGTATAATCGAATCCTGTAACGCAAGCCTAGTGGTAATCCTTCACGCGGTGCCTCCCGTTCTCGACCCACTCTTCCTACCTTCTTCTAGTTCCATCAGAAATAGAGTTAACTGAAATCACAGAACGACTTCTGTCGGGATGGAGAGATCATGTCCCGACGGGTTCATCATCGATCACCATTGTTGCCGACCGTTTACTATATGACGGTGCTCATAATCTTATGCTGACATGTGTACAATATGCCGAGGCATATTACAAACGGACGGTGCTTATAATCTAACGCTGACATACATAAATCGACCCCTCCTTTAGACTGCGGATGTAGTAAAAGCCGACTAAGGGATCTCAATAGAAGAACTGCAGCTTCCTTCTGTGTTTTACTTATACAATGAGGATGCCCTGTCCAACAGTGGACACTAATGGGATGTTAGTGACCTCAGATAAAACTTCGGGACCCATATACCTAAGTGAATATACCTACCTTTATACGAATTTGAACCTCTGAGCGACCATTAATCCCTGGTGGTCCAAAGTGTCTGCACGGGGGTTTAAGTAAATTGGGCGTTTACTCAACGGTGATTATGACCTATAGAATCGTAATTGAACAGATAGGTAGGTACCTATTTTGTGGACAGGATGTTATATGCCAATGCTTTATAACGATAGACCCACATATCGAAACGATGACTAAATCCTATGTTTATCTATGAGCAATAAATAATAGTGACCTTACCGACGCTAGAAGGTTTTATTCAAATGTGTAGTTTTTATTGAGACCACCGATGATATAAAGTTTTATTTTGTTTTATTCAGTCTGTTTCAAAACCTGTTATTGATATTGAGGCCATGGTAACACGAAACCTTTGTCACATTATCATGAATAGCCGTCCACTGTTGGACAACGATTGAAACGTCGACAATAGTTTCCGTAAGAAATGCATGGCTTGACATTTTGACCTAAGAAAAGTCTCGAAGATTTTCTTAATGTTGGAAACCATTGTTGAATTTTCTATAGTTTCCTTGGCCTACTACGACCTACACTGAACCTGACAAATGCAACCATATTTTACGAAAAAGGCCACGGAGTTGGTACTAGGTAAGTACCTCAGATTTTCTCTTATTATAAATGTGTATTTCGAAATGGTTCGTCCACATAAATACTTACTGCGTTTACCGCCTCTGTGGTCCGGTGGTTCGCCTACCGATGTAAGAGCCAGAGGTCCAAGGTTCGATCCCCAGGGGGAGTACAATATTGTGTTTGGTTTGGTTGGTGGTAGGACTTTGTCTAAGTCCGCCTAGATAGCTACCACCATCTTACCAAATTCATAGCATTTAGAGGTAAGATAGCCACTTCCTCAGTTTGTTGAGGATTTCAGGTGAAGTGCGCTTCCACCTCCGCCCTTATCATAGCTTTTGATGTTCCCGACAGTTTCACGTTAAAAATCAAGTAGTACCTACTCGCGAATAATACCCGTAGGTATTCCATTATTACTATGTAAAATAATGGCGACAATTCTAAAAACAATAGATAGGTAAAACATAATAGGTAGATACATAGATTAAAGGTGAGTATAGCATAAAGCAGGAGGATAAGCAGAAAACACAACAATTGACAGAGCTTCTGCTTGAGCCTAGGGTTCGTGGGGAGCCGGGGCCCCCCGGGTTTTCAAAAACCTTGCGGGGCTTTTGATTGAGGTGACATGTGACCCTAGTACTGGCTCCTATTTAGGCCAGCGAATATGCATAGCTATAAGAGTCTATGATATGTGAAATGGCTTAGCTCCAGCGATCATCTCTTCCCCAATACTGGAGCATCTACTTTGAAATTATATATGTTATAGTTCAGGATAGATGCTAGATCGCTTGATTTTTGATTTTTGATTTACATAAAATTTTCTCTATAGAAAAAAAATACAAAGTTGACTCTAATTTGTACCAAAAATGTTCGCCATTCAATAAATACGCCCAATTATGGCTTGAAACTTTGTACAGTAAATAAACACAGTACACAGTATACAACAAGCGGTCTGTGTTTTCGATTTTCAAAATTAATATTTGTTTTACCTTAAAAACAAAACGTAGAAATACGCGCATATATCTGTCATCTGATGGTCATAGGCGCCGTGGTTGAGCGCACAGCAATATCACCTTTATTATTACTATATCTTAGTTCGAAACTAGAATAAAGTTGCGTTAAGTTGCAGCTAGTTGTCTTTGGCACACTTCCGTCTAATACTGGTCTGGAATAGTTGAAAAAGAACAGTACCTAAATAATTATTGTATACCTACGTAGCTCACAAAAATATCTGTGATCAACCACAGATAATAATATACTAACGTAGTTCAACTACGATCGACCTCGCAAGCTCGCGATACAGAAGAAATCTCCGCTGCGCCGCCGCCGTCGCCAGCTCACGGATTCAACACAGGTCCAATTCGTTAGGTGCTTTCGATAATTTATTGAACTTACTGCCAACTGGCCCAAGTAAGACATTTTGTCTTTAATTTGTTCCTGCTACAGGAGTGCATAAAATAGTAGTTAAGAGATTATGCCGTTTTTGGGGAGCGTAAAGACAATTTTACCAAGCAGAAACGATGTTTCACCTTTTTCACATCGCTATCACAGATGTAGGAGATGGAATTTCAAATGTTATTTTGCGGGTTAAATTGGAAAGAGATACGGCGTTACTTTTTATAAAAACACAATAAAAATATATCGAAAAGAGTCCGTATACGAAGAATCATTTTCGTAAGAACCTACATCTACTTCTGGGCCTTGTTACGCCCAAAATCCAGGTAAAAACCTTCTAGATCTAAATGTATTGCACCTCTAACCTAGGCGTGGCTGACGTCATACCTGCCTGGTCTCCCTTGACACAGACAACCTTGACGACCGTCTGTTGTATGCGTGTGTTCGTTAACGATTATTGGAACGGATTATGACCACACAACACACTTCAGATAATCACAACACATTGGTGGGTAAAACTAGAACTATCCCACTATTCAAGATAAAACAGACTCACGACTTTTTTCCCCTCTGATGACCACGTAACTACCTGCTTACCGTGGCGGTCGCGGCTTGAGAATCGAACCCTCCAACTCAGTCCATGGAAGTCGTAAAATAAATAAATAAATATTACAGGACATTAATTTCACACAGCGCCATCTAGCCCCAAACTAAGCATAGCTTGTAATATGGGAACTAGAATACGGATATAATACTTAAATACATTTTTTTTTTTTATTTGTAAATACATACTTATCATACAATACACACCCAAACACAAAACAAACATCTATATTCATCACATAAATGTTTGTCCTGGGTGGGAATCGAACCCACAACCTACAGCGCAGAAGGCAGAGTTACTACCAACTGAGCTATGAGGCTTGTTAAGCAGACTAAGGGATCTCACCAGAAAAAGGCAGCAGCTTCCTTCTGTGTATTCTCTACCTTTACCCGCACCAATCCACCTGCCAAGCGTTGTGGTTATGGCAAAACCCTCCAGCTGTGGAGGATGCACTGTCCAGTAGTGGACTGTTGATGTGATGATATGTCTAGGTACTCGTAGCATGAATCTGATGAGGTACATCTACAAGGAGGTAATAGTCAGAGCACGTCTATACTAACTTAATATTTTTCGGCACATGCCCACTGTTTGCATGTAGCTAAATAGTATTTAATAGTGACAGTTTTTATTTTATTTTATTGTGCGGCGGGTAAACACTTGGCCTTCATCTCACCTGGTTACAAGTTGAGATAAGGCCGAAGGTGGAGACGAACTTCACCCGAAATCCTCAACAGAGGAACTGCCAATCTTACCTCCTAAATGCCGGAACACAACAATTTTAGAACTGTTATTATGGCGACAGAATAAGGTAAGATGGTGGTAGCTAGCCAGGCGGGCTTAAACAAAGTCCTACACCAACCAAACCAAGCATAGTATATTATACTCCCCTTCACCACCACAAAATGTGCAAGTATCAAATCGCACAAAAAAAAATCAAAAATAGAATATGTTATCCATTGTTGTGCACGACCGATTTAGGTATGTGTCATATCCGAAATGGCGTTTCCCATCTCAAAAGTGTACACATGTTATGAAACCTATCCGTTCAGTACATTTGACGGTAAAAATCGTTTCTAGTTCTCATGAAGCTAATTTAAAGCCATCAATGGAGATCGGCTTCGCCGTCGGCGGTAGCGTCCCGGATTTGAATCCGCGGCCTCTGGATACGAAGGCGGGCCCATACCCACTAGCGCTCAAAAAAAGTAGGGTTCCAAGTTGAAAGTTGAAGCAAAATATTTTAAACAGGTATAAGTAGCGACGGTCTATACAATTATTAAACACCTTTCTTTCTTCATTGGCACATGGCACAGATTAAATAATTAACTTCCCGCAAACGTTGAAGCTCTTTCAATTAATTTGGATCGTGAGGCCTTTCTAACAGCTTTCTGGGATCTAGGGTACTAATAGCTAACCCAGCCAAGGTCGTCACTCGGCAAGAGCTACGTACGTGCACTGAGGTCCACAACGGGCCGATTGAGTATCACACAGCGCCATCTAGCCTCAATTTAAGCCTCACTTGTAATATAGGCACTAACTTACGGATAGAATACTTTTTGTAAATACATACGTACTGTATGATACAACACCCAACCACAGAACAAATATCTATGTTCATCACACAAATGTTTTTCCTGGGTGGGAATCGAACCCACAGCCTACAGCTATTAAGGGTAGCATCCTCCGTTTAACTTTGCCTTGAGCCCGAAGTGCATCCAATTCGATCCGTACAAATTAGCGCCCACTCAAGCGCGCGCTAATTTTTTTCGCAACCCTATATAAGTTTTGATTCACATCCGCCATATAAAAATAATATAGCTTATGTCACTCCCATTATTCAAACGAATCAAATGGCAAATCACAAGCCAAATGTCATCAAACCGTTGAGGCTGCATAGTAGAAGTTAACCCATCCATACTCCCATACATACTCTCGAAAAACGTATGCCTCCTTCTGAGGCAGTCGGGTAAAAAAAAGGACTCTAGGTCAAAAGTAATACTCCTTAAAAAGTTACTCCTTTGTCTGACACGGGTTTCTGTTAGGTACTTATTTTTATACAAAACTCTTCCCGGTCTTGTAAATTTATAGGTATGCGAGTAAGTACATATTTGGCATAAAATCATCTCCATCCATAGATTGACTGGAAGAAATCGCATCCAAGCGATAACACCGTCCATTGGATACATTTGTTCAAATATTCTGATACCATTATTTTCCCGGGCAATAATTCAAGGTGGCGGCATTTGATGGTAGCGACATCTCCAGTCAAAGTGTTGTAGCTTTTATTAAACATGCTAACTACAATAGTAAATTATCTGATATCAGAGACCTCGGTAGGTATGGGTGTAAACATATATAAAATAAAGTAGGCTTTGAATATTATGTTTATTTATTCAAATAATATAAACAAAAATTGGTATTATACATCAATCGATTGTATCATATCATTCGGTAACTATTTTAGTTCTACTACTCGCCGCTAGATCGCAGTAAAGCCTCAACAGCCTCTATCCTTGACTATAATCTAAAATAAATTAGTATCTACAATTGCTCTACTATCTTCTACATTATCTTCTTAGCACTATTTATTCATATTGAAATGGCAAAGCACGGAATTTACTTTCGTTTTACAACGATGGGCGCTGGCAAGGCAGATTGAACCTTCACGTAGTTGCCATAAGGTGTATTTATGGTTTGGGGACCTTGTGGGCTCGGTTCGTATACCACATTTATATTGCTTTCAGCGCTTACGGGAGAACCGTTTCTGTTCCATCCAGCTGAAACAAAATAATGTGTTATATAAAATGGGTACACTCAAGCAGCGCTATCTATTGTACATGGTTCACATAAGTTCCGCTACTCAACCATAGATGGTAGTTATTTACACTCTAGTTTACAATACAAAGAGAGATGGCAGCACTTAGTTTTCAAAACCAGAGGGCCCGGCGGTCTATACATATTTGTGCTTGGATTGGTTGATTAGGCTGGCTCGCTACCACCATCTGACCTAAGTCTGTCGCCATAAAACAACGATTCTTATTTGTTGTGTCCCGGCATTTAAGAGTTAAAATAGAGGAAATGGCAGTGAGCTGAGAATTCCGGGTAAAGGCCCGTCGTACAATAAAAATATGTAGATACCACGGTAACTACCACGGAGAAGTACGTAACCTACTTTTAATATGAATCGCCCGACAAAGGCTATAGACAAATCAACGATGAAATAATTTGTATGGACACCCTACAATAATTATTCTGTCGTTGAAACTTGCAAACTTGCAATACTTTATCACACTGCAAAGGAATTTTGCTTTGTCCTGTTGTAGTTACAATACATTTCATAATATTTGAATAACTTCCGCTTCTCAGTTTTTTTTCCTTTGATACAAAAAAAATATATTTACAAGGGACTGAGTCGATTGGCATCAATTTATTTTTATCAATTTCATTCATTTTAAGGCGCTACTCACGCTTGACCAAAAATGTATTTCTCCAAAAAGGAGCTGATGTTTTAAAAGAAACTGCACCTTTATCTCCTCAGGTTATGGGTGCCCCTATACTGTCCCAGTAAAAAAAAACACTATAATTTAAATTAATATTATACAGGCTCAGATAATAAATTCTAACGAGGTATACAGGTGAGTTTTTTTCCAGGGCCACTGAGCCCAAGTCTGTAACCGTGAGAGTTATCGAAAAAAAAACAAAAAATAGATTTTCGTTAATGCCGGAACTTATTTTTTTTAAATCGAGCACGTAACTTCTAACATGACTTTTCGATAAGTCTCACGGTTTCTGACTTGGCCTTAGTGGCCCTGGAAAAAAACTCAACCTGTATATTGCATGTAACATTAGCGACAGAAGAATAATTGCCAATGTCAAACAAACAAACAATAATGACTTACAATAAGCTGTGTGTTCTTCGTGGCCTTGTCCATTGTGGATGTGAAGATGGATCTCCTTCTGAGGAGTTGGGGGCCAGCCGTGATGAGGAGGCTCCCAGTGGGGTTCGGAGTGGTGACCTTTCTTCCCAAGAAGTGCTCCGAGCTGGAAATCAAGGGAAGTTTCTTAAGAAACTAAAGACTTCTAAACTTCTAAAGAAAATTACTGACATGGCTCTGAGATTTAGCAAGCTGAAAGCAGTGGGCAGACATAGCTCGCTGAAACGAAGACCGCTTGGGAGCCAACGTTTCACGATACAATACAGTACAATTTTATTCATTGAGCACCAAAAGTAAATACATTTTGGACTATATGGACATCAATATTAGGTACCTAGTTATAGATAACACATCCACAGTAACAAGTATCTTCAGAAATGCCCAATAATCATTATGATTGTTGTCAGTTAGACGCCCACACAAATCCCGCCGTGATTTCGCTGACTCTATGTCTAGACGAGACCACCCCATAGACGCTCATACCACGCTCACGACCGTTCATTTTATATTCAGTCGTAATTAGTTCGCCACTCTGTAATAACTCTCTTAGTAAATTGAAGTTAATATTAATTAAAGTCTTTTATTTTTAAAAAGGCTTTCCACGCTTTCCCGAATAAGTTTACCTACCTACAGTAAACAATGCACAATGAAGAATGTCTACTTATAATGTCTATTAATGTCTGGAACAGTTGAGTTACCTATAGGCCGTTTGTAACGGTCCTTAGGTAATCTGACTGATTCCTTTGTACTTAGTTAGTTTAATTTATTGAATAAATGTATTTATATTAATTGATTAAAATTTACAACATATACGTATAAGAATGTCTATATATATATCTATATATATATATATATATATATATATATATATATATATATATATATATATATATATAATGCAGCCAGTGCCTTGGGCACGCTTCCGTCTGGTACTGGTCTGGAACAGTTGAGTTACCTATAGGCAGCTTGTAACGGTCCTTAGGTAATCTGACTGATTCCTTTGTACATAGTTGGTTTAATTGTACTTTTTATTGAATGAAGACACATCAAAAAAATGATTATTTACAACTGTTTATTTGTTTTTTTTTTAAATAAAGTAGGTACCTATTAAAAAGAAAAGTTATCCCATCTATGACCTACGGTGCCGAGATATGGACGCCGAGTCAAATGTGCTGGTCACATATGGACTGACTCGCGCAGGATCGAGAAGACACAAGCGAGATAATGCGGCACTTTTATTGAAAAACAGGTCAAATTTCATACGAATTGCGATGATCCAGTTGTGATATTTATTCAACAAACCTCACAGCTCAGTTTATCTGCTTCTGCGCGGTAGGTTGTGGGTTCGATTCCCACCCAGGATAAACATTTGTGTGATGAATATTCATGTTTGTTCTGTGTTTCGGTATCGTATTGTATGATAAGTATGTATTTACAAAAAACAAGTTATGTAAGTATTATATCCATAATCTAGTGCCCATATAGCTTTGCTTCGTTTGGTGATGGCGCTGTGTTAAATTGATGTCCTGTAATATTTATTTGGTATGAAACGGCAAAAATATTTTTGTGGCGAGAACTGTGACTGTGGTGCAAAACAGCGCATACCCTATTGACGATCAAATTTTGATTAATATTTTTGTTTATTCTGTTATTTCAAATGACCAAACCCTTGTGTAAGGCGACTGGTAATCCCATGGTAATCCACATCGACCATTTTTGTCATTTGAAACCTATCCTAGGCTTTGACTGCCACTATCTTATCTTAGATTATTATCGTACTTAACTACCTTTTTGTATAAATATTAAGTATATGTAAAATTATCTGCCTTTGTAAATGAGTATAATACAAATCATAAGTAACAAAATCAGTCAGTGGCCAGCCCAGTCAGAAGCCAGAAGATGGTGGTAGCTAGCCAGGCGTACTCAAACAAAGTCCTACCACCAACCAAACCGAGCACAATATTGTACCCCGGAATCGAACCCGGGATCTCTGGATCTGATATCGGTGGGCGAATCACTAGACCACAGAGGCGGTTAAACAATAAAAGTCAAAATCAAAATAAACGCCACGGTAATAGGATACGTACCTATATAGTTCTAGTGTTTTATAAATATTACTGGAAATTATTACACAGCGCCATCTTCATCTTGCCCTAAACTAGTGTATCATTTATGGTGACAGAACTCAATTCTTGGAAGTGACTCATGCTGACCAAGTTAATGTTGTAATGATATAGAAAACAAATAACAGTAATTTCCAACATAACAGTCTATTACGAATTTGTGGGTGAAAGTGAGATGGCTTTCTTTGAGCGAGAGAGATGACATAAGAATTATTGTCGTGTGTGAACGAGACAGGTGGTGGTGACCACAGAGTAAAGTTTAGTAAACATAACCCAGTTTGAGTATTTTGATAGCGAAAGGGTTTTTTTCTAAGATATAGTGCCACAAACTCTTAAGTCCGGAAGCTCCTGAGGAGCCATTTCAAAATACTTTTACAGGTGTAAAAATAAAAGTATACATATTATAGGACATTAATTTCATACAGCGTCATCTAGACCCAAACTAAGCATAGCTTGTAATATGGGAACTAGGTTACGGTTAGAATACTCTTTTTTTGTAAATACATACTTATCGGACAATACAACACCAAAACACAGAACAAACATCAACACACAAATGTTTGTCCTGCGTGGAAATCGAACCCACAGCATACAGCGCAGAAGGCCGAGTTAATACCAACTGAGCTATGAGGCTTGTTATGATTTAGATGTAGATCCATCTAACTAAGATTTAACTTTTTAAACTATAACATTAATCTAGGCTATAAGGACTATTAACTGGATGTATATTTGATTGATGAATGAGATACGGATGGCAGATTCAATCATCCATAGTTTGACATCAACATCTTATCATAAACAAGGCTTGAGTAACTTATACCTCTATAGATAATCCGCCTGCTTCACTTGTACATTTCATTGTACATATTATTTTTTAAATAATCATATTTATTTATTACATGACCCCTTGCAGTGACACTTAATAAATAATATATAATAAATAATACAGGGCATTTATTTTACACAGCGCAATCTAGTTCGAAACTAAGCAAAGCTGAGAATGAAAATGGGGACTAGATTACGGATATAGGTAATACTTGTATACTTGGTGGTTATCATAAATTCGTTAAACAAATGTAGAATTACTAACTTTGGTTAGTGTTTATAGTAACTTTCTAGACAATGCGCCAATATATTCGATTTATTAAAAAATACTTTGCAACGCTGTAGTAGGTACTGCAACGGGGTACCTAGATTTAAAGGATATGTGATAAATTATGTAAAGTTTCATTCAAATCCATCCAGTAAGTATGTATAGTCAATGAATAGACTCGTTAAAGGGTACAATGGTTTGCATAGCAAAACAGTAATTATTATCGATCACAGTAGTGAGGTAATGAAATTGATATTTTCTCCAATAGCTTCTTCTGTTTTAGGAGGAATATTGGTCTGACTTTTTGATATTTTATTTTATTTTTATTGTGTCGATAGGTTTTATTTTGGTTTTATAATGAAGATACAATTATTTTCTTGTTATTATTTTTAGTTAATTTTAATTTTAGTTTATTAATTTTTATTTTTTTAATATTAATGTTATTAAAATTTTAATTTAGTATGCAATTTTGTAATACTTTTACATTTACATTTTTTTTTGCAAATTAATTTAATTTAATTTAATTAATTATGAAATTGTTATATGTTTTTAATGTTTTAATAATGTTGATAGAGTATTTAATTTTATTGCATGAGGTTTGAACCTATAATTGAGGTGGCACTTGGCCTTTGTGTGTGCTTGTTTATGTATTAATTGTTTTAGTGCACACCTTGTTGGTTCAACATATAAATAAATACCTTCGGCCTTATCATAACATGAAAATCAGGTGAGATGAAGGCCAAGCATATCCCCGTCCTACAATAAAAACAACGTAATAAGTAGTTAGGCTGAAACTTTCACGGTGTGTTTATTTTGATTGCTGGTAGAACAAATATTACATTAAAAATAAAATTCAAAATTAAAAGGCACCTGCTTGAAATGTGGGTCGGGACCTTCGGTGTGCGTGTTCGCACTTGACCGGTTTATTTCTCTGAGGTCCGATAAGTTTGTAGGACTGTAGTTTAACTAAAAGAGGCTCGCGGTTGGTAAAACCCAAAATTAGAAATCGTTATTGCTACGAGTATTAGTACTGTGTCATCAAAATTGGATTTGTTTTGGTTGTACCATCATCATCATGATAATATTGATCATGTAATAATCAGGTGAGCCTCAAGATCTTTCCGCAGCTGGGAAAACCAAAAGAAGTGCTGCTATAACAAACTTACTCAAGTTAGAACATATGTCTTGTTTTATTGTCAAACTTAAATGACCTAAATTATTTTTTTGTATTATTTATAACTATGTTGTATTTTTATTCCTTTACTTATAGCACCGGTTTGGATAATTAGCTGTTATATTATTGTTTTTTTTTTCAATAAATAAATAAAAATTAAAAAAAAATTACATCACCTTTGACCTAAATTATTTTTTTGTATTGGAAGTTTTATAACTATGTTGTATTATTATTTCTTTACTTTAATAGCACTTATCTGTTATGTTATTGTTTTTTTTAATAAAATAAAGAAGTTGAAATGTAAAATGAACAACTGAAAAATTATATTCATAAAGAAATTCACGCATCAAATGAAATACATTACAAGGACAAAAAAATATATTGGTACAATGCAATAATCTTAGGCCTTCCCAAATCCCTCCAGTCATCTCCATCCTACGCCGTCTCGTGTCGTAGTAATCGAGACCTTCTATCTTCAGGCAGCCATGGAGTAATGATGTTGGCCCATTAACAGAACCTACCTAGAGCTAACCCATTTCAAATACTCTAACATCTCTACCATCATCTTACCTTCACAGCTCCAGCCAACAGCAACAGTTTCAGTATAAATAGGGTAACCGCCAATGTCTTCACTCCAACCAAAGCCGCGATCACCGCCCAGGTTGAGGCGGCTCCAAGTTGGAAGATAATGGGGATCAGGCCTGCTACCAACTTCTTGAAGGGACGCCCAAAGGTTCTACCTGGCAAAGAGACCAAGATCATCATTATTGTCGATAATGTTTTAAGTTACCTACCTATAGACCGATTTAACCAAGCAATATGGTTCGATTTACAAGCATTTTCGTGATGAATAAAGGTGTTTGATCTGTGCTTGGGTGCTGTATATTATAAGTAGAAGTACGTAATTTAGTTCCCATATTACAAGCTGTGCTTAGTTTGGGGCTAGATGGCGCTGCGTGAAATTAATGACCTGAAAATTTTCAAATTCGTTTTGTATCCACATATCTGATAGGTATTTTATTAGTGTTCAAGTGTGATATATCTATCAGTATTATACTTGATAATATTTTTTATACAACAAAAAGTACAATTAAACTAACTATGTACAAAGGAATCAGTCAGATTGAGTTACCAATAGGCCGTTTGTAACGGTCCTTAGCCCTTACAAACGGCCTATAGGTAACTCAACTGTTCCAGACCAGTACCAGACGGAAGCGTGCCCAAGACACTGGCTGCATTGCCACGCTAAATAGCTATGCTAATTACTATACATACATATAATTACTATACATATATGTATTATACTTACATTGTATGATAAGTATGTATTTACAAAAAAAAAAGTATTTAAGTATTCTATTCGTAATCTAGTTCCCATATTACAAGCAATGCTTAGTTTGGGGCTAGATGGCGTTGCGTGAAATTAATGTCCAGTAAATATTTTTTGTTTAAGAAATAATAAAGAAAAGGTCACCTCTGTGGTGTAGTTGTTTGCTCACCGGTACCAGATCCAGAGGTTCTGGGTTCGAATAGGGGAAAAATCAATAATACTGACAAAAAATAAATGCCGCGGCAGTCGCCTTAAGAATCGACCCCTCCAACTCAGCCCATGGATGTCGTATCAGCCGACTAAGGGATCTCACTAGAAGAAGGGTGCTGTCCTTCAGTGTATCTACACCTTTGCTGCCGACTGCGTGGTGATTATGGCAAAACCCTCCAGCTTTGTACGAGGCTCTGTTTAGCAATGGATGTTAATGGGCTGTTGATATGAATTGTGTTACCAATTGAATACAAGAATTGTGCTTGGTTTGCATGGTTCCTATCATTGCGACTCATTTTAAGTCGATTCTTGCCACATCAAGTCATTTAACGCAGATTGATTACTTTGGTTAGTTGTAAGACTTTTCTTGAGTCCGCCTTCATTTGTATTCATTCATCGAGGAAAGGTGACAGATATTATGGCCGCCACACTCGCATACGCCAAAACGCGTCTCACGTTTTTTTTTTATACTACTAGGAGACGGGACAAGCAAGCAGCGCACCTGGTGTTTAGTGTACTCTTGCCTATGACAAAGTACGATAATCATGTTACTTATCTGATCGGTCAATCAGGTGATTCAAGCAATGTCCTTATTTGAATCCAGGACTTCCCGATCGAGATCCGAACCACTAGACCACGAAGGTGTTATAATGACGTGAACAAACTTCAAAAAGCATATTTTATATTGATACGAATAAAAAGTAGTAGTCTTATCCATCGCGATAATGGATTAGAGCGGAATATAATCCATGGTGACAATGGATCAGAGTGGAACAACAAAAAGAAACAGATGTTTTAGAGTATTCCACTCTAATCCATAAAACAAATCTAATAAAAGAGAAAAAAAGGGTATTTATCGCGTATTTTACCAATATTTATCCTCGCGAGCCGCGCGGGTAGACCCTATCTGCGTTATTTGCCTTCCCTATCTCTCTGTCTGCCCGCAACCACAGCTGGTGCAACCCCGCAGATACGTCGGGATAAAATAAATATAGGGATAAAAGTAAAATGCTATTTAAAGACCCGATTTTTCGTATCATAATAATGTGTTCTAAACGCGAGTTTAAAAAAAGACATATTAGTTCGTTTAGCACTGCACATTTGCGAAAACATTTACATATTTAGCGCAATAGTACCTTTACTGTGTTAGGCACTAAGCAACCGGTTGGTGTAGTAAATTGCGATATTTTGTCATTAGATCGCCGCCATTTTGGAATTCATACTGGTCGGCAATTCTGGGTCAATGAAATATTTTGGATTCTGGTTGCAAGTCAGCTTTTATAAAAGCTCGTTCCATAGTAGACCTCATCTTCAACCAGGTCATGGTCAGATAAGCTTCGAGGTCAAGAGTTTTCTCATACTAAATAAAAAAATGTGGAGCGTTGTCATAGACAATCATATGGTGAGACATAACTCGTGAAATAGACCATAGAGTACCTACTTAATCATTCACGTAACGACGAAGGTCAATCAAGGCCTTTTTTTTCATCAACCAGGTTAGTATGATGTGACCGGGGCTTTAGTTGGCTTCTATCGCAGATAATACGTTTCCGGTCTTTTTGGATCGATTCTTATAAATATGGTACTGATCTCATATTGAACAAATTTTTAAATCACCTTTTCCCAAATTTCGGAAATTCATAATGTCTGAAAAGGTACATTCAGACAAAAAAATAATATAATCTTGTAAAAATCTTGTATTGTCGGTGAGTACTCATAGATTTAGAAAATACCTACTAACGTTAGATTGGCAATGATTACATCTCAATAATATAGGTAGTCATAAAACATAGACATAGACAAATTTATTAAATTACTAAAAAGTGGCACACTAAACTAACATACAAACGAAAATAAATGGAATAGAAGGAAAAAAATCGCTTCTTTCAGGCTATCCTAAGCTATGGGGAAAATATGACAGCCTTATTTACCGTAATTTGGGAAATGTACCAATGTGATGAGGCGCGTTGATGTCTTTTGCATGAACGTTTTTTGTGATCTTTTTTTCATAACAAAATCATTAGATAGTTTATGCAATGCCATCAAGACAGAAACTTAGCAAACATTTATTGGGACTAGGTTGTCATTACGGAAAATACCAATACATATTAAACCAATTTTTTCAAGTACATACCATTCAAACAAAACACCACCCGAACACAGAACCAACATCTACTCATCATAAAATGTATTACCAGCCCCCTAAGCACGGGGTGGGGATAAAAATTTTGTCCTCTGTTTTTATCCACCTTCGAGAGAATTTTGTCTCCCGATGGGGCAGAGTGGGAATCGAACCAACAACCTACAGCGCAGAAGGTAGAGCTACAAACAACTGAGCTGTGATGTGATATTTATTATTAATTCTGGTAAGGAATGGAACTCTTTGCTCAAAAAAACATGGCTCAAAAAGCCCGCTTATGTTGTTGAAGAATCCTAACAGAAGAAAGGCAGCAGTTTCCTTCTGTGTAACAAGCCTTATAGCTCAGTTGGTAGTAGCTCTGCTTTCTGCGCTGTAGGCTGAGGGTTCGATTCCCACCCAGGACAAACATTTTTGTGACAAATATACATGTTTGTTTTGTATGAATGTACAAAAGTATTTAAGTATTCAATCCGTATTTTTTTATTGTACACATAAATATGTGAAAACATATGTACAGAGGCGAGCTTAACCCTTTAAGAGTTTTCTATTCTACCAGCAAACCTTTGAGAGAGAGAGGTGATGCACTGAAAAGGTAGAAAAGTGTACTTGAATAAAAATACAATTTTAATATACAAATGAAATATCATACATAATTATATCAAAAGTATACCTACACATATATGTTTATCACCTACTAAATAAATAAATATAAGGCAAAATTAGATCCGTAATCTGGTTCCCATATTATTAGTTATGCTTAGTTTGGGGCTAAGTGGCACTGTATAAATTCACCCACCTGCCAAGTTCAATGATTAAGGCAAAACCCTCAAACTTCAGAGAAGGCTCTGTCTAGTCTGATGAAATTGAAGTATTACTCATTTTATTTCCAATATTAGGTATCTAAGTACATATGTACCATGTACATACTGACGCACATACTATGTACATATATTAATTGCTTAAATTGTTATTGATGATGTGATTAATCGATGACCTAACAGAGCAAACTAATGTAACAGATACCTATACAGGTTATATACTTATAGAAACATATTCATTATGTATGCGAGGTCGATCGAAAATAATGAAGTCAATAAGGTTACATATTCTACGCAATTACATATAAACTAGTTTCAGTTCGCGACTTCGCCCACATGGTACCCGTATAAAAAGTAGCCTATACGTTATTCTCAGAACAATATCTGTGTCAAGTTTCAGCTCAATCTGTATAGTATCTAGATAGTGTTTGCGTGAAGGAACAAAGAACGAATAATATATTGTGCTTCCTTTGTACATAGTTAGTTAATTGTACATATTATTTATAAATATGGAGTAAGTGTAATATACATCCTAGTGGCCTATCCCGAGCAATATAATCGGTTACTATTGTAATATAGCCAGGTGGTTGCTGGACAGGTGCACCGGCAAGCAACCGTCTGTCGAAGTCCGGTGTCAAACAGTTTTCCGTGTTCCCTTGGTGCCCGGGAGAGCCAGTGCTTTCTGGGAAAGCTCGGTCCATCGTAGACCTCGACCTTCCTCTGGTCTAGAGCTGGATATTCCTCAGTCTTGATGAGTCTTGCAAAATTGAAGTTTGTCGTTTATTCGGTAGAGGCAGTCTTCGAACGGTCCTTACCCGTACCTCTTAGGATCATAAATATAACGTGACAATGTGTTTACAGTCAAATGTGGTGTCGCGAGTTCAATTGTTTTTTCCCATCTCAAAAAATGTCCAATTCGCCTATAGTCGTTTTCACTTCAAAATACATTTTTGTGACGCGCATCCCACTCACACATACATCCCAACCGGGAACTGATTTATGGGATGAAAAGAAACCTATGTTCTATAGAACAACACAGGTAAAGATTGATTGTTACTGGGTACCCAATAAGAACTGTTGACTTTACCTGTGTATCGCAATAAACGTTTCTGATTCCGGTCTAAACAACATACCTACCGATGTGCAAAGACTCACAAGAGTGAAGGAACAAATATCCACCCAAACAATCTTTTGCTTTTATAGTGTGATTCATTGGAAGAAAAGGTCTGCTATACAATGGATGTGATTCAATAAATTACAGAATTAAATAAAAATGACTTCGTAATATTTTACTTTTCTAGTATAATATATTAATTTGTACGTTTTGACCGACCTACCTACCCGGTAGGTATTTTTATACTATTACATTATATTCATACTATTATTTTTTTACTATAAATAATAATTAAAAATTAATAAAAAAAAAACTAAGGATCTTGCTGTTGTATGATGGTTTTGATTCCTAACAGGCGGCAGATGCGTGAAGTGCGCCTCCATCTTCGGCCTTATCTCAACTCAGGTGAGATGAAGGCCAAGCGCTTCTTGTCGTACAATAAAAAAAAAAAAAAATGACGTTTCAAAATCATCCTACAAATCTTACAGAGACGATTATTGATTTAGTTTTTTCTTCTGAGATTTTAACTTACTTACTAAATAGGACTGCCTATTTAGTAAGTAAATTCGGAACCAAGAGGTATTTTCTTGAATAGTTCAACGTCAAAGCATTATTGGACAGTCAACAAAGGGGTATTTTCTTGAATTTGACGTCAAAGCATCAACGTTAGAAAATATTAAAAAACCATTATCATTATGGATAGCTCGGACATCCGTTTGTCCTACATAGTTTTTGCAAACACATTAAGGCTACAGCACATTCTGACGTGTGAACCGATATGACCAACATTTCAAGGCTTTCTTATAGTCTGATACGAAAAGATGGAATAAGCCTCTGTGGTCTCGTGGTTCAACCCACCGATTTCAGATCCAGAGATCCCGGGATCAATCGCCAGAGGGAGTACTTTTTTGTGCTTGATTTGGTTGTTGGTGGTAAGACTTTGTTTAAGTCCGTCTGGCTAGCGCTACCACCATCTTACCTAATTCTGTCCCCATGACAACAATCCTAAAATTAACAAATGTTATTGTGACACAAAAATTCACTACCACTACGACGGGACTCGAACCCACGTCTTTTCTTAAAGCCGAAAACGCTCTAACCAACTGAGCTACGGGGTTAGCGACGCAGATTCCGAATTTTTGTGTCATACCTCTCAGCTAAAGCGCTGATAACGTTATCTAGCAGAAATTAACTGAACTGTGATATGTCCTAGTGTTTGAAATTACACTAGATCCACAAAGAACATTCCTACACAGCTTTGCGCCCGTCAACTTGGGGCATAAAGCTGTTAAGCCGCGTGCCTGTATTTCTGGCAACCACACCTTTCAACGGAACACAGCAATGCTGCTTCGCGGCTGAAATAGGTTTGGTGGTAGAACTTTCCCGGACGAGCCCTATCACAAGGGTCGCTACCGGCTAGCTTGGCTATTTGTGTCGTTGTTTGGGGAGCCTATGGTCAGTACGGTTGTGGGCAGATTTGTTATTGGTGATGAGGAAGATAAATCTGAGACAGCACATTACATTCTAATCGTAAAGACGTCACGTCGTCAATGCAAATTCCTTTTCACTTTCTACATCATTGTTACCAGTAGGTGGCAGGCACTACGTGCTAATGACTTGAGTTAGTTACTATCACACACGCAATCAGAATTTAGTTACTTGCGCGAGGTGAATGTACCCTATATACTTACTAGAAAACATTGACCATTCCTTATTTTTGGAATAATAACTTATATTGAATCGCACATCATATTATTTTTTATAAATTGTTGTGTTCCGGCATTTAGAGGTAAGATAGCCAGTTCCTCAGTTTATTGAGGATTCCGGGTGAAGTACGCCTCCACCTTCGGCCTTATCTCAACTTGTAACCAGGAGAGATGAAGGCCAAGCGCTTCCCCGAAGTACAATATAAAAAAAATAATAAAGAAAAACTCAGTAACCCGTTAATGACCACAGTTGGACAGTCTTTTCCAAAACAGAAGAGTTTTGCCATGCTCACCACGCTTGGCCGGCAGATTGGTGATTGCAGTACAGGCGTTAGATCTTACACTGAAGGAAGTAGCCGCTTTCGGTGAAATCCCTTAGTTGACTTTTATGACATTCCCGGGCTGAGTTGTAGGATTCTATTCTTAGCTCGTTGGATGCTGTACATCACACATGTGGTGACGTTTTCAGCACCCGCGGCGGCCGGAGCACAATTACATGTCTTCTTCCTATAGTTCACTTTCAAAATCTTCTGAAAACTATGTTTTGGTAGACATAATTATTGACACTCCTAGAGGAACCTGTAACCACAGATATCAGAATACTTAGGTACCTACCTACTTTAACTGATATATAGGAATATTGACTGGTACATTTTGCGACTGTTTCCAATTCCGGATACCTACCTCCTGAAGCCCTAGATTATAAAAATATGGGTAATGGCTTATGCGGTGGATGGCGGCGACAAAAGGTTATTTATAAATAAAATAAAAATGGATTATTTCATAGTTATCTACTTACATACTTTACATATAGACAATATCCATAGAATTACAGTAAAATAAACGCAATTATAAACACTAAACACAAGAGATTACTAAAGATTCAATGTCGGTAACTAACTCTATACATTAGAACTAAGATAGGTACGTTTTAATTATTCTAATATCTACGTTTGCCTAACCTATGTACTCATTCAAGAATAAGTAAGTAGGTTTAGGTACCTAGGTACTAATGTAATTATTACATTTCCCGATGCTGATCTTTTTGGATCACAATGTTCGAAATGTCAAAAGAATCTGACTTACCTTCAGATACATCCTTTGGTGCTTCCAAAACCACCTTATCAGAATTAATATCACTTTGGTTCACATTTACATAACTTTCATTATGATTACGAACTACATTTTTGGTTTGAACTTGAACGGTGTCGGCCTTTGCCGCGTAACCGGGCCAAGAATTAAAAAGTAAAAACAAGCAAACGAAAGTCAATCGAGAGCTCTTATTCCGGAAAATCATTAGCAAAATATGGAAACACGGGATGAACCACTTTATTATCTCTCTCAAATCCATCATTCTTTTAAAATAGTCCTAAATTACGATTTTGTTTGATTATAATACGCGGGAAAAGTAAAAGTTGCGAATGTAACGTCATCGCTCGACGATTCCAAATTCAAACTGCCTGCCCATTCCGCCATTTCTTCTTTCACTTGCGGCTACAGACGGTATACCTACGTATTGTATTCATCCCCAGATCTTAGAGGTTTAAACGCTTTCATTGCATTGTCATGCGAATCCTGACCGATTTCGTTTTTGAGTTTACCCAACACGCGCCGTGGAATGGAAATTAGAAAGTACGTTTCCTTTGAACGCTTGTGTGTTTTTCTTGTGCAATATTTGTTAGTTCACTTGTAAATTCTTACGACTGTTGAAAATGTTTTGAAATGTTAATTTATACTTGTCGAATATTTTGTGTGTATTCTAAGCTTAAACACGTTGAAGGGCTGTCAGTCAAACGCCACTCATCCTACACAATCCTCGTAGCGGTCACGAAAATAGCCAAGAATTTACCGATCTCATTTTATTTTGTAAGTTTGATTGACAGAAGAAAGCGATGAAAACAATATACTAGGTACGCGTACTAGTTAGGTACAGTAAACTTGTTTAAATTTTGTATACCTACGCACAATTATTTTTACCTGGTAGATGGATCCAATGGACCAAAACATACAACTGCTTGAGAGATAAACTTTAGATTTCATTGAAATCCATGCGATACAATAACTGTCTAAGTATTATCAGCATAGCGGTACAATATGAGCAACATACATACCTTTTTATACCTAAATTGGTTAAAAAAACTGGGAGTTATCTTGAGACACATGCCGCCCTTGTCACCGTGTGTACCTATCGGACTGCCAGTGCCGTTACATCAAGTTCCCGCATAGCTCAATGACCGTTGACCGACTATTGAGGCAGGTTGTATCTTTTTGTCCTATTGATTTAGTCGCTTTAAGCCGATCAGCGAACCCGAAAACAATCGGAGCCATCATGACTCAGAAACCATGCCCAATATGGCACAGAGTTACCTACTCCCAAAATCTATCGCGACATATAAAAACACACGTCAATAATTTCTTGCTACACCAGATTACATACCTACTCTACCAGGACGTGGTAGGACTTATTTCAAGTCTGACGGGCTAGCTACCACCATCTTACCTAATTCTGTCGCCATAACAACAATTCTTAAATCTTTGTGTTCCGGCATTTTGAGGTAAGACAGCCAGTGCCTCAGTCTGTTGAGGATTCCGGGTGATGTGCGCTTCCACCTACGGCCTTATCATAACATAATCAGGTGAGATGAAACTAAGTCTGATACTCCGTCATACAATAAAAAATAGGTGTGTCGTAAAGACACGGTAAAAGTGTTTTTTTTTAAGTAAACATGGAAACATTTTAAGTATCTACCCGACACAGTGCCCCACCACTTTTCGTCACACAAAAAAGTTGCGGATTAGAACTTCAAAATCCTACCGTAAAAGGTTTCACTTAATAAAAAATAAATTATAACGTCGTCGAGACGAAGCTGTTGCAATAAAAAAAGTATGACATTCTGAAAATGGTGCGATAATTTATTATGGACTCCTAAGAACATCCCAATAAAACAGGGTTTTTAACTTCATGATGATGCATGTGCACGAAACAAAACATGGTGTACTTATTTATTTATTTTGTCCTCTTTCTTATTAATCTAAGTAGGACCGAAGTAAAAACCCTTCGCCTATGGTAGGGCAAAATGGTGCGACCACGCGTAAAGTAACAAATCTTCCCTGGGGGAAAAGTGTAGGTATGTTGGCTGTTTTGGATAGGTAGATTTTAGTAGAGTAGGCGTCGCCTAGTAATTGTATCTTTGATAATTTAAAATTTATGCTTGGCCACCACCAAAAATCATCTCACCTGATTTTTCAAGTTATGACAAGGCCGAACAAAACAAACTCAAGCCTCAACAAACTGAGGAACGGGATATCTTACATAACTCTATAGGTATGCTGGAACACAAAATGTTAATTAGAATTGTTATGGCGACAGAATAAAGTAAGGTGGTAATAGCTAGCCAGCGGGAAGTATTTTTCACATAATATACATATCTCAGATGGACAAATTTAAACAAATTGAAAGATGAAATAACCCTTCATTTTGGTTCGCTGTAGTCGAGAAATAACTAAAACCCCACTGCCAACTTCGTGTAACGAGAACACGGCCCATATAAGTAAACAAGAATCGGCATGATACCTATCCACCTTTCATTTGATACTCTATGGTATGGTATGGTATGGTATAGTGGGACGTGGGACATTAGGGGTTGGGCCACGGGTCGGTAGCGAAAAAAGGACAAAATAGAGAACGGACCGTATCGCGAAGTTACAACCATAACTATATGTTATACTATACTATATTATATACATTTTAAAACACGGGTTTTACTCACGTATATGTACGTAATGTATAGTACCACTCACGCAAGTTTTTGAAAACCTAACTAGCTACTGATGAGACAACCAAATAAAAATAATAATTTGACGAGTTAGAAAGTGAAACTCCACATCCGCTAATTGGTAAATCATGTACACGCTTTGTTGATCGCATTTCCTGTCATGTTTTATTTAGCAGGTAGGTAGGTAATACGTTATAACTAGCCTGTTTTTGCTTTATAATGATTTCTCATAAAATTATGAATAACATTTTTTCCTGTTTTTATCTTGTTAATACAAATCAAAGAAAAAAATTACTGTATACAAATGTCATGAATAATTTTACCTTGTTTTTCTGTTAAATCAAATTAATCTGTGGTTAATTTTTTCATGCTTTTTGTATCATATAACGAGGATATTTACCATTTCTTCTTAAAAATATGAGTCTATACTTGCCATTAGGTTTAGCCCATCTAATATTGTTATTTTAATATAAGTTAATAATGCTTTTGACTCTGTGATCAATAAATAAATATCAAAAAAAGATAAAAAAATGGATATATTCATTTTGTCATTCACATGTCCATTCTTTTTTTGAAGTGATTGCACTTCGCCACTTACAAAATATGATATAAAGACACAAAAATTTAGTTGCGTACAAAAAAATATATACTCGGAAACTGCGTCGGGAACGTCGTTGCTCAATTGGTTAGAGCGTTTCCGGCGAGAAAAGATGCGGGTTCGAGTCCCGTCGCGGGTTGAGAATTTTTGTCATTATACCATTTGTAAATGCTGTGGCCATGTGTAATAACTTGAAATATCACCTTTCTCCTTATTGTCTCCGTGAGCGGTTTGATTATCTTGTTCCCTATAGAATAGCTAAGTCTCTTCTTTTAAGTACTCCCCATTACTCTGCTAGTTGCAACTCTCTAACCCACGATATCTGCGCCAGAGGCCCTACTATGAAAATCGAACGTGGTCGAATCCGAAAGAACTTCTGTGATTTTTGTATTGAAAAACGTGCAATCCGAGGATAGGTCCCATTTGTTCCATGGAACATGAAGTCATAGGTATTTTTTTTTTAATTCGATATTTTTTTCTTATTTTGTACTATAGAACATGTAATACTTTTATTTCTCAAATTGATCTTTAGGACAAGGTAAATGAGACCTCTTAAGATTATATTTCTTGTGAACTGGTGGTACTAGAATGCTCTGAGATTAAGAATCCTCTACATAATCTGGAGAGTCCTCCCCCACGTTTCCGATTTATTTTATTCGTATTTTATTTTTATTTATTCAGGTATGACAGAATACTGTCATTTAGGCAGGCAGATTCATGGAAGATTTTGGGAAAATCTGATTTGCATTTTGTTCTATGGCATGAAAATCGCGTGAAAAGCTAGTATGTAGTTCTATGGAAAAAAATCTCATTTTGTTTGATGACGTCATGTTCCATAGAACAAATGGGACCTACTCCAATCCGTCATCGGGTCCGATGACGTTTGCTTTTCATTGTAGGCCTCCAGACCCTCGCTAGCTATTTTCAAGGGCAAAGTCAAAGAGCACTACTCTTCATATAGATTTGGTATATAAATATATGTATTCTATATAATAATATGTTATTTCGTAGAACATATTTCCAGCCATATTTTTTATTTTGATTAGATTAGTGGTACGAGGTTGAAACATTCCTTATCATACTTCTCATCTAGATGGCGCTGTTTGAAATGAATGTCCTGTAATATGGTTATTTTTGAAATAAATACATATAGATTTTTTTTTATTGTACCTTCGACGGGGAAACGATCTCACCTGGTAAATAGTTGAGATAAGGCCGAAGGTGGAGGCGCACTTCACCCAAGAATCCTCAACTAACCGAGGAACTGGCTATCTTACCTCTAAATGCCGGAACACAACAATTTTGGAATTGTTGTTATGGCGACAGAATTAGGTAAGATGGTGGCAGATCACCAAACTCGCTGCAAATGGAACTCGGCAATTTGGCTTGGCGGTAAAAATAGCGGGAGGAATAAATAAAAAAAATCAACATATATTACAGGACATTAATTTCACACAGCGCCATCTAGCCCCAAACTTAGCATAGCTTGTAATATGGGTACTAGATTACGGATAGAATAGGTACTTAGATATTTTTTTTTGTTAATACATATATACCATATGATACAACACCCAAATACAGAACAAACACCTATATTAATCACACATGTTTGTCCTGGGTGGGAATCGAACCCACAACCTACAGCACAGAAGTCAAGAGTTACTACCAACTGAGCTATGAGGCTTGTTATATAAAATAGTAGTAGCACTTCCCCCGACGAACCCTTGTACAAGCTATTTTACCTGCTTTATATAAGAAATCAAACGCAATTGCTTTCCGAACATTTTTATAATTTACAATACCGAAATAGTTTATAACTATCCTAGAAAACTAATTTTATAAATAATATAAATCCCTATATAAATATTGGTTCAGAATGACGCCACATGTAGCCGAATAGCAGAAAGAAAGCAATACTTTTTTGTTACTTGATAGAATGAATATCGGCTGAACCAATTTCGATAAAACATGTGGCGTTATATCAAATACAGGTGGTAATTCCTATGAATTAATAAAATAATGATATATTTTTTTTGATATTTCACTATATAGTAACTGTATTTAACATATTTAATGACAAAACTGCTGTTATCGAAATATTTAAATACGATTATAAAGTGGATTGCATAAGTGTATTGATGGCGTCGAAAATGGTGTATTGCATTTAAACTATTATTTATTACTATTTATTATGGCTTACGCAAGATTAGGTACGTTCAAAAGGTTTTTGTTATGTAAAGTTTACCCACAGAGAATAAATTATCTGACATAGTCTGTTTAGTCACACTTGCAAAAACGTGGCACGAGCCCAATTACTTAAGTCTGGACTTGACTACCCCCTACTAGGTGATTCTCACAAAATTCACGCTCTTAGTAGTAATCAGAGGTGAATCCTCCGAAGGGGAAAGTCCGTTTCTATCTACTAAGTCGATTTATTTTACAACAAGATAAAAGAACCTCACCTAATTCTGTCGTCATAATAACAATTCTAAAATTGTTGTGTCCCGGCATTAAGAGGTAAGATAGCCAGTTCCTCAGTTGGTTGAGGATTCCGGGTGAAGCGCGCCTCCACCTTCGGCCTTATCTTAACTTGTAACCAGGTGAGATAAAGGCGAAGTGCTTACCCGTAGTACAAAAAAAAAACTTTAAAAAATTGAAACTCATTCAATACATTCAAGGCAAAACTCTCTCAACATTCGTTATAAAAGAGGTACTTCTAAACTTTACTCGGTGGTAGAGGCAATAGGTAACTGCATAGACTACCTAGTACCTACCTAATTATTATGCATTGAATTAGCATAAGTCAGATAAGATAACGTTTTATCATTGTATCTTAAGAATATAACTCATTCAATCAGACCGACGGGTTTCTGATCGCAGTGTAAATAAAGAAAGAGAAAGAAAGACTTTCAACAAATCATACTTTAAGATTGAATGGTTTTATCATATAGGTAAGTCTTAACGAGAATACTCTTTGAATCGAATTGATGACCAAATTTTTTTTTTTTTATTGTACGACGGGAAAGCGCTTGGCCTTCATCTCACCTTCACTAGTTATGATAAGGCCGAAGGTGGAGGCGCACTTCACCCGGAATCCTCAACTAACTGAGGAGCTGGCTATCTTACCTCTAAACGCCGGAACACAACTATTTTAGAATTGTTGTTACGGCGACAGAATTAGGTAAGATGGTGGCAGATAGCCAGGCGGACTTGATCAAAGTTCTACCACCAACCACAATATTGCTCCCCTGGGGATTGAACCCGGGACCTCTGGATCTGAAATCGATGGGTTGAAAAACTAGACCACAGAGGCGGTTAAACAAATATAGGCACTTTGTAATATTTCAACTTAATTACCTAGTTACCAAAAGTGAGAGTTTTTGAAAGTCATTGTGCAATATTTTTTAATAGAAGATACAAATTTTATTTAGATAGAACTGGGTCTTTTTACGATGAGTCAACTTTTGATGAAGCTTGCCTGGGCTAGGGGAGGTCTATGGGGTTGTATATAACTATATATTCTTATTAAGTGAAGTGTAACAACATATCCAATTTTGCGTAGCAACATATCCAATCTTGCGTAACAACATTAAAGGCTATTTATATGTTTTGCCGTACCTATCTAAGCATTTAATGATTATTGAATACAACATCTAATAGAAATATAATGCACTTCGATTATAACACCGTTTTCATTGACTAAGTTGAATGAGATTTTGATTATAAATCTATTTTAAGCGATATATTTATTTTTGTGAGGTGCAATTTGCACCCCATTTTCTTTTTTGATCAAAATGGCAAATCCAAACGTCATATAGCTGAATTGCGGAAGACACAAAGGTTATAATTTTTAAATTACTATTTGTAGTGTCGTAGAGTACGGAATGTTATATGAGGTGCAGCTTTCAATCTAAAAAAAGTATTATAACCTTATCGGGGTGTTAAATGGGGATGCACAATTATTCAAAAGGGTTTTCTGCACTCATATAATATTCCCAGTATCACATAATATGTTATGCATACAAATTATAATGTGGGGTAATAAATGCAATGCAAAAAAAACAAAAATGTGTTGACCGCACCGCAGTACCCCCTAAAGACTGTTCTGGTTGATAAATTGGGTGCCAAATCCAAAAAGGTGTTTATAAACAACTGTAAAGTGGGGTGCAAAAGTGTTTTGGGGGGTGTCAAAATGTTGTATTGCATGAACTGCTGCACCTATTTACATTAATTCCGCTACAGGGTTGCAAAGGGGGTGCACGTTAATTCCAGGCGGTGATAGCACCCTTATACGAGAAGGGTATCTAATTGCATCCCTACATCTGCTGCGTGGAGTTTCCGTTCCAGGTGTTGTTATCATCATCGTTAGCTGCGTCGCCGGGCAGTCTGTGTATATTCGTTCGCCGCCTGGGAAACGGGGCAGCCCTGGAAAAAAACAACTGCATTTTACAATCTTCTAAAGTATTTAAAGGAAGCTGGCATGTACTCAATAAATGAATACACAAGAACTGCAGTTCTTATTTATCAATTAATTTCTTATTGTTTTAGTTATTCGTATAGTTGAAATGCTTTTTAGAATTAGACTAACCTACGAGTTTTTTTTATCTTCTACGACTGGGACGCTCTTGGTTTCATCTCTGCCTTCTGCGCTGTAAGTTGTGAGTCGATTCCAATGTGTGTATTTATGTCCACAAAAAAATACATATAAGTATTGTATCCATAATCTAGTTCCCATATTGCAAGCTTTGCTTACTTTTGGTCTAGATGGCGCTGTGTGGAGAAAACGACATGTGATAATTGTTACAGGACTTAATGTGATATTCTGGACACAGAGTTGAGGTTCAGAGTCCATGTTGTTACCGTTTGTAAAAAGGCGTACAGAATTTTAGGATTCATTTTTCGCCGAGCAAACGGTTTGAGCAAATGTATAATGCCCTGGTCAGAAGCCAGATGGAAAGCGCAGCGTCTGTGTGGGCTCCGCATGAAGCTAAATATAGCCTCATGTTGGAGCGCATACAGAACAAGTTTACGCGATATCTTTATTGGAAGACATACGGCGTATATCCTTTTTATCCCTTGATGTATCCTACCTTATTCGTTTTGGGTATGGTTGGATACAACAAGCTGGAAATTAGGAGGGATGTGGCGCTTACAGTGTATGCAGTTAAGGTGTTCCGGGGGATCGTAACTAACCCGACCATCTTAGAGATGATGAGGCTGGGCGTGCCAGACGAGTACGTAGGGCGGAGAAGGCAGCCGCCTCTGTTTGTAGTGCCTCGAGGAAGGACGAACCTGCTCAACAGAGCGCCACTAACACGCACCACACAAACACTGAATCGAGTGGCGGAGATTATCGACGTATCGTATTCCACTGTTCCCAGAGCGAGTTCGTAGGGGCTACAACGTATTATTTATGTTACGATAAATAATTACTGTGATACTGTATTTCATTTTTGATTATGAATTTGTTATTATTAGATATGTGATTTTGACTATGATTTATTATTGACTTGTTTGTTTTGTATTGTGATTAATTATTATGATTATTTTTGACATGTGGATTACTAATTTGATGACTACTCTATTGTATTAGGTTATTAGCTTGTAAGGATAGATGTATTGATGTGGTAAATAAATAAATAAATTATTTATTAACAACATTAACAGCCCATTTGTGTCCACTGCTGAGCCTCCTCCAAAGCTTTTTTTTTTTTTTTTTTTTTTTTTTTTTCAATAATCACCGTGCTTGGCGGGCCGATTGGTGATCGCATAGGAACCACAAGAAGGAAGATTAGTCGGCTCTTACTACATCCATGAGCTGAGTTGGAGGGGGTCAGCTACTTAAGCCGCGACCGTCACGGCAAGGTATTATTTATAATATTTATTACTAGATAACATAAAGATAAGTTAAGATTTGTTTATTGAAAAAGATGACAACAGTTAACATTTTTATAAAAAGTTAATGTGACATCAGTGTCTCGTCAACTTATTCTATTACATTATGTAAAATATAAATATGATAGATAGTACTCTATTTCAAATACCTATGCACATTTAACATTTAAAATTAGGTAATTTTAGTCAAATAATATTTTAATAACAGAATAAACATTAATATCACAAATAGATAGGTAATAGGTAAGTAAGTCAGGAATTTGATTCAGCTGTAAAGGGGCATCGTCAACTTGGATGAAACATAATAAAAACTTAAGTTACTATGATTAACATAAAAAACGTATCTGATGGATATGAGCATACCGACGTAGAGAACGGGTAAGTAGAAAAGTACATAATTATTAGCGCCAGTCATGAAATTGGTCATTCAGATAATTGTAGTCATTATTTAGGTATTCACTCACTAGTTACCTAGGTATAGGTCCTGTGGGTAGACTCGCGGCGGGCGTGCTAGAGGGTCCCCGGGGCACGGCCGGCGGCGGGAACAGACGTCCCGATATCCAAGTGAAGAGCAGCAGCGATGGCTGGTAGATGTACGTCGACAGGAGCTGGCTTATTAACGCTGGAAATACACATTCTGTTACACACATCTACAATAATACCTATATATTTTTATTTATATTTATTCATGTTATGTATATACAGATAATATATAATACTGTTACGAGCTGGGGTTCGTAAGAATTAAAAGCAACCGGTTATTACTCAAAATAAGACACGTTTATTCAGCACCAATCTAATTACTCTCAAACACAGTACAACACTACTTAGTTACACTACCGAATCACTAAACACTGTTATCGCACTCAAATATCACTTGATGTTAACTCGCTGTATCGTAGTCGAATACTGCCTTGCTTCCGAATCGCGCGTCAATTTATATCCAACTCTATCGAAAGTTCTAGTAAGCGCGGTTATGGTCGCGTAATCTGGCACCGCGGTCATAAATCATCCTTTTGTGTTATTGATAAACAAGTTGTTATTGTCTTATTTTCTCGGAAGTATGCGAAGGCTCGCGAATATTCATTTATTACGGGGAAGCGCTTGGCCTGCATCTCACCTATCTTACAAGTTAAAATATAGCCGAAGGTGGAGGCGCACTTATAAGACTTTAAACGCTTGGCATCATCACATGGTGTCAAGTTATTTGCTTAAAAAAAGTGTAAGACTTTTAAAAACAAGCTTTTAATTTAAATGAGCTAAAAATTACAAAATAAACTTTTCCTTTGAAACCCTTTTTACAATCAACTTACAGCGTCATTACACAATTTATATGATATAAGATTTAGTGTGACATCATTTATATTTTTCGAGTTATTCTCAGCAAGCCCTTTAATCTGTGACCCATATGGGAGTGCATTAAAAATAACTAGTCCGCCATCTTGGGTGTTCCGCCATGTTGGTTTTAGAATGACGTCACACAGCTATCAACTTCAAAATTGAGTGGCAACATTCCAAACAAATAAAAACAAACAATATTTTTTTGAATATCTCCGAAACTAACCGTATACGCTGAAGTATTGCGTGGGCCCACTGCTGGGCGTGGAGTCTCGTCTCGGCAGGACTAGCAACGCAGCGGACGGAGCCAGCCCCAAGTCCCGCAACGTCGCCGAGGTGTCCGTCAGTTCGCGACGCGGAAACGCCGTCCATAGTGCGAAGTTCGACGCAGACAACTACGATAAACAAATCATTAAATATTTGTTAAAGTTAGGAAACAGGGTCGCCTTGCCAAAATATTAATGTACAACAAATTACCTTCTTGTGTAACCGAATTAAATTATAAATAATTTAAGATAACTTTAAAATATTTTTTTGAAAGCAACCCTTTCTACAAATTAAGTGAATATATGACAATGGGGTTCACAGAATCCTCATTTTTGTATAAAACAAAAAAAGCTAACTGACTTTGAACTTTTCACATCAATGATTCCTCGGATTAAGATAAACCATTAATTTTAATTTTTAATTTATGTTATTTAATAATACCTACTTACTTTATTATACATCTGAAATCATATTTGTTAAAATGACTTGCCTGTAACATTTAATGTTATATAAGGTTAATAAATGTTTCTGATTTCTGATCGTAAATAAAATAAATAAATATTACAGGACGTAATTTTTTACATAGCGCCATCTAGCTCCTAAGCATATGTAAATATATATATTTTTATAATTTTTATTAAACAACACTAGCTGCCTAACGCTGTCAATAAAGCCAATAAGAAATAAATATCATTTTTTATTTATTTGTTAGGAAGACCGACAGCTTTATTAAACATAATAACTAACTAATTAATTAAATTACTTAATTGATCAATCAAGTCTAGGTTATCAGAGAAGCCAATTAGCGGTCCTCACGAATGATAACATATTCTATTTTACCATTACGATACGCATATTCTGTTACCATTCGTGAGGACCGCTAATTGTTGTGCGTATTCCATCAATAATTCTGTTACCATTCGCGAGGACCGCTAATTGTTGTGCGTATTCCATCAATAATTCTGTTACCATTCGTGAGGACCGCTAGTTGTTGTGCGTATTCCATCAATAATTCTGTTACCATTCGTGAGGACCGCTAATTGTTAACATTTAGGAAGTTTTTTAATAGTCTAACAAGCCTCACAGCTCAGTTGGTAGTAGCTCTGCCTTCTGCGCTGTAGGTTGTGAGTTCGATTCCCACCCAGGACAAACATTTATGTGATGAATGTAGATGTTTGTTCTGTGTTTTGGTGTTGTATTGTATGATAAGTATGTATTTACAAAAAAAAAGTATTTATGTATTCTATCCGTAATCTAGTTCCCATATTACAAGCTATGCTTAGTTTGGGACTAGATGGCGCTGTGTGAAATTAATGTCCTGTAAATTGATTTATTATTTAGTTTACCTGCAGATTGTCGGCGATGTACCGATGCACGTGACCCAGCGTGCCGTCTCCGTCGAAGTGCGCCGTGTGCGACGCGCCGTCCGGCAGCTTGAACTGCACGCGGGCGCTGGTCCCCGCGTCGCCGGACGCTGCGGAAACGTACACGCTTAGCTTTATACGCCATCATACCATACAATATTTGTCAATTTATGGCACAGATTCTCTTAGAAACAACTACATATATTTATTTTTGGTAACTAGAATGTTATTACCTACCTAAAGTGTATTGTTATCGTTTTACTTTTTTTTTATGTTTATTTACCAAAATAAAATTAAATAATAAACAGTTGAAAAGATAGCTTTAAAAAACCAAGGAGGTTTGTCCTAAAACTAGCTTATTTACAGAAATAGCTGCCAACAGCCAAACAGAATGGCACCGGTTTGGGTTTTTTATCTGTTATGGTGTTATAATTGTTTTTGAGTAAATAAATAAATATTTGTCAATTTGTGAGAAGGTAGATTCGCCAAAACATCTAGGTATTTTGTTTTGTGTTTTAGATTATATTATTGATTGTTTTCGGTTGGTGTCTATGACATATGTATATGATATGTATATGACATCAACATTATGTTTAAAAGCCTTACAATAAATGTTCTTTTTTTATTGACAATACCGTTTTTTAAATTATCGCGATTATTATTAACAAGCCTCATAGCCCAGTTGGTAGTAATTCTGCCTTCTGTGCTGTAGGCTGTGGGTTCGATTCCCACGCAGGACAAACATTTGTGGCGGCTCATGATTATATACGTAGGGATTCCTGGATTTCGAGGTTCGAGGCCTTCCGAGGAAATGCTTTGTTCAGCAGAGGGCATGTATGGGCCGAAACGATAGTAGTGAACTAAGAACCTTGGCGCAAGTGTAACTGCGCAGGGTCAGCTAAAAACTAAAAATAAACCCGACTTCAATGAAGAATATGATACAATTTCGTTTACCTGGATGACGTATTTTTTCCAATTAATGACAGACGCGTGATCCTGTAAGTGGTCCGTTTTTTCTTTACTTTTGAGGAAAACTATCCTAAAAATAGCCAAATCGCTTCAAATTTGCCTATAATATTTGAAGAGTTCCCTCGATTTCTCCAGAATCCCAACATCAGATCCTGACCTGATCACGATGGAACCACATGTAAAGTATACACTTTCAAACAAAAAAAAAAGTCAAATCGGTCCAGGCGTCTTCGAGTAATCGGGGAACATAGATAAATACCGACGAATTGAGAACCTCCGCCTTTTTTTGAAGTTGGTTAAAAATGGAATGGAAACAGAAGTGTTTACATTAACATATTGGGGAGGTAGCACTTACTAGCATGTGAGGTGGTTTGCGGCTGCGGGGTAGGCTGCGGCAAGGCCGTCGGCGTGTCCTTGGCCTTCCTTTCGGCTCTGTCCTGCGCTATTTGCTCCAGTATCCGTTGTCTAGCCAAATCGTTTTCTAGTTTCTCCCGTTTGCGTTCCTCCTAGACAATTAAACTTTCAAAATTATAACAGTCATTACATTTTATATGTGTATGTAGAAACATTGTATTTATATACTTTTTAATGAATGTATGTATTCAACATTTCAACAAGCCTCATAGCTCAGTTGGTAGTAACTCTGCCTCCTGCGCTGTAGGCTTTGGGTTCGTTTCCCACCCAGGACAAGCATTTGTGTGACAAATATGCGTGTGATAAAGATGTTTGTTCTGTGTTTGGGTGTTGTATCGTATAGTACGTATGTATTTACAAAACATTTAAGTATTCTATCCGTAATCTAGTTCCCATATTACAAGCTATGCTTAGTTTAGGGCTAGATGGCGCTGTGTAAAATAAATGTCCTGTAATATTTATTTATTTACATTTTTCTTATTTGTCCAATAATATTTTACTTTAATTCAAGTAGGACTACCTTTTTCTACCTTTTCAGAGTATCACCTCTCTCTCTCTCTCAAAGGTTTGCTGTACATATGTTTTCCTATGACATGTTTAAATCATATTTATGTACAGTAAATAATTACAAGAATTACAGTTATTTTCGAAAAACTCCGATTCAAATGTCATTTCACAGATTCAATGATCAACAACCGAACAGTGTCCACTGCTGGACAGAGCCTCCGCCAAAATGTGAACCTTTTTGCCATAATCACCACGCGTGGCAAACGGATTGGTGATCGCAGCGAAGGCGTTAAGTAGTATACAGAAATAAGCTGCTGCCCGATGTTGAAAAAAAAAATTCTCAGTCGACTCTTACGACATCTGCGGGCCGAGTTGGAGGGGTCGATCCACCGCCTCGGCAATTACACGGATTTAATCGGATAGATATAATCTGTCTATGGTGCGTTGCTTTATTTGCTGTACAATTTTTGTTGAACAATAAACGTTATTTTCTCTCACTCTCTCTCTTATATAACCCTTCTTAAGAATCGACCACTCCTACCGAGTTCGCGGATGTCGTAAAAGCTGACTAAGGGATCACCGACCCAGGGGGTTGGTGATCCAAGCGTGATGATTATGGCAAAACCCGAGCCTAATGTCTTAAATAAAAAAAAAAATCACACAGTTGTCACAGCGCCATCTAGTCCCAAACTAAGCAAAGCTTGTAATATGTGAACTATAACGGATACATAATACCTTTTAATATACTTTTTTTTGTATATACACGCTTATCACACAACACAACACCCAAACACAGAACAAACATACATAATCCACACACAAATGTTTGTCCTGGGAATCGAACCCACAAACTATAGTGCAGAAGGCAGAGCTACAACCTTGTTGAAATAAAAACATGCCTGTATATGTTTCATCTCCTGGTCCGCTTGCCATTTCTTAAGCTCCGCTACACCTTGCCCTGTTGTCCTTCGTTCTAATTCTTTCTGTTTTTCCAGCTGTGAATATATAAAAAAATACAGATTTAGCATGGATGTGGTGATCATTTTTTTTATTGTGCGACGGGGAAGCGCGAAGGTGGAGGCGCACTTCACCCGGAATCCTCAACAGGAGGAATTGGCTATCTTACCTCTAAATGCCATACAACATTTTTTTTATGGCGACTGAATTAGGTAAGATGGTGGTAGCTAGCCAGACGGAGTTAAACAAAACCACTGCCACCAACCAAACCAAGCACAATATCGTACTCCCCATGGGGATCGAACCCGGGACCTCTGGATCTGAAATCGGTGGGTTGAACCACTAGACCACAGAGGCGGTTACAAATGTTATAACAATAAATAAATAACAGACACACAACTTTTTTCCCCTTTAGGATTCACCTCTGATCACTACTCAGAGCGTGGATCTTATGAGGATCAACTAGGGGCTAGTCAGAGGCACGTCCATACTTACGTTCGGCACATGCCTACGGTTTGCAAGTAGCTAGAATTCATTACGTGACAGGTTGCAAGCCCATCGCTTAGCGGAATAGAAACCAGTGACGCACGCCATTCGGACTTTTCGTCCTAGGTACGTGCAGGTTTTCTTACGAAAATAATTTTCAGAAAAACCAAAAACTCCATTGCAGCACGACTGGTTTTGAACCCACAACCTCCGGATCGGATGGCGGGTCCACACTCACTTGGCCACGCGGCTCTTAAATTGTTAGGTTCAATTGTTTTTGTTAATTTTGATTTATCAATTTGCCGTTATTTGGATAATTATGTCTGCTTGATTGAATCAATTGTGAAGTAGCTGCGGTAGTGATTAGCACCAACTTGTGTTGGCAGACCGGAAACGCGTTGGTCGAGACTTGCGATACGGCGGTGGGCGGGATACCGACCGCCCGCCATTCGGTTCAGAGCGCTCGACAACATCGGTCGCGTGCGCAGTATCGCGGCTCTGAACCACGTGGTCGCTAATTTTAAATGAATGATATTGTTGTTGAGTAATACACAGATTTGGATGAGATATTTCCTCGACATTGTGCGCGGAATAAACAGTGTTGTACTAACGAGAGGACTTTTATTACAAAACAAATTAAAGATAGGCGCACAATATTACAACTGCTCTTTAATATGATGTCTGATGAGATTAATTGCATAAAATTAACTTATTTACAAATAAATACACCCCGGAAACGCACACGATATCCTACCTTATTCTGTGCAAATTTCAGTCGCACAAACTATGCTCAAAATGGAGTCATACGTCGCTCACTTGATAATTTTAATAAACTTGTCGCTTCAATTGTCATTTTCCATCTCAGTAGAGCGTCCTCCAGAAAGCAACTGATCATTTTCAAAGTGAAAGTCAAAATTTCCATATTCATTAATATCATTTTGGATCATTTTAAAACGTCAAATATACCGCCTGTTCGGAATCGCGACCAACACACAAGGAGAAAGGCAAGAAACTAAGGCTGGTTAAATTTTTTGATGATCCATTCAACATTTAGATACCTATACAGTTTGTTTTGTATGTTGTTACAAAAAACACATAGTTTTTATGTTATACGTATGAAAAAACTCACCCTGTCCTCACACTTATCTGTGGTTTAGTATTTCATGCTTAATGTACGATATAGTCTTTTTTAAACTTACGTAATTAGAACACATAATTTTAATTCGAGAAACGGTTATTTATCGCGTATTTTACCTATATTTATCCCGACGTTTCATCAGACTCATCCCATGTCTGCCCGCGACCACGGCTAGTGCAACCCCGCCGAAACGTCGGGATAAATATAGGTAAAATACGCGATAAATACCCGTTTCTCGAATTAAAATTAAATGTACGATATATACCATTTATTCTTACAAAAATGTGAGTATAATCGGCATTAGGATTAGCCTAATATTGTTATATTTATATACGTTTAAAGTGCTGATGACTCTGTGATTAATAAGTAAATATAAAAAATACTTTACCTCCTTCTCTTTCTCAGCCTTTTCCTTCCTCTTAGCCTCGATAAGTTCCTTAGCTCGCTCCAACTTGTCGACGCTAGTCGCACTGGAGGTAGCTTCGGGCGGCTTGTTCTAACAAAAAAAATAATAACATTAAAAAAATTATTACCCAGAAACCAGAGCATAGCATTCAGAGGTAAGATAGCCAGTTCTTCAGTTTGTTGAGGATTCCGGGTGAAGTGCGCCTCCACCTTCGGCCTTGTCTTAACTTGTTACCAGGTGAGGTGAAGGCCAAACGCTTCCCCGTCGTACAATAAAAAAAAAAAAACGAAAACGATATTATGCGAAAGCCTTCATCTCGCCTGGGGGTAGCCACGAATTCCTTACTTTTTAAAATATTACAATGTACCTACACATTGTAATATTAAACAGGACTTAACCAGTTTTTACATAGTAGTTTAGTTAATAAACATTCTAACGATATAAGTAACACATAGCATCCTTGCATAACTTAGACCGTCATTTTAGTATCACGCGTCTCTATGACGTCACGACCACGCGTGTACCGTCACAGAAGTCCGACGCCACGCGCAATGGCTGCCACAGTTGAAGGGCTAAAGCATTCTTGTTTTGATATAACTTTACTTTTGTCACTATCTGTCCAGTGTAGAAAAAACGAGACAAAACTAATGTTACTTATATCAAAACGAATTATTTGAATTTAATCTTTGTATGATTCTCCCTATGGACCGTACATACACTCGAGAGCATAGAAATCGCACACCCCTACATTTTCATGCCGACCCTTATTCTTTTTTGAATTAAAGTTTGCTTGCAAATATAACTTGAATTAAATTAAAGTACACACTGTTAGCTTCCTGAAAACCCATAATGTCTAGCCTTGCCCTTCGAAATTATAACAATGGCAACTTAACAATAGAATGGCCTAAATTAGCTCGTTTCAGGTAGCTCGGTTTGTGGGACTTTGAGCAGGTATAAAAGGATAAGGGATGATTGAAATGACATCATTTGCATACCAACTCCCAGTCGGAAAGGACCTTTAACGAATACGTCATCACTCTAAACAAGAAAATGGATACCACACCGGAAGCAGCGTCTCAAGTGGTTGCACTAATCGAAGCTGGACAGAAACAAAGTCAAGTGGCTCGTCAATTAAATTTGAGCAGATATGCTGTTCGACGTGTATACCAGCGATATCAGCAAACTGGTCAAAGTCAAAGTCAAAGTCAAATATTTTTATTCATTAAGATTTTTAGGATCATTTTGAAACGTCAAATCTACCGCCTGTTCGGAATCGCGACCAGCACACAAGGAGAAAGGCAAGAACCTCGGGCTGATTAATTTTTTTGAAAATCCATTTAACATTTAGGTACATTGTTTATAATAATTTAATAACATTACAAGTGTTACCTACATCATAAAACTAAAAACTTAATATTATCTTAAAACATTGATTACTACATAACTATCTAATGGGCAGTTTCTTGACATTGAAAAACACCATTTAACTGTCAACTGGTATAGCAACATCGGGCCACGCGTTCTTATCGTCGATATAGTCACTTATTTTGTAGTAGGCTCTTTTAATTAAATTATTCTTTATATACAATTTGAATTTACGAGCAGAGAGTTTGGTGGCGCTTTGAGGAAGCTTATTATAGAATCGTACACAGTTTCCTAAGAATGAATTATTTACTTTTCCTAAGCGATACCTAGGTATGTCAAGTTTATTTTTATTTCTAGTATTAACACTGTGTACATCACTTCTTTTAACAAACTCATCAATGTTCCTGTGTGCGTGCATTAGGTTTTCATAAATATATTGGGAGCTGACTGTCATAATACCAATCTCTTTAAAACGTTCCCTGAGAGAGTCACGAGTTTTCAATTTATAAATTGCCCGTACAGCTCTCTTTTGCAGGATAAAAATGCTTTCAATATCTGCTGCATTTCCCCATAAAAATATGCCATAGGACATAACGCTGTGAAAGTAACTAAAATAAACTAACCTCGCCGTGGTTTCATCAGTAAGATGCCTTATGGTACGTACTGCGTAAGCTGCCGAGCTTAGCCGGCTAGCTAATGTATTAATATGAATACCCCATTGCAACTTTGCATCGATATTTAAACCCAAGAAAGTAGTTGCTTCCATAAAGTTAAGTATTTCCCCATTTAAGATAATGTTAGCATTGCTGACTTGAACGTTAGGCAAGGTGAATCTAATGCATTTCGTTTTTTTCTCATTTAATAAGAGGTTATTTACCGTAAACCAATCAAGAACTCTAGCTAGAGAAGCATTTACACAATCATAATTATCTTTAGCCCTATCAACTCTAAATATTAATGAAGTATCGTCTGCAAACAATACAATATCACATAAATCCCCTACACAGGAAGGCAGATCATTGACATAGACTAGAAACAAAAAAGGCCCCAAGATTGACCCTTGTGGTACACCGATGTTAGTGGATGTTCCCGAAGATTTGCTACCGTTAATGTCTACTTTTTGAATGCGATTCGATAGGTAGCTACGCATGAGGCTTATTGCCTGATTCTGAATGCCATAGTGTTTTAGCTTTGAGATTAAGGTGTCATGATCTACGCAATCGAAAGCCTTAGATAAATCACAGAATACTCCTATGGCATCCTGTTTTCCTTCCCAGGCTTTAAAAACGTACTTCAACAGCATGGCACCAGCGTCAGTGGTTGAACGACCTTTAGTAAACCCAAATTGTTTTTCATGAAGTAGCCTGTTACAGTTAAAATGTGACAACAACTGGTTAAGAATAAGTTTTTCAAATATTTTACTACATGCTGGCAGAATTGAGATTGGTCGATAATTTCCTGGATCCTTTTCATTTCCAGATTTGAATAAAGGAATCAACTTGCTATATTTCATAAGATCTGGAAAGATTCCTTCGTCGATGCTTCTATTAAATATATATGCTAGACATGGTGCTATTTCAAAAACAATCGTGCTTAAGATCTTTACGGACATCCCCCAGAGATCTTCAGTATTTTTAATATTTATTGACTTAAAAGTTTTTAGAATACAATCAGCATTGACGTGTCTGAAGCTAAAAGAAGCATTACACCTTTCAACACTTGTTTCAAGAAAGGCTAAAGCACAATCAACAGAGGAGTTTAATGGTCGAGTAACAATTTTTGGTACACAAGAGAAGAAACGGTTAAATTCATTAGCAACTTCATAGTTATCAGTCAAAATTCTATCGTCAACTTTTAAGTTTATCTGCTTTTTCAAATGTTTTGCTTTACCTGTTTGATTATTTATCATTTTCCAGGTAGCCTTTATTTTATTTGATGACTGCTCAATTTTCCTTTTTATTTGCAATGATTTCGCAGCATGACATACTTTTTTAAAGACTTTTGAGTAGTTTTTGACAAAAGAAACAAATGATAAATCGTGTAGCCTTGACTCTCTTTCTGCATAAAGTTCATACAATCTACTCCTACTTTTATAGATACCGGCTGTTGCCCAATCTGCAAACATGGAACCAGATTTAGCTTTGCACGTTTTTTGTGGAAACGTATACTCGTGTTCTTTATGTATTAGATTAGACAATATATTATAAAGCTCATTTGGATCATTCAAGCATGGGATCAGGGAAATCTTTTGACTTATGTTATTTTGGAATTTTATGATGCTAGCTTCGGTAATTGGTCTGCATGTGATTTCCGGTAGCTCTTGTTGTAAGTTACAATCAAATAAAACATATTGACCATAATGGTCTGAATCAAATTTTTTAAACACGTCTTTTTCAAGGGGAATATCACTACAATATACATTATCTATGCAAGTGGCAGTTGTTAGAGTTACCCTAGTTGGTTTATCGAATTGGTGCTTAAGGTTGAAACATTTAAACAAGTTAATGATTTTTTCAGTTAGAGGATTTACAGGTATATCAATATTGAAGTCACCGAGCACTATTATTGATTTATTACGACTGAATATTTTGCTTAGTACATTTTCCATAGTGGACTCAAATAGCGCGTAATTTGCTTGGGGAGGACGATAGACACATACCACTATGTGCTGCTCCAGTTCAACACATGACAGCTCTATAACTTCTTCAATGGTGAGTTTCACAATATCTTTACGCTCCTTACATTTGAGAGTTTTCTTTACAATAATTAAAGAACCACCTTGAGTGGTATTCCTACGCTTGTATGCGCTTACAATGCAGTAGTCTTCATAATGAGGTAGTAACTTTTGATGCAATATAAAGTGTTCAGTGATGCCCATAACACTGATGTTCATTTTACTTAAAAATAATTCTACTTCTAAGTTTTTGCTGGAAAGGCCTTGAATATTTTGATGGACTATGTGTAACCTATTAGGCTTTCCCGTTGTCTTGGTGGTCAGTTTAAATGCTTGTCATCTGATCCTACTGTTTGAACGCCCATGATAGTACTGCTACTAACTGTAAGCCCGTCAGTGTCTGTAGCTATAGTACCTATAACTTTGTCACAAATATTAAATGCTAACAATTTAGCAATAATTATCCTACTATATCTACTGAGATACATTGTATCTGGTGTTAACCTAAAGTCACTAATAAAAATATTAGTGTCAAAAAATAAAATGTCACTATGACGACATGTCAAGTTGTAAAGCATAAGGTTAATATTAAAAATATTAACATTCTCATTTTTCGAAAGCAATTTAGAGTATGGGAATGCACACAATATCAGTTTACCCAACCCCATGTCCAATTTATGTAAGAGTAATTCAACTAATTTATTTACATATAGGCGCTTGATACCATTACTATTACCTAACTGTACAATCAATGTTGTTTTATTGTCAAAAGACGCCTCATTTAAGCTCTTTATCAGCCTATGGATAGAAGAGTCAGGAAAGCAGTAGTTAGTTACCATTTGGTCTCCTAACCTATCGCTTAGCAACCGACCCAACCCTACTCCTAGACTATCTGAGTACACCACAGTTTTCTGGGTCTGTCGGCAGGTTTGAGGTTGCCTAACCAGAGGCTGTGTTGTGTGCACTGGACCTGCCTCAGCCTGCACATGTTGTTCTGGTAGTAGTACCACAGGGGAATCGGGTTGCACAACTGCTGGTACCGGTGGTTCCACACATCCCGATGAAGCAATGTGAGTCACTGGCTGGTCTGTGGTACATGGGTCGGTCTGGGAGCTACTATGTTGTACTTGTACATATATACTTTCATTGTTAACCATTTCTACAATATTATTAATTTTTTTAATATTCTCACAAGAGTCTTGTTCAGCTTTCTTGTATTTCATGGTCACCTCATGTAAAGATATTTCCAAACTTATTATTTTATCAGACATGTACTGAATTTCTTTGGAGTTACGGCCAAGTAAGCTGTAACAAGATTCTAATTCCTCGTTTAAATTACATTTTTGTTTACTCAATTTTGCAAAGCTAAAAACATTTTTGTGTTTTTTTAATTTCTTTTCTGATTTTTTTATTAAGTTACTTAATTTTATATATTTTTTTATTTTGTTACTTCCTCTTATTGAGGAGATTCGGTTTGGTGTAGTGAGATCAATCACAGAAGAGTCTGCCTCACTGTTTTGAAGTTCTGTCTGTAGATCCAGACTTTTGAAGTTGGTTGCTGAGGGCATATGACTTAATTCTAAATTGTCAATTTTAGATCTGCACTGACATAATTCTTGCTGTAGGTCTTTATTTTGTTGAAGCACTAGTTCATAAGTCTCATAACAGTTGTCCACTGAACTCAGCATTGACTGCATGCGTTCATGATCAGCCAATAATTCTTCATATTTGCTGTGTAAATCGGCAAGTTGTCTCTTGAGAGTCTTGTTTTGACTGAGAATCACCAACATCTCAGCCTCACTCTCATCCTGCTCTTGAAGAAGCTGCTTATGGGCCTCAGTGAGCTCAGTTAGCTCTGACTTGGCTGCCATCAGCTTGGTCTGTACATCACATTGCCTCCGGGTCAAAGGCATTGTTTTTGTTCTATAGGTAATTTGGATACCTATAATGTTAGTTTATGCTGTGTCTTTGTAGTATTTTCTGTGTGAAGCAGTAGGTTGACTACAAATAACTTCCACGAATGATTGTCAAGTTATTCGAGTACATCAGTGCCTGTGTGTGTTGGGTCAGTGACTCATAGACATGAGTCATGTAATGTTGTTATTGTTGGTGTATGTTGTTAGAATGTTGAAAAACAATACTACCAGGATATTTGATAATTATTTGCAGCTCAGGTATCGTCTGCAAGTCAGGGTAATACTCTAAATCCAGAGATTGGTCACGTAGCAGAACCGGCGGCGGCGGTAGATTACGCCGACAATTAGCACAATCAGTTTAGACCGAAGTAATACACTATTACACAGTTTATTTCCACTTATACTAAGCAGTTGTTATAGTTTTAGCGTTTTATTTAGTTGTATATTCGTTTAAACACTGTAAATTGCGAATATATTTAATTAATTAAAATCAGCTGATAATTTTACGTACTAACTTTAGGGTTGCCACACGGCAAAAAAAAAAAAAAAAAAAAATGGTGGCTATACCAGTCAACTGTATAACTGTATAGTCAGTCAACTAGTTGGAGACTAGAATTAAACAAAATACAGAAACTTACCACAGTCATAGTAACAGGCGCCGAAGAGGTTGTCACTGGAGCCACTATAGTAGTTGTCGGAGCTATAACAGTCCTAGGAGTTTCTGTAACCCTAGGGCCTTCTGCCGTCCTAGGGGGTTCTGAAGCTTTAGTAGCTGCAGTGGCCTTAGGGAATTCTCTAGCCTTTGAAGTAGATGTAGCCTTAGGTTCATCTGTAGTTTTTGGGGCTTCTGGAGTCTTTCGGTCTTCTGTAGCCTTTTCAGCATCTGTAGTCTTTTTGGCTTCCATATTCTTGAATGCTTCGGTAGTCTTTTGGGCTTCTGTAGTTTTTGTTGTAGCTATGGTAGTGGCAGAGGGTATTTTCATCGCTTGGGCTATGGAAGCAGGGACTGTTTCCTCAATACTAGTTGGGGATTGGTCCTTAGGTCTTCGGACACAAACATCACCATCACAAACTACATCATACTCCGCTGATGATGTCTGGCTTTGAGATGGTTCCGAGGGTTTAGGGATCTTTGGCGGAGATGGAGCCACTGGAAAGCAAAGATTTTGTTTATAATTCTTTTAAACTTGTATCTGGATGACTATTGTTTAGTTCAAACAAATCTTATTTCTGGAATAAAGTTGACTAAAGAGTGGGTGGTTTGATAACTGTTCCTTTTTTTTTTTTTGTAAGACGGTGAAGCGCCTGGCCTTCATCTCACCTGGTTACAAATTGAAATAAATATAAATATTACAGGACATTCATTTCACACAGCGCCATCTAGCCCCAAACTAAGCAAAGTTTGTAATATGGGAACTAGATTACAGATAGAATACTTAAATACGTTTCTTTTTGTAAATACATACATGTCATATTATATAATACAACACCCAAACACAGAACAAACATCTATATTTATCACACAAATGTTTGTCCTAGGTGGGAATCGAACCCACAACCTACACCGCATAAGGCAGAGTTACTACCAACTGAGCTATGAGGCTTGTTTAAGGCCGAAGGTGGAGGCGCACTTCACCCTAAAACCTTAACAAACTGACGAACTCTTACCTCTAAATGCCGGAACACAACGATTTTAGAATTGTTGTTATGGCGACAGAATTAGGTAAGATGGTGGTAGCTAGCCAGACAGCTTAAACATAAGTCCTACCACCAACCAAACCAAGCACAATATATTATACTCCCCCTGGGGATAGAACCCGGGATCTCTGGATCTGAAATCGGTGGGCCGAACCACTACACCACAGAGGTGGTCACTTGTGATATAAGGTGCTTAATCTCCATCACAATCCTTTCATAGTGCACCATATGTTTTTATGGTAACTTCCCTGAAAATGTAAAGTCTCAAGGCCCTCTGGTTTGGGCTATGCATTGATTGTCTGTCAGTCTGTTGGCTACAAAACAACTTTATACATTTAGATTAAGAAGTTACCTTGAGCAGCTTCCTTTGGTGTTGCTATGTTCGCCTCTTTCGGTAAGTTGGCCGGAGCACTGGCCTTGGCCTCCGATTGCAACAAGCCAACGGTTGCTTGAACGTTTTGGGAGCTGGATGAGGTGGATGCCTGAGGAAGGGACTTCTCTCCATCTGAAACATGAAACAGTTTATCATCTATAAATTCTATTTTGTCATATGGGTATAGGATTGTAGTATAAGTAGATAAGAAACATGTTTACATTTCCCTTATGTGTTCTAAAGTTGAAATAAGTTTTGAAAGATCATAAATATCCTTTCAAAGGCCCAATCACGAATATGATATTGTATGGTAAGTGTATCGTTCACGTTAGCATTTTGTATAGGATTTCGCACAGCGCCTCTACAGTGCGTAAATAGAACTAAATTTGCGATCACGAACCTTTTGACACATGTATCGTAATCGTAATGTAAAGGTAATGTGTTATCGTCACTCGACATCACTCACGTTTACCTATCGTTGTTATGTGAGTGATACGATAGTGCTTCGTGCTTCCAAGTAATGTAAAGGTCCGTAAAAACGTTACGATAACGTTAGACATTCGTGATCAAGCCACAGATATCAAGCCTCAAGCTAGGTAGATCTTGCATTAGCATATCATCTTGAGACAGTTTTATTTTTGATTCCCTAAAAGAATTGAAGGCTGTATAAAGAAAATGTTTCAGATTTGTACTTGTGTCTGACTTATCAGATACCTAAAGTGGCAACTTAAGTTAAAGAATGTTCTAGAGAATTGAGTATGTTCGTTCTCCAGTCATCATCATCATCCGGCCGAAACCACCTAGTGTGAGATGACAGGCTTGTCATCTCACACTAGGTGGTTTCGGCACAACAGGTCTTCTTCGACACATTGTTAGAATATTGGAATACTCCTTAATACTCTGTTGTGTGGGATGAGGATCATATGGATTAAGTAAATTTGCCTTATGTTGCTACACCCCTATAGAAGAAGACAACATGAATTGTAAGTACTTCAAATGTTATGTTGATATTAAATGTAACTTACGGTGCTCGGCCAAGATTCTGTCGATCCTGGTAGCGAGATTGCTGGCATGGACCCCAGCACAGACCACTTCAAGAGGGGTACCATTACGGCCAATGAAGAACAGCGATGGCACAGGAACAAATTGGTCTATATTTTACACTCAGGAAGTTCATGGAATAGGATTTTTTAGTAAACATAGGTAACAGGTATAGGTACTCAATGGCAGGTATTGAATCTGCCTAGGGGCTAGAAACATGACCTAGATAGTAACAAGATACAACTAGGCACCAATTTACAGTAGAGATACATGTGCCAACACTGATTTCTTGGATACAAACATAGTTATGGTCATCTAGACAGTTACATAAATATAATTATGCTTTGATTTGATAGCAACAAACTACTAATAGTTCTTACTATTACAGTATAGTACCGTAAACATATTGGAGATCTACCATACAAGTGGGGCAAATTTAAAACCAGTGTTATATTGCAATACATTACATATTTCATCATGTGCATGCAGCATTTCCTGATCTTAGCACTTTTTCTCAATACGAGGTACATATTATAAAATATGTAATATAGTATTGAGTTGTATTTTTTAAAGTTTTTTGAGTAGTTTCTAAACATTTACTTATATTCAAAAGGATACAAATCATAGCAAAGTGTTCACAGTTTTCGGTGCCACTCTTTAGCTTGATGGCTAGGAAGTTAGCCTGGTCTGACAGACGAGACACGATAGCGGAGTCATCAATGGTAGCTGCCATTTCTACTGACTCTTCATTCCCACCTGAAGACATAATAATGTATGATGAAAAAATTCCTCTATTCGCGTCAAAACAATGGCACCATTTTTAACGTCAATTATCACGTACATTAGCATCAAAATAGGCTTGGGAAAGAAAACCGTGTTAGGATAACTTTTTTTTACTGTATAAATAAGTAAAATACGTCGCAAACCTTCGACAAATACGACGAAAATGGCATTCTTCTGTTTCGACAAAGATACCGCTTCGGCGATGCTACCGCCGTACCAATGCATGATGATGGCTTGGTGATCAGTTTTCCAGGTTAGTTACAAACTATTCTTCGGGTTTCAGTAATTTTTTATAGGGTTTTCACTAGATTTTTCAATTTTTATTTCTTCACCGACAACATGACACAACAGATTTTGACAGCTGACGTGTTTTTGTTTTTACTTTTTTTTGTCTTTCATAGGAGTGTTCAATAGCAACAATTAGTAAAGTGATGTGTAATTAAACATTATATTTGCATTATTCAATAAAGGTAAATATTAAGATAAAAAAGCATATTCTCATAAAATTATGTTAAATACTCTCATATTTTAATAGAGGTGGAAATTTAAAAAACAATTTCAAACATAACTACTGTTTAAATGGTTTCCGAATGCGTCTATTATTTAATTTATTTAAACGTCATGCTTAAGGCACATGGCGTGCCTAACATGCATAGTATTGAATTTAATTGTATAATACTATGTCAATGTCTATGGTATCATTTCATGTGACCTTGCAAGTTTCTACTCGATGCTAGATGGCAGTACAAATAATACTTCGTTTTATACAATATTTTACTTCGGCCGTTCAGTATACCTACATGTTTTCTTGGTTTTTGCGCCTGATGAAGATAATCTCTATACCAGTTGAGAAAATATCAAATTGAAACAATCTTTTCTACGTTTTCATCAAAACACCACAATCCGGATAACATAAAGCCACCTATGCGGATTCAATGCTGATGGGTGAATCAATGGCATAATTTGGAAGGATAATTATTTATATAAAAGTTTTTTTCACGTTCCCTGAAGTTAAAATACTATTCTATTCTTACATATACAAAGTAATGAAATAATGTGTGGCTATTCCACACAGCACCATCTAGCCCCAAACTAAGCATTATAAGGGTTATTTTAATGAAAAAAACGGTCTTTATCGCGTATTTTACCTCTGTTTATCCCGTTTCGACGGGGTTGCACCAGCCGTATTCGCAGGCAGACTGGCGGATAAATATGGGTAAAATACGCGATAGATACCCGTTTTTCGTATCAAAACAAATATGGGCACTAGATTACGAAAAAAATACTTATCATATATTTTTTTTGTTACCAGACACACTCATTCATATATAATTATATACACATCTACATTAACTCATCACACAAATGTTTGTACCGGATGGGAATAGAACCCACAACCTACAGCGCAGAAGGTAGAGCTACTACCAACAGAGCTGTGAGGCCTGTATCTATAGATAAACTATCCGAAGGCAATCCGCAAGAGTTCCTTGTAAGGGTTCGTCGTGGAAAGTAGCTTGGTAGTTGTATTAGGTAGCCTACATTAATTTCTCTATTTGTTTTAACGGCCTATACTACCTCAGATTAGCAGCTCAACGCAACTTTACTCTAGTTTCGAACTAAGACATGTAATAATAAATGTGACATTGCTGTGCCCTCACCCACGGCGCTTATGACCTATGATTTTTTTTTACGGTAAAACAAATATTAATTTCGGACATCTAAAACACATACCGTCTGCTGTATACTGTGTTTATTTACTGTACAAATTGTCACCTAATTGGGCGTAGGTATTTATTGAATGGCGAACATTTTTGGAACAAATTAATCTAAAAGTAAATGCTACAGTATTGTGGAAGATATGATCGTTGAAGCTAAGCCATTTCACGCATCATAGACTCATAGTTGTGGATACCTAGCCATTAAGCGTTTGACTACCAGCTCTGGTGAGAAAAACAAATAGGTACCTACAATACTTATATACCTAAATAAAAAATGCACTGTGTCTAGTGCTAGTCTAGTAGTAGTTCTCTACTTGCTCCATACCAACTCGAACGTGTTTGCGTATACCACGATTTGTATGAAAAATAATACCTACTCACCATTCACGGTTAGCAAACGCAAATCGAGTGAACTTCGCAACTCAACACTCAACTCGCACTATAGACACTCAAATACCTAAGGCCTATTTTAACCGCCTCTGTGGTCTAGTGGTTCAACCCACCGATTTCAGATCCAGAGGTCCCGGGTTCGATCCCCAGGGGGAGTACGATATTGTGCTCGGTTTGGTTGGTGGTAGGACTTTGTTTAAGTCCGCCTGGCTAGCTACCAACATCTTACCTGATTCTGTCGCCGTAACAAGAATTCTAAAATTGTTGTGTTCCGGCATTTAGAGGTAAGATAGCCATTTCCTCAGTTTGTTGAGGATTCCGGGTGAAGTGCGCTTCCACCTTCGGCCTTATCTGAACTTGTTACCAGGTGAGATGACGGCCAAGCGCTTCCCCGTCGTAGGTACAATAAAAAAATAGGCCAATGATGGAGCGCGCTTGTCTGAAAGGAACCTATTCACTTTTTTTACCAATCCACCTGCGAAGCGTGGAGCTTAAGGCAAAATGGTCCCGAAGAGGTGTAATAGTGGACATAACAGGCTGTTGATGATATTAAAGGTCAGGAACATACCACGCTATATCTACTTACCTCGGTTTTCAAACCAAAAAATGATAGTATCGTAGGGCCTAGATTAGTTTCCGAAACATACTGTGGATAATATGGGTCTCCCCATTATCAAGTATTTGCGATTATCATAACGCTTAGATCTATCTGTCAGTCGCGTGTTAAGCCTATTTAAGGTTTGACTAAACACCAGGTTTTCATTATCAGTTGCTTACATCATTTGGCTTGGCAGGCGGCTTGGCGTTAGCAGTAGAGGTGTATAGATTTTATTAAATTCAGAACTATATTTTTTCGAAAACTCTCACAGTTTCAGATATCGCTTCAGTGGCCCTGGAAAAAAACTCACTCTGTATATAAAGTAGTTATAGTTACCTAGAACCCAGATGAATGCTATGTGTCGCCCTTTACGACATCCACTTTAAGGTTAACGACACGTTTTATTTTTACATATAGTATCTAAGTTTAATAATTGCCTAGCTGATAAAAGATCAGCGTAAAATAACCACATCAAGTCAACATTGTCAACAAATCCCTAATTAGATCGAAGTAGACGACACATCCTCTCACCGCTATTTTTGGGTACAATTAACCAATTTGTTAGGTAGGTGCTGGCAGCACCATGCTCGAGTTACGATGTTTTATTGCTGGCAACATTCTAGCGTCTTTGAGCTTTGAAAATGGAACCGAAAATTGCGTTTTGTGATTGCAATGAGCCGCGAAATGCAACGGTTTCGCGCCTTTGGTGTTCAAATATGGCGACCGATTGGAGTATTAAAAGATTAGCTAAGGAACAGAGCTGACGTAAATTAATCAGTACGAGTATAACATCTATTGAATTCCTGAACATTTTACTATATTATTGTATCGATGGAGCTGTTCATGCTGTTTCTGATATCACAGAATCAGAACAAGTTGAAAAGGTAAATTATGTTGACGGCGGCTTTGCCTGCATTGTACCCAGATAAAGTAATCCATATCCATACCCGGGACGTAAAATAAATAGTAATTAATCTATCGCATTGCGAAATTACATGCGTAAGTTAAGTTCAGCTATCTAGCTCTGAAAACGTAACAAACAGACAACCTAACAGAGACACTTGTGATTTTTTAACAATATGGATGGATAGAATATTTCGTATACAGTTACAGAATTAAATTTTCAGCACAAAAGCGACGAAGGTTAGATAACCTTCCTTACTGTGTATTGAATAAAATATGTTACATAGAAAATATCAGAGTTAGGTACCTACCTACTTACTTAAAACTTAATCAACACAAACATTAAGATTATTAATAGAATATAATAAACAACATTGAACTAACATCATAACTGTGTAACATGTTTTGTAAAATAAATCTAATCTGTGTAATAATGTGTAGGTAGGTATATGTGTTGTATTACTACTCTGGGAGCCACTTTGACAGTTTGGTAACGGATGGCCGCTCTGTACGTAGCATTGCATTTTATTGAGTGTTTATTTCTGAATGTTGTTCATAGTGTACTGACCAAACATAGTCTCAGAGTAACATTAAAGCATCGCAGAGTTTGTCACTGGCTGGAGTTCGTTGGCTCGTTTTTTCTGGCCTCAGCTTAGTTTGCAGTAACTCTGCTTTCCACACAGTTTGCAGTAGCTCTGCTTGCCACCCATTGTGGACTCGATTCCCACTAAGGAGTGACACACAGGAGATTGTGGACTCGATTGCACAACCTCCTGTGTGGAAAGCAGAGTTACTGCAAACTAAGCTGAGGTGTTATGTATTCAAATTGAGTGCTAGATGACGATGATGAGGAGAAACACTGTCGACGATCAGTAATACGTTTCCACGACTGTTCAACGTGGCTGGCGGCAAGACCAACTTGCTCGGCAAAGCTCCGCTGACGCGCACCATGCACACGCTCAACCTAGTGGCAGAGACTGTAGACCTTTTTCATTGTTCTCCGAACGAATTCGCAAAAATAGCCTTGTTTGTTTTGTGTTACGTAAATAGATGACTGTTTTGATTGTATATTGTGATTTTAAGTAATTATTATTTTTATAAATTTTTGGTGACTACGCTATTGTATTAGGTTAATCCTGTAAAAATAGTTGTAATGTTGATAAATAAATAAAAAATATTACGTTATTATGTAGGTAAGTTATGATGCGGCCGAGACGGTCGCGAATGGTCACATCGCGATCGCGACCGTCTCGTAACTTGTTTTGCTTCTGCATCTTGCACTACTCTGCATCTAAAATACAGAGCTAAGGTAAAATGCTGACGGCAGATGTACTATGTCATCATACATTCTTACCAGCCCCTAAAAGAGGCATAAAACTAACAGGATGGCGGAATGGTCTATAAAATTAAAATGTTAAGTAACAAAGTAAATGTGAATGTCAAGGTAAAGTCTTACTTATTATACTTAATGCAACTTATTTTAGCCTAGTCGAATGTAAATTTGATATGTTCGCTGACTATGTAGTCCCCTACTTCGTTGTGCTGCTGTCTCGTCGGGCCTGGCTCGTTGACCTCCGCAGCTGACGTCGTCCTCTTTGTACGCTGTGTCGTAGGTCGTATCGTCAGCTCGAGATCAAAATAATCAATAAAATCATTTTTTTTTTATTTGTATCAAAAACAAATAACAAAAACTGATAATGTAAATGTAAATACTACAATAATTTACAAGTTAAGTTGTAAGCATATTTGTACGAGCCAGTGTGATTCGTACAGTATTATGTGTATGTATTTAAATTGAGTGCTAGATGACGATGATGAGGAGAAACACTGTCGACGATCAGTAATACGTTTCCACGACTGTTCGACGTGGCTGGCGGCAAGACCAACTTGCTCGGCAAAGCTCCGCTGACGCGCACCATGCACACGCTCAACCTAGTGGCAGAGACTGTAGACCTTTTTCATTGTTCTCCGAACGAATTCGCAAAAATAGCCTTGTTTGTTTTGTGTTACGTAAATAGATGACTGTTTTGATTGTATATTGTGATTTTAAGTAATTATTATTTTTATAAATTTTTGGTGACTACGCTATTGTATTAGGTTAATCCTGTAAAAATAGTTGTAATGTTGATAAATAAATAAAAAATATTTCGTTATTATGTTAAGTAGGTAAGTTATGATGCGGCCGAGACGGTCGCGAATGGTCACATCGCGATCGCGACCGTCTCGTAGCTTGTTTTGCTTCTGCATCTTGCACTGCCCTGCATCTAAAGAACAGAGCTACAGTAAAATGCTGACGGCAGATGTATGTCATCATACATTCTTACCAACCCCTAAAAGAGGCATAAAACTAACAGGATGGCGGAATGGTCTATAAAATTAAAATGTTAAGTAACAAAGTAAATGTTAATGTCAAGGTAAAGTCTTACTTATTATAATGCAACTTATTGTAGCCTAGTCGAATGTAAATTTGATATGTTCGCTGACTATGTAGTCCCTTACTTCATTGTGCTGCTGTCTCGTCGGGCCTGGCTCGTTGACCTCCGCAGCTGACGTCGTCCTCTTTGTACGCTGTGTCGTAGGTCGTGTCGTCAGCTCGACTTCCGGGTCCCGCTTTCGGCCTCTTCTGCGAGCTATAAAAGCAATTCCTCCCACCAAGATGAGTCCTAGTATTATGTTGCAAAGAGTGAACTGGTGAATATTATGGCTTGACATGTCTGGTTCCTGAAGCGCTTGTTGTTCTTTTGCTCTCTGTGTACTCAATCTAGAGCGTATATCCTGAATGCTATCCGATGTCTCTTGGTAATGCTCTAGCAGTCTTGGTGTCCTTTATGTCCTCTTCGCTATTATCCACTGGCAAGGTCAGCATCTACGGAAGCCTTCCATCTGCAGCTGAATGTGTCCTTCAAAGACATCCATGAGCGTATTATACCTACAGCATTTCTTGAATGTTCTTCAGGTTTGACATGAGAAGATGTGCTTCCATTGGTGAGAAAACGAAATAAATCGTAGCGAAGTTCCTGTGCGGATTCCAAATTGTCTATTCTAATATCCGTGTCTTTTTAAATTCTGTTCATTGCTCTTTAGGACATCATATTGAAGCTCCACGATCGAGGTCTGGTTTTTTATGAGCTCTAACATACATATCTGGTTAGTATGCATCGCTCTAATGTCCTGGTGATATTTGTCTGCAAATCTCTGATCTAGAACTCCGAAAAGGCTTATCCCATATCCAAAGGGTATCCCACTCCATCGATTAGACCACGTTTTCGTACTGCAAGTTTGTGGACAAGTGTTTGTGAGGCTCTAATAAAATCGTGTTATAAAAAAAAAATGTGTTCCGGCATTCAGAGGTAAGATTGGCAGTTCCTCAGTTTGTTGAGGATTCCGGGTGAAGTGCGCCTCCACCTTCGGCCTTATCTTAACTTGTTACCAGGTAAGATGAAGGCCAAGCGCTTCCCCGTCGTACAATAAAAAAAAATCTAAGGCACAGCCAAAGGTAAGGTTATCAAGTTGTAAGATATTATTGCAGTGTAAAATTAAATAAGCTAAAGATTGAGCCATTAGATGCAAATATATCTCTGTTGGAACGCCGGCCTTATTATTTTTCTACCAGCCAAACATCTGTTCTTTTTGTGGCAGACAAAAGCAGCGGAAGAATTCAAATTAACATACCATCGGCTAAATACCAATCAATATGTTGTCAACGAACGGTTTAAATCTTATTAAGAGACGTTTTAATTCTAATTTGGTCGTCGCTGCCAAATCATTAACATTGTCAAAGGATGTAGAGTAGACACACCTGCGCGGAGAGACGCGGGAAGATGACTCCCTGCTGCAATACCTACCTAGTTTCTTTTAAGAAATCGAATTATTTACTAGCTACTAAGCAGGTTGACATAGCAAAAATATTATGAGGAAAACCTCGGCGAACGTTCTGTGACCAAGTCGGATGTTCAACGAGCATATAATGAAGAACATAATGAGAGTGAATGGATAAAGAGATGTGCAAGGAGCGTAGAAGGAAGAAATCCGTTATCTTTGCCAACACTCCTGGATAACCAGCGTGAGTCTATGTAGGTATGCAATTATTCACTAGACATGGATCTATAACGTGCAACATTATAATTATGCTGACGGTTTCTACTACATTGTGCCGTTAAGGGCCCCTAGTTTCTAGTCTACCTACCTACTATGGTAGTAGATTTTAAAGGAAACTAGAGAAATTCGACCACAGGTTTAATACAAATATTAATTAAAGAAATTAAGTTAAAAAAAATAGAAATGAAGTTAAGTTTGTAATAAAAATGAGAAAAAGATGAATTTACCACGACTAGCAATGGAAGGCACATAAATTATTAGGGACGTGGTTCAACCTAAAGACTTTTTGTTTCCGCTTCGTAGCTCCGTACTTCCCTGTGTGATGATGATGGGTTGCCCTCAGGAAACGCGAGAGCATCCAGGAAGCAAAGCCAGAATAATTTTGGAACTTGTGCTAGTGCGCAACAAGGTTCATCCGGGTCAATTTAGCCCGACGTCTGCACCGACGGGTTAAGGCCGCGTACTTCGCGGGTAGGTAGGTAGGTACTCCGTGCGTCAGGGCTCCGCGCGTTCTCAGCGCATAGGTACTGCCTGGAATCGATAAACCAACATGGTAGAATGTGGTTATCTACTCTCCGTTCTGAGTACTCATCCACGGCAATACGAAGAGAACAAAGGGAAGGTACGTTTCGTAGTAGTTTTGCCGGGAGGTGCTATCAGAACGGAGTTTATCATATAAAGTTATTTTAAAGTTCGAATATAATAAAGCTGAAGGCCAAAAATATACTTATACAATTTAATGAAATGCAAAAGAAATAAGGAATCTTCAATTACATTTGAAGGTAGCGTGAGATTGAGAAAGTGATGCTATAGTAAACGGTTTCTAATTACAATGAATAGGTAAGCAACACTTGAGTGCAAATAAAATAGATATGAGATGGAAAGCTGTAAAAGAATAGATATAGGTAAGTACACAATAAAATATTATGGTGAAGCTAAGCAACATAATGGTTGTGTATTTTGTGTGCCATGTAGAACTTACCCTAAATCGGGAAATCACTATCACTCGTTTTTTTTTAGTAAATTGATAATAAAATATTGTTTAGTAATAAACTATTACTAATATTAAAGCTGCGATGCCGCACTGGTCAGCTAGCGCGCAAAACCAGCGTGAACGTATACAAAGTTCGGTCTAGCTGCGACTTAGCTTTGCGTCCGGCGAAATCAAGCCGAGAGCCGGGCCTATCCCTGCTCCCACTGCCCCCCGCATACGTCTCAGTCGTCTGTTCAACTCATGCGTCATTGTTAAGCTAAACAATAGCGTAACATTTCTTATAAAATAGAATGTAACGACGATGTTTCGTTACAACATTACAACAGGACACGGGTAGACTGAAGTATCTACTCATTACTACCTGCCATCGTTCGATGGTACTTTAGTATGTAGATGATACGTAGTATCTCTTACTATACTATACCATCACTTATTCCTGATTTGGATCGGCAGAAAAGAGGGTAGCTGTCAGCGTTCATACAACGGCACACCACATTAACTCCATGCACTGCGGTGACATTCATTCAAATCGTTAATTAATAACTGGCCATTTATATATATTATTTAGTAATATAAGTGTTTTACTTTACATTATATACCTAGGCCATACTCGCGAGGTGGTCCCATAGAAATTTTATCAAAATCGGTTCAGTAGTTTGGTTTTTATATCAAAATAATTGGAAAATATATGTTATCCAAGTAAACGATATTGCGTATTCTGCTTTCCTGTGGTGTTTACGGTCACTAGAGTAGAACTTTTGAACCACTTACCTTCCAGTATCATCATCATCATCAGGGTTTTGCTATAATAACCACGCTTGGCATGTCGTTGATCGAGTAATTCGCAGTAATTATGATACGTAGTATTAAGTGGAATTGACTTTGACGCATTCTGGCTATAAATGCTGTATACATGTATTATCAGCATTACAGCCCATAAAAGTCAACTGTATAGGACATGGGCCTCCCTCAATGCTAAAGAAATCAATGGAGGGTTTTGCCATAATACTCACGCTTGGCAGGCTTGTTGGTGATCGATAACTCTTTAACGACTACATTACCTCAGAACTCCGTTATTACTCAACCGATTTGGAAAATATGTTTTCATACAAAATATAACGTATTATTGCACCCTCACACGACTTTTAAATAGTGTGTCGGAGACGTCGTGGTGGTCGTAGGTTTTACAACGAAAAAAAAGCTAAAAATAATCTCTTTTTGGAAAAAATGGAACCGACTTCACCACTAAAAACTTACAAATAGCTCTTAGGGTAAGTTCATATAATTTGAAGGCGGTGCCATACAATAAACATGTTGTTGTGCTTGGCAATTCGGCACCAACTTCAAATTATATGAACTTACCCTAAGAGTTATTTGTAAGTTTTTAGTGGTGAAGTCGGTTCCATATAATTTGAAGGCGGTGCCATACAATAAACATGTTGTTGTGCTTGGCAATTCGGCACCAACTTCAAATTATATGAATTTACCCTAAGAGTTATTTGTAAGTTTTTAGTGGTGAAGTCAGTTCCATTTTTTTCCAAAAAGAGTTTATTATATGATGGGTCTGCTCATGACCTCGTGGATTGCCGGGGTCTACGATAGAGAAAAAACGGACGCAAGCAGTTTATGATGGCAACTCCTTAGAATAAGTAAGAAGGTAGTAGAAATGTATGTTTAAGAATCTTTTGGAATATAGCGATGAGTAGGGATAAGCGCGATTAAAATAATGGTATCCAAATCCCGCTTTACGACGCCCACGTTTGACCGAACATTTAAATCTATTTCGGTCTAAATAATTATCGCAGTCATCAAAGTATAACGAGTGATAGTTAGCAGCCATTTTGTAGAAGAGAAGACTTGTCACATTGACAAATGCGAATGGGCGGGAGTTTTGACGTTTCGCTTTTGCGCGGGAAGTGGTGCGTTTGATGTTTCAATTAGAAAACGATAATTGTTTTTTGAGTTCTGCACCCAAAAGGTGCTAACGGGACCCTATTACTAGGATTTCCTTGTCCGTTCCTTCAAGAGGTAGACCTTAATATCTATACCTACGAGCATTCAACGAAGTCAAGAAACAATATTTCGATATGAAAATGAAATCATACCTACACGGTAAAAAAATATTTAATGAAAATATTATGTAATTTGACATAACCTACTTTATTTGCTCGAAACACAGGGTAGGTTTACATGGTGTAGTTTACATACAACAGGTATTTCACCGATAATCTATGTACCTGACCTGTGTCCGATGGATAAAATAATTAGTTTAAAATACCAAACACATACTGTTTATCTACCATATGCCAAATACAGTCGCTAGCGAGGTCGAGAGAAAATGTATGAAACTTGTTTAGCGCCTCTAGCGTATTTAAAAGGAACATAATTTGGCAGTGCCCTACGTCACGTGGTATATTTACTTTTTATTGATTTATATTCTAGGATAACCACATACAACGTATATGAAAAGCAGGAATAACAACATTCGGCCAATATAATGTAATTAAATAATGGTCATTTAAAATCCTGAGGGAAATAGGACATACCAGTCAAGACCGGACTGCGTGTCCGCTGGTTTCGAACCACATTTCATAGCAAAAATAAACTTTTTTTTTGTATGGTCTAGGTACTTATTTGTATTTTAATATAATTCAATTTATATTAATTATTGTTATAGCAGGTATAGAAATACACACTGTGATAATGTCCTCTGTATACCTATTACGGTTCACGAGAATCAGCCCGCCGACAAGCGTATGGATAGCGGAATATTAGTAAATAAAATCATAATAACCTCTCCATCCAAAGGTTGTCTGGAAGAAATCACTGCTAAGCGATAAGACCGCCCATTGTATGTATATATATTTTTATTATTAATTAATCCACTTTTATTTTTAAGGTGTGCAATAAAGTATTTTCATTCATTCATTCATTCATTAAGTAATACGGTTCCTTTGGCACTTTGGGCACGGAACGCTAAAAAGTTTTAAGTAAGTAGCTACACAATTAACAGAAATGTATCGATCAAAATGACTCAAACTAAAATAACTAAGTCACCGCTATAACACCGAGCCAACGAGGGAGTATCCCCCAAACATATCACCCTGTATCGATGGGCGCAACTTTACCTGCTAATTGTATACTATTGTGTACGAATTAGGCATAGAGCTATGAACTGAGGCCTTCAAGGGACTATTACGACGCTACCTGTGTCGACACCCTTGCGCCGTCTCATCTGCCTTGGACATCAGGGCTGGTGCGACGGCTGATTCGGCCGAGGATCCAAAACCGCATCTGTGGTCTAGTGGTTCAACCCACCGATTTCAGATCCAGAGGTCCCGGGTTCGATCCCCAGGTAGGAGTACAATATTGTGCTTGGTTTGGTTAATGGTAGGACTTTGTTTAAGTCTGCCTGGCTAGCTACCACCATCTTATATAATTAATTCTAAAATTGTTGTGTTCCGGCATTTAGAGTTAGAGCTTCAGTTAGTTGAGGATTCCAGGTGAAGTGCGGCCCCAACTTCGGTCTTAACTCAACTTGTTGGAGGTGAGATGAAGGCCAAGTGTTTACCCGTCGTACAATAAAAAATAAAACTTTCAAGCAACTGTATATACCATAATTACCTACCTACTACTCTTCGTTTGATTGTATAGTTAAATTAGAGAATTAATTGTTTAGTCGGCATTATAAGATATTTATGCACCTATGTTCTCGCAAATATACATTATAGGTCATATTTGGTTGGTGCCGGTATCGTGTCTTGAACACTGACATGTCTATCACACGCGTAGCCCTACCCTTTCTCCTACACAGTAAGCACTGTTCAATTTAATAAACCTGTAATTTTCCCAATGACCACCTTCATAACGTAACTACAGGTTGGATATCATGAGGGGTATTTGTAGACCAAATACTCTGTGCAATATACCGGGGGAACAGAAAACTTAAAAAAAGAAAAACAGGTAAGGTATGTTTTTTTATTCCTAAAGTGCATCAAAGGGACGTCCAAACTTTCGGCACATCAATAACAAATAAAAACTATGTAGTGTATACGTAGCATTTTATCAATTGCCGTTTGGTGACAGAGGAAATCTCATCTCATCCATGCCTAGGTAATGCCCAGGCAAACCTCGATTTCATCATGTATACACCTATTTTGACTTTTGAAGTTTAATTTGCCGTCAAAGAGTATTTATACCAACAATTACAATGATATATTTATAATGACACAAAAAATCACAACCCGCGACGGGACTTAAACCCTCTTTTTTATATTTTTTTATTGTACGATGTGTTAGCGCTTGGCCTTCATCTTACCTGGTAACAAGTTATTGCCGAAGGTGGAGGCGCATATCAGTGGTTAACACCCGAAATCCTCAACAAACAAAGGAACTGGCTATCTTACATCTAAATGCCGGAACATAACAAAGTCCTTCCACCAACCAAACCAAGCTCAATGTTGTACCCCCCTGGGGATCGAACCCGGGACCTCTGGATCTGAAATCGGTGGGTTGAAGCACTAGACCACAGAGGTGGTTATCTTTTCCTCAAGCGGAAACGTTCTAACCAATTGAGTCGAGGGTAATGACGCAGTTTCTGAATGTTGGTGCCATATTCAACTTAGCATGCGCTGATTAACGTCAAGAGTAGAGAAGCCCTTGGTGAAAGGGCTCCTCCGGAGAATTACTACCACCATACCTATTTCGGCCGCCAAGCAGCATTGCTGTGTTCCAGTTTGAAGGGTATGGCTGCCGGTGAAATCACGCGAGGCTTAACACGTTTATACCTCAAGTTGACGGGCGCAATGCAGTGCCGGGAGGCTATGTTCTTTGTGGATGTGACCTACGCAGTAAGGCATTGTTATAGGCAAGAGACGCACTTAACATCAGGTGGACTACTTGCTTGTCCCGTCTCTAGAGATTCACTAGACTATGTGAAGCTGATGCGGGTTCGAGTCCCGTCGTGGGATATGAATTTTGAGACATTACAATATTTGTTAATGTTGTAACAGAGTCTTTTTTTTATTGTACCACGGGGAAGCGCTTGGCCTAAGGCCGAAACGAAATCCTCAACAAACTGATGAACTGGCTATCTTACCTCTGAATGCCGTTCCGTTGTTGGTGTGCCGTTGTGTAAATGTCCAGAGTATTCACTACTATAACATGCTATATTTATTGATAAATATTAATTCGTTAATGCTTCTATAATGACCGACCATTTTGTGTGTTTTGTGAATTGAGGGGTGAGCATTCACCACGCTACTTATTATAGGTTCCTACCTACCTAGTTATTATTCGTACCTATTGTTACCTACCAATTAGCATTAGGTTATTATTATTTTTGTATGACCGGGAAGAACTTGGCCTTCACCTCAAGTTATAAGGCCGAAGGTTGAAGCGCCTTCACTCGCAATCCTCAACTGTCTGAGGAACTGGCTATCTTACCTCTGAATGCCGGAAAACAACTATTTATCATTGTTGTTATGGCGACATAGCCAGCTAGCCAGGTGGACTTAGCAAAGTCGTACCACCAAGCAAACTAAGCACAATATTGTACTCCCAAGGGAATCGAACCCGGGACCTCTGGATCTGCACTGAAAATTACCTTGCTGAGTCTTAACTTTTGACTTACTTTGTATTTTCAAGCTTCATTGACTAGCCCCATAGCTCAGTTGGTAATAGCTATGCCTCCTGCACTGTCGGTTTGTGGGTTCGAATCCCACCCGGGACAAAAAAAAGTGTGATGAATGTTTGTTCAGTGTTTGGCTATATTGTGACATAAGTAGCTATATGTTTAACAAAAAATATCTTGCCCCACATGAAAAGATTTGCTTAGTATGGGGCTAGATGACGTTGTGTAAAATTTCAGTAATATTTATTCATATATCAAAATCGAAAAATGTAATGTAATTGAGTCAAAAATAAATCCAAAGTCTTTGACATCAGACGCTTTATTCCATTTTCAAAAGCTCCACATATTATTATGACGTTTCGTTACACGCAGTAAATCTCAAGAGAATTAATTACGACATAGAGTGACCAGTTTTACTTGAACTCCGGTTTGGACCACCACAGCTGTAAAAAATTTCGACACCGCAATCTCAATTTCAAGAATTTGCGACTGCTAACTCGTGGCCTCACCATCAGATTGTTACTTTGGTGTGACTATTAGGAATTTATTATACATGTGGTCGCATTGTACTATGTAATAATATATGTCATCTTATGTTTGTATTATTCCATGTAATTTCTGAGTAGGTACAATAAAGTGTTCGTTCATTAATTCTATCTTATTTTATTTACTGACTGACAATAACCGAATCTAGGGCATCAATATTGAGGCACAAGGTAGCTATGTACCTGCGTGATTTACAGTTTTTTGAAATAAATGAAATGCTAAGAAATAAAGTCTTTATTTAATGCGTCTTGTTGACCGAGCGAACGAAGCGAGCGAAGCATCTCCGTTTCGAGATTGGCCAAAAATGCTTTTGTCCGCTGTCTGTCGACGGTCGTTCGGTTAGTTATCAGTAAGAAATAAATACACTAGTTTTAATTTAAATAAGAGTCCAAATACCCTCAATTTATTTTTACGTTATCTCTATACAGTTTAAATTTTATTAAATTCGGATAGCCCTGTTGAAAGTTGAGCCGTCACAAACATTAACAAGCCTCATTGCTCGGTTGGTGTAGCTCTGCCTTCTGCGCTGTAGGTTGGAGGTTCGATTCCCACCCAGGACAAATATTTGTGTGATGAATATAGATATTTGCTCTGTGTTTAGGTGCTGTATCATATAGTATGTATTTGCAAAGTATTTAAGTATTCTATCCGTAATCTAGTTCCCATATTACAAGCTATGCTTAGTTTGGGGCTAGATGGCGCTGTGTGAAATAAATGTCCTGTAATATTTACATTGCCTCATACTTACACTCGGAGATCAATTGCTGCTAACTATACTTGCAGCGCAGCGCTCGATATGACAGCACGTCGGGTTGTCAACTTAGCAGCAAGACTGCCATCTGAAAAGCAGGCCAGCGGCGATTAGAGGCAAAACAAGTGTCAATTTGACTTTTCAAAAGAGCTTAGCGGATTTGTTACTTTGATTTGTTTTGTTACTTTCATGGCTGTTACAAGCTTTGGGCATGTGGAGAACGTAAGTTTAGACGTGTCTCTGACTACCCCTTAGCAGTGGATCAGAGATCAAAGGTGAAAAGGTGGCCCTCGAAGGGGTCTGTTTTTTTTCTGTTTTCATATTTATTTAATATCTACGAAAGATGACGCCTGAACCAATTTGTGTAGTAAGTAGTGTAGTTATTTTTTTTTGATGATTTGATGAACATCCATGTCCAAAAGTAAACGATTGCTGATGATGACTACCATAAAGAATTATGCTTCTTCGATTACTGTGTAAAATATCTTTCTCGCAACATCAAAGGGTAGCTCTTCTTAGTCTGGCCACTTCGTCATATCACCGCATTAGTGAAACGGAACGCGCCACGCCCCTTCCGGCGAACTGTCAGCGTGACAGCGCGCCAAATTGTTACCACAGATTATTTATTGCGAACTTCTCTATACTTCCGGGTTGTGTGTAACTGAAAATAAAAAGCAACTGGATGCTTGCTGAATGCACGGTATTTTGTTTCCGATATCTTTATTTTCGTTAGGCATATTCCATCTTACACACATACACACATCAACATTGTCTAGGGATGTTCAACATTTTGTTGATTTTTACAAAAACTGATAATAATTTCTTTACAAAACTAGGTATGGCAAGAATCTTTATTTTGTGTTGTTTATTAATAATAATAAAAACAACAGTTTTATATAATTTTTTAACAAACATTAAAGTAGGAACACTATCTCGAAAAATCAGAAAATTTACAAGGTTCGGTAAATTGTGTTAAAACTATTTTTACGTTGCCATGACTTTATAAAATTACCTTTTTACAATTTAATAATCAGTGTTGCCACCCCTGACGTTGATAACACATCTGCACCGGTTATTCATACTCAAAATTAGGGTGTCAAAGTCTCGCTGGTGTTTGCGATCCCATGTTCTTTTTAAATGGCAAAAAAGTTAGTCTTCTGTGGTCAAATTTGATGGCAAATTGCTGAAAGCCCTTCGCTGTAACATGTCCCAAGCGTGTTCAATTGGGTTTAAGTCGGGTGACTGTGCAGGTCAGTCCAAAATCGCGACATCATGTTCCTGAAGGGCAGCTGACAACAAACGCGCCGTGTGTGGAGGGGCATTATCATGCATGAACTGAAGTTCCTGGCCAATTTGAACTCTGTGAGGGATGATCACAGGTTCTATGACCTCGTTCCGGTATTTTAGCGGTATATTTAGAGCTCGGTTCGCGCGCCAATACCAATTCCCGCCCAAACCATGATTGTCCCACCTCGGTACGAATGGACCTCTTGTGGCTGCTGGAGGCGACTTTCTCTGCCTAGACTCACCAGTAAAGAGAACCATAGTCCATTGGCCATTGTTCCATAACAAATGTTCTTGAGCCCAAAGAAGTCGCCTTCCGCGATTGCCTCGTCGTAGAGCTGGCACACGAAGCGGCCTACGAGAATGAAGATCGACTTCATCTAGCCTTCATCTGACGGTTTGGTCGCTGACTGACAGCTGATGGTCTGACTGAAGCCTTTGCACTAGCTGCTTTGCTGTGAGATTGGGTTCCCTCCTGGCGGAATTTTGGAGAAAACGATCTTGTCTATGGGTGGTTACTCGTTTTTTTCCAGTGTGGCGCTCTCTTACATCCCCAGTAATACGATTACGTGACCACAATCGAGAAATGACGTTTTGATTGGTATTTAGGGTATTGGCAACCACGCGTTGGATAGCACCGGCTTGTAACATGCCTATAGCTTTTATCATTTCTTCTCTGCTTAAATCTCGACGTTCCATGACATTACGAATATCACAAGATCCGTCAAAATTAAAAATTACTTAGATAGTACTAATTGATAATTAAATAAAAGTTAATTTATCTTAGGCAAAATTAACGTTGTTTAATTTAAATCGAAGTCCCCATTCTATCTTTTGTTTATTGCGTTCTATTTTTATTTTTTTCTAAATTTTGAAAAGGGAACAAAAGAGGTTTAATTCCATATATAAACTTTTTCTAAAAAGCAAATAGTTTGTAAGCAAATCATTTCGAAATAGAATATCGCTAGACAATGTTGATGTGTGTATACGATTGATAGCCAAGGGAGAGGCTAGGCTATCCATACCAGAGAGATAGATGGTTTTTTCCCTAACAATTTTTAATTTTTACTTATTTCTTAACAGTCACAACTCTTCTGCCGAAGTCCGGCGCCAAACAGAAGGTATGACAAAAAATATGTAATTTTTTTCTGATGAAGCGTGCTCCATCGTATATCTCATTTTCGCTCAAGTATGCTCAGGCTAGCCTTGCTTTCATGAGCTAACCCATTAAAAAAAAACTACTATAGTAGATAATTAATAGGTTCCTAAAGTACTAACACTTAATAGCATACCTAGGTTCTCACAAAACACATACAACAAAGAACGCTGTTGTATTTTTTGTTATCCCAGGACTATATACCAAAGATGGGCGTCCTATTTTACATATTTTAATACCAAAATACAAGCGCCAAGCGTGGTTAATATGGCAAATCTACCTACCCTAAGAAATATATAAAATTTTCAAGAAGAACCGAGCCCAACTGTAATTACTCTGGTAAGAATAACGCGTGCCTATTGTGTAGGTAGTGTGTATTATGTAACCCCCTTGCGATGCGGTCACCAATGCAATGCCAAGCGTGGTGAGAAATATTACAATGTTGGAGGCGGCTTTTTATTCTCTTTATTCAATTATACAAACAATATAATCGAATTGAGCATGACAAAAGCGAGCTTACCCTATCAGTCCTCTTTCAGCAAACCTTGATGGCTCTGTCATGTACTTCTGTTCAGTTCCTCATCAAATTGTTGAAGAAGAAGAAATTAGCTGTCTGCAGGTAACATACGTACGCCATAAATACTGTGTTTCATTAAACTGATATACTCAAACTCACTGCATAACAGAATTAGCATTGTGCTCTCCAAAATTAGCATAACACTTCACCATTTTACCCAACGGGGTAGGTAGGGTAGAGCTACTTACGATTAATCCATTGTGAAGCGTTTCGACTCCTGTCAGAATCTCTGGGGGCTGTCAAAAACGTCAAAATGACAAGCGTTCCATTTTCAAACGAATACGCGGCGCGAATCGGTTGGTTTATTGCAAAATGAGTTTTAGTGTAATGTGAATAGATTTACTTTAGATATTATGAATTACAATAAGGAATTTTACTAGTGTTGTAACTCTGTAACTAACATTTTATCAGCCCTAACCGTTCAAGTCTTCTTCCAATACATGTAGAGTTTTTGTCATTCAATAAATAAATAAATATTGCAGGACATCAATTTCACACAGCGCCATCTAGCCTCAAACTAAGCGAAGCTTGTTAAATGGGAACTAGGTTACGGATAAAATACTTACATACCTACCTACTTTTTTTTTGTAGACACACTTAACATACAATACAACACCCAAACAGAACAAACAACTAAGTATATTTATCACACAATTGTTTGTTCCGGGTGGGAATCGAACCCACAACCTACAGTGCAGAAGGTAGAGATACTACCAATATACATTATTACCAAGTTTGGTTTTGAGTATCGTAATATTTACTTTAAAACGTAGAACTTTAAATAATTGTATAGTTTGTTACTACACTAACCCTGATTCTAATACGCTATTACTTTTCTGATTCATCATGAGCTGTGAGGCGAAGTGGGTATGGGTCCGCTTTCCTATCCGGAGGTGCGTATTTGTCACATGCAAATGCTTTGGCGGTAAATGTCACATTGTGAGGAAACCGGCCTGTTCCTAGGACCAACAATCCAAATGACGTGTCTTTGGCTATAGTATTCCGCTCAGCGGCGATAGGCATGCAACCTGGCACGTATTGACTACTAGAATTTATACCTTGGGCATGTTCCAAACGTAAGTTTGGACGTGACTGACTACCCACTGGGAGGAGTAGTCCTCATAAGATCCACGCTCTGAGTAGTGGGGAAAAAGGAGAAAAAGTGGAGTCTGTTTTTTTTCCTTTTTTTTCTGGTTCATTTGAAAGAAAATATAAGTCATAAAACGGCAGCCATCGCAGACCTGCCAAGATGACATATTTACAAAATAAAACCGGCCAAAAGTGGATATGCCGAGGGTTCTAACGCACATTTCAACGCAAAGATCACATTTCTTGTAATGATATATGATTAAATGTATCGTCTGTTGAGTAGGTAACAATGGTCTTATAGTTAGTTATCTTAAGAAGCATGTTTTTTTTATTTATTTCGTATGTAAAATGTTTTTACATAAATAATGGAACACACCTAATAAACCTTTACAGGTTCGACTAAAATGTACCTAGGTACAATTCCATGAAGTTTAAAATTATAAGTCTTATAATTAGTGCCTTAAATAAACTTAAATAATGTAGGTATCTTACATAAGTAGGTACACTTTGTCACTCCCCGGTAACAACATTATAATCAACATAATAATAGTAAGTAGATTTTATAAGTTATTCAGGTATCCAAATAACTACGAGCCCAGGCGACTGGCCGTATTAAACAGTACAATAAAGAGGTATCTCTAGTACCTATTGTCTAATACGGCTTACATTATATACATATGTCACACGTTACAAACATTACATTAAACATAATCTAATAATAAAAAAAAAGATTATAGAGTTAGATCATTTATTTAATCGACGCCCTAAATGTACAAAGATTTTGTACTTCTGTACAACTTGTACCTCTTGTACTTCTGACCTCTACAGCGTAGCGCCCGCTACGAACTGCTACGACGCGTAGAGATTCAGAATATTGTGTACCTTAATTATTGTTTTAATTTTAATTGAAAAAAAATAATGTTTAACCCGCTACTTAAAGGTAGAAAAACCCAATATTGTTGGTCACTAAAGATTGGACCTGCGAGACAATACTTATTGGCTGTCGGCTTGTTCTCGCCTACGGGTCACATTTTTCAATGGTTATAAGGGCTCGCGAGGTCTACTATTCTTACAGAACCACTAGTTTTAACTTTAGGTAGGTAACTCTATGTTTTGATTTTACCCCATCACTAGAAGTTAGTCGCGGCCATAAGTGCACTCAACTAGAGCTGTGACACGACATGACAAATCATTTGACATGACTGAATGAATTTGAATTTGAAATTATAATTTTCGTACTAATGGGGGCGAGGATATATATCTATCTGCTAAAATTAAGTGAAAAAACATTATACTCGTATGTGTAAGTAAGTAGGTAAGAAATGTTCGTAACTAAGTATTGTAAGTATTCGATAAGTCCCTAAATAGGTGAAAGCCGTAATATTTTATCATGAAAAAATGATTGTTGCTGGTAGGACCCACGCATACAAATTTGCCACTACAACACAAAAGCACGTTTAATCAAAGTAAGATAGGTACCATGTTCATACTTCGAGTTGACTAATAAACAAATAACAACAAACAATATTAAAATAGACACCAATTAGATTATCCCATAATCAGTTATAATAAACAAACAAATCTGTCTGAATACGACAGTCATTTGCAATGAAAGAAAATTAGAGAAAATAAAATTCAAACTTCGAACCCCATTACGACCAATCACAGTGGCGGATCTTGATTGCTGGGCGTGACTGCGCTCATTACTCACTGAAACGCAACAACAGCAATACGCCTATCTCTCTCGCGCGTACCAGATAAGTAGAGTACAGAGAAGATTTGAATTGAGAGCAATTTGGAGCGCGCATTCACAGTATGATGTTATTTAATTTCATGCTTCATAATTATTATGAATAAGTTTGTACTGTCCGGAATTTATGTGGGGGTGAGTAATGGGGCATTTGAAATAGGGTATGGGCTGATGGCCTGAGCATTTGGAAGCCAAATTGCGCGTTGCGACAGTATTATGATACATTTTGTTGTGTACTGCATCGTAATTAGATTATGCGGTACTTCTCGCTTAGAGTTTATTGGCGTGGGTACGTGACTTCGTGAGACAGTAGATTTATTCTAGTATTTCTGGTTCCGTTGGTAGATAAAGATAGTAGTTATTATTTTTATCAAAAGCTTACCTCCCATTCACTTTTAAGAGAGGTTACAGCTGATTTTTTAAAGTTGGAATACGTTCACCAAATATTATTTCAAAGTGTAGTTGGTTGCTTATATGTAAAAATATTCAATAAAAAACTTGCTGAAATTCATGTAAAAGTATTTCCTCGGATTTGAGAGACCAGGAAATAAGATTAAACTAATGTCTTTATCGATATGCGTATGCCTACCACAGGGCACGGCTGGCAATAGTTTAGTATTTTATTCTGAGGCATTATTGCAGGTAGAGACAGACGGAGGTACTAAATATTGCTTATTACTAAAAAATATAGCAGTAACACGTTAAATTAAATTATATAATCTAATCTAATCGTCTAATCTAAATTGCCTAAAATTTAATTGAATTGAAAAACAAATAATTTCGGCAAGTTTTTCATTTAATGTTTTTACATATAAGCAACCAACTACATTTTGTAATATTTTTTTGTGAACGTATTCCAACTTTGAAAAATCAGCAAAACGACACAACAGTTCAATGTTGTGTCGTGCACACAGCATTGAACTGTTTAAGCGCATTGCAAACAGCGTCGTAATTCCTCAGTATTACGACATGCCTTCAAGAAGAGCGTTTTAAGTTTCAAGGTCAAGAGACCTACTAGATAAAAAAAAAAAACTATCCGTGTCGTACGGAACCTAAATACGCTAGAGCAACAGGAACAGTATAAGATTATAAGAACAAGCGTCATAGCTCAGTTGGTAGTAACTCTGCCTTCTGCGCTAGGTTGCGGGTTTGATTCCCACTCAGGACAAACATTTTGTGTGATAAATATGGAAATTTGGCTTGTATTTGGTGTTGTAACATAATTATGGTTATTATGTACCTACGTATTCACAAAAAAAAATCTGTTTAAGTATCTAGTTCCCATATTACAAGCTTAGTTTGAGGCTAGATGGCGCTGTGTTAAATTAAAGCCCTCCTCTATTGTCCTTGCTAGTGACTGTAGATGGAGCCACACAGGCCTCGTACGTTGGCAATTCAATGAATCCGGTTCCATAAAACATTTCGGAATATTTGCACTTAAGTAATATTCCCATAATGAGCTATTGTCTGTAATAAATGCCGTCGATCAATGTATATACATTCAATACGCGAGCCCAACAACGGTGAGAATGTAGCACGAGACTAGACTGGTAAAGAGATCTGTCACTTTAGTGAGAGGAATGAGTACTGAAGGAAATACTAACTTTATAAATGGTAAAGTGTAGGTACATTCGCCTGCACTGTTATGTATACGCTTAAATGGTTTTGTATCCACTTCTGGTAGATTTATTAATTTGGTATTCAAGTGTGATTTATTACCAGAATTGTGACATTTATTTATTAAATTATTATTTTGAAAAAGGTAATAAAAAATAAATTTTACTTTTTTTTCTGACTCTGCTATGAAAATCAAACGCAGTCGTTTTGTGTACCTACAGGGTGACATGTTCAGTTTTGAACAAACCCTCCAATAAAGAATAAAAAATAAAATAAAAGTAGTCGTATCCGAAAGAACTTCTATCATTTTTGTGTTGAAAAACGTGCAATCCGTCGACGGATACGTCACGTTTCGTTATTCGTAGTAGACCTACTGTAACTAGGAGTTTTAAATAAATGATATGTATCTGTTAGTCCTAGTGTAGGGGACAAGATGTTAGTAACAATTAAATACTTAACTTATAATCTATGTTAGTTTAGAACACAAAATACTAACAAATTCAACCTACTTATAATTATTATCATAGAATATATTAATTATAATATTTTAGAATTATTGAGATACTAGTGGAGTGCGAGGCCTAAGTACAGCCAACCAGTGTCTCAGTAGCCTGAGCAGAGATTTTCGTTAACAACAGCCAGAAGGCTGTTGGTGCCACGTATTGGCGCATCAGGGATGCACTTCTTTTCGCATAATTGCAAAGAAGTCATCAGTGCGCGCGTCTGCAAACATCCCTTCCATACTGCCATCCCTATTATGGCGACACAACAACAATTACCACAACCACTAGACCACAGAGGGAGCTAAAACATTGCACCCATGACATTATTCGTTCAGTACGATACTGGTATTACTTTATTTATTTTTAAAAAATGTATGGGTCAATACTTGGCCTCAAAACTTTCTCGTGCAAGGATGGAGTGAGCCTACCCACAACTTAAAGGCAACACAAATGTCCAGTATTCTTAACCATTAACATTTTACATCAACCTTCGGCCTTCTCTTAACTTGTAAACAGCTGAGATGAAGAACAAGCGGGGAAGACCCCGTCGTTAAATAAAAAAAACTATTTCGTGCAGTCGTTTAGTCTTTGTTATTTGTATCATTGCACTTAGATTACTTTGAAACGTTACTATTTATAGATATATTTTTCTGTCCAGAAAAGTGGAAAACATTTTCCCTACAAGTATAATAACAGACAAGCCAAACTTCTCAAAGAACCGTCTCCGAAGTACCTCATTGTCCTGCTTTATAAATCATCTCAGTTAAGGAAAATAGCCACAATCAATTTAGTAGTCTATTATGGTATAATCTGTGGTGTAAGCGACGCGGGAGATGGGAGTCTCTAATGACTGCTCGTCTGCCAAACGCCAGGGGAGCGTTTACACGGGGGAGTACTTACACTAGAGTTTTTCAAGACTAGTGTTGGCAGTAGCTCTGCCTTCTGCGTTGTAACAAACATTTTTGTGATGATTATAGATGTTTGTTCTGTGTTTGGGTGTTATATGGTATGATATGTAAATATATAAAAAAAATGGTTTACGTACAAGTATTTTATCCGTAATCTAGTACCCATATATATACAATCTTTGCTTAGTTTGGGACTTGATGGCGCTCTGAAATTAATGTCCTGAATTATTTATTTGTTTATGCGTTCATGAATATGAAAAATTGATAACATAATATTTTAAACATTATTTCTTCTATTAGAAGTGTAGTTCATATCAATTTCTATAATGTTAAGTATTCATATTTCAGTAGGATCCCTAAAAAGAATCATCAAGTATTTGATACTCTTACCAATTTTCAAGTCAGAGTTTCTATATAATTTCGATAGAGATAAAATTTTGAGCTACTCAAAACATAGGCAAGTACTTACGTATTCTATATTTTCATTTCACATACCTTTTCATAGAAGTTTACCTACTTTAGGTAGTTAACCTACTAATGCCGAGAGAAAAAAATGGAAACTTCTTGCTAGTTATCAACGAGGCACAAAACGATGAATTTATCCAGAGTGCTGACACCGACAAAACATGATCACCACCAATTACCAGTGTACACTCGAGGCCAAAAAAATCACTATTTCCATCTCTCTCTGACCTGTACTTATCGTATTCATACTGTCTCGTTCTTGCGTTGCCAAATTGGTCTTAATCATTTTTCGCTCAGAGAGAGAAGGCTTTATTTTCATGATAACTAAAGAAAATGCGCTCTTTCATCCATAGAACAAGGTTGTTTTTACTGCGATCAAGAAAGAAAATAGTGGTCACTTGAAAACAAACTTTATAGATGAGCAGAGACAGGTTAAAATACGATTAAGTCGTTCCAAAGATAAGACTGTGTCTTCCAAGAAGTCTGGATAATTGGTAGTGGTGTTCTGTCGCAGTAATAGAGCTTATATTCGCCCGGCCAGAAAGCGCTATTAATAAAATAACTACACCCCGTATGTGGGCGTGACCGTGATGCAGCGAAAGAAGTGAGTACGACGCGAGCTATGCGCGGGAACGATCGTGCGCGCCAACTCTGACTTTGACAGTGACATGTTGTTCTATTTTTTTACGCAATCGAACTTAAGTATGGTTAGAAAAAAAATCTGAAATGTTAAATTGTGAATAATCAGTGCGTGTTTTTATTTATAACAAAATATTAAACAACAATAGTGATTAGGTAGGTACGTGTGACGTTTTGTGTGATCATTCATTTTTTATGACATCAAATAATGTGAAAAAAAAACGCGTACAGCCAGTGACTATAATAACTTTTAAAAAAGTGAACATCAAATAGTGATTGCAAAAATGGAATCCGAGATTGTAGAAACGCAAACAAAGAAAACGCCTAAGCCGTTTTCGATAGAATCCCTCATAGGCAACCCGAGGAAATCCCCGGAAATCGACATAGAGAACAACCTATCCGATTCCAGAGCATCAGACGATGAGACAGAAAGACTGAACGGCTTACGAATGAGGTATTATTTAAACGCGCCATTTTTACAACAAAGCGGTGGGTTCCCCTTTCTCCTCGGATACCCTGATCCATGGCTGCGGATGCTTAACCCAGCACCGAGGGAGGAGCATGAGGAGAAACGAGAGAGTCCTGTTAGTGTGGGCAGTGAGATGGAGAGTGACGGAGGAGAGGATAATACACAAGGTAAAATACCTAAAGGAGTGCGTAAGAGCTGCTACCAACTAAGTAAAACAGCTTGTTAATACTACAGATATAATAATTGCGCACATTCAACATTGAAAAGTGTTTTTGGCTTTACAGAAACTTGTTTGGTTTAAATGTTTTCTTGATAGAAAATAATTTTGAAATAACTGTGTTTTGCACTCACAAATTTATCCCTGAATCGGTGCGATGGGTTAACAGAAACACGTTTGGTCTAATATTTTGAAATAACTATGTCAAATTTATCTCTAAACTGTCCCTCTCATTTTGAGCACCTAGGTAGAGACCTATTTACTACCACCCTATTTACTATCCGGCGGCGTAGGACGAAGGTGGTAGACGTGGGGTAGACTTGGTAGACACCAAGATTAGGTATAGGTACTTACGTCTCATTTATAGTCGCATAGCTCAGTTGGTAGTAAATCTGCCTTCTGTGCTCGTAGGTTCGATTCCCACCTGGGTCAAACATTTATGTTATGTTATATGTTATAATATATTTATGTTATAATATATATTTAAAAACTACGTAATCTCGTAGTTTCCATATTACAAGCTTGGTTTGGGGCTAGATGGCGTTGTGTTGGTAGGAATAAATAACCGCCTATGTTAAAAAAAAAAACATTTTGTACTGTTGTACACAACATAAAAACATTGAGCCCTCGTCACCAAAAGAAGCTAAAAAAGCTTGTTCTTTTCAAAGAAGCATCCAACAATATGGCCAAAAAATTGGTCTGTACCTACATTGTGCTCATAAATTACTAAATCAGTTTATTGAGTAAGCTGTGGTCTTGTTGTTTGCCCATCGATGTTAGATCCAAAGGTCCCGGGTTGGTTCCCCAAGGGGGTACAACATAGTGCTTGGTTTGGTTGTTGGTAGGATTTTTTTTTGGTACGCCTGACTAGCTACATAGCTACCAACATCATACCTAATTCATCACCCAAGTAAGCTGCTGCCTTTTTCTGGTGAGAACCCTTAGTCGGCTTTTACGCCACCCGCGGGCTCAGTTGGAGGGATTGAATGTTAATCCGACTGCCGGCAATCATCGCTGTCGAGAAACACTCTAGTTTAAAAAAAGGCCGTGTTCTATAGTGGACATACGTGGGCAGTAGTTGATGATATCAAAAATTAGTATACTTCATAATATATACATAATACCTAACAGCTATGAAAAGAAACGTTTTTAAAATTATGTAGTTTATTTTCAGACTTGCAGCAATAGTGTAAGAAATCTTACTATAACATTACCTAGTAAAATTAAAAGAATTAACACGAGAGGATGACTCTAAAGTAGATAGATTTAGCATAGGTACTGTTGCATAGGTATCTAAGACTTTAAGGCGTACCTACATTCCTCATTGAGTTCCTTCTTCCCCAAAGGCCATACAACGGTTGTCTGGAAGAAGTATCTTCTAAGCGGTAAGACCGTCCATTGTAAAAAATACTTTTTCTAGTTATCCAGTTTTATATGTAAGGTGTTGTTCACGTTTGTATCCTCGAACGTAGTCATAAAAAAAACAAATAACATTATACTTAAACACACATAGCTTTATAAAATAATGTTTTCGTATAGTATAGTACAACAAGCCTCATAGCTCAGTTGGTAGTAACTCTGCCTTCTGCGCTGTAGGTTGTGGGTTCGATTCCCACCCAGGACAAACATTTGTGTGATGAATATAGATGTTTGTTCTGTGTTTGGGTGTGTATTGTATGATAAGTATGTATTTACAAATAAAAAAAAAATGTATTTAAGTATTCTATCCGTAATCTAGTTCCCATATTACAAGCTATGCTTAGTTTGGGGCTAGATGGCGCTGTGTGAAATTAATGTCCTGTAATATTATTTATTATTATTATTTATTTAGTATTCATAATGATCAGTTATTTGTTTACTTAGATTACTAAGATCCATTAAAAAAGACATGTGAGTAAGATTACAGTGTTTTTTTATAGTTCCAATCATTAAAGCTTAAAAATGACAAAAGTATTTAATTTTTATTTCTAGTCAAATGTTGGGTCATACCAGTGTCTGGAGTGTCAATAGGTACATGCCTACATAGAGGTAGTTCCATATTATACCTTCATATTATCATACCTTCGACAAAGTTCACGCAGCAGATGTGGCTCTAATCACATAATTTCATGGCGCAGTTGCAGTAGTGGCGTGAAATCACGACTGTGACAGCTTGAAATGTCAAAGATCGTGTCCAATTTGATACTTTACGTTCCTGAGGTGTTTTGTCAAATTGACACCTTCCTTTGTCAATAAATCTTGCGACAACAACAATTTGTCAAGAGAATTAAACAATTTCTATTCACATTTCTGATACATTCTCGGCCTCTTTTTTATTGTACCTACTATGGGTATGTACTTGGCCTTCATCTCACCTGATTTTTCAAGTTATGATCAGGCCGAAGGTTGATGCTCACTTCACCCGACTTTTTTTATTATCGACTAGCTGCGTCCCGCGGCTTCGCCTGCGTGGATATGTGTCAAATGTTGAACAATATGGACATAATTAATCTGTGTGTGGTTATTGGTTAGTATAGTCAAGCTAAAATACATACATACATGTTTTATCATTTACTTTATCGTTTATGCAATAACTTTTGAGTGATTTTTTTATTTTTATAAATAAATAAATATTACAGGACACTAATTTCACACAGCGCCATCTAGTCCCAAACTAAGCATAGCTTGTAATATGGGAACTAGATTACGGATAGAATATACAGATACTTTTTATTTTTTTGTAAATACATACTTATCATACAATACAACACCCAAACACAGAACAAACATCTATATTCATCACATAAATGTTTGTCCTGGGTGGGAATCGAACCCACAACCTACAGCGCAGAAGGCAGAGCTACTACCAACAGAGCTATGAGGCTTGTTAATTGAACCAAGGAATATTTTTTCCCATACAAATTTCAGAAATTTATTGCACACTTCCTAGGGGTAGTTCGGTAAAATATCATATCGTATTTGGTATTTCATCGTTTGCTTTATAGTTTATTTAAACCGTCTTTTGAGAGGATTTTATTCCATAGAAACTTTACCACCATTCCAGAACCTTTTTTTTTTTAGTCGGAAAAAATGCATTACGCATTCGCATTCCTCCCATCGGGGGTGGGAGGGTTATGTGGGACTCCTCGGTTGCCCGGTATACCCACTTAACAACCCAGCGGCACTCCCGCATCATCTGGTTGAGGGGAGGACTGGGAAACCGGCAGAGCCTTTACATCCAGTCCCCCCGACGACCGTCCGCCTTACTCCCCTCCGTAGGGATATTCATCAAAATTTCATCTAAATTGGGTAAGTACGGAGATTAGTAACAAACATTCACACAAACTTTCGCCTTTATAATATTTGGGAGTTTTAAACCGACTTTTGTGTGAATCGAACCAATGAATATATATTTTTTTCAGGTATATTGGGTAGTTTTGTGAAAAAAATAAAATATACTGTTTTCATTATTTATTTCATAGTTTAATTAAACAGAGTTTTGAGTGAATCGAACCAAGATTTTTTTTTCCATGCTCATGATCACTGACGAGGCCTGATTTATTTTATTTTTTTATTAGACCTCATTTTTGAATTATGAAATTTGAAGAATGAGTTCTAAAATAGAACGAACCTTCCCAGAAAATACTTTGTTGAGCAGTTGGCATTAATAGGCTGAAATTATAGTTGAACTTAAAACCTGGCGACAGTGAAACTGCGCAGGATCAGCTAGTATAACAGTGAAACGATTATTATTATAATGTACGTATATTTTGTTTCTGTAGTATTTATCTCAATTTTTACAACGATCATAAATCCAGACAATTACGTTAGCGTCGGCTGCTTGACACTGCGATGCATAGCCGATTAGATTTCACGCCGATATTTAGGGGAAAGACCCCAGAGACAATATTTGTGCTATTCACCAAAATATACGGCTCAAAAAACAATCTTACGGTTAATTTCTGTATGTACTTTTTACAAGCATTTTACTTTACTTTACAAGCAAATTTTCGAAATGTGAATCATTTTCAGACATGTTTGGATAGACAATCAAATGCTCAAAAGTTCTTTGGCTTCAAATAACTGTTGTAGATAAGAGTTAACTCCACCATCTAGGTTCACTAATCACGGATGAATCTTCTCCGGGTCTTGTCGAAGACAAAATTTAAAATTTGACGTCATAAAATCTAAATTATCGTGTTCCGGCAGTAGAGGTAGGTAAGATAGCCAGTGTCACAGTCTGTTGAGGATTCTGGATGCACTGCCACCTTCCGTACTATCATTAATTAAAACTTGATAACAGTAAGCTGAAGACCAAGCGCTTCTCCATCGTACAACAGAAAAAAAAGAGGTGACAGAGATAACGATGATTTTTGATACGTAAGAACAAAGTATTTTCTTTTGATTACCAAGGTATTGGAAATTCAGCCTCATTTGAAAACCATACTGTTTAGCAATATTGACGTAAATACAAATACGTCGTATAACTGGTGCAGTTTAAAGTCAGTGCGTTCATCTTAGCACCTACGATAATCGTAGGTGCCTTTTCCAAGACTGGAGGGGTCTTTATAAAGGATATCCATGAGTGAAATAGTCTCCGATATACCTAATACTCAACACTGAATTTCCTAGAATGAGTAGATACGCATATAATTGAAATAAATCGATATCCTTCCCTGTCTGGCAACATTTCAAACTCAAGGAAAACGGCGCGAAAATTGTAACCCACCAAACGTGACTCCCATTAATAGTGCTGTACTTATATCGATATATTTATCGATAATGCATCGCGTCCACTCCATTTAACTTCGCCGCGATCGAATGCGTTCCGAATTTGAAATTTTAAAATTCCAATCGCGAGCTATATCGGCGGGAACTATGCGTCTGCTACATTTACATTTTCTGTTGGAAAATGTACTCTAGCGGTTTGATTTACGGTTGTGGTTTGTTAGTATATTTGCGCTCCTTATGAATTCGTTTGGTGATGTCGATAACTGTCAGTTGACGTTCGAGCGGCCATAAGAAATAAATGTATTATTTTGCAAAGGGATACGATTATGGTTTTCGTGGAAGGTGCAAAGCAGTGCCTTTTAATAGCGCTTTAATGTGCTAAATTGATGTGAAGTGCCATAGCTTTTCAATAAAAAAAACAGTTTGAAAAGCCATTGGTTTTTATATTGTAGCAATAGCAATTGAACAGGCCGCGTATAAGATGACTCTCTTACATATTAAGAAAAATGAGGGTAAAAAGTAGATAATTAATGAAAAAAAAACTGGACATGAATTTCACACAGTGCCGTCTAGATTACGGATAAAATACTTTTTTTAAATGCATACTTATCATACAATACAACACACGCAGAACTAACTCTTTATTCATCTAACAAATGTTTAATCCGGGCGGGAATCGAACCCACAACACAACATAAAGCGCAGAATGTAAAGTTACTACTAACTGAGCTGTGTGGCTGCTCGAATTTATCGTCTTGTAGGTATATCTCGTCTAGTATCTAGCTTTTGCAAAATTAGGTATCCTACCGTAAGAGCTAGCAAACAAATAACAAATAAATATTACAAGACATTAATTTTACACAGCGCCCAAACTAAGCATAGCTTGTAATATGGGCACTAGATTACGGATACACTACTTAAATACTTTTTGTTAATGCATACGAACGATATGATACAAAACCCAAAAACAGTTGAATTTATAAATTTTCTATTTTGAAAGTATTCCAACAACTTTGGGCACATAGTCATCATTCATTTTTTTTTTATTATCAAACAAAGAACTCAAAAAATAATATTTTTTTTCATAAACTGACTTTTCCAGAAAAAATAGCTTTTCTGAAATGCAGAACTTATTTTTTTTTTAATCGAGCACGTAACATGACTTTTCGATAACTCTTTTCGGTTTCAGACTATGCCTCAGTGGCCCTGAAAAAAACTCAGGCTGTATGTAATTAAAAAAATATTTACAATTTACATTACGATTTACGTAACAAATAATTGTTGAAATAAGTTTAATATTGTGATTTAAATAATATAAATTATTACTTTTATTATAAACGCCCCGATTTTCGGTACAAGATAAACCAAATTGTTTACCGTTTCGCACTCGAACAACAAATTATGCGCAAAACTCTATAGTCAATAAATAATAATATAAATAAATTTGAATTGAAACTGTTCTTGCCTTGACAAAGTCAAAGTCAAATATTTTTATTCATTAAGATTTTTAGGATAATTTTGATACGTCAAATCTACCACCTGTTTGGAATCGCGGCCAGCACACAAGGAGAAAGGCAAGTCTTGAAGAAAGACTGTCTTGCTTATTGACCGAGCAAGCAAAGCGTTTCAGTTTCGAGATTGGCCATAAATGCTTTTGTCCGCTGTCTGTCGGCTGTCGGTTTGTTCTCGCCTACACGTCGCATTTTTCACCGATTTTTATGAAAATTGGCACACATGTTCCTTGATTTATTAAAATTTTTTAGTCGATCGCGATGATTGATCGGGTTGAAAACAGGGGTGGAAAGGGGGGAAGTTTGCTGTGCCGTTATTATCTATTATTCTCTTCTATATATCTATTATTATCTATAACATATATTATTTATTAACGGATTTCAATTAAAATTGAAAGACACGCTAAGTATTTAGTTCTACAGAAGATGTTGTGAAAAAAAAACAAAAAAGGGGTGTGAGGGGGCAAATGGGGAGAAGTTTACTGTAGGGTTTCGTTCGGAAAAAAAAATATCTACGTTTACTAATCAGATCTACGCAGTCCTCTCCGCCTTTGCAAAACAAATCCGTACATACCAGGTTCGATCTCCTCAGAGAACGCGAATAATTGTAAAACTTATACCCCTATTTGCTCAAAAGTCTATATAGTGAAAGAGGAAATCATCGGTTGTTGCATGGTTTTATGGGCTCGCGGGGTCTACTGTTCTTACAGAACCACTGTTAATCCGTTAGATATTGGTCATAAGAAAAAAACATGTAATGTAATGTAAATGTTGGCTGTGGATTTTGAAAAATAAATAAATTAAACACCTGCACAGTATTTTACCTCAGTAGGGTGTAGGACATACCTACTTAAGGTTTTCATCATCAACAAAATGAGTCTGTACTCGGTCGGACATGGTCGGCCGTTTCCAAGGTTAAATACATTACATTACAGGACATTAATTTTACACAGCGCCATCTAGCCCCAAACTAAGCATAGCTTGTAAAATGGGAACTAGATTACGGATAGAATACTTAAAACACTTTTGTACACACATAGTACATACTAGGTATATGATACAACACCCAAACACAAAACAAACATCTACTTATATTAATCACACAAATGTTTGTCCTGGGTAGGAATCGAACGCACAGCCTACAGCGCAGAAGGCAGAGTTACTACCAACTATGAGGTTTGTGATATGAATAGTTTTGGAATTATCGCCCATGCATTTGGACGGCAATATAAACCAGGAAAGTCAGAAGTACCTATAAGTATATACTCCGCCAAATTCGATAAAGAAAGTTTACCAACAAAGAGTTGCTAGGCAACCGCGTGACAACGGTTTTTTTACATTATTAAATACATACGGGTTAATGAGTAATTTAACTGTGATTTATACGTGTTACGACTAATAATGTGTCCATTGGCAATTTTCTAACAGTCTCTATTAGGTTTTTTTTTTAAATTTTGCACTTATCCTATACATGCTTACACTACATTGTCGTATTATATTATAACGATAAATTAAGCAATACTTACTAATTCGAAAGCTCTTTTGAATTCTTATAGGTATTTTGTACTAAAGTACCTACGAATAATTGTTTAAAGCCCAGTTATTAGACTATATATAAACTAAAGTAACAAACTATTTTTCGTTGTACGATGGTTTTTTTTTATTGTACGACGGGGAAGCGCTTGGCCTTTATCTCACCTGGTAACAAGTTAAGATAAGGCCGAAGGTGGAGGCGCACTTCACCCGCAATCCTCAACAAACTGAGGAACTGGCTATCTTACCTCTGAATGCCGGAACACAACAATTTTAGTATTGTTATTATGGCGATAGAATTAGGTAAGATGGTGGTAGCTAGTCAGGCGGACTTCAACAAAGTCCTACCACCAACCAAACCAAGCACAATATATATTGTACTCCCCGTGGGGATCAAACCCGGGACCTCTGGATCTGAAATCGGTGGGTTGAACCACTAGACCACTGAGGCGGTTAATAATGGTGAAGTGCTTGGCCTTCATCTCACCTGGTTTCAAGTTATGATATGGCTGGTTAAAGGTCAAGTTATGGAAGTGCACCATTCCCGTTCATCCGGAATCCTTAACAGCTGAGGAACTGGTTATTTTACTTCTAAATGCTGGAGCTCAACAATTTAGAATTGTTGCTATGGCGGCAGACTTAGGTAAGATGGTGGTTGCTAGCCAGGCGGACTTAAACAAAGTCCTACCATCAACCAAACCATGCACAATTTAGACACATAGGTATGTAAGTCCAAGTTGTACCCAAGGCTTGTACAGTAAGTACCTTTCTCAAATGATGCGCGGAAATTAAAACTAAGTAGTAGGCAGAACTTTTTATTTAACAATTATATTACTATAATATTCCTGTGTTAAAGTGTTCATTTGTTTTTCTTTCAATAAATTGCTGTTTATTTACAAGCCAGTTCGAAATTTAAATCAAACCTTTGATAAGTTACCTCCTTGGTTGCCATGTTTTGAAGTAAAAGATCGTTCCATTTTCAAATTACACGACAGATATGAGAACCTATAATAATTTATGTGGTTCATGTCCGTCTAAAACGCATCACGGCTGCAATGCAAAACAACTAAAACGCACGATAGCATACAAGCAGAATGCCTAATACGCATTATGGGTGTTATGCAAATCAACTAAAACGCACGAAAGCATGGAAGCAGAATGCCTAAATCGCATCAGACACAATATTTTACGTAGGTAACAAGAGCAGCAAGAAATTGATTCTATAAAAATCTTCCAAACGCAAAATGTAGCGAGCATTTACTGCTGTTGGCCACAACGGAAAATTTTATATAAATACCTATTTTAGTGTGTTATTTGTTATCCTTGGCAAATAATCGCTTGTTACTTTTTTAAAGCAAGTACCTAATTAAAATAGATACAAGATTTGTAGGTGTACAATTTTAATATTCACTTAAAATTATTACGGAATACAAGGACAACCTCAAATCAATTCTTCAAGAAGTGATTCTTTACTCATTTATTCCCTAGCGCACCATTATTATGATGTATAACTCAAAAATAAACTTAATGATTCTATACATATAATGTAATGTAAACTAAAATATGATGTAGGCAAACTGCACTACCACAAACCACAAGTCATCGAGCCAGTCAGAAAATGTACATCAGTGTAAGCTTTCCAATTCATTTGCTCCAGCCTAAAGTCTTTTGATTTGACATATTTTATTGAGAAAAGCTAGCTCAGAGACTTTACCCTCATTTAACAATTTAAGCTCATTTCCATATTTGCTATCAAATTGTACATCTTCCATCTTTTCAATCTATGTTTTGAAGATATAAGTCTTAATCGAATTCATGTTTTTTATGTCGGAGCGGCACAGCGTCGTCGGCCGCGGGCCGGCTTAGCAGCAAGACTATATTAACCGAGCCGTGTAAGCTTTCCAATTCATTTGCTCCAGACTAAAGTCTTTTGATTTGGCATATTTTATTGAGAAAAGCTAGCTCAGAGACTTTACCCTCATTTAACAATTTAAGCTAATTTCCATATTTTCTATCAAATTGTACATCTTTCATCTTTTCAATCTATGTTTAATGTGTTTTGCTATTCAGGTCTATTGAGTCTTAGACAATGTACAAAATGGTCAATCTATAAGTTTAAAGTGTTCTGCTATTCAGGGATATTGCGACTTAGGCGTTACTGAAGCTGGGCAATCTAAGTTTGTAGTGTTTTACTATTTAGGCATATTGCGTCTCAGACAATACACTAAGGCATTTTGCGACTAAGGCGTTTTGGGTTTTAGACGGCCCGCTCATGAGGGGTTCATGGTGGCCGCCTATATAGGTCTATGGTGGCCACTAAATCACGAAAAAAGTTGTACATATGAAAATAATAGATTTTCATATGATCACTGTTGCCGGCCGCTGCTCGCATGTATTTGGCCAGTACAGCAAATTCGATTTATCTCCAAGAAGGTTGTCAAAATAATGCTCAAATTTAAAAGCGTGTTTGAGACAATGTACTTATGTCTAAATTGTAATCACTGAAGGTATACGTTTTAATCGAATTTTACTTTATTTATGTAAGTTAAGTAGCTACCTAGCAAACAATCTAAGCTAGCAACACATAATGATAACGTATCCGAGCCGAAAATGCAATACAAACGTTTCCGTATCATTTGTGGTGGCTGTCGAGGGTCACACAATAAAGGCTAAAAACATTCCCTCTGCGCGTCATCCGAAATCAAATCGTCGATAAAAAGTGGACGACCGCGTCAGCGCCCCGCCCTAAGCTGGTCAGATGGTTGATGGTTCCATCTGAGTGATTGCTCAACGGCTGAGGTTGCAGTTTCTTTTTGTTTTTTTAAGAGTAGCTCCTTGTGAATTTGCTCGTCCGGGAAAGTACTACCACCATACTTATCACGGCAAGCAGATTCGCTCTAATCGGTTTTGAAGGGTATTGTTGGTTTACACTCATTCTAAGACCCATATTATGCCTAAAGTTGACGGGTGCAATTAAAATTTAGTAGCACAAAAAAAAAATACAACGATAAGTTTATGTCTATATAGTAAAATTAAGAGTAGGTACATAAAAGCAAAAAGTAAAAAAGAGACTGTCCGAGAAAACACATTACTAAGAAGGCAAAATGTGCTTTCCCGTCCAGTAGGTAGGTACTTCATAAAAATACAGTCCGTGTCCATCCTTTCTGCAATGTTGCCGGTAACTGTTGGAGCTCCCGCGCAACCGAATCAATGACGCAATCTTTTGCGCATTATCGCCTCAAAACCGTCCACTCGTGCGTCTGCGAACATGCCGGAAGAACTGCAGAAACGCCAGCCCCATCAACACCCTAAACGCATTGTTGTATTGGATACGCAGGACATCCCAACACTGGGCTCAAACCGGTAGGTATTTGTATGGTTTATGTATGGATAGATGGAGTCTACCTATTACCTGTCTTCCTCATGCAACGGTACCGCTTGCTTCGGCTTGTGGCTGAATTATCTCAACACTGTTGTAATGTCTGTGTAGGTCCAACTGTTCTGACCAGCCTCCGAAATCTGGCGCCAAACGGATTGCCGTCTTGCTATGCGCGGGAGAGCCAGACTAGGACTGGGAAAGCTCGCACCATCATAGACCTCATCGCTAGTTAAATAAGCATAGAGGTCAGCTAGCTCTGGCCTCTATGCTTATCTAGCATATAGGTTAGAGCTACCCATCATTTATTAAAACAATATTGTATATTCATCTTCTTTTTTTGCACCTTACGCTATTATATTGCATTATTTAATACGAATAAATAACTTTCAACAGATCCGGTTTGTTCATATCTCGGGTGAAGCCCATCTTTCTTCCCAGTTTGGTTAGGATATTTCGGGTTTGAATCACCTTTATGTCAGGTAAGATGATTCCGTGATTTGCGATAGCCATTGCGTTACCTCAAACTGTTCTGACGGATTTCGGGTGAAGTGCGCTTCAACTTTCGGCCTGATCATAACTTGAAACCAGGCGAGTCGTACAATAAAAAAATTAAGGTAAACTAAACCTCTATCCACTAAGTTCAACTCAAAGTTCAACCTGTTGAACTAATTGTTATTTTTCCAATTATTTGAACTTTGTAACTACTTCGTGAAAAAAGTTTTTAAGTTCCAAAACTAAAACCCGACCACTGAAAAATCACGCTCTAAAAAGTAAGAAACAAGAAAGTTTCTCGTTTGATATTGTTTAGTATAAACTTTTCAATATTTATTGTTGTCTATTAAATAAACAACCTACATGTAATGTTTTCAATGCATATAATTCTTATTCATAGTGATGTTAAGAAGATAACCTTGGTTAAGTGAAACTTTACCCTAAAGCTTATGATCGCTTATTGAACACTGCTGTTAGAATATCGGTATTGTTTTGTCAGGGTAGGTGGCATACGAACACGGCTTTTGAACATTACTATGAATAAGTATTATATACAGGCGTAAACATTTTTTTTTGCATTTATGTGTTTTTTGTTTGATAATAAAAAAAATAATGTACCATGACTATGTGCCCAAAGTTGTTGGAACGCTTTCAAAATTAAAAATTTAGAAATTAAACTTTATGCTAATTATGATAACTCTCACGGTTTCTGACTTGGCCTCAGTGGCCCTGAAAAAAAACTCACCTGTATAAGTAGGTACATTGAAAATATTACCTACATGTATTATATCTTGTTACTTTATCAATTTTTAATGACAGCCGTTTGTAGTTTGACTTCAAACGGCCTTATCGATGAATCTACTCGAACTAGACTCTGCGTTCTTAGTTCAACTGAAAGTTCATTGCATGGAGACATTCTCAAGGCGCGAAAACATTTTCGGAAACAATTTTCATTTTACGTCATTAAACAAGGAAATCAAGCACACTTACCTACTCGATACTAAAGGCCACAATAAAAAAATAAGATGAAAGTACCTATATATCATAATTTTGAGAATTTGTATAACATAAATCTATTATTTTCACCACAATTTTGAGCAGTTTTTCAACGAAACGCCAGACTATTAACTACTTAGTATGTAAGTATTCCTCTTTTTCTTCTCGACTGATAATCTGATAATGAACGTAAACTAAGCGCTCTTTCCATTGACACCATTCGAACTCTCATACCCTATTTACAAAAAATATATATGAAATGGTCACAGCGAACGTAAGTGGAATTTGTCCAAAATCCTATAGAGTATGCCAAACCTACTCCGCGTTCATGGGTATTAGGAACTTCTCTCCATTCATTCTTCGCCTTTCATTCATGTTTTTTAGGTCAGAGCGGCACAACGTCGGCCACGGGTCGGCTTGGCAGCAAGACTATATTTACCGAGGATGCCTTGTATAGAGGGGAAATAAGTACGTACTTATTGATTTTTTTAAGGAATTTCAGGAATTTGTTCCTTAACATTTTTCTGTTTTAACATTGAAATAGATTTCCGCAAAGAGACGGGTGAATCGATTAGCTAATCAATTGTACTAGTAGTATAGAACTAGCTGATTTGAAGAAGTATCTATATCATTCGTTCCGCAGCTCAATCAATAAAACTTCTTTGTGTTCGACAGCGACAGCAAAATACCGGCCACGCCCGCAGTTGTCGGGTAAGAGGGAGCACCCTGTCCCTAATCGAATGGTCTCGCGAGACCATTCGATTAGGCTGACTTACCAGAGCCCTGTCTTAGATAATTTTTTTTATTGTATGGCGGGTAAGTGCTTGGCCTTCATCCCGCCTGATTTTCTAGTTATCATAAGGCCAAAGGTGCACTAAATTCTAAAATTGTTGTGTTCCGGCATTCAGAGGTAAGATAGCCAGTTCCTCAGTTTGTTGAGGATTCCGGTTGAAGTGCGCCTCCATCTTCGGCCTTATCTTAACTTCCCCGTCGCACAATAAAAAAAAAAAAACTTCATACTGGTGTTAGTATTAGAGTATCAATAAGTACCTACCAGACTACAAACTCAAAAATGGCATGTCCGCAATATATTATGATTATGATCATAAAATGCACAACAGTATGAGTAATATATACCCACATAATATTCTATTTCATTCTAATCCTTCAAACCGGTATGCAGAAATGTTGCTTGGCAGTAAAATAGGTTACCTCATTAATCAGCCAGTTCCATAGCTCAATCACGACCATAAAGCTTATAAGAGAGGAATCCGAGCTTTTGTGGGTTCGCAACCCTTGTCCATACTAAATACCTATTAGCTGTAATCTGCTCTTGCAAAACTGTTGGACATTTATCTTGGTAAATCTTATCTTACCTTATCTATCTAATATATAAAAGGATAAGTCCTGAGTCACTGACTGACTGATTCAACTAGATACAACGCACAGCCCAAACCGCTGGTCGAACGGCCGCTGGACTTGAAATTTGGAGGGTATGTTTGTCTTAGTGTGTACGCCTGCTAAGAAAGGAATATTGAAAATTTGCAAAATTTTTTCAAAATGGGGTTCAAAGTTCGGAGTAAAATGTTGCATATCCCTGAAACCACAAATGATAGGCACTTGTAAATTAGTATGTTGATTATATTTTCGGTTTTTAATCATTTTCAAAAATAAATACCCTGTCCAATATTCAGACCTGACTAATAATAAACAAAAAAATATGGGGTTCCCATACATGAAACATTTTTATAAATTATTATTTTTGACCTGTATAATAACAAAGTTGGTGTGAGTACATAGTGCTTACTTTGTGGGAAATAAATAAATTAATAATAAAATCTGGCCAAACGTGAGTCGGACCGGCACTAAGATTTCAAAAAGACTGCATTTTTTGTCTGGGAATGTGGGTCAGAACCCTTGGAGTGCGTGTCTGCAAACCATGTAGGAGCTAATCGGTCAAATTTATCCAGATATCCAACATATATATTTATTTATAATAAATTACTTGCACCTATTTCAAATAACCAATACGCGGACGCAGTCGCGAGTAAAAGCTAGTGTACCTATATAAAGGGCACTGCACGGGTAGTTTTCTGCGCTAAAATGCGGTGCCCTTGACCTATTCTGACAGTAAGCTCTATTGTCAGAATAATGAAAGGTACCCGTGATAAGAACCCTGATTGTCAACCAGAAATCCTCAAGCCCCACACAGATAAATATAAGTAATTCTGTTTGTTATTTCCCAGGCAACGACTCGGAGCCCGACCAAGAAGATTCTCCCGACAACACGCGGGAGTCCAAGGCCCGCCGACGGCGAACCGCCTTCACCTCGGAACAGCTGTTGGAACTGGAGAGGGAGTTCCACGCGAAGAAGTATCTCAGTCTCACGGAGCGCTCGCAGATTGCAGTTTCACTAAAGCTTAGTGAAGTTCAGGTTAAACAATGCTATTATTTTTTATGATGAATGGGTTCGCTCTTGTCCTCGAAACATGCACAGACTAGAACGATAACCGCCTCTGTGGTCTAGTGGTTCAACCCACCGATTTCAGATCCAGAGGTCCCGGGCTCGATTCCGGGGGAGTACAATATTGTGCTTGATTTGGTTGGTGGTAGGACTTTGTTTAAGTCCGTCTGGCTAGCTACCACCATCTTACTTCATTCTGTCGCCGTAACAACAATTATGAAATTGTTGTGTTCCGGCATTAAATGTAAGATAGCCAGTTCCTCAGTTTGTTGAGGAGTCCGGGTGAAGTGCGCCTCCACCTTCAGCCTTATCTTAACTTGTAATTAGGTGAGATGAAGGTAAAGCAAAAAAATATCTACGATGGTGCGAGCCTACTCAGAAGGTGCCTATCTTTCTCTTCTTGAAGGCATTCGGGTCGTGATACACCGGAAGCACAGACGTTGGAAGCTGATTCCATGTTTTGCATTTCATAAGTGGAACATTAACCAGATGAGGATGATAAGCTGTGCGTCTGAACGTCACAATTAGGGGATGACTGAACTTTTTGCATAAAAAGGCAAACTTCCTAAGTGGTATATGTCCAGAACTAAGTCTGTGTGCCGTTACAACCTGCTTTCTACTTATATCATCCATGAACTACGGTGACCGAGGAGGTTGACTCTGAATAATTTTGTACCAGATTCCTTTAGATTTCGACGTTTCATCAAAATATTCTCGCCAGTGATCGTAGCATACTTTTTGATATTTAGGTAAACGTTCAAAATACGAGGGTAGTATGTATACTTCTGATCCATCCACGGTCGCTGACTTTGCTAAGCGATCGGCCTCCTCGTTGCCTGTTAACCCATTGTGCGATGGAATCCATTGTAATGTTATTTGTTTATCCTCTCTACTACATTCATACAAATTTCTCATAATCTGATACGTTACCGGTATACCTCTTTGTCCTTTTACACAGTGCAAAACGTGTTGTAAGGCACTTTTGCTACCAGTACATATTACTATGCTCGAGGGGGAAGTAAAATGATATTTGATGTTAAAGCCGCTAATATTGCAAACAATTCTACTATCATTATTGATACTAAAGATGTATTTCTATAACAATCACTCTGCTTATTTGAATAAACATAAAATGCTGCTCCAGATACATTATTATTTCTCGAGCCATCTGTATATATTTTAAATGAATATTTAACATGTAAAACACATTAATATGTGCATTTTATGTATGACTGAAGGCCAATTACAAATTTCCACTAGTAAAATACAGTATAGATAAAGTATAAAATAACAGTATAAATTAGACGACAGTATTTAACAAAAGTGCAGTGAAATTGTAGTAAAGTAAAAATATAAAGATTTACAAAAATTGTGCCTTTTTATTTAGGTAACTATGTTATTTTGAATTTAAAAAATAAAATAAGTCACTAATAAAAAATAAATCAACCTTAATATATAAATGAGGAAAACTTTGTATTATTTCTACTTATTAAGGAGGTTAACGTTGCTTGTAAGCAAATTAAATAAAAAAAAAGGTCATTGAGTATACGCTTCAGTGTTGATACCGGGGTATTAAATATATCAATACTAACATCAGTTCTTGCCAAAATGTTAAAAGTAGTACACACCCTTACTATAAATGCTTTTTGCCTGTAACTCGTTTTAACTTGCGGTACATAAAGTAACATAAGGCGACCCTATTGGTGCGTAGTCCTAAAAGTTCCAGTAACTCCAAATTAACCTTGTAACCTTGCGATTTGCTATGCCCATGAGATACGTCAAGTCTGATATTTTCCTTTGTTCAGAAAGGGGAAGAAAGTGGAATTTACGGCATCTTGCTACGTAGCCAGGTAGGAAGATCTTAGCGCGATACTGTAGGTAGCGTAAAAATCTCCTTTGAATTCCTTCTAATCGCGAAGTATAGATGTCGTAGCATGGGTTCCAAACTTGAGACGCATATTCAAGGTGGCTACATACAAACGCACAGTATAAATTTTTTAATGTTTTTATATTAGAGAACTCCGATAAAATTCGTAAAACGAAGCCTAATGCACGGGAAGCTTTATTAACTATATTATCAATATGTACATCGAACAGGAGTTTACTGTCAAAATATACACCTAAATCTCTAATTGTAAATTATATGGGAAATAGTTTGCGAGTGAAAGAGCATACATCACATTTGGCGACATTTAAGTCCAACTTATTTTGAATGCAATAGTTTTGAAATCTAAGTAGGTCATCCAGTAGGCGATGCGCATCACTGATAGACTGTATCCTGTGAAGGATTTTCATGTCATCAGCATAAAATAGGATTTTAGCATAAATAAAACAGGATAAAATGTCATTTACAAATATAGAAAAAAGTAAAGGGCCTAATAAAGAACCCCGTGGCACTACTGAAGGAATAAACATAGGTGAGGAAGAATATCTACTTAATACAATAGTTTGGCATCTGTTATGGACATAAGAGGTAAACCATCTAAAACAGTTGCCTCTAATACTAACTTGTAAAAGCTTTTTTAATAAGGCCATGTGATCGATTCGATTAAAGCATTTGCTGTAGTCAGTGTTTATTGTATCCACTTGTGATGGCTCAGACATGACCCTCGTGATCAATTCGGAACAAATAAGAAGATTAGACGTGGTAGAACGGCCCCTCAGAAATCCGTGTTGTTCCGGCATAAGCTCATGCCGTAACGCGGAGTATAGTTGGGAATGCACCATTTTTTCCAAGACCTTAGCGAATAAGCACAGTTTAGAAATTGGCCTATAATTATCCACAGCGTTTTTGGGTCCTTTTTGATGGATGGGTGTCTCAAGAGCTAATTTCTGTTAAGGACGACGATACAAAATAGAAAGAGGAATGACTAGGCTCTTCGCACACTTAACTATAAAAATGGCAGGAATATTGTCTGCTCCCGCTGACTTAGTTAAATCAAGACCCTGAAATAGCCTAAGAACCTCCTCTTCGAGAACCTCAACCATATTTATATCAGCGCACGTCATACTCTGTCGGGAGTCATTATCATCAAAAAGTATCTGGCTCGATGAAGACGACGTGTTACTGAGAAAGGTGGAGTGAAAGTAATCTGCGAACATATTACAGAGCTCATTTCCTTGATCCAAAGAGCGAGTACCATAATGCATTACAGGAGGATAGGTATTAGATTAGTTTTTACTTTTCACATAGGTCCAGAACGCACGAGGGTGCTTTTTGATGGAGTCTTCAATATTGCTAATATAGGTATTGTACATCTCAATCTCTATAGCTCGCGCTCGGTCTCGCAAAATAACGAACAAGTCTCTATCATACATATTCCCTTACGTCTTAATTTTTTTATGGTACTTTGCTTTTTCTCGCAGTATTTTTATAAGAGACATAGATAGCTTTCTGACATAGATGTAGCTTCGTTAGTGGAAATACAAAACTCTAACCATTTGTCATATTTCGCCCGCGACTATTCTTTTTTAACAATTGAATTCCTGTTTTCCATTTCAGCTACGTTTTCGGGAGTTAGATTTCGCCTACAATTTTGACTTGATATCAGTCTATATTCAAGATACAAGTCTGTATTCATTAGTTCCTCCACTATTTTAGAATAGGTTTCCCAGTCGGCCTTTTTAAAGTTACGTGTTTTTTTTGTTTGTCAAAGATTCAACATACATCGTACTAATTTTTATAACACAGTGGTCACTACCTATATTTTCGTTTAACACTTTCCAAGTAAAGTTAATTATGATATCCGATGATGCAAATGTTATATCTGGGGAGGATTCTTGTAGTCTATTATTGACATATTCCGCTCGTGTTATGCTACCATTGTTCATATAGATAAAGCGGTGATCTAGTGACGAATCTAGGATTTGTGTGCCTCTTAAATTCGTGTGGTGTGCATTGAAGTTACCGGCTATTAAGGTTTTACAACTAAAATGAGAAAATAGTTGGTCCCAATCAGACTTTGTGGTACGGAACGATGATGGACAGTAAACACAAACTTTGTATTAATATTTTTACACTTAAGAGTCTTCATTAACAGTATTTCAATGCCGGTATTATGTAAATTAAATATACATACCTCGATATAGATTTATGCGTTAGAATACCTACTCCTCCGTATGAGTCACTCCTATCTTTTCGGTACCAACTATAGTCACTAATATTAACGTTTATGTCTTCATTTAACCATGTTTCACTGATTAAAACTATGTGCGCTTTATGTTGAAATAGTAAACATTCGAACTCTGTCTGTTTCGGTTTGAGGCTCCGAGCTTTCCACTGGATTATATCAATAAAACGTAGCGAACTACAGCTATTAAAATGGATAGGATTTTACTAAGCTTATCCTCTATCTTGAACAACTCAGCCACATATGTGTAGCATTCCTCAAACACAACCCTCAAAAAGTTTATTATTTTTTCATCCAGCGATTTCTCCGTAGTGATAACCTCCCTTAACTTGTTGTAAATTCTCATGAAACTAAATTCTTTCCCTCTCTTTGATTTTACGTCAGGCATGCTCTCATTTTCTACTTCTATCATGTCTTCTGTCTCTTTACCTTTATTCTGCTTTTTTTTCTTTAATTATTGATATTCATTCTTCTTTCTTCTCTATTATTGCAGTTATTTCACTTTCTTCACTTAGTCCCACAGTTTTTTCGTCGCTGGTAGAAGCAAAGCTTGTCTGTAATCTCCAATCACTGTTGACTGTCTTACTTCATTAATCTTGTGCAGTTCAGGTTTTATTCTGACAACATCCTCTATAAATTTGGCATCCTCTGCTTCCTGCATCAATTCCATCGCTTTTTTATATGATCATTTATGACAGATCGAATCTCTCTCTCTTTGTGAAGTACTGGACATTTCAATTTTCCTACTGACATATGGGTGCCTTTACAGTTTATGCACTTAAAATCTGTTACACAGTTAGCGTGATTCGCGCCACATTTTGGGCAGTATATTTTCTTTAGTGGGAAAAATTGTTGCCTGTGTCCGTATCTCCAATATCCCGAACATTGTGATACCAGGAAAATGTATGGGTCCATTATAAATCTGCAACCATATGCTTCAACATTATGTAGGTACAGTGGTACCTTTAAAACATAGACGGACGGTCTCACTATCCATTCAACCTTCAGTGGTTTGTCGTTTCAAGCTCTAGATAGATATAATTTGCGCCTCACTTTCAAAAGTTTTTTGTAATTCCTCCACCGTAATATCTAGGTTACTCTTTTGACAATACCGTAACGTATATAAGTTTCGTCTGTCCGCTGGCATTTAAAGCCCTTTTCTGTAAGATCCTCGCGATTCAGCCATTCTTTTATTTTCAAATATCAGCAATACTTTATAGCTACTTTTAAATTGAATCCTTATAATACCTTTGATATTTAGGCTTCTAAATAACATTGCTAATGCCATTTGTTTGGGTAATATCTCAGTAGAAGTAATACTAACTTCATATGTTTCGTTGGTCGGCGCTGAGTAAGAATTGCAAATTGTTTGTTAGTGTATCTGACGAGCCTGGCGTGTCTCTTATGATAGTCTTAGATACTTTTTTCCGGCTCCTCGTCACGGTGTCCCACCCACTATCTGCGTCAGCACCTGCTGTATCCGTTTGAGCTACGTCAATTTCATCAGATCGTTCTCTCACTTTTATTTTCCTCAAAGTCACTTAATTTAAACTAATTTCATTCCGTTCTGCAAGCAACTTTCGATCTCCTGCAATAGTATAAGTTCATTTTCCAACTCCATCTGATCTTCCTCCATTCCGCGAGTCTGCGAAGCTAATACGTTCGAGTGTGAATACGGCCTACTAAAACGCGTGCGCTCTTTGCAGCGATCAGCGCGCCACTCTACTTGTAAACAAATATGTTTTGAACGAAAAATTTACTTGAATCCACTTACGATACAAGATGGCATGTTTTTCCAGATCTCAGTTCCCAACTCAGAAGTAGCTTCGTTCCAAAAAAACTGTTTTGAATTATTTCAGGTCTTGGGTAACGCTGTCTTTTCATTCCAGGTGAAAATCTGGTTTCAAAACCGACGGGCGAAATGGAAACGCGTGAAAGCAGGCCTAGCTTCCGGGAGCCACTCGGGAAAGAATTCCGGAACGAAAATCGTCGTCCCTATACCCGTCCACGTCAACCGATTCGCCGTGAGAACCCAACACCATCAGATGGAAAAACAAAACTTACAATACAGACTTGATAGGACACAGCCATTACCGGGCAGCCTCATGCAATCGCAAACGTCGGCTTTCCTCACCACTTCGAAAATAAATGAGAACCGATTAGTGGATAATCGAATTAGTGAACCGATTTTGCAGCGCAACACTTTATATGATGGTATGGCCGTTCGGTTGGCGACACTGGGACAGGCCAGTAATGCCAACTTGAGGCATTTTCCAAATCAAAATGGCCGACTGAGCTAATTTTGTTTGAGTTACTGTCTTGACTAGTATGATTGAAAAAAAGTGTAGGTACATATATTGAAACTAAAACATTATGCCCAATTACATTATGTTTTTGTATACATACATTCCTGGGCCTCAAAGGGAAGAAATCAAAACAATTTTTAACTGATTAACTAATGAGGTTTTTCTTGAATTTACTTATGCACCTACTAAATTAACTGTTGTTTGTACTTCACCTTTTTTCAGTCAGAGAAGATAGGTATTGTAATTGAATTAAAATTATGACACCTAATATTAAGACTTAAGTACCTACGTACTTACGTACTTATATTGTAAAAAACCTATAGTTGTAGTAATCTGTCAAGTTTAAATATTTTTTTATCTAATGCCCAATGTAAACTATTAGTCATAGGTTCAAGAGTAGGTCAGTATTTCTACAATAAAAGTGTGAATATTACGCTTGCTTTGTTTATTTTTAAAACTTAAATTCTCCAAGAACATTAAAGCTTGCTCTGAAGCACACCACAGCACTACATCCATTCACTTCACAACACAGCATTAGACTTCCTTATTTTACTTCCGTAAGACCTGCTTGACCACAATCTCGCCTGATGAGAAACGATAATTTGGGCTACGATCTAACATGCCCATATCTCTCCACTTGTAATTTTCAGGAAAACACAGACTCAGGCAACGCATAATACCTCCAATAAAAATCACTTAGTAAAATACAAACATATTTGTTTAACGGGCTATAGTACCTCAGATTAGCAACTCAACGCAACTTTATTCTAGTTTCTAACTAAGATATAGAAATGAAGGTGTCATTGCTGTGCGCTCTACCACGGCGCTTATGACCAACAGAAGACAAAAATAAGCGCGTATTTCTACGTTTTGTTTTTTTACGGTAAAACAAATATGAATTTTAAAAATCGAAAACACAGACCGTCTGCTGTATACTGTGTTTATTTGCTGTACAAAGTTTCAAGCCATAATTGCGCGTATTTATTGAATGGCGAACATTTTTCGTACAAATTAGAGTCAACTTTGGTTTTTTTTTTCTATCGAGAAAATTTTATGTAATCGTGTTTTCGAAACATAAGCGTCTTAGCATCTATCCTGAACTATAACATATATTAATTTCAAATTAAATGCTACAGTATTGTGGAAGATATGATCTCTGAAGCTAAACCATTTCACATACCATAGACATAAAGGATTTTTAAATAAGTAGGTCCTATCTAAGTTATCTATCCGTAATCTAGAGTCACGTGTGAAATTAATGCCCTTTTTTAAAATTGATACCCAAATTCCTATCCGTTTTCCATAGCACCTACTACAATAAATGTATAAGCGACCTAGAAAATTCACCCATTAAATACGAGTAAGTATTAGGGGCTTCAAATGGTTTTGGTTTATTCTATGGATGTAGTCTGGGAGGTAGTTCAGTAGGCCAATTGTATATTTTTTCAAATCAAAACACAAATTGCACAGACGGTTGCATTACGAGCACAATCGCGGTAATCGCTTCAATGATATAAAGGTCCACGCCTCTCTCACGCATAGTTTGTCACTCTACCGCCCCGCCCTGGATTAGAAGCGCAGCTGTCAGTTAATTCACACTTTTATGTTGTGAACTAGCACTGCCCTCGGCTCCGTTCGTGGGGCTGATGGGATACCTCCTGGTAATCTACCTTGGGCAACGGAATCGATGGTCATCAGCAGTTACTAGTGGTTTTTTTATTATACGAAGGGTAGGTGACCTTTATCTCACCTGATTTTCAAATTATGATAAGGGAATTGAACCCGAGACTCAATTCCCTCCGGTTCGATACCCAGGGGGGGTAAAATATAGGCAGGACTTTATTTAAGTCCGCCTGGCTAGCTTACCGGAACATAACAATTCTTAAATTGTTATGTTCCGGCATTTAGAGGTAAGATAGCCAGATCCACAGTTTGTTGAGGATTCTGAGTGAAGTGCGCTGACACCTTTCGGCCTTATCATAACTTGAAAATCAGCTGAAGTGGAAGCCATAACATCCACGTACAGTAAAAAAATAGACACGCGAGTGATAAGCGAAAGTATTTTTTTTTTATACTACTAGGAGACGGGACAAGCAAGTAGCGCACTTGGTGTTAAGTGTACTCTTGCCTATGACAAAGCCTTACTGCATAGGTCACATCCACAAAGAACATAGCCTACACGGCACTGCTTTGCGCCCGTCAACTTGAGGCATAAAGGTGTTATGCCTCACGTACCCGTAATTTCACCGGCAACCATACCCTTCAAACCGAAACACAACAATGCTGCTTGGCGGCTGAAATAAGTATGGTGGTAGTAATTCTCCGGACGAGCCCTTTCACTAGGGGCTTCTACTACTCTTATAATTATCCACTCATCTTAATGATGATTTAACATGTTAAATAAATAAATCATCAGGTGGCCATATGCCTATTTGCCTTATAAATAAATTGTATAAACTAAAGCTGTGTGGTCAAGTGGATATGTACCCGCCTTCGGATCGGAGGTTGTCAGCTCAAATCCAGTATGCACTGAGTTTTCGATTTTTCGGAAGTTTATGTGCATTTAATACATGCATATATTCTGACGAGGAAGGTCACATCGTGAGGAAACCGGCATGACCCTAGGACTATCAATCCGAATGGAATGTGTCACCCCGCTAAGCAGCAATCATAATATAAATAAATATTACACGCAAGGACATTGATTTTTCATAGCGCCATCTAGTCCAAAACTGAGCAAAACTTGTAATACTTATCATACGATACAACAGCCAAGCACAGACCAAACATCAATATTCATCACACAAATGTTTGTCCTGTAATTAAACCCACAAACTGCAGAAGGCAGTTCTTCTACCAACTGAGCTGAGAGGCTTATGCAATGGGCTTACAACTTGTCACGTATTGAGTATCTGTTGCTTGCAAACCTTGCTTATGCCGAACGTAAGTTTGGACGTGCCTCTGACTAAGGTGATCCTTTTATAATTCACGATATGAGTAGTGATCAGAGGAGATTCCACGAAAGGGAAAAGTCATGAGTCTATTTTTACAATGTATTTGCAACTATATAGGTGGCGCAGTTAAACGCAGGAGCACCGACAGCTGCGGATAATGTCCCGCTAATCTGTGGGCGGGATATGACAAACTATGATGGGCGTGGACCTTTATTGTCCTGATATTACTTATTATTGATAGGTTCTTCATGGTTCTTCAAGATGCAGCGTAAGACACCGCGAGGAGCAAAAGATAAGCCAGATAAATTATATTAAATCGTTTATATGACAGAATGTAGGATGTAATATAATAGGATACAATAGGATGTAAGTAAAAAAAATTGCAATAAAAGTCCGAGTACAATCGTACCTAATTAGGCATGGAAATGTAAACTTACATTTAATTGAATTTATCCAAAATATCACAAGAAACAACCAAAACATTCATCTGATATATATATTATCAAATGTCAAATTCATAGACTTTTGTGACATTTGACAATATTTATATTGGTCTGTTTTTATCTATGGCTAAGCTTAGCGCAGCTCGCGGTTTCGTTTATCCTGAACTGATTAGACTTGTGAACTTTTTAGGTGGTAGGATATATTTTGATGCATTTGTCTCTTGTTTTGTTTTATTGTTTGCTTGTACTTTCTGTATCTATTTTATTTGTTACCATACTGCTTATCCTTACTATGATATTTATTCCTCTTTTGATTATCTTGCTTGTGTCAAATACTCAAATGAAACTAGGTATTTATATTTTAGAATTGTATTTCTTTTCAACTCGACGGTTGGTATCAAAATGTATCAGAAGTAAGTATAATCTTTAGGAAAATAGGTAGAACTTATATGCATCTTCTACATATATAAAATTATTCAATAACATAGATTCAATTGTTGATATTTTCAATATGACGTTGACGAAATTCACTGATACTCTCTGGATAAATGAATTGTTATGAAAACTGTATTATCTTAAATTGTTTTATAAATTTACTTGTCGCCTTGGTGTTATACTGGTATGGTAATGTAAATAATGAATAAATCAATAAAAAACAAATACCAAGAATCTATTAAAAATAAATATAAATATATACATAAAAAAGTACTTAATAAATATGTGACTGACGATCAGCGCACGGCCAAACCATAGGTACCAAACCATAGGTACTAAACCATAGGTACTAAACCATAGGTACTAAACCATAGGTACTAAACCATAGGTACTAAACCATAGGTACTAAACCATAGGTACTAAACCATAGGTAGTAAACCATAGGTACTAAACCATAGGTACTAAACCATAGGTACTAAACCATAGGTACTAAACCATAGGTACTAAACCATAGGCACTAAACCATAGGTACTAAACCATAGGTACTAAACCATAGTTACTAAACTTTCAGGGAATTGCTATCCTGAATGTTTAGCCTCGAGGACCTATGGTTTGGGTTGTGGTGTAGGAGCGCACTTAGTAAAGATTTGTAAAAATTCCCGCGGGATGACGGAAATTAAGTCCCAGGCGTTTCACTATGTCAACTGCTGGACAAAGCCTCCTCCAAAGCTGAAGGGTTTTGCAGTAAAGGTGTAAAAAATACAAAGAAGTAATCTGCTGCCCTACTTCAGGTGGGACCCCTTAGTCGGCTTGTACAACATCCATCACCTTATCTGGAGGAGTCGATTCATAAAAAAATATAATTGTAAAAACTTAGGTCAAAATAGTTTAGTAAGTAATTTGGGTTCAAAATTGACCTTTTGTGATCCCACCCGATAAAAGGCCCGCAAACAATAAAGTTACACAAATCAGTGCACAATCCCGCTTGATTTAACACCCTTTACTATACAGGGTGTACATTATTTCATTTTTATATTAGAGATTTAAAGCGCTATGACTGTTACAATGTTTTTTTGTTCTCCTTGTTTGTTTTATACTATTTTGGTGTACAATTAATACTTGTATGTAGGTTTCTTTTAACTAAACGACGAGAAGCGCTAGGCCTACTCTTATGTTTTATCGTGCCAAGCACCTGAATTAAGTAAAATGGGGGTTGCTAGCCAGGCGGACTTACAAGTCCTACCACCAACGAAACCAAGCACAATATAGTACTCCCCTGGGGATCGAACCCGGGACCTCTGGATCTGACACCAGCGGGCGAAACACTACACCACAGAGACGGTTAAATCCTTGCTCTGATCTACAGCTAGACAATCATAGATGTCAACAAACCTTTTATGTTGTGTTTTATCGTAAAAGCATGTACCGGCAAAAACAGCTGCTTGCTGGTTTTCATCGGTTCGCGGGAGTGGCAGTGCCTTTAACAGCTTCTGTGGAAGTACACTCGTAGACCTCATCCCGTCAAGGTATTGCCCGGGCGAGCTCAATAAAAAAAACCAGTCGCATATTGATTTATTTTTTCATAAAAAAATACATATCCTTACGAGCATACCCGATTCAATTGACTACCTTTAATTCTAGTATAGTCTAGTCTAATACGGTTCACAAAGGGCGCAAATGTAGTGGTCTCGACAGAGCTTACCTATTTAAGCCTTTTGGGGTCGAGACCTTGGGTCCGTGGGGTGCCGGTGCCCTCCGGGTTTTCAAAAATCTTGAGGGGCTTTTGATTGAGGCAACGCGTGACTCGTGCTGGCTCTTATTTAGGCCAGCGAATTAGCATAGCTATTCAGCGTGGCAATGCAGCCAGTGTTTTGGGCAAGCTTTCGTCTCGTACTGGTTTGGAACAGTTGAGTAACCTATAGGCCGTTTTGTAACGGTCCTTAGGTAATCCGATTTCTTCCTTTGTACAATGTTAGTTTAATTGTACATTTTACTTATATTTCATTAGGTACATTACCGTCAGCCGTCACAAGCTTAACAAACCTCACAGATCAATTGGTAGTAACTCTGCCTTCTGCGCTATAGGTTGTGGGTTCGATTCCCACCTAGAACAAACATTTGTGTGATGAATATGGATATGTGTTTTGTGTTTGGGTGTTGTATTGTATGATAAGTATGTATTTACAAAAAAAAAGTACCTACATAAGAGTTATATCCGTAATCTAGTTCCCATATTACAAGGTTTGCTTAATATCTATTTTGCTTATTTTCATCACACAAATGTTTATCCTGGGTGGGAATCGAACCCACAGCCTACAGCGCAGAAGGCAGAGTTACTACCAACTGAGCTATGAGGCCTAAATATGTAGTAAGTATGAGTATGTTCCTTGCTCCATCTACATATTCGCAATGATAGTAGCCTGTCTTAGAAGTAAGTACATCTGGATTAGATATCCACCCTGTATGTTCAATGGTTCAGGACTCTCGTGACACAAATGGAGCCACCACGCCCCCCGGGACCGACCACCCGGCGGCATCAAACGTGGGGTCTGATTGTAAAACTAATATGTAAAAAAGTCAAAGTCAAAGTCAAAATTTCTTTATTCATTAAGATTTTTTAGGATCATTAAGATTTTTTAGGATCATTTTGAAACGTCAAATTTACCGCAAATATATATAATACCGTAATTTCCCAAATTATTTTCTTAGTGAACCCAAAGGGATACTCAGAAAATTTCAAGTCTCTAGGACCTCTGGTTAGGTTGTGCATTGATTAAATATTACAGGACAAACTAAGCATAGCTACATTCTTATGATACAATACAAACTAAAAATATAACTATCACCGAGGTTTATCACTATTTATATTTATTTAATTCTAAAATTGTTGTATTCCGGCATTCAGAGGTAAGATAGCCAGTTACTCAGTTTGTTGAGGATTCCGGGTGAAGTGCGCCTCCACCTTCGGCCTTATCTTAACTTGTAACCAGGTGAGATGAAAGCCAAGCGCTAACCGGTCGTACAATAAAAAAATATATACATATATATCTAGAGATATATCTTCTACCAACCTCGCCTTGGTAGAAGCGATGGCTCTGGAACAGCTGCCTACCGAGCCAGTCCCAAGCCTGGACAAAGAGGGAGGGTGTCCCTTCCCCACCCCACCCCATCCTAAATAAAACGCCAGACCTGCTGCAGAGATGTAGCAGAGATGGCGTTTTTCCTTTCCCCTGTTCCCTCCCCACCCCCTTCTCCATCCTGCCCCATACCCAATCCCATCACAGAATCCTACCCTACCCAGTCCACCTAACCAAATCCGCCACGAAGCCAGGTGGTCCCGTTTCGTGGGCCTGTTTTAAACAGGTGGGGGGAGGAACCACCTACGTCTAATGCTGTGCGTAGGGGGCCCGTGAGGGAGGATGCAACTGACCTGGTGGCTGAGCGGACAGACGTTTCTTCCGCAACACTCCACTTCGGCGTGAATTTCACCCAAAACGGGAGGCCTATGGTCTAGCCAACCATGGCTAACCAGCACAACGGTGGGCCTTCAGCTCCCGTGGCGAGAGGGGGGGGTCGATGGGGTCTGCAGTCGGCGGAGCACGCCTTACGCTTGATGAAGGTGGTCGACATCAGGTTCGGTGGCATCGTTTAGGCTCGTAGGCAACGCGATCACCCCTTTCTATATCGGAACGGTAGCCCTGGTGTATGAAATACATCCCCAAGGTGCGGACTCCATGGTGGGTGGGGGCCGGGAAGATGAACACAAAAAAACAAAAAAAAAGCATGTCCTCAACTAAAAAATTTGACCACTTTAAAACCCCCTCTTCAGGGGAGGCGGTAAAGGACTTGGAGGCGGCCTTCGCGGTCCCCCTGTCTAATACTGCTGCCTGGAAGGTAGTTGAACCAAAGGGTAAAAATAGCAACAGAGCTGGGAAAAGGGGTCCAGAGCCAAAGGCCGGACCCTCGAGTACCAACGTTCGACCCCTCGAGGTGGCTAACGTCCCGGAGGGTAAGAACGTTAAAAAGCTAAATAAAAAGCAAAAAAAGAAGCTAAGGCTCACAGGAGAGCAACTGGTGACTCCAGTACATGGCACACCAGTTACGAAAGCCCCTGGCCCTAGCGCTTATTACAGGAAAAGGCAAAGCGACAAACGTGCAGAGATGTCCAACCCTGAACCGCATGCCCCGCCGGTGGGATCTAAGGGCTTGCCCGAAGAGACCACTGGGCCCGTTGGTAGCAGAGGTACAGGCGAAAGGACCTCGCACAAAAACAGACACAATCGCCAGAAGCGTGCGGCCATGGCGATCGCAAGATCAGCCCAGGCCCCTGCTAGAAACGAGCCTACAAAAAGAGCTCGTATGGATGACACTGTGTCCCCAAGAGGTCAGCACAAAAAACCCAGATTTGAGAGCACTCGTCGCACTCCTGCTGTCAGCTATGCTGAAATCGCACAGAATAACCTCTGCGTGGCGGTAGTGAGAAGCGACAACCACCAACTAACAGACGAACAAGCAACCCTTTTGAAAAAGTACCTGGAGAGACGCATCCTGGAGGGTATCAAGAGTGGTGACACCTTCTCCCCCAGCTTCATGGGCAAGCCGACGGTCTCCGATGGCGCCTTGAAGCTGTGGTGCGAGGATGATGCGTCCCTTCGGTGGCTTAACGAAACCACGACCCAACTACCGGAGACAACATGCCCACGGCTCAGAGTTATAAAACAAGGCGAGCTCACAAAGAAAATTCGCGCCGCCATTTTTATCCCTGACAATAACAACTCACTCGAGGACACAAGTCTTGTCCTGGCTGTGCAGAACAAGTGGGCCCGAGTGAGTGAGTGGACGGTACACTCCCACAACCAGCAGAAGGACGACATCCTTTTCGTAAGCGTCGGGATCCCGGAAAACCTGATCCCCGAACTGATGGAGAGAGGCCGCCGACTAGCCTACAATCTGGGGAGCGTTTATGTAAGGTTCTACGGTGAGGACGGAACCTTGCAGGACGAGCCCCACACAACAGGCACACAACTGAGGCCAATTCCTCAACCTGGTCCCAGTCCCACAGTGCAAGGCGCCCCCGGTAACGGTCCGGCCAGCCCAACGACAGCCATACCGCATTCGTCACCGAAACCGTCGTGCTCTACGACGGTGGACGAGATGTGTGCGGAGCTGGAGAAGGAGCTGGATCTGGACCAGATGTCGGAGGAGGATGAGGAGAAGGGAAACCAACATGGTGGTGACCCAAACCCTCTCCTCTTATAACATCGTCCAGGCAAACCTCCAGCACAGTCTCACTGCAACGGCTAACCTGCGCAGATCGCTGGAGGCAAGCAAAAACCAGACCATAGCCTTGATCCAGGAGCCGTGGATCAGGGCAGGACGCGTGTGTGGTCTAAACAACATGAACGGTAAGTTACTATATGACAGAACTTGCACAAATCCGCGTACGTGCATATACATACCAAACAACCTAGCAACATCGCCCCTCACGGAGTTCTGTTTCAGAGATCTGACGACCGTCAGAATACAGGACCCTAGTGGGAGTGAGCCAGAAGACATGATGCTCGCATCAGCATACGTGCCCTCTGATGAGGACATCCCATCGAGGAGCATCATGGATCTGGTAAGAAAATGTGAACTCAACAACTTTAAACTCATAATCTCAGCAGATACAAACGCGCACCACCCCATATGGGGGATGCCAACATCCAACAGCAGAGGAGATGACCTGGTAAATTTTCTTTTCACCACTAATCTATCCATAGCAAATTTTGGGGCGGAACCAACTTTCGTGACAAAAAGATGCCGCACCATAATAGATCTAACGATGATGTCAGGTAACTGCGTAAACTCTGTGCGGAACTGGAGGGTATCAAATGAATCCTCCTGCTCCGATCATAGGTGGATCAGATACGAACTGACACTGCACACAACAACTCCAGCACCGAGTCGCAACCCCCGTAGAACTGATAAGGTGATGTTTGCAAACTCCTTGAAGCAGCACCTCGGAACAGGTACAGTGGGATCGAACTTAACAAATACAGCAGATATAGAAAAGGCAGTCGAACACATTACAGCAAGTCTGACTAAAAGCTTTGAAGTCGCATGCCCTCTCACCGTGGCTGGAGAAGGGGATGCAGACAAACAGGGATGGTCCAAACAACTCGACAAGCTCAAACGTAAGGTACGTAGACTTTTCAACAGAGCAATGAACACCTACGACGACAATGACTGGGACGAATACAAAAAGGCGAAATCCGAGTACAAGAAAGGTATTCGTCGTAGGAGTCGTCATAGGTGGAAAAACTTCTGCACAAAAATAGAAACTAACGATAAAGTAAACAGAATTAGGAAAATTCTAGCTGCCGAACCAAACCAGGAGATTGGTTCCTTGAAAAAGCCAGATAACACCTACACAACTACAACTACAGAAACACATGAACTCCTGCTTCAAACACACTTCCCGGGATGCTACCTGGGTAAGACGACCGAGTGGAACACGACCAGCTCCGCCTTACCCACGGAGGCGGACTGGTTGGCTGCTCACTCGATTATAACCGAGAGCAAGGTAAACTGGGCAATCAACACTTTCCAACCGTACAAGTCGCCGGGCATGGATGGTATATTCCCTGGCCTCTTACGATGGGGGGAACCCCACCTTAACGGTGAGCTGACAGAGATCTTCAGAGCCTGCCTAGCTTTCCGCTATGTACCCTTAATATGGAGAGAGGTCAGAGTGCTATTTATACCTAAACCAGGTAAAACCGACTACACTGAAGCAAAATCCTATAGGCCGATCAGTCTAACATCTTTCATCCTCAAAACTTTAGAGAGACTATGCGATCGGCACATTAGAGATAACATACTAAAAACATCACCTTTACACCCACAACAGCATGCTTACAGCGCGGGGAAATCCACTGAATCGGCGCTACATGCAGTGGTAAGTAGGACAGAACAAGACATAAATAACAAAACACTCTGTCTTGCCGCCTTCCTAGACATCGAGGGGGCTTTTGACAAGACAAACTTTAACAGTATCAACGAAGCCCTAAAGAGGCATGGCGTTGATACAACGCTGGCTGATTGGATCATTAATATGCTTCAATATAGAGCAGTACGTATTGACGTGAACGGGGAGACCAGGGGAGTGGTGGCAAGAGGATGCCCGCAGGGCGGTGTTTTGTCGCCACTCTTATGGAACCTTGTCGCAAATGATCTAATCACCAAGTTAAACGCCCAACGCTTCTACACGGTTGGCTACGCTGACGATCTTGCAATTTTAATATCAGGCCACTTCGCGAGTGTGGCTTGTAACATCATGAACAATGCCCTTATAATCGTTGAAGAGTGGTGCACAGCAAACGGACTAACCGTGAATCCAACTAAAACAGTTTTAGTCATGTTCACAAACAAGCGAAATTTAGGAACATACCAACTTCCTTTCCTTTTCGGCAAACAGCTAAAACTGTCCGAGGAAGTAAAATACCTTGGCATAACGCTGGACAACAAGCTAAACTGGGCGAAACACCTAGAAAACAAAGTGAGGAAGGCAACGATCTCCTTCTGGCAATGTCGGAAAATGATAGGTAAAACATGGGGTCTCAGCCCAAAAATCACCCTGTGGCTTTACAACACCGTTATAAGGCCTTCCTTAGCATATGGTGCCCTGGTGTGGTGGCCTAGAACGAAACAGCTTACCACAAAAAATAAGCTCACAAAATTCCAGAGACTGGCGTGCGTTGCCACAACAGGATGCATGAGGACTGCCCCCACGGCAGCACTCGAAGCCCTGATCGGCTTGCTGCCCCTACACCTGTTCGTGCAACAAGAGGCAGCGGCGGCTGCCTTCAGGCTCTGGACTCTCAAACTATGGGAGCACAACACACAGGCACATCATACAACTATCATAGGGGAGTATGCCAAGGGAAACCCTATACTCCAGTCCATCTATGATAGGGTACCCAAGAAACACTTGCACACAAAAAGTTTCACCATACAACTACACGAGGAGCCTAGTGACTACTCAAACATACATGAAGTGCGAATATACACAGACGGCTCCAAAATGAAAACAGGAACGGGAGCTGGGACTTTCTCAGACGACCTTAACATTCACAATTCGACAGCACTGGGTAAACACAATTCGATCTTCCAAGCGGAATGTGTCGGCATCATACAGGCAGCAGACGCAATACTAAGGAGAAAGGTAACTGACCACAACATCAGAATCCTCTCAGACAGTGCTGCAGTTCTACAGGCTCTGAACAAAAGTGAGTACAACTCCGGACTAACAATACAATGTCACTATCTATTGGAAGAGGTAAGTAAAAACAACAGGCTCACTCTCCAATGGATTAAAGGACATAGTGGATCCAGAGGTAATGACGAGGCCGACGTACTGGCAAGGAGGGGCTCTGAAATGCAACCAGCAGGCCCTGAACCAATCATCCCTCTACCCTTCAGCCAAGCTCGCTCCTGGATCCACGACCATACTACAAAACTGCACCAAAACTACTGGGCAAGTATGCAGGACTGTAGGCAGTCGAAGGAGGCCTTCCCGGTATTAAACCCGAGATACTCCCGAAAGCTACTCAGCCTGAAACGTGACAAACTCCGACGTATCATCGGAATTGTCACAGGACACTGCTCACTAAATAAGCATTTTTACACAATGGGTATCACAGACAGCCCTCTATGCAGAGGGTGCATGGCAGCAGAGGAGACGGCCGCACACGTACTCCTGGAGTGCAGTAGCGTAGAGTCTCAGCGCCAGCAACACCTTGGGACACCGAGGACACCCAAGGAAGCCTGCACCAACATCAGCGAGCTGCTGGCCTTCTTGGAGGACATCGGGTGGTTGGAGTAGCAAAAGCCCACCCGTCACGCAAAAAGGGCCCATAGGAGGCCCAGTTGCGGAAAAATAGTCCGCGCACCAAGTACCAAGTACAAGTAGTAAGTATATATCTCGAGAAAAAATACACTCATATTTTTTCCAAAACGCAACCAACTTCATGGTGTCGATTTTAGGTGTCGGTGTGCGCATTGAAAAAAAAACACTCCCATGTTTGCCAAAATTTAATATTAACATCAAAAAACTTTCTAAGGCTGTTTACTTGCAGTCGGAAGATTTTTGAATATTATACTAGAGTAGACTAAACTACTTTTGTATAATTTTCTATGCAAAGGAAGGGGCCATTTAACAGTAACAAATAAAACTAGGTTAATCCTTTAAGCACTTCAATGTACCGTAAACCCTTGCATTATCAATTCATCATGCATTACAAAGTTAAGCTCCATTACTTATGACCATTATTTCATTAGCTCCCCTACCCCAATAGAGAAGTGATAAATTGGTTAGTAAATTCATGTTGGGAATATATTCAAACACATACTTTTATAAAACAAATACTTTTCGTCCTAACTGTACTAAAATCATACAGTCCGCGGGGAGCCGGTGCCCTTCGGGGTTTCAAAAATCTTGCGGGGCTTTTGATTGTGGCGACACGTGACCTGGCTCTTATTTAGGCCAGTGAATTAGCATAGCTTTTCAGCGTGGCAATGCAGCCAATGTCTTGGGCACGCTTCCGTCTAGTACTGGTCTGGAACAGTTGAGTCACTATAGGTTGTTTGTAACGGTCCTTAGGTAATCTGACTGATTCCTTTGTACATAGTTAGTTTAATTGTACATTTTATTGATAAAATGTATCACATTTTTTTCGGATTAAAATGCATGCATTACATTTAGTAGTTACATTGCAAGATACCAAATGCCTGAGATTTTATAAAAAAAAAAAACAGGCGATGGGGTCCGTGGTCCCTTTTGGTAGCGCTCCCAAACGCCTGTCTTCTTATTTTACTCACGTCTAATATTATACGATATGAAGGCACCAACTTTGTTTCGGTTCTCCCAGGGAACCATCATAAGGAGAAAATTGAGTGTGATTCCCGGTTAAGATAAAGTTAATCTCTTCATACAATACCATAGGTGTAAAACCCATGAGAAAAAATGATAATGAAAAAAAAATCATCAAAAGGCCAGTATACTATTTTTTTATTAATGTCCTGTTATATATATTTAATATTTAATGAATTAAACTAGGATTATTTATGATTTGTAAGAGCTGAGTGGCCAAGTGGGTATTGGCCTGCCCTCCGATCCGAAGATTGTGGGTTCCAATCCAGTTGTGCAACAATGGACTTCTCTGGACAGTTTTTCGTATGATTATATGCGGATTTGACACATGCACATGCTTTGACGGTGAAGGTCACATCGTGAGGAAACCAGCATGACCCTAGGACCAACAATCAGAATGACGATGGGCTTGCAACCTGTCACATATTGAATACTAGCATGTGACAAACGTAAGTTTTAGACGTGCCTCAAAAACCCCCTAGGTGATCCTCATAAGATTCTCGCTCTGAGTAGAGATCGGAGGATCAACTTTGATCACTACTTTCTTTTTACCCTTCGAGGATTCATACTCGAAGTGTAAAAAGCCGCAGCTTTATTCGCCATGATAAATTATAATTTGAGCTGTAAGCATACCTGCCAAAGTCCTTCGCCAAACAGTTTGCCGTGTTCAATCAGACGGTGCGCGGGAGAGCTAGAGCCTTCGGGAAAGCTCGATCCATCGTTAGATCTAGTTCATTTTAGATATCGTTTTAAGAGTCTCTACTCTACCCCTTGTGAAAGGGCTCGTCCGGGGAAGTACTACCACCATACCTATTTCAGCCGCCAAGCAGCATTGCTGTGTTCCGGTTTGAAGGGTATGGGTTGCCTATTTATTTTATTCAAATTATTTACTATTTTATGTTCCATGTTATGAATATAAACTGACGAGACACTGATATCACATTAACCTATACCTAGTTTAAGTTAACTGAAGTTATCTTTATCAATAAAAAATATCTTATCTTATCTTATCCAATAAAAATAAGGGCAAGCGAGGCTTAACAACTATATACCTGAAGTTGACAGGTGCGATGTAGTGCCGTGTAGGCTATGTTCTTTGTGAATGTGACCTACGTAAGGCATTGTTATAGGCAAGAGATACACTTATAACATCAGGTGGGCTACTTGCTTGCTCAGTTGTATAAAAAAAGGAGACCTCGTCCTTTCTCTAGCCTAGAGCTAGACAAAAATCAAGAGCTAACCCAATATTCATAATAAGAACTACTGAAACAGTTATAAGAACTACTGACTGCCTATTTAAATCAAAGCTTACACCCCATTCTACCCCAACCACAGTCTAAACGTCATCCATAGAGTACAAAGCGATACGCGTGTCGTTTAAATCTATTTTCGTGTTTGTGATGGTAATGCGAGCCGAGATTATAGGGATGGGATGCGATTAACATTTTCGATTAACTACTAAATCAATTTTATGAAAATAGCATAGATTTTGCTTTACGTAAGTAAACTGAATTGCAAAACCTTTAATAACCGTGACAATAAGCTAGCTTCAAAACTATTTCGTACATGAAGTGGCTTATTTATTTTCCTAATGATTTAAAATATTTTCTTGATTGTATCTGGCCTCATATCTACCTTCATCTATGTAGGTTATGGATTGATGGATTCGATTCCCACCCACGACAAACATTTGCATGATGAATTATTATGTTTGTTCGGTGTTAGGATATTATTTAGTATCGTATAAGTATTTATTCATAAAAAATATAATAACTAATGTTTGTATTCGGCACATTTGTTTGGGGCTTTTTTTTGTAGATGGCGTTTTGTAAAATGTTTAGTAATATTGTGTAGGGTCACGAAGCGTGCATTTTAACTCGCTTGAAACCCAACTAACCAGAGATATGAGTCGACTTTGATCACACTTCTTAGCAGATATAGGTATCTACAGGACATGGAAAAGCGGGGCTGTAAAAGTACCTATGTACAGAAACGGGTGTTTTTACAGATATCTATATTATTTTCAGTTATTACCACTAAAGATCATCTGGTTTTGTTATCACGGAATTAAATTTATTGATCGAGTGAGCGAAATGATCGAGATCTCTCAGTTAAGTTAGGAAATCCGGCACTGTATGTATGTGGCAATGTTTGTGACGGCATAACTCTCGAACGGATTATCCTATTTTCATGAAATTTAAACTGCAAAAAGATAACGTAAATAGAATTTGATTGTCGCGGGGGATTTTTGATATGTGTGGTAGTTTTTGAGATATTGGGGTGAAATTAAATACAATTTTTCGCCCATATCTTTTGAATGATCCGATCAATTCAAAATTCGATCAATTCAAAATTTTGATAATGCAGATATTATATTAATACTGATTAATAAGTATGAGGATTATTTTGACACTAGGGTAGTTTTTGAGAAATAGGGGTGTTAAGTTTTTTTGCATTAGGGTATCATTTGAGAGGGTATCGATTTGAATATTTAATAGGGGTGATTTTTGTAAGAAAGGGGCGCGTTTTGAAGGTAAAATGCTAAATAATGTCTTGTATGAAATACTGTTAAAGGAGGTTGACTGCACAATAAACTTGTTTTTTTATTTGCTGAAACCACCCCAATTTATTACCCCCTATTAACAATAAGGGTTGCAAAAGGGGTGAATAAGATTGAAGTAAGTATTGAATATGTGTGAAAACTTGAAATATCATTGAAATACCCCCATTTCTTGAGACTGCAGTTTTCAAAATAAGTTTATTTTGCCCTTAATAGGGGTGGTTTTTAAAAATGAAGGGGGTAAAAGATGGTCATCAGGTCTTGTATGACAAGAGAGGGTATTAGAAATCTCATGAGAACTGGTTTATTCATTTTTTTGTAATTCACTCAATAGGGTTGTCAAACCAATGGTCAAAATAAATAATCTGAAAACAGAAAGATATTTAGTAACAAATCACTATCTGTACTCATGTTTACAAAATAAATAAGCACATTTGATTTGTCCCCTCACTAGCCGGAAAGCGAGCATTTGACGCGCGAAATTCATAGCACCTCCCTCAGCGCAATAAATGCAAAACGCAATCCGCATAGCTCGCTATAAATATTGGATAAATAACCCAGTATTTGTAGCGAGCTGCGGATTTACACAAAAAAAATGTGGCTAACATTTAATGTTATTCACATATTTTTGTGTATCAAACTGAGTAGATCTTTTAATATGGAAACTGAAGGTGATAAGTACGATACCTTACTATGATTTGAATAAGTAATGATTTTTTAAAATGCCTAAAAAACGATGGCGCCATCTACAGTTACACGCGATCAGAATTGTTATTGATCACGTGTAAAAAACGATTTAAAAGACAATTCGGATTTTTCTTTTGTTTTTTTTTTTGTCAACGTCGCATGGCGCCTTATTCCATTCCACCTTTTCCTAAATATTAATATTACAATCATGTTGCATTCAAATTATGTTATTGTTTTGCTGTAAATCCGCCGGAACAACTTTTTTCAAAGTGGCATTGCATTGTAGCTAAGCTTACAACTTACTCGTAGATGCATTAGGTATGCCCATAAACTGATTAAAACTAACTAGCATTTAAGTAGCATTTGACATTTTAATAATATTTTAATAATAAGCTATGGAAGCATATTTTTTTATTTAGATAGATCTACGTTTGACTACGATTTCGGTTGATGGGAAGCGATGATGTGGCCTACGATTGTGGCACGCTGGTCTAGAAGACATCTATTCACTTTCGCCTTGAAGAGAAAGCCCCATATTGTAATTTTCAAGGAAAACAGACGCAGGCAACGTATCCCACTCCTTAGCTGTTCGTATCTGATAGTGGAGTTAGTTTGGATGTTGGCTATACCTAGCCAACATCCATGTTTTTTGACAACTACTAACAGAAAGAGCAGATATATTGTTCCAAAAGGAAATAACTGGCTTCTTTTTATTCGAGTACCAAGCGGGTAAATAATCCTTGACCTAGCGATGGTAGGTCTGCCTGCCTAGCTATCACCATATTACCTACGAATGACACCATAACAACTTTTATAATTGTTGTGTTTCGGCTTTTAAAGTTTAGACAGCAAGTTCCTCAGTCTGTTGATGATTTCAGGAGATGAGCGCTTCCACCTTCGATCATATCATAGCATGATACCAGGTGAGATGAAAACCAGGAGCTTTCCCGTTATTTAAAATCGATAAAAATATATCAAGCATAGGATAAAAATAATAATAAGTTAGTATTTTTTTTTAAACTCTTGTATCTAATACCTACAGAACGATCTTCATAAAAATATTGCAGCGTAACATATGATATTTATTTATTTGAAGGAAAACCAATAGCACATTTATATTAGATAGACACAATAACAGAACACAGAAGGCCAATTAAAGGTTTTCGCGTAAAGATATAGACTATAGATACATAAAGAGTTTGAACTGGACAGGATATAATATAACACAATAGATAATAAAAAAAAAAAAACATTGTATAAAACAGATCTAAATATTTGACTAGCCTCTAATAATATTGCCACGCAGAGAAGAAGTATATTGCATATTGCTTAATACTTTTCATCCTTTCGGATAATAATAAAGCTAAAGTGCTTATTATACTTACACCTTCGACACCTAAAAGACTACCTAAAGATGCTAGGTCATTTTAGACACCTGAAATAGCAGGATCTAGGTAGCCATATTTTTCTAGCTAACAAGAATGCTAGCTGGCAAAGTGCTATTACACTTACATAAATTTCATTCGCTAAATGACCTAGCATCCAGGATGGTGTAATAAGCACTTTAAATGAATTAAATGTTACTGGACTTTAATTTCACACAGCGCTATATAGTCCCAAACTAAGCATAGCTTGTAATATGGGAAATAGACTACGGATAGAATACTTAAATACGTTTTTTTGTAAATACATACTTATCATACAATAGAAAATCCAAACACAGAACAAACATAATAAATATTCATCACACAAATGTTTGTCCTGGGTGGGGATTGAACCCACAACCTACAGCGCAGAAGGCAGAGTTACTATCAACTGAGCTGTGATGCTTGTTCAAACTGGAAGCAAACATCACAAAGATTTGCCCCCCTCGGGATTTGAACAAAGACCTTAGCATCAAGAGCCGCACGTCCTCCACAAGACTACAAAGGTGTCGATAGCTATAAATAGAAATTGACTCAGTGAATCAATATTCCACCATTCAAATCTACCAACTCCATCTTGTCACGAGCTATAATCACAGATTACAAATTCATTAAACCTTTGTCGGCTCATATTCTATGCAGGTGACGTTGTCTATGGCCCTATTTCTTTTTAATTTCTTGACAATGCCGCCGTTCGTGGAACCATGGGTCGTGCGTTCGAAGTTTAAAATCTTTCAATCAATAAAGTTGGTACCCAGTGGCAAATGATAATGGTTATAGGTTCCTGTCATTTATCTTTAATTTTAAATTTAATGGCATACCCAAGTCAACACTCAGAAAAGTTCCACAAATTATGATTGACAACGTAAATATGTATGAAAATTATAACAAGAAAATCGAATTAAAATTCAATGTTTTTCAAAGTTGTAGAGAAAATTTGTGAAGAATTTGGTAAAAAAATAACATAGTGTAAGTATATTACTTACACTGTGTTATTTTATTATTTATGGCATTATGTAAGTAAGTATTTAACCTACTGATACTGATTTGTAAATCTACTGAAGGTAGGTTGGTCGGGTACTACCAGGTAAGTACTTATATCACGTACCTACTAGTATGAATACGGATATAAAGAAACAATTGAAATTATAATGGGATAAATGTAAGCGTTCCGTTGCCAAAGTTGTCTTGTTTATGCTAAACGGTTAACGATACCATCATTATTGTCTATGGACTTGGAGTTCCAATTTCAAAATGCAGATCAAGGACAAAAACCTGTTGAGTGGCGGGTAATATGTAATATAAATGTAACCGGTACCGAATAATGTAAAGCAAATTTGAATTTTATTAGCTTTTTATACTAAATAAATAAATAAAGCGTGGCAATGCAGCCAGTGTCTTGGGCACGCTTCCGTCTGGTACTGGTCTGGAACAGTTGAGTTACCTATAGGCCGTTTGTAATGGTCCTTAGGTAATCTGACTGATTCCTTTGTACATAGTTAGTTTAATTGTACTTTTTATTGAATAAAATATTATAATATAATATATATATATATATTGGATTGGACGGTTGGTGCAACCCCACCGAATCGTCGGGAAAAATAGGTGAATTATACCCGTATTTCATATAATTGGGTTTTATTATTATGTATTTTATACTTTTGCTCAAGGCTTTGCGTGTGTTTTACCTACCCAGATAAAGAGTAACTTATGTTGTTTCTCGCGGCATACGTAAGGTATCCATGATATTTTTTTTATTAAAATCCGTTCAGCCGTTTTGTAATACAAAGTCAACTGACGAACAGAGTTACTGATAAATTTAATATTGGTATTCATTATAAAATGGCTACTCTACAGGAGTCTTGTCTTAAACAATCAATATAGCCTCCACCAAACAACAAATTGGTTCGATGACGCGGCAGAAAGGTTAGATAGATAATGTTATTTACATATTGTTTTGTCACTTTCCACTTAACTATTTATTGGTCTTTGTTTTTTGTGATGGCGTTCACCTTTTTATTTTGACGCCGATTGATTTTATCCAACCATAGAAAATCCTGCCTCACCTGTGCAAAATTTCAGCTCAATATATGAAGACACATACCAAACTATCGTATCGCTTCAATGCGAATGTTTGTTTGGCTGTTTGTTCCTTCACATCAAAACTACTATAAACGGACTGAGCTGAAATTTTGAACTGATACTGTTATCCAGGAATAACACAAATGCTACTTTGTAACCAGGTACCACGCGAGCGTAGCCGCGTGGAGAAGCTAGTAAATATGTAAATTTATCGGATATAGGTAATATTAAAACTGGATAATGCGACATCTAGCCCCAAACTAAGCAAAGCTTTAAATTCTAATAGGGGGTCAAATATACATTTTCATTTCTCTTGCTCAAAAAGTGTATCATAATAGCGGGCCTAAAACTCGAGTTTAATACCTAGGGCTAAAAAGCATTTTTTCTTTTTAATTTTTGTTAACAATCACCAGCCCGTACAAAGCATTCGGTCTCTTACATAAAAACTCGACTACTCTACTAACTCGGTCTTCTCATCCTCTCGGGAGTACAACAACCTCGTATATAATGGGATGGTTTAGTCACTTGTAAAACAATCTACTATTATAGTAGTCGATATGCAATACTGAAGTACTTAATTGGAAGATTTATGAGTAATTCTGTTTTCAAACGCTAAAGTTATCTTCGCATTCAAGGTTACCAACCTTTTTGAAGACGTTGCTATTTATAAAAGTTCTACACGAACAGAAAATTCAGCGAAATACATTATTACAGCGAATTAGAAAATTTTGAAACAAAGAACTCGAAAATGTAAAATTATATTTTTTCAAACCACTTACTTTTCCAGAAAAACTATGAAAAAAATTTTTTTTTTTACGATGCAATTTTAAATTTTAAAACAATGAACTCGAAACGCATTTTTTTTTGTAAGATTCACTTTTCCAGATAAACTATGAAAAATATATTTTTTTTAAAGAAAAAGTTTATTTTTCTCAAATCGAGCACGTCACTCCTTACATAACTTTTTGATATCTCTCACGGTTTCAGACTTCGCATCAGTGGCCCTGAAAAAAAATCACCTGTATATATATAGACTTAGGTATGGGTGGGGTGTATACAAGTAGTAAAAAATGTACCTACTATGTAAGTAGGTACATTTTTTTATGATCTCAGACCCTTCTGTTTAAATTATTATCACGTATTACTTACATATATCATGTTTTTGGTTATTCCTAATTTATTCATGGATCTTCACAATGATTTATCTATAGGTAATAACAGTAACTTTTAGGAGAGCGAAGCTTTCAAAAGTTTTTTTATAGGTATGTCGTAAATAATCGCTTCAGACTTCGAGGCTTGCCTGGGCCAGGATGAGGTTTACGAAAGCAAGCCTTCCAGGATGCCAGCGTATTAACTCTCTTTTTGAATGTGTTATATAAAATTAACCTTCAAAGAGAGAGTTATTACTTACGTAACTGGAAATGCAGACATCCGATTCCAGTTTAAATAGTGATCATTATACACTATTAAAACTAGTGATGAAAAAAAATATAAATGAAGTCCTTTTTTTATTACAGGACATTAAATTTACACAGTGCCATCTAGTCCATAATATGGAAGATTTTCCTCGAAACCAAGACTAAAAGCTTACTTGGCGTGCTCCATCGTAGTCTGCATCACAGATTACACCAGGGCTGGATGGCGTCTGGGCTTCACACTGTTATAGCTTTGTAACGTTGCACGAAGATTTTCCTCGAAACCAAGACTAAAAGCTTACTTGGCGTGCTCCATCGTAGTCTGCATCACAGATTACACCAGGGCTGGATGGCGTCTGGGCTTCACACTGTTATAGCTCATCAGCTTTGTAAAATTGCACTATATTATATTTTCCCATTGGTAAAAAACATTGGCCATAACACCACATTGGGCCAGCTTAGTCTTATATAAACACCCTTGACTTCATTTTTCTAGGTTTTACAAAGTTTTTTTAAATGTGTAAATTAATCCTCAACTGACTGAGGAACTGGCTATATCACCTCTAAGTGTCAGAACACAAAAATTTGGAACTGTTGCTATAACGACAGACCTAGGTAAGCTGGTGGTAGCTAGCCAGGCGGACTTACAAAATTCTACCAGCAACCAAACCAAGCATATTGTTCTCTCCCTGGAAATCGAACCCTGGACCTCTGGAACTGACACCGGTGGGCGAACCATTAGACTATTACTTACATAATATGTTATAACTCATCTTAGCTTTAACGTCGCTCTTTATTCTCCACATTCAATCATTTCCCATAACACCTCACTGGGCTGGGGGAAGATTGTGATAAACTTCGCGACATCAGCTATAGTCTAATATAAAACATTGTGCCTGTGACTTTTCATTAGTCTTGTACGACACCTATGAGTTGAAGGAGTACTCGTACTCCTCAGTAATTAGAATGCGCGGTGGCACTATGACCACCTCCGGAAGCAATAGCGTTAATGCCATCCACACCTGCCGATAATTATTATCAATTTAACGATTATAAGGATGCTATAATGTTGAATCATAAGTACTCATTTTATAGTCACGTTAGTATACAAATCATCTACTTAGTACTGTATTTTATTATCTGTGGTACTGTGCAGTGATTCTCAAGCACACGGAAAGTTTTCGTATCGGAAACATTACTTTTTGTCTGAGACTCCGATAGATTTAAACGCTATTCTCAAACCGTTTACAAAAATCTTCTGTGGGAAGATTCGAATTCTAGAGTAAACTACTAGCGTTCTCGGAATCTCCATCGGAAGCTTCCGAATTCGATCCGTTAAGGCTTCCCGAATGTTTGAGAATAGCTAAGTTTCTGCGGAGCAAGAATGGTTCTTACCGATCGCATAATTTGACATTTAGAGTCGTTTACATCGATAAAATTGTTTTTTCAAACATCGCAAGTACGGAAGTAATCTGTAGATAAAATCGGTATTCATTCGTTAAATTACATCGAGTTTATGGATAACTAGTTCTTTTGTTTGACGTTTGAGATAGTATACTTGATAACTTTGAAGAAGGTCTCGGTAAAAGTTTTTATTATTCGACAAAACTTAGAGCACTTTGACGATCGCAAGCGTATCGATATGAGTTACCGACTGGACTTCCCTACTCGCGAGGTACGATACGATTCGGTTAATTTTAACGAACGTTGCGATTCGCTATTATGCGATCGGTAAGATCCGTACTTGGACTACTGCTCTGGGAGCTCAGTTGATAGTTGCCTTCTGTACTGGCTGTGGGTTCAATTTCCAAGCGGGCTAAGCATTTGTGTGATAAGTATAAGTAGATGTTTGTTCGGTGATTCAGCAATAATAGCGCCAATTGTTACAAATTAGTTTGTTATGTTTGAATGTTTATCACGCACACTAGGTAATACAATGAAGTATTTTCTAACTACTATCTACAAAGTATGTCTCATAATAGGTAAGTATATTCTCTCTGATAGATAACATAAAAAACTCATAGCTTTTTCTGTATGACCAAACGTGTCTTAACGCGCCCGCGTTTCGATATGTCAATTCAATACGATGATTCCATGTATCGTATCGTAACGCGGGCGCGTTAATGGCCTATAGTACCTCAGATTAGCAACTCAACGCAACTTTACTCTAGTTTCGAACTAAGGTGAAGTTATGATAAAGGTGATATTGCTGTGCGCTCAACCACGGCGCTTATGACCACCAGATGACAGAAATGTGCTGGAATTTCTACTTACGTTTTGTTTTTTACGGTAAAACAAATAATAATTAAAAAAATCTAAAACACAGACCGTCTGCTGTATACTGTGTTTATTTATTATACAAAGTGTCAAGGCCTAATTGGGCGGCGAATATTTTTGTTACAAATTAGAGTCCACTTTGGATTGTTTTTCTATCGAGAAAAAAATTCACGAGTGGTCTTACAGAATAAGGGTTCAGGTGTTGTAACTCTGCCTTCTGCGCTGTAGGCTGTGGGTTCGATTCGGTTTGGTTGGAAGTACTATGTTTGTTTTAAGTCCGGCTGGCTGACCACCATCCTACCTAAGTATGGCGCCATAACAATACTCAATACATTTATTGCCACATGTAAGTTACATTAAGATCTTAATTATACTATGATTAAGCACTGTTCATGTGTATTAGGGCATTGCAATATTTTTGAAAGAGGGGTCATTATTATTATAATTAGGATCATTAGAAAACTAAAAATATATTAATTACATGAGTCATATTTGCATTTAGGTACATAGTCAATTAGTCAATTTGTAATAATTTAGCATAAATTCAGGAAAAAAGCGTTATAAGAAAAATATTATAAAAAAAATCCCTACATTATTGCTAATTGTTGTGTTCCGTCATCAATCGGGAAGGTAGGGAAAATAGCCAGTTGCTCAGTCTGTTGAGGATTCTCGGTGAAGTGCGCTTCCACCTTGCCTTACACTTGACACTATGTGAGACGAAAGCCAAGCGCTTCCCCTTAGTAGAACAATACAATTAAAAATCTGCAGTTCCCCGTATATTTATACAATACGTTATAAAAGTGGTCATTTGACCACCTTTTATAACCTTATTCGATATTATTGTCAATTTGGCGCTATTAAATACCAATATCCCATCGTAAAATGTATTTCTAGAACTCGATTACTAATCGATTGATTTTGATTTCATATGCAGACCGCGTGCGGCCAGAGATACTCAAACTTATGCGAGTTATGATTCGTCTGTTCTGTGAATGGTTATGCCAACGACAGTCGCTAAGCGAGGAAGCAGAGAAAATGTATGCAGCGCCTCTGGTGTAAAGAATAAGTACTAAATTATTGGCAGCACCTGAGTAGCTAATTGATTCAGGCGTTCTATTGTCATTGTATTAATCTGTTGTTCAACATTAACCTGAAAACAGAAAAAAACATTTAGCGTAGGTACTTGCACCGCAGCTTTCGGAACGGGAACACGTTGGCAGAGGTCTCGTCAATAAGATTATTTTCCTTAGGATGCCTCGTGTGGAGGCGAAACAAATTCCAACGAATAGCTGATTTGCTACTAAATATTTTCTTCTCAGGTTATTATAGTACATGATTAATTTAAGTATTTAATTTAGTAACTAGTAGTAGTTGTAGGACAGTTGTTGTCTTGTAAATAAATAAAAACTCTTGGCATGAATTGTCAAATAGTGATTCGAGACATTTTGAGAATCTTTTAAAGGTACCCTATTCTAAGCCTCCGCCATCCGTCCGCCATCCGTCTGTTTGTCAGCGGGCTGTAAATTATGAACCGAAGGTAATAGGTAAACATACATCCACAAAAAAAGGGGGGCCTCATAAAATTTGACTTGAAATGACTAGTAAACGTGGGTGGGAACACTCGGTGTCTGTGTTGCACATAGCCGTTTTTTTTCAGCCGCTTTCACGTAATTTTTGTCCCGCTTATAAACATTGAGAGCCAGTATTATCAATCAACGAACGCAATGTTCGTTTGCATACAATCACTCGCGTTCGGTGACTGAAGTAATTGTCCTCCATTTTGGTCCCGTTTCGCGCCTTCGCAGTCTTCTGTCTATGGTCTAATGTGGGACAATGGATTGAGCAATCATTACGATTGTTCTAATTGGTATAGTGTCATATTTATTTGGTAAAAATGTAATTAAACAAAATGGGTAACATTTTAACGGTCAGTTAATCAAATAAATTGACAGATAATTAAAGAGGTTTTGGTCAACTAAAATAACTTACTGAATAAAAGACATGGTTTATTGTCATAATCCCCACCAAAATATCCCTACCAGTGAGGAATATGACAATTTGCAAAAAAAAATTGGCGTTAGCCCCACTAACGTTTCTAATCCTGGCTCGTTCAAATAATAGATACTTCTCTCCCTTTTTCTACCATTTTACTAACTTTCAGCAAGTTAGTACTTAGTCCAGGTACTACTTCCTCTCTTAATGGCTTAGTATTAGCATATTTCATTATTAGCTATTTTAATTTAATAAAATTAATAGTATCGTTTCGGCCAATCACAAGCCAGTATTATTGTCATGCGTTCATTAATGTGCTTATCTAATTGCGGTGTATAAGATTCTTTTGGGAGCAAAATTCTATTTTTGTCTATGCTAATCTGTACTTAATGTACCATACCTGTACTTTCACACAAACGTTGTAAGTACCTATCTAATATTAGTGGTTGTGTTTACCAATTTAAAAACCTCCTATCCTAGAAATTATTATAATAATAAAGCCTTTTTTATTTTCCTGAAATAAAATAAAATTACAAAATAGCATATTGATAGGTAAATTTAAATTAAATTAGTCTAAGGCCCCTTTCGGGTATGGGCCTCCTCCTAGGTCTTCCACGTGTCCCGGTCTTCAGCTCTTTGCATCCATTCTGGTCCAGCCGCTTTCTAAGTATCGTCCACCCAGCGTTCTTATGGACGCCCTCTAGGTCTCTTTCCCACCGGGCCTGCCCATGCCCATTATTCTTTGCGTCCAACTCTTGTCCTGTAAACGTGCTATGTGGCCCACCCATTTCCACTTGAGGCTCTGTGTATATGATAGCTCATCTATAAAATTGATTTTCATTCGTCCTACTTCTACTACACTTCATCCTAGAAATACTTTAATCTAATTAAAATTTGATTTAAATAATAGTATATTTGTTTTCTTTTAGAGGGGCACCGAATGAGGAGTGATGTTATGAAATAAACCAAAAATATTTTTAGTATCATAATCCCCACCAACCAGAATAAAACTATTAATTAGAAAAACGCCAATATTTTTTGTAAATTGTCATATTCCCCACTGGTGGGGTGGGGATAGTTTAGCGGGGATGATATAATATTAAAAAAATGCCTTTGACTTTAAATATTAGAATTTAAAATAAAAATCCGAATAAAGCCAAAAAATCTAATAATTTCGGTATTTGTGTAAAACAGTGTATTATTGATCAAATAGTTACTCAGGTACCTACATCTACCGATCGGCACGCAGTTAATAAATAAAAGCATATTACTAGTCACACTATTAGTTATTATAAGAGCGAATGTTTGCTTGGATGTCTGTTCCTTTTTCACGACAAAACTAGAAACGAAAATTTTCAGAATCAGAATCAGAGTCAGAATCTGAATCACATTTTTGCACAATTATTGCGATTCACAGGTAAATTTCTTAGTTCTTAAAATAATGATACAAATGTCCAATGAGTTCTACCCATTCTGGGCGTACCTACAATAGTGATAATAATAATATGTATAGCATAATTTTATTGAAGAAAAATGACAATTTATTAAATTTTGCACAGATATTGCTTTGGAGAATGGACCAGAAACTAGACATACCTAGGCTACTTTTCATCCCAGAGATCCAGAAATCATGCTGATAATTAGCTGATGTTATAAGGATAACCTTTGACTACTTAAAATGAAAATAATTAGTGTTCTACGCAAAAAAAAAACAATCCCATGAAATCCAATACATGGGTTCATTTTTTTTTAGTAGCTTCCTTTCGTTTTGGATTTTGGTACATTCTGATGACGGGAATGACGGGAACAAAGTCTCGGGCGTTTGCTAGTCATAAAAAATATAACAATGTCATCGATACCTTATTAAAATTCAATAATTTCCGTTTTCCTAAAACAATGCCCGTGGGCGTTGGCAAATTAACATAATAAAGGGATTTGTTCACGCGCGAGATATTAAGCCGGACGCTGGCGCCCGCCAGTACCGACTGCAATCGCACAACTAACAACTTGCAAGTTGAAATAAACTAAAACGCGACTGAGAAATATTAAAATACACTCATGTTTTCCACATAGGTAATAATATTTATTCTCATTTGATGACATGTTTATTCTCATCTGATACCCATATTGTTATTATAAAACATGATATTATAAATGTGTAATGTAAATAAAAATTGAATGGCATGAGTGGGGTAGGAAAGCCCCCCCCCCCCAACTTCAATTAATTTTAATTAATTTAGAGGAACAAAACGCCAACTCACATTTCAAAATCCATATAGCTGCAGAGCGTTACAATAAATTTGACAATATTTTCATGAGTACTCTCGAAATTATTTAATTTAATTTATTCGCTCTCGAAAAATATCGCTCTTCGTATGAAGCGTCAAATAAAAAAAGTAGGTAGGTAAGTAGGTATATGTACTTATATTAATAGTTTTCGTTTGCCAACTCTACCTAATCCGTGCAGGCACGTAGACGTCGAAACTGAACAATTAATCTATAATATTTAAAACCTATTGAAGAATTAATGTGTGAATGTAGTCTTGAACTTAGATTCTGGTATGTGTATTATCATTATTTAATTTAATTTAACTATACCTATAATAAAAATGAATTGGTGTTCGTTTGTCTCGCTAAAACTCGAAAACGGCTGTTTTGAAGTCGAAGTCGAAGTAGAAGTCGAAGTCGAAGTCTACCGCCTGTTCGGAATCCCGACCAGCACACAAGGAGAAAGGCAAGATACTATAGTCAATAGGTACTGGTACTGATCTGGAACAGTTGATGCAGACCAGTACCAGACGGAACCAAAGATACTGCCCAAGATGCTGGCTGCATTGCATTGCATCCTTGGGGTGTGGAGAAATTCGCTAAACGAGAACTATCACGTAATGAATGGACGCCCCAATGTAGATTTCTTACATCGATTAAGCTAGTGAACCACTGATGGGCTAATGAAACATTTATCAAAATTGAGGATGTTGCCTCACGACGTAGCTTATATCCAGTTAAATTAAATAGTATAGTCCTACGTTTCATGTTTTACCGACGGAACATAGAGTAATGCTTGTGCGCTGGACTACAGCAGGACATGGTCATGTCAGGCGGACCTTGGACCTTCCACCAGCAATAGCATGAATGAATATCATTCAGCCGTAACTGTCCTTGTCTTCCCCAAATTTGTCGTCAAAGAGCAATGCACAGATGCGTCGATTGATGTAGACGATCACCTCATTATTATGCACATGTAATGTCATTAAATTATTATTATGGCTGCCGTGTAGCGACTGTGTTGTTTATGGTAATTGAATAATTGGAACTGTTTGTCTGTCGGTGCGTCAAAGTGCAGTTTGCGGAGAATATATGATTGATTTTCACGTCGCGTTTCATGCCATGGGAAGGTTTGAGATCGCATATACGATTGCGCTGCTTACAAAAATAGCGTATAACTTGCGTAAGGTTTACGCAATTACCCGTCTCTATTTAACGGCCTATAATACCTCAGATTAGCAACTCAACGTAACTTTACTCTAGTTTCGAACGATATAGTAATAATAAAGGTGTCATTGCTGTGCGCTGAACCACGGAGCTTATGACCACCAGATGACGTAAATATATTTATTTATTTATTTAATGTACTTCGGGTAAGCACTTGGCATTCATCTCACCTGGTTACAAGTTGAGATAAGGCCGAATGTGGTAGCGCACTTCACCCGGAATCCTTAACAAACTGAGGTACCGGCTATCTTACCTCTAAATGCCGGAACAAAACAATTTTAAGAATTGTCATTATGGCGACAGAATTAGGTAAGATGGTATGATTTCTACGTTTTGTTTTTTTACGGTATAACAAATTCAAGAATTCAAATATCTTTATTGCTCCAAGCATGGTAAAACAAATAATAATTTTGAAAATCTAAAACACAGAGCGTCTGCTGTGTTTATTTACTGTACAAAGTGTCAAGGCCTGGGACCGTACCGGCGACGGCGTAGCCGATCTCCATTGGCTTAAAATTAGCTTCATGAGAACTAGAAACGATTTTTACCTACCGGGTATCACAAGTGTCAAATACAAAATGGCGTTTCCCATCTTAAAAGTGAACACATGTTATGAAACCCGTCCATTCAGTACATTTTGACGTTTAGATGACAGATTCGGTACTGCGTAAGGCAGATGGGCTTCAATAATTGTTTTGCCATGGTTCGTATCTTTATTGGATGAATAACTTGAAGCCGGTTACCGTAGAGCACCGGTTATCAATACCATCATCCGAATTATTCAGCTTTCGGCAAATTTAGGATACATATTTGGGTTTTTCTGGGCACTATATGTTATTGCAGTGTTCAGAGTAATTTGTGTGTGTCTTTTTCGTTTGTTTGAGAGCCATGGAGAGTGTTGGGTTGTGGGCGATTTTGGGTAGTATCTACCTACTTTATGTTACCTATTGCCGTGTTCAGAGTAATTTTTATGTGTCTTTTTCGTATGGTTGTGAGCCATGGAGAGAGTTGTGTTGTACCTTCTATAAGTGACCTACCTATTGCCGTGTTCAGAGTAATTTGTATGTGTCTTTTCCTTATGGTTGAGAGCCGTGGAGGGAGTTGTGTTGTAGGCCGCTGAAGATCTTCGAAACCTAGAGCGCATGGACAGGGAGAAACCTTCGAAAGAACAGCCAGCCTATGTGCTTCTGAGCTGTATTGTGGGTTCGATTCCCACCCAGCAATAACATTTGTGTGATGAATATTGATGTTTGTTCTGTTTAGTATTGTATTGTATGATGATACCTACATACAATACAGTATTATTTCCAAAATCTAGTTCCTGATGAATAGGTATTGATGTAGGTTCTGTGTTGTATTATATGATGATACATACACATCAAACAATACAGTATTATTTCCAAAATCTAGTTGTCTTATTACAAGCTTTGCTTGGTTTAGGCATGATGGAAATAAATCATTATTCTCCTGCCCTTATCCCACGCTAGGTGGGGTCGGCACAACATGTTCTCTTCTTCCACTCACTCCTATCAACCGTCAACTCTGCATCTACACCTTTCATACCCATGTCCTCTTTCACACAATCCATCCATCTCTTTTTCGGCCTTCCCTTGCTCACATGTCCATCCACACTCAAATTCATAACCCTTTTGGTCAAATGACTATTATCCCTCCTCATTACATGCCCATACCATGCCAACCTAGCACTCCTCAACTTTTCTACAACTGGTGCCACTTTCAAACTTCCCCTTATAAACTCATTTCTGATCTTATCTAACCTTGTCACCCCACACATCCATCTTAACATTCGCATCTCAGTAACATGCACTTTCCTCTCATCCGTCTCCTTCATAGCCCAAACCTCTGATCCATGCATTGCGACAGGTCTGATGAATATTACAGGACATTTATTTCACACAGCATGAAATAGTCCTGTAATATTTATTAGGTATTATTTATGCTTCTCTCAGAAAGTATGGCACTTCATCATGAAACACCCACCTTTTTATTTATAAATAATAAGCAATTAAGTATAAGGTATATAGGTTTTATTTACATATTTGATTCTAAAATCTAATTAAGTGAATATGCGGTTGTCTCAATTTAACACATACTAAACTGCCACTCAAATTCTTCTGATCAAGGCTGCTGAGGCGACAACCTCAGAAACCTAACTGTAAATATACATAAATGTAAGATAACATATTATGATTAAAACAAAAGTTAAATTAGGGTTATTATTAGATAAGCATTTCCTAATAGTGGTAGTGTGGTAAACATAAAAGTCTTTTTTATTTATTTTATTCTAATCTTCCACTATGATTTGTCCGCCATTCTCAACATTTGCTCTTCAGTTCCATTTGCTCTTCACCACCAACTCCACTCCTCAAGGGAGTGGAGGCTATAACAAGTCCTCCTTTGGTGCTATAAAAAGCCGGGGGCTCCAATATGTAATCGGTTTTCTGAAAATAATAGGACCTTATTAGAACAAGTTGGAGACAAAAATTCATCAAGCCATTCTTGTATTTGCCAAATAAGTATGTATGGCGGTGGTCTGCTTGATCTAGAACAAACAGCAGTGCACTTACTGCTGTTGTATTGCTGCTGCAATACACACCCACAAACTAATTCCAACACTTCACGCAAGTACTATCCCTCCATTTCGGGCGAAGTCTTCGTGGTCCCCGACCCTATAGAGTTAAGTCGGGATGCTACAATCGAAACGAAGAGCCGCAGTCATTTTGCAGCAAGATTTCCTCGTCTTTGGGAAACTATTCGAGGGGACGGCATATCTAAAAATTACCACTCATGACGTAAGTAAAACGTGGAAAACAAAGTTAACGCACATTTTACTCATAAATTTATTAGAATTACTTACTTTTCGTGTCTACAAAGCGCTCTAAATAAATATTTAGAACATTTTCTCATATATTTGTTTTTGTTTTGTGTTTACAAATACAAACTCGCATCACATTAGAGGTGTGACTAATAAATTAATAATAGTTAGATAACCTAATATTAGCAATGTATATTCGTAATAGGTATTGGAATCTTCGGTATAATATTATTTTATAATAGTTAAATATTAGCCTGATCCAAGATTCGTTTCGTGAACTTCGCCGCGGTGGCTGTGATGGCGCTTAGTATTGTCGCTCTGCTCTGCCGTTAGTGTTATGTGTTCTCGTACGTAGGTACTGAAGCGCTGTTCTTACTAGCGTTCATGCGAGCGAGGGTGAGATGAATAGTTATTCTATGATTTGATTGATATGCGTCTCGAAGTGAATGAATCTAAGTAAATAGTAATAGTTTCTGTGATTGATATTGATCTATTAATGAATGAATTTGTATGAATGATATTTGTCTAGAAGTGAGTGAATTTGAGTAAATAATAGTCTCTGTGATTGATATTCGTCTGCTAATGAGTGAATTTGTGCGAATGATATTCGTCTAGTAGGTAGTGAGTGAATCTAAGTAAATAATAGTCTCTGTGATTGATATTCGTCTGCTAATGAGTGAATTTGTGCGAATGATATTCGTCTAGAAGTGAGTGAATTTGAGTAAATAATAGTCTCTGTGATTGATATTCATCTGCTAAGGAGTCAATTTGTGTGAATAATAGCAATAAATAATCATTGTAGGTACCTACATAGGTAATTAACTTTTTAAATACGCCAACTTATCTTAATTTTCGTTCACAGTCCTAAGCCTCATAAAAGATGAAGAAAAATTTAATAACCGTTACATTTACATTATGTACGTATCATAATATACTTTTATCCGATTATGGATACCTACCCAAAGAGAATACCTGATAGAATATCTATTAAACGCCGTAAGTAGCGTTGAATACAGAATCGGAATCAGTCGAAACACTACCTATTATTTGACTATTATATTATAATAGGTATCATAACATAATCCCAGCAATTAAATAATACGAAAATATGACCCTAATACACCATCTCTATTACAAACTCTCATCACATTGGGAACTTCTTCTTCTTCTTCTTTGATTGGCCTCTGCGTTTCGTTGCGTTTGCATAACACACCATTTTTCGGTTTTATGATTAATATAATTAGTTTTAAGATAAAATTACTATTTTATACCTTGAAATAAAAAATAATAAGTACTACAGAGTATCAATAAATGACATTCTAATTAAAAAAATATGGTAGATCACATTTTTATTAAAACGTTGCGTTTCGTTTATTTAATATTTGTTTCTTATTGAAATCCCTAATCCATTGTATGCTAGGAGTCCCATCTTAACATTGACGAACTTCATAAAGAACGGCGGTACCATTGCAGACTTATCGATTGATGAAGATGGAGATGAAATCAATGGATGACAATGAAATTCGGCGAAATGCCCGGTAGCCTCCCTGATTGGGCGTATTAATTGAATGGCGAACATTTTTGGTACAAATTAGAGTCAACTTTGTTTTTTTTTTCTATCGAGTAAATTTGATGTAAACATATATTGATTTCAAATTGAATCCTACAGTATCGTGGAAGATTCATCATAACTTGAGACGGTCTCAAGTTATGATGAGGCCGAAGGTATAGAAGCGAATTTCACCCGGAATCTTCGACATAGGAACGTAATTTATACCTCATCTAAAGTATTGTTATTGCGACTGACATCGGTAAGATAGTTGTAGCTAGCACAGTGGACTTAACCCCTACCACCAACCGAACCGAGCACAAATATGAACCCCTCCGCGGGGATTGAGCCCGGGGTCTCTGGGTTAAGACCACAGAGGCGGTTAAAATTGACGTTACGTTACTGTGATTTATATATTAGTACCTAAATTTAAATATGAAATCGCATACTAACCAGAACCGGACCTGCTATGTCCATAAATCTTAATCGGTGATTGTATGCTCTCTTAAAAAATATTTTTTGAATCCTTACTCTCCTGTCCCATTATGCAAATTAAAAGATCTCCCATTGTGGTTAAAAAAGTTCCTACTCACTTGTTATAGATACCTACTTAACCTCAAGCAAAAACGGAGTAAACCAGTAACGTCCACCAGGATCCCGCAGCCTGATCCCCACCTCAACCGCGCATACCAAAACCATCACCAACGGACAACTAGGTACATAGTATACTCGTATAAGTAATGCAGGCAGATCTACTTGATACCGAAGAAGATAATATGGATGGATTGTGTATGTGATGGTATGCTTGTGAGATGAGTGGATACTAAGTTCACGACTGAAAGCGGGAGTGGAACAGGAGATCTTGCTGTTCCAGCCATAAATGTGTGATAAAGTAAAAAATAATAAATAACAAAAAATATCTATTTTTAGCGGCATCTAGCGTCAAGTAGCAGAACCTTTAGTCTATTTATAAACAACCTTGTCTATGGCATTTGGCACTTGAAGTGAAGTTCAGTTTTGATTTGACAGTTGTTAACCAGCCAGCCAGTGGTCATCGGATTTTAGCCTCCTTCCTTGCATTTTGATACCAAAATATTAGTATTCATTATTACGTGAACAAGATGAAAATACTAGCCCACGCATTACGAGAAAGCTGGAATGTAGTTCGCTAGCATCGGTAAGTCTCACAAAATTAATAGCATGACTCCACTATGAATGTAGACAGTATTTTTAACTGATTAAAAAATGTCTAGTCAATTGCTTGTTAACCTTTTAACTAAAAGCGGCTATCGCGTAATATGACGCTTTGCTGAGTATAATTTTATTACAATCCTGTCGCCGCATAACTGTGTAGTGTACATGTCAGATTTGCATCTACGAAAACAAAAATAATCGTTTTATCTGTAAGTAATTGGTTCTGTTATCAACATTAGTACAAAAATTTAATTTAAACCCTTGATTAGCTTAACTGTTAGATAAATATGTCACTAGCCACCAAGTATAGTCTATTCTGAATCTGGAATGTAATAAGTTGTGCTGTACTGTAAATAAAAAATGGTAAGTAAGTAATTAGACAAATGATACCTATTGAATCTATCTTACTCATTACCTTTTAAATTAAGTTCTCTAGTCCTCTTGTTTATCACAAATTTATTTTAACAAATTACAAAAAAAATGTTTCATACCGTACCAGACTACTGAATAAATAAAAGTATGACCTCACAAAAAATAGGGCATGTAGGTGTAGATCTATTCCACTTGATTTAACTATAATAAATAAATTCTGTGACCCAAAAATTATTTCTTGTTACGAATTGTTATCTTTTTATAATGATTACTGTTCCTGCTTATTTGTAATGATTCTTTTGATCATGTCATCTTCCATTTGCTATCCATCACCTGATATATTTATTTGTTGCACTCATAATACAGAAATATTGACTCTATTTTGGAATAAGTATTAAGTCTCGGCAGTGACTCACTTATAACTATGAGTGCTGAGCGTACTCCTAAGGTATCATGTATATGACTCAGCATTTAATCAACAAACAGACAACTGTATATTTATTTATCTAATAAAATATATATAAAAACTTTCCTTTTGTCTCAGGGGAATGTTTCAATACCTTATACCTATCTTTTTACCTACAGCTAGGATAAGGATGCCATGCTAGGTGTTATCTAAATATATATAAAATCATTGAGACTGATAATTAATGCACAGCATAAACCCTAGAAAGTCTAGTCTTAGACTTGACACTGTTACTTTTTCTAAAAACACAAATAGAAAATTGTTGGGTGGGGAAACTCTTATACCTATAACTGTATTTGTGTTATGTTTTGAAATAGTTACATGGTAGAAACTAAGGTAGACAAAAAGCACCTATACTAGTGCACCCAGGTGAATTAAGTCAACTACATTTAGAATATCCCTCCAATTATACCTTCAAAATGTATTTTGGAGTGGACCTGCTGTTTTAAGATGAGTGACAAACTACATTTGTAACAAGATACAGTACCTGGAACCGTCTTAACATTCCCTCAAGCCCATCATCTAACCAGGGGCCCTACCGCCGACGGCGAAGCCGATCTCCATTGGCTTAAAATTAGCTTCATGAGAACTAGAAACGATTTTTACCGTCAAATGTACTGAACGGATAGGTTTCATAACATGTGTACACTTTTAAGATGGGAAACGCCATTTTGGATATGACACATACCCGGTAGTAAAAATCGTTTCTAGTTCTCATGAAGCTAATTTTAAGCCAATGGAGATCGGCTTCGCCGTCGGCGGTAGGGCCCCAGACTGGGTCCTAAACCAACCTTACTAAGACTCCCGGGAATCGAACCCGGGACTCTTAATCTAAGAGCGATTCCTCACGCGATTCCAAAAGACCATGATAAAAATGATCAGTAGATCTACTTGGTATACACGAACATCCATGCACATGGTCTGTCGGCAGGATTCCGCGCAAGCCTTAATGACATTATCCGTCGAGCTTTTACCGGTGTCAATGTTTCAGCCGTTCTCGAGCCGAATAGTGGGTTTCGTGATGATGGTAAGCGGCTCGACTCTTGTCCCTTGGGAAATGGGTAGGCCTTTGGTGTGGGACGCTCCCTGCGTCGACACCCTAGCGCCATTTCATCTGCCTGGGACATCAGTCGGGGCTGGTGCGGCGGCTGATTCGGCCGAGGATCACACACGCCACAAATATAGTGGTCTCGACAGAGCTTATTTGAGCCTTGTGGGGTGTAGACCTTGGGACGGTGGGGAGCCGGTGCCCTCCGTGTTTTCAAAAATCTTGCGCGGCTTTTGATCGAGGCGGCACGTGACTCAAGGGCAGGCTCTTATTTAGACCAGCGAATTTGCATAGCTATTCTGCATGGCAATGCAGCCAGTGTCTTGTGTATGCTTCCGTCTCGTACTGCTCTGGAACAGTTGAGTTACCTAACGTAAACGTAACGGTCCTTAGGTAATCAGATTGCTTCCCTCATAGATAAGTACCTAGTTAAATTATGCATATTATTTATACTTTTATGTATGAGCTTTCCATCAAGGTCCACTACAACTTTTTACTAACTGTAGTTGTTAGCGAGGACATTAGGAAAGTATATGAAAATTTGTACATGATACAAATGCACGCAATAGTAGATAAAGCAGGGTCGGAGTTCGCTGGCACTTAAATCCACAACCGTTTGGCGCCGGACTCTCGATTCCGATAGACGTCGTGCGCTCTGGGAAAGCTCTTTTTTTACGAGGATGTTCTTGGCCTTCATCTCACCTGATTTTTCAAGTTATGATAAGGCCGAAGGTCGCGGATGCGCACTTCACCCGGCTATCTTACCTCTGAATGTCGGAATGGTGGTTGCTATCCAGGCGAACTTAAAATTCCTACCACCAACCAAACCAAGCACAATATTGCACTCCCCATTGGGATCGAACCCGGAACCTCTGGATCTGACACCAGTGGACGAACCACTACACCATAGAGGCGGTTAAAAGCTCGCTCCATTGTAGCCCTCTAGCTCTGGTCTAAAGCCTAGGTTAAGGGATAATATAATATAAGCTTGTAATATGGGAACTAGATTGCGGAAATTATACTAATCTACCTTCTTTTTTTATAATTACATACTCATCATACAATACAATACCCAAACACAAAAAACATCAATATTCATCACACAAATGTTGGTCCTGAGTGGGAATCGATCCCACAACCTACAGCTTGGAAGGCAGAGCTACTACCTACTGAGCGGTGCGGCTTATGCCTGTCAGCAAATATATTAAGATGCTTTGGCTATCGGGCATTGGCTCCCCCCGTGGCTTCCTTGGGGGAGACAAGGTGATTCTGATAGTGCCTTGGCTTCCCCGGACGGGGCAGACAAAATACCATATAATATTCCGTAATTTTAAAAGTGTTCGTAATTCCGCCTGTAGTGGCCAATAGTGAAGAGTTTGTAATCTTTCAATGCCATCTTCCTTTCGCGGTATAGGAAAAAAAAACCAGCCCAGCTCCCGATGCAGAATAGTGTGTAGTTTAAGCGACACCTAAATGTACATACTTGACGCCAACGCAGACGCTTGACCCGCGAATTGAACCCGCGACCTCGGTCATTGAGGCGCTACATTTAACTGCCACACTATTGGCGTTCATTGGAGTTTGATGCTCAATTGGCGCACCAATTCCGCGGACTTACCACGGGTTATTGTACCAATTTTGACGGCCCCACCAGAATTGTTACCGTCTGCCCCCACAAGCGACCCCCACGCGGTGGCAGACGGTAACACTTAGGGCTATCTGCCCCCACATATGAACAATAGGGGCACACGGTGATACATTAGAACCGTCTGCCACTACATCTAGTGGTGGCAGATTTGCCCGTGTTATTGATGTCTGACGAGATTATGTCTGTCAGGTGTCCAGAAGTCCATTATATACATGGTGTTAGTAAAAATTGTTGGTTGTAGTATAAATAGTATAGTGTAGCTGCTGCCCATCTTCTGGTGAGATCCCTTAGTCGGCTTTTACTACATCCATGGGCTGAGTTGGAGTGGTCGATTCTTAAGCCGCGACGGCTACGGCCGAAATAAATATAAATTGTTTTCCGGCATTTAGAGGTAAGGATTTAGGAGATATTCAGTCAGTTCTTGAGTCTATTGAGGATTCCGGGTGAAGTGCGCTTCCATCTTGAACGGACTTTCAAAGAAGAAGACTGTTCTGATTCCACTATAACCAACTTTCAAATGATGATTTGTTATCCGCCAACATTTTAGTATTATTTGCCCAGTAGATTGGCGGGTTATCGAGTAGGTATAGGTACTAAAAGTAGGTTTCATTTATATTTGAGAACGAGTTACCAGTTATCATTAGTCGATTTGAAAGTTTACATGCAGATTCAAATGTTAAAAGAACAGGTTCCTAAGTTGTTGTAAAATTTACATTTTGAGCTTATTTAGGTGTAGCTAGGGCTGGGGTGGCTGAAGTTGAAATGTTCGTTCGGGCTACTATTCGGCAAAAGTTATCTAGTTGGGTGCTGAGAGATCGCTGATGAAAAATACACCGTTATCGCGATTCCGAATAGGCGGTAGGTTTGACGTTTCAAAATGATCCTAAAAAATCTGAATGAATAATATTTTTGACTTTGACTTTTAGCCGTTAGCGTTTTACAGCAACCCATCGAATTAACTGACGTTTTTGTAGTGTTAGTAATACAAAGTATCTAACATATAAGTAAAAGTTCTGGTATTTAGAAGTAAAAAATCCAGTTCCTCAATGTTGAGGATTGATCCTGGTGAAGGCCGAAGGTGGAAACGCACATCACATTCGTAAACCTGTCCTCCCCTAGCACAGATAAAAAAAATGTCCTTTGTTTCTATCCACCATCGGGAGACAAAATTCTCTCAGAGGTGCATAAAAACAGAGGACAACAATTTTAACCCCGCCCCGTGCTGAGTGGGCTGGATACAATCTCCGTGGCAAATATCATTGAGAGCCGCTTATCCATTTAGCAGTGAAACCATAGCAATCAAACATACACTCGCGAATTTATTATACCTATTAAAATAGATTAAGTACTTACCTTCGGGAAACCAGAAACAAGATATGGTTTTTATGTGGTTGAACTCTAAAAAAAATGGGATTCAGGTGTTGTTACTTGTCTACAATATCATTTTCGGCCTTTAAAGCCGAAATCGATACTAACCTACACCTGTACAGCCCTATTGGAACTAGTTGGCTATACTTTAACTACTCGTTTTTTACTTAATAAATTGCAAAAATGTTATTTTGATACATACATTTTCGAGTTTGCGATAAAGTAAAGTGCTTTGAGTGTAAGAGCTTCTTGACTGCTTACAATATATTTAATAATTAACGGCTCGTCCAACCAAATCCGTTCGTTGATGTTGTGAAAGACGACTAAGGGATTTTAAGGGAAGTAGGTACCTACTACGTGTATAATAAGTAGATTAGAGATTATCAAGATCGTGTAAGGCCCATGATGCTTGTGTGTGATGACATTGCGGGAAACTCTTCGATTTTGCAGGAAGCTCTTCTGCAAAATTCACGAGTTTTGCATTTATCATCACGCTTGGCAGTTGAATCAGTGATCGCTGTCAAGCCATTAACCAAGATAATATTAACAATTTTCAATTCAGTTGCTACTCGGTACTTTGGTACTGTGTTTGGGTGTTGTAATTTATGATAAGTAGGTATGTACCTATTTACAAAAAAATACATTATTAGTGTTACATCTATAGATCTATGTCTATCCATAATATAGTTCCCATATGACAAGCTAAGCTTCAATTGAGGCATTTTTTTTTTGGGAACAACAAACAACTATGCTATAACATTTTATAGGTATATTCATTTATGTTACAAACTAAATAGTTAATTACAACGAGGTATTATTAGCAGATAAGGGCTTGTTGGAAGCAAAAGGAACTAGAAAGGCAAAAGCAATAAAATTAGATGGTCATTATAAAAATGGAACAAAATGAAAGAAATTGATTTATACTTAAACAAAGTAGGTGATAGCTAAGGTCTAAGTAAATCTTAATCTAATTTTGTAAGTTTCAATTACATTTTTTTACATTTATAGGAAGAAAAAGAAAAAATATCGTGAGGTTCAAAAATAATATATAGGCTAGATGGTGTTGTGTGAAATTAATGTCGTAAGCTGCTGCCCTTCTTCGTCTTTTACGACATCAGCGGGCTGAGTCAAGTCTTAAGCCGCGAGCGTTAAAGCAAGCGTTAGGGCTACGATCTAAGGATTTTTCAAAAGTAGTTATTTTTTTGCCGATATTTTTCTAGACGCGATAATTATGTGAACTGGCAACTAGTTTAAGGATGATTCAATGTGATTCTAATACACAGTTGTTATGTTTTCATGCTTTTCAGTAGAATGCCAACAAATTTGCCTAGTACCAGTCTTAAGCCGCGACCGTCAAAGCCAGCATAAAGGCTCTTTTGTCAGCTGATCCCGTTCTAAACAAAGGCCGACGATCTAGGCGCCATTCAATATCAGTTAGCAGTTTTAATTCCCCGATTTTTCTGGGCGAGATATGTGAACGACGAATGACGATTCAATGTGAATCTACTGATTCTAATGCATGAACTGTTACATTTTTTATTGCATTCATCCTCTGAAGTGCTTGAAAAGTTCAATGTAAAAAAAATCGGCTCTACCTATCACAATACTAACGTACCTCTACTAAGCTGGGTCATACTAGTCTGTTAAAAATATAATATCAATAAATTAACAGATTTTGCATTGATAATGTAAAAACTGTTGAACTATCGAACAAGTCTAGCGAATACTTACGGAACTAGACGATCTCAAATGTCATGCGAAATACCAAGTTTTACGAAAACAAAAACAATAGCCCATCTAAGTTGTACCTACTTACAAAAATAATAGACTCACGACCTTATCCGAATGGGTCAGCTAAACTCGCGTGGGCAATGATAGGTTCTTCCAATAAAGCGAGCTTACCCACCAGATGTGGCCGTCCCTTTGGAGGCATAAGTAATAATAATAATAAATATTACAGGACATTAATTTCACACAACGTCATCTAGTCCCAAACTTTTAACCGCCTCTGTGGTCTAGTGGTTCCACCCACCGATTTCAGATCCAGAGGTGACGGGTTCGATCCCCAAGGGAGTAAAATATTGTGCTTGGTTTGGTTGGTGGTAGGACTTTGGTTACAAGCAAGTAGCTCACCTGATGCTAAGAGCATCTCGTGCCTATAACAATACCTGACTGCGTAGGTCACATCCACAAAGAACATAGCCTTCACAGCACTGCATTGCGCCCGTCAACTTGAGGCATAAAGGTGTCAAGCCTCATGTTTCTGTAATTTTACCGGGTAATGTACCCTTCAAAACGGGACACAGCAATGCTGCTTGGCGGCTGAAATAAATGTAATTAAAAATTGGTGTTGCTGGGAAGTGTTGGCTTGCTTCATCGGAGATCATTATTAATTTCATTATTTACACGTAGAAATAAGTTCTAACCAATTAAATGTTATTAATACGCATAATTATAAAATAAAAATAAAAGCATTTAGATATCTAAAATTATTTACTAATCTAATTTTGCCTCGACAACCCTTCAGGCCTTTAATACGAATACTACGCACACTTGGCGACCGCGACTGATACCGTGGTCGCCGCGACCGGATCATCTCACCTGGTTACAAAAGTTAAGATATGGCTGATGGTGGAGGCGCACTTCACCCGGAATCCTCAACAAACTGAGGAACTGGCTATCTTACCTCTAAATGCCGGAACACAACAATTAGAATTGTTATTATGGCGACAGAATTAGGTAAGATGGTGGTAGCTAGCCAGGCGGACTTAACAAAGTCCTACCAATAACCAAAATGTATGAATGAGCAGAATGTAGAATGTCCTGTTATATTTATTCTGCGCTTTTTAGCCTGGCTATCTAGACGGACATTACTTACGTACCATGGACCGCTTAACAGTGTAAAAGTAAACTGGTGTATTTTACATGAAGATTTACCTACTATATTAATTTAGTGCATTAGGTTCCAGAGGGACTTCCTCCCGCGAGCTATGAAGCTGAGGAAAGGCATCCCTGCTGAGGTTTTCCCTAGAGTAGCAATTGATGACTCGTCTGAAAAAAAAAGCTTTATTTCCAGCATCCACAATTAAATAAAAGATAATAATAATGTAGGTAATATTTTACTTATCTACAGTTTTACAATTTGATATGCATACAAGAAAGTAATGTGAACCGAATTTATGCTGTAAAAGCCTCGTCTAAGGATTTCCAAGCATCCCTAACTCTTGCTATTTGTGGCCAAAGTTTTCCAGCTACATGTATTAAATCTTCATTCCTCCTTTTGAATAGTATTTCTCGTTTCCTCTTTTGATAAGGTAAGAGCGTCTATAGGCTACGGTGACTACTTACCATCAAAGCCTGTTTGCTTTACCTTAGTTTAACCGCCTCTGTGGTCTAGTAGTTTGCCTACCGGTGTCAGATCCAGATATCCAGGGGGACTACAATATTGTGCTTGCTTGGTTGGTGGTAGGAATTTGTTTAAATCCTGGCTAGCTACCACCATCTTACCTCTTCCTGTCGCCATTATAACAATTCTTAAATTGATGTGTTTCGGCATTTAGAGGCCAGTTCCTCAGTTTGTTGACGATTCCGGATGAAGTGAGCTTCCACTTTCGGCCTTATCATTAAAAAATCTGGTGAAAAGAAGGCCAAGCCCATCCCCGTCGTAAAAAAGCCTGTTTACCACCTTAGGAGTATAAAAAACATTAAACTCCACCATACTATATATTTAAATACATTAAGTTCTTAGTAACCTACGCAGTAAGGCATTGTTAAAAGCAATAGACGCACTTAAGATCAGGTGGTACTTGCTTGTGCCGTCGTTGAATATAAAAAAAAAATACTACGCGACCAAAGCAGCTGTTGTAATGTACGTAGTGACAAAGTCGCTGTCGCGGTCGCCAAGTGGGCGGTTGCCCCTATGTTTAATGAAGTGTATGTCCTTTTGATTACTAATAGACATTGGCTAACACAACCGGTTTACAATGCTTACATAGCATAACATAACTGGTAGAATTACTGGCAGATCGTAAACAGAACTGGTTCCGAGCTGAGCCCCAATTCTTTTACAAATCTATGCAGTTTATCATCATCATCATCTCAGCGTGTAAATCTGATTTAAAAACATCCGCCAAATTTCACATTCCACAAAAATATAAACATTTTAGTTCGCTATGGTCATTATTGACGAACAAGGAAAATGACTGAAGATATTCGCCAGATTCTATGTGCGACATAAATATTATTGAGATACCGTTCTAGATTACAGACAGATAAATAAATAAATATTACAGGACATTAATTTAACACAGCGCCATCTAGCCCCAAACCAAACATAGCTTATAATCAGGAGTAAGGCAGAGCAAGAGCTTTCGCATCAACATACAAGTTTTCACTTCGTTACAGTGATGTATACAGATGCATACTTAAAACGACTGTGAATCCTACCTACATACCTAAGCATGTTTAGTACTAGACTAAGTCTAAATTTAAGTTTTTCTGGGATACATTTACTATATACTATAGGAACTAGATTACGAATATAGTACTTAAATACCTTTTTTTGTGAATACATACGCACTATATGATACAACACCCAAACACAGAACAAATATCTATTTCATCACACAAATGTGATGAAGCGCAGAAGGCAGAGTTACTACCAACTGAGCTATGAGGCTTGTTAAGATGACAATGTTGAATTAGATTTATTTAATACAACTACCAAGCGTATGAAACGCTTGATGAGCAACTCATTCTTTGATAGGTTAGTATTAGTATAGTCTTTATTTTATTTAGTAACTTGATAATTATTTTTCATTGTTATTTACTACCGTCTACATCACCACAGGACTGTTTACTTTAAAATCATAACTTCATATAGCATACATACCTATTTGTTGAAACTTATAATTAGCCCTAAGTTAACATGTATTTATTTCTATAGTTTTATTAGCTGTTAGTTTTCCTTAAATTCTAAAATAAAATAAATAAATAAAGTTAAATGAGTAAGCTTCTCAAATACCGCGAAGTCCTTACTTAATTGTCATGAATGATCCTATAGCTGGTGGTATAGGCTTGCGACCACTCCTGGGAGCTCCTCCCGCGCCTATCCGGGAAAGCTCGCTCGATCGTAGACCCAGGTAATGCCCAGGCAAGCCACGGGGTCATGAGTTTACATAGTCATAGTCATTGTATTTTATTAATAACAAGATAATAGTTACAGGTCGTAAAACATAAGTTACATGATAAAATTAAATTAAATCGAATGTAACTAAGTGTATACATCATAAAATTAACTAAATTATAGATAAATTTACATGAAACATGTCTGTATTGATTATGTCCATTACCTACCTACTTTTACAATTCATCTACCCTGTAAAAGGTTTTATCTATAAGCTAGTTCTTGATCCTATACTTACCTAAATGATTGTTGTGATGACACGAGACAATCGTATATTTTCGGTCGCATCACGTGAATCAGTTTTAAAGTCCAGTTGTAAGATGATGTGGAACCGCGTTCAATTTCTGTGCGTTAATTTTGGGGTATCTGTGACCTTCACCAAGACTAGCGAAATTATCAATGTGCATTGTGTACATCGATGATTGATAAATAATGAGTCCAGGGAGTGTCATAATCCGTAACGCCAAAATTTGATTAGTCAGTTGGGTGCTGTAAAACACTCTTCGTAGATAGACGTCACCTAAAACACATGTATCCTTTACAGACCCAACATGGCCCCGGTTCTATATACTGAACCAATCGCTTCACAATGATAATGGTATCGACGCAAAATGGCCACTATACGCGCCTTTTGGTATAGTGGATATTATGCGAAGATAATATCCACTATATCATTTAAATTTATTTTATTTATTTATGAGCACGATTAAAAATAACCATTTACAAAAAAACTTAAAAATAATGAATGACTACAAAATTGTTTATGATAAAATAAAACATTTATTATCATAGCCCTTTCATTCGTAATTCTCGTAGGACCTCAGTCATACTGCAGTGATTGAACTACCTCTATGTCAGCGATTTATTATTATTGACAGACTACATTGATCTGACTATGTTTATTTTGTTATGCATGACTTTTATTAATTAATATAATTTGACATTATTAATTACAGTTTTATCTTATAATAATTATTAATTGCAATTGAAATTTTTATTATATATCTGACAGTATTCAACTGAATTGTTTTGTAAAATCATATGATTTTGTAATGATTGTATTGCTCCTTAGCAGGCCCTAGTCGTTTCTGATCTAAGTTATAACATCTATTATACCAAGGTTCACAAACAATAAGCGGCGGCTTTGTGGAGACTTCTTCTCTACGTGGCAACAATATTAGAGGCTAGTCAATTATTTAGATCTGTTTTATACAATGTTTATTTTTTATTTTTATCTATTGTGTTATATTGTATCCTGTCCAGTTCAAACTCTTTATGTATCTATACGTGAAAACCATTAATTGGCCTTCTGTGTTATATTGTTGTGTCTATCTAATATTAATGTGCTGTTGGTTTTCCTTCAAATAAATAAATTATTCGTATTGAATTGTGTTGATACAATGTTTATTTTTTCTTTTATCTATTGTGTTATATTGTATCCTGTCCAGTTCAAACTCTTTATGTATCTATACTCTTTATACGTGAAAACCTTTAATTGGCCTTCTGTGTTATATTGTTGTGTCTATCTAATATTAATGTGCTGTTGGTTTTCCTTCAAATAAATAAATTATTCGTATTGAATTGTGTTGAATTGGTTTTACGCTTCTTTCCTCTATGTTCTGACCCACAGAATGAACTTGGTCTGTCTTTCACAGACTGATATGTCAACACGCAGCATAACATCAGGGAACCGCGCGCGTCGCGGGCACAAGGAGCGCTCCAAAAACTTCACCGAGCTTGAGAAGAGAACAGTGCTCGAGCTCATAGCGAGACACCGCGACGTACTACGGCAGGGCCGCTCTAACAACGCCACCAACCGCAGCAAGCAGGTAAGGGACACTACAAAACGCTACTATTGGCACCGCATCTCATTTTAAAGCAAGCAGGTAAGGGACACTACAAAACGCTACTATTGGCACCGCATCTCATTTTAAAGCAAGCAGGTAAGGGACACTACAAAACGCTACTATTGGCATCGCATCTCATTTTTAACCGACTTCAAGCATAGCTCAGTTGGTAGTAACTCGGCCTTCTGCGCTGTAGGTTGTGGGTTCGATTCCCACCCGGGACAAACATTTGTGTGATGAATAGGTAATAAATAGATGTTTGTTCTGTTTTTGGGTGTTGTATGATAAGGTATTTACAAGAAGTATTTAAGTATTATATCCGTAATCTAGTTCCCATATTACAAGCTATGCTTAGTTTGGGGCTAGATGGCGCTGTGTAAAATGAATGTCCGTAATATTTATTTTTACACTATTTATTTATTATTCAAAAAAGAAGGAGGTTCTACATTCTTTTTTTTATGTATATTCCCCGGTTACTCGAAGACGCCTGGACCTGCGAAATCGAGGGAACTCTTCAAATATTATAGGCACACTTAGAAGCGATTTGGGTATTTTGAGGTATTACACCCTCAAAAGTAAAGAAAAACTGTCCCCTTAAAGGATCACGCGTCTGACTGTCCGTCTGTCATCGAAATAATTGGAAAAAATACGTCATAAAAATAAACGAAATTGCATCATATTCTTCATTGAAGTCGAAAAAGAGAACCGTAATTATTAATACAAACCATCTTGCTCGAATTCACAATAAACCGCCTCAATAATCTGGTGGTTTGCCTACCGGTGTCAGATCCAAAGGTCCCTTCGCCTTATCATAGCTTGAAGAGCAGGTGAGATGAAGGCCAAGTATCTTCCCGTCGTACAAAAAAAAAACCATAATGACATGTTTTTTTATTGTGCGACGGGTAAGCCATTGACCTTCATCCTCCCTGCCTCAGCACGGGGGGAGAGAATATTCTCTCGACAATTATTTTTATCCCCGCCCCTTTGCTGTACTGGTGTCAAGTTATGATAAGGCCGAAGGTGGAAGCGCACTTCGCCCGGAACCCTCAACTGTCTGAGGAACTGGCTATCTTGTATTATCCGGAACACAACGATTTCGAATTGTTTTTATGGCGACAGACCTTGATAAGATGTTGGTAGCTAACCGAATCTAAGCAATCCTTCCATCAACCAAGCCAAGCACAAATTTGTGCCTTAAGTAATATAAATAACTTTTATTTTGTAATATTAGGTCCTTACATATGAAATTGGCGTTTTGTCGTACTGGCCACTTTGATCTTAAATATCTCCTCTTTGGTTAGGAATTCCGAATTCAAATTTAAACAGCTATTTACTCATGCATTTGTGTTTCGAAAACCGTAATTCATTTGTTTTTTTCTCTTTTGCTTTTTTTTTCTGCGTCACTCATTTCACAAAATGGTAAACTTAAAATATCGCATTATTTACGAGTACGAGTTCCACCGTGGCACCAGTGCTGCAGAAACGGCTCGAAGGATTAATGATGTGTATGGTGGTGGTGTCGCAAAAGAAAACACGGTGCGTTTTTGGTTTCAACGCTTTCGTTCTGGAAATTTCGACCTGCAGAACAAGCCCCGTGGACGGCCGGAGACCAAGTTCGATAATGATGAATTGAAGGCTATTGTGGAAGCAGATCCATCGCAAACCACATCACAGTTAGCTGCAGGCTGCGGTGTTAGTGACAAAACCGTTTTAATCCACTTGAAGCAAATTGGGAAGGTGAAAAAGCTTGAAAGGTACCTCATGAATTGAGTGAAGCAAACCGACAAACGCGCGTCGACTGCTGCGTTACATTACTCAACCGGCACAATAATGAAGGAATTTTAAATCGGATCATTACATGTGATGAAAAGTGGATCCTGTACGATAATCGTAAACGCTCATCGCAATGGCTGAACCCTGGTGAACCAGCAAAATCTTGCCCCAAGCGAAAATTGACTCAAAAAAAGTTACTTGAAAGCGTTTGGTGGACTAGTGCCGGTGTCGTACACTATAGCTTTCTGAAATCTGGTCAGACGATTACAGCTGATGTCTATTGTCAGCAACTGCAAACCATGATGGAAAAGCTCGCTGCTAAACAACCGAGACTTTTCAATCGCTCTACGCCACTGCTGCTTCAAGACAACGCTAGACCACACACGGCCCAACAGACGACTACCAAATTAGAGGAGCTTCAATTGGAATGTCTAAGACATCCACCGTACTCTCCGGACCTTGCTCCAACAGATTGCCATTTTTTTCGAAATTTGGATAACTTCTTGCAAGGAAAAAAATTCAATTCCGATGAGGCAGTCCAAACCGCTTTCAAAGATTTCATTGATTCCCGTCCGAATGGTTTTTTTAGTAAAGGGATCAATGAACTACCTATAAGATGGCAAAAGTGTATAGATAGCAATGGTACATACTTTGATTAATAAAATATATTTTACTATGAAAAAATTGCCTTTATGTTCCTCCCATACAAAACGCCAATTTCATATGTAAGGACCTAATATAAGTTGCATTAGTTATTAGCCAGTTCATTGGTTTCGCTAAGTTGAATTGTGCGTTTAGCTTTACAACTTACAAGATAGAGAGATAGATAGATAGATAACTCTTTATTGTTCACCATTCACAAATAGCATAACAAAATACAGATAGTGGAAACTTAATCTTAGCGTCACTGGTAAAACAATGGGCGGCATTATCGCTGAAAGCGATCTCTTCCAGGCAACCGCTGGATGGACAGATAAGATAACGACTTTCAAGGATGGCGGACTATACGAATAACGAATATTAAACAAAATATACATACATAAAATTACATCAATAATGATCATGATAATAATAATAATGAAGGATAAAATTAAAATTTAAGAATAAACTGATAGATAATACTGATAAACTTTCAATATAAAAGTGTGTTGCGATGTTGTCTTTTTAATATTATCAGGGTAATGCGTTCCACAGCCTAACAGCTTCAGCTGTAAACAAGTTGTGATCAAAACTTTATGAATAATTCAGCAAAACTTATAAGATAAAGTATGGTTCTGTATATAAAAATAATGCATTTTGGAACCTATTAATTTATTTGTTTGTTTGGAGTAGGTCAGATCTTGACCTCAAAACTTGCACGTGCGAGAATTATGTCTATGTTGGAGCGAGCCTTTATCATTCTTTCACACTCAAAACATTAGGGTCACATACAGACGATGGAAGCAGATTCTTAGTTTTTGCAGTGCGCAGTACCACACCTTGCTAGAATAGTAGCACAAACTCGAACCCTTATTGGAAATCGTTAAAAGAACTGCCCTCAATGTTTTAGTTCCGCCGCTAGCTACGAGATGGCACTACTGTGCCGCTGATCAAAGATTTTGCTTGTTGCCATTCTTTTCTCACTTGTGTATAACGTATCATCCGTCTCATGTCCCTCCAAAAATAACTCTTGCATTTTGAAACATTACTATAAGATAATATGTTCATAAATACTGATAAATTATTTAAGCTCGGTTTGCTTCAGAACATCATTGTTATATTTCATATTTTTAACAAAAAACGCATTTTTGTTGCGCGATTCTAGATCGCGCTTACGATTTTTTTCGGCTCGCTAGCAGCGATACGATTCAAGATGGCGGATTGTTGGGGAGTCCGTTCCTACACAGTTCAGTAGTGCATTGGATCGGGGAGCTACTTTAAATCCCGGTCCCTCTAATGTCGCGATTTCGGGTGTCGGTTGCACATTACCGTAGAAGCCACAGCGCGCCTCAAGCCTGTCTTCAACCCCGGCACATTGCCAAGTCTTTGCGGTCACCGTTCAGCCCTGCCCTGCCAGGCGCGGGCCGTATCCCAGCCATGCGTATACGAATCCATCAAGGTTTTCTCTACGTAGCGAGCACATTCAAAGCCTCTAATTCATTTAGAACACGCAAATGAGGGCACGCGTCCTCGACCACACTGTGTAGGAGATTTGACTTTCCTTTTGGAATCTATTTATGTAAACCAAAACTACTCGATTATCATTCCTTGCTACTCTTAAAACTATCACAAAGGTGTAGTGCGCCTCCAACTTCGGCCTTATCTTAACTTGTAACCTGGTGAGATGAAGGCCAAGCGCATCCCCGTCGTACAATAAAAAAAAAAAAAATCACATCAATCAATCAATTTTTGACGAAGTAGATAGATTTTGGTCTGTGTTCTTAGAGCTTCAACTTTCACACAAATGAAACCGTGCGGGTACATCTAGTTTTTAACCTATTTACGGAAGTTATATGTAGGTAAGTCTATTTCATTGTCACAGCCTAAAAAAAATAAGAGGGAAAAGTGTAGTCAAAATGTAGATGCTTGTTCTGTTTAGGTGTTCTATTATAGGCACCTACCTACGTATAATAATGTGTACCTGTGTATTTAAAAAATATATAAGTAGGTACATTATGTGAGTATCCTATCCGTTATTTAGTTCCAGCCGGTAATATAAATTTCAAAACGCAGTGTAAGCCTGTTATAGAAACTTCAAAAACGCTGTAAGCTTTTTACCAGATCCAGAGGCCAAGGGTTCGATTCCCAGGGGACAATATTGTGCTTGGATTGGTTGGTGGTAGGACTCTGTTTAAGTCCGCCTGGCTAGCTACCACCATCTCTCACCATCATACTTATGTCGCCATAACAACAAGTCTAAGATTGTTGTGTTCCGACATTTAGAGGTAAGATGGCCAGTTCCTCGGACTGTTGAGGATTCCTACCTGTGGCCTTATTATAACTTGAAAGCCAGGTGAGATGAAGGCCAAGCGCTTACCTTTCGTACAATAAAAAATAAAGCCGGTAAGGGGAACTTCAAAACGCCATATGCCGATACGCTACGATACCGAATTCGTACGTAACCTAACCGCCTTCAGAGGGCGCCGCCGGAGTACCGCTGATTTTCGATCTCCAGGACAAACGTAGTTCATTTTTCATTTCGAAGTGGTAAGTCCGATTCACATGACATTTTGCAGGTATGATCGGAAAGAGATAATCTGTGTCTGTGGTGCGCTACTTTTTCTTAAAACGCAATAACAATTAAAATATATGGAAAAGAGTGTTTATGGAAAAACTCTTTTCTTTATATTTTGGTTTGTATCTGTTTTTAGAACAAGTAACGCACCACAGACACAGATTATCCATATCCGATTATATCTGCAAATATCTTTTAAATCAGACTTGCCATTTCGAAATAGTAAATTTAACTACGTTTGTATGGGAAAGTGAGACTCTGGGCCTTTGCGATAAAGGACATCAATTAACTGCAGATACGAAATGTCGCGATTAGATAGTAAAACGTATGTCACGATAACTGAAAGTTAACACAACAGTTTAGTATGCATGTAATGTTATATCTTAATCTCTTCCAAGTCCTGACAGACGGACAGATAAACCTTTTTGATAAACCACGCACCAGAGTTATTTTGTTTTAAAAAATGACTTGTTAGCTCTTGACATCTGGACTAATAAATAAAGGTATAAGCAAGGATGAGGTCTATTATGGAGAAGGCTTTCCTTTTTTTTTATGGGAAGGCCTTCACCGCCTCTGTGGTGAAGTGGGTCAACCCACCGATTTCAGTTCCAGAGGTCCCGGGATCGATCCCCATGGGGAGTACAATATATTGTGCTTGGTTTGGTTGGTGGTAGGACTTTGTTTGGATCCGTCTGGCTAGCTACCACCATCTTACCTAATTCTGTCGCCATAACAACAATTCTAAAATTGTTGTGTTCCGGCATTTAGAGGTAAGATAGCCAGTTTCTCAGTTTGTTGAGGATTCCGGGTGAAGTGCGACACCACCTTCATCCTTATCTCAACTTGTATTCAGTTGAGATGAACGCAAAGCGCTTCCCCGTCGTACAATAAAATAAAAAAGGCACCAACCGTTTAACAAACCCCGGTCTTCGGCCTTTACGGGTCACAGTGTTGTGACTACGCCGTACCTGTCTTTGACCTAATACCTCCATCCCCTTTTCACCACCGGACTAGCAGACGTAAGGCGCTACAACCCGTACCTTGTAAATATTCCATTGTACCGAACTAATCGTTTCGCCTCTATCTTTATCATTAATACTTGTAAGGAATGAAATTCCTTGCCTTCTTCTGTTTTACGGCACGAGTACAATCTTGTAGTCTTCAAGTCCACAGAGAACAAGCTCCATTTAGTCAAGCGTGCTCCATCTTAGGCCACATCGCCACTTGTTTTTTCAGTGAGCTATAGTGGACAAACGCTTGACTTTCTCCAATATAAAAAAAACAGATATTGTGATCGGAGCTCACATACAGGCTGGTGAAGAAGATATTTTCATCTTTACATGGACCGAAGAGAGTAGGTGAATAGAGGCGGCTCAGTACATTTGTGGTGCCGATTAGGGAGGCCTAGGTTCGGCAGTGGATGTATGTGGGTGGAAATGATGATGATGTTTAATTCAATTAATTCAGACACCTATCGGCTTTTTTAAGTTGGAATAAGCTAAAATGTAGTACTTAAGCAAGCTATGTGTGTGAATATGTAGTCCAACCCTGTTTCTCTAAGGCGCCGCCGTTAAGAAAACTAGTTTGCTTAATTAGAACGTATTTATATATGAAATCTAAACTAGTTATAGTATGTATCTGTTAATTGTTTTATATATAAAATCACCGTGAACCTGACTGACTGACAAGACACGCACATCCCATAATAGAGGCCCTTGTGACTTGAAATTATCAGGGTGGCTTCCTTTTGTAGTTTAGGGGTGCACTGAGAAATTATTTTGAGAAATTCCCACGGAATGAACAGTTGAGTTACCTACAAGCCGTTTGTAACAGTCCTTAGGTGATCCGATTTCTTGCTTTGTACATAGTTAGTTTAATTGTACATATTATTATGTACTATTAGGCATATTCATAGGTACATTCAAAAAACAATGGTTCATGTTCATGCAGACAACTAAAAAGACTCACGACTTTAACCTTGAGGGTAACCTTGGCGTCCTTATCCATTATTGAAGCCTCTAACTCTGACTTATTGAGTATTACCGTTGGTAGGCGAGATTGGAGTTCGATAAACTATTTATTGTGCTCCAACATAACAAGAAGACATACGACTAAACTAACGCTAAAATATAGTACAATGCGTGGCCTTCGACAATGCTAGATATTTTCCAAAACATAAAATTACATAGGGTACATCGAAGAGTAAAAAAAACAATATACTGGTAAGATTATAAAATAATTATTACCATACCTTTTCGGATCGGAATACCTTTTCGGATCGGAGAGTGCCTGGTTAAAAGTTTTGATATCTGTAAAAATTTTAATTGCAAATTTCAATTAAAGCATTTGTCTTTTGATTTCTCGTAGGTATAGTTTTTTTTTTACATACAAATAGTAAACGGAAAAAGCAAGAAGCCCATCTGCCCCCTCAGCACGGGGCGGGGATAAAAAAATTGTCCTCTGTTTTTATCCACCTTCGAGAGCATTTTGTCTCCCGATACACGGCACTGCATTGCGCCCGTCAACATGAGGCATAAAGTTGTTAAGCCTCGCGTGCCCGTAATTTTACGGGCAACCATTCAAACCGGAACACAGCAAATTTTGAGGATTCCGGGTGAAGTGCGCTTTCACCTTCGGCCTTATCGTGTGAACCACGTGAGATGAAGGCCAAGCGCTATCCTGTCGTACGATTTAAAAAAAATGCCAATTAACTCTCTTGTTGATGGGCTTGATCTAAATACCATGATTCAAGCATTTTAATATTCAATTGCGGATGTCGTTCATAATTATGTAATTAACTTTATCCAAATATATTATCTTAATTACCTATTTATAATCAGTCTGTACCTTCAGGTAACCAATACCCTTGATATTATTTTTATCTATTTACAAATCACGGTTATGTTATGTAACTTGCTTTTGCACGCGGCTTTGTACGCGTATAAACTATGACTGTTACCAAACCAGGTTTAAGAGTAGTAGAAGCCCTTTGTGAAAGGGCTCGTCCGGAGAATCACTACCACCATACGTATTTCGGCCGCCAAGCAGCATTGCTGTGTTCCGGTGTCAAGGGTATGGTTGCCGGTGAAATTACGGGCTCGCGAGGCTTAACACCTTTATGCCTCAAGTTGGCCGGTGCAAAGCAGTGCCATGTAGGCTATGTTCTTTGTGGATGTGACCTACGCAGTAAGGCATTTTTATAGGCAAGATTACACTTAACACCAGGTGGGCTACTTGCTTATCCCGTTTACTAGTTGTATAAAAAAAGGTCCAAGAGACTTGAAATTTTTTGAAGGGAAAACGGGGACGACGCTTTTGATGTAGTGGTTCGCCCACCGGTATATCAGATCGGTATAAATTTGTGCTTGGTTTGGTCGGTGGTAGGATTTAGTTTTAAACCGGCGGGCTAGATACCACCATCTTACTTAATTCTGTCGCCATAATAACAATTCTAAAACTGTTGTGTTTCGGCATTTAGAGGTGTAAGATTGCCCGAGGATTCCGGGTGGAGTGCGCTTCCACCTTCGGCCTTGTGAGATGAGATGAAGGCCAAGCACTTTCCCGACGTACAATAAAAAAAAGTCCCTTGCCGTTTCTCTAGTCATACGTTTGTCCCGGGTGGGAATCGAACCCACAACGTACAGCGAAGAAAGCAGAGCTACTAACAACTGACAATTATGGTGGTTCTATAAAAGGTTGGGTAAATAATCCTCTTGGACATTATTTATTAGACTCTAATATCAACTACGCAAGTAAAGCAATCAACATTATTTGCAAGCTAGTCTTATCTATTACGGCATCGAATTTCTTGATTTAAAAGGTAATCGATATGCAAATAAATGCTGAGCAATTGAAACGCGAGAGTTGTTTTGGTAAACCGTAGCCTCAACACATTAATTTATCACACATGATCTATAAGTCTGACGTCAAAACAATTGAAAATAGTTGTGTTCCAGCGTTTAAAGGTATAAATAAATATTACAGGACTTTAATTTTACACAGCGCCATTTAGCCCCAAACTAAGCATAGCTTGTAATATGGAAACTAGATTACGTATAGAATACTTGAATACTTTTTGTAAATACATACGTACTATACGATACAACAGCCAAACACAAAACAAACGTCTATATTCATCACACAAGTGCTTGTCCTGGGTGGGAATCGAACCAACAGCCTACAGCACGGAAGGCAGAGTTACTAGAGCTGAGCTATTTTAACAAGCCACGAACTTATTTAGACTAACTGACGTTCGTCAGTCCGCTGATGATTCCGGGTTCAGTGCGCCTTCGGTTTTAACTTAAAGTTTCGCCTTCGGAGTTCATTAATAGAAATATCAGACGTACAGCCTATTATCATCCCCACCTGGTTGATATAAGAACTTATATCCCACGTATAAGAACTTTTAATTTGTGCAACGCAAGAACTTTTAACCAGCTTGCAGCGTCTGTATTTCCGCTGTGTTACGACCCTCATGTCTTCAAGAAGAGAGTCAATAGGCGTTCTGGTTCTCGATCAATCATAGATCTCATTCTTGCCTGGGAAGGTATAAATTACCTACGTAAAGTGTGTAATGGATTATAATGGTTGGTGGTAGGACTTTGTTATGTCCGCCTGGCTAGCTACCGCGATCTTACCTTATTATGTCACCATAACAACAATTCTTAAACTGTTGTGTTCCGGCATTTATAGGTAAGATAGCCAGGTCCTCAAACTGTTGAGGATTCCGGGCGAAGTGCGCGTGCACCTTCGGCCTTATCATAATTTGAAAACCAGGTGGGATGAAGGACAAGCGTTTCCATGTCGTGCAATAAAAAAAAACATCAATTGTCTTGACGACCCAGGTTTTTTTTTCGGGAAACCCACAGATATAATATATAAAAAGGTAATAGGCAAAGTATTCTATACAATGCCTAGATATTGTATAGAATACCTGAATTAATACTATAGATTGCCGGTAACATATACATAGAAAACAAAACCGTCTGAATTGAGAACCTCACGAAAACTGTGATTTTTTTTTAATAATATATAACAATCTGAACACAACAATACATATTCTCACTCAAACAAAATATTGCTTGATTGTACACACAATAATCATAAATACATTTAAACAACACACACATTAGGAACTCACCACACATAATATACCCACACGGCATACACACATTTTGTGAGCATTATTATACTAATAACTCTAATTATATATATTATTAAGTGTAGATTCATTTGTCAAAATTGAAGGGGGAGCGCAGATGTCAGCACGTGTTATACACAGGCTTTTAGTCTAACATAGACATCTGATGCTAACCAAAACAACCCTTTTCCTTTTTTAATTAGGTAAATTAATTTTATTTGTCATTATTTTTTAGGTTTAATTTGATTTGAGTCCAAAATAAATTTATTCTTTATTCTTAAGTAAAGGCTAAAGTAATTTTACGGCCCCAAAATCACAGAGGAACATGCATACAATTCGTGCCCCTAGCAGAAATACGACATTATTTTCAAAGAGCGTTTACGGAATGGCTCCGAAACTGTATAATAAATAACCGACATAATGTCGGTTATAGTAGTACCGATAGTGGGCTCCGAGGATCTTTTCGTTTTTAAAAACTTTTTATTTTTAATCGACAAGTCATATTATTCAATCTGGGAAAACCTGGACGATAGAAAACGTTATTTAGGTACCCTGTTAATCTTTATAACTAGTTGCATTGCATATATTTACCCGACTGCTCCCCCTGACTAAAATATATTATTATGTAAATGTAATTTAATTTATTATATAGATTAAATAAATTAGAATAAATTGACACTTACATCATTAAAATTATGCTATATTATAAAAGAACGCCCAGAATGTGTTTTTAAAAAAAAGGACAAAGAGAAAGCAAGGTCAAGGATTAAAGACTTTTTTAACAAGCTTTTATATTTAACTTGCAATGTATGTATGTAATATGTTTGTTCGGGTGGAATCAATTGAGCTGAAATTTTGTATACATATTCAGTTTTGATAGCCACAAAGTAAAAAAAAAAAAATTACTATCAACTTATAACGTCATTACAAATGTTTTAAAGTTTATTTTTATCTTTTTAGGGCATTTAAATAAAAAGCTTGTTTTTAAAAAGTTTTTTTCACATAATTTATTTAATTGTACGACAGGGGGAAGTGCTTGGCCTTCATTTCAACTGACTTTCAAGTAATGATAAGGCCGAAGGTGTAAGCGCACTTCACCCGGAATCCTCCACAACCGTAGCTATCGTACCTCTAAATGCCGGAACACAACAATTTTAAATTGTTGTTGGTGGTAGCTAGCCTGGGGCCTAACCACACCGTCGTTTTGATCTTACTTTTGTCTCGTTTTTTCTACACTTGACAGTGACAAAAGTGAATACCAAAACAAGACTGCTATAATAAATATTACAGGACATTAACTTTACACAGCGCCATCTAGCCCCAAACTAAGCATAGCTTGTAATATGGGAACTAGATTACGGATAGAATACTTAAATACTTTTTGTAAATACATACGTACTATATGATTTCTCGTTTGATTCTCTTGTAGGTTATAGATATAACTTAAGTATACCTATGTGTGTAGTTATAAAGCTTGTTATATAATAATTTAGATTAATAAATAAATGAATTGAATTGAATTGAAAAAAAAAAAAAAAAAAAAAAAAAAAAAAAAAAAAAAAAAAAAAAAAAAAAAGATACAACACCCAAACACAGAACAAACTATATTAATCACACAAAGGTTTGCTCTGGGTGGGAATCAAACCCACAGCCTACAGCGCAGAAGGCAGAGTTACTACCAACTGAGCTATGAGGCTTGTTATAAGAGGTCGTGGTACCCCTGGACTGTTGAGGAACGTGTCTGTCGTTCCAGCTGGTGTGGGGCACGATCTGCGAGGTGGTGAACGCGCGCTGCGGCGGCGAGCGCCCGCGCACGCCCGCGCAGGTCAAGATGTGGTACGAGAACTACAAGAAGAAGTGCAAGATGCGTGATTCTCAACAGGTTAGCGATACGATTTCGGCGCGAGCTTGTGCCTATTGACGAGCAAGGTCAAAGACATTTTTTTTTTTTTTATTGAACGACGGGGAATTGCTGGTGGAGGCGCACTTCACCCAGAATCCTCAACAAACTGAGGAACTGGCTATCTTACCTCTGAATGTCGGAACACAACAATTTTTTAAATTGTTGTTATGGCGACAGAATTAGGTAAGATGGTGGTAGCTAGCCAGTCGGACTTAAACAAAGTCTTACCACCAACCAAACCAAGCTCAATTTATTGTACTCCCCATGGGGATCGATCCCGAGCTCTCTGGATCTGGAATCGGTGGGCTGAACCACCAGAGGTCTCGGATATTATAAGATTTGCTTAGTTTGGGAGTAGATGGCGCTGTGTGCAATTAATGTGCTGTAATTCACAAAAGAAGCACACTTTGGTGAGTATCCGGACGATATATTTGACCTTAACCCTCCACCCCTTTCCACCACCGGACTAGCAGACGTTACAGCCCGTACCTTGTAAATGTTCCATTGTGCCGAACACATCGTTTCATCTCTACCTTTATCATTAATACTGGTAAGGAATGGAACTCCTTGCCCTCGTACGTTTTTCCGCACGAGAACAAGCTTGGAGTCTTCAAGTCCAGAGTGAATAGGTTCTCTTAGGCAAGCGCGCTTCTTAGGCCACTTTACTTGTTTTTCAAGTAAGCTGGTGGTCAAACGCTCGGCTATCACCAATAAATGCCGGAACACAACAATTTATGATTGATGTTTCGGCGACAGACCAGTTCCAGGGACCTCTAGGTCTGATACCTGTGAGTTAACCATTAGACCACAAGGCGGTTAAAATTGTCTTCCTGTCCTTATCCCCCTCTAGGCAGGGCACAATCTGATCTCCTTTTTCTTTCACTCCTATCAGCCGTCAACTTATTATTCGTCCTTTCACGCAGCCCATCCAAGGGGGGTAGCCACGACGTCGTAAAGCATTCTGGTTTTTATATTACTTTTCTTTTTTTTATCTGTCGCTTTGCCTCCTCCGAACCTAGGTTTTGCCGTAAGCACTTTATTTGACAGGCGGATTGGTGATCGCAGAAAAGGTGTAGATAATGCATAGAAGGAAGCTGCTGCTCTGGTGGGATCCCTTACTCGGTTTTTACGACATCCATGGGCTGGGTTGAAGGGGTCGATTTTCAAGCTGCGACCGCTACGACAAAGCATTTCCTTCGTCACTGAAACGGATTTACGGGATGAATAGCGTTCTATGTCATATTCCAGGTCCAGTATGTGCAAAGTTTCAGCTTGATCCGCTCGGTTCCGTTTTTACGTGAAGGGGCAACAATGATCAAACCAGTTTACATGGCAATGTTTATAGAAAAACACTCCTATTAAACAGTTGCCATAAGACGGAAATGATTTTCCATCTCTTTATGAAAACAACGATTCTACGTCTCATTTTCGGTTTTGTTAAAAGTGCAATGAGAAAGCCGCCATGTTTATCGGTTTCATTGACACGATGAATGAATGAATGACGATCTTTCTTGCAGCCATCTCACTCCGGGACCGACACGCCTGGCCTGCTGGACGGTATGCTGTGGCAGAGCTTGCACCCTCTGGACGTGAAAGGTAATTGATACAGCAGTAGAAATAATGTGGATCTTCCTAGCTTTTCAAAATTGTAAATTCCAATGTTACTTGTCAGCCTTGGAAGAATTCTTTGGGTTGGCTTATTTGGTGTATATTTTAACCGCCTCTGTGGTCTAGTGGGTCGCAAACCGGTGTCTGATCCAGGGTTCTAAGTTTGTTCCTCTGGGGGAGTACAATATTGTGCTTGGTTTGGTTGGTGGTAGGACTTTGTCCGCCTGGACTAACAACAATTCGTAATTGCGTTCCAGTATTTAAAGGTAAGATAGCCAGTTCCTCAGTTTATTGAGGATTCCGGGTGAAGTGCGCGTCCACCTTCGGCCTTATCATAACTTGAAATCGGGTGTAATGAAGGCCAATGAACTCCCCATCGCACAATAAAAAAATGAAAAAATGCTTATTACATACTTTGTTATTATATATTACTACATAATTTGTTCAGTAAGGTCAATCTTGGTAATATCAGTAATGTCAGTATTAAAGTACTGCTTGCTGTTCTGGGGTAATTAACAATAACCAAAAAGATCATGTGTGTTGCACAAAACATGTTATTGATGAGATATATATAAATTGGTTTTCATTCATATAATGAAAAATTCATATAAATATGTAATTTTTATTCAATAAAAAGTACAGTTAAACTAACTATGTACAAAGGTATCAGTCAGATTACCTAAGGACCGTTATATAAATATATACATTACTTATAAGAAGCTGTCGAATTATACTTCTTTCTCTTTTCTTGCCTTATGACACGTGGTAGTTCACTGCGCTGCCGAAAAGGAAGCTATAGTGAAATCTGGTCTGCAAAAACTACTTGACCTCGACACGGCTCTCAGCAGGCTCTCCTCGGGTACTCTCGAGCAATGTCAGCATCCCAGGTCCTCCATTATTTTACGAAGCTGTTCTGTGTGGGTTCAGTATAGCAAGGGACAATATACAATACCCCCCAGTACGGGATGTCGGTGCAAACCTTTCGCTCCCATTCCTTCCCCCTTTAGAAATGTAATAATAACTGCCGTGGCCTGACAGAGATTTATTATCAGAGCAAGTAAATCATTTAATTTACTGACAAAAGATAATGATGTTATTGATATTTTTTAACACATCAGTATCCACTCTAAAACGTATTGTTAGCGATAAATTCTTCCCGAAACATTCCTAACTTTCCTAAACAACATATTTATGTTATTTTTTTTAGTTTTAATTAGCACATTTTCTACATAAATGTCCACTTATGTAATTAGCATATTACTTAAAAAATCTCTTTTTATTCTATAGGTGAACTAAATCCTTAAATCTAGTCCCTACTTATTTTATTATTTCTTTTTCTGTCGCGTACTTACTTACTTTCACATCCGATTTTCTACAAAATAGCTATAAGTGGAAACTTTTAATTGGCCTTCAGCAGCATATCATGTATACTGTATGCATGATATCTAAAACATACACCTAATTGTATACGCCTAGTTGTAAGTTTTCTTAAAAATTGTAAAATAAAAATAAAATAAAATAAAATAAATAAATAGATGTTATTTCCAGAGGAAGAGATCGACGCCACGACCAGCGCAGACGCCATCAGCATCAAAGATGAAGACTGCTTGCCTGTTAACGTGAGTTTATTCATTTTTTTTATCGCCTCTGTGGTCTAGTGGTTCGCGCACCGATGTCAGATCCAGAGGTCCCGGGTTCGATCCCCAGGGGAGTACAATATTGTGTTAGGACTTTGTTTAAGTCCGCCTGGCTATCTACCCACCATTTAACCTAATTCTGTGGCCGTTACAACAATTCTTAAATTTTTCAGATGTCAAACGGCCGATTATCGAGTACGAACGACAGCGACGACACGATGGGGAATGTATTGGAGCCGCAAGTACAGATCACCCCACACTCGCCCGAACACAAACACACCCTCACACACACTCCGCGGGTCAACACTATGCAAGCCATCGAACAGGTAATCATATTATATTAATTGGAATGTACTGGAGCCGCAAGTACAGATCACCCCACACTCGCCCGAACACAAACACACCCTCACACACACTCCGCGGGTCAACACTATGCAAGCCATCGAACAGGTAATCATATTATATTAATTGGAATGTACTGGAGCCGCAAGTACAGATCACCCCACACTCGCCCGAACACAAACACACCCTCACACACACTCCGCGGGTCAACACTATGCAAGCCATCGAACAGGTAATCATATTATATTAATTGGAATGTACTGGAGCCGCAAGTACAGATCACCCCACCCTCGCCCGAACACAAACACACCCTCACACACACTCCGCGGGTCAACACTATGCAAGCCATCGAACAGGTAATCATATTATATTAATTGGAATGTACTGGAGCCGCAAGTACAGATCACCCCACACTCGCCCGAACACAAACACACCCTCACACACACTCCGCGGGTCAACACCATGCAAGCCATCGAACAGGTAATCATATTATATTAATTGGAATGTACTGGAGCCGCAAGTACAGATCACCCCACACTCGCCCGAACACAAACACACCCTCACACACACTCCGCGGGTCAACACTATGCAAGCCATCGAACAGGTAATCATATTATATTAATTGGAATGTACTGGAGCCGCAAGTACAGATCACCCCACACTCGCCCGAACACAAACACACCCTCACACACACTCCGCGGGTCAACGCCATGCAAGCCATCGAACAGGTAATCATATTATATTAACTGAAATGTACTGGAGCCGCAAGTACAGATCACCCCACACTCGCCCGAACACAAACACACACTCCGCGGGTCAACAGATCACCCCACACTCGCCCGAACACAAACACACACTCCGCGGGTCAACACCATGCAAGCCATCGAACAGGTAATCATATTATATTAACTGAAATGTACTGGAGCCGCAAGTACAGATCACTCCACACTCGCCCGAACACAAACACACCCTCACACACACTCCGCGGGTCTACACTATGCATTAAAAAAGAGAAAAATTTATTTTCTCCATGAAATAGTAACACGTATAATATAAGGAAAACCTTATAAAAGGGTGATTTTGCTAGTTTTTTGTTGTCGTTTTCAGGTCAGATCGTTTAACATACTACACAAACTGAGCGAACTGTCCAACACGCCGCTAAACCTCAGCAGTCTGGACGAGGGCCACAGGAACAACGGCCACGACCGGCCGGAGCGTTACGACCGGCCAGACAGTTACGGCCGGTCGGAGAGTGGCCGGCCGGAGAGTCAAAGCCGGCCAGAGAGTCACAGCCGGGCGGAAAGAGACGACGGCACTCTCAAACATGACTGCGGCTCGGCCACGGAAGAAGAAAGGTCGGGATTAGTTATATTATTCACTAGTAATCCTTATGCCAGTATAATTAAATAAATATTGCAGGATATTAATATCACACAGCGCCATCTAGTTCCGAGCTAAGCAAAGCTTGTCATATAAATATGTAGCCTATGATTTAAAAAATATGTATTTTATAAAGTTTTTATGTGTTTTGCAACATATGAAGGAACTAGTAACCTATAATACAGGCTACGCCTAGTTTAGGTATTATTGCATCATTCTTATTGATAGGATACCTACTTTTGTTTATGTATTTGCACATAAAACTGTTTTGGTTATTATTATTGTCATTAATATGTGAACTAGATGTAATATAAAAAAAAATACCGGACATAAAATTTTGCACAGCGCCATCTAGTCTCAAACTAAGCATAGCTTGTAATATGGGAACTAGATTACGGATAGAATACTTAAATACTTTTGTTAATACATACGTACTATATGATACAACACCCAAACACAGAACAAACATCTATTTTCACCACACAAATGTTTGTCCTGGGTGGGAATCGAACAACCTACAACTTAGAAGACAGAGTTACTAGCAACTGAGCTATGAGGCTTGTTAATTAATTAAATTGTAATACTAATTAAGAAAAATACATGCATACACATACAAACAACAAAATCATCATAGATAGTATGCACACACATACAAACACACATAATATCGCCATAGATAGTAAGCACACACATACAAACACACACAATACCGCCATAGATAGTAAGCACACACATACAAACACACACAATAGCGCCATAGATATTAAGCACACACATACAAACACACACAATAGCGCCATAGATAGTAAGCACACACATACAAACACACATAATATCGCCATAGATAGTAAGCACACACATACAAACACACATAATATCGCCATAGATAGTAAGCACACACATACAAACACACATAATATCGCCATAGATAGAAAGCACACACATACAAACACACAATATTGCCATAGATAGTAAGCACACACATACAAACACACACAATATCGCCATAGATAGTAAGCACACACATACAAACACACACAATAGCGCCATAGATAGTAAGCACACACATACAAACACACATAATATCGCCATAGATAGTAAGCACACACATACAAACACACATAATATCGCCATAGATAGAAAGCACACACATACAAACACACAATATTGCCATAGATAGTAAGCACACACATACAAACACACACAATATCGCCATAGATAGTAAGACACAAGTCGATGATCCGCCCCCATATCGTATTCCAGACAATACTTCACGGCGAAGCGGCAGCACGCGGCGTGGGAGCACGAAGCGAAGATGAAGATCCTCAGCATGGAGCTGCGGCAGAAGGAGGAGATGTTCTCGCTGCAGAAGCAGCTGTTCCTCATCGAGCTGCGGCTCAAGATGGACTTCCTGGAGAAGGCCAATGCCAAGTGATGTAAGACGCCTTATTTCAAAACCTTATTTAAAGTAAAAACTCTTTAGGCGAGTTGAGTACTTTTTTAAGTGAATACTTCTTTAGGCGCGTTGTGTACTTTTTGAAGTTAATACTTATTTGGGCGCGTTGTGTACTTTTTGAAGTGAAAACTTCTTTAGGCGCGTTGCTTGCGCGCATTTTAGGTGAAAAAATATCATGAAACTCACGTCATCGTCACCGAACGGTTTCCATGAGCTATACAGGTTAATTTTTTGAGAAACTTAGTAGAAACTTTTGATCCTTATAAGAAGCAGGATCGATTGGCATCAAAAAAACTGTGTGTAAAATGTCATTTTTCTTGATGACTGTACATTTGATCCAAAATCTGAGAATGCAGTTCAGAATATCTTGAATATTTATGGATAGTCTCCTAAAAACGTTTTCCTGTAACTAAAACGGTTAAGGTATCTGCCCTTGTTGTGTTTCGGCATTCAGAGGTAAGATAGCCAGTTTCTCAGTCTGTTGAGGATTCCGAAGTGCGCTTCCAATTTTCCAAAATTCGGCCTTATCACTTGTTACCAGGTGAGATGAAGGCCAAGCGCTTCCCCGTCGTAATAAAAAATAGGTATTTATTAGAGCATTTATTATTTCCAGATGTGTAATCCCAGCAAAGCTGATCGATTCAACGTCGCAAGGACACGTGACACAAAACGTAGTAGTACATCGCCTAACTCCATTCTAGTTATATCGTGCCATCTTAATGTAGTCACCGAGTAATGTTCATTAGCTATTGCCCGCTTCACCGACGTGCACACGTCTGATACACGCCCACACGAAACCAACAACCGAAGACTCTCAGCTCAGTTGGTAGCAGCTCTTCCATCTGCGCGTAGGTAGTGGGTTCGAATCCCACGCGGGTTTTTATTTTTTTTGTACCACGGAGAAACTTTTTGCCTTATTCTGATCTGGTTTCAAGATATGATGTGGTGAATCGTGTTTTAAAATGTTTAATCTTAATTTTTGTTCAAATTAGCAAAACAATTATGATTCTTAATTATTAAAAAAGTGTTAATATAAGAGTGCTTTTGTCGGTGAATCGGGTGTAATACAGGGCATTCAAGATGAAACTGATATATATATATATATATATATATATATATATATATAGATAGACAAAGTGACAGACAGACATTGTCACTTATAATTTCAAACAATATTTGTTACGAATTTCCTGGTATGGGATTTTCTGACAAATAATAAAAATGATCGATCAAATCAATGCCATCTATCGGACTATCCACAAACTAAATATAAAATTAATCTAAAAAATTGAGATGTCAGAAGATCCCTGATATCATGAAACGTTTCTTAATTATTTCTTAGCTATTATCAAAATCGCTAGGCTTAATATGATTACGCCTGGCGGCCGTATTAATATATTTTTGCTTTATAAAAGTCGCCATACCATTGTGATTAAGATATATGTTATTTTTGTATTAATTTTTCGCTTTTTGTATTATATTTTATTTACGCTGTCCAATTTACTGGCCATTACATATTTTACACTTCAGTGTAAAAAAAAAACAAATACGTAAGTATGTTATTATATTCGTTTGCATAAATATGTTAAAAAAACGAGATAAATTTTCTTGCAGCATAATGTATTTTATGATAGATTCTTAAATCGATTGGCCCAGTTTTTTGGACAGCAATATCGCTTAAGTTGAAACGAAGTTATTTTCTTAGTATTATTTCAATCACGGCAGCTTTATACATTAGACTAAGCAAATAATGATTGGGTTCGGACACTCAACTGCCAAAATATTGTGAGTATTTGTAGTACTTAGTCAAGCCACAGGCAACATACCTAAATGGTGCAATATTAATATAACAAGAGCAAACTTAACTATATTTGTGATTTACAGGGTGAATAATTGAACCTGGACATGTTTAATTTTATCTTGACGACAGCTGTTACATAGAAATGGTTGATTTTTTTGTTCTCAGGGGGTTTTTTTTTAGTTTTTACGCTTGGCCTTAATCTCAACTGGCTGTAGTTTAGTTATGATAATGTTACCTAGTATATCCGGAACCCTTATAATATGATAATTATTTATACGATTTTGGTACTTTCTGACTAGACACCTGCATAAAGCCGACTAAATAGATTGAATAGAAGAATTTAATAAAATATCGCTTTATTTTTCTCAAAATCGTACAATACAAACATTATATAAAAAAAATATGTCCTGTAATATTTATATTAGGTAACAAAACGTATAATTCTTCCGTGACTAAACATTCTGCCATAAATACTTAGTTTCCTTGAGTAAATTTGACCATGTGACTATGGAAGTATAGTATCTTTATCTTTATAAGTACAGTAATAAATCGCCTTCTAACGAAAGACGATTTCTTCCAGGTAACTTTAGTAGGAGAAACGGAGAGCAATAACATTACAGATGGTAGCGTACATATTAAATAAATAAAGTTAACAGGGGAAATAAAATCTGTCGTGCAACTTTTTCATATCTGTAAATTCAAGAAATTTGTCAGACAGTTTCTCCAGACAAAGTAACATTAGCTGATGTTACCTAATGTCCAGTCTTCTTTGATCACCCTGTATTTATATACAGGTCACAAGTAATTCATTTACAATGTTATTAAACTATCCAGTACCTTTTCAGTGCAGCTGTAGACGTAACATTTGGGCGATAGACGAGTTTAGTGGTCAAGCCAGTAACTAGACCCACTGCCTTGTGAGTGACTTGATTCGGATCTTTTAGTATTAATAATTAACTGTTTTGGAACCGCCAATTCCTTTTAGCAGATGAGGGGCATTACTTAGTGAAGTTTAATGAAAAACACCAAATTAAGTGCATAGTATCTGCCTACCCCTCTGGAATACAGGCGTGAGTCTATGTTTGAATGTATTTAAAATACTATTGCCAAGCTCAGTACAATTTTTGGGACAATAATATCTTAGAACATTAAGGTTCGCTCTATTTCACTTTTCATCGTTATTACAACAAAAGTCTTAAAAATACTTTTGACATATTCAGTGTCATTTTTATAATATGTATGTCACATAACTCAACATTTTAGGAATTCAACTTTCTGATCCTAAAGGCATTTGATTATCTAATGGTAGGACTTTGTGACTCCAAATAGTTGAATTACTTTGACCACTTAAAGATTATCAATGATTTATCAACCTAGATCCCATATATATAGAGCTTATCATAAATGGAGCTTTGCTTTGTATGGGGCTAGATGGCGCTGTGTTAAATGGCTCATATTAATAAATCACCTCATCTGATAAAATAAAATGGCCGGTCATAAATTGTGTTTTGGGAGAAAATCTTATGAATCGTGTCGAAATTTATTAAATAACTAAATATTTCACTGTGAAAATATAAAAGAATTAGCAAAAGGCAGAGTACCTAGTCTCTTGTAGTGTTTTGCGATTTAGTGCAGTTGTTATAAAGTTGTTATTATTATATTTCTTGTGTTAAAAGACCGTACAGTGTCGATGGGAATTTAAAAATATAAATAAATACTTTTTCTATCGACACAGCAATTTATTTGGTTGTAAATATATGATTATTTTATTAATTTTCAACGCAGTGTATAGTGATGTTTTGCATCTAGATGAATTTTTATACAACAATAATTGGAGGACAAGCAAGGTCCTGATGTTAACCATCTCTTGCAACAAAGCCTTACTGCGTAGGTCACATCCTGAGTTTGATAGCACGCTTGTTATCAAACTATATCAAGAGTGCTCAAGACACTGGCTGCGTCGCCACGCTGACTAGCAAGGCTAATCCGCTGGCCTAAATAAATTGAAATTATAAGTGGAAATAATTTTGATTCTAATGTGAAAAGATCTTATATTTGTGTTGAAAATGTTGTATGCGTTTGATTTATATATCATTTGGATATAGCTATTCTTAACGCGATACTGGTTTTTAATTTTAACCGACATCCAAAAACGGGGATGTGTTTTATTATGACTTTATAGCACCTGTATTAAATAGCCAAGTCAGCGACGTGCCAAGAAAACCATTGTTGTAATAAGAAATAATAATAGTTGCTACATAAATAAGCGTATACATGATATATTAGATTCTTTTTAGAGAATATGAAAATATACGTAAAGATTTTGAGATAAAACATGATATTATTAGTAAATTTAGATTTTATCGCGAATGTGACAAACGTGTCTTCAAACTGGTTTGCATTATTTTATTTCATGTATTACTAATATATGAGGCAGTAAAATTAATAGTAACGGACTCACGACTTTCCCCCCTTCGAGGACGCAAGAGGTATATTTGATAATTTAATTTGAAAAGGCCCCAATACATTAAAAACAATGTAACAAAACTTTTCACTTATTGTATGGAAACAAACGTAAATTGTTGTTCATTTCTAGTTTGCATTGTTTTGCTTATTACAAAAACACAATTGAAACCTAAGCTATATTAGAGCGATAATTTTGGTTTGCAGCCTAAATTATCGTTATCCAATTATATCTACAAAACTAATTTTGCATTGTACGCATTTCAAAATTGTTTTTTGTACGGGAAAGCGGTATCACTGGGCCTTTGTAAGAGGTCTCTTTGACCTCAGAACTCTGACTAACTCTACTTTTAAGGGGTCTTTTTGAACCCCGAAAATTGTGTAACGGTTTGAAGACATTAACTTAAAATTATAACGTTAGACAAGATATAATGGTAAAAGTACAAAAGTTTAGAAAGAATACCTCAGTAACAGTGTATAATATTAATAATAGACTTTAAATAGTAATAAAGATATTAGTATGAATTTTGTAAAAGGGTCTTACACCTTTTTCATTTTTATTTTTGCTGTCTAGAAAATAAAAATGGCGGATTCTTAGAAACCTATGTAATTCTAAACTCATTGAATTTGACTATACATTTATAAAAATCTACAAAAAATGTGCCTGTGCTTATCCGATATAGGTACTTAGGTTTTCTAAGTAATTCTCCCAAGTTTTTGCGAGATTATGCTCAAAACTGGCAAGATTGTGGGGTGTAGGTACCCGAAAGATGGCAATACTTTTTAAAAGCAATGATTTGTGATGTGTAGGTATTTACGATCTCAATCAAATAACCTTCGATTTCGAAAATCCGTGTATTCTTTTATTCCTTTGAAGAATTAAGTTAATCTGATCAAATTGGCTATTTAAATAAAGAATTTATTTTCTGTTATGTTGAATTTTATTCAAATAGCATTTAATAGGGAAGGTCCATAAATAACGGTAAAGAAAAAGCTTAGGACCCGAGACTTGGGAAATAATTAGGTAAGATACAGCGTTAATGCTATCCCACTTACTCTAGTTGATTTTGTATATCTTTGTACCTACTCTTTCTAACACAATGCACGTATTAAAGTTATGTCGAAGTTGGAAGCGCACTTCACTCAACTTTCTCAACAGACTGACGTACTAATGGCGAATTGTTATTACGGCGACAGACTTACACAATACCCACAATATTGTTCTCTCCTGGGAATCGAACCCGGGACCACTGGATCTGATACCGGTAGTCGAACCACTAGACCAGAGAGGTCGTCCTTTAAGTCTGGAGGAAGGAAAGAACCGGGATTGCTAGGATTTGGAAGCCGGCCCGCAAAATTGCAGGTGCGTTCGTTTCTATACGTTTTTGCACCGTACCTTGGTTGGTTTTAGCAAAATAATTGATCTTATTTCAATTATTTTGCTAGTTAACAGGACCCTCGATAGGATCATTCAGCCGTAAGCCATTTTAGTGGCGAAATCATTATAATAAAACGAAACATTACGCAAAATCTTATTTTCGAAGCTCTAAGATTGAGAGTCGCGCTGATAGGCTCATATGTCTCAGATGTCATATGTATCAATCGCTTGTTGAGGCCAATTTGCAGAGCCTACATAGGCGGCGGGTTGCCAGGCTGTCTGTTCTATAAATTCCACTTCGGCAAGTGTGCGCACGATATCTTCGAACTCATCCCTTCCCCTTTCCCCCACCGGACTACCAGACGTACGGCGCTACCCGCACCTTGTAAATGTTCCAGTGTGCCGAACACATCGTTTCGCCTCTACCTTTATCATAAATTTGTCTGTTTGTCCGCATGTGTACTTTGAGTATTCAAGTCCAGAATAAATAGGTTCCTTTTAGGCAAGCGTGCTCCATCTTTGGAGACAACTCGCTGCGTTCTATAAAACACACACGTTGTGTTCTTCATAGACCAACTAGCTCAGCACCCAACGAGTTAGAAATATTGACATAACAGACAATACGGTAATCTATGCGATCACATTTTTTTCCATTCTTTCAGCTTAGTGGACACTAACAGCCTGAATAAAACTCCATCTATCGTAGAGTAGCGGTAGTTTACAACAGCGACATCTAGCCCATGTGATTAAAAGTATGAGTAGTTTTAAAATTTCTTGATAGATGGCGCTACTCATTTATTTGTTTACATCTTGCAAATTTTGTCTAATAGATAAATAATCTAATAGATAAATAATTTATTGTTTCCCCTTATCTGAGTAAAACAAAATGCATGAGATTTACTTTACACATTAGTTGGTGGGTCCGTCACATCAGTAAATCATGAGCTCCAACTCCATCGACTTCTCAACAGAACAACAAATTGTACTAAACCTACCTTTCCAGTACTGAATTCAGTACATATCATATACACCTCATAATTTTCAGTAAATGGCTACAGAGATCAGAACAATAACTGAATGAAAAACATCGCACACAATAAATAAGCTTTTATATTTCTTTAAGCTTGCAAAGCCGCGAGCCGCTTTTTCAGATCGAGTAGAATGTTGACCTCGGGTTGCCAAACCGCCTTGTCCTTGGTGCTCGCCTTCAGATTTCTTACTTTTTCACCCTAGAAATATAAAATACATTAGATTAGGTATACCAAAGTAACATTATTATATCGAGTAAACTATATCTAATTGTTTTTTTTTAGTAAATGATTGAATGACCACCGCAATGGTATCACATTAGGGTTCGCTGATATTCTTGCCGTATGTCATTCCGCAGGGTAGCTTTCTTTAGTAATGTAAGGTATACACGAAGAAAGGATTTCAGCAAATTCCCACGAGATGAAGAGGACAGACAAAATTCATAAAATGGTGCTGGTAAAAAAAAATCTTTAAAAACAAAAATGTATTAACATTTTCGGCACGCCTTAGTTCACAGAAAACTGGGCGCTTCCAATGCTAAAGCATTATACCCCCGATAGTACGCAGTTGGCTAAACTTATAAAAGTTCCCAACGGGATGCGGGGGAAACCACAAAGATATGCTGCCGAGGATACGAACCCACGACCTTCAGATTATAAGGCGAGTGGTACCGCCACTCGACCAAATTTGCTGTTACAGTTGTTACGAAAATGGTGAGTAGCATGTTATGAAAACTTAGTAGTACCACTCTCGGATACAATATAAACCTAATTTGTCGTTCAATTCAAAATGGCAAGTCCGATCCGCAATTTTTAATGAATATGTATGAAAAATAACTGTCCCAAACACACTCTTTCGCATATATTTCGATTCTAATATCATATATCTAAAATATGGCGGTCGCAGCTAAGAATCGACCCCTACAACTCAACCCACGGATGTCGTAAAAGTCGACCAAGGAATATCACCAGAACAAGGGCAGCAGCTTTTTGTGAATTATTTACACATTTACTGCGCTCACCAATCACCGATCAACCAATCTAATAAAGCGTGGTGATTACGCCTTTACCCTTCTGTATTTGTCTTCTGTGTTTGGGTGTTGTATCATATAGTACGTATCATATAGAACAAACATCTATATTCATCACACAAACGTTTGTCCCGGGTGGGAATCGAACCAACAGCCTACAGCGCAGAAGGCAGAGTTACTACCAACTGAGCTATGAGGCTTGTTTATGCATAATGTTTTCTGTTTGACATAATGTGCTACATTTTATCCGGGTACCTTTCAAAAACTTGGCGAATCCACTTTTTACTGAGAATTTTCCGCTTTCTAAACATTTCGATCACCACGAAGCCAGTAAGAGCTCTCACCTGTTCAGCAATAGCCTTCTCCAATGTGTCTTTGCTTTCGGCGGGAACTTGTGCGCTGACACTTCCGGCGAGACGTTTCTTGAGAGCAAGCAGTTTGTCGACTTCCGGTTGCCACAGCGACTTGTCTTTCGTCGACGACTTCAGTTGACGCACTTTGTCACCCTGAAATTATTAAAAAAAAGATATTCAAAATTAAATAATAGGCTTCTATGAATTATTCTAGTCAAGTAGATGGTGGTTATGGCAAAACTATTCACTTTTGGAGGCGATTCATATCTAAATACATAAACTGTCGTATACTTGACTGACCGATGATCAACGCACAGAGCTAATTAGATGTCATTTATACTATTTTTTTTAGGGCAGGTTAAACATTTTAGAGTATGCATGCACTAGGGAAGTATTTTTGTAAATTCTCACGGGATGACGGGAAGTGGGAACGGAATCCCAGGTGATAGTTCAATATATAGCTTCACGTGTATCTTATCTAAATCATTTTATATGTATTCTTCATTGTAAGGTTTATATTTCTATGGGCCGTAGTATAAGTTTTATAAGATCTGTAACTTTTCTATTGTTGCCGGAATTAAACGATTATTATTATTATTATTAATATGATTTTCGATGTATACCTGCGCAGCGATAGCTAACTCTAGATCCTTAGCAGACATCCCGTTAGCACCGGCTTGACTTCCGGCCGCCTGAGCCTGTGCTGACGTCAGTTCCTTCTTCAAAGCAAGAAGTCTGTCCACTTCCGGTTGCCACACCGACTTGTCTTTCGTCGACGACTTCAGTTGACGCACTTTGTCACCCTGAAATTATTAAAAAAAAGATATTCAAAATTAAATAATAGGCTTCTATGAATTATTCTAGTCAAGTAGATGGTGGTTATGGCAAAACTATTCACTTTTGGAGGCGATTCATATCTAAATACATAAACTGTCGTATACTTGACTGACCGATGATCAACGCACAGAGCTAATTAGATGTCATTTATACTATTTTTTTTAGGGCAGGTTAAACATTTTAGAGTATGCATGCACTAGGGAAGTATTTTTGTAAATTCTCACGGGATGACGGGAAGTGGGAACGGAATCCCAGGTGATAGTTCAATATATAGCTTCACGTGTATCTTATCTAAATCATTTTATATGTATTCTTCATTGTAAGGTTTATATTTCTATGGGCCGTAGTATAAGTTTTATAAGATCTGTAACTTTTCTATTGTTGCCGGAATTAAACGATTATTATTATTATTATTAATATGATTTTCGATGTATACCTGCGCAGCGATAGCTAACTCTAGATCCTTAGCAGACATCCCGTTAGCACCGGCTTGACTTCCGGCCGCCTGAGCCTGTGCTGACGTCAGTTCCTTCTTCAAAGCAAGAAGTCTGTCCACTTCCGGTTGCCACACCGACTTGTCTTTGGTTGAAGATTTCAATTGACGCACTTTATCGCCCTGAAAATGTAATAATTACTACTTTATATTTAGTTAATAATTTCGCGTTTAGCGAGAAAACGTTAAATTAGAATACTGGTTTATTGAACCAGTGGTGTTGCCCGGATGGACTTCACGTATAAGCGTATCAGCCCGACCGTTTTTCGTCGATTTTGGTGACCGATTTGCAACTTAAATTGGCGAAAAGCCTTTATTTTAACGGGATATTATAAATATGGCCTACGACCACCCTGAAAGTCTATTCTATTAGCACAGTTGAGTAACCTATAGAGCCTTTTTTTATTAATGATAGCCAAACACGTGACCACCAACTCACTTGATAATAAGAGGTGATGTGACCTAAGATGGAGCTTGTCTACGAGAATGTTATCTCTGGACTTGTAGACTCCAAGATTGTACTCGTGTGGAAAAACAGACGAAGGCAAGGAGTTCCATTCCTTGCCAGTATTAATGATAAAGGTAGAGATGAAACGATGTGCTGGGCACAATGGAACATTTACAAGGTACGGGTTATAGCGCTGTATGTCTGTCAGTCCGGTGGTGGAAAGGGGATGGAGGGATAAGGTCGAAGAAACACAGACAACCTCGCAGCCCACCGTCTGATCTAGGCTTTTTTTTATTATACGACGGGGAAGCGCTTGGCCTTCACCTCACCTGGTTACAAGTTGAGATAAGGCCGAAGGTGGAGGCGCACTTCACCTGGAATCCTCAACAAACTGAGGAATTTTAAAAAAAGGCTCTGCTTATTAGCCTCAACGAGCGAATACCTAAGTCTAGCAGCACGACGTCCGTTTGTAACGGTCCTTAGTAAAACGACTGCTTCCTTTGTACATAGTTAGTTAGTTACTTATAATTTGAAATGTGAATAAATATATTCTATCATATCTCATATTGATGAAAAAAATACGGACAAGTTACTACCTGCTATAAACTTTACCGCCATATAATATAAGTATAAATATAATATATACCTGCGCAGCTATAGCCGCTTCCAAATCATTCACAGATGAAACATGAGTTGACTTGACTTCCGGCTTCTTTTCTTGTTTCTGTGCTGACGTCAGTTCCTTCTTCAGAGCGAGCAGTTTCTCGACTTCCGGTTGCCACGCCGCCTTGTCTTTGGTCGACGATTTCAGCTGACGCACTTTTTCACCCTGAGATATGATGAAAAGTTATTTATTAAGGCGAAGTGGGACCGTGGATGCGTAGGTGGCCGGCCCGAGCGCAATTTCGCTGGACGTTTTATTTATGTATGTTTTATGCTACAAAATAATACTCTTTCGCAATAAAATCAAACCGTAATCGTCTTAGGTATTTATTATGGAGCACGTAGACGAAAATTCATTGAAACATGTTAAATAACTAGCAAATTAACCTGCTTTTTCCGAAGAAGTATCTATCTATATATATGTGATAAACATAGTTATGATACTAGAAATAAGAATAAACTCGCTGTTCCCACAACTAGGCTCCATAAGTTTAATAAATCGTTCATAGGGCGAACTGTACGCTTTTATAATAAATTGCCAAGTGATGTGCTAAGCTTGTCAAATAATAAATTCAAAAATGTTGTACAACACAAGCTATCCAGAAAAGCTTACTATAAAATTTCAGATTACCTGGAAGATCAGAAAACCTGGCATTTAAAAAATGAATTTGCTGCAGTGAATAAATTGTAATTAGTATTAGATAATTTTAAGCTATTGTAATGGATCATAAAAAAAAACTAGCCGAACAGGCGGTAGATTTGACGTTTCAAAGTGATCCTAAAAAATCTTACTGAATAAATTTTCTAAAAATGAAGATTTAGAGCAAATACGAGCCAAGCCATTTTTGTAACAAAGTCCTAAAATGCAGAGATATCGCGAATTCAATAAAACATACTACAAAAAAAAACAATAAAAAAAAACATGGTGACTATCGCGAACCCCTACAGCTTTGGTCGATGGTCTGTCCAGCAGTGGACACTATGGCTGTTGATGTGTACCTATTGTATATAGATTCCAAACCGTTAATAACTCACCTGCGCTGAGATGGACGCTTCTAAATCTGCTATAGACTTGCCTCCTTTCTCCTGCAAAGGCAGATATATATTTTTTATTAATTATTTATTTATTTCATATAAGTAACCATTACAATCTTATTATAATCCATAATAAGAGCTGTGTGGTCAGGTAGGTATGTGTTCGCTTTCCGATCTGAAGGGTGTGGGTTATTTTTTTATTACTGTACGACACGTACACGATACGTAGATAGATAGATAACTCTTTATGGTTCACCACTTACATAAAAACATAACAAAACACTGATAAAACAAAACTTAATCTAAGCGACACTGGTAAAACAATTGAGCGGCCTTATCGCTGAAAGCGATCTCTTCCAGGCAACCGTTGAATGGACAGAGAAGACAACGGCTTCAAGGACGGCATTTGCTTGGCCTTCATCTCACCTAATTCAAAACCTAATACAGATTTTTTTATTACAGGACATTATTTTCACACAGCGCCACCTAGCCCCCAAACTAAGCAAAGCTTGTTAAATGGGAACTAGATTACGGATAGAATATTTATATTTATTTTTGTTCGTACTCTATGATACAACACCCAAACACAGAACAAACATGTATACAAGGTGGAACAGAATATGTGTACTAAGCAGTGGGGGGGCTTTTCGGACCAGGAAAAGTATTTGTTGTGGTGGGGAGATAATAGTGAATTCCCATTTTCAGTTTCCCATACAAATCTTTTCATTTTCTGAATGACAATAAATAGTGACGACCCTATTCCTTTACCGCACTATGCATGTAGGTAGGTAGGTATCAGTTGGTGCAATTGTCTGTGTCAAAGAGTATTAAGGACAGATGAACCAATTTTAGTGAGAACTTGGAGTCATCTCGTGAAAGTAGGTTATTAGATAGAACATACACATTGATAAATTACATAAGCACCTACAGTTACAAAAAGACGATAAATACGATATTGGACGAACAAAAGTACATTATAGGAACGATTATTTTGTATTTTAGCTAACAGATAGATAACAAATTTTAGCTAACAGATACAATTCTTATTGATTTGACAAATTAAACCTTCTAGGAATGGATTGTCTCATTAGCAGCCCAGGCTTTTCGACGATTTTCCTCTGTTAGTGAAAGCGCTTTTCGTTCTTTGTGATTGTGACTTTCTGCTATGTTGCCTCATCTGTCTAGAGCTGAGGTCATTGACGCGAGTCAAGAAACAGCTGATTTTAGGGTAGTCTCAACTCAAAAAACCAGCTGTTGGTGTCAGAATTTTGATCATGTTTTACCAAAAACTTAGAACCAAAATTCAAAAAGTCGTGTTCCACGAGTCGGGTCGGATAACCCCGTTTCGGCATAGTACACATATTCTGTTACAGGTTGTATTCACCACACAATTGTTTGTCCCAGATGGGAATCGAACACAACCTACGAGCTACGAGGCTAGCTACCTTGTTGGCCCGATCACTTTGCGTGCCGGCGTACTTGGCTCTGAGGACGTCGAGAGAGCTCTGCTCTATCTTCGTGAAGAGAGGCGCCGGCTTGCCGATCACGTGACCACGCGGCAAGTACGCCACGAACGACGGCGAACTGAAATACATCATTATATTATATGACAAAATAAGTTTTTTTTTTATTGTACGACGGGGAAGCGTTTGGCCTTCATCTCTTTTAGTTACAAGTTGTGATAAGGCCGAAGGTGGAGGCGCACTTCACCCGGATTCCTCAACTAACCGAGGAACTGGCTACCTTACCTTTTAATGCCGGAACACAACAATTTTAGAATTATTACGGCGACAGAATCAAGCAAGATGGTGGTAGCCACGCTGCCGTAAACAAAATTGTACCACCAAACAAACCAAGCACACTATTGCTCGTGGGGTTCGAACCGGGGAGCTCTGGATCTGAAATCGGTGGGTCGAACCACTACACCACAGAGGAGGTTAAAGCTGCATTTGAATTAGAAAGATAGCTCACGTGGCATTGATCCGGAGTCGGTCTGCGTGTACCCCGAGCTGTCCCCCGAGGGAGCGGCTGGTGTCCGGCATGAAGGGGGCGAGAAGCGTGCACAGCAGCGCCACCAGCTGGCAGCACACACCGATCGCGTTCGCTCCACGGACCCTGGAATCGACAGGTGCATTGTCTTTTTGAAGCTCTCGCGATTACAACACGTTGCTTTACAACACGTTACACGATATTCGAAAAACGGGATCCTAGATGTATTAAAAAAAAAAAAAACCAGTAACTACACCTCAACCAAATAAATATACTTACTTGTCATTTTGATTTGAAAAACGTAATTCTAGATGTATTAAAAAAAAAGAAGAAATAAAACAAGTTACTACCCCCAACCAAATAAATATAGGTTGTTATTTTGACTAGAAAAACGGGATCCTAGATGTATTAAAAAAAAACTAGTAACTACCCCAAACCAAATAAATATACTTGTTATTTTGATTCGAAATACGCCATGGTCGCGAGCAGACATTGTCGGGATAAATATAGGTAAAACACGCGATAAATACCCGTATTTCGAATCAAAATAACATGTATATTCATTTGGTTGAGGGTAGTTACTAGTTTTTTTTTTTAATAAATCTAGTTTTCAGAACAATAAAGCAGACCACCTGACATTAAGTGCATGTCTTAACTATAACAATGCCTTACTGCGTAGGATAGATATAGTCTACACGGCACTGCATTGCGCCCGTCAACTTAAGGCATTAAGGTGTTTAGCATCGTGTGCCTGTAATTTCACCCGCGACCATACCCCAAACTGGAATACAGCAATGCTTGGCGGCTGAAATGGGTATAGTAAGAGTAGTAGTAGGACTTTGGTCAAGTCCGCCTGGCTTGCCACTTTTACCAGGAGTTTGAACTCACTTTATGTGGGTCAATTTCATTCCATCATCAACCATTGTGTGTATGTTTGTGGCAATGTTTGTGACGGTATAACTCTCGAACGCGTTTTCCGATTTTAATGAAATTTAAACTGTAAAGAGATAACGTATATATAAAGTTATTGTCGCGGGGGATTTTTTACAACTAGGGTAGTTTTTGAGATACTGGGAAGGAGGAAATACAACAGCTGATTCCTCAGTTTGTTGAGGATTCCGGGTGAAGTGCGTCTCCACTTTCAAAAAAAAAATCGCTCATGTCTTTATCATATACGTATGTATTACAAAAAAAAAATGTATTAATTATCTTGTTAGAGTTGTTTTTTTTTTATTGAACAGAAGATTGGCAGCAGCTTTATTCTGTATACTACCCAACACATTTACTCGGATCACCAATCTGTATGCCAAGCGTGGTGATTACAGCTAAACCCTCAAATTTTGGAGGAGGCTCTGTCTTGTTGTGGACACTGATGGGCTGTTGATCTTCCCATATTACAAGCTTTGCTTAGATTGGGGCCAGATGGCGCTGTTTGAAATGAATGTCCTGTAATAATGAGTTGAATAAACCGTTTTTATCACATTTTACCTACTTTTTTTAGAATTATTTTCATTATTTAGGTTGCCTATCTCATTTTTATCATTCAATATCCAATATTACATATATTGTTTACCAAATCTGTATCGACCTATTATATATATATTATATTGTATATATTATATATATATATATATATATATATATATATATATATATATATATATATATATTGTATCAATTCTACAACTATACGTAAAAACCTTTTATTGGCCTTCTGTGTTCTAATATTGTATCTATTTGTTTTATGTGCTGTTGGATTTTCTATAAATATGTAAACAAATAAAAAAATAAATATATATACATATATATAAACAAAGACATTTATTCAATAAAAAGTACAATTAAACTAACTATGTACAAAGGAATCAGTCAGATTACCTTTGGACCGTTACAAACGGCCTATGGGTAACTCAATTGTTCCAGACGGAAGTGCCCAAGACACTGGCTGCATTGCCACGCTGAATAGCTATGCTAATTCGCTGGCCTAAATAAAGAGCCATGAGTCATGTCGCCTCAATCAAAAGCCCGCAATATTTTTGAAAACCCGGAGGGCACAAGGTCTCCATCCCAAAAGGCTCAAATAGGTAAGCTCTGTCGAGACCACTATATTTGCGATTTATATATATATAAATAAAAGGTAACACTAACTTGTCCTCATCGGTTCCCTTCAGTAGAACCCAAGGCTGTTCGCTTTGCATGTGTTGGTTTCCACGTTTGGATATCGACAGGACTTGCCGCAACGCCTCGCGCAGCCTACCCTTTTCCATGTGGTTCACGTACGCTGAAAATTAACATCAATCTTAGGTGAACGGATATCACACGCCTCACTGCGAAAATAGGCTTAGTTTAAGTCCGCCTGGCTAGCTACCACCATCTTACCTAATTCTGTCGCCATAATAACAATTCTAAAATTGTTGTGTTCCGGCATTCAGAGGTAAGATAGCCAGTTCCTCAGTTTGTTGAGGATTCCGAAGTGCGCCTCCATCTTCGGTAGCTAGGCGGACTTAACCAAAGTCCTACCACCAATCAAACCAAGCACAATATTGTACACTCCCTGGGAATCGAACCCGGGACCTCTTGATCTGGATATAATTTAGAACATGGTTAAGGTAAGAACATAGGCTACTTTGTATCCTATCTGGTTTTATTTTGAAAATTAAACGAACCCCAAAAAATGTAGCCAACACTTGTCTTATATTTATATATATTTATATTTTGTGTTATATTATTAACAAGCCTCACAGCTCAGTTGGTAGTAGCTCTGCCTTTTGCGCTGTAGGTTGTGGGTTCGATTCCCACCCAGGACAAACATTTATGTGATGAATATAGATCTTTGTTCTGTGTTTGGGTGTTGTATTGTATGATAAGTATGTATTCACAAAAAAAAAAGTATTTATGTATTCTATCCGTAATCTAGTTCCCGTATCACAAGCTACGCTTAGTTTGGGGCTAGATGGCGCTGTGTGAAATTAGTATCCTGTAATATTTATATAGTTTACCTATGACGTCCCTGTTGATGAGTGCTATGAGCGCGGCGTCGGGGGTAGTCAGCACCACGTCCGGGACGACGCTTTTGAAGGCACTCGCGCAGAAACTCAACGAGCGGTGACAGAAGTTACCGAGGTTATTCAGCAGCTCGGAGTTATTTCTAAAAATATATTGCTTATCTGTATAATATGTTGTGGTGCATCTTCCTATTCGTTCCTCCGACCATAATACAGCACGATGCCGGTTTAAAATGGCCGCGGCAGTGCCGCCCCCTGTTGGAGCAGTCAGTCAGTCAAAAACTACCGTGACGTGCAGACTCATATATGCAGCCAGCCAATCAAAATACAGTCCACTCATATGTTTGGGCAAGAAACATTGCCCAAACATAATTTGGCGAGACCACTTATTATATATATATGTGTGTGTGTGTGTGTGTGTGTGTGTGTGTGTGTGTGTGTGTGTGTGTGTGTGCGTGTGTGTATTGTACATATTTTTATTTTATTGTAAAGGGATAGCCTTCTTGGCCTTCATCTCACCTGGCCGAAGGTGGAGGCGCACTTCACCCGAAATCCTCAATAAACTGAGGTACTGGCCTCTAAATGCAAGAACGCAACATTTTTTTATGAATTGTTATTAGGTGTTATTTCTAATTGGGTTGTATCATACATTACGTATGTATTTACAAAATAATTAAAATTATGCCTTCATCTCACGTGTCAAGTTATAAGGCCGAGGGTCGGGCTTTTTTTTTCGGAAAGTTTTTTTAACAGAATCACAGATGAAGACATATGGGACAGACAGACAGACGCGCGATCCTATAAGGGGTCCGTTTTTCCATACTTTTGAGGTATCGATTTTTCCAGGAATTTTCCCTAACCTCAGATCCTGACCTGATGACGATGGGACCACCTGTGAAGTATAGAAAAAAATCCCTTGCAAAGAAAAAAAAAACATTTTCCAAATCAGCCCAGTCCAGACGTCTTCGAGCAATCGCGTAACAAACATAACACATAAAAAAACCTCTTTATTATGAAGTCTGTTTTTTTTATTATACTAGGAGACTTGGCAAGTAGCGCACCTGGTATTAAGTGTACTCTTGCCTATGACAAAGCTTTTAAGTGTCACTCAAGCTATAATTTTGATTTTTAAATTTAATGTACAACCTAGATCAAGTGTTTTTTGAGATAAATAAATTATTATTATTATTATTATTAAAGCCTTACTGCGTAGGTCACATCCACAAGGAACATAGCCTACACGGCACTGCATTGCGCCCGTCAACTCGAGGCATAAAGGTGTTGAGCCTCGCGTACCCGTATTTTCACCAGCAACCATACCCTTCAAACCGAAACACAGCAATGCTGCTTGGCGGCTGAAATAAGTATGGTGGTAGTGATTCTCCGGACGAGCCCTTTCACTAGGGGCTTCTACTGCTCTATAAAATGAAGTCCGTTAAAAATATATACCTGGTGCCCAACTCGGTCCAACTGAAGCTAGAATCGGAAGTCTCCGGCCGGATGCTGGCGAGATAGAACCTCCACACGTCAGAAGGGATGCCCGTATCCTGTTACATTAAAAAAAACAAAAGTTTTATTTTATTTTCGTTTTTTTTTTTTATTGTCCGACGAGGAAGCGCTTGGCCTTCATCTCACCTGGTAACAAGTTACGATAAGGCCGAAGTTGGAAGCGCACTTCACCCGGAGTCCTCAACAAACTGAGGAACTGGCTATCTTACCTCTAAATGCCGGAACACAACAATTTTAGAATTGTTATTATGGCGACAGAATTAGGTAAGATGGTGGTAGCTAGGCAGGCGGACTTCAACAAAGTCCTACCACCAACCAAACCAAGCACAATATATTGTACTCCCCATGGGGATCGAACCTCTGGATCTGAAATCGGTGGGTTGAACCACTAGACCACAGAGGCGGTTAAAAAGGTTCTATCCGTAATCTAGTTCCATATCACAAGCTACGCTTAGTTTGGGGCTAGATGGCGCTGTGATATTAATGTCCTGTAACGCTTCCGTCTGGTACTGGTCTGGAACAGTTGAGTTAACGGTCCTTAGGTAATCTGACTGATTCCTTTGTACGTAGTTAGTTTAATTGTACTTTTTATTGAATAAATATATTATAATAATATTAAGAGTGTAACCTGTGCGTCATTCCCAAACACACCGACACCTCTTGACTTCGAGAATTTCCCTTCCTCGTAGTTTAGATATTCTGAAAATAAAACGCAAGATTGTACTAACACGTGACACTGACACCCCTATCTACCCTCCGATGAATGCCGTTGCGAATAATTTTAAAATAATTATCTTATAATTTTAATAATTTAATAATAACTTTTATTTTATTTCAAAAAACACTTAATATAGTTTGTACATTAAATTTAAAAATCAAAATTATAGCTTGAGTGACACTCTGACAACTGTGCTAGGGAATTCCGTGACACAGCTGTCACACTTCCTAGTTCGATACGAATAATTATAATTATGCAAAACAATATGATGTTTAACATTTAATATCTTATAATTAATAATTTAATTATTAAATTATTTATATTACGTTTAATTATTAATCTTTTCCACTTAACTATACTGCTATCAGCACCAAATTTATGTATATGGATATAACATTAAGAACAGTTAAACAGTAAATAGAGCCAAGAATTGTCAATTAGAATGACTAAGCATAGAAATGAACTAGCCACACAACTGCAGGGGACGGGGAGACTTACATCCTCAACCCTGGGACAACACAGCTTCCAGGGTCTTGCTATGAGATTCGCGGACAGAGAATGCATATAAATTGTTGTCAGTTATAACTTCTTTTAAAAAACTCATGTAAAATGTGCATTAGTAAGTTACGAGCGACAGAGTCCGAGGCGAAATCCTGTGACTCTATTAATAGGCTCAATAGAGACCTAGTGCGGAGAACAGAGCTCGACAAGGTACAATCGTCCTATCTTTTTAATTTATGTAACTTCCATTATATAATACATTGGCTGGCTCTTATTTAGGTCAGCGAATTAGCTGGCAATGCAGCCAGTGTCTTGGGCACGCTTCCGTCTGGTACAGTTACATTTAGGCCGTTTGTAACGGTCCTTAGGTAATCTGACTGATTCCTTTGTACATAGTTAGTTTAATTGTACTTTTTATTGAATAAATGAAACATAAAAAAAACAATTGATTAGGAATTACTCCAGTGGAAGAGAGGACACCTGGAATTATTACCTTCTGGAGCTTACACATCCGTGTGATTTTATTATTATTATAGAATGAGAGAAGAGACACTGGACTGAACTCTCATACAACACACAATGTACAGACACCAGATTGGATTATTGTCAACATTGACAGATGGCCAATATGCAGATTAGAAAAGGAAAAACAAAATGTATACTACGGGAAAGTGATTGGCCTTCATCTCACCTGGTGACAAGTTATGATAAGGCCGATGGAGGCGCACTTCATCCGGAATCCTCAACTAACTGAGGATCTGGCTATCTTACCTCTAAATGCCGGAACACAATTATAATAACATTTTTGTATTTCAAGTGATTGCTCGGTCACAAAATTTACAAATGTAATAATGACACAAAAAATCACAACCCGCGACGGGACTCGAACCCGCATCTATTCCTAAAGCTGGAAACGCTCGAACCAACTGAGCCACGCAGGTTCCGTATTTTAGTGACATATCGATACTCAGCTTGAGCGCTGATCACGCCATCTAGCGGAGATTCACTGAACTGTCTTAGTGTTTGAAATTACACTCGAGGTTTCCGGCTTTAGGAAATGATGTGGGTTCGAGTCCCGTCGCGGGTTGTGAATTTTTGAATCATTATTACATTTGCAAACAATTATAATCGTTGTTAATTAAGATGGTGGTAGGTAGCCAGGCGGACTTATACAAAGTCCTACCACCAACCAAACCAAGCACAATATTGTACTCCCCTGGGGATCGAACTCGGCACCTCTCGGTCTGATACCACTAGAGTTATGATGATTATAATTACAATAACATGGTTCCTTACGCCATATGAAATAACATCAGTAACAGGCCTCATAGCTCAGTTGGTTGTAACTCTGCCTTCTGCGCTGTAGGCTGTGGGTTCGATTCCCACCCAGGACAAACATTTGTGTGATGAATATAGATGTTTCTTCTGTGTTTGGGTGTTGTATCATACAGTACGTATGTATTTACAAAAAGTATTTAAGTATTCTATCCGTAATCTAGTTCCATATTACAAGCTATATAAGTAAAATTTATATAATGTAATGTCCTGTAACATAGGCTATTTTTAAACAAGGTTTTTGTGAACGAAGCCACGGGCAAAAGTAAATGAAAATATACATACCAGTGGCGTACAAATGGCTGACCATCAAATGTCCCTCATTGACCCCTAGTATAGTAGCTGGGAACATTATAGCGTGGAATGGAACGTTGTCTTTGGCCATGAACTGGTATAGCTTCACCTGTCGATGAAAATAACGTATTACATTACCACTCAGTCTTTTTTAGGGTTCCGTAACTCAAAAGAAAAAGACGGAACCCTTACAGGATTACTTTGTTGTCCGTCTGTCTGTCAAGACCCTTTTTCTCAGGAACGCGAGGAGGTATGAAGTTGAAATTCATATCATGTCTACGGTCCGTTGGAGATGTGAAAAAATTAAACTTCTAAGCCAACGCAATCAAAAGATACAGCCGCATAAGCCGCAAATTTTGAAACTTGCATATACTCGCAAGGGAATCAAAACGGATACTTCCAGTCGACCTAGAATCTTGAAATTTGGCATCAAGCAACGTTTTATATCACACATAAAGGAAAAATTACGAAAACCTTAAATTTTTAGTTACATCACATACTTTGTTTTTAATCATTAGAAACGATAAAGAGACCTTCGTCTTAAATCTTGCTCCTCCAGCTTTCCACATTGTAATGATTTCATTTAGCAATAAAAATACCATAACTTTTACTTATATACGTACAGGTTTGTACGGAACCCTCGGTGCGCGAGTCCGACTCGCACTTGGCCGGTTTTTTTACACATCTTGGGAGACGTTTTTTATTTTTCTACATCTTGGAAGACTGAACAAGCGAGCGGCCCATTTGATGTTTTTTTTTATTACTGTTTAACCCAAGCAGTACTCACATTATGTTCTTTATCAGGCTTCCACCACTTCTCGTAGTCTTTGGTCGCGTTTTGAGTGATGCTGACGTAGCCGATTGGTGCATCGAACCACACGTAAAACACCTGCCAATAAGGGAACGATAAAAATATTACAGGACATTAACTTTACACAGCGCCATCTAGCCCCCAAACTAAGCATAGCTTGTAATATGGGAACTAGAATACTTTTGTAAATACATACATGATATATGATACAACACCCAAACACAGAACAAACATCTATTCATCACACAAATGTTTGTTCTGGGTGGGAATCGAACCCACAGCCTACAGCGCAGAAGGCAGAGTAACACCAACTGAGCTATGAGGCTTGTTAGTTGTTAATAAAGATAAAGATACAATTATTCTCAGAAATAAATGGCACAATAAACTATGTAACTAAACTAAACTCAATGGATTATAATAATAATACTATTCTAAAGTATTATTTGCATTAAGTATACAAAATGATCTTAAAATATAAATTCAGTGTCACACACTATGTGTGTGCACCTATCAAAACAAAATAAGTACATTACCTACTACAATTAAATTTCAATCATGCAAATAACTTTTACAATTATTATTATTATATTATCATTATGAATACAATAAACACGCGTCCGTTCTGCTTCAAAAAACTGGAATATTTTCTGTGATGATCCCACCACAATACTTTTGGACATTCGAACAGAGTTTATTTTTATAAAAACCGAATCGAATCTTGTAAACAATAGAAATAAAAGAAAAAAAAACGGGCAGTAAAAGTGACTCGAATGGAAATGTCAGCGAGACGTGTCCCCGATGGCGGTCGGTAGTGCGTGCCGCTTTTTTATATTCTGTTCGGGTAATACATATTTGCATGTAGGTCTAGCTACCACAAAGTGTGTGACACGGAATTCATATTTAAGCTCATTTTGTATACCATACTCTCCTATTCAATTCTGTTCCTATCGGTAATGTTTACCTTGTTCCGGAACCCGTCGACGGGAACCGGCACCCCCCACTTGAGGTCCCGGGTGACGGCCCGCGCACGCAGCGGTTCCCGCAGCCAGGCGCGGCTCACCGCCCGCGCGGGCGCAGACCATTGCTGCTCGTTCGCGGCTATCCAACTTCTGATCGACGGCTCTAACTACAAACAATATTACTTATGACTTATCAATTTATTTATATATAAATTATAACAAGCCAAAGCCTCATTTTTTTTTACAACTAGGAGACGGGACAAGCAAGTAGCGCATCAGTCCCCTCAGCACGGGGAGGGGATATCATTTTTGTCCTCTGTTTTTATCCACCATCGGGAAACAAAATGCTCTGACAAGGCGGCAGAGCTACCACCATATATTTCAGCCGAGCCATAATACCTAAGATATAAACAGTTAGGGCTAAGTATTGAATAAGCATTAGGTTTAATATATGTTATTAAGAATTAAGTCAGTAGATATGCAAGACTGTGTAAGGAAAAATAAGAGCTTCTAATAATCTAAAAATAATCTAACTGCGCGGTTTCAGCAAGTAAAATATAAACACAAATAAATATATAAATCAATAATATATATGTCATAAATAAGTATAATATGTATGTATTTGATGTTACCAGTAACTTTTTGAACATCTTATGTACTTATGGAATGAAAATAAATAAATAAATATGAATATTTTTCTGTGCTGAATAAACTTTATTCTAATGAAAGAACACTTACTTGCCCCAGCTCGATGAACAGCTGCTCGCTCGGTTTGACAGTCGGCGCGTTTGAACAGACCTTGCACCGCGGATTGATCAGTTCAATGGCGTTGATCAGTTTCCCGCACTTGTCGCACTGGTCGCCGCGAGCGCTGTCGTACAGGCATCCCGGATGTGGGCAGGTGCCTTCGACGAACCTGCCCGAGGGAAACGTACATATATATGTAACAAAAAATAAATCTCTTTTTTTTTTTATTTATTTGTTTTTTTTTATATAAATGTTTTTTTTTTAATTATTAATTAGCTGATTATATATAGGATCGAGTGAACATTTGCAATTGAGAACATACTTCAAAAGTATTACAAATCAAATTTTAAAACTTCAAATTGATCAACGATTGATTATATCAAAATAAAACGTTGATTATCGTAGCACTTTCATTCGTGATTCTCGCAAAGCCTCTGGCATACCAATGATAATCTTCTTCCACTCATCGGCAAAGATATCACAGCCCGGATTCTGGTCAAGAAGACTATTATAATTAGCCAAGGCCTCTCCCCACTCCTTTTTTTAATTTGAGAGAGATTTTGGGAGGTGGTTGACCTTCATCTCACCTGGTTACAAGTTAAGATAAGGCCGAAGGTGGAGGCGCACTTCACCCGGAATCCTCAACAAACTGAAGAACTGGCTATCTTACCTCTGAATGTCGGAACACAACAATTTTATAATGGTTACGACAGAATTAGGTAAGACGGTGGTAGCTAGTCACCAATCAAACCAATGACAATATTGTACCCCCTGGGGATCGAACCCGGGACCTTACAGATCATCCTATATTACATATAATACAGCTGTATTATATGTAATATGGTTACCGAGGAAACGGTCAAGCAAAACGAAAAATATTGCAGTTCATTTATATACTTGTGATTATATGTGTGAGAGACTACGATATAATTGTTTTGTATTTCAAGTGATGACTTGGTCTTAATGTTTACACATAATAAATATTACAGAACATTAACTTTACATAGCGCCATCTAGCCCCAAACTAAGCGTAGCTTGTAATATGGGAACTAGATTACGTATAGAATACATCAATATTTTTTCGTCCGAACAACAAGCCTAATAGCTCAGTTGGTAGTAACTCTGCCTTCTGCGCTGTAGGCTGTGGGTTCGATTCCCACCCAGGACAAATATTTGTGTGATGAATATAGATGTTTGTTCTGTGTTTGGGTGTTGTATTGCATGATAATTAAGTATTTACAAAAAAAAAAGTATTTAAGTATTCTATCCGTAATCTAGTTCCCATATTACAAGCTATGCTTAGTTCGGGGCTAGATGGCGCTGTGTGAAATTAATCTCCTGTAATTTATTTATTTATTTATATAATAGAACACCCAAACAGAACAAACATATTATTCAGCACACAAATGTTTGTCATGGGTGGGAATCGAACCCACAGCCTACAGCGCAGAGAGTAACTACCAACTGAGCTATGAGGCTTGTTAAAGGCTTAGTTATGATATGAAAATCCACAACCCGCGCCGGGACTCGAACCCGCATCTTTTCAAACCCGAAACACTAACCAATTGAGCAACGGTCCGGATGGAATTAGCGTATCTTTGTGCCGTATTATTCAGCTGAAGTTGAGGGGGCTCTGTCCAGCAGTGGACACTAACGGCCTGTTAATATTCAGCTAAGCGCTAAGTAGCGCCATCTGGCGGTAGTACATTTATTCCTGTAAACTTAAAACTTAAGTATGTACACTTAGGGCGGCTTGCATAACCATTGTAAAAACGCATTATTAAGTTTCTTAAGTATTTAAGGATCTCGATACGTATCAAGAGTGATTTTATTTTTTTATTTTGTTTATTAAGGAACAACAAACAGCCACAATATAAATAATTACAAAATCCTTATAAAACAACAATTTTGGCAATACTGTGGCACACAACGCTGTCCGCAGTGTACTAGTTACATAACTAAAATAAAATGATCTAGATGACACTACAGAACTAGGCTTAATAATATAATAAAATGATCTAGATGACACTACAGAACTAGGCTTAATAAAATAATAAAATGATCTAGATGACACTACAGAACTAGGCTTAGTAAAATAATAAAATGATCTAGATGACACTACAGAACTAGGCTTAATAAAATAATAAAATGATCTAGATGACACTACAGAACTAGGCTTAGTAAAATAATAAAATGATCTAGATGACACTACAGAACTAGGCTTAATAAAATAATAAAATGATCTAGATGACACTACAGAACTAGGCTTAATAAAATAATAAAATGATCTAGATGACACTACAGAACTAGGCTTAATAAAATAATAAAATGATCTAGATGACACTACAGAACTAGGCTTACATGCTAATAAAAGTTATATAATTGGAGTAATGACTTAAAGAGCAAATGAGTGATGGTTAAATCCATGCATTTAAAAGTAAACTAGCTGCTTACATTATTAACTCAAACTCCGAAAAAAAAAAACCGAATCACTCTTGATCTTAAACATGATGATCAAGCTATAATATCTATTGTTCTATTTACCTTCCTGCTGTGCATTGTGTATTGATATCTAAATTGTGTAGTGGCCTATTGATTGTGTTCAAATTGTGTTTACCTTCCCAAGTAACTACCCACCTACTTGTTTAGAATATGACGACGAACGTTTACACATTTTATTTTAGGGGCTTTTGATTGAGGCGACACGTGACCCAATGCCTGGCTCTTATTTAGGCCAGCGAATTAGCATAGCTATTCAGCGTGGCAATGCAGCCAGTGTCTTGGGCACGCTTTCGTCTGGTACTGGTCTGGAACAGTTGAGTTACTGACTGATTCCTTTGTACATAGGTAGTTTAAATGTTTTATTTTAGTTGTGTTATCACATAAGTGACAATTGTGTCTTTGTTGATTATAAAATTCTTTGAACCTAAACCTAATACGCTAAATCGCCTTGCACAACAATAATTGAGCCACTGATCTAGTTTAAAGTCTAGTATAAATTGACTATAAATTTAAAAAACATCGGAAACCTCGTGCAATTACAATCTTAAATATGTTTAGTGTAAACGAGTTTCGGCTGCTACACGTGTGCTCAGAATTAGTACCGATTTAAGCAACAAGCCTCACTTCAGTGGGTTCGATTCCCACCCAGGACAAACATTTGTGTGATGAATATAGATGTTTGTTCTGTGTTTGGGTATTGTATTATATGATAAGTATGTATTTAAAAAAAAAAGTATTCAAGGATTTACGGATTACGGATAGAATCCGTAATCTTGTCCCCATAGTTACAAGCTATGCTTAGTTTGGGACTAGATGGCGCTGTGTAAAAATGAATGTCATGTAATATTTATTTATTATTATTTATAATGTTTACCAGTTTGTGGGACTGTTATGTAGCAAAAAAAGCCTTTCTGGTGTTTATAACTCAGGTAGAGCAAGAACAAGAAGAGAATATGTTGCGTACATCCATACGTACATACATATGTACGTCCATCTAGGGCATTGAACACACATTGCCCCAATACAATCTTGGAGTCTTTAAGTCCAGAGTCAACAGGTTATTTATTTATTATTATTAAACTCGATCGCTATGCAAGCCGCCCTAAGTATTAAACGTGCTTTACTGGGTAATGTAATGTAATTATAAGTAGTCATTGCAATCCATACCGTGAAAGGAAACTCTGAAAGAATGCTGCATTTCATTGGTTTACATATATTTTTGCACTACGGGGAAGCGCTTGGCCTTCATCTCGCCTGGTTACAAGTTATGATAAGGCCGATGGAAGCGCATTTCACCCGGAATCCTCAACAAACTGAGGAACTGGCTATCTTACCTCTGAATGCCGGAACACAATTTTATAATGGTTATGACGACAGAGTCACGTAAGATGGTGGTAGGTGGTAAACCAAGCAATAATGCTCCCTGGGGACCGAACCCCGGACCTCTGGACCTGAAATCGGTGGGTTGAACCACTAGACATTGACAATATAACCAGGATATAATTTGCCTGTACGAAGCGGGTCGGGGTCCTATAGTAGAGGTATACCTGTCAGCGAGGAATCGGTCACAGTTCTGACAAAACAGCTGGTCCACTGACTGCGAATTGATGAAACCGTTGTCTTTGAGCTTTAAGAACAGGCGCTGTGATATCCTGAAAGTAAGAGAACATAATATATAGATTTTCTTCGATCATTCCTACCCCAATTTCAATTTTTAGGGGGGATATTTTTACTGTACGACGGGAAAAGTGCAAGTCAATTGGTAATCCAACTGGTAGATGTTTGCTCTGTGTTTGGGTGTTGTATTGTATGATAAGTATCTATTTACAAAAAAAAGTATTTATGTATTCTATCCGTAATCTAGTTCCCATATTGCAAGCTATGCTTAGTTTGGGACTAGATGGCGCTGTGTAATTAATGTGCTGTAATATTTAATCCACATCGACTTTCTTCTATCATTTCAATTCATAACAAGCCTCGTAGCTGCGTTGGGAGTAACTCTGCCTTCTGCGCTGTAGGCTGTGGGTTCGATTTCCACCCAGGACAAACATTTGTGTGGTGAATATACATGTTTGTTCTTTGAATGAATGAATGAAAAATACTTTATTGCACACCTTAAAAATAAAAACTGGATAACATAAAAATAAATGTATAATGGGCGGTCTTATCGCTAAGAAGCTTTGTTTGGGTGTTGTATCATATAGCACGTATGTATATAAGTATTCTATCCGTAATCCAGTTCCCATATCACAAGCTATGCTTAGTGTGGCGCTAGATGGCGCTGTGTAAAATTAATGTCGTGTAATATTTATTTATTTTATTTGTTCTGACATTCGAAACCCAGCTTAAGGTTCAACTGTGACGTCTTTATATTTGACAAATTGTCTTGGTTTGACCGCTGGTGTTCCATATGATCAGGCCGAAGGTTTCACTTCACCCGGAATCCTCAACGAGCTGAGGAACTGGCTATCTTAGATAGATTTTCTCTAGGACAGAGTTAGGTTACATGGCTGGTAGGCAGGCGGAAACAAGTCCCACCAACCAAACCAAGCACAATATAGCTCCCCTGGGGACCGAACCCGGGACCTCTGGACCTGAAATCGGTGGGTTGACACCACATTGACTATATAACCAAGACATAATTTGAACTTTAAAAATCTTTAAAAATTTCATCACACAAATGTTTGTCCTGGGTGGGAATCGAACCCACAGCCTACAGCGCAGAAGGCAGAGTTACTACCAACTGAGCTATGAGGCTTGTTAATGCAGTAAATCCTGTAAATGCAGGAACAAAACAATTTAGAATTGTTACTATAGCGACAGACAAAAAGTGTTTCTATTTATTATTGTGCATTTAGATGTATATATATATAATATAATATATAATATATAGATAGCCAGTTCCTCAGACTGACCGCCACCTTCGGCCTTATTTACTTGACAGTTAAGGTCGCCTCCATGTCCCCTTTATTACCCCCACGTTTTTTTTCTTTAATAATGTATGTTTATTGTTTAAAAACATCTAAGTAGGTACAATAATGTAAACATCCTATCTATGATAGAATATACCTAATAGCAATGATAACCATTAATAGCCATTGTATCAAAGTAACAAATCACCTCAAGCTAACATAATCATAACTTTTGAAATGAAAATAAATAAATAACAGGACGTTAATTTCACACAGCGCCATCTAGCCCCAAACTAAGCATAGCTTATATGGGAACTAGATTACGTATTGAATTCTTGAATTGACTTTTTTATTGTAAATACATAGGAACTTATCATTTACATTTAATTATGATAGACCTACTTTTAACCACACTCTCGCTTGACGGGAAGCGAGGATATGGCCTGCGAAGCACGCCGGACTGGAAGAGACATATTCACAGACGCAGGCAACGTATTCCACTTCTTAACCGTTCGCATATTGAAAGTGGAACTAAACCGTTTAGTACGGATAGGCAGGACGCTAACGAGGTAGGGATGGTAATGCTCCGTACGTCTGCGAGTTTTTTTTTTGTACGACTGGGAAGCGCTTCTCTTTCATCTCACCTGGTATCAAGTTATGATAAGGCCGAAGGTGGAGGCGCACTTCCCCCGGAATCCTCAACAGGAGGAACTGGAAATTTACCTCTAAATGGCAGAGCACATTTTTTTTTAAGAATTGTTATTATGGCGACAGAATTAGGTAAGATGGTGGCAGGTTACTTACTCAGTCTGCTCCTTAGTGCTGGTGCGACCAAAGTAATCGAAGCCGATGTTGAACCAGCGATACACCGCGTTGTGGATCTCGTAATATTTGTCGCAGATCTCTTTGGGCGTCACTTTCTCCTCTAAAGCCTGCGAATAAACATTTCATTTTGTTTTATTTTGAAGGAAAGTCTACGACTACAGCTATATAAACAGAACTTTATATAATGTTAATAAGATAGGTAAAGAATAGAAATACGTTGACATGATATAATAATAAGTTTTCCGATATTGACTTGTTCTTTCTATCACTTAACAGTTTTAAAAGCGCCCTCTTGAATTCTTTTGTGAATTTAAATTATGTTTTCATCCCACCATCTCGGAAAGAGTATTATTACTATTCGATATCTGAGTGCAAAAGCCGTTTTAATCCGCTAGAGGTTAAAGTAAAATTGAACTTAGAACATCGTGTGCACTAAGTTTGTGAATTAAAAAAATCAATAATAGTTATATGTATAACATATAACTATTATTGATTTTTTTAAGAGTGCAAAGTTGCTTTTTAACCGCGTGTTCAATTTTGATGACCGAGCAAGCGAAGGATTCTAAAATTGAATCACGAACGCAGCGAGTGATTCGAAATTAGAATCCTGAGCGTTAGCGAGGGAATCAAAAGAGCACGAGGTGAAAAATCTTTGCACTCGAGTGCAACACGTAACTTTTCATTCCACCTCAGCGAGGAAATGACTAAATGCAAAAAAAAACGTTTACAATCACAAGATAGGTACTTTTATTTCAGTTTAGGTATTAACTACTACATTATGACAGGTAAGTATTACAGAATAATCTTTAAATTATAACAAAATAATACTAAGGTATAATTAAGAAAATTTGAAAGTAACGTTGCTACAGTTATTCAAATTGAGTGTAATATTTTTGTTTGGTACTGTAATATTGGTGTTAGTCACTTGTGTACTGTTTTTCGGTAAACTATCTGTCATACTTAATAGTTGCACCGATTCATCGGATTCCCTTGGCGTAAATGTTGGCATGAGAGGGCGATGGTTAGGTGTTTAGTAATGGCTCATTTTTGATGTAGAAGGGCCAGTCCAAGGATCTGACTGAGGCTCTTTCAGTGTAATGGCTCCTACGATGCCTTTACAAGTAATACACCAAGAAGGTTCCGATTTCGAGTTTTTAATAAATTAGAAAAGGTTGTATGATGAATTCGGCACCATGGAGGTAGAAGTAAATAGGTTTTCATCCCACCATCTCGGAAAGAGTATTTTATCAAAATCGGTACAGTAGTTTGTTCAGAAGATGAATTTATAAATTTTTAATTTTGAAAGTGTTCTAACAACTTTGGGCACATAGACATCACAACTCAAAAATGCAAGAAAAAAAATGTTTTTTCAAAAACTCACTTTTCCAGGAAAAATATAAAAACGCAGAACATTTTTTTTTATCGAGCACGTTACTCCTAACATGACTTTTCGATAACTCTCACGGTTTCAGACTTGGCCTCAGTGGCCCTGAAAAAAATCTCACCTGTATATTTGTACGACAAGTGGTCAAGTGCAGTGAAACTTAATTATATGTAATGATATTCCTGTACTCGTGCAAATAAATGATTTCATTTCATTTCATGAAAATGTTGCGGCCAAGTTCAATCACTTCGAAACCAATAGCACTCTGGGGGTCTTTTTAAACCCAATTTAATTACCTTAGTTTCAGTAGCAGTTCCATATTCATCTGTCCCGGAAATGAACAGCGTATTGTACCCACATAGCCGACAATATCTGAAAGGAAGGTACCCGGATAAAAGTGCGTCTTCCCCCGGATACAATACATCTCCTAGCCAAATTTCATCAAGATCCGTTGAGCCGTTTAGCGGTGGAAACGTTACAAACACCCTAGTCTTTTTATGATAGCCAAGCGTTTGACCATGTGAGACGATGTTTTTTTTTACTGTATGACGGGGAAGCGCTTGGCCTTCATCTCACCTGGTTACAAGTTGAGATAACGCCGAAGGTGGAGGCGCACTTCACCCGGAATCTATAACTAACTGAGGAACTGGCTATCTTACCTCTGAATGCCGGTTTTGTTTTTAAGAATTGTGATTATGGCGACAGAATTACGTAAGCTGGTGGTATCTAGCCAGGCGGACTTAAACAAAATTCTACCACCAACCAAACCATGCACAATATTGCACCCCCTGGGGATCGAACCCGGGACCTCTGGATCTGAAATCGGTGGGATGAATGATGGATGTGACCTAAGATGGCCTCCAAGAGTACCGGTGCGGAAGAACAGACGAGGGCATCGAGTTCCACTCTTCCGTTTACGCAAGTTGACTTCGTAACTTACTCAGACATGGATGAGGTCTACGATGGAGCGAAAGGACTCCAAAGAACTACTACTAACATACCTATTTTCGCTGCCAAGCAGCAATGATGTGTTCCGTTTTGACGGATATGGTTGCCGGTGAAATTACGGACACGCGAGACTTAACACTTAAGCCTCAAGCTGACAGTAGCAAAGCAGTGTCGCGTTCTTTATGGATGACCTACGCAGTAAGGCTTTGTTAACAAGCCTCATAGCTCAGTTGGGAGTAACTCTGCCTTCTGCGCCGTAGGTTGTGGGTTCGATTTCCACCCAGGACAAACATTTGTGTGATGAACATAGATGTTTGGTTTGTGTACAAAGTATTTAAGTATTGTATCCGTTATCCAGTTCCCATATTAAAGCTATGCTTAGTTTGAGGCTATATGGCGTTGTGTGAAATTAATGTCCTGTAATCTTATAATTATTTATTATAGGCAAATGCTTGCTCCCTTCGGCCACTTTCGAAACCAAAGGTTGGAACCCGTTTATAAAACAGAATGATTTTTCTTTAACTGAAACCAGGTTTCGTAAAAAGATTTCTAAACTGCTTGAACCATTGGTTTCGAAAGTGGCCGAAGCATTTGCTTGCTCCAACTCCATGTGTAAAACAATCTCCTGGGTTAGTGGCGGCTGGTAAAAGGTAAGGGTACTCACCTTGCGAACATGTCGGCCGACAAAACGCATCCGATAATATTCCCAAGGTGCGGTACGTTATTGACGTACGGCAGCGCCGAAGTTATCAGTATGTTCTTACGTCCCTTTACTGGGAGACTGAAATACAAGGTCATACATACAAGTCAGAGAGGAGTCTAAAATACAAAGTCATACATAAAAGTAATTCAAGTCAGATAGTTTTTATTTACATTGTACGACGGGGAAGCGCGTGACTTCTATCTCACCTGGTTTTCAAGTCATGATAAGGCCGAAGGAGGCGCACTTCATATACCTCTTAATGCCGGAACACAACAGTTGTATAAATAAGACGGTGGTAGCTAGCCAGGCGGACATCAACGAAGTCCTACCGCCAACCAAGACAAGCACAATATTGTAGTCACCCTGGGGATCGAACCCGGGACCCCTGGATCTGACACCAATCAGCAAACAACTAGACCACGGAGGTTGATGTAGAATGAAAGCTGTCTGGCCAAGTGGGTATGGGCCCGGGTTCAAATCTAACCGAGCGCGACTTTTTGGTTTTTCGGAAGTTTGAGTGCGCAATTGACACATGCACTATCTCTAAGACCAAAAATTCGGAAGGCATATTTCTATGTATACGGCGATGGGCTTGCCGCCTGTCGAATAAAATGCTAGCAACTTGCAAACCGTGGGTATTTGCCTTAAATCTATCTTAATACTTTCTATTTCTATTTAGTTATAAAATAAAACAATATTTTATCTATTTCTTAGGTTAGATATTAACATGCAAAAATGTTGAAGAAACTACTGAGCGTTTTCCCATTTTTTTTTGAATTTTTTTTATTGTACGACGGGGAAGCACCTGTTTACAAGTTGAGATAAGGCCGAAGGTGGAGGCGCTCTTCACCCGGAATCCTCAACTAACTGAGGAACTGGCTATCTTACCTCTAAATGCCGGAAAACAACTATTTTAAAATTGTTATTATGAGGACAGAATTAGGTAAGACGGACTCCCCATGGGGATCGAACCCGGGACCTCTGGATCTGAAATCGGTGGGTTGAACCATTAGACACAGAGGATAGAGATATTTCAAGTCAACCCACTTAATTATATGTAATTGAATTGAATTGAATGTATGGAGATAGCATCGGATAAGACACCATGGGCGTATTAAACTCTTTGTACAGAGAGCTCATGTTATTAATAGATTGGTTTCTTAAAAAGTCTATACGATGACTATCATAAACTCGTGAAAGAAATGTTTCATTATTTACTTTGCTTTGTATTTATAGATAAAAAGTATACATCCTAGCCAATGATATCAGCAAAAATTATGCAACTTTCGTTTAAATCCATCCAGGAAATAATGATATTTCTTTGATAATATTTTAAATTTACGATATATTTTGACTGGAATTGGAATTCAATGGATTTAAATGATTCAAAAAGTTATCTACAGGTAATACTTAAGCAGCCTTGACTAAGAAGTGATATATTTGGATAAGTGTTAAATTACTTTAATACCTAAGTACAAATAACTTGGCTTAGTACCTATCTACCGAAGGTGGCGCGCCGGCGTTTATATTAGTTTTAAAAGCATTTTAAAGTGTTATTGTGACATAACTATAACAGTTGGACATATATGTTATCACTGACTTTTTGTAGGTATTGATATGTTTTCTATAACTGTAGAACATTACTTTGTCCTATCATCAATAGTTTTCGCAGCGCACGCAATGTAAGATACAAGATTTAATCATTAATTTTCCTTCACCTTGTGTTACATTATTAGAGTTTTCGTAATGATCCCTAATAAAGCCTGATAAAAAATATAGCCTATCTTACTCAGCGATACTATAGCATTCTATTGGTCAAATATTTCTTAAAATCGGATCGGTAGTTTTTGAGCCTAGTCTATACAATCAAAAATACAAATCTTATCACTTTGTAATAATAGTGTAGATAAATTTCATGCTGTTGCCGCTAGCGCGCACACGACTAAACAGTATACGTTGGGCCAATAGTTGATGCATTTGGAACTAGATGGCGGTAGTAAAAAGAGTATGTTTTCTAGATCGCGCAATCGTTGTGTTTTACGCTTTACACTGGGTGGGCCTGTGTTCATGTAGCGTTATGTTCGCCCCGAACTACGTAATATATACGTTTTAGCTTCGCTCGCTTAAGTATTTTTGATAGAGGTGTATCATAATACCCTCCGAGAAAAATAAACGAAACAATTTGATTTGAATAACGATTGATATATGAACAAAAAAATATAGTATCCTTCACTTCACTCATTTATTAGCTTAAGAATAGAGGGAGGAATTTTTGTATTCTATTTTCATTTTGACTTTCAGATGATATGGTGTGTTGCTATTTTAAGATAAAGTCGTAAGTGCAGGCCGGTAATTTGACTTAAAGACCTATGTCCCCGGACCGCTTATTTTGTAAGGCATGTATTTCATTTAAACTGATGTTTTAATTTAATTATATGCGCAAAAAATCTAAACGGTCGCCTTTTATAATGGTTGATCCTCTTTCTTTTAGTATTGACTTCAAATCAATCGCTATTTTTTTTATGTGTTTTGAGCTACGCAAGTGGTAGCAAAGTATTTCTGGGTCAAAATGATGTGGTTACACCTACTATCATCTGTCCCCGTGTCGGTCTTACTAACCACCTACTGAGGTACTCCGCCATAACATCCCTGTGATCAGGTCGTGCATAATTTAGAGATCAATAATTAAAAAAGGGGATCAAATATTAATTAACATATTGTTTATTTACATAGATCAATTAGATTCTTGAGGATCAAATAATATTGTCCCATTTTGTAATGCGGGTCAATGAGGAATCTGTTATTCCTTTTACTGTAACTAAAAATTAAAGAGCTCAATTTAACCTTTTACCCATTGGATTCATAAATAGAGGTGGGAGGGCAATTTTAGATATCGATCATCCCTGTTACCGCTACAAAGAAGTAACAGACTGTTATTTTATTCTAGGTACCATAGTAAACTATGTGTAACGTTTGGACACGACACCATATTTATTCTGATTTCCGTTAAAAGCGGCACACAATATAATACAACTAGGTAAAATAAAATCTCTCTACTGTCAGTAACTTTCACACACACAACACTTTCACAAAATATGCTTCTACGGGTATTTTTTGTATTTTTTTTACCAGCTTCCAAAAAAGGAGGTTCTCAATCATGTGAGTCTTAACCATGATAGTTCAAAAATGTTATATAAACAAATAGTGACTAGACTTACACAATCTTTTCTTGCTTCATCAGCGGCGGCAGTTGCTCGAGCCCGTTGCTCCAAGCGTCTTTGGCCGCTTGTATTTCCTCGGCCGATGGTCCGCTCTCCACCGCTTCCTCTGGTGATCTACAGAACATAAATAAACTAGTTGAAAGTTGATCACATAAACCAAACTCTAAAATTTCCAACATCAATTATTTTACAAGAATACGGCCATAAAAAATAATACAATCTATATTTATACCCATGTTACAATAAATATTTTTTGTCTCATCCTCTTAATTTTCTATTTGCGGTTGCAAATATAAAATTCTGTATTGATAAAAGTGCTTCACCTTAATGTTTTTTTTTTCTATATTTAATGCTCAGATTTTGACCTGTCACAGTTTTATTATGTTTAGAATAGATGTGTCGATACTTAACACCCCATAGCTTCTAGTAATTCTGTATTGTGTTATTCTGTATTACAATTATAATACCATAAACAAACTTCCAAGCTGTACATCATTATAATATTAGTGTTTAACATACCCGATAGGAGATGCTACGCTGCTAACCTGTGGAACCCCCAATACAGAGAAAGCTCCAAAAGGACCTTCAGGGATCCCGCCCCATTGCTTAACAGCTTCCTGCAAATATAATTACATAAATATGTTATACTAGCTACTGCCCGTGGCTTCGCATCATGATGAGAACAAGCCATATTCCTCCATCGCTTACACTATATCCAGGCCAAAGATCCGTTAGTCGTGAAACAACAAACATACAGAGGCACTTTCGACTGTAATTATTTAGTATGCAAGTAAAGATTGGAGCGGTTTTATTTGTTGTTTAATTGCATTAATTTTGTGATATTGCAACAAAATTGATAAAATGCAACAATTTTGTTAATTGCAACAATTTGTTTAAATTGCAAAAAATAACAAAATTGTTAAAATGCAACAATTTGTTTAAATTGCAAAAAAATGTTTCAAATTAATATAGTTGCACTCATGGCGGGTTGCTATACATTGTTCTATAAAATTCAATTATTTCGTGTGCGCACGCTATCATTGACTTAATCCTTCTTCCCTTTCCTCCATTGGACTAGCAGACGTACGCCAGATTAGCCTATACCTTGTCGATGTTCCATTGTGACGAACACATCGACTCGATAATAAAAAATCTTGCTAGATAAATTATTATTGAATTGATGAGTCTTCTATCTGCCAAGGATACGGTCTTGGTTGCCACTCTGTGTATGTTCAGCCACGAACGAATTTCAATGTGCTATCACCTCAAATTATAATCTCACGCCACCTAAATCATCTGCATTAGATGCCAAAGACCACTGATGATAAATAGTATTATCTCATCATTGGCCTTATGACATATATTGCCGATGATAAAGGTAGCATGAAATTACAATTTGAGGTTATTGCACACTTTCGTTCATGTCTAACACGAACGAAAGTGTAAAGTAAAGTAAATAACAATAGCACTGTACATTTTTGAGACATGTAAATACTGTTAATTGTTCTACCAATGGTGTATTGTAAAATGTACCTGGATAATTATCACTTAATTGTTGCTGTATGTATGTATTTATTATTTTTACATTAAATTGTTCAGTTTAATGTTATTTTTATTTTTCTTCTACAATATTTGCCTGGAAGAAATCACTTTTAGCGACAAGGCCGCCCATTGTACTAATACACTATTTCCTTATCTTTTTCCTCACATTATGTTATAGTGATGAATGTTATGTGTGTTACCTGAACAACAGGCGTGTTCAATAGTTCAGCCCACTTTGCTATTGTCGTAGTTTGTGCCAAATACTGAGTCCTGAGATCATTATTGTACAACAGCGGGTAGATACAACAAAACACTGCTATGTCCGCCGCGGTGAGCCTATCCTGAAAACACACAAGCTTATTGAATTCCTGGTAGGTACTGCATTCCCGAAATACTGTGGGAATTACATAAACCCTTTATCAATTCATCCCGACATCCCGTAGAAATTTCCTAAAATCCTTTCTTAATGCAACCCTTCATCCCGACATCCCATAGAAATTTCCTAAAATCGTTTCATAATGCAACTCTACATCTCGACATTCCGTAGAAATTTTATAAAAATCGTTTCTTAGTGCAACTCTGCATCCCGATATCGGGTAGAAATTTCATAAAAATCGTTTCTTAGTGCAACTCTAGACATCCCGCAGAAATTACCTAAAATCTTTTCTTATTACTCTTGTGCTAGGTTCTAGGGCTCCACCCTTAAACTACAATAGGAATGACTCTTATGTGATCAAAAAATGTCTTCTGGGCATCATAGAGTCTACGATGATTAGCGAGCCCATCCTTTTCAACGCAAGTTTCGAGGACAAGAAACAAACAAAACTAACCCTCAAAAAATCCAAAATTATTTGAAAAATAATCTTTATTTGGAAGCGAAAGGATCGCCCATTGTACTTCTAGCTTAAGTTTTTTATTATGAATTGTACCTACTGTGTTATTTATGGATGGATGTTTACTCTACTCGTGACATGGTTGGATAAGATAAGAGGATATAAGGGGATGTTTGAAAATGGCGGTAGTTTTAGAAAAGAGGATGAGTGCTAGGTTATCACGGTATGGGTATGCTATGAGGAAGGATGATAGTCATTTGTCAATGTCATTTGACCGAAAGGATTTTGAATATGAGCGTGGTTGGACATGCGAGCAGAGGAAGGCCGAAGAACAGATGGATGGATTGTCTGAAAAAAGACATATGTATGAAAGGTGTGGATGCAGGGTTGACGGCTGATAGAAGTGAGGTTGTACCTACGCCACCTAGCGTGGGATATAGGAAGGAAAATAATGATGGTGACAGCTGAAACTTTCATTCATAATCTTCATTCATTCTTCCACAGGCTAAAAAGATAAAAGAATGATCACTTACTCCTAAGACATACATGTGGTTCGAGATCATAGTGTCAAGAGATTGCAGCAATCCCGTGAGAGTTTGCTTGAGATCGGGCGACACCTTCGAAGCGAGAGCGGCCGACACCGCCGGGGAGAGTTTGGTAGACTCCCATTCCAGAATCTGAACGCTAAATAAATAAATATTACCAGTCACTGTCATCATACAATGTCAAACACATGTTATTTCTTTATTTTTTATTGATGATAGCCAAGCGTTTGACCACCGACTCACTTGAAAAACAAGTAAAGATGTGGCCTAAGATGTAACACGCTTGTCTAAAAATAACCTGTTGACTCTGGACTTGAAGACTCCAAGATTGTATTGGGGCAATGTGTGTTCAATGCCATAGATGGACATACAGATGTATGTACGTATGGATGTATGCAACATTTTCTCTTATTGTTCTTGCTCTACCTGAGTTATAAACACCAGAAAGGGTTTGTTTGCTACATAAATAAATAAATAAAATAAAATAAAAAAGCCATTTATTTCAGCCACAAGAAATACTTAACTAATACTATATACAATATAGTATTAGTTAAGTAATATATAAACATGGGATCATTTTCAATGATCAAGATAGGAAATTAGAATTATTGTTATAAATTTTCAATCATTAAGGGAATTTAATAGTTACCATTGTCCAAGCTCAACCGAGTCACCCGGTAATATATACTGTAATGCTGCATTGCTGGAGAAGAACCTGAGCTGGTCATCCACAACAAGGATAGGAAGATATCTTGGTCCCAAGAATATGTCATCTGGAATAGTTTACGCATTGAGTAACTGTATAAGATGAGAATAATTAATTTCTCCATGATTACCAATCAAGCCCCATGCTGTTCATCAAACCCGTGTTATAAAACCCTATGCGTAAACGAACATGGCTGACTAATCATAAAAACAGTTTCTAAATCACAACAAAACCTACAATAGGTATAGTGAGTTTTGTGGGTCTATGTTTTTCAGTTTAGCCTGCACAGTTAAAGTTATTCAGACTTGCATATCTTAACTTATTTTAACATGAACTAATTTTTTTTTTCCACCCAAATGGCTTGCTCCCTTGCACTGATACTGATTGACAAGGCTAGAAAGTCAAAGCTACGAACAGAAGAAAAAAAAATATCTGTATTCCATATACCGTGATTTATAGACCATGTGCAAAAAAATTGGGTAATCATCAACTATGCCCCGTTGTTTGAGAGTCACCCCAGTTTACAGTACCTAGTTTATCTTTTTTTGTTATATTACAAGCTTTCCTTAGTTTGGGGCTTGTTGTGTTGTGTATTTATCCATATTATAGACATTAAGTAGGTCCAGTAGTACATAGTTTGTCACTCATTTCAAAATAGCATGTCTAATTCAAGGGAAATCTTACAAGTTTAATTTGAGAGGGGTAAGCAGGTCTGTTCCACATAACTTTATCTAAACACAAATTAGAACAGAGAATCATAAATACAGGACATACAAGGCATTCATTTCACACAGTTAGTAGCTCTGCCTGCTGAGCAGGTTTTATGAGTAGGTTGTTGGTTCGATTCCCACTCAGGACAAACATTTGCGTGATGAATATTGATGTTTGTTCTGTGTTATTTGCATGTTGTATGATTAGAATTAACAAAAAAAAAGGATATAAGTATTATTTCTGTATAATCTTCTTCCCATATTACAAGCTGTGCTAAGTTTGGGACAAGATGGCGCTGTGTAAAATTAATGTCCTGTAATATTTATTTAATTAACAGTATTAACATGGACTAGAAGTAGACTGGTATAATTTTTATTTATAGCAGGTATTATATATTATTATTATTTGATAATAGGCAAGGAGCACTGGGGCTGATGTGCCTAATTCACAGTGGTGGAGTGTAATTGTCACTACAATTGGACTTAGTTGTTCCTTGTAGGTTATCAGTTTGTAGCCAACTGTCCACTTTATCTTAAAACTATTTATAGGTGGCAATTTCTGCAATTAGATTCCAGTTTCATTTAACCTCATTTGCAGTTGAAATAGTATGCATTTTATTCTCGTCTCCGGGGCTTACAGTTAAAGCTATGCTATGACTATGAGCTGATTGAATTATCTAGTCTCTTTTAGTGAATCCAGCCAGTATATGCAAAAGAAACTAGTACTACAGAGCCTAAGTAAAACTATATTAGAGTAGGTACTTATGAAAAAGTTGTTTATAAAATATCAAAATTAAATCAAGACTTTGTGAAATATTTAATGTAATGGTTTTCAATGTCTTGCAAACAATACTGATTAAATTTTACATTTACATATTTGTGATTACTTGAGTATGATGCAATATCTATATACTTAGTAAGATTTAAGTACACATTTATAGTCATACTTTTTTATGTAGGCAGGTCTTACTTAGGTACCTAGCAAAGTGGCATAAAGGGTGTATACCTAGATACTCTACTGTTTGATGTAAACCACGAAAGGAACCATGAAAGATCTTATTTATTCGTAGGAAAGATCTACTAAAAATAAAATACGATGAAGCTATCATTTTTTTTTTAAAAGGTGCACACAATGAGGTATAAATATGAGGAAAAACAAGATTTGTGAAAATTGTTACTTATGTAGATAATCTTACCCTCGAAACTAGCATCAGAGATTTCCACTTTTTTCTGCGCAAATTTTGCCGCTATGAGCAATTTCAGCGTGGAGGTGTTATTTTTATTCGTATAGATCTTCATTTTACACTCCTTCCTATTAGAAAAATAAAGAAAATTATTTTTATTCGCACATAACCTATACGACACAACACAACACACACACAAGTCACACAACCAAAACAGAACAGCTGGCAAAACCAGCGTTACAAGTCGTCGGATAGAACAAATCAATTTAATTTTTAGCATTAAAAAATATCTGTGATTTTTATTTTCAAACAAATCGAGTAAGCTTTTTTAAGGATAATTATTGTTTTAGACATTTAGAGTTTCTGATGAAGGTATGAAGCTATTACAATTTGAAAATTGGATTTGATGCAATATTATTTATGTAGGTACTTACTGCTTTGGCTCAGCGACCCACAGTGGATCCGTTGAAACCAATCTAGGTACTGTTTTACATAGGTATTTATCGTTTAATGACACTGCTTTTAATTAAGGCTTTATTGCGTGAGATGGCATTTTTTTATCCAGCGGTACCTTGGACGACCAACGGGTCTTCGGCCGCTAGGACGACCTAAGTATTTTGTACTCGCCTGACTGCACGATCATCACTCACCCACTCGGACTTCGTGACCGAGCCATCAGATTCTTGCGGATTTGGTTTCTCCTAAGATATAAATAAAGAGATATATTGATACATTGAATATACTTAAAATTCATGAAATTATTGTTTTTCGATTCTTTGATGCTGAAAGTGGGACTTGGGAGTAAATAATAACTGAAACAAATTCTATGCAAAGCAATCACTGAAAAAAAAAAAAATGGTTTTGTCACTGTCAGATGTCTAAATCGAATATGTCAGTGTTTCAGATAACACGTCACAGTGTCATGTCATCATCCAGGTTTTGCTGTCAAATTTAGTGCAAGTGCAATTTACAGTGATCAATAATTCGCTAAAAACTGCTTTTCCCAATGTTCTAGTGTATGAAATGAAGAAGTATTCGCACAAAGACATTATATCAACGCTGAGACGTACCATAGCGGCGCATTTTGTTCAGTAAAGAGTTGAAAGTTAGGACGCGAATCGCCACCCAAATTACACGTATAGAGTTCTTGTTATCTTATGTTTTAACGCTTGCAAAATGCCTTTGCGCTTAGAAATCAAGAGGAAGTTAACCGCACGGTCGGACAGAGTGAAATGCGTCGACCAACACCCGACAGAGCCCTGGCTGCTTTGCTCTCTCTACAACGGTGACGTAAACATATGGAATTATGAGACACACGCGCAAATAAAGCGCTTTGAGGTATGCAATCTGCCGGTGCGGGCGGCGAAATTCGTTCCCAGAAAGAACTGGGTGATCACTGGTTCGGATGACATGCACATCAGAGTCTTCAACTACAACACTCTAGAGCGAGTGCATGCTTTTGAAGCTCACTCAGACTATGTCCGCTGCATCGCCATACATCCCACCCAGCCTTACATTCTAACCAGCAGCGACGACTTACTAATCAAACTGTGGAACTGGGACCGCAACTGGTCGTGCCAGCAAGTCTTCGAAGGACATACTCACTTTGTCATGCAAATTGTTGTAAACCCAAAAGACAACAACACATTTGCCAGTGCCAGCTTAGATACCACAGTCAAAGTGTGGCAGCTAGGATCTTCAAACTCGAATTTCACTCTTGAAGGTCATGAAAAAGGAGTCAATTGTGTAGATTACTACCATGGAGGAGATAAACCATATCTAATCAGTGGAGCAGATGACAGAATGGTCAAGATCTGGGACTACCAGAACAAAACATGTGTCCAAACGCTAGAAGGACATGCTCAGAATGTATCAGCTGTTTCATTCCACCCTGAGCTTCCAATCCTATTAACCGGTTCTGAAGATGGAACTGTCAGATTTTGGCATGCAGGAACTTACCGTCTTGAATCATCACTGAACTATGGCTTTGAAAGAGTCTGGACCATATCATCTGTTCACGGTTCCAACAATGTTGCTATTGGTTATGATGAAGGTACAATTATGATTGGAGTAGGTCGAGAGGAACCAGCAATCTCGATGGATGTACAAGGAGGTAAAATTATCTGGGCTAAACACTCCGAGATGCAGCAAGTAAATTTAAAAGCATTCCCCGAAGGAACAGAGATTAAAGATGGAGAACGGATTCCGGTGGTTGCTAAAGAGATGGGTTCCTGTGAAATCTACCCGCAAACTATTGCCCACAATCCAAATGGACGATTTGTGGTTGTCTGTGGTGATGGAGAATATATTATCTACACTGCTATGGCTCTGAGAAACAAGGCATTTGGAAATGCTCAGGAGTTTGTCTGGGCATCTGATAGCTCAGAATATGCAACTCTAGAAAACTCCAGCACTATCAAGGTCTTTAAAAACTTCAAGGAAAGGAAGAGTTTCAAGCCTGAATATGGAGCTGAAGGCATCTTTGGCGGTCAAATGCTTGGAGTCAAGTCAATCAGCGGCATGGCTTTCTCGTTCTATGATTGGGAGCAACTAGAACTGGTTAGACGTATTGAGATCCAGCCAAGGCATGTCTACTGGGCAGAGAGCGGAAACTTGGTTTGCTTGGCTACCGACGAAACATACTACGTCCTCAAATACAATGCTGCTGCTGTTACCCACGCTAGAGAAACAAACACGAACATGGGTGAAGACGGAATTGAAGAAGCATTTGATGTAGTCGGGGAAGTTAATGAAACAGTTAAAACTGGACTCTGGGTGGGAGACTGCTTCATTTACACAAACTCCCTAAACCGAATCAACTATTATGTTGGTGGGGAGATAGTAACCATATCCCATCTTGATCACACAATGTACATCCTAGGTTATGTTGCAAAGGAAAACAGACTCTATGTAAACGACAAAGAGTTGAATGTTGTTTCATACTCGCTTCTCCTATCAGTGCTGGAGTATCAAACAGCTGTAATGCGCGGAGACTTTGAAACTGCTGATAGAGTACTACCAACAGTGCCCATGGATCATCGCACTCGTGTGGCACACTTCCTTGAAAAGCAAGGGTTCAAGCAGCAAGCGTTGGCAGTTTCCACTGATCCGGAACACAAGTTCGAGCTGGCTTTAGCGCTGGGAGAGCTACGTCGGGCCTGCCAACTAGCTGAAGAAGCATCAATTGCGGAAGGAGGATCTTCACGCACAGGATCTGCTAGATGGTCGAGACTCGGGGCAGCCGCCGCTGCGGCAGCTGATACGAATCTAACAAAGATTTGCTACCAAAATGCGCAGGACTACAGCGCTTTGCTCCTTTTCGCTTGCACAACCGGAGACAAGAAACTCCTGGAAGACGTAGCGAGATTAGCGGCGGAAGCTGGCGAAAACAACATCGCTTTTGTTTCCTACTTCACTCTCAACCGCCTCGACGACTGTCTACAACTTCTTCTTGAAAGAAACAAGCTGCCTGAAGCTGCTTTCTTCGCACGCTCTTACATTCCATCAAAAATCAACGACGTCGTCAACCTCTGGCGCACTTCCCTTGGGAACAAAACGGGGCAATCGCTTGCAGACCCTGAAAACTACGAAAATCTTTTCCCGGAGTATCAAGAATCACTGGAATTCGAAAGATATCAGATGGAAATTGGTTTCGCGAATAGCACGAATCTTGCTAACATAGCTGCGAACGCGAAAGTGTCCAACGTTGATCGAAACATTGAAGAAGAACGCGCGAAAGCTGGACCACTTCCCGTAAACAGCGGCGGTGGTGCTCATACAGGAGGAATTGTGAATACTGGAGGTGGAGGTGTCAATATAGGGGCAAGTGCAGGTTGTACACCGAACACCCAGCCAGTCCAAGTAATACCCGATTCTAAACGAAAGGATTCACTCGACCTGGACGAGATAGAGAGAGAGATAGATGATATAGCACTGGATTCCAATATAGAGGATGATTTAGATGATGCGGACTTGATGGATTGAAATGTATAGCGCAGTGGTGGATTTGACGATTACCGAGCGAACTATATCTTATTTACGACAAACGAGAGAAACATGCCATTACTATATACTATAATACCCACAGCTTGATCCATGTCGCAAATGGCGAGCGAAGCAAGCCATTCTACAGTATATTTTATGTAGTTCTATAGACATGATGTCACGTGACAAATATATGTGTGATAGTTTTAACATTCATTGTTTCTCGAAAGTGATGCCTGTGTTCCAAATCTGTCTCCGTGTAATACTATGCTCAACATAGAATTTTGACAGTTTCCGTAAAGAACAGTCCAGAAGGCTATGCTTTGATATTTGTTTGGGAATATGGTCCTAATAGCATAATAGATAAACGCCTTTATCTAAACATTTATTTCCTTTGTCTATTTGTATGAAAATGGTAAAACTATGCACTCGGTTCCATTTGCCCGGTCTTATCACGTTTAAATAATTGATATAATTAAAAAAACTTGACTAAATTACCTATACATAAAAGATCTTACAATGGCATCCCTTCCAAAGAGAATGGGTCAACCCCATCTTCCCTTGGAGTCCGTAAGAAGCGACTAAGGGATGAAACCGAGCTATGGGGAGCGGTATCCACCCTTATAATATAAGTATATATAGGAGTATATACTCCAATACCGCGATCACCGAACCGCCTGCCAATCATCGTGAATGGGAAATCTCGTTAAAATCCACCACTGTTCTGCCATCGCATATTAACTTAGTTTTATTCTATAAATCATTATTATGGTCATAAATTGTATTTTCTATAACGTAAGTTATTAAATAATAGACATATTGAAGCTTGTGTTTTATTTTAAAACATCTGTGCTTACTTATTTTGTTTGTCTTTAGTTCATATTAATATCAGACCGTTTGGACCAGTGAGCTGGGGAGCGGACCTTCTGTGTCAACATTTTATGATATTGTATGTTTTTTTTTTTGTATTTGATATGAGGTATTTCTTTTGAATATTCTCAATTCAATACTAATAAGTTAGTATTAGGTTTAGATAAGAAGAGTAGATAACAAGCCCCACAGCTCAGTTTTCTGCACTATAGGTTGTAGGATCGAATCCCATCTAGAACAAACATTTGTGTGATGAATGTAGATCTTTGTTCTATTTGGATGTTGTAGTGAATTATGATTATGTAAGTAAGTATGTATTTACAAAAAATATATGAATAAGCTTTTAATTTCCCGTATGATAAACTTTGCTTAGTTTGAGACTAGATGGCGCTGTGTGATAATAATGTTTTGTAATCTGTATTTTACTATATCAATAGGTACCTATACCTGCGTAGGTATGTTCATATATTTTATTATCTGTGATACCTACTCTATTATGACTACGAGGCGAGTTTCAGTAATCGTCTGCGTTCGTCCAGCAGAAAAGTAGGTAAGTATGTTCTAGAAGGAATTGAGTTAAGAAAATAAAAAGAGGGGAATTGTGGTGTAAATGTTCGACAAAAAATAAAATTAGTGTGAATTGTCGTTTTTGAAAAAAACTGGAAAATCGAATCCTGTGAATCCAACTTTTCTGTTTATTGTACGACGGATCCTCAACTAACTGATGTGGATCTGGCTATCTTACCTCTAAATACCTACCTTTAAATGGAACACAACATTAGGAATTAGGAAAGGTGGTGGTTGCTAGCCAGACTTGAACAAACCATTTGATGTGCACCCGTAAGATATACATATATGAGTAGCTCTTCATTTGTGCGTATTTGTGACATATTAATATTATCAAAAATATATACCTACCGTTTTTAAGTAATATAGCTTTTTATTTAAACCCTAAAAAGTGTCTAGCTCTTAAATGGGCAAACATACAATTTCATTGTAAACGGTATTCGGTTCTTGTTGTTATTCTATGCAACCGTTTTTCGCGTTTTATTCCAAAACAGTAACATGCACTAATTTCATACTTGGCGCACTAATACAGCATATATCGCTCTAAGTATGCGTTGAACTCAATTCGTTCTAGAAGATACTTTCCTGCTGGAGTAATGCACACGTAGGTACCTTAGTACTCCTTCTTCACTTGATATGCTATATCTATAACTAGCACATGTCACTATTACCATTATATTTTGTATGTATGTACCTACCTACTTACATCAAATTTTAAATTTTGATCTCCATTTTTTCCAGTCAACTTCTAAAAGCAAAAAATGACTCCAATAATAAATTATAAGACTACTGGAAGATACCGGCGATTTGAAAGCAGTATATGCGGCCATTGATACATATAACATGGCCCACATCGTGAGAACTGCAGCACAGCCTCTTGCAAAACATTATGAAACAAATTACTTTTTCATCCCACCATCTCGGAAAGAGTATTTTTACTATTCGATATCTGAGTGCTTTTTTTTATCCGCTAGAGGTTAAAGTAAAATTGAATTTAGAACATCGTGTGCACAGTTTGTGAATTCAAAACATCAATAAACCTATTTACCTACTTCTACCTCCATGGTGCCGAATTCATCATACAACCTTTTCTAATTTGTTAAAAACTCGAAATCGGAACCTTCTTGGTGTATTACTTGTAAAGGCATCGCAGTAGCCATTACACTGAAAGTGCCTTAGTCAGATCCTTGGACTGGCCCTTCTACATCAAAAATGAGCCATTACTAAACACCTAACCATCGCCCTCTCATGCCAACATTTACGCCAATGGAATCCGACGAATCGGTACAACTATTAAGTATGACAGATAGTTAACCGAAAAACAGTACACAAGTGACTAACACCAATATTACAGTACCAAACAAAAATATTACACTCAATTTAAATAACTGTAGCAACGTTACTTTCAAATTTTTTTAATTATACCTTAGTATTATTTTGTTATAATTTAAAGATTATTCTGTAATACTTACCTGTCATAATGTAGTAGTTAATACCTAAACTGAAATAAAAGTACCTATCTTGTGATTGTAACGTTTTTTTTTGCATTTAGTCATTTCCTCGCTGAGGTGGAATGAAAAGTTACGTGTTGCACTCGAGTGCAAAGATTTTTCACCTCGTGCTCTTTTGATTCCCTCGCTAACGCTCAGGATTCTAATTTTGAATTTTAGATTTTATTATAGATTTCGCTTGCTCGGTCATCAAAATTGAACACGCTGTTAAAAAGCAACTTTGCACTCTTGTATAACAAATAACTATTCTAGTGGATCTATTAAAAACCGACCTAAATCAGCAGCCTTAAGAAATGAAGGCAATGAATATTACAAAGCTGGACAAGAAAAAAAAGCTATACAATCCTACAATCAAGCCCTTGCGCTAGCCCCGAAGTTCTCCGAGGAATACATGCTAGCTTACGGTAATAGATCAGCTGTCTTTCTCAGAATCCGATACATCTCAGCTTGCATAAAGGACATTAACATCTGTCTGTCATCTATCTATGGGATGCAGCGAGATCCTTTCAATACAGCTGAGAAGGCGATTGAATGAAGCTCACTCGTTAGCTCAGGAAGAAAGACCGAGTGGCCTTTTAGAGTTACATTTTTTTAACTTTAACTGTAAGCGGAATGCTGATGTGCCAAGTGCATCTGATGATATAATATTCGAAAAGGGTGGAAATAAACGAATTGTGGCTGCGAGAGTTATTGAATTAGGTAAAGTAGTGGCTGTGGAGAAAGCATTTGCCACATTCTCTAAGAATAGGATCACTTCATGTTATTTTTGACAGAAGATGGAGCTATCGCTACACCTATGCGATGGCTGCGTTGAGCCCTATTCTGCAGTGAAAACTGCAGACTTTAATGCTTAAAAGAGTATCATGATATTGAATGTAAAATAATGGGGTTTACCATGATGAAAGCAGATTTAGTGATCAAGCTTACCACTATAGCCGTGGATGGAATAGATTTATAGCAGAGTCTGAAAATATAGGAGCATCCCGGATGAGAACAGCTACAGTATCGCAGACATTCAACTGCCAAGATCAGCTCTCGATGCTGAGCTACGATGACAACAAACTGTTCTTGGAAGGCAGAATGTTTAATGGAAGTATTGTATTTTCGATATTGATGGAGTTCTTTAAGATTAAAGTTGAACATTTTTATCCTAAAAGTAGGTATAACTTCACATTTTTTGAATACTTTATATTTATACAGTATTAATTGTCAAACATATTTGCAACCTAGAAATAAGTCATTATACATTATTTGAGTGTAATTATTTTACATTATGATTATGATATGATACCCATACATATTATATGGATATGTATGGGTATCATTAATTTAATCTATCTACAATTAATCCTGTGCCCTTCGGGTTTTCAAAAATATTTCAGGGCTTTTGATTGAGTTGACACAACCCAAGGGCTGGCTCTAATTTAAGCTAGCGAATTAGCATAGCTATTCATCGTGGCAAAGCAGCCAATCTAGAAGGTACCGTCTGGTACAGGTCGGGAATAGTTGAGTTACTTATACTGTTTGGATAGGTCCGTAATCCAACTGCTTCCTTTGTAGTTAGTTTTATTGTGTACATATTATTTTTAATTGTTTGTGATGAAAATATTTCTAATTAATTAATTGTCAAAGTCAAAGTCAAATATATTTATTCAGTAAGATTTTTTAAGATCACTTTGAAACGTCAAATCTACCGCCTGTTCGGAATCGCGACCAGCACACAAGGAGAAAGGCAAGAACCTCGGGCTAGTTTTTTTTTTTCATGATCCATCACAATAGCTTAAAATTATCTAATACTAATTACAATTTATTCACTGAAGCAAATTCATTTTTTTTAATGCCAGTCTTTCTTATCTTCTAGGTAATCTGAAATTTTAAAATAAGCTTTCCTTGATAGCTTTTGTTTTACAAAATTTTTGAATTTATTATTTGACAAGCTTAGCACATCACTTGGCAATTTATTATAAAAGCGTACAGTTTGCCCTATGAACGATTTATTAACCTTATGGAGCCTAGTTGTGGGAACAGCGAGTTTATTTTTATTTATAGTAAGTATTATAATTATTTTTATCACAGTTTTTGTCAAATAAGCTTATGTTTTTACGCGCGTACATAATATTTTCATAAATATATTGGCAGGGCATAGTCAATATATTTATTTCCTTAAACTTGTCTCTTAATGAATCTCTGGGACTCATTTTGTAAACAGCGCGAACAGCCCTCTTCTGCAAAACGAATATGGTGTCTATATCTGCAGCACTTCCCCACAGTATGATGCCATATGACATAATACTGTGAAAGTAACTGAAGTAAACTAGCCTTGCTGTAACAACGTCTGTGAGAAGACGTATCTTCTTTACAGCATAAGCTGCAGAACTAAGTCTCTTCGCCAGTTTATCTATGTGTGGGCCCCATTGAAGTTTATCATCTAAAGTTAAACCCAAAAATACAGTGGTTTTGACTAATTCTATGTTTTGTATGATATATTATATAAAAATTCTACTTACTAGAATGTATATATGTGGTAGTATGTAGTGTATGTAGGTAGATTTTTTATTTTATCATTCTTCTACATAAACTTATCTATGATATGCATTATTTTAAGCGTTCAACCAAGAAGTTACATTTCTAAGAAAAAAAAACTGAATTACAAAAAGTCATAATATGGTTCATTTCACAGAAAGTTTTCGCAATTTTTGCGTAGATTATGCGTTGGCGCGAGTGTTGATATAGTTATAAACTACATTTACATACAGGGTTCAGATTGTATCTCCTGCAGTGGATTACATCAGGTGGGTGATAATAATAAATAAATAAATATTACAGGACATTCATTTTACACAGCGCCATCTAGTAAATGTACCTAATTTTTAACCGCCTCTGTGGTCAAGAGGTTTAACCCACCGATTTCAGATCCAGAGGTCCCGGGTTAGATCCCCAGCGGGAGCAATATTTTGCATGGTTTAGCTTGTGGTAGGATTTGTTTTAGTCCGCCTGCCTAGCTACCGCCATCTTGCCTTAATGTTAATGTTCCTGAGTTAGTAGAGGATTCCGGGTGAATTGCGCCTCCACCTTCGGCGTTATCTCAATTTGTTACCAGGTGAGATGAAGGCCAAGCGCTTCCCTAACATAAAACAATACTAGAAATATTAATGAACTAGCTCTACTTCAAGCTCAACTTGGCTCTATAAAGTTAGTAAATCATTTGAGGGCCCAATAGTCCAACCCACTTTTACATACATTGCCTTTCCTCGCTGATTTCGAAATGACAAGTAACACTTTATTGATTAGGTACCACAAAAAACAAAACTGATGAGTAACTACTAACTTACATAAATCAAAACCATTGGTTACACAATGAGTGGCCTTGTCGCTCCAGGCAGCAGAGGCATGGAGAGAAATGAGCAAAGATTTTATAGTCCAATTCAATTGAAATTTTGCAGGTAAATCGGATAGGGATAATCTGCTGTCTGTGGTTCGCTACCTACCTTTTCTAAAAAACTAATACAAACCTAAATTTATCATTTGATAAATTGATATTGAAAGATTAAATTGCAATAAGAATCGGGGAAATGGTTGGGTTGCCTTCTGGGGCAAGCTCGCTCCATCGCATATTACCTTTTCATTGCCCCAGCAAGGTCAAAAGCTGACCCCCTTTTTTTAAAAAAAGGTGTACCTACTGTAAAGGATGGCTCGAGAACATCCTCGACTTGGTCAGACAACGTCCGCCGAGGTCTTCCCCTCCCAACTGCTCCATTCACATTTGACATTACTTGCTTTGTCAACTGCTTCCGTCCATCCTCAACATGTCTAAACCATCTTAGCATTCCATTCTCAGTGTTTCTCACTACCTCTTTCACACCACACCGCTGATTGTTGATGAAGAATGCGATAGAAGATACTGATTAAAATGTATGTTACAGTATCTTCTCGTTATTACTTCTCATCTCATCTGACTTGCTTTTTCTTTGAGTCTAACTCCTATTGATTTTTATAAAGTTTAAATTTATTAGATTTAAGTTAAATTATTAATTGCATATCTTTTGTTCGTATTAATTTCAATTATAATTGCATTGTATGTTTTGTTTTATTTCTGTTTATTATAATGTATAGGTATTGTTATAAATTGTCTGTTCTATTCAATTTAAATTTTAATGACAATTTTATTTTGCGAACTGTAATTTTAATTCAATCTCAATGTTCACCTAGTCGATATTAATGTAATGATTTATTATTATTTTCTTTTAATTAATTTAAATTTATTTCTGTCTTTATGTATGTGTATAATTTATTGTGTCCAAATGGGTTCTCACAGACCCCAACGGAAGACCAACGCAGGCCTCACAGTTGGGACCTTTTTGGGATTACCCACCTTTCATTGTACCTACCTATTTTGTGTTTGAATATTTCCCAAATAAATAAAATTAATTAAGGAAATTAAAATTTGATAGTTTTTTTTTATTAACATAATGCTATTGAAATTGCACATAACGTGGTCCCTACCTATTAAAACCCACGTCGCTGCTTGCTCTTTAAATTCGCGCTAGGCTCATTAGCTAGGTAATAGATTCAGGCGTTAATTTGCGGAAATCCGTTGTTCGATTTTAAACTGACAACAGGAAAATATTTAGTAACAAATCCGCTAAATTCGTTTGAAAAATAAACAACAAGTATTTCACCTCTACACGAGGAATCCTCAGGAAATATGTCTTGCTGCCGAAGCCTAAGCTGACGATTCCTCAGCTGACGTGCTGCCGCTCCGAGTTAACGGAAGAAGAAACAGAAAAATATTTGGAAAAAAATCGATTAATTGGATTTGTTCCGAAATATTTTTCTGTGGACCTCAGATTAGCAGCTCAACGCAACTTTACTCTAGTTTCGAACTAAGGTATAGGTAGTAATAATAATAAAGGTGACATTGCTGTGCGCTCAACCACGGCGCTTATGACCACCAGATGACAGAAATATGCCCGTATTTCTACGTTTTGTTTTTTTACGGTAAAATATTGATGCTAAGTTGCAATGGGGTATTCATATTGAGTCATTAGCTAGCAGATTAAGCTCGGCTGCATACGCTGTACGTACAATAAGGCATCTTACTGATGAAGCTACGGCGAGGTTAGTTTATTTTAGTTACTTTCATAGTATTATGTCTTATGGCATACTTTTATGGGGAAATGCAGCTGATATTGATAGCATTTTTATTCTACAGAAGAGAGCTATACGGGCAATTTATAAAATGAAAACTCGTGACTCTCTTAGGGAACGCTTTAAAGAGATTGGTATTCTTACAGTCAGCTCCCAATACATTTATGAAAACCTAATGCACGCTCACAGAAACATTGATGAGTTTAGTAAAAGAAGTGATGTACACCGTGTTAATACTAGAAATAAAAATAAACTTGAGATACCTAAGTTTCGCTTAGGAAAAGTAAATAATTCATTCTTAGGAAACTGTGTGAGATTTTATAATAAGCTTCCTCAAAGCGCCACCAAACTCTCTACTCGTAAATTCAAATTGTATATAAAGAATAATTTAATTAAAAGTGCCTACTACAAAATTAGTGATTATATCGACGATAAGAACGTGTGGCCCGATGTTGCTATACCAGTTGACAGCAAAATGGTGATTTCTCAATGTTAACAAATTGCCCATAGGTAGATAGGTAATAACAAATGTTTTAAGATTAAGTATTTAGGTTTTTGTTGTATCTACTTAGAATATAATTACAAATTGTGTATCTAAATGTTGAATGGATCATCAAAAAAATTAACCGGCCCGAGGTTCTTGCCTTTCTCCTTGTGTGCTGGTCGCGATTCCGAACAGGCGGTAAATTTGACGATTCAAAATGATCCTAAAAAATCTTAATGAATAAAGAAATTTTGACTTTGACTTTGACTTTGACTAACAAATATGAATTTTGTAAATCGGATTTGTTACTAAATATTTTTCTGTTTTCAGGTTAATATTCTACACAGCCTCTTAAAACTATTAATCAACGAAGGTGAACCGGGAAAGAAAGATTTCATCAAGAAATACATACTCGACAAACTGTGGCAACGTTTTAGCAAATTAAAAGTGTTATCAATTCGACAAGTATAACAGACAACAGTATTTCGGATATAATCAAGGTTTTCGGCTTCTTTCAAAACCGTTTCCGCCTCTGTGGTATGTGGTGGGTTTGTCCACCAGTATCAGACCCGAAGGTCCAGGGTTCGATCCCTAAAGTGGGTACAATTTTTTTTTGTTAGTGGTAGGACTTTGTTTATGCTGCTATGTAAGACCTGTGAAGGATGGCTTGAGACCGAAGTGCGGTCTTCTTAGATTTGACGATTTAAAATGATCCCAAAATATCTTACTGAATTAACGGTATTACATACTTACCTTTTTTTTTATTCTACGGAATTTGACTTGTTGATTCGAATTGAATTGAATAATTGTACAGGTACACAAAATGACATCGAACAAACATTAGGTAAAGTGTATAAGTAAAATAGGCGGCCTTATCGCTAAAAGCGATTTAAACCTGTCTAATAAGGTTGCCTGGGAATTTCTTCCAAGCAACCTTTGTAGGAGAAAAAGAAAATAAAAACATTGCAGCGCACAAAGTATGGGAATCACAGGACATTCTATAAGTAAATAGGTTAATCTTGGATGTATAATACTACGCAAAACTTGCGAACCTTAACCTTACCTACCTACTCACCTAGTTTTCATCTAATTTTATAATAATTAATTATAATAAAATCTTAATATTCTATTTATGCAAATACCTAAATATTTTGAACGTTCAAATGTAGAATTTATTCGGATAAAACATTGTCTGTTTAGATGGCTATTATATCTGTCCTAATAGAAATGGTACCTACTCCAAATACCATAGCAACTAAAAAACGTGATTTAAAAAAGAACCTTGGCTGATGACCATTTTAGATCGATCTCTAACTGGCTTCATTTTATTATCAAACATGGATCTGACTATGATAGATGTATAGAAATCTACAAAAGTGCTTGTATCGTAAAATGTTGTGTTTTGATTCATAATACCATCGCTGTAAGGTTCAAATTATAAGTAATAACTGATGGATGTGTTTGTAATCTCACTGGTTAAATGCAGCTTTCCACTTCACGGTCAAGAGCAATAGAAATGTGGTCGGATCACTATTTTACCCATTTTGTATGGTAATTGGATTGTATTTGGAGCTCCTGCAGTTGGGAGTCCTTAACTAGTTCTCAACATAATTATCGGTACCAACCTACTTAGGTACTGCTTACCTTAATGATTGTTCATAGTATCAAGAGCTTTAAAACATTCTTCCGCATGTCAGTCAACATTGCTTTTTATTTTACTTCGTTATTAGGTGTAAATAATGCCAAATTAACTTAATTAAAGCATCTTTTTTATAAGTACCCATACCCACTTACTGTGCTGGTAGGATCTAGGTATCTGCTATGTTTATTTCGTAATTATATTTTTATCAGTAAGTAACTAACACATTATAGGTAGGTACCTAAGATGTTTAATTAAATATGTAGATACCTACTCAGAAAACCCAGTGGCTACAACAATGATTTGACCTTCACACACCACACAATAAATATTATACCATCCACTTAGCAACTTAGCACTTCCCAAGCAGGCAACCCAGCCTAATAGAATCTAACCATTTCACCTGCAGTCGCATCCGGCGACGGCCGTAGCCACTTTTTTAAAAAGAAATCACTCCGTCAAAGTCATGTCGGTTTCCCGCGTTGTAAGGCGGGCGTCGCCGTTCTTTTTTCAAAAAAGACTCGAATCGACAGTGGCCAGTTTGACGAAAGATGAGATATTGATCCTGTTGCGGCCTCCTTTTACGAACTGGAGTGGAATTATTCGAGATGCAGAGAAAGTTGTGGGATATCCGACCTCTTTTATGAATCTACGATGCTTGTTGAGTGACGAGTTCGCTAGTATGGCGCTCTATTTACGGAAATTGGTAAGAAATTTAAAAAATATTTTTATGCGTTATCCACTAGGTTGTTTGGATCGCGGTCGCGGTTGAATATACTGAGTACTTATAATATTTTTTAAGGAAAATGGCAACTGGTTTTAGACGTTTTGTGATATAAGTAATAAAGGAGAAAGACTACTAGAAAATCAGAAATACAAGAAAGGAGAACTAAAAAAAGTCCTTTTTTTGTTGAGTTCCCGCTTCACATAACACTATTATCCTAATGAAGAAGCCTCGAATCAAAAGGAAACAATTAGGTATTTGATTTCTCCATAAATAAAATTGCAACGCACTCTCGTAGCACTGTCTATGAGGTAGGTACAGTGTGCAATGCAAATAAAGTAAACTCCTGAAAATAACAAGCTTGGAATGTGCGTTGGATGTCAGTTAGTCAGTCAGTTAATTTGCTTCACGTCAAATTGTGTCTACCTATAGGTACTCACAAAATCTATATAAAAGAAAAATGAACACTGACTGTATCAACTTGTATAATTACCATGGTACCTACTGTTGGTATGTATTTATTATTGAATTTACAGCGCAAATATTGTTTAGGTACTGTAGTGCCGGTATTGGTAGGTACCTACTAGGTAGCAATTTTTTTTGTCGTCATTCGTATTACCTCTTTTATTATACCTATTAATCCTACTTACTTTAACAGAAAAGTAGGCATGACAGTTTTAACCGCCTTTGTGGTCTAGTGGTTCTTCAACCTGTTTCAGATCGGGGGTCCCGGGTTTCGTTCCTAGGGGAGTCTAATATTGTGAATGCTTTGGTTGGCGGTAGGATTGTTTAGTCCGCCTGGCTAGCTACCACCATCTTTTCAGTCTGTCGCCATAACAACAATTCTTAAATTGTTGTGTTCCGGCATTTAGAGGTAGGATAGCCAGTTCCTCGATTTTATATAGATTTCTAGAACTCCATGCCTTTGTCTGTTTTTCCGCACGAGTACAATCTTGGAGTCTTCAAGTCCAGAGTAAATAGGTTCCTTTTTGTGCTCCATCTCAGGCCACATCTTTACTTGTTTTCCATGTAAGCTGGTGGTCAAAAGCAAAAGATTTCGATACATATAGGACTCGGCTTGTTTTATTTTGTTAGGTGGGTAGTAACCACCTCGTGATGCAAACAGCCAAGAACGTGCTCTACGGAGACTCCAAGAACTTGCAGCCCTGGGGACTGGTCATCCTACTCCTCTCCAAATCTGTCACCACATCAGTTACTCTGGTGAGTTGGACGGAATATGACAGTTACGGCGCATTGACCTGTAAAAAAATGGTCTTTCTTATTTGGAGATTTATTTATTTATTTATTTACTAAAATCAACAGTCCTTATTCTAAAATAAACTTAACATACATGTTTTTCTTAAGACCAATAATAGATTTACATTTTATAGAAATATAATTTTATGAATAGACAGTCAAGGCAAGAATATTATCATTCTAATACAAATTGAGAAACTGTACATACAATAATATAGTGTAATAACAATGAACAATTTATTTAAAATAATAACAATGTATACCAAATTTGAATTTAAGTATATATATACTACATAATTTAAATAATAAATATATACAGATATTTAGCTTATGTTTTGTCTATTGTTTGATATGACACCCACTGGTGAAAGGAGTTTGATTTTTATTTTACTTTTTCCGATACCTCATGGCATACTTAAAAACGGTTTATTTGGAAACGGTAAATTTGAAAACGGCTTGATTTGTATTTAGGAGCAGCATAATTAGAAACCGTATATTTGTGACATCTCATATCTGTTTCCGCTGCTTATTCCGCTACTATAACCGGTTCTGTGGTCTAGTGGTTCGCCACCATTATCAGATCCAGAGGTCCCGGGTTCGATTCCCAGGGGGATACAATATTGTGCTTGGTTTGGTTGGTGGTAGGACTATGTTGAAGTCCGCCTGGCTAGCTACAACCATCTTACCTATTTCTGTCGCCAGAATAACAATTCTAAAATAGTTGTGTTCCGGCATTTGGAGGTAAGGTAGCCAGTTCCTCAGTTTGTTGAGGATTTCGGGTGAAGCACGCCTCTACTTTAGGCCTTATCTTAACTTGTAACCAGGCGAGATGAAGGCCAAGCGCTTCCCCGTTGTATCTAACAAAAAAAAATGTTATGTATTTTCAACAGGCGAAGAAATCCGAAGAGCAGACCAGAGCATTAGCGGAACTTACTGAAATGATCAGAACAGGCCATCTCATCCACAAAGGGATTGTCAACGTACCTTTTTCCAGGCGAGGGAAAGACACAGAAACCGCCATCTTTGGAAACAAGATCGCCATACTCCTTGGAGACTACCTCCTTGTCACTGCCAACGGTATGCTGGCAGGACTGAGGAACTCCGATGTCTCTTACATCATATCCTCAGCTTTAAAAGACCTATCTGAAGGACAGTTCTTCGGAGACAGAGATGAACAGAACATGCCTTTACCAGGAAAACCTAAAACCGCGAAAGATGACTTCGAAATCACTTTCGACACCAACGCTATAGCCGTTGACGATGTTTTGGGGAAACCTATCAATGAATGGACAGCAAGAACTGTGTATAACGGTGTTAGCTTGCTAGGTAGGGGCTGTCAATCAGCTATGGTGCTAAAAAAGCAGAATAAAAACTTACAAAATTACGCGTATCATTTTGGCTGCCATGTTGGCTTAGCGTGGCAAGCGGCGACCGAGTTACAAAAGCTAACATCTGACAGCAAAGAGGTCTTCTGCTTAACCAGTGCTCCAGTACTATTCGCGTTAGAGAACAACCCAGACTTGTACAAGATAATAGATCAAGCTAAACACGACGTTCAGGACGTGGATTACGAAGATTTGAAGTTCAATATCCTTAAAACGGATGCGATGGATAAGACGCAATTGCTTTATGAAGATCACGCGATGAAGGCGACGGCGCTTATTGATAAAATCGGGGAGAATGAGTCGGTTGATATGATCAAGAAGCTGATTAATACGTTTTAAGTATCCCTCAGGGTTACTTCAAGAAAATGATTAGTACTTCGGTACCCACAGGTATTCCCAGAACCCGGATAGAATTAACGCAATCTGCCGTAAGAAGTTGAAAGGAACAACGATTTTGTCTGCTTTTAAGAGTTCCATACCCAAAAGGTGCCAACGGAACCTTATTAGCTTTCGCTGTCCGACCGGCCGTACATCTATCTGTCTGTCAGCGGGCTATATCTCATGAACAGTAATAGGTAGACAGTTGAAATTAAACAATAACAACAAATAATAAACATAAAATAAAAATATATCTACCATTAAAAAGGCTGATTTTATCTTTATGATTATCGTAATAGTAAAAAGTAAAAAATAAAACATTTTCTATTCTTTACCTTTTTAATCTTTATTTACACCGTACAAGTTCGCATGCAAATTTGTCGTCACAACTTCAGACAACTTACTAGGTAAGTTCAACTTAACGGCCAGTTAATGTCCACTGCTGGACAGAGGAATTTATAATCATCACGCTTGGTAGGCGGATTGGTGAAAAAGTCTTAGATATAACTCTGTATACTCTATATACTCTGCTGCCCTTCTTCTGGTGAGTTCCCTTAGTCGGTTTTTACTACATTCGTGGGTAACCAACTCCAACTAAGTTGGAGGGTTCGATGAATGCCGTGGTTCAAAAAGTCAAACAATCAAACAAATACCCAAATAACAAGCGAAGTAGTACCTAAGGCAAGACCTATCCTTTCACTTCTTTGGTAGATACAGTAAGAAGTTTGGATTTTCGAAAATTAATTTGTATGAAACAGTAGCCTGTTTAGTTTTCTATCACTTTTGTTTCTTTTCTTTTGCGTGGCTTTTGCTTGTCGACACTAAGAAGTTGTATTCATATTTTATCTTTACTAAGATAGACTTCACTAATAACAGTGAAGATTTGATTGACTGTCTCTTTATGTTTTTTAAGGAAATTATATATATATAAGCTGTTAGTTTTGTGAAGTAAATAAATACTGTATATATTATATAATATATTTGAACCAGCTGAAGTTCAAGCCGCTTCTGCTCGCTTATAAATGCCTTGTATAATATATATATATATATAAGATATCCACCCATAATGGTGTTAGCTTGCTAGGTACGGTTGTCAATCTGTTATGTTTGTTTACATGTTTATAAGTCTCAAGGTCAAGAGCCGACCCATTCTCAATAATTAAAGCAAATAATAAATACCTTAATATGACAGGACATTAATTTCACACAGCGCCATCTTGCCCCAAACTAAGCTAAGCTTTTAAATGGACCCTAGATTACGGATAGAATTCTTATGTACTACATATTTGAAGTAAGTTTTTTTATAATTGATTACCAAGGTATTTAGCTTTAATGAACGTTTTGTGAGCGATATAATAATCTATACAAATAAGAAATTTGAATTGTCTCTTTGCAATTTCAAACACACACATATTTAGAAGAAAGACACCTTATTAGGTATAAGTACTTAATTACTATTTGCTATAACAAAAATAAACAAATAAAAATAAAATCCGTCTGTCTGTATATTCCTGTTAATATCTCCGATACCATTTTTTTTAGTGTAGATTTCTTTCGTGGTAAAGGAGTGCAATAAGAAAGGAATTTGGGAAATTCCCACGGGATGATGGAAACGAAGTTGCGGGCGTTTGCCAGTTAAGTATATAATGTCATTTCAAACATATTTTTCAAGCCTAAAGCGACTTTCTTTTATTTTCCTTCTATTCCATTACAAACTGAATCAAGCGAGGTATTGCATCCATGTTATGATTGATTTTATTCATTTATTTATTTGTTGTTGATGTTTTTATCTTACCTGAGTCCGTCGCCATAAAAACTATTCTAAATGATTGAATTCCAGAATTTAGAGGTAAGATATCCTGTTCCTCAGGCTGTTGAGGATTCCGGGTGAAGTGCGCTTCCACCTTCGGCCTTATCATAACTTGAAACGGTGGGATAAGGCCAAGCGTTTCCCGTCGTAAAAAAAGTGCTATAATTTGCCGACTTATCACATTTATACGTTGTATCTTATGTATAAAAAAAAAAATTCAAACTAATCCAGTATAAAAATCGTTTTTTGTCAAAATTTTATTATGGCCGCATGGATGCCCACCGTTGCTTAGGACATAAATGGATTGGACAATTCAATTCCAATCGTTATTGTTTCATTAAATATCCCCACAATATGAAATCAATTTGGCGCTAGGTTTGCATTCAAGAGTGTTCAAGAGTAAGAAATGACACAAATTCAATACCGATCGATCGAAATCGTGTTCAGGTAAGCCAGCAGATAAGGCTTTATGTATCTACTTCATACCTATACTCAGTAGTAGGTAGGTACCTACCAACTAGAGAAGAAGATATTTGATTTTTTTTTCGTTGTGGTTTGCTTATAAGTAATATTTTATATTGGTGAACATTAAACAATTTTCTCTATAGGCAATTACCATGACGTTCAAGTGACTTCACATGTACAATAGCTCTCATTACTAGACCCAGTTATTCAAGTGGAGCTAGTAACTGTACTCGTTCAGTTTTTGTACAGTCTAAACACTCTCTCCCTCGTAAGTAGACCACACTTTTTATTTTTGTAATTGGCCTACATATTACTCATTAACTATCGCTGTATCTACACTAATATTATAAGGAGGCAAAGTTTGTAGATTACTTTCGAAACTACTCGTCCGATCCGATTTCAAAATATCTTACAATTATAATTAGAATGGACTTTCAGGGTGGACATACTTACTAAGAAGATATAAAAATACTTAGATATTTAAAAAAAATATATTACAGGACACTAATTTCACACAGCGCCATCTAGTCCCAAACTAAGCATAGCTTGTAATATGGGAACTAGATTACGGATAGAATACATAAATACTTTTTTTTTGTAAATACATACTTATCATACAATACAACACCCAAACACAGAACAAACATCTATATTCATCACATAAATGTTTGTCTTGGGTGGGAATCGAACCCACAACCTACAGCGCAGAAGGCAGAGCTACTACCAACTGAGCTGTGAGGCTTGTTACTGAGAGTGAGTTATGAGAGTGATATCATTTTGTATGTTGATTTTTTACTATTAGGTAGATACCTTCTCGACACAAACAGAATTCTACGCTACAGGCACAGCTAGTTTCACTATATAAAATCGTCCTGTAGCTGACTGATTGAATGACGGACTGACTGACAGTAAACGCATATCATTTTGATACGACAAACGGGTATTTATCGCATATTTTATCTATCACAGAATATGTTGTTAGTAGTAGGTATATAAATACCTACCCACAAATAACTCTTTATTTCGACCTTTTATAACGGCATTTTAACGGAGTGCCTGTAAATTTAAATTCTCTCGCTTTAGGTACTCGTCTGACTCCGGTCACCATAATAACAATTCTAAATTGTGGTGTTCCGGCATTTCGAGGTACGATAGCCAGTTCACCAGTCTTGATCATCATCAGTCGGAATCGCTTCCACCTTCGGCCTTGTCACAACTTGAAAGGTGAGATAAATGTGAAGCATTTTCCCGTCGTATTATAAAAAAAAGAACGATGGTCATCATCATCATGGGTTAGCTGTTCCTTGGAAATGCGGGTAAGTGTCTCTAGTTTTTTTTAGACTACTAACGTGCCATTCGGTCCATCACCTCATCGCAAGCGGTTACCATTGCCTGTGGTTGCTATGCTAAATTAAGTTCCTATTTATACGGTAGAGGCGCTGTATAAGTTTTCATACATTTTCTCTTCTGTCCGTAGCTTACTATTACGCACGTAGGACATCTTACTTGACTGACATTATATGCTAAATTAAGTTCATTTATACGTTAGAGGCGTTGTACCTATAAGTTTTCATATATTTTACTTCTGTTATAATGCTGAATTAAGTTCGTATTCATGCGGTAGAAGGCGCTGTATAAGTTTTCATACATACTCTCTACCTGTCCTATAGCGGCATAAACCTGTCTCTATGGCGATATAGTAACCTTAAAAAAAGCATGTCAAATTATATTGATAGGAACCTACTACCTATGTAACTACCTACTTAATAAGACTGGTTACAAAAGTAGGTCAACATAACAATAGGTTGGATTCTGTAATCATGATAATGGCGGAGGACCTATTATAAAGCCATTTTGACAGAACTTAGTCCAAAATTAAGGATCCATGTTTCGAAATGTTCATATAAGTATAGTCAGAGACAAAACTTCCTTATCATACAACAAACTTGAATCTGAATGATAAAAATAATGCTTGGTCATATCTTTCATCTCTACCGACTCCAAATCATCCATCCCTCGTTCTTAATCAATTCACTGCATGTGATGTTAAAAAGAGCATCCTGTCTATATCCTCTATGCAATGGGCGGGGTTAGTGGTAGCAGACCTTCAGGAATATCCTCTTACAGGTGTACCACGAGGACCTTTTCTGTTTATAGGTAGGTAGGTTGGTACCTATTATATTCCGCTTTGGGAAAGTAAATCATTCATTCATTGGAAACTGTGTACGATTACGTACCTAATAAGCTTCCCCAAAGCGCCACCAAACTTTCTCCTCGTAAATTAAAATTGTATTTAAAGAATGATTTGAGTACTTAAATGTGCCTGTTACAAAATGAGTGACTACATATTTCGGCGATAAGAACGCGATGTTGATATACCAGTTGACAGTGAAATGGTGGCATAACACTTCCCATTACCATCGGTAGGTGGTAATAAATGTTACAAGGTTTATGATATACTTATACCTAATGTTATTTAAATTACTTAAAACTCTGAGGTTACGAGTATTAAAATATTGAATGGATTATCTAAAAATTAACTAGCCCGAGGTTCTTGCCTTTCTTGTGGCGGTCGCGAACAGGCGGTAGATTTGACGTTTCACAACGATCCAAAATATCTTCAATCAAACGCGTCTTGACTTTGACTTAGCCAGCTTTTATATGGTACCTACTCCCCTGAGGAACGAACTCAAGATCTCTGGATGGATCTGACACCAGTGGGCTAACCACTAGACCACAGAGGCTTCCTCAAAGTCCCACCAAACTTTCTGCTCGTAAATTAAAATGGTATAGATAAAAAACTGCCTAGGTACGTACCTACTACAAAATAATTGAACGAAGCGAAGAACGCGTGGCGTTCTTATCGTAGTACCTATATACCTATACTATAGGTTTATGATGTAAGTACTTAAAAATGTTATTTAAATATCTTTCTGTTGTCGTGTTGTGATTGGAATCGTAGCTATGGTGTTGCGTCTGTTTCTAACATTTTGTCTATGGCTCGCTGATTCCCTTGACCGCGGAGGTTACAGTATGTAGCTAGACTAATTGTTTGTCTGTCCTCACTTTGGCGCTAAACATTCTAATTAGTCAACAATGACTTTTCGCTTTACTCAAAACGTACTTGCGTAATACCGCAAGTTTTTACGCCTTTTAAGTTCTTTCGTTTACACAATATATCTTATATTATTTATATTTTCGTTAACATATTAATTTGTTCTAATTTTGAATCTCGAAATTATTTTAAGTAAGTATAGTGTCGGGTCACAACGGAAATTAATCTTCGGGGTTCAGTGCAATAATTTTCTTCAACTTTCGAAGAGCCCTAACCAGTGTTTTGAAGAGCAAACATCTGTGTTTCGTGATGAAAATGTCTGCGTACTGTCAAACGATGGTATCAAAATTCCAGTGTGGACATACCAGTCTTTGTAACAAATCTCGTGATAAACGTCGAAAATCCTCCTTCACTGAAGATAAAATCGTTGTGAGACCACTAATACGCGAAGATCGTCTTGTGACATATTGAGAGATAGAGGCGTTATCAGGCATTTCAGGGACAACCATTCAAAATACATTGCATGAGGCGTTTACTGTGGGAAAGCTGTTTGCCGTTGGAACCCGCATTTGCTTTTCAACGATCATAGCCCGCGTCAGATGGTGAGAGAAAACTCTATACAGGTTCAACCGAGGAGAATTTAATCACGTTTTTTTTTATTTATTTTTTATTATTGTACGACGTGGAAGCGCGAATCCTCAACAAACTGAGAAACTGGATTTCTTACCTCTGAATGCCGGAACACAACATTTTTTTTAAGAACTGTTATTATGGCGACTGAATTAGGTAAGATGGTGGTAGCTAGCCAGGCGGACTTCAACAAAGTCCTACCACCAACCAAACCAAGCACAATATATTGTACTCCCCATGGGGATCGAACCCTGGACCTCTGGATCTGAAATCGGTGGGTGGTCTAGTGGGCTAACCACTAGACCACAGAGGCGGTTAATCATAGGTACTTACGACATCATCAGTGGTGACGAATCTTGTATCTATGCCTAACATCTGATTCCAAACAACAATCTACAATCTAGGTATTTTAAGACGAGCAATGTTCTTCGCTCTTGAAGCACTTCAAAGGAGAAAGAAGCAGGAAATCGTAGAAATTCTTGACCACCTAGGGTTACCTATCGTTAGGGCTTAGATGAGGACAGTACCTACCTACAGTATCTAGAATACAGTACTGTCCTGATCTACGCCCTACCGATTTCTTTACAACTTTTTTTTAAAATGCCTCTGTGGTCTATATTGGTTCGCCTTCAGTGTCAGATCCAGAGGTCTTGGGTTCGATCCCCAGGGGGAGTACAATGTTGTTCTTGGTCTGGTTCGTGGTAGGACTTGGTTAACGTAAGGTGCATATAAGGTATATTGTATATAAAGGAGGTAAATGCCTTTAAAATGGTGGAAGGACTTGTAAAGCCCACCTGACCAGCGACCCTACAGCCGAAGTCCGGCGCCAAACAGTTTGTCATGTTCTGTCGGTGCGAGGGAGAGGCAGTACCTCCTGGGGATGCTCGTTCCATCGTACACCTCATCCTTGATCTGACCTTGAACTATCATGTATATAAATTCGATCAGGTGTCAGGTGAGATAAAGGTCAAGAATCTCCCCGTCGTACTATAAAAAAAAAACATATCAACAAGCCTTACAGCTCAGTTGGTGCAGCTCAGCCTTCTGCGCTGTAGGTTGTGGGTTCGATCCACCCAGGACAAACATTTGTATGCATATTGATGTTTGTTCTGTGTTTGGGTGTTGTATTGCATGATAAGTACTTAAGTACCTATGTATTTACAAAAAAAATAAGTACTTGAGTATTATATCCGTAACTAGTTCCCATATTACCTACAAGCTTTGCTTGGTTTGGGACTAGAAGGCGCTGTGTAAAATTAATGTCCTGTTAATTATTATTTAGGTAGTACCTTTGTCTTTTTACCTTACTAACAAATTGGTTTTTAGATTATTTTCTTGATTACAAAAAACTGAATTTCAGAATTAAGCAATTTAGTCAAAACACTATTTATTGATTCTGAGTCGGTACGAAGCTAGTTTAAATATTAAAAAAAAAAACAGATTTCCTCACAAATATATTTTGTAGGTATTGGTTACAGCGTTGATCTTTCTCCCGTCAATCTATAGCTTTCCAAATTCCAAATCTCGTCGACCATTGCCTAGGCTGTTCAATTTATGTCAGATAGCCGCCTCTATAAAATAAATAAATATTACTCGACATTAATTTTACAAAGCGCAAACTAGGCGAAGCTTGTAATATGGGAACTAGATTATTTGAATATGATTTATTCGATGTTTGTTCTGTGTTTGGTTGTTGTATCATATTATGTGGTACCTATTTACAAAAAGTATTTAAGTATTCTATCCTTAATCTAGTTCCCATATGACAAACTATGCTTAGTTTGGGGCTAGATGGCGCTGTATAAAATTAATGGCCTGTATTTTTTTATTTTTATTTTATTTTATTACGGATATAACACTTACTTTTTTTTGTATATTCTTATATCATGCAATACAACACCCAAACACAAAACATACATCAATATTCATCACACAAATGTTTGTCCTGGGTGGGAATCGAACCTACAACATGCAGAGCAGAAGGCAGCTATGGCCTAGTGGTTCGCCCACCGGTGTCAGATACAGAGGTCCCGGATTCGATCCCCAGTACACTATTGTGCTTGGATTGGTTGGGGTCTAAATCTCTCGCCATAACAATTGTAAATTGAGTTCCGGCATATAAATAAATAATAAATAAATAAATATTACAGGACATTAATTTTACACAGCGCCATCTAGCCCCAAACTAAGCATAGCTTGTAATATGGGAACTAGATTACGGATAAAATACTTAAATACTTTTTGTAAATACATACGTACTATATGATACAACACCCAAACACAGAACAAACATCTATGTTCATCACACAAATGTTTGTCCTGGGTGGGAATCGAACCCACAGCCTACAGCGCCGAAGGCAGAGTTACTACCAACTGAGCTATGAGGCTTGTCAATATAAAGGTAAGATAGCCAGTTCCTCCAGCGAATTAATAATGAGGATTCAAAGTGAAGCGCTTTTATTTTCGGCCTTATCATAACTTGAAACCAGGTGAGATGAAAGCCAAGCGCTTCCCCTTCGTACAAAAAATAAATCAGGCTGTCAATAGCTCCATGCTATTGCTCGATGCAGGTACCAACTTATGTGATCCAAGGTTGAAGTAAATTTGTCGAAAATACCATTTTACACTATGGGTCTAGCCCATATTGAATTGTTGTATAACGGCACTGAAGCTGAAAGACCGCAAGGTGCTTTGTCTGTATGCAAATCGGGGATTCTTCTTTGCTATTTTTAAATCTAGACAGGTATCTGATTATGTACCTTTATCTTCGACATGAACGTGGTACTGCGTTTGTACTGGAGAGCGAGAATCAGCTGTGCTGGGGAGGCCAGAAAATCCTCTCAATCCAAAGTTCGTATGGAAGATATCGCTTCTAAGCGATACAACCGCCTATTGTATATTTATTGGGTGGACCGAACCAATGCTCTCTGGAGGAAAAGAAATCTAAATATTAAGTTAGCAATATTTCAACTAAACGAAACAAAAATAACAGATTCGGAATCGAACCCTTCAAATAGGTAGGTACATTGTTTGTTTATAGGTCGACGGGCTCCAACTATATTTTAATCAATATAAAATAAAATATATAACACTCTGTTTAAACTACTGGTCAAAACTTTTTGACTGGCGTCAAAACGAAAAACACAAAAAGACAATCACATTTTAAATTTCGAATATGAAACAAATAGATAGGTGAGTGCATTTAACAGAACACCGAACTAATAATATCTGTGAGAGCTTCAATGCTAAAATCAATATAATAATAAACAACAACTATGTAACAAATTTATGAATACATTTTTTTATAAAACGAATTCCACGCTAACAAATACTATAAATAGAAACTCATATAAACTACTTACGCGATGACCAAATCCTGAATGCGCAAATACAACTGATTTCTGGTGATACAAGTATTAGCCATTTTTTTGAAAAGCTTCGTTAAACTGTACAGCATGGTACACTTTCTAAGAAAAATATTGTTAAAATTTGCTATTTATTTGAATTTGTCCATAACAAACGCATGTTTTTTATTTATAAAACGGGATAATTAGTTTTTTTAATAAAATGAAAGCGAAATAAATGTTTCAATTTGTTAGAACTTATGTTTTTTTATTGTATGGCGTGGAAGCGCTTGGTCTTCATCTTGCCTGTTAACAAATTGAGATAAGGCCGAAGGTGGAGGCGCAGTTCACCCGGAATCCTCAATAAACTGAGGAACTGGCTATGCTACCTCTAAATGCCGGAACACAACATTTTTTTAGTAATTGTTATTGTGGCGACAGAATTAGTTAAGATGGTGGTAGCTAGCCAGGCGGACTTAAAACAAAATCCTACCACCAAGCACAATATTCCTCTGGATCTGAAATCGGTGGGTTGAACCACTATGTAACTATGTACTTTATTCGGTTCACCCTAGCGCAGTGGGTAGAGAGGTAAACATTAATTTCCCGTCCACCCACCACGTGGGAAAGTCCAGTGGGTGGACGGGTCGTCGGCGGTTCTACGGTATGTATTAGATAAAAAAAATACAAGCTATCCAGATTATTATTTACAAAAAAATAAAATTTGACAGTATTCGCTCCAAATTTGAAATTTTAAATGTATTTTCTTGTGACCAGTTTTATTTGTAGCTAGCAATACCTAAACATCAAATTACTTTCATCTTTGATATGAAAACAAATATATCACGTTCACCGACGATCAAATATGTATCATGACATTAGTTAAAGCCTATATAGTAGGTATCTATATACAGTATCACTTTCATATTTGAAATACGCTATCTAACATTGTTTTAGAGTAGTTTCTCCAAAATAAATCCGGTTATAATTTATGTCAAGCATCTAAATATCGAAAAAAAAACATAGAAAGTTGGTTGGGTGGTTTTACATCGCGGAATAGTCCTGACTATCATCAGAGTAAAAAAACTAGAAAGCATTTAGGCTAGAAAGCATTTAGGCTTTCAACCGCCACTAGTTAGTTCATCCACCTTTGCGATTTAATGATAAGACCGGAATTGCAGTTCATCATTATTTAGTTTATTACCATTTCCCTATCACACATCTGTACACCAATTTCAAGTGGATACCTGTAGTTCGTTTTTTGATAATTCAAAGGAACCTAACTTATAAATTGAAGCTTCAGTAGTAATTTTGCGAGTGGTCTCAAATGCCTAAATGAAAGGAATTAAATAAATGAATCAGGCGATTGTGACCGCGATCCCTTTTGGCTGCCGTCTTAATCGCCTGTTTTCTTTCGAAATCGTGGTGACAAAAGGAACAGAAAACTTAAATATATTATGTCTAATTCATTTTTTACAGTCAACAAACATCAAAATTTGATCTTAATCTACTTTCATTGGGGTGGGTAATTTCTAAAGATCAAGAATGATTTGGCAGCGCCACCTCTTAGATACCGAGCGAACTAACTACACCATTGGGTTAACATACATAAGTCTAGTATCCACTGTTATTCATGTAGAAACATTTTGGAAAGTTTTATTTGTTCTTTTCTCAAAATGTAGAGGACGCTGTTACGAAAATTATAAGTACATAAATTATCATAGGTTCTAGATGTTTGTCTATAAATAAATAAAAAAATGTAACTGGCCATAAATTTAACACAGCGCTAGCCCCAAACTAAGCATAGCTTGTTACATGGGAACTAAATCACAGATAGAATACTTCAATGCTAACTTTTTAAAGTAAATAGGTACATACATATCATACAATACAACAACTAAACACTGAACAAACATCTACATATATATTCATAACACAAATGTTAGTCCTGGGCAGGAATCGAACCCACAACCTACAGCGTAGAAGGCAGAGTTACTACCAACTGAGCTATGAGGCTTGTTGATCTCTATCATTTCAGCCCACATTAGCGTACTTCTGAACACAGGATTTTCTGGAAAGGTGACACATCGTATTTACATAAAACAGCCTTTTTTATTGCATGACGGGGAAGCGCTTGGTTATCTCACCAGGTTACAAGTAAGGCCGAAGGTAGAGGCGCATTTCACCCGGAATCCTCAACAGTTTGAGAAACATTAAAAATGCAGGAACACAAAAAAAAAAAATGGCGACACACTTCGATAAGCTGGTAGTAGCCAGGCGGACTTAAACAAAGTCCTGCCACCAACCAAACCAAGCACAAATTGCACCCCCCTGGGGATCGACCCATGACTTCTGGATCAGATATCAGTGGGTAAACCACTGGACCACAGAGGCGGTCTCGTGTGTGCTATGAGCTTGCATACGCTAGTGAGCATGAGCCTCCTCTTTCCATCAGCTCCCCGGTTGTGTTGTGAACTAATTGACGAAAGATACAATTGTACGTTGTTGATATACCTACCTCTTTAATAGGTACCTACTTACTTTTAGAATTTAAAAACAAAACAATACCTACACAATCAAATAAGTAGTTAGTTACGTATATAGGTACATACTCACTTATTTAGTGCAAATCATTTAATATTAATTACTTCAGCGTACAAGAGTAAGGAACTGTAGCTGACTACAGCTTCATTTAATCTGAATCAATATGAACAGAAATTGGTATTATTGCTAGTTATTTCTGTACATTTTAAATTTGGAATACGACGTTTCTTGACCTCGAAAGCGTGAGGTCTACGAAGGAGCGAGCCTTGAAGCCATTAGGGTCGTAACACAGCGGAAATACAGACGCTGGGAGCTTATTCCAGGATCTACCAGGGGGGGATGATAATAGGCTGTGCATTTGAAATTTCTATTGAAGAACGGCGAAGGCGGTATAAGGTCGTGAGCACACTCACCGAAGTTCAATCTGTAAACACAGACAAACACGCAACCTTGCGACGATGGCTCGGGCTGTCAAGCCTGTTTAGGCAAGGCAATCCGCCCTTTCAGAGGGGTGGAGGGGAGATAACAAGTTTGCCATATCCTAGCTAATGAAAGAAGTAGAGTAATTATAATTTGAAATTTCGTAAGGTAATGTAACCTGATAAAAACGTAGCCTATGTTACTCAGCATTACAATAATCAATATTTTATAGTGATAATAAAAAAATACAAACATGTATGTACAATATTAAAACAGGTACAACAAAATAAATAATTATTATTAGCATTGTATTCCAGTTTAAATTGAATGACAGGACGACGTCTGTCGGGTCAGCTAGTTTGTATATAAAAAAAAACATTGCTTTGTTTTGGGCTGGAACGCGCCACATGAAGGTTAAGTGCAGCTGAACAGATTTTAATGAAATTTGGCATGGATGTAGTGTATGTAGTTAAACCATGGGGATCACTATAGACTACTTTTTATCCAGGTACCTCACGATCAAAGCTGCAGACGAAAGCTAGTTAAAATGTATACTCTCTTTATTAAGTAAATAGGCTGTTGCTATCTAGTTAAGACTTCAATGATGAAGATGACTTTGCAAGTATATCGGTTGATGAAGTTCGTGATAACCGGATCTTGCGGCAAAAAAAATACCTGCAATTACATCCACTACTTCCTCTAGTGCCCTAGTGTGCTTGAGAGCTTCCGATCCGATAGGTTGCGGGTTCAAATCCAGTCGTGCACCAATGGACTTTTGGTTTGACAAATGCACATGCTCCGAAGGTCAAGGTTCAATAAGCCTTCCACTTAACACGACACCCTGTAAAGTGCTGAGGCTAGATGCCGCTGTATGCTTTGATTAATTTATTTTTAACCAACCTCAAAAATTGTTCTCAATTCTTCTAGTCTTAATGACATTATCCGTCGAGCGTTTACCAGTGTCAATGTGCCAGCCGTTCTTGAACCGAATGGTCTTTTACGTGATGATGGTAAGCGGACCGACGGTATGACTCTTGTCCCTTGGGAAATGGGTAGGCCTTTGGTGTGGGACGCTACCTGCGTCGACACCCTAGCGCCATCTCATCTGCCTGGGACATCAGTTAGGGCTGGTGCGGCGGCTGATTCGGCCGAGGATCACAAAAGGCGCAAATATAGTGGTCTCGACAGAGCTTACCTATTTGAGCCTTTTGGGGTGGAGACCTTGGGTCCGTGGGGAGCCGGCGCCCTCCGGGTTTTCAAAAATATTGCGGGGCTTTTGATTGAGGCGACACGTGACCCAAGGGCTGGCTCTTATTTAGGCCAGCGAATTAGCATAGCTATTCAGCGTGGCAATGCAGCCAGTGTCTTGGGCACGCTTCCGTCTGGTACTGGTCTGGAACAGTTGAGTTACCTATAGGCCGTTTGTAACGGTCCTTAGGTAATCTGACTGATTCCTTTGTACATAGTTAGTTTAATTGTACTTTGTATGTTATTATATAAAATTTATTTCATTCTTCGGAATCTTAAATTAAATCTGAAATCGGTGGGTTGAGCCACTAGACTACAGAGGCGGTTACACACTTGAAGCGATTTGGGTATTTAAGGGTGTATTAACTCAGGGTGTATCTGTCTGTCTGTCTATCTACCAACAAACTAATTGGAAAAAATACGCCACCCAGATTATACGTTGAGAATAAATTGTACCATATTCTTCATTGAAGTCGGCTTTCTTTTTGGGTTTTTAAAATGTTAGATACAATATATTTATTGGAATATTGTATTTCAAATAAATCCATGCCAAAAATATAATTGATAAATTGTTGCCAGCGTCCATGAGCTACGGACCGCTTACGATCAATTTAGGAGGGTAATATTCCTGGTACCACCAGAACGCACTCGTGCGTTGCTGACCCTTTAAACATTTCTTAATATACATATCTTTTTTTAAATACTTATCATACAATACAACACCCAAAAACAAAACAAGATCTATTCTTCTTCTTTTTTACTGACTTTAAAATCAGGACTATAAAATTGTGACAAGAGTGGCAGATAGTTGATGTTGTAAGGAGTAACACAGGCAATTTTTTGTTGTGAAAATAAAGGCTCAGCGCAAACACCTTCAAGATTTTTTAGTGGCGCTTCTGGTGTCTGATATCCGCTTCTGCTTCTGGACTCAGGGTGCAATAAGATAGGATTTTGGGATTTTCCCACGAAATGTCGGAAAAGTCCCAAGCGTTTGCTAGTAAATAACAGAGTACTTGCACAAAGAACCTGCACATTACATAACTAATTACGTATACATACAAAAATTATGATAATCACAGAAACAGGATTAGATCAATAACTAGTTGTCAAATAATTTATGGCGATCACGGTTTCAAAAGAAAGATGGCCTTCTAAGATTACGTTAATATCATGTGTACATTCGATAATTTTACTGATAATGGCTCATAGATTATAACTACATTCTTATAAATTAATATTCATTCGTTTTAAGATTAGTTAAAAATATTTAAATTAATTCAGTCTTATGCGTAGATAAAGAAATAAATTTCTTAAGTAAATCACTTCTAAAAATGTATCAAACACTGCATAAGTAGGTACCATTTAAAAAAATGAATAAATGTTACAGGACATTAATTTCAGACAGCACCATCATCTGGTTTATAATGAGGCCGAAGGTGGAAGCGCACTTCACCCGGAATCCTCAACGCTACGGTCTGAAAAAATGGCTATCTTACCTCTTAAATTGCGGAGCACAATTGTTGTTATAGCGACAGACCTAGGCAAGATGGTGGTATGTGGTTACTTGAAAGCCCTACCAGACCAAGCGAAAATTTGTCATCATGTTTAATGATTAATCTTCTTTCTCTCAGACAAAAAATAAATCAAATCAATCGCTTTTCTTATTTGTTTTGAGCTACGAAAATAAGCAGGTAAAATAGTTATTTGTTATACAAGAGTGCAAAGTTGCTTTTTAACCGCGTGTTCAATTTTGATGACCGAGCAAGAGAAGGATTCTAAAATTGCATCACGAGCGCAGCGAGTGATTCAAAATTAGAATCCTGAGCGTTAGCGAAGGAATCAAAAGAGCACGAGGTGAAAAATCTTTGCACTCGAGTGCAACACGTAACTTTTCATTCCACCTCAGCGAGGAAATGACTAAATGCAAAAAAAAACGTTTACAATCACAAGATACGTACTTTTATTTCAGTTTAGGTATTAACTACTACATTATGACAGGTAAGTATTACAGAATAATCTTTAAATTATAACAAAAAAATACTAAGGTATAATTAAGAAAATTTGAAAGTAACGTTGCTACAGTTATTCAAATTGAGTGTAATATTTTTGTTTGGTACTGTAATATTGGTGTTAGTCACTTGTGTACTGTTTTTCGGTAAACTATCTGTCATACTTAATAGTTGTACCGATTCATCGGATTCCCTTGGCGTAAATGTTGGCATGAGAGGGCGATGGTTAGGTGTTTAGTAATGGCTCATTTTTGATGTAGAAGGGCCAGTCCAAGGATCTGACTGAGGCTCTTTCAGTGTAATGGCTCCTACGATACCTTTACAAGTAATACACCAAGAAGGTTCCGATTTCGAATTTTTAACAAATTAGAAAAGGTTGTATGATGAATTCGGCACCATGGAGGTAGAAGTAGGTAAATAGGTTTATTGGTGTTTTGAATTCACAAACTGTGCACACGATGTTCTAAATTCAATTTTACTTTAACCTCTAGCGGATCAAAATTGTCATCAAAATTGAACAAGCGGTTAAAAAGCAACTTTGCACTCTTGTATAACAAATAACTATTTTTCTCCATACAGTCTCACTCTCACTTTACCCTTTGAAAGTCAAAAAGCAAAGTATTCCTGGGTGCAATCATAAAAAGTCTTAACAACCTACTGACGTACTCTGCTATAAGATTCCTATCATGAGGCCATGCGTAATTTGAAAACAGGGATCAGATATTTATTGACAAGCTAGCTGCAGTTTCACTTGCAGATAACATAGGACGCCGTAAATACATGTTTTCCACATACACTTGGATCTGTCCTGCCAACCCCACAGAAAAAAGAAGTGTGATTTTACGTCACTGACATTAACTGTTTACCTATCTAATGCAAAGTTTCTAGTTCGTGTCGGCGGCAGCACAGCAATTAATATTAGACCCCAGCAGATGGACTTATAATAGACCCGCTCGTGGATGTTAGATTAGACTAAGGGATTTTACCAGGTGATGGGCGGGCAGTAGTTTCCATCTAAGAACCTACCTGACATCAATACTGTGACAAGCAACTCACCTGTCTAGCGAAAGCAAGCTGTGATTATGGCGAATCTCCAAAGCTGGAGAGTTTTCCCATAATCACCACGCTTGGCAGGCGGATTGTGATCGAAGTAAAGGTGTAGATAATACACAGAAGGAAGCTGCTACTTTTCTTATGATGAGACCCCTTAGTCGGCTTTTACGACATCCATAAATAAATATTACAGGACATTCATTTTTACACAGCGCCATCTAGTCCCAAACTAAGTCTTTAATCAAACCCACAACCGACAGCGCAGAAGGCAGAGCTACTACCAACTGAGCTGTGAGCCTTTGCAATATTAATCGTTCAAGTAGGCATTAAAGAATTTCATAATATATGTCGCCACTAAACATTTGATTCACCCGATTTATTATTTCCCGTTGATTTTTTACATTACTCACTCATAAAAAAGCAGTTATAATAACAGCTCAAACTATATATGTACACGATCTACACAAATAAGCAAGTATTTAAGTATTTGCATTGATACTTATATTATAACAGATAAAGATCTAAGTTTGACCGGAAATTCTATTAAAAGTGTGAAGGCGCACAATATTTGAAATGGTATCCTCAAGCGGTTTGTTTTTATTTGAGTGTGTGTAGTGCATAGGCGATGGCGATTATAATCACCGCATTAACACAACACACGTATTAGTCACGTATAGTCAGTACAATCCAGTTACCTACCATAGGTATCTACAATATTCTCTTTATTGAGCGACAAAGGTAAATATATTAACAAACGAATAACAATGGACAATATATAGATAAATTAATTCGGATAAAACATTTTTCTTTTATAAAATATTGGATTATTTACTGAACACAACTTAATAAGAATTTTATACAAAAAATATCACATCACACATCGACAGCCAATGGGTTTTCCATAATCACCACGCTCGGCAGGCGGTTTGGTGATCGAAGTAAAGCTGTAGATAATACACAGAAGGATGCTGCTGCCCTTTTTCTGGTGAGATCCCTTAGACGGCTTTTATGACATCCATGGGCTGAGTTTGAGGGTTAAATTCTCAGGCCACAACCGCTTCTGCGGGATAAAATAAAAAAACAAAAAAAATGTGCTATCAATTATTCAAATGTTGATATAGCATAATCAAGACATAATGGTACTGGTACTGGTTTGGAACAGTTGAGTTACCTATAGGCCGTTTGTAACAGTCCTTAGGTAATCTGACTGATACCTTTGTGCATAGTTAGTTTTACTGTACTTTTTATTGAATAAAGAATGTAAAGTACATAAAAAAAGACATAATTATATTAAATAGTTAGAAAACTATGTCAAAACTATGTAACAACTGTAATAATCAATAAATCAATGAATGAAAGTAGAAAATAAGATAACGAAATTTAAATTAAATGAAAATTTAATTTAAATTTATCATCATGTCAATAGGCCTCACCAAACCTCAAACATTCTGAAAATATTACCGTCCATAACATTACCCGCAAACAAGAGTCAAGTCAGATCAGAATCAGAATCAGAATCAGGTATCGTTTATTGCGATACACTACGGGTCCAGTTAACAGTTCTTAAAACAATGATATAAATGTTTGGGCGTACTGTAATAATAATATAGCAGAAAATCTGTGTTACCTACAGTCTATTACTCCAGTTATACCGCTGAAGTGGAATTCTCTACTCAGGCAGATATTTAAACCAATCAGAGACATTATAATCTCTGCTTATACAGATGACTAGGGGGGAAGGGGTACCTACAAGGGAAGAGGCCCAAGATATAGTCCAACACGGCAGAATGGCAAACAATTTACGTTTACGGTGGCAGCCGCCATAATTATTGAAGCTTTTTTTTTATAATTCATTCTAAGGTTTTTAGACATAATGTTTATGACAGCTTCATAGAGTCTGACACGATGTGAACAATCAACAATATTCTTTTTTAAACTTTCGCGATTAGAACACATTATTTTAATTCGATAATATAAATCGAATCGAATATAGGTAAAATACGCGATAAATACCCGTTTCACGAATTACAATAATCAACAATATAATCTAAAACACAAACAGAATCGTAGTTTTATAAAATCTAAGTAGTTGTGAGTAGGTACTTACAATCATGCATGCATGACGTTGGCACGTAAGTAGGTACCTAAGCCCAGCATTATTGGGTCTTAATGTATAATAACTAGTAGTTCGTAAGACCTGATGATCATCCTTTGCCCCTTCATCTCAAAAACCACCCCTAATAAGGCCAAAATAAACTAATTTTGAAATCAGTCTCAACCCCTATTTCATATGATATGTTCATGTTTTAACTCGTTGTTCTTGTCTCGTTCGCTTCGCTCACTCGATCAAATAGTCCAATTAAGAATCGGACTGCGCTCGAGATTGAAACCAGTGGTAGTGTCGTTAGTCGCAGTAAAATACTGAGGAATAGGGTAGATCGTTTTGGCGAACATTAACTACCTTCATTCCAAGACTTCAGTGTATCTGTGATCATGGCGCATGCAACTGCGTCGAAATATCTGAAAACTCAAAAAGCAACATATAGCGTTCATAACCATGATATTTTCAAAAGTTATATCAATTAAGAATGTTAATTTCATTTCAACTTAAATCATAACACCATAACAGAGACAAATAGTATATTTCAAAATAAATCTGAAAACAGAAATAGTATTTAGTAAAAAATCCGCTAAATTGTTTTGATAAAATCAAATCGACACGTGTTTCGCCTCTACATGAGGCATCCTCAGGAAGTTAAGTCTTGCTGCCACTCTGCCGACGTGTTGCCGTTTCAGATTTATTTTGAAAATGGAACTCCGAAAACTAGCGCCTGAATCAATTAGCTAACCTTGATATTATTTGAATTTCCATAGTATATCTTGCTTCCATTAATTACAAAGTCGCTCAGCTACCCGCTCAGCCTATCCATAACCCTCTCCCGAACCGCGCGTTGACAAGTTGGACGATTCATCGGTACCACCCCCTATATAAACGTTACTCTACTTCCCGCTGCTACAGTGTTACTCCAACACCCTGTATATAAAGTTGATCTGTTGCACACTTCGCGCGAATTGTGACGTTTTTATTGCATTTCTGATTGCGTAAGTACTCTTCATTTACCTAATATTATGATAATATTGTTTTCTAATCAAGGGCAAAAATAATAGTGCAATAGTTAATATGTGCTATTTTACTAGGCTGGGTCAGTTGGGTTACCGTTTGTAACGGTCCTATGATAACCCGAATGCTTCCCTTGTCGATGTATATATAAAAGGGTAGGTATGTATGAAAGTTCATGATAAAATTAAACAAATGGTTGGTTTTATTTATTATACCAATCTCTTATGTTGCATAATAGTTGTGCAACATTAAAAAGATTATAATTATTATATAACATATTGATATATTTTTTTTCCAAAGTTACATGGTGATTTTTACTTCAAAACAAAACTAAATTAAATATTAATGGCGTTATCACAATTTTGAGTGTAGGTACTTATAAGGTAAAGTCACCAGTCATGGACAGTATAAGCGATTTTTTTTTGTTTTTACTTTGTAATTTCTTTATTTTTCGATACACGTTCTTTGGGATTTGTAGTTAAATGATAAGTACTTTTCTTAATCAGTATTCGAGGTTTAATTTTAGGCTTAATACAGTGCAATATAAAAAATAGCCAATTACAACAATCTTACTTAGGCACCATTTATGGACGGTTATTTTCCAGTGATGGACCCCCAATAATGGACATTGTCCCCAATCATGGACCGCTAGTTATGGACATATAAATAATCAATAAGATATTTTTTTTAAAGATATGCTTATCTTTAACAGACCGGCCAATTATTATTAAGTAATTGAAAATAATTATCAAAATCAACCTTATTATATGAAGATAATACGATAGTAAATATCTATCAAAAATCAACGTTTTTCTTACAGTTTAAATAGAAATTAAAAATAAACATTCACATTCAACAGAAATCAATGTTTCCTTGAGTTTAGATGTATTAATAAACATCAGTCTAGAAATAACATAACAAATTAAAAATCTTTCCTTACTATAACTAGAAAAAAAAGTCTCATAAATCACCTTTTTTCAGTCATTCATATTCAACAGAGATCTATGTTTTCCTTGTGTATAACACAACTATTTATAAACATCAGACTAAAAAATACAAATAATGACAATTTTTTTTAATAATCTACCTTCTTAGGTAGTTAAATTAACTCTCAATAAGTAACAATATATTTGCACTTATAATTATAAACAAAATATTTACCAATACGTACTTAGTTAAAATATCACTAGAAAAAACAGTCTCAAAAATCACTTTCTTCAGTCATTCATATTTAACAGAGATCTAAGTTTTCCTTGTGTATAACACAACTATTTATAAACATCAGGGTAAAAATACAAATAATGTAACAAACTTTTATAAAACTACCTTCTTAGGTAGTTAATTGATTGAACTCAAAAAAAGTAACAATATCTTTGCACTTATAATTATAAACAAAATATTGACCAATATGTACCTAGTTAAAATATGGCAATAAGTACTAAACTTGAACAGATAAATGGCAAATATTTTTGCATTTCAGGTACTTTAAAAAATCCCCTCTTGTTAATAACCTGAGGCTGCTGAATTTTTTCAATTATTGCTTCCTTATTATACCAAATTTGATCTGGAGTATCAGGCCACCTAAATGTATTTCCTTTCGAAATTAACATTGTACTTATTTCGTATATATTATTATCAATATTTTAAATCAACCCCGGAAAGTATTCTCCTTCGTATTTAATTATAACATATGTATTTTTCCTTAATAACTGCAGGGATATGTTTTTTAGGGGAATATTTTCATCTGAATCTGTTGATTCAGTTCTACGTTTTGGTCCGTTTATCTGGTCCTCTTCAGACAACTCTAAATCTTGGTCACTTTCTTGATATGGTATATGTATATCATTTTCTTCTTCTGATGAAATAGATGATTCAATTCTCTTCCTTTTCTTAGTTACGGTTTTTGCGATGTTTTTTTTATTTAAAACTTTCTTTTCTTCAGCTATCTTCTTTTTCATTAGTTGTTTTTCTTGTCTCTCTTTCATTCTTTTATTTTACTCTTCTTCCTTCTGTTTTTTTTCGTTTTCTTCGTCATATATGCTCTCCATGTTTCACCAGTAATTGCTGAAGGAATCCGTTCTTTAGTACGCCTTTTTTTCGTCTCGTTTCGTTTTTTTTATTTTATTATGTAATGTTATCCTTGGGACAGCATATTTTGTAGCAGCAACAGATATTTTCTCCCCCCTTCTGACTTCTTCGATAGCCTTAGCCACTTGTTCTTTTGTATAATTTTTTTTCGGTGCCATGTCTAGGACGAAATAAAATGTTTGTATTAGGAATATGCTGAACCTATTATGGACACCTAGTCTTGGACAGAATGTACATGACTGGAAAGACTAATAATTGATTGCCGATTTATAGAGAAACATGTAGATATATTAAAACAGAAGTGTAATACGTAAAAAAAAACAAAAAACAAGAAATTCTTTTTATGGACATTCTGTCCATGATTGGTAAACGTGCTCGAATAAATATCCAGTTATAGACACCGGTAATTTTTAAGGTTATAATTCCAATGACAATTAGGTTATATCAAAAAAATAAGTCATTACTATTGGTAAATCAGTAAATAACATAAAATTTTACAATAACGACACACAACCCACAAAATAACTCACTAAGTCTACTCACTTGCATGGCGATTCTTATAATAAATTACGATTTCCGACACCAACTGTCCCCGCGTAACTAACAATCGTGATGGTCCAAAACAAAATGGCTGTCAGCTGTCAAACAAAGTGTGATTGACAACTAGAATATTGGCACTACTGATTAGTGTAATCATTTTGAAAAAAAAAACTTGACGTTTGCTTAATTTTGGTGGTAATTTAAAAAACTGTCCATGATGGGTCTGTGTCCATGATAGGTGACTTTACCTTACCTACACAAAATTGTTAAGTCAAAATTGTCAATTTACAAAAACCTTACCCTTCGTGTTATTTTCACCTGCGTTACGGCATACTAACGCTTCAAACATCCTATTTTCACTATAATGGTAATATATTTTTTTACCAGGTAAACGTTTAGGTAAATAACTAAAAATAAAAATATATGTACTTAGAAATAAAGGGTCTTAAATATACAATATTAACTAACCTATAGGCCGTTTGTAACGGTCCTTTTCTACTTAAAACTTGTTTTAGTTATTAAGTGTAAAGTTAATAGTAACACACGCCTACCTACTCGGATAAATAAGCAGTTAGTGTATAAAATAATTCTATCATATATCACATATCACATATCATATATATCTGTGTATAAAATAAATATATCATATCTTTATAAAATAATTCTATATTCTATCTAAACTTGACAAGATCAATAAGTTTTAATTGTGACACTTGTCAAAAATGACAAAATGCCTCCAGCGGCCTTAATTCAACTTGTTACCAGGTGAAATGAAGGCAAGCGGTTCCCCGTCGAACCAAAAAAAACGTTATAGATTGACGACTGTCTTAATGTTTAAACTGTCTTGCTGTTTAATCTATGAGCTCATGGAAAGCCTAAAAATACCAAACTCCGAGGGTCCGATTTCAAGACAAAAAAATCTCGTTTCATGTACATATTTACACTTACACATTACATACCATACCTTGCCATGGCGGTTGCGGCTTGAGAACCGACCTCCAACTCAGCTCATGGATGTCACAAAAGCCGACTAAGGGACTTTACCAGAAGAAGGGCAGCTGCTTCCTTCTGTGTATCTACATATATCTACATCTTTACTGCGACCACAATTTTTTATTGTACGACGGGGAAGCTTTTGGCCTTCATTTCCCGGTAACAAGCTAAGATTAGGCCGAAGGTGGAGGCGCACTTCACCCAGAATCCTCAATAAACTGAGGAACTGGCTATCTTACCTCTGAATGCCGGAACACAACAATTTTAGAATTGCTATCATGGCGACAGAATCTTGTAAGATGGTGCTAGGCAGACTGAAACAAAGTCCTACCACCAACCAAACATAGCACAATATTGTACTCCCCACAGGGATCGAACCCGGGACCCCTTGATCTGAAATCGGTGGGTTGAACCACTAGACCACAGAAGCGGTTAATCGCACATTCCCCTCATTAGCAAAACCCTCCAGCTTTGGAGGAGACTAGCTATCACAAATGTATGGAAATAAGCGCCCTATACGAAAACGAAAATAGTTTCAGTTAGCTGCCAGAAACTCATACTAAAGCCTCTGTCGTACAATAAAAAAACAAAAGACGGACAGCGGAGGCTTAGTAATAGTAATTTTATCATCTGTGGTATAATAGGGTCCCGTTGGCTTTTTCGGTTCGGAACCCAAATCTACAAACCCGGATAAAATTATCAACTGATATTTTGCGAACCTTCTAGTCTTTTGGACTGATACCGAAAGGCGTCCTTGCGTCCTTTCTTAATTTCGCGTTTATTTATTTTTGCCCAGCGACCCCGTCTTTTATCAGATCAGCCTGTATTCAGTAACTGAAGGTTTTGCGAGCGAGTATATAACAATACTCACATTAAATTCATATACATAATTATAGGTTGAGATTCGATTCCCAGGACGAACCTTTGTGTGATTAACTCAGATGTTGCCTTTGTTCTGGTGTATCTTATGTACCCATGTATACATATTCACTGTAATCTACCTCCCATATTACAGCAATGGCACTCCGGGAGTGCCAACAGAAGTGAAAACTTGAAGTTTGTCGTCTATAGGTGGTGACAGTCTTCGAACGGTCCTTACCCGTACCTCTCAGGATCGTAAACATAACGTGACAATGTGTTTACAGTCAAAAGTGTCAAAAGTAGTGTCGCGAGTTCAATGGTTTTTTCCCATCTCAAAAAATGCACAACGAGCCTAAAGAAGTTTTCATTTATAAAAAATACATAATAAGTATTACATTGCGATCCTATCTCGCCTGATTAGATTTACTTTAAACCATTCAAAAGATATGGGCGAAAAATTATATATCTTTTCACCCCAATATCTCAAAAACTACCCCATTTATCAAAAATTCCCCGTGACAATCAAATTCTATTTACGTTTTCTCTGTTCAGTTTAAATTTCATGAAAATCGAATGTATGATAAAATGTTCGAGAGTTATGCCGTCACAAACATTTCCACATATATACATACATACATATATACAGTGCCGGATTTCCCAACTTAACTGAGAGATCTTTTTCGCTTCGCGCACTCGATCAAATAGTCTAAATACATTGCGATCCTATCTCGCCTGATCAGATTTACTTTAAATCATTTATGATAATAATGCATAATTGCTTGTTTAATCTATTTCATTTGTAATAGTCGTGCGTGTGGATTGATTGCACCTTTTTAAAAGTTAATTAAATTTTTACAAGATCAAGGAAGAATTTAGGAAATAATTGGGAAAACTTCATGTAGAAGATAAATAATTGTGAAATCTATGACAAAGTCGTGGTCAATTAACTAGAACACTCAATCGGCTAACCTGAGAACTTGTGTTTCAAAATAGTTATACTAAATAATAAGTTGATATATGATTAAACATTTTATGTGGAATAATTGTACTGAACTTGTGAAAACTATTCACATATATTCAAAATCAAGATCAATTGAATATATGTGAATAGTCACAAGTTCAGTACAACTATTAGCATAGCTAATATTCAGCGTGGCAACGCAGCCAGTGTCATGGACACGCTTCCGTCTGGTACTGGTTTGGAACGGTTGAGTTACCTATAGGCCGTTTGTAACGGTCCTTAGGTAATCCGACTGCTTCCTTTGTACATAGTTAGTTTAATTATACATTTTATTTAATTCATTTTTCTAATAATCAAGTATATTTTTTTTAATTTTTTTATCGTACGGCGGGGATGCGCTTGGCCTTCATCTCACTTGGTTACACGTTGAGATAACGCTGAAGATTACACACACTCTCGAAAAACATAACCGCTCGGGAGGCAGTCGGATAAAACATATATATTGATCAAGTAAAGATATCATGTAGGTAGGTATTAGGTTTTCCATATTGTGAAATCATAATTCATGCAGTTGGCGAAAGATAACCGTATTTTTTTTAACAAACAATAAAACACGCCTCCGCCGTCTAAAATTAAACTAAGGCAAATAACACTTCGTGCGTGCAAAGTGAAAACCGCCAAAAGGTATCAGAATGTTCTCTTAGCGAAAATAAAATACATAAATAATTACTAAATATTTATTCAATAAAAGGAATCAGTCAGTTCACGAGGACCGTTACAAACGGCCTATATGTAACTCAACGTACATAATTGTGTTATCAATAAATAATTATTACATGTTACTATGCTCCGAGTAGGATAGCAAAGAGAGTTATAATTTGTGTATTTTTATCTTTCTGTTCAAAATCTGAATCAAATAGGCGCAGTCAAACCAACTGTCAAAGTGCGAGTCAGTCACGTCAAAGTCAAAGTATTTTTTTTATTCATTAAGATTTTTTAGGACACTAGACTATTATTATTACACATATATGCGTAATAAATAGTCTATCTAGTGCGGGTCCGACTCAATTTTTGTATTTTTGTTGCTAGGTGAGCACAAATCACACTAAGTATATTACTTAGCATTTCATCGATGGATATTTTTGGGCACATGCAACTTTGATATTTTGTTTTGCATCTGGATATTTTGCTTACACTATTGATAATAATAGAAAAAAAAATTGTGGTTAGCACACATCTCCTATAGACAGAATTCACATCAAAAAGCAAGGGTACTTGAATTTAAAAAGGAGAATTCAACTAGATATCTAGATGCAAGCAGTCACATAGCCACATAGGCCGTCTTCTGTTTGATGGATCATGATGTATAGTGTTTGCCGGTAGTAATAACTGTTGGTTCACCGTCTTTTGTTAACCTACCTTCTACTGTCTATCTTAAATCGATTGTTAGCCGACTTTCAAAAAAAAGAGGAGGTTCTTAATTCGTAGGATTATTTTTTTTATGTATGTTCCCCGATTACTCAAAGACGCCTGAACCGATTTGGAAAAATATTTTTTTTGTTTGAAAGGAGTTACTTCACAGGTCCATTGACATCAGGTCAAGATCTGATGATGGGATCCTGAAAAAATCGAGGGAACTCTTCAAATATTATAGGCACACTTGAAGCGATTTGGGTGTATTACCTCAAAAGTAAGGAAAAAATTGACCACATATAGGATCACGCGTCTGTCTGTCTATCCGTCCATCTGTTATCAAAATAATTGGAAAAAATACGTCATCCAGGTAAACGAAATTGTATTAAATTGTATTATTCATTGAAGTCATTTTTCTTTTATGTTATTAAAACGTAATTATAGATCTTTGACGTGTGCTATAAGGCACATCAGTATAGCTATTCTGAAACATTTGGAAAGCTTTATCGGATCGAAATTGGAAGTTTCTGATATAGATTCCGGGACGCTATTCCAAACTCCTAAATCTTAATATTTTGACATTTGTATTCGAAACTTCCCGCAGCAGATTTTTAGAAATAGTTTGATAATAGCGTGAAAATCTATGGGATTCTCAATCGAATCCATGTCGATTCGATATCGACATCGACAGACATAAGAACAGATAATAACAAATAGGACTTTATCATAAATTTGAAACCAGGTGAGATTTTCATCTAAACTGGTTTTGAAAGTCAAGTTTTTTTATTGTACTAAATATAAAAAAAAACAATAGTTGTGTTACCTAAATACCGTTTGTAATGGTCCTTATAGGTAACCCAACTGCATACCTTGCACAAAAAATAAATTGTTTATAATAAAAGTAAATAATTGTGCATATTATTCTTAAATGCTATACTTTATTGAACGCCTTAAAAAGCATCATCTATATACGTCACACAAAATAATAATAGAGTATAAACTTACTGTAGGGACGAACATAGAAGTAAAAATATCAAATTAAGCCATTTGATATTTTTACATTTTCTACAAAATAAATATTTTATAGATAACCCAGTCGATCGTTGTCACCACCAGATTGTAACATGGCCAGAATACTGGGGGCATTACCACGTTATTACCGAAAAAAAACAAAAAATATCTGAGTACCTACCTACCTAAGTATATCTATAAATTTGTATATGTAATCAGTATTGTGTCAGTGGATTAAATGCTGAACTATTTTTGAAGGAATTTCGGTTCTACTCGCACTAATCCGATAGACATTGACGAAGCCGTAGGAACGTCAATCGATTGTAACCTTTGGCTTGGTAATCGTTTAGTATATAGGGTACCGTGCTATAAAACCACGCTCAAACCTTGCAATGAACCTCCTTTGCAAGTCAGGGTTTCCTTCGTTGCGATTTGAACTAAAAAGGAGTTTTTGACTATTTAGGTTTTATTTATCGTTTTTTTTTAATGTTTATGATTTTTTGCTTATTGTTGACACAAGAAGAGTTATATGTTAATGTTAAATATAAAATACTAATATGAGTATACTATAATAATATCTACATAAATCAAGTACAATAATTTAACAACATGGCAACTTTAAAAAAATCTCTTGCTAACCTTAAAGTAACCCAATATTTTTTATGATTTTTGTAACAGCGAGTTTTTACAAGCTTGGTTTAGGAAAAAAGTGAATAAGGTTAATTTATGTTTTTGTGTGTTTGTTGCAGTCGCCCATCTTAATATGGAGCACAAAGAATTTCGCGTGAAGGGTAAGTCACTCATAATTTTCTTGGGGTTTCTTTTATTTTTTATTGTACGAAGGGGATGCGCTTGGCCTTCATCTCACCTGATTTTCAAGTTATGATAAGGCCGAAGGTGGAAGCGCACTTCACCCGAAATCCTCAACAAACTGAGGAACTGAGAATCTTACCACTAAATGCCAGAACACAACCTTTTTTAAGAATTGTTATTATGGCGACAGTATTAGGTAAGATGGTGGTAGCTAGCCAGGCGGACTTAGACAAAATCCTACCACCAACTAAACCTAGCACAATACTGCTCCCCCTGGGGATCGAACCCGGGACCTCTGGATCTGAAGTCGGTGGGTTCAACCACTAGACCACAGAGGCAAACACTGAAAATAATGTGTTTTAATAAACGTAAACAATGTAAAGTCACCTGCATTTATATGTCATATTGGATTTGTATCCTGAGTATCGATTCTCAAACAATCGGAAAGTTTTTGGGTCGTAAACCTCGGTTTTTGTCGGATTCGACTTAGAATTCAAAAGATTACAACGCTGTTCTTAAACCATTTCAGAAAATCTTCTGTAGTAGTTTCGAAAACTATTGAAAACATTTTTCAATCCGATAAGGCTTTCCAAATGTTTGAGATTAAATGATTTAGCTTGGTATTTAAGTAAGAAGAAATATAGCATCAAGCTTACAAAAGTAATGAAAGAATTTACAGACGCGACTGTACTGTAAGTGATCATAATGTTAGAGCAATATTGTCACCCGGTTGTTGGTAGCACCATAAAAGGGATTTGCGATGCGGATAAAGGCAAGTTACAGCCGGATCAAACCGGATAGAACAAATAAACGGTTCAATACTACATTGATTTTATTTTATTGTTATTGGCTGGCTGTTTATTGAATTTAGGTGTTGAGCACAATTTATGTACTTGTAAGCCTATCTCAATAAAGATGAAAATCGCCGTTACGATAAAAGAAGGGAAAAATATTAATTTTATCAACTTAGACACAACTAAAAATTAAAAACAGGTCAATAAAAAAACATTATTAGGTACTGAATGATCTTCAATTGCTTGGATGGTGTTCTTAAATTTCACTAATTTATTGTTATAGGCGACACATTTTCAACTTTGATATAGACTTACGCTAGATCTCACCCAACTGGTTGGTCAAGCTACGCGAATACCGGAAAGAGAGAACTGTTTGGACCTTTTCCTGACTACGGATCCTGCCAGACACTCAATCGCGGTCTCCACGCCATTGGTTCGTCTGATCACTGCATGGTGAAATCCGTATCTATCTGCTCTCCCCCTGATGACAGCCCAAAGGGCACGAGGAAAGATACGAGTCAGCGAATAGGGAAGAAATGCGGCACTTCTTTGCATCTTACCCTTGGCGGCAGGTATGCTTCTATTCCGAAGATCCGACTTGCTGCGCAGACGCGGTTGCGGACGTGATTCGCCAAGGAATGGAGTAATTTATTCCATTCTCCGACATCCCACTTGGTGGCAAAGCTAAGCCTTGGTTCAGTGCTGATTGCGCTCGTGCCGAGCTGCGTAAACAAGCTGCCTTCCAAGCCTGGGTGAAGACCCGCGCCTGTAAAGCAAGATCTCGGAAGATTCGTGAAAAGAAGCGTTTATTTAATACTGCTGCCAAGGCCTGTAAAAAGGTTCTGCGAAGGGCTCGATTTGTCCATATTGGACAAATCGGAGTTAAACTAGCTTCATTCCCTCCAGGGAGTAAGCAGTTCTGGTCTCTGTCTAAATCAGTTGAAAACAATTTCTGTCGTCCCACATTACCTCCGCTGTTGAAACCGGATGGAACTCTGGCCCACACCGCAGTAGAGAATGCAAATTTATTTGCTGATCTATTTGCGAGCAATTCCCGTTTAGACTCTTGCTCTTCTCAACCTCCAACTATTACTCTGTGTGGCACCGCTATGCCGATACCAAGTATACATGCCAAGGAGGTCCGTAGAGCACTTTTCAGTCTAGACGAGAATAAAGCCAGTGGTCCGGATGGTATTCCGGCGCGAGTGTTGAGGCACTGTGCACCTGAGTTGTCGCCTGTGCTGACATGCTTGTTTCGCCTTTCTCTTGAGAAAAAGACCGTACCCAAATCCTGGAAGTTTGCCAACGTGCAGCCAGTTCCCAAAAAGGAAAGTCGAGCCGACCCGGCCAATTACAGACCCATCTCCATCACCTCCATAATCTGCAAGGTTATGGAGAGAGTTCTGAACCATAAATTGCTGACGTACCTTGAAGCTAATGACCTGCTCAGTGACCATCAATATGGCTTTCGCCGAGGAAGGTCCACTGGCGACCTTCTTGTGTTCGTTACGCATTTGTGGGGAGAAACCATTGAGAAACATGGAGAAGCAATAGCTGTTTCTCTTGACGTCTCAAAGGTATTTGACTGGGTTTGGCACGCAAGCCTGCTGAATAAACTTCCTGAATTTTGAGCCTGGATATCTGACTTTTTGAGTGAACTGTCCATTAGAGTGGTAATTGATGGCTGCTCCTCGGATTATATTGCCATCAACGCTGGTGTTCCTCAAGGGTCTGTTCTCTGCAACTCTATACCTGCTGCATATTAATGACTTGCTCCAGCTAGGCATTTTTGGGTATGCAGATGACAGTACTATTACAGAGAGATACATATCTAGTGCACGTTCTACAACTTTGACACCTCCATCGAGTCTAAAGCGCAAATTGCGGCCACAAAGCTGGGCATCCTAAACAAAGTCAAGTGATACTTCAGACCTGGTCAACTTTTGACTTTATATAAAGCTCAAGTTCGATCATGTATGGAGTATTGCAGCCACCTTTGGGATGGTTCAGCCAAATATCAACTTGCCGCGCTTGACTCGGTGGAGCGCAGAGCCAAGAGGCTCATAGGTGAAGAGTATCTTGACAAAGCAAGGCTCGACAGCCTGAGCCATCATCGCAAGGTTGCGTGTTTGTCGGTGTTTTACAGATTGTACTTCGGTGAGTGTGCTCAGGAGCTTCTCGATATATCCTTATACCGCCTTCGCCGTTCTTCAATAGAAAATTCAGACGCACAGCCTTTTATCATCCCCACCTGGTTGATATCCCACGTATAAGAACCAAACGCTTTCAAGAATCATTTATCGTGCGCACTGCAAGAACTTGGAATAGGCTCCCAGCGTCTGTTTTTCCGCTGTGCTACGACCCTAATGTCTTCAAGAAGAGAGTTAATAGGCACTTTCTGGGTAGGCTCGCTCCATTTTAGTAGTAAAGAGCCGACCCATCGTAAAAAAAATAAATGCTGACCCCGCAGTGGGAAGGCGTCCCAAAGCCCATTATAGACTATATTCATGCCAGTATTTTTCTTTCGGCCTATTCCGGAAGGACATGGAAAATATTATCTTTTCCATCTTCAGTTCCTTAATTTTCTATAAACAAATTAGAGATAGGTTTTTTCCAACGTGCCTTTGTAAACCTTATTAACATCTAAATTGAAAGTCTATCAAAGGAAAGACTTACTTGCCGGACAAACGCACTACAGATCCCACTAGAAACGGATTGGATTGAATGTGTTCAATTCATTCGTTTGTGTCTTCTATTTATTTTATTGGATAGCCAACCGTTTGACCACCAGCTCACTTGAAAAATAAGTAAAGATGGTACCTTCTGCCCCCTCAGCACGGGGCGGGTATAACATTTTTGTTCTCTGTTTTTATCCACCGAGAGAATTTTGTCTCCCAATGGTGAATAAAAACAGAGGACAACATTTTTACCCCCGCCCCGTGCTGAGAGGGCTGGGGTAGCCTCGCTCTATTGCGGACCTCAGCCGTACCCTGGCAAGCCTCCCAACTCAGCTGGTACCTAGTGCATTCTGCGCTGTATGTTGTGGGTTGATCCACCCGAGGCAAACATGTGATATGTTTGTTCTTATGTTTATGTGTTATGTTTGTTCTGCGTTAGGTAAAACAAATGAGTGTCTAAGGTCCATATTCCAGAAAGCCGCTCAAGTGGAGATGACTGCTTTAGCAGAGTTTTGAACACAGGTCATCGCTGCTTCAGCGAATGCTCAAGTTTGAATGGAGTTTAAGAATATGGGCCTAAGTATTTTATATTCGTAATCTAGTTAGTATTAAGATTTTACACGCTACAGGGCTCCGAGGTTCTTGCCTTTCTCCTTGTGTGCTGGTCGCGATTGCTAACAGGCGGTAGATTTGACGTTTCAAAATGATCCTAATAAATCTTAATGAATGAAGAAATTTTGACTTTGACTTTGACTTTGGGCAGATGGCATACATTACACACAGGAAATCACTAAAATAAATAAATAATGATAAGACATTAATTTACCACAGCGCAATCTAGTCCCAAACTAAGCAAAACTTGTGATTTGGGAACAAGATTACGCATTATACCTATGTCCTGTAATTTGTTATAATATTAGTAGTATGTTCAAACATCCTGTCTAGAGGCCCCGAGGTAAAGATATCATCGTAGTTTTGTAGTTTTAGCAACATTAACTTGTGATATTAATATGTTATGACTAGGAAACGCCTGGGGCTTCGTTCCCATCGTGTGGGAATTTTCCATCGCACGAATTTATAATCTATATAAACACATACATACATAGACAAAATAGAGTCACATCAACAGCCCATTAGTGCCCACTGCCCATAATCACACGTAAATGCGTAGATAATACACAGAAGGAAGCTGCTGCACTTCTTCTGGCTATCCCTTAGTCGGCTTTTACGACATCCATGGGCTGAGTTGGACATAGAGTACGTATTGAGAATTAGAATGGATGGCGATGATCACATCGTAGATTGTCGTTTCAATGTCGTTTACCAGTCACTTTGTCAGCCGTTCTTGAACCGAATGGTCTGTTACGTGATGATGGTAAGCGGACCGATGGTATGACTCTTGTCCCTTGGGAAATGGGTAGGCTTTTGGTGTGGGACGCTACCTGCGTCGACACCCTAGCGCCATCTCATCTGCCTGGAACATCAGTTAGGGCTGGTGCGGCGACTGATTCAGCCGAGGATCACAAAAGGCGCAAATATAGTGGTCTCGACAGAGCTTACCTATTTGAGCCTTTTGGGGTGGAGACCTTGGGTCCGTGGGGAGCCGGTGCCCTCCGGGTTTTCAAAAATATTGCGGGGCTTTTGATTGATGCGACACGTGACCCAAGGGCTGGCTCTTATGTAGGCCAGCGAATTAGCATAGCTATTCAGCGTGGCAATGCAGACAGTGTCTTGGGCACGCTTCCGTCTGGTACTGGTCTGGAACAGTTGAGTTACCTATAAGCCGTTTGTAACGGTCCTTAGGTAATCTGACTGATTCCTTTGTACATAGTAAGTTTAATTGTACTTTTTATTGAATAAATGTCATTATCTTTTATATCTAAATGGTCCTAAATATCTTATTCAATAAAAATATCCTTACAAAACGGAACTTATTAATACATTCGATAAATTCGAATTCAATATTTTTCTTAGGATCTCTGGTTTGGTCTGTGAGTCAATTGTCAGTCAGTCAGTCAGCTAATCGACTACAACACTTAGTTGATATAATCCTTGGCACAGGGTCAAAGCCATCCTTTGGTACGTGTTTCATTATCTATTAATTATCTGTAGTTGCGATTTGATCGTCTGAACTAGTTAATTATTGGTTTGGTCTGATATTATTGTAAAAAGGGTATTGTTGCCATGAAATGTAATAAACTCACGACTGGTTATCGGAATAATTTTTATTATTGTGAAAGTTTATATTAAGTGGAGAAGCGCTTGGCCTTCACCTTACCTGGTATTATGATATAATAAGGCCATATGATAAGGCCGAAGATGAAAGCGCATTTCAGCCGAAATCCTAAGGAATTGGCTATCTTACCTCTAAATATCAGTACACAGCAGTTAAGAATTGTTGCTACGGCGACAGACTTAGGTATCATTGTGGTAGTAGCTAGGTGGACTTAAAACAAGTCGTACCACCAACCAAACCGAGCACACATTAGTACTTCCCTGGGGATCGAACCCAGCAGTAGACAACAGACGCGGTCAAATTAAATAAATGTATGAAAATTCGCCTGTTTGTCTGAACTAATGAACGAAAATTCTATTAGTAGTGTGTAGTTGTAATCTACCTCTTGTGGTCTAATCTGGGAAACGAAATCGCTGGCTTATTCTAAGACCTCAACGGTAAGATAGCCAGTTCCTCAGTTAGTTGAGGATTCCGGGTGAAGTGCGCCTCCACCTTCGGCCTTATCTCAACTTGTAACCGTGATGAAGGCCAAGCGCTTCCCCTTCGTACAATAAAAATATATGTAAGTATATATATACATAAAGGGAGGCTACGGATGGTAGTGTATGATGTTTTCATTCCGCCATTCCACCCTTACACAAATATGAAATCTAGGAACCGATTCTACTAAAACAAACGCTTCCTATGACAATTGTATCGTCACAAAATGGCCTCTAGAATATCAAATGGCATCTATAGAGGCTTTTCTGTGACGATACCATCGTCATAGTGAAGCGATTGGTTTAGGCATAGAAGCCTTTCTGTGACGATAACATAGTCATAGTGAAGCGATTGGTTTAGGCATAGAGGCCTTTCTGTGACGTTACCATTGGCATAGTGAAGGCATTGGTTTAGACATAGTGGCTTTTTTTTTTGACGATACCATAGTCATAGTGAAGCGATTGGTTTAGGCATAGAGGCCTTTCTGTGACGTTACCATTGGCATAGTGAAGCAATTGGTTTAGACATAGAGGCTTTTCTGTGAAGATACCATAGTCATAGTGAAGCGATTGATTTAGGCGTAGAGGCCTTTCTGTGACGATACCATCGTCATAGTGAAGCGATTGGTTTAGTAGGGCCCTGACCGTGACATTGTTTATTATTTCAAGTACCTTATGTATAGCTAGGTAGGTGTAGGTTAGTTTACCTTGCCTTATTACATTATATCATAATCAGGGCCATTAAATCAAAATTTCATGCTATTGTTAATATTGGGAAGTCAAGCTCAATAAATACTTAGTGGCAATTAAATTAGATATGACGCATTGTATCAAATATATATGTAGTAAAGTTATTTAGCTATTGAGAAGCAATCACAAACTTTTCGAATGTGCCTCGCTTTATCCTGAATTCTTTGCAATGATTAAGATGAAGGCCAGGCGCTTCCCCGTAGTAAAAAAAACATTGGTTTCAGAGCAGTTTCTAATAAGATAAGATCATGTTTGAAAATGGCGTGTCCGATTCAAAAGGAATGGCAGGTATTATCAGATGGTATTGTATGGAATTCATTTCCAATAATATTTCATAGAAAAGGCGCAAATGTAATGGACTCGACAGAGCTTATCTATTTGAGCCTTTTATTGGGTTGAGTATTTATATATTAGCATAGCTATTCAGAGTGGCGATGTAGCCAGTGTCTTGGGCATGCTTTCGTCTATGGTACTGGTCTGGAGCAGTTGAGTTACCTATATGCCGTTTGTAACGGTCCTTAGGTAATCCGACCGATTCCTTTGTACATAGTAAATGATAGTAAGTAGTTTAATTGTACATATTATTTAGGAGGGAGGAATGAGGCAAGAGAGGTGTACAAGGAGCATAGTAAGTGGAAATCTGTTTTCTCTGTGTCTCCCTAATCAACCTTATTTCTATCTGACAGCCAAAGAGATGGTGGATTACATAGCAGATTACCTGGAGAACGTCGGAGACCGGCGCGTGTACCCCTCAGTGCAGCCAGGGTACCTCCACAAGCGACTGCCCAAGGTTGCGCCTGATGCTGGAGAGCAATGGGATGATATCTTCAAGGATGTCGATGAACATATCATGCCTGGGGTAAAGTACCTATTCGAAAAGTATTTATGTGATATATTCTTCCACATTATATTGACGTCATTTCCTCTTCAAACACGGATCAGTGTTGACTATAGCAGAGGTCACGGATCCGTGTAAGTTGTACTAGGGGTAACGGATCCGTATTGGCTATGCCTGGGGTCACCGATCGTGTGTTGGATATTCTAGGGGTCACGGATCAGTGTAAGCTATGCCAGGGGTCACGGATCCGTGTGATCTAAGTCCGGAGTTACGAATCAGGATTAGCTATGCCAGGGTTTTCAGATCCGTGTAAGCTATGCTAGGGGTCACGGATCCGTGTTCTGATTGATTACTTTTGTCCACAGCTGGTCCATTGGCAGAGTCCACACATGCACGCGTACTTCCCCGCGCTGACGTCATATCCTTCGATCATGGGAGAAATGCTGTCAAGCGCATTGAACGTGCTGTGTTTCACATGGGTAAGACTTTCAAAAACGTTGGTATCAGTCAAAATTGAATCTTGTGCCTGCAGATCTGGTGCTGAATGCGTGGGTTTGATACCGATGTACCACTCGGCTTCAGATGTGGCTTAAGATAATAGAGGATATGGAGACCTTATCCCAGTGAAAAATATTTGAATTGTATAAATTCTTAGACTCCGTAATTTTGTACCAGGCTTCATCACCAGCCGGCACTGAACTGGAGACCATAGCCATGAACTGGCTCGGCAAGCTGCTGGGTCTACCTGACTGCTTCCTCAACGAAAAGGACGACAGTCCAGGTGGCGGAGTTATACAGGTATGTACCATGTTTGAGAATATACCGGACGCTGCTGACTTACTGCTTTGTTTCTTGACTTGTTGAGATTCTTTGTCGACTTTACATCATTCACAAACTGAGGAAGGTACATATTTCCTTGCCAAAACCGTAACCTAAAACTGATCAATAAAAAATACATTTTACTTAGATCACAATATCTCTATTTTCATCAATAAACTCTTAAACCAACTGAATTGGCACAACGAATATGTGCTACAAAATGTTCTGCTATGTTATTTTATTAACTCTCTTCGGTCTCCAACTAGCTTGCCAAGCGTGGAAAACTCTTCAGATGTATTCATAATGTATTCTTATGGTAGGCTCAGTAGTAGCTACTGCTCTCTCTTAAAAAGGTAGTGTCACACATTTCTAAATAGCATGTAGGATTCAAAATTACATTTGAAGGTATATTCGGATGGAGATAATCAAAATTTGACGGTGAAGTGCGTCAAATTTTATGAAAACACAATTCAAATCAAAATCTATGCACTCTAAATGCTACATTATGCTCTTTTGCATATATTTTGATTCTAATACCAACAGATTCAACTTCAATATCTGGAGAACCATCCTCTGGACAAACATTCACTCGAGTATTTTGAATCCGAAATGCCATTTTGAAATGAAAGATTATTACGTTTGTATCAGTGGAACTCCTTGGCCTTCAAAATCTCACTCACGTACACAGACCACAGCCAGCGAAGCAACCTTGGTCAGTCTGCTAGCAGCCCGCACCCGGGCGCTCATGGAACTAGCCAGTCTGAACCCTGAGCTCCAGTCTTCAGAGCTACTGGGGCACCTCATCTGCTACTGCTCCGACCAAGCGCATTCTTCTGTTGAGAAGGCTGGACTTATAGGTAAGTGGTGACTATCTAATAGGTCAACATCAGCTCTTGACCTTGTAACCCCTTACATACAAACGTTGATTGAAGTTTAATATATTGATAAGACATTCAAAATACCTTTTTGGCGCTAAGAAATTCATAAGTGAAACAGCTTTTTACCCTTGATTAATTGTAAAGAGGCAAGATGGAGGGCTTTTCATTGATCATCTGACTTCGGATTGCCATCTGTTAAAATAAAATCACCACAGATCGTTCAATTTCGTTCTTTTTTTATTGTTTTTTGATTATATTATATATTTATATATATAGTATAATAATCGATATTAGTATAATAATCGATGATAGAATAAATAAAATAGATAATAAACGTCTACCTATGTGTGAAAAAAAATCGATCATAAAATTGAGTTAGTTGAAAGGTTGATAAGCAATATTTTTATATGTGAAAATGTTTGTCCTCTAAATTGGACGACCTGTCTGTCTCCAGCGATTTCGATTTGTAACTTGACGTTGTAAAATATGGTATCCTTATTGCTGGTCAGTTTGTTTACTTATCATTGGGTCTGGGTTCAACAGGATTGGTGAGGATGCGGTACATCGAGACAGATGAGCACCAGAGCATGCGGGGAGACAAGCTGGAGGAAGCCATCGCTATCGATAAGGAGAAGGGGCTGGTGCCTTTCTGGGTGAGCTATAAACAAGAGTAGTTGAAGCCCCTTGTTAAAGGGCTCGTCCGGGGAATTCTACCACCATACCTATTTCAGCCGCCAAGCATTGCTGTGTTCCGGTTTGAAGGGTATGGTTGCCGGTGAAATTACGGGCACACGAAGCTTAACACCGTTGACGGGCGCAATGCAGTGCCGTGTAGGCTATGTTCTTTGTGGAGGTGACCCACGCAGTAAGGCATTGTTATAGGCAAGCGATGCACTTAACATCAGGTGGACTACTTGCTTGTCCCGTCTTCTAGTTGTATAAAAAAAAACATATATCATAAGCAACTAAGCTTTTCCTAAGAGAAACAAGAATGAAATAAATATTTTGTCAAAATCACATATCGATTTGATCTAACTTACTGAATGCGTAGTTGTAGTGGTGAAACTTGTCCTATCTCAGCATATTGGCATAGTTTGTGGCCTTGCAACACCGCAGCTGGTCTTCCACTAGGACCAAGTTCCCATAACGATCTATATTCATTTTTATTGAAACATATAGATACCATTTTTGATTGCGCCTAAAAACTGACGTTGATTAGGCACATACCAAAGCACATGGTAATAAATGACCGAGCGAGCGAAGCGTTTATGTTTCGAGACTGACCAGAAATGCTTTTGTCCGCTGTCTGTCGGTTTGTTCTCGTCTACAGGTCACATTTTACTACAGATTTTTATGAAAATTGGCACACATGTTCCTTGATTTATTACATTTTTTCAGTCGATAGTGATTTTTGATCGGGGGGAAAATAGGGTGGAAGAGGGGGGGAGTACAATATTGTGCTCGGTTTGTTTGGTGGTAGGACATTGTTTAAGTGTGCCTGGCTAGCTACCACCATCTTACCTAATTCTGTCGCCATAACAACAATTCTAAAATTGTTGTGTTGCGGCATTTAGAGGTAAGATAGCCAGTTCCTCAGTTTGTTGAGGATTCCGGGTTAAGTGCACCTCCACCTTCGACCTTATCTTAACTTGTAAACAGGTGAGATGAAGGCCAAGTGCTTAACCGTCGTACAATAAAAAATGATAAAAAGAAACAACACAACGCTCATTTAGCTTTACGCTTAGTCAATATTTTTCATAGACGTACAGGTTGCTCTTAAGTTCATCGATACAGGTGCTCGTTTAAAATTACGGCTCGCATCGGCTCGTGAAATCCAATTTGAAAGTGTGTTAAGAAGGTATTAGCTACTCGTGGATTCATTACCGAACGTTAGGGTTCCGATTTACGTATTTTGTTACCGAAGCATCGTCTTCGCTTTAAAAACCCTCCAATTAAGTCTTTGCAAGACAGGAAACAACCGGTAATTCTCTTTAACTTACTTATCTACCAAGATTTGTATGAAAAATAAAACCTATTCACCATTCACGGTGAGCAAACGCGAATTGATTGTAACTCGCACTAGACACTCTGAGTGTCTAGTGCGAGTGTAAACGCAAACGCGTTCGAGTAGTTATGGAGTAAGTAGAATACTCACAGTAGACTCACAGATACAGTTAGCTTATACGCGATGGCTCAAAACTCAGTAAGTCTGCTTTCTCTCTTCAGCTGTGGGTTCGATTCCCAAATTTATGTGATACTATAGATGTTATTTTTCTGTGTTTGGGTATTTTTTTTGTACGACGGGGAAGCGCTTTGCCTTCATCTCACCTGGTTTAGAAGTTGTGATAAGGCCGAAAGTGGAAGCTCATCACCCGTAATCCTCTACGGTCTATATTACTGGCTATATTACTTCTAAAAGCCGGAACAAAAAATTTAGAATTGTTGTTATGGCGACAGAATTAGATAAGATGGTGCGAAACATAGTTCTACCAGCAACCAAACCAAGCACAATATTATACTCCCCCTGGGGTTCGAACCCGGGACCTCTGGATCTGACACCTATGGGCGAACAACTAGACCAAAAAGGTGGTTAAAACGGTGTTGCATTGAGTCACAAGTATATTTATAAAAGAAGTAACTTTTCATATTCTCCATAACCAAGAAAAAAATTAACCCATGTTGTTAATTTTGCTTTGTTTGGGGATAGATGGCGTTATGTAAAATTATTTACGAGCTCTATGGAAACCAGCACTCCTCTGTGGCCTAATCTTGTATAGTGAAAAATGTCATCAATATATCAATTTTAATCACTATTATTTTCTATTTCAACGACAATCCGAGCTCTGGCTCAATCTCTTGGGTCCTTCTTACAACTTGGCTGTAATCTTGGTTTCAACAAATTGGCCCCAGCGGGAATACGCTTTAAAGCGGGGACAGTTGAGAACAAATCTTTTTATAATGAGCATCTTCGTTCTTAGTTGATTGGACAATTCATTTTAGAATCTTGTATTTTATTTGTGGTAACAGATATTTTTGAGATGTGGCCAAGTGGGTGGGTGGCTTGCCTACCTTCCAAATTTGGGGGAGGTGTGGCAAAATGCATACATCTCATGCTGTTTTTTTTTTAATCGACTACTATTTGTTCAATAAGTTTTTACAGTTTTTATATGCGGGAATATCGAAATGATCAATAGTTTCTCATGTGATATGGAAATTTGATTTAAGTACTGTTTGTTTACTTTTTTAAAACCACTAACGTGGTAAACAGGTATACAGCCCACATTATGGAAAGTGGTTACCATGGCCTATGGAAGCTTGCAACACCAGAAGCCTCACTTCAATAATTTCAAAACGCCCTTCACAGTTAACTATATAAAAAAAACGTAAGCCGAATATTCTGTGCTTCAGCCAAGAGCATGACCGAATATTCGATTTTCGGTATTCCTAGTCATTATCCGTGGCATCTCTAGCCGTAAGACAAGTAGACAGAAGTAGTTTGAGTTTTGTTGTTGTCTCCAGGTTTGCGCGACCCTCGGCACGACAGGATCTGTGGCGTTCGACAATCTCCGGGAGATAGGGGACGTGTGTAAGAAACATTCCACCTGGCTGCACGTGGACGCGGCGTACGCTGGCAGCGCGTTTATTTGTCCCGAATACAGGTATGAGCTACTACAAGCTGATTATTTATCATTACTAGATGGATTCTGTATCACATATACAAACATAACCGAACAACAAACATTAGAAAAAAACCACCTCTGTGTCTAGTGGATCACCCTCCAGTGTTAGATACAGAGGTCCCGGGTTCGATCCCCAGGGGAGTACAATATTGTGCTGAGTTTGGTTGATGGTAGGAGCCTGCCTGAGTCTGTCGCCATAACAATAATTCTTACTTTTAGTGTTCCGGCATTTAGAGGTATGAGATAGTTAGTTCTTCATACTTCAATTTCAATTTATTTATTCACAAACAATTTCAGTAATCGTATTTGAATGTAGGTACTAATAATAAAATAAATTAAAAATAAGTCGATAATTAATAAACAATCAAAGTCAAATTACAAAATGTCAAAATGAGATTAAATTAGTTACATAAATACAACAATGATGTCACCCTAGTGTACAGCAAACTCATTCACTGAATAAAAGCAACCCTCCAGCAGAAGCTTCTTTAACTTAGTTTTAAATAAAATAGGACTATCGATCACTTTCATATCTAGGGGTAAGAGATTAAAAAGTTTAATAGCTTGGTACCGGCAGCCATGCATTGCTACATTTAACCTGGGATGCATTGGACACATAATATCTCTCCTTCTTGTGTTTAGTCTTAAGGCTCTCTGTTGTGCTGACTCGTATTTAAGCGGATGTCGAGCGATGTCCATGAGGACCACTAATATGTAGAGACTAGGAAGGGTAAGAATGTTTAGAATTTTAAATTTCTCCCTACATGACTCCCAAGGAGGAATCCGCATCATTGTTCGTATAGCCCTCTTTTGTAATACAAAACCCTTGTCAATATTGTATTGATATCCATTTCCCCAGAACTTGATACTGTATCTGAATTTCGACTCTACTAAAGCATAGTATACCGATTTAAGCTGGTCAAGACTTATTTCTTCTCTTAAGCTCCTAATTGCGTAACAAGCTGAACTAATCGTGTTTTCAAGTTCTTTTAATTCAGGTTTCCAATTTAAAAATGCATCAATATGAACTCCTAAAAATTTTACACATTTTTCAAATTTAACTTTTATACCGCTATTACATACATCGATTGTTTCATGATTTCGTGCCGTAGTATTGAAAAGAATTGCTTGAGTCTTACTAATATTTAATTTTAGGTTATTGGCATAGAACCATTTATTAAAAGCCTCAAGTGCAACGTCGATCTTATCTTTAAGTTCTTGAGTGGAGGTGGCAGGTATGATTGCATTCGTGTCATCTGCATATAAAATCAGCCTTATACATGGAACGGCGCTATTTATAAAGTTGATGAGGTCGTTCATAAATATGACAAAGAAAATTGGTCCTAGTATAGAGCCTTGTGGGACTCCCCGCCCTATGGTACAAACCTTTGATTTGGTAACAGTTTCCTTCCTATTCCTATTGTCAACGGCCTTGATTTCAATGAACTGTTTCCTTTTATTTAAATATGAATGTATGAGATCCAATGACCTACCCCTTACTCCATAATGTTCTAACTTTGCAATGAGTATATTATGATCCACTGTATCAAAAGCGGAGGACAGATCTAAAAATAAACCTGCAACCCTCATCTTGCTGTTTAGATAGCAGAGAACTTCACTAATCAATAAATCAACCGCATCAACAGTCCCCACACCTATTTTATATCCAAATTGATTGTCATTTAATATGTGGTTTAAGTTTAAATGAGATAAAATCCTATCTTTAATTATTTTTTCAAATATTTTGGACACAATTGGTAGCAGCGAAATAGGCCTAAAATTTTCTGGATCCGTTTTTTTACCTTTTTTATGAATTGGCAAAACCTTAGCAATTTTAAGCTCGTCAGGAAAAAGCCCTGTTCCTATACACTCATTAAAATAATTTGCTAAAGGCTCAGCTACTAAATCTATATTATCTTTAAATACCTTAATTGGTATTTCATCATGACCATATGAGCGTTTGTTTTCCATTTTCTTAACAATAAATTTAATCTCATTTCTGTTTGTTTCTCTCATTTCCATGTCAATATTAATTCTACTTGAATGATCAGTCATGTACTTTAATGCTAGACCTCGTTTTTCTATAATGTCAGGATCATCGGTGGAAAAGTCAAATTGTTTTACAAAAATGTCAGCTATATATTGGGTATTGTTGATAATTTCATTATTAATTTTAAGCAGATAGTTTTCATGTGTCTTCTCAGTATTCTTATTTCTATGTTTATTTATTATATTCCAAATTTGCTTAGTACTATTTTTTGCTTCCGCTACCTCGATTGATACTGCGTTTTTTTTCGACGCAGTGATAACTTTTTTATATATTTTAATGTATTTGTTTCGATAAGCTACCACAGACGGATGACTATCCTTTTTACCAAATGTATTTAAAAATCGCTTCATTTTGCTCGACGTTCTGATACCTTTTGAAATCCATTTTATTTTATTATTTTTGTTTGACTTTATCGATACGTTTTTCTTTTCAAAAGACGTGTCAAAAATGTTTTGAAATTCGCTGAGAAAATTACTGCATGTTGACCAATCGTATAACTGTAATTTATGTCTAAACTTATTCATGCTACTTTCCGAAAAACATCTTTTTTGTGTATTGTAAGAGTTAGCTTCTCTACGGCGGCAGTTTGTAGCTTCAATATTCAAACTACACAGTAGTGCGGCGTGACCATCGCCAATCCCGTTATGATCGACTCTACAAGTGGCAATATTACGTTCTGGAAGGTTGGTTAGAATGTTGTCAATGCATGACTCTCGACCATCGCGGGAAAAAGTGAAAGAGCTAACTAGATATTGAAAGTTATAACATTTAAGAAGTGATACTAATTCAGATCGATTCTTACTGTCCTTTAAAAAATTTACATTAAAATCCCCTAGAATAATACATCTTTTGTTGAAGAAGTGCTCAAGTAGAATTTCTAGTCTAGTAATGAAATCGCTAAAGTTTTTATCATCAGGAATCCTGTAAACACAACAAATATTCAGATTCAGGTATGTGTCTCTTATACCGCATATCTCAAAACTATTAATTTTATACAATTTTTTACAAATTTTAAGTTCCTCAAAGTTATTTTTATTATGGGATAAAATCAACGAGCCGCCTCTCTTTTTATTTACTCTGAAATTACAAGAGCCCATTTCATAGTTTTCTAAATTAAAAATGCCTACACCTAGCTTATTAAGAAAATGTTCACAAATACATAAATAGTCGATGTCAATATTCATGTCAGATAAGTAAATTTTTAGAGAATCTTTTTTATTAGACACTCCACATACATTTTGAAACAAAATGTTTACACGAGACACGGAAACAATATTATTTTTAACGCTACTATTCTCATGACATACATTTTCTTGCAGAAATAAGTTATTGTTGCTCACGAAAAAATGTTTCATTCTGATTTAGCACATCACTATTTGTTTGTGAGCTTACATTTTTTGATTCACAAGTATTTCTCACACTAGCACTGCACTTCATAGGTGTTGTCTGTGTGGATACTGTCATATAGGTTATTTGCCTATTTAAACGTTTATTATTTTCTAAGCATTTATTTTTGTAGTCGTTCCTGTAACATATCTGTAATATATCTTTAAGAATGAATCCACAAACCGTTTTTTTATCATACTGATATACATTTTTTCCATGATCTATACGAAAATAGGTATTTAGTTCTAAAATTCTTGAATTTTTAAATTGCGAGCTTATAAAGCGTAACTGGTTATTTATATTTTGCTCATTTAAGTGCAAGTTTCTGAAAACAGTACCTAGCAAAACATTCGTGTTGGTGAGCTTACTTAAACAGCTATAGAGGTAGGACTGTAGTTCCCAAGGATTAGAGTCATTAGAACCCGTCAGAAGAATAACGAAATCCTCCCTTGTATAGTTCCTACAACTCTCATTACATATATCTAACACTTGTTTGGATGATGCATAAGATTTTATAAACGAGTACACCTGAAATTTATTCCCGAGTAATTCCCGCAACATACTAGCCAAATTTCTTCCATTTTCATCAGCCAAAATAAGTACACGCCTACTAGCAGTGGGAAGTTCGCCGTTGGGATGCTTGCGATCATAATTTTGGCAGGAGCCAAGAAGCGGGGGTTTCTCAAGCTTTGTCGTTAACTCGTTCACTGGGGTAGAGTTTTTTTGCTGATTCTGATGTTTATCTGCAGAAAAATTTGATAGAGAATGGGTTGGCTCATTCAGCAGCGACGGTATTTCGATAGCCGCTATTTCCTCTACAAGTTTCTGTGATATCGGCAGGGTTGGGATCGAGGTCACATTCGGTACTTCAGAGCAATGCTCACTATGAGATCTGGCATCTTCAATCAGTTTCTTCACACGTCCCGATATTGTTATTGTAGTGTTCGTGTTATTATCTGTCAGCATGATAGGACTGTCCTTAAAACTATCAGTCAGGCGACGTTTAGCGTTTTTTTTACTAGTCGAAGAAATATTCCTTTTGTGCGAGGATACGGGGCTCCTACAGATTTGTTTTAAAACATTCACTTCCTGTGCTAATTGTGTTATTTGCTTCTTAAGACCATTATTCTCCAATATTACACTCTCTAGTTCATTCTGTGTGCTAGCCAAATTGGTTCTCAAATTATTTATCTCTGTTTTCATGTCTTCCATATTACTGGTCAGGGCATTCGATAGATCAAGACTTTTACCCATTAACTCCGTAGTTAGAGACAAATTTACTGAGCTACTGTCATTGACATTCTCTAGGGACTGTGACTTGGTTAGATGTGGCTTCCGAATGGTTATATTAGCATATTCCTCCATTATTTTTAGGTAATTTTACACGACACTATCACGATAAATATCTTTTTATGAACAAAAAGAAAACAAGACCCGGTAGGTTCCGAACCCGGTGTTGACAGTACCGAGTTATCATGCCGCCGCCGTTGTAACCTCGACTACCAAGTCAATATACAGATGTGTCAAAATTTGGGAACAGTTTGAATTAGTGAATGCGATTAGTACAAAATTAGTCATAAGTCCAAATGTCAACTTTCTAAATTGTGGGTACCTCTACTTCCTTTGCTCAGTACAACAACGGTTTTTTTATGTATACGAACACTAAATTCACTTGTTTTGTGTAATTTGTCTCTATTGTGGATCACATAAAATTGTTTGAGTGATTTAAACTTATTTTGACTAAATTAGCACTGTTTTGGATTGGATATTCACGGATGTTTTGTCACTGGTAGCTCACTTTTGTAATCACTGTTTTTAGAAATGTTTACAATATTTATGTCCAGATAACATTCACACACCGTAATTGCACATAGGGTAATACATTCTTATCACTGAATATACAGAATACTGTGTATTACTATTATTTAATAATTTATAACACGGAGCTAAACATTTTGTTGCCGCGAGAGAGAGAGAGTTATGTTTACTGAGTATCTGAAGTACCTATGAGTTTACTGTTGAGGATTCCGGATGAAGTGCGATTCCCCATCGGCATTATCGAAGCTTGAAACCAGGTGAGATGAAGGCGTTTCCCACTTGTATAAAAAAAACCGTCTTTGTGGTCTAGTGGTTCAACCCACCGATTTAAAAACCAGAGCAGCGAGGGTGTTATGAGTTAATTCCCGAGCGAAGCGAGGGAATTAAGACGAGTCCTGAGCGCAGTGAGGGGTTCAAGCGCGCTCAAGACAGCTTTATCCCCGAGGAGTGTACTCTACTTTCCTCACCTTTTGCGAGACAATAAAAAAGCAAGGCTACTAAAAACAGCGTTTTATACTTTTGACTTCTTTGCTCGATGACTCCTTTTTAAAAATGGCAATAACTTGGTATATGTATTAATCTGGATGCAGTGTTTTAATGCTAATTGTCGACCTGCGCATAGAATAGATGCATCACAGGCTGCTTGATTTCTTTGTGGATGATAAATGCTGGAAATAGACTAGAAGCACTGATTCAGACACAGACTGCACCTTTTGCAGTTTTCCATTTGTCGAAATCGTTATATAGGCTTTCAGGTATTTTTGCTTTGACTTCTCTGGGAGTAGATTATAAACAATGCCTAAGGCATCCAATTTAATAGACTCCGGAGTTAAATCACTTTCATCACTCTACATTTTAACAGAATTTTTCATCTATTTCGATATATTTTTATAAAATCTTTGCAGTTATTACGTATATTATTGCAGCGTCTTACAATACTCGGCTATTGTGTGTTCCATTCAGCTTGCCGTGGCCAGCTCGGTTTTAGAAAAAGTTCGATTTTCAAATAAGTTCGACGCGGCGCCGGCCCCGGCCTTCGAGTATTAGTCTGTTGATCTGTTATTACGAAATTAGACTTTAAGACCATTGCAATAAGAACTATGAAAAGTAAAAATATTAAAACACAGCGGGTTATAATGTGATTCAGTCCAACATTACACCCCGGCTGGCATGATATGTAATTTGGCATTGTCGATCAGGTGGTGTGAAAATATTTTTGTCCCATTTCAACATCCCCCCCACACTCAATTACTTCAAGCAGCATTTTGTCTCATTTCTTTTTGACAGACATTGGTTGAATGGTGTGGAAAAGGCGGATTCCTTTGCCTTTAATCCTTCAAAATGGCTGATGGTGAACTTCGATTGTACTGCGATGTGGTATGTACCTACCTACTTTAGACATTTAAGTCCTTGTAGAGTCAAGGACATAATTGTCATAAGTAAAATTGTCATGAAAGTCTTTTCAGTTAAATTGACATGAAATATGTTAATGGTAGCAAAATTGTCAAGAATAATAATAGGTACAGAGTGAAAATAATGGTCAAGGAATGTAAATCTTAGGATTATTGTTTTGAGAATCGAACCCTCCAACTCAGCCTAAGGATGTCGTAAAAGTCGACTAAGTGATTTTTTTTTATTGTAAGACGGCTAAGTACGTGGCCTTCGTCTCACCTGGTAACAAGTTGAGATAAGGCCGAAGGTGGAGGCGCACTTCACCCGGAATCTTGAACAAACTGAGGAACTGGCTGTCTTACCTCTGAATGCCGGAACACAACAATTTTAGAATTGTTATTATGGCGACAGAATTAGGTAAGATGGTGGTAGCTAGCCAGGCGGACTTATACAAAGTCCTACCACCAACCAAACATCTCACTAGAAGATGGGCAGCCAGCGCCTTTCCTAGTACTCTGTGCCACATTTACTGCGATTACTAATCCTTACCAGGAGTGGTGATTAATGCAAAATTCTTTATTCTTGTTTTATGAAGCTTTTATTCCCCGTCATGGCTTTTTTGCCCAGCAGTGGTCAGGTGGGTTGCTGACAAGAAGTTAGAATCTTCTTCTCGGAAACACTTTCAAAATTCAGCCTTCTACAACAACATAAAAACTGTTTGCCGTGTTGTGTGTCATGCACACACAAAGCTGTATTGTTTGTCTCCTCCAAAATCGATAACGACACTAGCGCCACCTAGCTACTTAGGATATAAGCTATCCGATGCGTGTTTTGTGCACACTTGTATCTTGATGAGGCGCACAAGATGGCGCTCATAACTAAAAAGCAACATTTTTCGTTTGCGATGTTTACAATTTCAATTCAATTTTGTGAATTCCAGTTCCTACAATTATTTTTTCAGGGTGCGAGATAGCACTGCTCTGCATAGGACCTTCAACGTGAATCCGATATACTTGAGACACGAGAATTCAGGTACCTCTCAGATTTATCCAAGGGAGATAACTGATTATGGCCGTTACTTTTGCGGAAATCGAAGTTATAATGTAATCCTAAAAATAGAAAATAAAAGGGTTATCTTTGGCTTCGGGGACCGGGGGGAGTGGCTTCCTTAGGGGATCCAAGGTGATCCTGATAGGGCCTTGACTCCCCCGGACGGGGGTGACAAAATAGTTTGATAAAAATCAAATCGTGTTTCGCCTCAATGCATTTTCAGAATTGTCCAGCTTAACGAGCTTCCGTGCTGTCTCTCCTTTCCCTGAGCAGCTCAGCTTGTTATCGGACTTTTTACTGAATATTTTTATATGTACAGGGATAACAAAGTAAGGTTTTATTGAAATTATTAAATATTTTACCTTAATATATAGCCTGTTGGGTGTTGTACGAGTATAACACTCATGTGGTTTTCTTCATCGACATATTCGGGCTCAGCAACTAAAAGTTAACAAAATAATACCTAATATCTTAAAAATAAAAAAGCAATTATTTTTGTCACATTAATTTACCTCGTACTCTCTCTGTTTTCAGGAAAAGCGATTGATTATATGGTAAGAAATGAATTTTGTGTCTAAGTATACGTATATATATATTTAGGTTTTTGTAAATTACCTTGCTCATTCGTCACTAATAACCATAATTAGATTAGAATAGAATAGAAAAAACTTTATTGCTACAAATAAAGTTTTTTCTATACAAATATTATTTATATATAAATGTAGGTAATTTTAGCAATAAAAAAATAAACGGACCATAAAAGACGCAAATATAGTGGTCTCGACAGAGCTTACCTATTTGAGCCTTTTGGGGTCGAGACCTTGGGTCCGTGGGGAGCTGATGCCCTCCGGGTTTTCAAAAATCTTGCGGGACTTTTGATTTAGGCGACACGCGACCCATGGGCTGGCTTCTATTTAGGCCAGCGAATTACCATGGATAGCCATGGTAGTTCGCTGAGCAGCATGGCAATGCAGTGTCTTGGGCGCGCTTCCATCTGGTGCTGGCCTGGAACAGTAGAGTTACCTATAGGCCGCTTGTTACGGTCCTTAGGTAATCTGACTGATTCCTTTGTACATAGTTAGTTTAATTGTACATTTTATTTAATAAGTAATAAAAAAAAACTTTACTTAACAGGCCTAGTAGACCTAGTAACAAAGTGGTAGGTGCCTTTCATTATATTTCGCAAGTTAGATGCAACAAATTGGCGTCTGACTCAGCATTTATTTGTAACATAAATAAATGGTCATTATACAATGCTGATCTGCCGTCATAACCAAAGAGTATTATAAAATAATACATATCTAATAATAAAGACGAGAGACAAAGTAAGTGATTAATAATAAAAGGGAGCATATACATACAGATTACTTAGATTCTGTTTTTTATTTTTAATACTGTTTTGTGTTGCGTGCTAATTTTGTGGTAATCATTATTCATTTATAAATATAGGTGGGATCTCAGAAATCGAACACCAAAAATATAATCCACCACACCAAAGAAATCAGTATCGCTGACAAAACTGCCAATGGATTTGTCAATTCAGATAATATTAACATTAGCGATGAAAAGAATGACATTGAAACCACTTTGGAAATAAATAATGCCAAAGAAAAGAAACATGACAAGAAAGGTCCTAAGGTAATCAAAAATGGTCTCAAGATCAACGGCGACAAAAATGGTCCCAAAAGTAATGGACACAAAGTTAATGGTGACATAAATGATCTTGAGGCAAATGGTGACATAAACAATGATGTCCATGGTAACGCTGCAAATCTTCACGGATACGTCAAAATGTCTGGAGGCTGTGGCGATAAAATTCAGCTTGAAGATCCGTCTAAGAAAGAGCTGCTAGTAAGAACATCACTCTTTGGTGGTGGGAACTAACTAAACATTGGAACTACTAACATTGCTTTCTGTAAACAAAGCTTCATTTGGCAAAAGTTAATGTAGATGATCTATCAAAAGTGATCAAATATTATAATTTCTAATACCCAACCTTTTGTTAATGGTTATAACAAAATGCAAATTAAAAAAAAACTCTACTGTAGAAATATTTTGAACATTTTTGATTTCCTGATATTTTATTTGTTCGCCCAACGACTTCTAAATGTAAAGCTATGTTTCTTGATTTAAGCATATTGCTTTGTTCGCTTACAGCACTGGCAGATACCGTTGAGCCGTCGCTTCAGAGCGTTGAAGCTCTGGTTCGTGCTTCGAAACTACGGGGCTGCAGGACTTCAAAAGCATATTCGAGAGGTAGACATAACATCAGATTAGTTTGGTTTCTCTGAGTTACATACATGCGATATGGATTTTAGTAAATTATAGCTTCTGTTTTGTGTTTTGATTTTCAACTTACTGAATTTTTACTAGCAAAGCTCTCTCAGTTAGGGAACTAATATGGAAATTCCTAATATAAATATTCAGAAACAATAACTTTATTAGTTGAACGTTGACGGAGATCGTATCGAAGTAGTTGTAAGTCGAAGTAGTGGCGAATTTAACTTTTTTGTACCTACGATGTGTTTTGAAACTAGAGTTAAAAATTATGTGTGTAGCCCCGAGGAGACCTGAATCGTCTCTTTCAAAATGGACGATTTTTCACCATAATTTCGATCTTTTCTTACAGGGTGTTCGTCTGGCCCAGAAGTTTGAAGCATTAGTTCTAGCTGATCAACGCTTTGAAATTCCACAGCCTAGGAATTTAGGTCAGCATAACTCATTAATTTATCTAATACATATGCCATTTAATATAATTATATAAGACTCACTATTTTAATTTCATAACCTTGCGCAGAAAGCATTCATCATCAACTTTCATTATGAGCACCTAGGAGCTTTTTCTTGAGTTTGGGACCATGAGCATCTTCAAGTCAAGATTGAATAGGTACTAGGCAAGCATGCTCCATCCTAAGCTGCCAAATTCTAATTAAAACCTACAAAATATGTGGTAGCAAAAACCCCTCTCCAGAGATTTAACAAGCTTCTGACGTTTTTCAGGAATGGTCGCCTTCTGTCTTCGCGGCGACAATGCCCTGACAGAGCGTCTGCTGAAGCGCCTCAATGGCCGAGGGTTCATCCACGCGGTGCCAGCTTGCTTCAAAGGCACCTACGTGATCCGGTTCACTGTCACATCACAGCGCACCACCAATCAAGATATTCTTGGTATGTCTATCCTAGTTTTGGCTAGTTTTATAAACCTGAGTTTTAAAATGTGCCACATAGAGCAGCATAGTAAAACTCATGGTGCTGCCATTATTACATTGTATTATATTCGTTATAACATGTGTGGTTATAACATACACAACCTCTTTACTTCTAAGACTAAGAAGTATCTGTTTTAATGTTACCAAATAAAATCGATATGTTTTTTTTGCAGAGGACTGGAACGAAATCAAGAAGGTGGCTTCGGAGATTCTGATGGAAGTATTCGGATCAGAGAACGGTAACATTGTGGTTCCTAAGAAGCCTAGGATCTCTCTCAAAGGTATGTCCAACGTTCCAGTAAACCGATGACCATAGAAGATACATTTTATATATTTTATATTTAAAAATACCGGAACGGATCGGGGTGGAATTAAATAAGCTATTATATTAAATATGTATTGCAATGATGCAAGAGACGATCCCTCGACTAACCCAGATGCCTTTTAAACACGCTATGAGACTAGCTAAAAGTCTAGTCAGGACTAGACTCTAGACTACATTATTTTGAGCACAATTGCTCAAAATATTGTGGATCCTAACAATTTTTTATGTGGGACTTTATGGGAATAAAAAACTAGTTATGTTTTGTATAATTGAGTTAAATTTTACGATAGCTAAACTGGTTTATATAAACAAATACGTTGTTAGGCAAGTTTTTCGGTTCAAAGATATGTTTCTTATAAACCTAACAAAAGTTCATATTTACTCCTATTTAGGCACATTAATCAACCACAGATTGAATTGCAGCAAAAAGGATTGATGGTCTAAAAGTGCGTCTTCTTCCAGATAATGGAGGTCTATGGGAAGCGCCTGTCATCATGGCATAGCTAGGAAGTAAGGCGTTTGCTTAACAAGAGTGGGTGTACTTAAAGCTAGTCTATGTTAAAAATGACTAACAAATATTTTATGTTTTTGTGTATTCATATTTTTAGATTTATAGAAAAGTTCAATGAAACAGGCATAATTCCTTCTATAAATATAAGGATTTTCTATGCAGTTTAGGGCTTATAAACTCTTTTATCTGCAAAAACTGCAAAACTGCTAACTGCTGACTGCACTTAACGGCAGTCGATGGATGAGTTTTGTTTCCTTGTTGGAAATTTGTTCTGAGCCTGCCACTTAGTATTACTCTAAAAGGTCTTAAGACTTTTTATGTTATTACTATCTTCTATAAACACACATTTTTACTGTTATTATTTTATTCTTTAACGATAAAAAATGTACGAGAATTATTTGAATTAATTAACATAAACTAACAATACTAACTAATTAGTTGTTAAATTGAAAAATATTAAACATATTATCTGTAAAAATAATATTTAATAGATAACCCAGTCAATTGTTGTCACTTGTCACCCAGATGGACGTGGCCAGAATGCTGGCGTTGTTACCTCTGACGTCACCGATGGCAATACTCACCTGATGAGCAAAATACAGGCCATCGTTCTGATCACGTGTTATCTCTTTTAGCGTGTTATCTCTACTAGTCCCTGTCAATTGTAAATTGTATGCGCCTTGGTCCCCGAGGTTTAGATCCGAACGCCGTTTTACATTAAATAAATTTAAGCTCATACCCACTTTGAAATTCGAACTATTCTCGGAAGTTCTTGGCAATCATCTTATTTGGCTTCAAGTGATGATAAGGCTGAAGGTGGAAGTGCATTTCATCTGGAATCCTCAACAGTGGCTACCTTACCTCTAAAATGCTGGAAGACAACCATTTATAATTGTTGCTATTGCGACATACATTATAGGCACATATTATATGTTAAAGAAGTGAAGTGTGAAGTATACCATAAAATAATAATCATAATAGCACTTAACAGAACTCGTAAAAGAGGGCTTACATTTTGTTAAAGCCTTTGCTTAACCCTGTTTTCACTTATTAATTTTATCCTTCTGCATCTGGCATCGTTTCTTTAAATTTCAAATGTACCTGCCTTCTTCTTTTAAATCAATTAATGTTTCATAGGGTTTATTTTTTATTGGTTTACGTTCGACTGCAAAACTTTTATACTGCTTAGAGCCGTAAGAGAGAAAGATCGTTCCATCATCGACCAATTTTTCCATCTTTTCTACGACCATTGAACTAAAATCAACATGTATCTCTTCAGAAACCCGCGAATTGAATGCAACATTCGGCACCAGCCTCCTCTTAGCCAACAGTCCAATGTCTCCTAAAATAGTGAACGGAACACACGCCGCGATCTGCGACTACGAACAAGTGCTGACCTCGTGTGCGCAGACCTTTGCGCAGCTGAAGATGGAGCCGAAGGATAGTCCTGGTAAATCCATCGAGGACGCTAATATGGCGGGACTAACTCTTGTTTTTTGTTTCTTTTGCTGTGTAGATTTAGTACCCAATTGGTGCTATCTGGACCTATACAATACTTTTGTTAAATTTAATCTTTAGTTTAATTTAAAAAAACCTGCAGGTACCTACTTTTTTATTAATTATATTCTAGTGGAATTTTTACACAATATCGACAATCCCCATATAAGCGAAGCAACATGGGAACTAGATTACGGAGAGTGAGTTCTTTGGTACATACATACCTACTAGTGACTTACACAACAACCAATCACATAAGTAACAAACGTTTATATTCATCACACAAATATTTGTCCCAGATGGGATAAACCCACAATCTACAGAAAAAAAAACATGATTATATGCATGAATGATTGATTTTCTACTACACCAGACCATTAAGGTCAGATGGACAGCGCCTCCTCTGAAAAGGATTGGTGACCGCAGAAGTAAGCTGCCTTGGTGTTACTAGCAACCTTTAGTTTTAATTACAATTAGCTAAGTAGCCTGTTATTAGTTACTCAAAGAAAATATCAGGCGTTCAAGGTCCCGCCATACAAACGTCAAGATGGCTAAGATTGCCATACTCAACTCAAACAAAGAAATAACCAGTTCAATACATAATGATCGGATAGGTCCGTCCGCATGTTTTGAAATGCAGTAGTCACTCAGAAGGTCTCCAAGGTTGTTGACGATGGATGAATGTGTTGTAGAGATGCGTCGCCGAATCCGCGGCATCAAGATGTGTGGAAAGATGTACTCTCTGGACTCGTGCATGGATATGGTGCAGGGTCTGATGGCGGAGCAGCCTCTGCCACTGTGCTCTGAGGATGTGGAGGAGGTTTCTAACGGTTGGTGGTGGGGTGTTGTGCTTTGCAGGCTGTCTTTGACATTTATACCTATCGGGGAAATCAGCAATGCCCTTTTTTTGGCAATGAAATACCTCTTTGCCTTTGGGTTACTTTTTGTCATGTTATTTTACTTAAATTTTCAATTAATATTGATGTCAATCAGAATAATCCAAGATTTACCGATCACACATCTTTTCCTATCGGGAAAATGTTAGCAGACCCTGTTTGACAGCACAACTATCAATATAAAACATACCACTATGCATGTACTTCATTCCAGTGATACCGTTGGAATATCCCAAAAACTGTTTCTAAGTGCGCTGCTACAGTACTTAAAAGTATAACCCTAAAATTTGCAAGACTCTGTTGCTAGGTCAACTTGTTTGGGTTGTGTTTTGTTTGTCAATCAGTCAGCTAATATAAAACATACCAAAATGCATGTACTTCATTCCAGTGATACCGTTGGAATATCCCAAAAACAGTTTCTAAGTGCGCTGCTACATTACTTAAAAGTATAACCCTAAAATTTGCAAGACTCTGTTGCTAGGTCAACTGGTTTGGGTTGTGTTTTGTTTGTCAATCAGTCAGCTAAACAACTTTGGATAAACGTTTTCCACTGGGTAGTTTCTCTAATTTAAAGGTAAATTAGTTCTTTGATCATGTAATAAGTCGTTATTTTTTTGTTTTCACGATTATGGTATATGACAATGCATATGGTACCTATGATAGTCAATATAGTAAGATAGGGTTAAAATAAGGACCTGCAAAGCACAAACAGTCATAGCATTGCTGCTTATATCCTTACTAACGTTTTATACTTAAAAGTTATGTGTCTTGCCAAGTAATATAAAACAGTTTTGATCTTTTAGGAATGAACAATGAAGCTATCGGTGCCCAATTGCTGTAAGGTAAACAACATGTTTATTAACGGTGGTGGGCCACATCAATTCAAAAATCTAATTCTAGCTTCTATTAACTTAACTATAAGACACATTTCATAATAACTACTGATAACCTTTATAATAGGCAATGAGATACTTTTCCCCATATTTTGCATTTTAAATCAGAATTCTGCTACAGGATCCAGCCCAGGAGCATCTTCTCTTACAACATCGCCAGTGACATCTAGTGGCGCCATCAAGGAATCAAATACAGATCCGAACCAACTCTCCGTACCAGTGACGCCGTCTAGGCAATACCGTTCTAAATCTGTCGACGTTTCGCTCTCTGGCTTGAATCTCGATGATGCTAAAATAACCATTGACGTCAAAAACTCAGAAATCACTATCACCCCTACAGGATCAAGAAGTTTTTTAGAACCTGAGAAATCTGTGCATTTAAGTGATATAGAAGAGAAACTAAACATCGGAGATAAAATCACTCAAGCTTTCGAAAACTTCCAAGATGGGTTACAGATGCTAAGCGAATATACGTCTAGTACCGTCGATGATAAGGTTGAGGATGATGCTAGCACTAAGCTTACTATAAGAGGGCCAGGTAGTTATATTAAGAAGCTTATTCAGCAGTTCAGTGAAGGTCCGTATGACGCGGAGGACGCAAAACCTGAATCCGAACGAGCAATGTCTTCACAAACCATCAAAGACAAAGCGGGCGCTATTTGCAAAAAGTGCCTGCACTATAAAGGGAATGTGCCTAAGTAAAAAATCACAATGCATGAGAATGTCGCTTTATAATTGGGTAAAAAATCGATGCAAAGTTAAAAAAGGCGGCTAAAAATATATAAAAAACATGTTACTAAATTTTGGGTAGTGCTTAACGTTCAAATAGTGTAGTATAGAATAGAGTTGTTGGTAGCAGTTAGTACACTTATAAGTACAGAATATGGGGAATAAAATATAACCATCATCTAGAAAATATTGTCATATTGATGCACAACTAGGTGTTCTAGTGGCTTGTATAATAAAATTAAGTTTTATCCCTCGTTACGACATAAAGTATTTAATATAGAGCAAAAAATATAAAAATGTATTTTAAAATAGTATTATTGTCCTAACGATAAATAATTTAAAAATGAAAACTGCTGTGCTTTCAATAAAACTGTGAAAAATAATAATTGTAAAAAATATTAAATAGTTATTAGAATAGTGTCTAAAGATATATTTATCTCTATGTATATGGTTTATGGCATTAAATTATTCAACTAAAACTGTTACATAAATGTGTATGGGGTTCTGTGCATTAAAATGTGGAATGGTGCAATTCATGATTGTTTTATTTGTTGAACAATGTTATATGTCTAGGTAAAATTCTATTATTCAAGAAAATATATAAGAAAAGCCAAGAATAAATACTTAAGTTGTATAATAAATGCATAAAATTGTTCACTTCCAACAACTAGCTACTTAATTTCTAATGTAGTTTATTGAGCATTTAAAGTATGATAATAATATGTTAATGGTTAACATTAATAATTTCCTAGTTAACATTAGGCTAAATTTTCATAAAATATATTCATTTTTAACAGCTTAAAATCTACGTTTCAGTCATAATATCTAATTAAAGTCTAATAACAATAAATATAAATGCATTTCAATTTTTACAAATACTTAAATTATACATTAGATTATTATCTACACAAAGTATAATTTAATGACGACCTTTAAACGAAATAGAGAGCTGTAATTTTACAGAATTCATTTAGAAACATAAAGATCAAGGATTTTTTACAATTACATTACGAACTAAACAATACTTTATAATTTAGAAAACAAATTTCCTTTAAACAAGACAATCGATGATAGGGGTCCGGTAGATATGATGTTTTCAGTCGATCAATTACAAAAATCATCAATTTCAATGATCAAGATACTACTATGATAGCACTATTTGAAACATGACAGATATCAACTCATACTCACTACTAGGACAAAAACATTCAATACTGTATACTCACATTCACACTCCAATCGAAGACAATCTGAACAACCAATTTCATACCATGCTTTTTGGACTAAGTCAGAGTCTTCAATGTATTCCTGTTATCGACTTAAGCCACGGCTTGTAGTAAGTAGTCCTCATGTAAACACCAGGTAGGAAGGGGGCAGCGCATTTAATGCCGTGGGAAACTGTTCCTACTAGTTGCCATTTGCCATCATCTCGTTGCAGCACCAGTGGACCTCCGCTGTCGCCCTGCAAGATAAGATTTTACAATGGTGTTACTCAAGGGTGACTGTAGAAGCCCATTCTGTTTTTTGATACATTACCGTACAATCAATGCAGAAGTTTTCATAACGAAAAACATGAACAATTAAATGCAAACATAACCAAGTATAGAAACGTTCAAAATACTTTATTGCGCTTACGTGCGCAGTCATCTAGAATACGTTTTTTAATGAAGTTTATTCCTCACGTTTAGAGTCCATACAAAAGAGGTTTTTTCGTTACTCTCAATACCGGGCACATATATTCTTACCTGACTACGATGCGAGATGCCGCAAGTTTCACTTTCATCCGCTGTCCGGACGAAGGAAAATAGCCGATTTGACTTATCTTTTAAACATAGCAAACGGCACTGTAGATTGTCCAGAACTTCTTGAGCTTATAGGTATGCGTGCTACTAGGGCTATGCAGAGTGCCCTCAATGCTGAGGAACCCTAATATTCTTTTTGTTCCAATAGTTAGAACTAATTATAGGAAAAAATCATGTTTGTTGAGAGCTGGTAGCTCGTTTAATTCATTGGCTAAGGGTAATTTAGGTATTGATCTATTCAATACAAAAACAAGTAAGCTTAAACGCTTACTTAGTGATAAGTACTTTAACGAATAAGATTAGGGACCCATCTTTTTTGTGTGTTTTCATGTATGTGCATACTTTAATGAATTGTTTTTTTTTCATTAGTATAACTTATATTTCTTTTTAAAAAATCTAATTCCTAAGTAAATATCGTGATCTTGAATTATCAAGTATGTTTTGACTCATTCACATCAATATTTTACTAGGTCTACCAATATAATATAACTAACTATGATTACTAATCTCTGAGTGTGTTAGTTGTTCGAAAGTAACACGAAAGACCATGCAAACTGAGTGAAATGAATCTGTTAGATGTAAAACTACAACAACGCCTGGTTAATTTAGGGATTAAACGACTGCTATTATTGCAATTATAAAAAGTTTACAGATCACTGACTACTCCAAAATAAGCAATGAGAAAGCCATGCATGGCGATCCCATGGGTCACCCGCTGGTTGATGATCGCAGTATCTGTGTTAGTTCTTAGGTAGATCCTGCTGCCCATCTGGTGTGATATACTCACTTCACAAGAATCCTTCTGCCCGTTGGCATATCCAGCGCAGATGAACGAGTTGAGGATCTTTTTCGAATGCCCTGCCGTTTGGAACATCTCTTGGCAAGCGCTGTTCTCTATCACAGGCACCTGAGACACGGGAGAGGGAATTAGAAAATTATATCTGTTCTTGTTTACTAAGATTGGTAAAACTTGGTGCTCAAGCAGTTGATGAAAAATACATTAGTGGAAAATACAAGGATATTATAATCGGTAACTTGTATGTAAAATGTACCTTACCTATTAGCTATTACATGGTGAAAATGAGTAAACATGGATATTTTACTGGCAATAAAGAAATTAGACATTCGTTTCACATGCATTTATCTATTCATAACACAAATGTTTGTCCCGGGTTGATTGAACCCACAAACTACACTAAAGAGTTCTATTGAACAGCTCTTGACTCATCAGATTCAATAGAACTCATTGAAGATTGACAAAGTTTATATTCAATTAACTGTCTCTGTGGTCTAGTGGTTCGTCCACCGGTGTCAGATCCAGAGATCCCGGGTTCGATCCCCAGGCGAGTTGTATTGACTTGGTTTGGTAGGACTCTGTTTAGCTACCACCATCTTATTTAAGTCTGTTGCCATAACAACAATTCTCAATGGTTGTGAATCGGCATTTTAGAGGTAAGATAGCCAGTTCCTCGGACTGTTGATTAAGTATTTTGGGTGAAGTGCGCTCTCTCTTCTTCCTTCTCATAAAAAATGCCTATTTGAAATAGAGTTCTGTAAATTAAACAGCTCCTGACTAGATCATCAGATCAGTTTGCAATCACCAAATAACGCCAGTGTCTTAGAATATCCATAGGTATGCATAATCCAGCTCGTGTTTGGGATCCATTATTCAGTTGCAAAAGCTCATGGTTTACCTCATGCTAAAATTATACAATAACTTGAAATAAAACAGTTATGCTACCCCATTCAGCCAAGCTTGCAAATTCACTCAGTCTCAACCCCGCCCCCACTTACCGCATCTGTGGTCTAGTGGTTCAACCCACCGATTTCAGATCCAAAGAGTAATATTATGCTTGGTTTGGTTGGTGGTAGGATTTTAAGTCCACCTGGCTACCACCATCTTACCTAACTCTGTCGCCATAGCAACAATTCTTAAAAAAATGTTGTGTTCCGGCGTTTAGAGGTAAGATAGCCAGTTCCTCAGTTTGTTGAGGATTCCGGGTGAGGTGTGCCTCCACCTTCGGCCTTATCTCAACCAGGTGAGATGAAGGCCATGCGCATCCCCGTCATACATAAAAAAAATCCGCAAAATCCGATGGCAATGGAAGGAAACAATGGTTTTCTGTGAAACTCTCGACTTGGCGGAAGGCAAAACTACTTTGCTCTGTTCCGTTCAACCATTTTAGCTCTTTTGCTGTGGAAGCGTTAATTGAAGTTTTGGAACAGGACTGGGTTATTTACACAATATGTTGTTAGGCGATAAAAGGCTTTGTCGTCATTTCCACGCTTGGCAGGCGAATTAATCATAGCGTATGTACACAGGAAACCACTGATGCCGTCGAATTACATTGAAATCCTATGAAGGTCAATGAAATTGTTGTGTTCCGGCATTTAGAGGTAAGATAGCCAGTTCCTCAGTTTGTTGAGGATCCCGGGTGAAGTGCGCCTCCACCTTTGGCACTCAACTTGTAACCAGTTGAGATGAAGGTCAAGCGCTTCCCCGTCGTAATATGATAATAAAAAAAAAGGTCAGTTTGTAGGGAAAATTGGCTGCTATAATTTCCACTGCTGAATATATTCCCCAATCAACACTAAAAGTAGCAAAGCCACCTCCATCCATCGACTCTCGCCACAAAAGCTGATGAGCAAATAAAATCATGACTAATTGAAGAATGCGTTTTGTGCCATAATAACAATTGTGTTCGCTGTGGCTAAGTGTGGCCTACAATTAAAAAGGTTAATTTGATAAATTTAATGTTATAATTGTTAGTAAAAATTAAGGATGGGTTTCAACATCACTTAAATAAATAAATAAATATTACAGAACATTAATTAAATTGAAAAATATGCTCGTTGAATTAGTAGTTAACAGGTTTATTCTCGAGGTACCTGTACTTCTTGCAACACAGCTGGTACTCCACCACCGTATTTGAGCCGCCCCCATCCAGTGACACTTGCCATGCGCCCTGTGTAATCCGCTTCATCAGGGGGCATGCAGATTGGCACTGGAAATCACAAGATTTCGATTTCATTGGGTGATCTTTTTATTTTATTTAAATGGCCTCTTGACCTCGAAACTTACACAAGCAAGAATCTACGACGGAACGAGGCTACCCAGAAGGTGGCTATTAACTTTCTTCTTGAAGACATTTGGGTCGTAACACAGCGGAAATACAGACGCCGGAGCTGATTCTGCTGGTTGCTGGCTCTTGCAGTGCGAATAATAAAATATTCTTTAAAGCGCTTAATTCTTACATGTGGGATCTCAATCATAATGATGATAGGCTGTGCGTGAAAAGCTGTATAAGATCGTGAATCTCCTGGGCACACTTACCGAAGTACAACTCTTTCTCTTCTTCTTCCTCCTAGACAAGGCTCTCCTGCGTCCAGGGAAAACTCGCTCCATCGAAGACCTCATGCTTGTTGTCAAAAGCGAGCCCATCATCATTATCACTTGATGATTTTGAGGGTGATCATACTTACCGATATGCGCGTCAAACTTGATAGGCGACTCTAACTCCAGCAAAGCTAAGTCGTTCTCGAAAGTAGCCGCATCGTACTCCCGATGCACGATCACTCGACGCACGTTCCTCGAAACGGGGCTCTTCGGCTCCTTCTCTCCGGAGATGTCGTTTTCTCCGAACACTGCCACCAAGGACGCAAGGAAACTGGAATGAGAAGTTAATTTGCAACATAGATTGTCAGACAAAAAACATCCAGTTCCCTTTCCTATCCTCTTTCTTGTTCGTTGGCAGTTCCCGCAAAAAACTTACCCAGGTTGACCCTAGTAGTATCAGTACTACACCTTTTCCTAGTAAACAGATGACTACCCATGGAAGTCGTCACAATTCGAGAACATTCTAATGATTTCTTACCCAGGCTGGCAATGCGCTGCGGTAGTCACGAATCTGTTAGTGATCAGCACTCCTCCACACTTGTTCTTGGTGAACAGACCGAGCCAGGTGGACTCTCGGACCAGCACCTGCCAGGGCCAATCTCCGAACTTGGCGTTCTTGCCGCCGACGATGCGACCCGATTTCGAAAGGGGTTTCACACCGCACACTGAAAATGCAACACACGTTTTGAAAATAAAGCTGCCATTTGCTCCATCTTCTGTTATTTCAAACTAGCTCTAGTTCGTTGATCCACTCGCGTGGTACCAGATGAAATGTCCAGAACAATATCTGTGTAAAGCTTCATCTCAATCCGTTCTGTAGTTTTTGCGTGAAGGAGTGACGAAGAATTAATAAGTTTTGAATGGTGATGTTTGACCTACATTCTCATTACACGGGAACTGATTTAATGGATGAATAGTAGCCTATTTATCTTTTTTTTGTATGACGGGGAAGCGCACCTTCATCTCACCTGGTAACAAGTAAAGATAAGGCCGTAGGTGGAGGCGCACTTCACCCGGATCCTCAACAAACTGAGGAACTGGCCATCTTACCTCTGAATGCCGGAACATAACAATTTCTGAATTTCCCGGTCTTCAGCAAAATATATGGAATGTTTCAGCTCAATACGTTAAATAGCTTTGGCGCGAAGAAGGAACAAGCATCCGTCCAAACATTCAAGCAAACTTTTGCTTTTATCACACCAATAAAATCATAAGTTTGTATGTATGTGATTTTGTTTGTTTCTCGTTAACACATAGGTTTCCCATTGGTACCAGTAATTAAATGTTTGAATTAAACTGATTATTCAACAAAAAATAAATCATACAACTTGGAGACGGATCAAACAAGAAGCCCACCTAAAGTTAAGTAGATCTCTTGCCGGAAACAAAGCCGTATTGCGTAGGTCATGTCCACATAGAAGCTATGATTTGCGTGCTCGTATTGTCACTGGCTACCATACCTTCAAACCGGAACGCAGCAATGCTGCTAGGCGGTCGAAATAGGTATGGTGGTAGTATTTCCCCGGACGAGCCCTTTCACAAGGAGCTCAACTGCTCTTTCTTTTAATAATATGATTTTATAGGTGTCGGTCACTCCTCATATTGTTTGTCCTCAATCCTACGTAAAAAAGGTAATGACTTTAGTACAAGAATTTCAAAAGTTTGAGTTTCCACTTCGTTATTTTTATGAATTTTGACTGCAGGCTTCTTGTTTGAATGAACTGTTTGTATATTTGTTCTTACAATTCTTATCATTGTAGTCGATGCTCTGATCCACATAGTTCTCAGTAGTGATCTCGTCTTGGAGCTCGGTGGTCGACGTGGCGGCCTGGGTGGTGGTTCGCTTGGTACTCGGCTTCGTCCGTTTTACTGTGGTCGTCTGGAATTAACAAATGGGTGATGAGCTTTTTTATTGTCCTACGGGGAAGTGCTTGGCCTTCATCTCACCTGGTTACAAGTTGAGATAAGGCGGTGGAGGCGCACTTCACCCGGAATTCTCAACAAACTGAGGAACTGGCTATCTGACCTCTAAATGCCGGATTACATCAATTTTTAGAATTGTTGTTATGGCGACAGAATTAGGCAAGATGTTGGTAGCCAGGCGGACTTAAACAAAGTCCTACCACTAACCAAACCAAGCACAATATATTGTACTCCCCTGGGGATCGATCCCGGGACCTCTGGATCTGAAATCGGTGGGCTGAACCACTAGACCACAGAGGCGGTTTTACAAGGATAGCAGGAGGAGAATGGGTTTAGTGATCTTAGATATCTCGTTAAGCGTTTTACAGCGTCTACCTGCAACAGTTACCCATTCTAAGTGGGATAAACTACAGCTACAGTCATTACTGGTCGAGGATGGTTTGAAGCTTGAATCCTTTGATTTGGAAAGAAGAACAGTGCGTCACTTAGTGTTTGGGTCGTGATGATAGAGTAATTTGCCCAGTTGCCTTATATTGTTCTCCTTGTTTGGGTAGGTGTTATACAGGTGAACAATAAATTTATTAATATCCATCTCTAAAGTCAAGTTTTTTCAAGGTGTTTCTTCGCCGTAAAGCAATGCACATATTTGTATACTTGTGACATTACATTATGCTACACTACGAACATTTCAATTGTTTATTTCTCCAAGATTTTAACATATCTGTGAACAAATGTCAGAAGGAAATCGATTCTTGAAGAACATTTTATGTACATCAACAAACCATTCGTGTCAATGGAGGATAGAGCCTCCTCCATAGGAGAGTTTGGCCATAATCACCACACTAGACTGATTGGTGATTGCAGTAAAGGTGTAGATAATACACAGAAGGAAGCTGCGCCGTTCTTCTGGTAAGATCCCTTAGTCAGGCTTTACGATATCCATGGGCTAAGTTGAAGGGGTCGATTCTTAAGCGATCGTCATGGCAACAAGTATAAGTATTAACTAGTAATGGATTAAAATGTGATGCTTGTGCAAGCGATTGCCTGTCAAAGTGTTAAATTTCTTAAAAAATGCACTGAGCACTTTAGCCGCCATAATATCAGTGCTACGATAACAGACAGCAGGCAATTCTCACCAGTTTCTTGGTCGTAGTTATCGTTGGCGGAGCAGTGGTGGTCCGTCTAGCAACCGTCGTTAATCGCGTCGGCTTCTTCGTAGTCTTCACCGTCGGCCGACGAGTCGTCGGCGTCAGCTTCACCGGAATCCTAGTCGTTACCGGCTTTCGTGTTGTCGTTACCGGCTTTTTAGGCTTCACTGTCGTTGTTCGAACAGCCGTTGCGTTTTGCTTCTTATCCAGAATCACTATATCGTGAAGCTCTTGGAACGTCCCTTGCAAGCTTCCTACAATCTTGCTGACAAATACGCTCATTTTATCGTTGAGCTGATCATCTTCTTGCCATGTTGGTGTGGTAAAATCCAGCTCATGTATAAGATCTATGTCACTCAATTCGTTGTCTGACAACGATATACTAGTGTTGTATAGCCCTGGGTTGGAGCCAGAAGCGTTGAGCATAGGGTTTCTAACAGGTGGGAAGTTGATCGAATCGTCAGGGGATGTTTGGAACTCAGGTTTGAAAGATGTTGGGGAGTAGTCTGTGAAGTCGAAGGTGGGAATTGTGGAAACTACTGGTCTGGTTGTAACAGGTCTTGCTGTAACTGGTCTGGTGGAAGCTGTGACTGGTCTAGATGTTACTGGTGGTCTGGTAGATGATGGGGGTCTTGTAGATGTTGATGGAGGTCTAGTAGATGGTGATGGAGGTCTAGAAGATGGCGATGGAGGTCTAGAAGATGGCGATGGAGGTCTGGTTGACGGAGATGAAGGTCTTATAGATGAAAGTGGTTTAGAAGTCGCCTTGTCTGGATAAGGCGTAGTGATAGGCGCTGGTTTGGGAGTAATAACAACGGTGGGAGATGATGACGGTCGGTCGTAAGGTTTGTTCATGTAGATATTGTTTGTCGAAGCAATGTGGTTGTTGACTGTTATTTGGTTGATAGGTTTTTTAAACGGTTCTTGAGATATTTCAACGAATTGCGGTTCTTCAGTTGGTTTTTGAGTTTGGAATCCGTTGAGAACAATTACTGTTGGCGTTGCACTTGAAAATGGGTCAGGAGAGGCGTCGTAGCTGGATTCAAAGGAACTGGGAGGGGTCACTGGTCTTCTAGTAAACTGGGATCCAGTCACATAGCTGGTTGATGGCGGTTTTCGAGTAGTCAAAGTTGGTTTTAGAGTTGTGCTTGAACTAACGTAGCTGAAAGTTGTCACTGATTCACCGAAATCACTTGGATTTGTGGGATAGTTATTGAAAGCATCGATTTCTTGACTAGTGGAATGACTAGGAATGGAAGACGAGTAATCTGATATGCTATTTGAAGCCGTATGTACATAGTCGTAAATAGGTTTTTCCGTTGGTTTGCTGTTTATTGTGGTATAAATGAACTCGTATGGGGGTTTTTCTGACGGCTTTTGGGTGGACGATGGTTTTCTTGTAGAAGAGAAGGTGGAAGGTTTGAGAGTGACATAATGGCCACCTGAGTGGGTGACGTAACTTGTGGATGGATAATACCCTGAAGAACTGCTGTAGGTAGGGTTGTAAGGATATGGAGATGACTTTGTCTCTAACGCCTCGTATCCTGGCGAGGTCACATCCTCCTTCATACTTGGCGTGCTGTTCAGCATGTGTAAGATAGAGTCTATCGAAGACACCTCAGTTTTCTGGTCTTCTTTGGTGACAGTGGCAACTATAACATAGTTTTCTGTCGTTGTTGGTTTCGGTTTGAATACTGGCTTCATTGGACGATGCGTGGAAATTGAAGCGGTTTTCTGAGTGGAAGTTGTTGTGGGAGGAACTGTGGGCTTCGTCTGCATTGAAGAAATCTGCACGTTGAAATCCGAAGGTCTCACGACCGTATCCACAATAGTTCCATTAGGGTTGACAAGTATCGTGTCAGGGCTTCCGTGGTCTATCGTACTGAAGGTATACTCCGGTTTAGGTTTAATGTACACTAAACCAGGAGATCCGGTGTCTTTGGGCGGTGAGCTGAGTAACGTGTTGGCGATTTGGTTGACACCTTCATTGATGATTTCTGCTTCCGTGCTCAGATCCTCAGGTTTGTTTGTTGATGCTACAGCAGGTTTGTAACCTGGTGTGACCACGGGTTTATAGCTGTTGTGCCATTCGTTGAGCTGGTCGCCGTCGTAGTCCGCAGTCTCGAGCTCAGGGTCAGGGTAGTCTAAGTAGCTCGTCATGACCACACCAGGGCCTTTGGGGAAGTGGGACTGGCTGTCAGATTTGAGCTGGCAACACGCTCCGAAGAGGAAGCTGTCCATGCAGGTCCCGACCACCTGGAATGTAAGCAGTAGTATTAGCGATGGTTCAAAGTAGTAATGAGTGTGATATATACAATGTGATTATTTAACAAGCCTCATAGCTCAGTTGGTAGTAACTCTGCCTTCTGCGCTGTAGGCTGTGGGTTCGATTCCCACCCAGGAAAAACATTTGTGTGATGAATATAGATGTTTGTTCTGTGTTTGGGTGTTGTATCATATAGTAAGTATGTATTTAAAAAAAGTATTTAAGTATTCTATCCGTAATCTAGTTCCCATGTTACAAGCTATGCTTAGTTTGGGGCTAGATGGCGCTGTGTAAAAATTAATGTCCTAATGTCCTATAATAATATAATCGGACGACTTTAGCCTAGAAGTAATATTCAATAATTTTCTAATGGAATTAAGCGTTTGCCAAGTAAACCTTCGATACGGATCTACTTTTAGATTCGGAGGATTCAAACCTCGGTCTATTCTTAACCAGGAGCTTGTCCGAACCACCAAACATGTAGACTTTACCAGCTATCAGTGGTCCCTTGGGTAGATTTTGACTTATGACTCAATCGCTCTCGCTAGTCGAGAGTAGGTTTTGGGATAGGTGGAATCTCTTTCTAGTAGTCTACCCTGGACTACAGTAATGCAGAATTTTCCAACTCTGGCCCTGGTAGGACCTGCATAGGCCCGCCAGGCTAGCGACCACCATCCTGCCGAAGTCAAGCGCCAACCAGTTCGCTGTTTTCCGTTGGTACGAGAGAACCAGAGCCCTCTGGATAAGCTCAGACTATACGAATTTTGAGGTCAGGAGTTTACTTGTTTAAAAATACCAAATTTATCAATATATTTTCGTACATCTTTATATGCAATCGAACCGACATATTGTTCAGACATTAAGAACTTCTACTTCTACTTTCGTCTTAAATCAGTTAATATATGAATTAAGACGACGGTTTCAGTAGTGCAGCTTAGTTTTTGTAATTTATTTGAGTAATGGCAACAATTAACAATATACTACGATAGCGTTACAAATCACAATTTTTTTTTTATCAATCCCCCAATTTAGCTTTTTTGGATTGGGTTTCTACCGTCCTAAAGGTGCGATATTGCTACGTATACGAGCTATATCTATAAAACTAGCAGACAAGACCCACCTCTCCTCCCCGCTGCGTGCACTCGTGGTTGAACATACATATCGTGTTTCCCCGGTTGTACTTGGCCGCCCTTGAAGCTTTGCAGTGAGACGGGGTTATCCGGTACCCACCGAACAGTTTTCTCGTATCTGGAAATAAGAGAAAGAAGACATTAGCAACAGATATGAGAAACCATCAGCAGAACAGACAAGTCATAATGTGTGATGAAAGATATCAATATTGACAGCATAAGTAATAGGAAGATTTTGGCTAATCTGTTCTGTACGTCTTGTACGTAATATTATGTAATATGGAAAATATTTATTTAATTGGTCTAGCGCAGTATCACTTACGCAAGGTTTTTCAAATTCTATCACGATAATAAAGCCCAGTACAGTGTAGTGTTATGTTTGCAATTGTTCTCTAAGGTTTGAAAATATTTTCAAAAAATGGGAATATAATTGAATGTCCGGAAATATAATAATAATTTTAACATATTATTTCAGGAATCAATAGAAAGAAAGTAATAGATAATGTTATACTTATTCTGCTTCCCGTAGCAATAAATAGCTTAAAACTAGCATACATATTTAAACTCAATTACTAGATCCACGATTTTCACCGGCAACCATACCCTTCAAACCGGAACAAAGCAATGCTGCTTTGCGGCTGAAATAGGTATGGTGGTAGTACTTCCCCGGACGAGCCCTTACAAAAGGGGCTCTACTACTCTTTCCCCGGACGAGGCTTTTAACAAGGGGCTCTACAAAGCCGATGAACTATAACAAAGTGAAGCCCAGACCCCACCCCCATACTCAACATTGTATAATAATGTTTTCAAATCAATGTAACACTATGGTCATCAAATGGAAAAAAAATGTTTTCATACATTAGCCGCTGAATCTTAGGTTTGATAAATTAGGCAAGCATTTTGAAGAAACAACTCAAGGTTTATATTTCCATTCTTTATTACTTATTTGTAATTGAATTTAACTGAATGTATGCAAAACATTTCTACTAAAAACATATGTTTTTTTTAGGTATTTTTTTTTCGATTCCTTGGCTTATCTTTCAGGACATAACAAAGAAGAACCTCGAATACAATGCCGATTAAGTAGCCTCTTTTAAGCTATAATGTGTAATGTTTAGCTATTCAATTTCCAAGTAAATTCATAAATGAGTAACGCCTGTACAGCAAATTTCAAGCTTTCCACCATTTATATAATTTATGACTCACTCACTTTAGCTACATGTGTCCGTTTTCTCCATGACTGGCGACATTGCAGCCGCTTTTCTCATAAACACGAGCAATAACAATAATTTGAGAGAAAATGACGGACAGCTTCACATCCTTACGAAAATAATTGCTACTTTCTTGTATCGGGTTTATTGTCACTTAACTTTCGGTCTTCTGTTATGTTTAAAATATATTTGACTGAGTGAGCAAAGCGTCTCAGTTTCGAGACTGGCCAAAAATGCTTTTGTCCGCTGTCTGTCGGCTGTCGGTCCAATAGTCGGTCCTCGTCTACAGGTCGCATTTTTCTACAGATTTTGATGAAAATTGGCACACGTGTTCCTTGATTTTTGTTTTTGTTGATCGCGATTTTTGATCGGGGGGAAAATAGTGGGGAAAGGGGAAAAAACTTCGCCCCTGTTTGCTCAAAAGTTTAAAAGGAGAGGTGAAAGAGGAAAGCATCGGTTATTGCATGGTTGGCTCGCGAGGTCTACTGTTACCACTAGTTTAACATCTACGGCTCAGTTGGTAGTAGCTCTACCTTCTGCGCTGTACGTTGTAGGTTTGATTCCCAGAACATACATTAATGTGATAAATATATATTTTTTTATCAAATCAATCAATCCACAGCCCTTTGGCTACAGGCTGTGGATTTTGTATAATAAATAAATAAATAAACTTTAGAATTTGATTTGTATTATAGGTGTATGTATGTATTTTTTAAAATAATCAGAATAAAGCTAAAATGGGAAGGGAATGATAATATTATTTCCATAGCATAATTTTAAGGTCTCACAGGGTCTTGGGACCATTTTGAGTCCGGGTTGAAAACAGCGCCCTCTGTGTACAGCGGGAGACTTTTTTGCTACTGTAACACACACACACTTGTTACCGTTATGTGTTTCATTTATTTTTAGGTACTATATTTCCTGTTGCTTAAAATTATGTTGTTGTACCACAAAATATGTTTGTACTTTGTTTTTATCGTTTTGTCGTCTTGTGTAGTGTGCTATTTCAAGTGAATAAATGTTATCTATATATCTATCTATTTTTACTCCAGATAAATAAAATATTTAATATTCAAATATTACCGGACAGCGCCATCCAGCCCCAAACTGAGAATAGCTTGTATACTAGATTACAGATAGAATACTTACTTATTTTTTTGTAAATACATACGTACTATATTATATAACACAAACACAGAACAATCATCTATATTAATCACACAAATGTTTGTCTTGGGTGGGAATCGAACCCACAGCCTACAGCGCGAAAGGAAGTGTTACTCCCAACTGATCTATGAGGCTTGTTTGAGATCTGTTTGTTTGGGTCTAGGTAGCGCTGTGTGAAATTAATGTCCTGAAATATTCATTTATTTTTATATCATTATTACGGTTCATGAGACACAACCTGCAAACAGACAGAGATACAGACGTACAGATGGGCAGCGGAGACTTAATAATAGGGTCCCATGGGCACCTTTTGGGTACGTGATGTAAAAATATAGAGCTGTGTGACCAAGTGGGTAGGCCCACCTTCCAATCCGGAGGTTATGGGTTCAAATCCAGTCGTGCACCAATGGACTTTTTGATTTTTCGGAAGTTTATGTGTGCTGACGCATGCTCGAGCTCTGACGGTGAAAGTCACATTGCGAGGAAACCGGCATGTTCGTAGGACCAACAGTCCGAGCATGAATCACGGATCGCCTATGAGTCGTTTGGAGCGCAGCTTAGGATCGCAGTTTCAACAACCTTGGATCGGCCTAGTGAGATCCACGCTCCACGCATCAGGATCTTGGATCGCGCGATCACTGGAGCGCGTTGGATCATCCGGTGTGGACCCAGCTAATAGCTATTGTTCCGCGGCGCGTCAAGCGGCGATGGGTTTGCAACTTGTCATGTATTAAATATTATCTACTTGCAAATCGTGGGCATGTGCCGAGCGTATCTTTTGGAGGCTGACTACCCCCTAATAAGAAGGGTAAAAAGTAAGTCTATTACTTTATTATTACTTGTTACTATAAAAATATTGCCGCACCATGCTTAACGAGGAGTAATTTTAGGTAGGTATAGGTACACAAAGATTTAATGATAATGATAAATGATAAATGAATTTATTGTTTGTAGATCTAGGTACATAATAATGTCTTATCATTAATTTTAAAAGTATCTCTAGTCTAACCTTATACGGCTTACAAACAGATTGGCCACAGATATATTTTCTACATCCGTATTGACACTGGTATATTTTACTTAGCTTTCACACGTCTGCTTCGTGTCTAGCTCATTACAGAACCAGAGGACACTGCTGACGTAGTACATGGTACGCTAAAAAATATACTTTTCTTAGAATCAAACCGGTTTCAAATTCTATTCTAACAGCTGGTGATAGCCAAGTGACCATCAGCTCATTTGACATACATGTGGACAGATTTTTTTGTTGAACCTGTTTAGTATTCTAGTGTAGTACAACAAAACTATGCATAACTCGAGTAAATTGATGTTTTTTTTTTATATACTACTAGGAGACGGGACAAGCAAGTAGCGCACCTGGTGTTAAGTGTGCTCTTGCTATGACAAAGCCTTACTGCATAGGTTACATCCACAAAGAACAGCCTACACGGCACTGCATTGCGCCCGTCAACTTGAGGCATAAAGGTGTGAAGCCTCACGTACCCGTAATTTCACAGGCAACCATACCCTTCAAACCGAAACACAGCAATGCTGCTTGGCAGCTGAAAGAGGTATGGTGGTAGTAATTCTCCGGACGAGCCCTTTCACTAGGGGCTTCTACTAATCTTTAAAAAATGGTTGGGAAACGTTTGCTATAATTTTCACTAATTGCCGGTTTAAAATCCTTTATGTATCTATTTAAGTTATGATCTTCGTATTTGCCTACATATATATGTATATTCTATAATATACCTATACCTATACCTATAAATTGTATTCCTGTACACGTTTTGTAAATTGTTTGTCGGGTCGTCGTCGTGACGCCACTTACTACCTGGCTGAAGACCAGTGCATCATCGTTGCGTTATGCTCGATGCTGTAACAAAGCTGAGTCACCTTTTTACCCAAATTAAATTTTATTAAGTATTTGTGTTCCTCATAGTGTAGCTTAGTTTGAGGTAAGTAGACACCTCTTTGGTCTAGTGGTTCAACCCACCGATTTCAGATCCAGAGGTCCCGGGTTCGATCCCCAGGGGAGTACAATATTGTGCTCGGTTCGGTCGGTTGTAGGACTTTGTTAAAGTCTGCCTGGCTAGCTACCACCATCTTACCTACTTCTGTCGCCATATTAAAAATTCTAAAATTGTTGTGTTTCGGCATTTAGAGGTAAGATAGCCAGTTCCTCAGACAGTTGAGGATTCCGAGTGGTGTCCAGGTGAGATGAAGGCCAAGCGCATCCCAGTCGTACAATTAAAAAAAAAGTTTTATTTGAATTTGATTTTTTTAACTGTTTTTTATTGGGTAAGTAAATTTATTTGCTTTCCTTCTTTATACATGTGATGTGGCCTAACGTGTAAATCGATGATTTTGACACCTGTTGTTGCAGAAGGATACTTAGGATTCCCAGAGTGCAAAAAGTGTGTCAATGCTAGAAAACTTCTGGTTGGTGGTACGACTTTGTTTAAGTCCGCCTGGCTGGCAACCAACATCTTACCTAAGTCTGTCACCATAAAAACTATTCTAAATTGTTGTGTTTCGGCATTAAGAGAAAAAGTCTAAAGTCTATCAGACCTTCCACAGTGGGAAGAGTTGATAGAAAGTTTTTTTTATTTTTTGTTGTCTGATGGGGAAGCGCTTGGCCTTCATCTCACCTGGTTACAAGTTGAGATAAGGCTGAAGGGGAGGCGCACTTCACCCGGAATCCTCAACTAACTGCGGAACTGGCTATCTTACCTATCTATGCCGGAACACACCATTTTCTTAAAATAGTTGTTATGGCGACAGAATTAGGTAAGATGGTGATAGCTAGCCAGGCGGAATTAAACTGAATCCTACCACCAACCAAACCGAGCACAATATATTGTACTCCCCATAGGAATCGAACCCGGGACCTCTGGATCTGAAATCGGTGGGTTGAACCACTAGACCACAGAGGCGGTTAATAAGATTGGAAAGTGTCCTTTCCTCAGCCCAATTCCTCGAGTATTCGATCCAACTGATTGATATTCGGCTGGCGTCCGCCCTCCATTCGGCATCCTTGTGTACCTGTGATGTACCTACGAGTAACGAGGGACCTAAATTCTATTCTAATTTATATTGCCTTTGGTTTGGACGCTACCTGCATCGACACCCTTGCGCCATCTCATCTGCCTTTCAAAATAGAAAAACACTGCACATTTGGTAATTAGGTGACTAGTATGAATAATTTTCAGATCGTCATAGAATAGAACTCACGTTTATTCGTAGTTATTACAATAACAAAATATAATTTACAACAATAATTCATTAATAATAACTACGAAAGGGCCCATTACTCAGCATGATCTGGATTGCATACGGATAATCCGCGCTGGTCTTCCGTAAGGGCCCTCTCTGGTAGCGGACGTTTTGAGGTTTACAACTTACCTACTTCATCAAATAAAAAAACTAACTATCTAGAGTTTCTTGCCTTTCTCCTTGTGTGCTGGTCGCGATTCTAAACAGCCGGTAGATTTGACGATTTTAACTAAAATTTTACTGATTAAACTACCTATAACTGAATTTTTAAATTTTGATTTTGTTTGGGACATCAGTTAGGGTTGATGCGGCGGCTGATTCGGCCAAAGATCACAAAAAGTGCTCATAAAGTAGTCCTGACTCAGGTCCTGACATGAGCAATTTGGGTTAAGAAGGTGTCTTCGCTGGCTCTTATTTAACGTTTGGTTATGCAGCCAGCGACTCGCGTGGTACTGGTCTGATCATTTGAGTTACCTATAGACCGTTTGTGCTTTGCATCGGTATCAATTCAGTAATTCACAACAATCCACAAGAATATAAGTTCTGTCTCATTTATCTCGATCAAAATTCGATGAAGAAAAAAATGTCTATTGATATATTAACTTTCTGCCCTCTTCTGATTTCCATTTAACTATGCCTACCGAATTTCAATATTTTCCGTGCGCGGACGAAATATGTTTAGAAATGGGGGATTAGTAAAAGGGTAGTAAGTTTTTTTTTAATATCTTTAAAGGCCTTATTGTTAAACTAGTCACATATGTCTAAGGTATAAGGTCTAGATTTTAGTTTCCACCAAACAATGAGTTTTGTAGGGTTCCGTACCCAAAGGGTGCCAACGGAAACCTATTCTCCTATAGCCTTCGTCCGTCCGTTCGCCTGTCTGGTTTGGTGTAATTATAACAGGAAATAATCAAAATAAAATAAAATTAGAGGGATTAAAACAAGATGAAGATGAAATTTTGATGATAAACTTTTTGTTTAAGCAATATCGTAGAGCAGTAATCCCTAAGTAATTCAAAATTGGTGAAGTCCTCTTCATGTATAACAAATACCAAAAATCAGCCAAGCGTAAGCCACACGAGTACTCCAGAACTGAAAATCTGCATGCCTTGCCTTGAAATGAGGGGAACCACCAAATACACTCAGTATGTGCGTCCGAGCCGCACTTGGCAGGTTTATTTAAGTTTGATGTTAATAAAAAAGTCAAAGTAAAGTAAAGTAAAGTAAAGTATTATTTATTGCTCGATATACATGTTTAACATAGGTGGTAGTAATGTCAGGTCAGGCACAATGTATTCTACCGTACAACGGCGTGCAACATTTTATTCAAATTTACATAATACAGTCGGATTAAAATTTAAATTAGTAATTCAGGAAATAAAAATTCAGTAGTTCAGTAGTAGTCAAATATACAAATAATAGGTAATTTATATCGAATGGAACATAACAAACACAAAAACAAGAAATAAAAACAGTCAAATATAATAATAATGTCATTTAAATTGAATAAGAATATTAAGGAAATAAAAATTAGTTTAATCAAAGATACAAATAATAGGTAATTTATATCAAATGGAACATAACAAACACAAAAACAAGAAATAAGATCAAATATAATAATACCGTCATTTAAATTGAATAAGAATATTGGGGAAATAAAAATTAGTTCAGTCAAGTATACAAATAATAGGTCATTTAAATCGAATAGAAAATTACAAACACAAAAACAAGAAATAAGATCAGTCAAATATAATAATAATGTCATTTAAATTGAATAAGATTAAAATGCAGAGACAATAATAAATCAATTTTCAAGAAAATTCCAGTCGTTCATAAATTCTTCTAATTTGTAGTAGCATTTATGGGCAAGTATGGTTTTTAACTTTCCCTGAAACAGAGAAGTTGGTAATTCTCTTAAAGTCTTAGGCAGTTTATTAAAGATAGAGGGACCCATGCAGAAGATACTCTTGCGCTTTAATGTTGTTTTAGATGGTTCCACACAAACTTTGTGTTGATCTCTTCTATTGCGAGTTTTATTATCAGGTCGACAAAATAAGAGAGGATTGTTTTTAACAAACATCGCCGTTTCAAAAATAGTCCTTGACCCAATCACGAAAAGGCACAAGTAAAAAAATCTAAAACGGTATCTGCAGACAAAATGTACCCGTAACACAAGCCTGTAGGCTGTAGGTATGTAGGCTGTAGGTATGTACACTATGTACAGAAATAAGTGAAAGTTAGACCACTTTTGTTTTCTTCCAACCGCTTAAATTCGATTTCACACTATTTTGTAACCGTCGCTGAGATATTATAACGATTTTATGCTATATTCTCGGTATTTTAAGCCGGATGTACGCTATAACATGTAATGTATATAAAGGTTTATATTTCGGGAGAAGTGCGCTTCCACTTTCGGCCTTACCTTAACTTAAAACCTGGTGAGATGCAGCGCAGGTAGCTAGACAAGTCTTAAAGATTAAGAGCAACCTATAATAACAAAAAAAAAAGATTAAGTTTCAATTGTCTAATATTTTGTTCAGTAAATAATGTTCATTCATTCATTCATTAATTATCAAAGTAGTAGGTACCGCTAGTAGGTACCGCTATGTCGTGCACAGGCCTTTGCCATATCCGATATGACTTTCACTGACCAAATTCGATGTAACAGAGAATAATAACGCTTACAGCTCAAAGAAACCGTGAAAAATTTAACTTGGCAATTTGAATTTGAATCGCTTTTGTTAAGTAATGTTACACACTAATAGTTATTGCCTGACATCAGCTTTTCTGTGCACGAATACTCTTGCGCTTACTTTAACTGACTGTTAACTAATTATAAACATGTTAGGAACTTTTGTTCTCTAGAAAACTTTTATGTAATACTTTTGACAATAATACATACATAATAATGTCTGTTTGGTTGTTAGTATTCATATAACTAGCTTAGTTTTGCCTGCGTCATTGCTCGCAAAGTCCCCAAATAAAAGTAGTATAAATCCATCCATAACTCCATAGGTACTTGGCCACACTTATTTTTTCCTTCAATTTTTGTGTCTTAACTGACTAAATCTTTTAATTATAAATATTAACAAATGACAACCAATACGCTTAGATTGAATAGTGTAATATAAATATAATAGTATATACATGTATATTATTTAAAACAGTTATGGTGTCAATTAGGGGTTCCTTAACTGACTGAATCTTTTAATTCTAAATATTGTAACGAATGATAACCATAATCTTTAGATTAAATAATATAATATAAATAGAAAAGTAACGTACTAAATATAATTTTTAGAACTTAAAGATTTAGTCAGTTATGGTGTTCATTAGGGGCAAAAGTTGTCTCGGCTGGGAACCACTATGGATAATCTAAATACAATTACAAATACTTTATTTGTGCGAAAAACAGTTGTTCAGAAAGTTCTTATATTTTTTTAGTTTTCTCGGCCATGTGCCGCTTTTGATCAGTCATACAAATATTAATTCATTCATCTCGAACTGACCATAATAATCAATTAAATAGGTAGGTACTTGCAATACTAATTGAATGCAGAAAATATCAGAATGTATAAATAAACATAAAAATGTTACTTATCACTACCGCCACCAGTCAATTCATTTTACAATTCGTGTGTCAGATATTCCTGAATTTTATAATAAGCTTTGTTTAATTATGATTGCGTCACTTTATTCTTAAATGAGTTAAAATTGTCCACTTCTTTAATAGCATTCGGTAATTTATTGTCCCATGAAAAATGTACTTTTGTCGAGCAGGTCTGTCTCGTGAGATATCTTACAAACTTTATGCACACGCTGACTCTGAAGAATACCAAAATGTTCAATATTTTTCATAACAAATACGGTAGATTCTAGTATGACACAGATACAGATGGAAAAGTTAGTGTTCTATATGTAATAAAACCGGGTTTGCATGAATCCAATGGTTTGAGTCTGGCTATCGAACGAATACAACGTTTTTGTGCAATGAAAACCTTCTCTCTATCGGTATCATTTCCCCAGAATATTACTCCATTTCTAAGTATCGAGGCTACATACGCATTATATGCTGTTAAAACAGCGGCCATGAATTAATTCAGTTTATTACATTTATTACTATTCAGCGTGGCAATACAGCCAGTGTCTTGGGCACGCTTCCGTCTGGTACTGATCTGGAACAGTTGAGTTACCTATAGGCCGTTTGTAACGGTCCTTAGGTAATCTGACTGATTCCTTTGTACATAGTTAGTTTAATTGTACTTTTTATTGAATAAATAAATTAGCCTTCCGTAGTTTATTACAAATACTACCAATATGTCCGGTCCATGTCAGGTTGCAATCTATATTTAGTCCTAAAAATTGCGTGGCAGATGAATGGATGATCGCAGTAAAGGTTCAAAAAAATCACAAAACGAAGCTGCTGCCTTTCTTCTGGTGAGATGGAGGCTTTTATGACATTCGTAGGCTGTGTTGGAGGAGTCAATGCTTAAGCCGTGACAGCCTCGGTAATTGAACATAATATATTGTTTTAAAGGATACTTCCTCGGGTTGGTATAACATTTTGCAGGTAATAAATGCTTAGATAGTTTTTACAAGCGAGTTGAGTCACTTTATCTACAAAAAATTACACATTTATTCACTAATCTCGAGAAAGTGGATTCATGCCATTATACGGGTGAACTGCACCAGCTTTCCAAAACTGTTATCACATTCATTTAACTTTTAAAAAAGAAAATGCGAATGTTAAGAAACTGACTAGGTGGTTTGGTACCCCAGACCTGTTTCGCGTTTACAAAGAACATTTCTTAATACATTACAAAGTTGTTTTTAGGCACAAAAAGATTTTTTTGTATGATGGGGAAGCGCTAGGCCTTCATCTCACCTGGTTACAAGTTGAGATAAGGCCGATGCGATGGTGGAGGCGCACTTCACACGGAATCCTCAACTTACTGAGGAATTGGCTATCTTACCTCTAAATATTGGAACATAACAATTTTAGAATTGCTGCTACAGTGACAGAATTAGGTAAGGTGGTGGTAGCTAGCCAGGCGGACCCAAACAGAGTCCTTACACCAACCAAACCAAGCACAATATCTTGTACTCCCCATGGGGAAAGAACCCGGGACCTCTGGATCTGAAATCAGTGGGTTGAACCACTAGACCACAGAGGCGGTTAAAATATATATTATATAGAAAGATAAGGCCGAAGGTGGAAGTGCACTTCACCCGGAATCGTCAACTAACTGAGGAACTGGCTATCTTACTTCTTAATGCTGGAACACAATTTTTTTTAAGAATTGTTTATTTAGAATTAGGTAAGATGGTGGTAGCTAGCCAGGCGGACTTAAGCAAAATCGGTAGGATTTTGTTACAAACAAAAACTAAGCACAATATTGGGGATCGAACCCGGGACCTCTCATGAAGGCATGGCACCCATTTTGATTACCAAAACAACACGAGGCATGCTATTGAGATTTAATTTGTATCGGTCCTCAGGTAACCCGACTGCTTCTCTTGTAGGTACCTACATAGATCGTTTATCTGTAGGTAATGTTGGAAAAAATAAATTATAAAATAAATAAATATAGTTTTTATTTAGAAAGGATTAGATTTATGTTGTTGTAATAAATATACCTATAAATTAATGTGTATTTTAGTGCTTTAGTACACTGCTTTGTCTGCTCTCTGTGGCCTTCATCTTCCCTGGTTCCAAGTTGAGATAAGGCCGAAATTGGAGGCGCACTTCACCCGGAATCCTCAACAAACTGAGGAACTGGTTATCTTACGTCTAAATGCCGGAACACAACCATTTTTAGTTCGTGCGCGGTCGTCTCCTCTGCTGTTACACCCTCAGCATAGAGTGATAGGTGGTATCTAGCCAGGTGGACCTTTACAGAACACCCCTGGTTTGATCCACTAAGAGGAAGATCACACCTACCACTAGTCGTGCTGTCGTGTCCAAATTGTGTTTCGTAAAAGATCTACCTATATCTTTGTATGTACACACAACACGGAAGGTGGTACACTTGCTAAGCAGAGCGGGGAGAGAAACGCATACCGGGTATCGATCGGTGGCACTCATTGGTTACAGAATCTAATGTAACAAGATCATATTCGATTCAGTGTACCTTCCACAGGTTCACTGACCTTTATAAAGGCATTTAAATGATCACTTTGAATTTTGAAAGAAAATCTATACAGTCATCTTTTATTATTGTTTTTTGTACGATAGGGAAGCGCTTGGCCTTTATCTCACCTGGCTACAAGTTAAGATAAGGCCGAAGGTGGAGGCGCACTTCACCCGGAATCCTCAACAAACTGAGGAGCTGGCTATCTTGTCTCTAAATGCTGAAACACAGCAATTGTAGAATGGTTATTATGGCGACAGACTTAGGTAAGACGGTGGTAGCTAGCCAGGCGGAATTAAACAAAGTCTTACCACCAATCAAACCTGGCACAATATTGTACTCCCCCTGGGGATCGAACCCGGGACCTCTGGATCTGAAATCGGAGGGCTGAAGACCATCGAGGCGGTTAAATTTGGTTCCTCTTTCTCAGAGACATGAAATTAATCAAATCACCGGTTACAGGTACAGCGAGACGTTTTCTCAATATAGTCTCATTTTACTAATTGAAGGAAAAAAAAAGAGTATTTCTGGATGCAAAATAACCTAACAAGTTACTAACGTGCTCCATGTTTATTATCATATTATCAGGCGTTTTATTTAAATACCAATCAAGGGGATTACATATTATTTTTGAACAATAAAAAGTAGTTTACTTCACTGACTCTGTCTTATACAATTTTGCATTACATTTCATTCATTACATTCATAACTTTCAGAGTTTCGTACAAAATGGGTTCCGAAACGGCCCTCTACTAAGCCTTTGCTGTATGTCTATCCAACTTTTTTTATGGATATATATTTGGATTTGTAGTAGGTACTGGTTGGAATTTGATTATGTGTTTTTAAAGCAGAAAACTGAACAAATGATAAAAAATAAGGAGTCGTACTTTCATCGTTTTTAATTTTAGCTCTCGGTAATACCTACAAGGTAGACTACAAGGTATATTCATAGACGTAGACATGTTCATAGACATAGACATTCATTTATTTACTTTTATAACACACATACACAAACATAACAGACTGAAATTGACAAACAAAAAACACGAGTACTATGTGAATACAGTTTGTGCTGTGTGCTACAGCAGCAAATGGGACACAACTCAGCATTATGCCTCACTGCAACACAGGTCAGCGCTGAAATTCTGTTGTGACCCAGCCCAGTCAATCGACCTCATGAAGTGATAGAACATTTAAGATATATATATTTTTTTTATAATCAAGATACAAAATTAGTGTTTTTATCCTGATGTATAAAAACTAAAAAATGCCCAAGCGTGAGCTGGTCGGGCATCCAGTGTTCATGCCCGTCTTGCAGTGTCCGTTTTTTATTGTATATTGTTTATGACTAATTTTTAAATGATGAAAAGACGCTCATTTTTTTTATTGTCAACTTTATGAGTACACCCCTACACCTCATGAACATGTCTTCCAAATTTCAAGTTACTGGGCTGTGCGTGGTACGTCAGTCAGTCACTCACGCAAAACTAATTTAAACCTGGAACTGAAATCGGTGGGTATTACCACTAGACCACAGAGGCGGTACCTCTACCTACATAGGTTAGCTCAGGTTTAGCAGGAATCGTTTGTGTTCCAACGAGGGGCAGAGGAACCTGAGCAGTGTCTGCGGCTATCTTCCACATCACCCGATTATCCAAAGTGGTTCAAGTTCGCTCACCGCATCAAATTGGTATCGTGTGTTTAGTTCCACTTTCGTGATTCCACGTTTCGTCATTTTAGTGGAAGTTCAAGTTTACAATTCGAAATTGTTTTGTTGTGGTATTTAGAGATAAGATAGGGTTTCTCAGGGGGATTTATATTGTGTTTGGTTTGGTTGGTGGTGGAATTTTAAGTCCATCTGGCTATCTACCACCATCTTACCTATTCTGTCGCATTTAGAGGTAAGATGGCCAGTTCCTCAGTTTATTGAGGATTCCGGATAAAATGCGCTTCCACCTTCAGCCTTATCGTAACTTGACATTTGTTGAGATAAAGGCATGGCCTTTATCTTTACAAGTGTCAAGTATACGCTTCCCCGTCATACAAAAATAAATGGGTACTCATGTATTATTATACCCCACTATAGCAGTAATTACATGAAGAATTAAAGAAAAGGTTCTATATATATTTACAGACAATTTACACAGCGCCATCTAGCCCCAAACTACGCAAAGCCTGTGTTATGAGATAATTAGATTACGGAGAATCTAAATACCTTAATACGTTATTTTTAATACTTGTATGATACAATATAATATAGCACAGAAAAAATATAAAAGCATGTGATCATTATTAATTGGTAATATAGCCAAGAGTTTGACTACCAGCCTACTTGCAAAAACAAGTGGCAATTCGGCCTAAGATAGAGCACGCATTTCTTAAATAAACTTATTCACTCTGGGCTTGAAGACTCCAAGAATTGTATGTAAAAACAAACGAGGACAACGAGCTCCATTCCATACCAGCAGATAAAAGTAAGATGTTTTGATACGACGTTGATAATTATTCACGCCAAAACGATTGAACGGACTGAGCTGAAGCTTTGCTCATATCTAGAGTAATAAAATAGAGGCTACTACCAATCAGGGTACGTAAGCGAAGCTTGGGGTAGAAGTACATAATGTCCGAGAATAAAATCTGTAGAACTGTTTAAAATGTAAAGAACTGCCCCTTGTATAAAAGTTGACAAACATTTCGATGAATTCTCCATATTATTTGGAAGAGGCTTATGTCAATGGACGGTGACGGACTGATGACGGCATGCCATTATGAAGCCAGATGGAATGCAGCTATCTAATAATTTGAGAGATAACATTTTTAAAGCATTGACTCACTGTACCCTCTTTACACAGTCTATTGTGTTCAGTTAGTGAATAACTCGATATTTCTTACTTCTACAGCCAATTAATTTTCACAGCTAGATAGAGCCTCCTTTGAAATTGGAAGGTTTGCCATAACCACTACTCTTGGTAAGTGGATTACTGGTGTAAAAAGGGGTAAGATAATACACAGAAGTAATCTGATGCATCTAAACCTTAAAGTCTTTAAATTTAAATCTTACCGTAAGTTTTAATCTTAAAATCTTTAAACCACCTCTGTGGTCTAGTATACCTTAGGCCGAACCACCGGTATCTAATAATATTTACCGGTATCTAATATCTAAGTATCTAATAATCGGTCCTGGGTTTGATTCTCAGGGGGCTCACATATTTGTGATGGTGGTAACCATACCAGCAATTCACCATAGTCTGACGCTATAACATCTAATTGATCTATTGTTGTGTTCCGGCATTAGATAAGATATCCAGTTCTTAAGTTTGTTGAGGATTCAGAATGAAGTACGCTATCATCTTCGGTCTTATCATAACTTGTCAACTGATGAAATGTCTGCCAAGTGCTTCCCCGTCGTACAATAAAAACATTGTTATTCTTCTAGTAACTAGTAGAATTTAGATATTTTTTTTTAAATAAGGTGGTTATACAAGTAGATTCTAGTCACCTTGGTTGAGATTTACGGCATCCTCGGGTGGAGCATAGAGCGATAGCTTCCCTTTTTGTCCCTTATGCACTATTTAAAAAGGGGCAAGAAGTGAATAATTTACCAGGGGTAAATAAAATGATCGACTCAAAAGTCTTTCGCTCATCAACTTTTTATACGCACTTTAAAATGAGTTAAAATACAAGTTGTTACCATATAAAACAGATCGTTAAGAAACTTTACAAATTATTATATTCATTACGAATGTCGGATGGTAAATGGTAGTACGCACAATGATCACAGCACATGGTGAATTCAAGAAAGTGAAAGAAAGTTTCACTTTTAATCAATTTTTATAGTACAGCTATAGAAGCTTTAGGATTAAAAGTTATTAACGCTATCAAAAGTAGATACGTTACAAACCTTACATGCCAAAAACTATTCATGATGTTGGCAATTATCCACCACAACTATAAAATATAATTTATGAAGCTTAAATGCTATTAACGTAAATAACGTTTGCGAAAGTACATAAAAACATAACATACCAATTCATGAAATTACAAAGTATCTACCAAAACCATAAAATATTACCTAGTATATTACCTATTACCTACTTTGGCGACAATAGTGTCGCCAAAGTCACTCTCACATTTTTTTATTAAATTAAAATATTACTTAAGCTAAACAGGTTTGCCTGGGTAAAGGTAGGGGGGCAAAGCGGGCAGGATAGTAGGTGGGTCTTATTCTGTACAGCAGCTATATACTCACAATGAGATTATGTTATGAACCATTATAATTATAATTATTCAATAACATACATGAATACTCCTAAAAGAATGTAGTTTATAATCTATGTGACTATGTACTTGAGTTTATTGTGAGCCGATATTTGTAAAATATATATATTTTAAGGTTCATACACCTAATTTAAAATTGATAGGTATAAGTAACAAATTGTTATTTAAATGAGGTGAATATTGTGATTGAAATGAATAAATAATAATAATTATTTTAATGTGCGCTCCACGAGTCTATGATACCCCTTTTGCTAGCTTTCCTGCAACCGACTTTAGTCTGTTATCGGTTTAGTGATTTCGAGACCAGCCACTGTATATTGTGCCCAGGGCGCAGGTGTACAGCTGAGGCAAAGTATTATTGGGCTCTATAAGCAAGAGGTAGAGCCATGGAGGTTGCTCTGCACTGGTCGAGAAAACCTTGAAGCTATTATCATTTGATTCGAAAAGAAGAATAAATACCGATAATATTCCAAAATAATTCTCACGCGTACCTTCCTTGGACCGTCCACTTTAATTGCTACTTTTTACAAGTGACCATAAAAAGTCCAGCCACTCTCAACCAGGTCACTTCCTGACTGAAAACAGGTATTTTTGGCGGCAAAACCTGTTACGAACGGGGTTACCAGTTTACAGCGTGATTAATAATTTCGAACTGGATTTTTAGCTCTGGCAAGCCGTGATTTATTTCTTTGATAGGGCCGAAACATTTTTTATTGTAATAGCTTTCGTTTTATTATGTAGTCACGATTTTACATGTGTGAAACATATTCTGTGTCAATGTGTCAACGGATAATGAACGTATGGTAACTACTATATTATTATATCCTCGGTCCTATCAAAAAAATCGAAAAATGTATTTATTTCTTCACAAGTTAAATTATTTAAACTAGGGTTGGGAATCCTTCTGTTAAGTTTTGGAAAACCGTGTTAGCAGGATCCCTCTTTCTTGAGGTCTTATCTAAAAGACTTAATAACAATAATAAAAAAATAATAACAATGCATTTCTATTATGTATATATGCTATGTAATATAAATTGTAGATACCTAAGTTGTTTTAAAACAATGTTTTAACAGATATTAAGCATTTTATAAACATGTGATACTGTAAAAATATTTAATAAGTAGGTAAATTAACAGTGGTTCATAAGTAATTAATAAGTAGTTGATAGATACAACTAAGCAATGAAAATATACCAACATTGTAACTATGAATTAGATTGACAGCAGAAACTTCTTTGGTATAATAGAAACTATGTGGGTGATAAATAATTAATAAACTAATGTAATACAAACGTGGATATGACTCGGAGGATCGTCTCACAAAATTGATTTTTTTTAACGACTTCTAATGCTTGTCTAACTCTATAAAAAATAATTAAATTAAAAATGATCTTCAGCAGAAGGTACCGCCTCTGTGGTGTAGTGGTTAGCCTACCGGTGTCAGATCCAGAGGTCCGGGTTCGTTCCCCAGGGGGAGAACAATATTGTGCTTAATTTGGTTGGTGGAAGGACTTTGTAAGACCGTCTGTCTAGCTTCCATCTTACCTCAGTCTGTCGCCATTACAACCATTCTAAATTGTTGTGTTCCGGCATATTGGTGTTTGTCCTGTGTTTGGGTTTTTACTGTGTAATAATTATGTATTTATCTTATCATACAATACAACACCCAAACACAGAACAAATATCTACATTCATCACATAAATGTTTGTCCTGGGTGGGAATCGAACCCACAACCTACAGCGCAGAAGGCAGAGCTACTACCAACTGAGCTGTGAGGCTTGTTAAGTTTAGTTTATGGAGTTACAAGGATTTTATTCACAACAGCAACCTCATGGGTACAATACATACCATACATGTAGATGTATGGTATTATAGACTTAAGCCTGTCTGCCGAAGTTGTTGAAGGAGGCTCATGTCAATAAGAGAAAAACTAAAGGCTGTTGCAAAAGATGACTTTTTTTATGAGTCAACCGTTTAAGTAACGGTTCAGAATTTTCACTAATATAAAATAAAATCAAAACTAATATAAAAGAGGCCTTAGCGTGCTTTATACCTCAGCATAGCCAATTTTTAAGTATCGATACGTTGCAGTTATAATATAGGTTTTCTTTTTATTGTACAACGGGAAGCGCTTGGCCTTCTTACCTGGTTACAAGTAAATATAAGGCCGAAGGTGGATGCGCACTCCACCCGGAATCCTCAACGAACTGAGGAACTGGCTATGTTACTTCTAAATGCTGGAATACAACAATTGAAGGTCACCTCCACGTCGAACAATAAAAAAAAAAAGTGATACTGATTTGCGTTCTTATGGGCACATGGCTCGATAATATAATCTATAATGTAAGAATCTGTATAATGGAACAAATTTAATTATTGTTATTACATTACTATCTATTAATAAATAAATATTATTAAATGTTACAGGACGTTAATTTCACACAGCGCTATCTAGTCCCAAACTAAGCATTGTTATAAGGGAACTAGATTACGGATATAATTCTTAAATACTTATTTTTAAATATATACTTACCATATATAAATAATGAAAACACAGATCATTCGCAACCACGGCCTGAGGAAGGTATTTAGGCTCTTCTAAAGTGGTTTCCGTGTAACTAGGTATGTTTATGTTATTTCGTTAACTGTTTACAAGTTATTAGCAGTAACAATAACGATAAAGCGAAAACGTTTCAACGTTTACCGTTGGAGTAACTTCGACATTTAGTCAAAATTTATTTAACGTGTGTAATAAGGCTGTATGTGAAAATCGTTTAGCTTTAACGACCGTAAACACTATACTGAATCCTTTGATTTGTAATGAATGTAACGTTATCTTGTATATAAACTACATTGATTTAGTAAAATCGCGCTCGTAACTCCTAATAATATTTATCCATTTAGATTTTGTCCCCAGAAGGTCCTCGAGAAAACTCAACCTGTATATACGTATAAATAAAAAAGTTATTGTGAAAAAACGTTATTTTGGTGTTTTATTGTGGTCTCTTTGTTCTGGCTAATCTCGGAAACTGCTAGACCGATTTTGACGGGACTTTCATAGGCGTATAGATAACGTTATAAGAAAAGAATTTGCTCTACTTTTATTTTATTTAAATAATTAGAGTTCCACGCAAAATAAATCAAACCCATGAAATTCAAACGATGCTTTATACAGTACTCATAACTAAAAAAAACTTATTTTTTCAGTCTATTTGCTTTAGCTAATATCCGAAACGGCTCAACTGATTTTGACGGAACTTTTACTGGCAGATAGATATTATATTGGTATAATGAGGAACCCCAGCAACTTTTATTTTAGAAAAATAAGTAGGGTTCCGCGCTAAAAAGTTCCAACCCATGAAATCCAGAATACATAAGATTTGCTAGCGTAGGATTTTGGGAAATTCCCATAGGATTACAGGAAAGAACTTTCGGGTGTTTGCCAGTATAAAGTCGATGAGAAATCCCATCGGGCACGCGGCTAGTGCAAAGGTGCAGGCTTGCGACAGCTTTTCTAATTACCAACGCACGATAGGCCTGAGTCACAGAATACTCACCATTACCAACTACCGCTAAGTGACGTCACCGTCTGGCCGGGAGCGCGGGCAAGGTCGGGGAAAGTAACCAATGTCGGTATTCGAAACGTAATCGATATGACCGATTAGCATCGATTTCGAGCTTTATCGGCTTGGCGAATAGCAGTTATCGATTTCTAAGTCAATAAATTGCTGTGGTATCGACCCCTGCAAATCTGTTTTATGGTACTACGGGAAAGTGATTGACTTAATCATTTGATGCCAGGTTATGGTAAGGCGTGAGTGCACTTTACCCGGAATCCTCTACAAATAACTATTTAGTTATTAATTTCCCGGATGCCTCTATAAACAACTATTTAGTTATTAAGTGGTTGTTATGGCGACAGATTTCGGTAAGATAGTGGTAGCTAGAAAACATCAACAGCCCATTAGTGTCCACTACTGGACAGAATCTCCTCGAAAGCTGGAGGTTTCATAATTACCACGGCATGCGGACTGATAATCGCATAAATAATAGACAGAATGTATTAAACAGTACAATTACACTAATTAAGTACAAAGGAATCAGTCAGATCATCTAAGGACCGTTACAAACGGCCTATAGGTAACTCAATTGTTCCAGACCAGTACCAGACGGAAGCGTGCCCAAGACACTAGTTGCATTGCTACGCTGAATAGCTATGTTAAAACCCCAAAAGGCTCAAATAGGTAAGCTCTGTCGAGACCACTATATTTGCGCCTTTTGAGATCCTCGGCCGAATCAGCCGCCGCACCAGCCCTAACTGATGTCCCAGGCAGATGAGATGGCGCTAGGGTGTCGACGCAGGTAGCGTCCCACACCAAAGGCCTACCCATTTCTTAAGGGACAAGGGTTATTCCGTCGGGCCGCTTAACATCATCACGTAACAGACCATAAATTGTGTAGATAATACACAGAAGGAAGCTGTTATTCTGGTGAGAAGGGAACTCTGTCGGTTTTTACGACATCCATGGGCTGAGTGGAGGGGTCGATTTCGAGAGCCATGGTATTTATATACTATAGTCGCTAGCCAGATGGATTTAAAACAAGCCCTACCACCATCCACTCAGCCCGCGGATGTCGAAAACAGCTAGCTCACTTCTGTGTGTTATCTGAACCTTTACTACGGCCACCAATCCACCTGCCAAGCGTGGTGATTATGCAAATACCCCCCCCCCCCCATATTCTTGGTTGAGGCTGTTAAAGCAGAAGTCATTAATAGATTAGAAATTTCAAGCTAAATTCAATTTCTTTATTCCGTCCATAAAAATAAAAGGTTGTGCAATGACTGTTTTATTTTCAAATAATCAAACTAAAAAATCAACATCCAAATATTGAAACAAAACAAAAACAGTCTGACGACTTTTGCCCCTTGAGAAAAAACCAAATCGAAATTTTTGTTTCTCCATACAAAAGACTTCAACGCGTTCGCTGTGCATTCAATACGTTGTTTGGGAACTTAGATTTTTTCTAGTGTAATAAGAATGAAGAATATATAGATGTGAAGAATATGTGCTTCATCAGGCTCCCAGAAGTACCAGTGATGAATAGTGATTATTGTACGATGGAGATGTGCTTGGTCATCACCTCAACTGATTTTCAATGATGAGGCTCAAAGTGGAAGCGCAATTCACCCGGAATCCTCAACAAACTGAGGAACTGGCTATCTCTAAATGCCGAAACAAAACAATTGAAGAATTGTTATGGCAACAGAATTAGGTAAAATTGTGGTAGCTAGCCAGGTGGACTTAAACAAAATCCTACCACCAACAAAACCAAGAACAATATTGTACTCCCCTGGGATCTAACCCAGAACCTCTGGATCTGACACTGGTGGGCGAATCACTGGACCAAAGAGGTTGTTAGCCTAAAAGCATGCACAGACATGAATGAGGTTAAAGATGGAGTGAGCTTACTCAGAAGGGTTTATGGCGCTGGCCTTCGGCATGAGGGTGGTAGCTAGCCAGGGGAACCTTCACAGGTCCTACGGTAATAACGGTAATATCGCTGTTTATTATGAATTCTATTTTAGAAGTCCACGAAAATAAAAATGATTTTCCCACCAGAATGCAAATTTGTAATTATACAAGACACTTATACACGAAATAAAGAAAAGCTAGATATACCAAGAACTAGGTTAGTAAAAACATACAAGCAAGGAAGAGCATAAAGTTAGCAATAAACTGCCTCTTGACATAACACAGCTACCTTTAAGCCAATTTAAGCACAAATTAAAATTATTTTTTCAGTGCAACCCCTATTCTACACTGTCAGTGAATTTTTGAGCTGTTCTTTTGTGGTTTAAGATGTTCATTTTTGGGATCTTATTTTGTAATACCTACTATATTCAAATTGACTCAACTAATTTCCTAGAATTATTATTATTTGTATATTTTTATGACTTACCTATGTTATGCAATGTAACGAAAAGGCGAATAAATGACTTTGACTTTGACTACCAAATAATAAATTGCTCATTCATTCATCCGTTCATGCATTCAAATATCAGTGATGGGTAGTTGTAGTTGAGGTACAGTAGTATTAGATGTGATAGTAGTGATTTCTGTATATATTTCTTCTTATTGTTGTGCACTACTACTAATATTTTTTACTGTTTACTGACTCCTTAAAGGGTTGCCTGGAATAAATCAATATTAGCGATAAGGCCATTGTATTTAGACATTATTTTTACAAGCAAGCAGAGGCGCTTTCGTATTTTTAAATGCTACTTAATTATATAGATGGATGATATTGGTTTGGAACCCTCGGTAGCCAAACCTGACACGAACTTGGCCAATATTTAATAAAAAGTAGGCTCTATTAGTTTCTAACCGATTGTTATATCGGAAAACTTATGATAAATACGGTTTTTATAGTGTTTTATACCTTCTATGTCGGTTTTCACACGGAACATGCGTTTTTGCGTAACATAACAGTATCGATCTTGAAAGTAGCTTACATTTGCAATTATAATTGAAGATCATAAAGCCATAGTGATGTGCCACTTGGTCTGGTTTTTCACTTTTTATTTATGTCAATGTCATTTTAGTATAATATTTTATCGTAATTTGAATATTATACTTTATGATAAGTAGGTATTTGAATATTTTAGAATTAGTTTCACTAATAACTGTAACGTAACCATTTAAACCGCCTCTGTGGTCTTATGGTTCGCTCGTTGGCATCAGACCCAAACGTCCCGGATTCAATCTCCAGGGGTGTCCAAATTTGTGCATGGTTGGGTTGGTGGTAGGACTTTGTTAAGTCCGCCAGGTTAGCTAGCTACCACCATCTTACCAAAGTCTGTCGTCATAGCAACAATTCCAAATTGTTGTGTTCCAGCATTTAGAGATAAGATAGCCAGTTCCTCAGACTGTTAAGGATTCCGGGTGAAGTGTACCTCTACCTTCGACCCTATCATATCTTGAAACCAAGTGAGACTACGTATTATAAAGTATATCTATTAATTAGTTTGCTATTTTTGTGTTATTTTTTCACGCACAATACCGCTGAACAGATCTTAGTGAAATCCGGCATGTAAACGACATGATAAAGATCTTATTTGTGCATTTTTTATCTAATTTAGTAGCTTGCATATTTGGGCTAGATTACAGGACGTTATTTTTACACAGCGCCATCTAGCCGCAAACTAAGCATAGCTTGTAATATGGGAACTAGATTACGGATAAAATACTTAAATACTTTTGTAAATACATACGTACTATATGGTACCACACCCAGCCACAGAGCAAACATTTATATTCATCACACAAATGTTTGTCCTGGGTGGGAATCGAACCCACAACCTACAGCGCAGAAGGCAGAGTTACTACCAACTGAGCTGAGGCTTGTTGATTTACCTGTATCTATTGTTTCTATTATTATTATCAGGCGCATCAACTTGCTGCCCTCGTCTATTTCCGCAGTACAATCTTGGAGCCTTCAAGTCCAAAGTGAACAGGTTCCTTTTAGACAAGCGTCAAAGTCAAAGTCAAAGTCAAATATATTTATTCAGTAAGATTTTTTAGGATCACTTTGAAACGTCAAATCTACCGCCTGTTCGGAATCGCGACCAGCACACAAGGAGAAAGGCAAGAACCTCGGGCTAGTTTTTTTTTTCATGATCCATTACAATATATATCCATTACAGTGCTCCATCTTAGGTCACATCGAAACTGGTTTTCCACCTCCACTTTGAGTGAGGTGGAAAAACGCTTAGCAGAAAAATGGTCCAAGAAATCCTCTGCAAACCTTTGGGTTGCTAAGGCCAGGCCTTGCAATGGTTTTTTGGCTATAGTTACCACGACAGGTGGATTGGTGATCAGTGTTATGTATTCAGGTAAATGGCCGTGGAGGTTGCGGCCTAACATTCATCACACATCACAAGATCACTTTGTGGTGGAGCTCCTTTTAATTACTCCTTTTGTTACTAATGATAATAATAATACATGATAAATCCACTATGGTCTTGTGGTTCACCCACCGTTGTCTGATCCATAGGTCTCGGTTTCGATACCCAGGGGAAGTCCAATATTGTGCTTGGTTTGGTTGGTGGTAGGACTTTTATTCAGTCCACCTAGCTATCTACCACCATCTTACTTGGGTGTTGAATTGTATGATAAGGATGTATTTACAAAAAAAAAGAAAGTATTTTAGTATTATATGGGAACTACCCATATAATACTATGCTTAATTTGGGACTAGGTGGCGCTGTGTAAAATTAATGTCCTGTAATATTTATTTCTCCTTTCTTAGGTAAGATGGAAGAGATCCATGCCTGGTGCAGTCATCACACATCAACAGCCCATCAGTCCACAGCTGGACAGAGCTACCTCCAAAGCAGGAGGGTTTTGCCATAATTACCACGCATGGTCGGCGTTTTGGTGATTGCCAATATGATTGGTGTAGATGATGCACAGAAGGAAGCAGCTCCTTCTGGTGAGATCCCTTAGTTGGCTTTTACGACATCCATGGGCCGAGTTGAAGGGGTCGATTCTTAAGCCCCGACCATCACGGCACTGATATCTACAGCCTAATCCAGTAGACTCTATAATATAGGGATGATGTAAATGTCGTATAGAATTTTCATTCCTTGAAAACTTGCGGTGGTTACAAGTAAATGACAAATACGTATACAAAACTGTACTGAGATAACGACATGGCTTAGGGGCAATATCCGGCTCGAAGGATCATCAAATATTACGAGTATGTTAAAGTGGTATATAATGGTCTCGACAGAGCTTACCTATTTGAGCCTTTTGGGGTCGAGACCTTGGTTCTGTGGGGAGCTGGTGCCCTATAGGTTTCCAAAAATATTGTGTGCTTTTTTATTGCAGCGAAACGTGACCCAAGGGCTGGCTTTTATTTAGGGCAGTGAATTAGCATAACTGTGCAGCGTGGCAATGCAGCCAGTGTCTTAGGCACGCTTCCATTTGGTACTGGTCTGAAACAGTCGAGTTACCTATAGACCGTTTGTAACGGTCCTTAGGTAATCCGACTGCTTCGTTTGTACATAGTTAGTTTATGTATAAGTAAATCTGTTATAGGTGTATATTACTCAATATATATAATTTTTTACTTAATGCCATAAGGCCATCTACTAATGCACCCGAAGATTGTCTGGTAGAGATTGCTGGTTTAACGATAAGACCGCCGTAATAATATTTTGTTTAGTTTTTAAATTTAGTATCTAGTGCGTGTATGCACAATAAAGTAATTTATAATTTACTCATTTATCTATTATGACATAGGTAATTTCTAATGTATACTATTCTTAGATCAAAGAATAATTTTAACCGGCGTTATACTCATATTTATTGTGTGGGCAAGCGAGTAAGTAAGTCAATTTAGGGAGTTTTATCGTATATAATCTTCAACCCCCTTTTCTAAGCTATATTTTTATGGGAATTTTTGAAAGCAGAGGTCGATGAAAATAGGTTAGCATAAGGTGAGCGGCTAGTTTGGTTTGAGTATGCCATTATTAATTAGGTTTTATAAAAAAAACCTTACATTTTGTTTAAAAAATAGTCCTAAAATATTTTTAAATTTTTCATCGATTAAAAAAAACTTGCATTAAGTCGTTTGGTTGTTACATAAATATAGTTAGAAGCTTGACTTCTTTATTAACAAATGAATAGGTATACTCTGTTCAATGTCATATTGTCGCATAGCCTCAATGATTACCTGGCACTAAATTACAAACGAGTTTTACCACCTTCAGCTGTGTAGAATATAAAAAAAAGACTCACCCCTATCATTATATTCTCCGCGCGATAGTGGCACCTCCAAAATCGATAAAATCACAAATATCAAAAACAATTTCACATCACTACGGTACATGGATTTTCCAAATTCAAACCACTTTCGAACTGTCATCTTGACGTTCTGCTTCCCGCGCAAATTTCAAATTTAAATCTGCGTTCTGTTCGATCCACACTATCGACACCGAAAGGGTTTTCTCGTCATTTTAATTTATCGGGATTATTTCCGTTTTTTTTTACCTAGAGGCGTGCGTTCAGAGCGGCAGTCAAAAACCTACTAGCCGACTGACCAACTTTACAGTGTAAAATAAGAAACATACATATTACTGATACCGGCTTAGTTCGAAAAGGTCCCACAATCCTTTCCTCGCACAACCAAAAACACGCTCTGTCTCAAATATGTAAAGTGGAAAGTAAAAGAAAGTGGGTTGTAGATAGAACCCGGTCTTAGTTAGTGAGTACTCGCTAAACAAGTGAACGGTGAAATGAGAAATTGTGAAACAACGCGCGTGCTAGAGCGAGAGGGAAGACATTTCTTTTATATTTTCACCAGAACCATGAGCCTCTTCAAACGTAATGTTGAATGGTTGATAAGATAATTATATCCTTTTGTTGGGTGGATACTTTATTGGCCATAAAAATAATCTCAGATTAAGTACAGTTATACTTACTATCGTAAATCATTTTTGATTCACTCATTAATCAAAAAAGCTCAAGCGAATGTAGGTTTTACAAATGAGCGCTATTATTGAAATATGTAAGTACCTACTGTATTATTTAAAATAAATGTCATGAAACAAATACTTATCGGTGTTTGGGTTAGTTTTATTATTTATAACTGGACGTTTTCTTTTAAGATACCTATTTAAATAAAATTGCTAGTTTTATATTTCTGGGAAAGCTTGTTCAACCCAACTGTAGACCTAATCCTTACTCACGCAAGCTTAGAGGTCAAATGATGACCTATTAAATATCCAAAGTTCACCTCGAAAATAGGTCTCATTCTTTTTCAGATTTAAGATATCAGTCAGTCTTATTATTACTTACTATGTACTTATTATTATTATACATATTTTGTATACCCATGTAAGGTATCTACTAATAATATTAAGCCAGTAAGTTAACGTGATATTCCATCAAAACTAAGAAATAACTGCTCCTAGTCAAGCACGGAAAACTGGATTAAAAAGTAAATCAGTGTAAAAGCACAGCGGTAAGATTACAAAACAGTTAGTCCACTGATATTTTTTTACAGCTAAAATATGTACGATCTAATATTGTACTGAGTTAAAGGTGGAAATTATTTTTACACATAAATATTAATAATAGTTTCGAAATTTTAAAATAATTACAGGTTTACAGGATATTAATTTCACACAACGCCATCTAGCCACTAAGCACAGCTTGTAATATGGGAACTAGATTACGGATAGAATACTTAAATACTTTTTTTTTGTTAATACAAACTTACTTATCATACAATAAAATACCCAAACACAGAAAAAACATCTATATTCACCACGCAAAGGTTTGTCCTGGGTGGGAATCGAACCCACAACCTACAGCGCAGAAGGCAGAGCTACTACCAACTGTGCTATGAGGCTTGTTGCAATAAAGATACTTATATGACATAATGTATCGCAAGATAGGTTAACCTATTCTATAGGCACATATTTATTTTAAAAGTAGATTCTGTGATAACGGTTGGATAAGTTAGTCTTTATTTAAAAAGCAAAACTTGTGCACATTACACCTGGCTATTCATTTTTTAAATATAAAAACCACCTGCTGTGACCACATATGTTTTTTTAACAGTTGAGTTACCTTATAGGTAACTCAACTGTTCCAAAACAGTACCAGACGGAAGCGTTCCCAAGACACTGGCTGCATTACCTCGTTGAATAGCTATGCTAATTCGCTGGCCCAAATAAGAGCCAGCAGGTCTCGTGTCGCCTCAATAAAAACCCCGCCAGATTTTTGTAAGCCCGGAGAGCACCGGCTCCCGACGGACCCAAGGTCTCGACCCCAAAAGGAAATAGATATTTATAACTAATGAATTAAAATACTTAACTCATTAACTTAAACCGGATAGAGTTTGTACTTTGGCGATAAAGTAACATCACTTTGACCCGACCCGCGCCACGAAATATAATACCCGAGTGAAAGTTCTTTACCTATCCCAACAGTATTAAAGTTAATAGTCTGGCGAATGATAATGTTATCTGTAAGTGTTTTTTTTTAAATAAAATTATTATACTACATTAAATAGTAGATAAGCAAATGATGCACGTTATTCCTCACACAGAGAATAAACCATCAATTTTCATAACTGCTTCATAACCGTGTTTTATTTGGGTAATTTAATTATCTATGACTTGATTGGGGTTCATAAATTATAATACTTAGACACTCAAGGAAAAGTAAATAAATAATTATAAAACAGAAATAAGTCAAATAGATCAGAATTTGAAGTCTTTGAGCCACTAGAGAATAAATAAAACGTATTATTCAAATTGTATGATAGGCACTTATAGTTTTGATACATCAGTCATATCGGCTAGGTATGATATAAAGATAGATCAAGCTCAATTGTTATTGCTTCAATATAAAAAAAGACAATTAACGAACATCTTAATTAAAATCAAAATCCGAAAGCGATTTATCGATAAAACTCGACAAGTGAAAGTCGGCCCAGCCCTATTCCTACTAGGGATGTGCCTATCGATCATGACTCTTTATCGTGGGCATGATCACATGGGTGGTTTAATGTGTCAAAAGGTCAGTCACCTGACACACTTGTTGTGAGAAATTGAAAGTCTGATGACACGGATAGAGTTGTCAAGCGTGAGTCGCGCTTTCTGGGGAGGAATTCCGGTTTAACGTTTCGTGTACTAATAACACGCCCACGTTCAAGTCATTTTTGCAAGTAAATTGCTAAAATCACTTACACTGGTAAGCAATAAAGAAGGTTAGGAGTAATGTGATGTTTTTTTTTCTAATTTAGTTTTATCTGTAGAATGTAAAATTCACAAAAAAATTACGCACCTTCCAGACCCGTATGTTTCCAAAAATACCGATGTCGCATGTATCTTTCATATACCATGATACCATGGCCAGGCTGAAGACCCGTGGATTAGGTCCTATCTTAAGTGATACACATAAGCTGAGCGTGTTAACTTGTTTCTTCAAAGAGGTAGGTCACTATTGACCTCAATACCTGGGTAGAATGTGGTCTTAAATGGGGCGAGCTACCCAAAAGATGTCTTCATACGATGAAGACTTTTTATTTTGTAAGAACGATTTTGTCATACAATACAAATAATCATACATGAAGGGGCCCCTTTTAATGTTTATTTGGCATAGTTAAAGTTTTAAGGAAGAGTGCATAAAAAAATATATCAGAAAAAAATGTATATATGGGTTAGTAAGAAAAGCAGCTAAAACGAATTAGTTAGAACATAAAATATGAAAGCAAGAGACAAAATCACTCTGGTTTTAATATTTTTAACGGTCGGATTCTAAATTCAGTTAAAAGAAACACATTCTTGCTGAAACACAGCTAGCAATAAGTTGCCAAATCGCTGAAAGCGATATCTTCCAGGCAAATGTTTGACGATGAGAATTTTAGAATAATGTTTCTCGCGGTTTATATAAAGAGTACCTACATGCCTCTACAAATTATCCGCAACAGTTTCAAGGAACTGTTAGACTGGATCCCAGACATGTCAAAAAAAAACGAGATTTATAGGAACACAGAATTATATTCACTTTGTCTTTGTAACTACACTAACATTGTTGCTTTTTACACTTCTTTACTTTGATGGCGGGGTGGACCTGCTCGAGAAAAAAAACTCAATTGTTTTTGGAAAAAAATGATAATAAAAGACCTCTTTTTTCATAGAGCTGTTAAGGAAGTTTGTTACGGAACCCTGATTTGGACCACTCCCAAATGACAGGTGTTATCTGTATGAACAATGGTGTATCTGTAGATATCTAATTTGTATGGCTGTGAGAACTTCTTTATTATTATTTTTAAGTTTTGCTTAGCTTTACCACCTTAATTAATGTAGGTTATGCTCAAAAACAATGGAAATAGAGAAGACAGTTTTGTATTGCTGCATTTTAGTAGGTAAGTAGGCTAAGTAAGTAACTTTTAAAGTCCCCTAAGCTAATCATTCCCTCCCATCATGGTACATGACTTATTTTACACCACACCTTATTCACATGTTTAAGTTATTAATTATTAAAAAAAAAGTACAAAATTGGTTTAGTATTTTCTTATACCATACCATCTTCTTAGTGGAAAGTATGTATAATCCGTGGAGTGGGGAGCTGGTGACCTGTACTAAAGGTTTAAAAAAAAAGAACCTGTATCAGATCTAACGCTCATAAAACTACCACTACTATGCTTTGTCATAATTTGTATTAATTTGTTATAGCAAACAGGTTTTTTATCTAAAATACATGGATCGTTTTCCAAACGCTAAAGTTGTCTCTTCGCATTTGGCGATACTAAGCTTTTTAAAGACGTTCCAATTTTCAAAAGTTCTACACGAAAAGCAAAAGAGCATTTAATAGCTTCGCTTACGCATTTCCGACTACACTTACAACCTTTAAGATGCAGAAAGTTGAATTTTCAATTTTGGAAGTGTTCTAAAAACTTTGGTCACAAAGAACTCAAAAATGCATTTTTTTTTCAAAACTAACTTTTCCAGAAAAACTCTAAAAAAGATGATTTTATTTAATCCATTAGTTATTATTTTAAACGAACACGTAGCTCCTAACGCGACTTTTCGATAACTCTGACGGTTTCAGACTTGGCCTTAGTTGGCCCTGGAAAAAAACTCAACCTAGTTGCTTGCATTTTAATTAGCAAAGTCTAAATATAAATAACCAATAATACTTTGCAGAAATCCGTTACTTTAGCAACACTATCAGATGGTGCAGATACAGCGTGTTTTATTTTCAAATCAACAGGTTTGATTCCTGGCGAGGGATTGATTATCTTTTCGTTTTTGTTTTCAGTAAAATCGACTCAATATTTTTTTTTGATATGCCTGTTAGTTTTTTTTGTATTTTCCGCCTAATTGTTTAAAATTTGGACATCCACGCGTACTTTAAAATTCATATACTTACCTATAAACAATGAAAATAAGACTATTAATTAGGCTCTTAGTGAGTTCTATTTTAACTATTTAAAAAAAAACAACTATAGTGTGGGCAATTTCGTACTTTCACGTGGTATCGGATTTGAACCTGCGACCTTCAGACCTTTGAAACAAGAATGTGAACGTACAAACACAAACTAAGCATATATTTACGTTATAAAAGGGCTAGACAGGTCTTAGGTTTGCACTTTCACTTGAGGTCAATGTCGGTATGTAGTGATGTCTATCGATGAATGATAAATGAAATGAAATAATTAATACCTAGTTACAGAAAATTAAATTTTCTGTAACTAGGTATTAAAATTCAATTTTCTGTAACTTAATTCATCAACATTATCACATTTTAATTTACATTTTTATTCTATATTCTTCTTCATTTCATTACTATGTTGGTGTTAGTACTTTGTTCAGTACTACCCCACATTACACATTAATATACACACACATATTACACATTTATTTTTAAGTTATTTAATTCATTCATTCATTCGTTCATTCATTCATTCACCACCAACCAAAAAGTAGTTTAGTCTGCCTGGCTAGCTACCACCGCCTTACCTAATTCTGTCACCATATTAATAATTCAAAAAAAATGTGTTCCGGCATTTAGAGGTAATATAGCCAGTTCCTCAGTTGGTTGAGGATTCCGGGTGAAATGCGCCTCCACCTTCGGACTTATCATAACTCGAAAAGCAGGGTGAGATGAAGGTCAATCACCGCCCCGCCGTACTAAAAACAAATAAAGATGATTGGTATTCAATTGTAGGTTACAAACTTGTGGCGTACGACCTATTTAACACCTTAAAAATAGCAGCGTTTTACCTGAAATAAAACGCATATTAAAATACTTACCTCACTGGAAGATATTAATAATGAGAAGGTATATCCGTTTCCGTCGAATAGTACATAAAGTCGGTACGTATTTCCGGTCTCAGTGGTGACACCTGGTGGCCGCGCGCCTCTTTTAGTTTCGTAAATCTGTGAGCGCCATTATTAGTTCATTGGCTTAGTTACACCAGGCAGCGATAAAAGCTTATCTTCCAGTGAGGTAAGTATTTTAATATGCGTTTTATTTCAGGTAAAACGCTGCTATTAAAATGACTTGACCGTCACTGGAAGATATTAATAATGAGACCTGTTTGTTATCGCCTGGTGTCGCCACTTATGAGGGAAGTTAATCTAGCGCCAATGTGATGTCATTATTAACTAGGTAAATGTAATATAGAAAAGCTATGAATGACGAATACTGGAATGGACATAAGTATTTATATATCAATCAGATTAAACCATCGAGAAATTAATTATAAGCACTAGAAAACTAATCAAGAAATCGAAATATTTCATTGAATGATTTCAATATATCATATTATCAATAATAATTTGTCATTTAGGTTGCATTGTTAGGTTTAATGCACATAATTATCGAACCATTCTGTATGGCATTGTTCATTATTTTGAACCTGAAAACTTTTGAATGTGCTTAATATCAATGGCCACTATCCTATTGAAAATTTTGTAAATTCTAATTCTAGCTTAAGCTAGAAGATGATTTTCCAGCTAGCTTATAGACAACAGGGCACACCACTCAACGGTGCATGAATTAGGTTCAAGTTTTTGGTCAAACTGTAACGAATCAGTTGAACCATTGAAGTCAACTCTAATGGAAAATGTTAGGTATAAAATTATTAATTTAATTTAGCCGCCGAACCTACATCTTTTAGTAGCATAGAAGCAAGTAGTTTCTACAATACCCACAGCAAAAGGGATTGGTTAGGCTGACTAGCATTTTAAACAACTACTATATACGTTATGAACAAATATTGGCCAAACCAAATACAATCGTTGGTCCATGATACCAACATCATGATCGTGATGGTTAGATCAGGATCTATTGTAAGTAGTGTTTGACAAAGATGCATCTGCCTGAGCAGAGTGTAAGCTCGAAGTACGACACGACGCTTGCTCAATTACTGATTTGAAACTGAAATAAGGAACCTACAACAGAGTACAAACATCCCAAAAAGGTAGCTATGAAACCTTTGAGTTTGAGCAATCGATTTGAAGACACATTTAGTATCATAATAAGTAGGTACTGTTCATTAATTTCAAGTGAGATAAAATCAATCATTTAAAACACGAGTAAAGCAGTTATGGGGCTATTGCTTGTTGTGTCAACGTTATTGACATTAGTTAGACCATACATTCTAACACACATCCTCGTAGGCTTAATAATAAATTTATTCTATAGGCTAGAACATTTTTGTTCGGTGTTGCATGTTTTTAGCTTGACTTTAGATGGTGCTATCCTCGTAGAAGTTAGGGTAAATTAGTTATTTCTGAAGGTTTACAAATAAAAGGTAATAAAATTAATTATTTAGTCAACCATTCCATGGAATAAGTTTAGAGTGGGATTAGCTGATTAAAGAGCCTTTCCAACGCTGAAGTTTTGACTTCAGCGCGTGTTTCGGAGTTTACCTTCTCCCATCGGGGTATGTACCCCTAAGAAGTATATTACTGTAGATTTATTCAGATAAATCAACACTTTGGTACTAGGTAGTATAATAATTAGAAAAGCTGTCTAATACCCATACTAGACGGTTCATGGAACACTGAACGCATCTTGAAACATACCTAGCTTTTTATTTGTAATGTCTCTTACTCGTATAAGGAAGGTACATTGTTGTAACTTTATGCGCGGTCTTTGAGGCAGTATGTCAACTCGGGGTATCGAGTATCGCAAACACTATGTTAACACAGGCTGGTAAGTAGATACCATTATGATGATGTGCGTCAAAGCGCCAAGTAGAACTTGCCTGGAATATATTCTACTTCCATTTTGAGCAATGACTTTGTATCATACTCTATTTTAAATGAAAATTCTGAAAATTATCCGATTAAAAATCTGTTGCACTAATTACCACCAATCTAACGCATGTGGTAAATTTGGTTATACCCGGGTTTTGGGGATAGCCAGTATTAAATTTTTATTCAGTGGCCCTCTGTGGAGTATGTATGGTATATGCAAGAGACATCTAATACTCATCTTTGAATGATGATGATGATGATGGCGCTCCACTGCAGTAAAATATAAAAGGTTGCCCGTTTGCAGAGCGACTTGTCCGAATGCCAGATCATTTTAGTTGTGTTCTCGCTGCTAGGTCATGCTAGGCTTGATAGATGTGTAACAGAGACGTTAGTCGGAAGACAAATACTCAGAGACCACCCAACCATAGTTTTATTGTGATTTATTTTGGAGGGTAGATTTTTAATAACACTACTGGTACATATAATGGTAACAAAAACAATTGTCGGTGATTATACCGTTCTTGAAGGATGTCAAAACTGGCAAGGCTTAGAATTAATCTTCCGAGATTATACATACCTTGGCCAGACAACCTTTATTTAGAATCCGCTGTATTTCTACCTAAGCAAATTAATGTTTTGTTGCGGTCTTAGAACTCATATCCCGAGATTTACATTTCACCGATACAGAGTGATTGAACTAAACGATTGATTGACGTGCTTGCGGAGTAGGTAAGCACGTCTACATTCCGATATACAATCAGGAAATTGAATCTCAATTTGCAGTGTTATCACAATAACAGGGTCAACCCATTCATTAAAAGAAAAAAGGGTTTTGTCCAAACGCTTCAGTCGAAGTCATTGTCGTCTCTAATTGTTATTTATCTCATTACTCATTCAAACAAACAAAGAAAGTGCCCGTGAGACTTTCATATTTAAAAGGTTCAAGATAGGATGAACAGTAATTTCTACAGTCGCAGGAGATTGTAGCAACTCAATAATAACAAACAATTATAAAACACTTAAAGGTTTCGTCACTTCGTAATCGTTTAGCACAAGCACATAAAAATTGACAAAAATACATGTTAACATTTCGATGTTGGTACCAGAAATATGAGGGTAGCCGGTATACACACACATGTACATTATACAGGTACAAGTACGAAACTCTGTGATTGGGGAGCTACTTTTAGGACCCCTTGTTTGTTCGTTTGTGAATCATAGCAAAATTTTTTGAGGGTTTCTTTTTATTTTAGCTTACACTAGGTATAATAAGCTACATAAGAATTTTTCTAGAGATGTAGTGGATATACATAATTGCATTGACGTAAGGTGTCATATATTTTTACCCATTTGTTTGTCTTCATGTCTATGAAACCTGAAGTATAAAGTAAAACGAATTCTGAGTATGTATCAGAATAATGTTTTGACCGATGATGACTACAGCGTTGGTCATCAAGTAGCATTAATGGAAAACCATTTGAGTACCGTATCGAAGCTTCAAGTAGCCTTTCGATTTGCATTTGCAATTTGCAATTTTTATCAGAATACCCATAGGTATATTTATGTGAAATCGTGAACGGATTTTCACTAACCCGACAGGGCAGAGACAATAATATTGTTCATATAATTCCTCACTTACCTCATATCATAGCAGATTGATTTGCGATTTAATCTTCCAATATAGCTAGAGTTTTGTGCATATTCTCAATTAGTTCTCTCAGCGTAGGGACAGTGCGCCAGCGCTATACTTTTTCTTACGGCGGTTTCGACAGTGCCGTGCCGTGCTGATTCACCCGCCGACACACATGGGTCTGCTCAGATGAGCATTAGTGAAGACTCGATTTACATTTTGATAAGTAAATGGGGGTTTCGAAAATGCAGTATGCAATACCAAATACTGGTGTTCATTACCAAACAATTATGGTAGATCCCTTAAGATGGACATTATTAAATTGAATCTGACCTTGAATCGTTTTTAATTCATATTAGGTAGGCTTTAAGAGAGCACTCGTGCGTCCTCCGCAATATCCCCTTAAGATTGGGCCGCGAGCCTCTGTTGAAAATGGACCTTTCTCACTAGAGTAATGGCTCTCGTAGTAAGCACTTGAGGGTTGACCTCCGTAATAGTTGTTATTCACCCCGCGAGGGTGGGTTACTTACGTGCTCACCTGCATGATCACCATATGCACACGTATAATTGGGAACCAGAGTTCTCTAAATGTATGGACCTTTCTCACTAGAGTAATGGCTCTCGTAGTAAGCACTTGAGGGTTGACCTCCGTAATAGTTGTTATTCACCCCGCGAGGGTGTGTTACTTACGTGCTCACCTGCATGATCACCATATGCACACGCATAATTGGGAACCAGAGTTCTCTAAATGTGTATGTAAATCCAAACGATGGACCTGCTTACTAGGCTGAGGCCTGCCCCCGCGAGAAGCAGATGTTGTTCTGGCCATCTTCCTACTCGTTTAGAAGAGCCAAAAAGCTTTGATTACGCCTTTTATAGCGTTACTAATTTGTTCAGCGGAGAAAAGAGCGTATTTCATGATTTAAGCATAAGTGCCGCAGCGGCTAGTGCAGGAGATCAGAATACTTACTTTTCTATTTTACTTAGATCAAGTATATCTACTTATGTTTTCGCTCAAGATAAAATATAATAACAGCGTATTTATTCGTCACGTTTACAAGCACTCGTGCTCGGGCCAGCTGCGCCAGCAGCCCGTACAGACTTGTCCTAAAAAGGATACTGAAAAAGGTAACAGTTAGTATCCGAGACATAAATAGGTACTTATATTTTAACCTTTAAAATTCCGACGTACAATAAAATAATAATCACATCTGAAAATAAAATCACCAGTAGTACGAAATTCTACGGCTTCACCGTTAAATATTTCACACGTACCAACAGGAATTACAATCAAGACAATAATTCTTAGCAGAAAAATTGTTAAAATAAATTTTTCAAATACGTACCAAATCCGAACGGCAAAACCGTTTATAGTGTGGATTGCGTAATAACGAGGGTAGTGTGTAGTATCAAGATACTTACATCATACCCCGAATCACTTTTAAAAAACAATCGCCTACAAAACTTAGTAATTTTGTAGCGTTGAATATTCTCTTAAATTTGTTCTATTTTAGCAACGGCGTAGAGCCTGAGCAGCTGCGCATAAGTTGCTTCGACGGGAAACGAAACGCCAATGAACTAATAATGGCGCTCACAGATTTACGAAACTAAAAGAGGCGCGCGGCCACCAGGTGTCACCACTGAGACCGGAAATACGTACCGACTTTATGTACTATTCGACGGAAACGGATATACCTTCTCATTATTAATATCTTCCAGTGACGGTCAAGTCATTTTAATAAAAATCCATAACCTATGCATGTTTTAAAATCGTAACTCGTTATCATATTCATCGCAATGTCGACCCGCTATTTTGTACATTTAAATAAATAATACAGGACATTAATTTTACACAGCGCCATCTAGCCCCAAACTAAGCATAGCTTGTAATATGGGAACTAGATTACGGATAGAATACTTAAATAGTTTTTGTAAATACGTACGTACTATATGATACAACACCCAAACACAGAACAAACATCTATATTCATCACACAAATGTTTGTCCTGGGTGGGAATCGAACCTACAGCGCAGGAGGCAAAGCTACTTCTACATTCCGAAAAAACATTTGCAAATTAAAAATATTTATGATCGACAAAAGAACCATCACAAATAATCGACTAGTCCCAACACTAGCCACTATCGATATCTGACACTGTACAATAGAAAGTGTATTTGTGAAGAACCATCAGTAATAAGTAAGCAATTTCTTTTTTTATTGACTTGTCAGATATAGACTGTTTTAACTGTGACTCCAATGAAAAGGCAGTTTTTGATGTTCTCTGCTGGACAATGCCTCTTTCAAAATTGGAAGGTTTTTTTCATAATCACCACGCTTAATAGGCTGATAAGTGATAGCAGTTAAGGTGTAGGATACAAAAAATACAGAGAAATAAGCCTTCTTGTGACGTTAAAGTCATTATCATTTGAATCCACATACGTCCACGGCTGAACATTAGCCTCCCTCAATCGACGCTACAATAGCGAACCTGAGCCGCCTCCATACATCGTGCTCCAAAGTGTTATTTATTACATGACTAATTTCGAGGTTCATTGGTATTAAATTATGATTGACGAAGTACATACATATACGGGGTATAGCTATAAATGAAAAAAGGTTGTAGGTAAATAGTAATCACTAAACAAAAAGTAAAACACTCAGCTTAGTTGTTAGTAGCTTTGCCGTCTTCGTTGTACGTTGTGGGTTCGATTCCTACCCAGGACAAACATTTGTGTGATGAATATCGTTCGTTCTATGTTTTGGTTATAGATTGAATCACAATGGTGTATAATAATAAACTTTAATGAAGTATACATTTATTCAATAAAAAGTACAATTAAACTAACTATGTACAAAGGAATCAGTCAGATTACCTAAGGACCGTTACAAACGGCCTATAGGTAACTCAACTGTTCCAGACCAGTAATAATAATAAATAAAATAATAATAAACTACATATATATATTACATATTATATACAGGTGAGTTTTTTTTTCAAAGCCACTGAGGCCAAGTTTGAAACCGTGAGAGTTATCGAAAAGTCATGTTAGGAGTTACAAGTGAACTTTGAAAAAACATTTTTTTGCTTTTTTATCTCTTTTATTATGTGCACCCTCCTTCCATCAAGCGTACTTGAACTATCCTGTCCATCCTATGGTTGTCTTGAAGAGATCGCTTTTAAGCAAACGGACCACCCATTGTACTTAAACTTGTTTCTTTAAATTTGCAATCGCCATAATACATTTTTGGTGCGAGTACCTGCAATGAAGAATTTTCATTTCATATATACAGACAATGTTATAAGTGATATAGTTTGGGACTAGATGGCGTTGTGTAAAATGTCTTTATAATCCCCTTTACGACAACTTTATGCGAGGTAGTAGAGCCCATTGTGAAAGGGCTCGTCCGGGGAAGTACTACCACCATACCTATTTCAGTCGCCAATCAGCATTGCTGAGTTCCGGTTTGAAGGGTATGGTCGCCGGTGAAATTACATGCATTCAGGCGTGAGGTTTATGACCTTTATGCTTCAAGTTGATTGGCACAATGTAGTGCTGTGTAGCTTTTGTTATTGTGGATATGACCTACGTAGTAAGGCATTGTTATAGGTAAGAGATGCACTTAACATCAGGCGGGCTACTTGCTTGTACCGTCTCCTATTTGTATAAAAAAGAGGATCTACTGCTAGTAAGTACTAAAGTCACTGTAAACATCATAACCCTCTGTTTGTGCAGGTAGGCGATGTTTTCTATAGGCCGGCCCGAGGGGGGCGCCTAAACTTTCTCATGATCGAGACAAACTTTAGAGTTTACGTGGAATTGCCAACAAGCATCCGTGTAGCCTACAATGCATGCTACTAATATATAGGCTCATGTCAACCATAGCGTAACGTGCAAGGATAATTTGTTGAATTTTTGTCAGGGTTTTAGGGCAGGTACGTAAAAACCGCGCAGTGATGAGTCCGGAATAGTAATTCTTACATTTAAATATTTCATTCTGAAGTTAGAATCCAATGCACCAATGCAATCGACTTTTGGTACCGTTATTATGCGTATGTATTTAACAATAATTATGTTATTATTACATAATAACAAATATTGTTATTTCTGTTTTTCATTTACGTTGTACGTGCTGTTGGTTTAACTAGAAAATATATAAATAATCAAATAGGCAAGTCCCGCACTTGTTTCTTATTTTTTTTAATGTTTCTTACAAAAATCTGAATCAAATCTGATCTGGAGATATTTTTTTATACGATGGGTCAGATCTTGACCTCGAGGTAAGGATGAGGTCTACAGTGTAGTGAGCCTTCACTTGCGATGCATTTATCATAGGGATTAACTCTCTTTTTGTAGGTGTTAGTCGTAAGTAAGTTCTAAAATTTTCTAAAAATTGTCGTTTTCCGGCTTTTTAGAGGTAAGATAGTCAGTTCCTCAGTTTATTGAGGATTCCTTAATATAAAGTGCGCCTCCACCTTCCACAATTTTTTGCAGTATAGGTATCTACTTTACATATGATTTTCGCTTAGTTCTAGGTAATAAATGGAATATCAACCAGATGCGGACGATAATTAGCTGTATCTTATTATGTATGGATTCGCAATGCTTCAGTAGACAATGCACCTACAGGCGTATTCAATGGGTCGCGGCGACGTTTCACTTGACATTGTCTTGAGATAGGCAAGCTATAAATTGTACCTCACGTACCTAATGCGCGTGATATATTGGACACAATTAAATAATGTTGCCTCGCAAAACTGACGACACTAGGTAAGGTATACTTTTGATATATGTACGTATCTGTCTACGACATTTGTCTATTAAAAATGTATTTTAATTCAAGTACACTTTTCTACCATTAAAGTGTAAAAATGTATATATATTATTATATATTAAATCATATTTATGTGTACAATGAAGAATTACAAGAATAACAAGATATTTGAAAATGTCTTCATGCTAATGCTTCGCTAGTAAGTGAAGCTTTTAATAATCGCGACAAGGCTATTGGCAGCACAATGGTTATTGTGTCGAGGCTTTACGAGCCGCCACCAAGGTGCACTAGGTAAGTACTTTGATAGAAATCACAGATGGCGCCCCCGTACGGAAACTGATCGCGTAACTGGATCGCGAACCGACACATAACACCGGCCACATCAAATCGCTTATCCTACCGATACCGAGAAAGTAGCTTTCACTCAATAAATCCGAGTAAAAGTTATAGCGCGGGAATCGGCGTTTGAACTTTTGACATTTGAGATGACATTGACGTTTCAGCGTTTTGGCGCGGTTCTATGCGCAGTGCGGCAAGGATCGACGTGGCTGAAATAGGAACTAACAAAAAACATGGTAAGTAAGTTTGCATTTTTAATAATATTTTGCTTGTCAAATTATCTAGCGCCCTCGCACACGGTACATATATTATCTTCTGTCTTTATAAGCTGCCGTAAGTTACGCACTTCATTTGTCATACATTTCAACTTGAGCTACATAATATCTGATCAGACTTTGATCAGATCTATAAGTATACGTAGGTACTTACTAAAGATATAATATTATATTCTCTAGTGGTATTTTCATTTGGTTAATGCCAACAATTTAAAGTCATTTGATTGTAGATTACAAAATAATTACGTTTTAAAAAGTAAAACTTACGTTTTAACAACTAAAAAGAAAACCGATTTCAATGAAGAATATGAAACAATTTCGTTTACCTGGATGACGTATTATTTATTTTTTTGTGATGACAGATGAATATAAATAAATAAATATATTTTCATCCTCGATTTCTCCAGGATCCGATCATCAGATCCTGACCTGATGACGATGGGACTACCTGCGAAGCCCCTTTCAATCCAAAAAAAACATTTTTCAAATCGGTCCAGGCGTGTTCGGATAATCAGGGAACATACATAAAACAAAAATAATTTTAAGAGTCTATGATATGTGAAATGGCTTAGCTTCAGCGATCGTATCTTCCACAATACTGTAGTATTTACTTTGAAATCAATATATGTTATGTTCAGGATAGATGCTAGAACGCTTGTGTTTCGAAAACACAATTGCATAAAATTTTCTCAATTGAAAAAAAAACTCTCTCTGACTCTAATATTTGTACCAAAAATGTTCGCAATTCAATAAATACGCCCAATTAGGGCTTGAAACTTTGTACAGTAAATAAACACAGTATAGGTACAGCAGACGGTCTGTGTTTTCGATTTTCAAAATTCATATTTGTTTTACTATAAAAAAACAAAACGTAGAAATACGCGCATATTTCTGTCATCTGGTGGTCATAAGCGCCGTGGTTGAGCGCACATAAAGTTGCGTTGAGTTGCAAATCTGAGGTACTACGAGTATAGCCCGTTAAGAGTAGAAGAAGCCCCTTGTGAAAGTGCTCTATAAAGGGAATTACTACCACCATACCTATTATTATAACCCTGGAATAGAGAAATACAGATTTATTTATAACACCATTGTTACTAATTATTATATATCATATAGTAGGTACAAAGAATCTATATATTAACGGTAGTAAAAAAAATCATTTATATAATAAAAAACTTGATCCATTTTTTACTGGTACTCCAAGGACCCGTAAATCAATCCGTGCCTAAGCACGGAATCATTTTAGTTATCGGACAAGGTATGAATCGCCTGCATTGTCCTCTAGATCGATTGCTACACGCTCTATCATTATACCATTTGAACCGTCTCCGTGGTCTAGTTGTTCGACCATTGGTGTTAGATTAACAAGCCTCATAGCTCAGTTGGTAGTCTGCCTTCTGCGCTGTAGGTTGCGGGTTCGATTCCCACTCAGGACAAACATTTGTGTGATGAATATGGATGTTTGTTCTGTGTTTAAAAAAATAGTATATAAGTATTCTATCCGTAATCTAGTTCCCATATTACAAGCTATGCTTAGTTTGGGGCTAGATGGCGTTGTGTAAAAAATGAATGTCCTGTAATATTTATTATTTATTTATTTATTATTTATATTTTCGTTAAGTTAAGTTAGATCCGAGGTCCCGGGTTCGATCCCAATGGGGAGTACTATATTGTGCTTGGTTTGGTTGGTAGAACTTTGTTTAAGTCCGCCTCGCTACCTCCATCTTACCAAAGTCTGTCGCCATAAAAACAGTTCATAAAAAATGTTGTGCTCCGGCATTTAGAGGTAAGATAGCCATAGTTCCTCAGTTGGTTGAGGATTCCAGGTGAATTGCGCTTCCACCTTTTGCCTTATCATAACTTGAAAATCAGGTGAGATGAAGGTCAAGCATCTCCCCGTCGCACTTTAAATTAAATAATAAAAAAAACCATACAGACGTTTCGCAGTCGTCTAAAAACATAGACCTATTTGGTAGATAGATAAACTCTTTAGTGTACACCAAACAACTAAAATATACAGACAAGCAAGAAACACTTAAACTTGGTACAATGGGCAGCCTTATCACTAAAAGCGTGAGCTAATCTCTTCGATCTCAGGCAACATTTGGATGGAAAGGATAACTAAGAGCAGACAAGGCTATAGTAGGTAACTATCTACCTACATGTAACAGAAGGTAAATTTAGAATACTTACCATAAAAAACCTATATGAAGGTATATTAGTAACTTACTATTAGTAAGCATACAAGCCTCACAGCTCAGTTGGAGTCTGCCTTCTGCGCTATAGGTTGTGGACTCGACTCCCATCCGGGACAATTTTTTTTTTTTTATTGTATACGGGTAAGCGCCTGGCCTTCATCTCACCTGGTAACAAGTTGAGATAAGGCGCACTTCACCCGGAATCCTCAACAGAGGAACTGGCTATCTAGCCTCTGAATGCCGGAACACAACAATTTTAGAATTGTTATTATGGCGACAGAATTAGGTAAGATGGTGGCAGCTAGCCAGGCGGACAAAACAAAGTCCTACCACCAACCAAACCACGCACAATATATTGTACTCCCCATGGGGATCGAATCCGGGACCTCTGGATCTGAAATCGGAGGCTTGAACCACTAGACCACAGAGGCGGTTGTTTGATGAATATAGATGTTTTTTCTGTGATGTTGTATTAAACAATAAACACGTAACGAAAAAAAAATACTTACCGAAGTACCTACCTACTGTATATTTTATGTTAGATTCTATCCGCCTCTGTGGTCACTAGACCACAGAGGTGGTAGGTAGTTTCGCCTAGTGTTTACCAGTATCTGATCCAGAAGTTCCAGGTTCGATCCCCAGGGGGTACATTATTGTGCTGGGTTTAGTTGGTGATAGAATTTTGTTTAAGTCCGCCTGGCTTGCTACCACCATCTTACCTAAGTCTGTCGCCAAATAACAGTTCTAAATTGTTGTGTTCTGGCCTTTTTCCGGGTTCCGGATGAAGTGCGCATCCACGTTCAGCCTCACTTGAGACCAGGTGAGATGAGAGACAAGCGCTTCAATGTTGTAAAAAAAAAACGCCCTTTCGCTGTTATGCATTAATTGCTGTGAAATCATTGCAAAACAAAAAGAGCGCATGATAATTTGTAAGAGCTGTAATCACCATACACCTCAATGGCTATAAATGCATTAACAGGAAAGTTGCCAGAACGACGATTGCCGAAGAAAGTGCTCACACGATATCGAAATTTCACGCGTTTACGAAATCGTCAAATCGGAGTTATGGATCTCGTTATGTCGCGGTCGGTGAAAGTCGGTTACGTCGAATTACGGACTATTACGGGGAAATAAGTTCTTTTTACAGGTAGCCAAGCGTTTGACTCATAAAAACAAGTGGTGATGTGGTCTAAGGTGGAGCACGTCTGTCTTTAAGACCTATTCACTCTGGACTTAAAGACTTCGAGAGTACAGGTCTACTACGAAAAACGAAACATGATGGATTGCACGTTTTGCAAAACAAAGATGACAGAAGTGCTTTCGGACCCGACTTTTAAAGTACCTTTTGGTAATTCTTTAAATAGACTCCCGCGGCACAGGCTAGCCTTAGTGTGGGGTCCTCTGGTAATTTTATAATTGATTTAAACTTATTGGCAATAAATGAATTTGAATGCCCCTGGTGAGGAAAAACTGACCAGGTCAAGGAGTTATATTCCTTACGTACAGAGAAAGGGTCGTAGACTGCCGTACGTCTACTCCCCGCGCCGCACCGTCCAGTGGCCTTCATCTCAGGTTTCAATTTATGAGGCTGAAGGAGGTAGCACACTTCACTCGAAATCCTCAACTGTCTGAGGAACGGCTATCTTACCTCTAAATGCCGGAACACATCTTTAAACAATTGTTGTTACGGCGACAAACTTGGTGAGATGGTAGTACCCAAGCGGACTTATCTTAACTTGACTCTTATCTTACGCCTTCTTGTATCCAGGAGAAATGAAGCCCAAGCGCTTCCCCGTCGTACATTAAAAAAGAGACCAGCAGACAGCCAGCTGCATTGCCACGCTGAATAGTTATGCTAATTCACTGCTGCAGGTAATGATGAAGTCTACGATGGAGCGAGCCTACCCAGAAGATGCCTATCAACCCTCTACTTGATGCAATAGGGTAGTAGCATAGCGAAAATACATAGCTATGCCACATACATACACACACACATACAAACGTTAGTATTTTATTATCCGTGCTTTGGCTATTTCTCATTACAGGACATTCAATTCACACAGCGCCATCTAGCCCCAAACTAAGCATAGCTTGTAATATGGGAACTAGATTACGGATAGAACACTTTAATACTTTTTGTAAATACACACGTAGGTACTATATGATACATCATCCTGTCACAGAACAAACATCTATATTCATCACACAAATGTTGGTCCTGGGTGGGAATTGAACCTACAGCCTACAGCGCAGAAGGCAGTGTTAATACCAACTGAGCTATGAGACCTGTAAAAATTTGCCCAGGCCTTTGTTGACCTATGTAGGTACCTAAAATGCAGTCGAATCAATAAAAATTCGGTGAAAATGGCGACTTTCTGACTATCGAATATAATACTTCTAACACTTACTTAATAAATAATTTAAAAAAACATAATGTTAAACTACTATTGTACTAACTTTTGAAACTATCATGGTTATGAACACGTTACACAATACACAATACAATATTCTTTATTGAATACCAAAAAGTTAAATTATGAAAAGTACATAATCTTACAATAAATAATGCACAACGGGCGGTCTTATCGCTAAAAGCGATCTCTTCCAGACAACCTTTGAATGGCCAGAACCAGGTGGATGTTAATATGGACATATAGGCGCACAATAAAATATTAAACTAATAACTTATATTAAAGAAATACCGTGATTCGTTGTTTTATGGGTTATCCGATAGTTCATTTTGTGATCATGGCGCATGCAACTACATCGAAAAAAAAACACAAATAATGGTAAATAGCCCGTTAGTTAGTATCTGTAATGTTTTTTTTTTGTACGACGGAGAAGCGCTTGGCCGTCATCTCCTGTTTACAAGTTAAGATAAGGCAAAAGGTGGAGGGGCCTCCACCCGAAATCCTCAACAAACTGAGGAACTGACTGTCTTACCTCTAAATGCCAGAATGCAACAATTTATTTTACTATGGCAACAGAATTAGTTAGATGGTGGTTCAACAAAAATGTTGTGAAAGGCGTCGTTTTCATTGCTGTATATTTGAAACAACGTCTGCCGCCGCAGATACATAATCCAGGCACTGATTAGTAATTCCCTAGGTATCTGGGCGAGGCTCCGCTGACCCTAGAGACGGTTCACTTTCGTAGTGAAATGCTCAGTAATTGGTATGCTGGTGACAATTCACTTTCTACATGCGAATTGAGCTCTTGGGAGAATTTACTTTCCTGTTCTCTGTTTCTTTGGATTATTTGCATTTAGCTGCACGTTACGACGACTGATAATACTTGCCAAGGGTAAAATTAATTAATTCACACCTTATAAGTAAAACTGGATAACTTAAATTGATTCAAGATGATTCAACATCTTGCTTTTAGCGCTCTTCACACGGAATCCTCAACAGTCTGAGGAACAGGCTACCTTACCTCTAAATGCCAGAACACAACAATTCTAGAATTGTTGCTATGGCCCCTTGTTTCTCGTACATTACCGAGTTACATTACCAGCAATGTACAAGGGAAAATATATTCTTCTTACAAAACCGGGTAATGTACAAAGAAACATTAGTTTTTTGTACATTACCAGTTACATACAAAGATATAAACATTCTTCCTACATTACTCGGTTTTGTTCAAAGATATCGTAGATCCTTGTGCAAATCCAAGGAGGATCTTCGAGTGTATCTAACTTCTTATGTGGGTTCTTCTTTTTATTTACAGACAGACTTAGGTAAGATGGTAGAAGCTAGCCAGGCGGACTTAACAAGCACAATATTGTTCCTACTTCTGGGGATCGAACCCGGGACCTCTGGATCTAACACCGTTGGAGAAAACACTACACCACAAAGGCGCCAGTCGGTCAGACAGTGCACCTTGGGAGCTACGTCCAGCAGTGGACTGCGTGGTGATGGTTTGACTGTTTTCTCTGACCTAGTAATGGCGACGAGTTTCCATGAATTGGTAACATCACAAATGATTCACAGCAAATCTCTCGTCTGGGTGAAGTGGCTCGCGTTTCACAACGTGGAGAACAATGCTTTGGCGAATTAGTGAATTGGGAATGATGGACTGGTTATGTGTTATAAGTCTAGGCAATTAGGCATATACTGCTGAATTTTGCACTCCCATACAAACGCTTACAAATTTTCAGTAAGTACGCCTTTTGACTCTTACACTTCTAATATTGAGAATCACTATAAGCAAATACTTATAGTGGTCTACAGAGCTTAGGTACCTATCTGAGTCTATTGGGGTCGAGATTTTGTACTGATTCATTTGAACAGTTCTTGATGGTAATAAACTAGTAGTTCGCCCCGTACTGAGATCTCGTGACGTCTGGTTTGTGGCGGAGATTATTTCTCGTATATGCATGTTCAAAAATTTGAATTGATCGGATCAGCCATTCAAGAGATTGGACGAAAAATTGTTTTTCTTTTCACCCCAATATCTCAAAAACTACCCCAATTATCAAAAATCCCCCGCGACAATCAAATTCTATTCACGTTATCTCATGTATATGTAATCATCTCACGTATGAAAATCGGATAATCTGTTCTAGAGTTATGCCGTCACAAAAATTGCCACATACATACATACATTGCCGGATTTCCCAACTTAAATCAGAGATTTATACTTATACAATTATTATTATTTATATTTAGACAATTATATTACATGTTATTTTATGATTTATTCAATTGCTAGTTGGAGGGGTCGATTCATAAACCGCGACCGCTCGGAAACATCCAACTCAGCCCATGGATGTCATAAAAGCCGACTAGGGGATATCACCAGAAGGAAGCTGCTGCCCAGCAGTTTCCTTCTGCACATTACTCACTGCGCTCACCAATCAATTGGCAGGTGCAAAGCGTGGTTATAATGGCAAAACCCTCCAGCTTTGGAGGAGACTCTGTCCAGCAGTGGACACTAATGGGCTGTTATATTTAATCGAATAATAAATAACGTGATGGCAAAGACACAAGTAATAATAAAATAAAAATTGGACGTGCTATCTTTAAATAAAAGACAGTGGCATGGAAGGAACCGTTAACACCGGGCCTTCAGGGTCTCTATTAGGTACGTGATGTACTTAGTACTCGTACTTACCGTCACATTTCCAGCACTGCGATTTGCGTAATTGAAATGTCGACTGATAGAGAGGCACGTAGTCAAACAACGTCTGCCTTTATTTGCATAGAAAGTGTGTAGCGCAGTTGTGATACCATAGCAGAGCGTGATATATGAATCACAATTTGAGAGGCTTTTACGAGCAAATAAAACAAACTCAAGTCTTTACTCCACGTACCGTATGCACCATTAACTTCCTATACAAAGATTCACCTCTGATCGCTACTCAGAGTCACTGGGGCCTTAGTAGGTGATCCTCATAAGATCCACGCCCAAGCAAACTGAAACCCCTAGGACTTTCTAGTCAGAACTAGACTGGTCACGGTTTGCAAGTAGCTACCTACCATTAAATAGGTGAGCGACAGGTTGCAAGCCCATCGCCATAAAAGAATACAAGGCAGTGACATGGAAGGAACCGTTAACACCGGGCCTTCAGGGTATCTATTAGGTACGTGATGTACTAAACAACTACCTCCAATCCCTAACGTACGACCAAACAGAGCACTTATTTCATGTGGTCGTATAATACCCTGTTGTAGTACCTCCTGTAATACTTACCCATTATTTTAGTTCCCTACACTAACCCTTATAAAAATAATTTATGATTTAACTACATATTTACTTTACTATCATTATATAATAAGGATTAATTAGGTTTCATATTTATAAGTTCAGTACCTACTTTTTAATTTTTCATATGCAATAGAAGGCAAATCTTTAATGATGTACCTACTCAATACTCTTTTGTGTCACTCAGTCAGGAGTCCTCGCATCTACATACAAGTTTTCACTTAGAGCGAGGAACTCCCAACACAGATGCCTACTTAAAACTATAGTGAATCCTACCTACATAAGCATGTTCAGTACTAAGTCTAATTGTTTTATGTTTTAAGTTTTTACTGGAAATTGAAATAAATAAATGTACATGTCATTCGGATTATTTTTAACAAGCCTCATAGCTCAGTTGGTAGTAGCTCTGCCCTCGGCGCTGTAGGCTGTGGGTTCGATTCCCACCCAGAACAAACATTTGTGTGATGAATATAGATGTCTGTTCTGTGTTTGGGTGTTGTATCATATAGTACGTATGTATTTACAAAAAGTATTTAAGTATTTTATCCGTAATCTAGTTCCCATATTACAAGCTATGCTTAGTTTGGGGCTAGATGGCGCTGTGTAAAATTAATGTCCTGTAATATTTATTTATTATATTTATTTATTTATTTAAGTAGGTATGTGGTTATGCAAGAAAAAAAAAGTAAGTAAATATTATATCCGTAATCTAAGTCCCATATATTAACTTACTTTATTAGTAGCTTTGCTTATTTTGGGACTGGATGGCGCTGTGTAAAATGAATGTCCTGTTTTATTGGTCCTAGTGACATACTGGTGCTCGCGATGTGACCATCACCATCAGAGAAATTGCAAGTGTCAAATGCGCACATTAACATCCAAGCACCGAAATGTCCATTGGTGCTAGACTGGGTTTGAACCCCATAACTCCGGATCGGAAGGCGCCCTTGGCCACACAACTCTATTTTAGCTTTTGAACAGTTTTGTGGTTTGACTTTTAAGACGGTATAGGATTCCAAAAATTCGATTCGTACTAGACATTTTTGTAAAAATTGGATATATTTCATTCAAAACAAGCTTTTGTGATGCAAATATTTATTTCATATAATATTAAAACTTACCTACTTGCGAAAATTCGTATAATATTGTTTGTTCATAAGCGCTTATATTTGCTTATCGTCCTTGAGGGACAGCGCGATGTAAATGCACGAATGTGTGAGTGAAACGGAAGCGCACAAATTCGAAAAATCATAATTTATTATAATTACACGAAAACTAGACCAAGTAAAGTAAAATCAGACTATTCGAATTTTATGGTCTTTCTCAAAACATTGGCTTATTCTTTATATAAATTTCATTCATTTAGGAGATAGAAATAGTAGGACAAAAACTGGTTTATTTCGGAATTTAACCTTTACAAAAATATAGCGTAGGTATATTTTTTCTTTCTATCCGATTAAAGACAAAACGTCAAAAAATAAGACAACATGGTTTTTATTATTTTGTATTCCGTATTATAAATTAGAAAGTAACTCTGTCTGTTTGTTACCGTTATACGACTAAACAACTGAACAGATCATAATGAAATTTTGCATGAATTGTTATAATCATATTTTTGTATCTCAAGTGATTGTACTTGAGCAGTACAATATCATTATCAGTCACAATAGTGTACTTATGTCATTTGAAACAACTAATGCTATTATTTATCCGGTTAGCTACGTGAGTGTAGCCGAGGGCAATAGCTAGTTATAAATAAAAAACTAGATACATTCAATGTTCTTAAACTAAGGCAGTTGAACAAATAAATTGTTTAGTTTGTACCGAGCCGTTTTAATATTTTTTGATGGTAATAATTATTAGATGTTTTTTTGTAGTTGTTTAAATTGCTGGTTGGAGGGGTCGATCCGATGCTTAAACCTCGATCGCCAGGGCAACATCCGACTCAGTGCATGGATGTCGTAATAGTCGACTAAGGGATCTTACAAGAAGGGCAGTAGTTTCCTTCTGTTTACTATCTACAAATTAACTGCGATAACCAATCGAAGCCAAGAGTGATGATTACGGCAAAACCCTCCAGCTTTGGAGGAGGCTTTGCCCAGCAGTGGACACTAATGGCCTGTTGATGTGATGTGAAATTGCTGGTCAAATCGTCCAACAACTTGAAAGGTTAGTTTGGGGTGGCTTTCGCTAGGTTATGGACTGAATGATCATAACACTGGTGTAACCTTTAAAGGTCCACATAGTAACCACCTTCCTGCCAAAGTCCGGTGCCAAACGGTTTGCAGAGTTCCATTGGTGCCCAGGAGAGCCAGTGCCTCCTGGGAAAGCTCGCTCCCTCGCTATGTAAGCTTAGAGGCCAAGAGCTAACACATAATCTATAAAAAAGGTACCTACAGTTTTGTAAATATAACGCCATGTTGTGAGTTGTCATTTTTGTGTTTGTAACCTCTTTACTATCACAGTAAACACACAATCACGGTTACTTTAGGTACCTACAGGTGCATAAAAAGGAATGACGGTGCTATATACGAGTATACTCGACGGCTTTTGTTAATTGCGTGACAAATAAACATTCGAATCATATCGAATATTCCAAAACCCAGAATTAGGAGCGCAAGCCCACGGCGACTTTTTGCAGCGATGCTGTCGCAGGTTTGGTAAACGCGCAGCGGCATCGCTACTGGCGCGCGACAGAAGCGATGCAAAAGCGATAATAAATCGTTAAAAGCATCACCAAACACAACGTGACCAAAGTAGTCTCGACGGATTCCATCTTGCGATTAACCGACTCTGTGATCTAGTGGTTCAACCCACCGATTTCAGATCCAGGGGTCCCGGGTTCGATCCCCATGAGTAGAGTATATTGTGCTTGGTTTGGTTGGTGGTAAGACTTTGTTGTCCGCCTGGCCTAGCTACCACCATCTTATCTAATTCTGTCGCCATAATAACAATTCTACAATTGTTGTGTTCCGGCATTTAGAGGTAAGATAGCCGGTTCCTCAGTTAGTTGAGGATTCCGGGTGAAGTGCGCCTCCACCTTCGGCCTTATCTCAACTTGTAACCAGGTGAGACGAAGGCCAAGTGATTACCCGTGGTACAAAAAAAAAAAGACTAGCGTTAACAAGCAATTCTGTATGGATGCCGAAACGTGACTGAAGTAAATGTTACAGGACATTAATTTCACACAGCGCTATCTAGTCCCAAACTAGCATAGCTTGTAATATGGGAACTACATTACAGATCTAATACTCATTATTATGATTTTTTTTTGGTGGTAGTCAAGCGAATGACCACCAGCTTACATATAAAACAAGTAAAGATGTGGCCTGACTTGAAGACTCCAAGATTGTACTCGTGCTGAAAAACAGACGAAGGCAAGGAGTTCCATTCCTTACCAGTATGAATGATAAAGGTAGAGATGAAACGATGAGTTCGGCACAATGGAACATTTACAAGGTACGGGTTGTAGCGCCGTACGTGGAAAAGGAAAGGAGGTATTAGATGTGGAATCTATAGAACACAGACAGCCTGGCAACCCAGGTTATTTTAATAATGTTACTACAATTACTTATTTTTTGTATATACATACTTATCATACAATACAACACCCAAACATAAAGTGCAACAGCCTCGCGACTACGCACAACAGCATCGCTACTGCATTGCTATAAAAAGTCGTCGTGGGCGATGGGCCTAAGATATATATAAATATTGATAATAAGTAGGGAATTTATTTTATTAAAAACTTTGATGAGTGCAAAACATGTAATTTTAGATTTGTTTATCGAGAGAATATTTTAGCAATCGCAATTCTGAAAATCTATATTAACCTTTGATGTGCACCGAGGTCGCGATATCGTGACGACAAAAGTACTGTGCAAAGACGTCGCTATATCAAGTACGATGAGTCCACGCAGATTTTAGCTGTATTTGTTCGTGTTCGATTTTCGCTTGTATCATAAACAAAACACCAAGGTTACAAGCACCCCAATAACTTTTAAAACACCTTAAAACTATTCCTATAGCGGGATCTTAAAAAAACTTTTTTTTTTGTACGACGGGGAAACGCTTGAAAAGTTAAGCTAAGGCCGAAGGTGTAGGCGCACTTCACCCGGAATCCTCAACAAACTGAGGAACTGGCTATCTTACCTCTGAATGCCGGAACACAACAATTTTAGAATTGTTATTATGGCGACAGAATTAGGTAAGATGGTGGTAGCTAGCCAGGCGGACTTCAACAAAGTCCTACCACCAACCAAACCAAGCACAATATATTGTACTCCCTCTGGGGATCGAACCCGGGACCTCTGGATCTGAAATCGGTGGGTTGAACCACTAGACCACAGAGGCGGTTATAAACGTGAGTTGAAGGCGCTTCCCTGTCGTACAATATAAAAAAATTACGTGTTGTCAAATCAAAAAAATTGTTTTGTTATGTCCTATTCTCTAGTATCTAATCCTAATTGATAATTGTTTCATTACATATTAGATGCATATTACCATCAAATAATATCTCAGTGTTTTCAAAATCTTGCGAGGATTTTGACACAAGGGCTGGGCTGGCTTTAATTTAGGCCGGTGAATTAGCATTGCTATTCAGCTTAGCAATACAGCCAGTGGTTTGGGCACGCTTTCATCTATTATTATATTCTACGCAATTGAGAAACATATAGACCGTTTGTCCTTAGGTACCCCGACTGAATCTCTTGTAAATAGCTAACTACATATTGTTTATTTATTAGTAAATAATATAAGTTACATAATTAATCTGCATCGTCAGATCAACCAAAATACAATTTTAGTCAAGCTGACTCAAAGCACTAATCATAAGTTATTCTATTTAGGGTTAATTTTACAAAATTATTACGAAACGGTTAATTTAAAAAGTAAGACATAATCAAAGCACAAATTACCAAAATAGACCTACAGAGCCCTCTTTTTTACCTTTTCAGAGTATCACCTCTCTCTCTCTCTCAAAGGTTTGCTCGTAGAAAACTCTTTAAGGGTTCGCCTCTGTGCATATGATATTTCGCTATACCTATGACATTTTTAAATGCTATTTATGTGTACAGTAAATAATTACAAGGATTACAAGACGGCAAAGGCAAAATATTGCTTAGATATCCTTACACACATCAAAAATGCATAAACAGTTATGTTTAATTTCTTTACTTTTTAAAAATGGTTCGAAAAATCATGTCAACTTACACGGTTTTAGTTTCTGTGCTGTTCTTACTCCTATCTCTTTCTAGCAACCTCCTTCTCACTTCCCCAGGGTTATACCTCTTCCTGTAAACCCTTTTCACTCGCCTCACAGGGTTGACATTTCTTGTTTTCACAACTTTCTTCCTACCAAAGCTACTGTTGCCGATGACAGATGGCGTTGAACTTTCCGACCGGCGGAGATTTTTCGCTCTGCGGGTGTTGTTGAGAAATTCATCTCGTAAAGTTGCATCGTAGAAAACTTTACCGTTGACGATGGCTTTTCGTATGTTATCTGTGGTGGAAAGAACCCTGGGCGGTCTGACATATGTTGTCTCGCTCAGTTCTAGGCTTTTGTCCGCTCTGTCTCTTTCTATTTCGTCTTTGCTTATTCTTTTGATGACTCCTCTTCTTTCTGTGGTCGCAAATCTATTGCCGAAGTTGAATTCCACCGTATCTTTATCGACAGCTATGTTCTTGGTATCCAAATCTTGTGATCGTTTTTCGATGACCAGTTTGCTACCACGTCTGTTAGCTAGGAGTCTACCTATTGCTTCTATTTGTCGCTCTTCTGCCTCTAACGTCTTTAATTCTGATAGTCTTTCGCTTTTCGCATCTTCTATGTCTAATACTTCTATAGATTTTGAGAAGTCACCTAATTTGTCATCGATGCCTTTGATATCATCCATCTGTTTTGTATCATCAGGTTTGACTTGTTCTACTTCAGAATTGTTAACTTTGTCTATACTAGCTACTGTAGTTATGTCTTCGGTAGCTTTTTGAATATTCGTATTGAAAATATTATCAGTTTTTTCGTTATCAATTTTCTTTTGATCTCTGATTTTTTCATCATCGTTTTCATTGTCTTTAGCATCACCAGCGTTATAAATTTCATCGGTTCTAGAGTCATTGCCCCGACTATCATTACTTTCTCTTTCTCTTGAATTATGCCTGTCATGGTCTCGACTAAAACTATCGCCGGTCGGATCATTATCAACTCTACGATTGCTATTACTTCCATAACCATCATTTCCAGAATCATTATCACGTCCGCGATTATCATAGCTCTCTCTAGAATCATCATTATCACGTCCGCGGTTATCATAGCCTTCTCTAGAATCATGATTATTACGTCCACGGTTATCATAGTCCTCTCTAGAATAATCATTATTACGTCCGTGACTATCATATTCCTCTCTAGAATAATCATTATTACGTCTACGATTATAATTACCCCTGTCACAATCATTATCATCTCTTCCCCTGTCTCTAGAACCGTCATAATTACGCCTACGATTATCGATATCTCTATAGCTATCATTACTATCTCTAGAACTATCATAATTACGTCTACGATTATCGCTACCTCTAAGTCTATCATCACTTTTACCTTTATTTCTGGAATCAAAACCACGATTGTCATTTCTCCTAGAATCAGTACTAGCAAAATCATTATTACTTCTCCGTTCGCCATTTCTTCTTGAATCATGGTTATCATCGCCTGCAGAGTGACCATTGCTGATGAACCTATTATCTTCAATTATGTGACCATCATCAGCTCTGGATTCAGCGGGATCTTTTGGCGTAGTTGTGTTGAGTCTCGGTGTCGCGGGTTCAGTTTCGTTGTAGCGGTAGTAGGTAACATTTGGAGGCGGCTCACGGTGAAGGTAGGCGACGGGCCAGTATCTGTCAAATTTCATGAACATTACTTACATGAACGAGAAGAAACAGATTTTTTTCCCGCATCAGTTCAATCAATCAAGCCTCACAGCTCAGTAGGTAGCTATGTAGTATTTACAATAAAAAAAAATGAAAAAAAATAATCGAAAAACAAACAATACAAAGTTACTTATCGGTCAATAGTTAATTTTATTGTAATTTTACAATAAACTAAACTATTGACCGATAATATGTTTTCACGTATAGACACTAGAAAAAGCTTGTTAATTTAGTACTTATCTATCTAGTGACTGACTGACTGACATAGTGATCTATCAACGCACAGCCCAAACCACTGGACGGGTCGGGCTGAAATTTGGCATGCAGGTAGATGTTATGACGTAGGCATCCGCTAAGAAAGGATTTTGATTAATTCTACCCCCAGTGGATAAATAGGGGATGGAAGTTTGTATGAAACTTTGTCAATTTTAAACCGATCGGGCTGAGACTTTGCATGCATAAAGCTACTATGACGTAGGCATCCCCTAAGAAAGGAATTTGAGATTTTGCATTTCTTTTGTTTCGGTTTAGTAATAACTCAAAGGTGACTGACTGACTGACATAGTGATCTATCAACGCACAGCCCAAACCACTGGACGGGTCGGGCTGAAATTTGGCATGCAGGTAAATGTTATGACGTAGGCATCCGGTAAGAAAGGATTTTGATTAATTCTACCCCCAAGGGGATAAAATAGGGGATGAAAGTTTGTATGAAACTTTGTCAATTTTAAACCGATCGGGCTGAGACTTTGCATGCATAAAGCTACTATGACGTAGGCATCCCCTAAGAAAGGAATTTGAGATTTTGCATTTCTTTTGTTTCGGTTTAGTAATAACTCAAAGGTGACTGACTGACTGACATAGTGATCTATCAACGCACAGCCCAAACCACTGGACGGGTCGGGCTGAAATTTGGCATGCAGGTAAATGTTATGACGTAGGCATCCGGTAAGAAAGGATTTTGATTAATTCTACCCCCAAGGGGATAAAATAGGGGATGAAAGTTTGTATGAAACTTTGTCAATTTTAAACCGATCGGGCTGAGACTTTGCATGCATAAAGCTACTATGACGTAGGCATCCCCTAAGAAAGGATTTTGAGATTTTGCATTTGTTTTGTTTCGATTTACTAGTTTTGGTTATAGACTCTGCTTTGTATTTGGCATTTGTTTTGTTTTCGTTTGGTTTAAGTACAGGTTTTGTCGGTTAGACTTTTTTTTAAATGGCTGAAGAAAATCTGAATGTTAATGGAGAAGTTGAAGAATGTACTGTCGTTTTTACGTTTTGTAGGCCCTAATTTTTTACACACGCTAAACAAAAGTAAAGCCGCAAAAACTATACCTAATTAATAATAATACTTCTTAACGCGAGCGAAGCCGCGAGCAAAAGCTAGTATTAAATAAAACAAAAAAGTATGTAAGTATTATATCCGTAATCTAGTTCCTATATTACAAGCTTTGCTTAGTTTGGGGCTAGATTGCGCTGTGTAAAAAAGAATGTTCTGTAATATTTATTTCTTTATACAATACAACACCCAAACACAGAACAAACATACATCACACAAATGTTTGTCCTGGGTGGGAATTGAACCCACAACATACAGCGCAGACGGCTGTAACTGCCAACTGAACTACAAGGCTTGTTAACGGGCTATAGTGCCTCAGATTAGCAACTCAACGCAACTTTGTTCTAGTTTCGAACTAAGGTGTAGTTATAATAAAGGTGACATTGCTGTGCGCTCAACCACGGCGCTTATGACTACCAGACGAGAGAAATGTGCGCGTATTTCTACGTTTTATTTTTTTACAGTAAAACAAATATGAATTTTGAAAATCTAAAACGCAGACCGTCTGCTGTATACTGTGTTTATTTAATGTACAAAGAGTCAAGGCCGAATTGGGCGTATTTATTGAATGGGGATTTTGGTACAAATTAGTGTCGACTTTGGTTTTTTTTCTATAGAGAAAATTTTAGGTCATCGTGTTTACGAAACACAAGCGTTCTAGCATCTATCCTGAACTACAACATATATTAATTTCAAAGTAAATGCTACAGTGTTGTGGAAGATATGATCGCTGAAGCTAAGCCATTTCACGTATCATAGACTCTTAAATGGCGCTGTGATTAAAATAAACGAATTTTCACCTCGGTGCTCCTAATCCAGGAACCGGGGGCTCTTCAGAAACCGGCACCCAGAGTCCGGAGGAGCTGATTGGTGTTTGGTTGTGTTTGTACCGGATGTAGGGTCGATTCTCGGTCGGCACTCGCGAATATCCTGAGGAAATGTAAAAATGCATTGTATTTTTATGTTGCAATAAAATGATTTAGACAAAAAAAAACAATAATTTTCAAGCTTCATAGCTCAGTTGGTAGTAACGCCTTCTGCGCTGTAGGCTGTGGGTTCGATTCCCACACAGACAAACATTTGTGGGATGAATATAGATGTTTGTTCTGTGTTTGGGTGTTGTATTATATAGTACGTATGTATTTACAAAAAGTATTTAAGTATTCTATCCGTAACCTAGTTCCCATATTACAAGATAAGCTTAATTTGGGGCTATCGCCATCTGTGTAAAATTAATGTCCTGTAATATTTAATTAAAAAAAAACTATACAATTATTCTTCAAGGAATTTCGGATATATTTTATTTGCATGAACATAAAGGCTGATATGCAGCTATATGCTTTGCAACTGCAAAAGAAAAGATGGCAACAATTTTGACCCATCTCGTGTAAAAGTATATCCTTGCATGATTTTACTCAAACCGATAAAAGCTCTTCCCTTATTATGATCGCCTGGTACTCATTACAGGACTTTTCAAAGATTGTTTGAAATGGCGTAAGTACAAAGAACATGCATTTTTACTGCCTCTGTGGTCTTGTGGTTGTGCTTGGTTTGGTTGGTGGTAGGACTTTGTTTAAGTCCGCCTGGCTAGCTACTATCTTACCTAAATCTGCCGCGATATCAACAATTCTTAAATCTTTATGTTCCGGCATTTAGAGGTAAGATAGCCAGTTCCTCAGTTTGTTGAGGATTCCGGGTGAAGTGCGCCTCCACCTTCGGCCTTATCTTAACTTGAAAATTGGGTGAGATGAAGGCCAAGCACCTCCCTATAATACAATAAAAACATTTTAAGCCGCCTGTCTTAACTAACCTGGCAATGGATTCCCATATTTGTCATAATACGCTTTAGGTCCGTCTTCATACAAATCATCCCAGTACTTCCTATCAGACTCCGATAGATATGGTCCAGGGGGTTTGTCCCAGTGTGGGATATAGTCAGGGGGTGGGGGTGTGATGGCTTTGACGGGCCAGGGGCTGTTTCCGGGGGGTGATGGAGTGCCGCGCCAGGGTCTGGATTGCTCTGAAATATAACAAAATATTATTGAAAACTGTTGCCAAACTATGCTTCAACTTTTAATATGGTGGTTTTGATATTTCAGGATGGGAACTTCAGATATATTTAACGGAAATGACATTTGACATGACGGAAGTCGGTTAGGGCAGAAAATTTAAAAAGTAGTTTACGTACAGTATTGTTTGTGATATATACCTACACATCAACAATGTCTAGGGATATTGTATCAATTCCTTCATACCTATTCAATTAAAACGTTCGTAAAGTAGTTTGCATATTTATTCAATAAAATGTACAAATAAACTATGTACAAAGGAATAAGTCAGATTACCTAAGGACCCTATACAAACGGCCTATAGGTAACTCAACTGTTCCAGACCAGCACCAGATGGAAGCGTGCCCAAGACACTGGCTGCATTGCCACTCTGAATAGCTATGCTAATTAGCTGGCCTAAATAAGAGCCAGTCCTAAGGTCACGTGTCGCAATCGTAAAGTTAGTTCTTCAGACAAATTTATCATCGTATATTTATTAAATCAAATAAAACGTTTCATTAATTATGACAAAAAGTTCTTGATTCCTAGTTAAGTCTATTGGCGTATTGTAAGTAAAATCTAAGAGTCCTCGAGAGGAGTACTTAGTAAAGTTTTTAGTGAAAGTGCTCGTCCGGGAAAGTACTATCACTGCTATTTCCGGGCGCCAAGCAGCATTGCTGTGTTTAATTTGAAAGGGTTTTGGTTGTGTACTGTTTTTTTTTATTGTACGACGGGAAATGACTTGGCCTTCATCTCACCTGGTCACAAGTTGAGATAAGGCCGAGGGTGGAGGCGCACTTCACCCGGAATCCTCAACTAACTGAGGAGCTGGCTTTCAAGTATAAATTCTCTCCTGCCTATGCTCAACGTCATGTTTGTTTTCTCGGTCCTCATCTTTATAATAAAATCAGTAAAACTAACTAACATTATATTTCCACTAAATCGCGATAAATGCAAGATAGTAATAAACTCCTTACTATCAATCTTGAACTATGATGACACAGAGAGGCTTCTTGTCATCGACAATTTTTTTTTTTTTTTTATTATGTTAGGTTATTCACACTTATATTACTGTATTTACAAGTACATAATATGTATTATAAATTGCTGATCACCTACTTCTATTAGCACCCGTTATTGATATAAAACCTACATTTCTCCCTACCTTACTTAGCCGAATAATTTCTTACATACGATTACGAAGATTACTATCATTAAAGGTAAAATCAATTAATTAGTATCTGCTTTAAGTAGGTTCAGTGTAGCTATATTTTAAACAGTTAACACTTAGTATTGTCATCGCAGCAAAATTTTAACAACAAATTCACACTCACTTTCTTTCCACAGTATAACCCCGATACCTGTTTTGCCTCCTCTCCCCTATTTGAGTAAATAACATGCACACCCTCATTTTTTCGTTTTTTTTTTCTTTCCAACGTCAAAGTTCCATGTCAAGCCAACTCATTCTACCTACCTATTTTTTACTAGAAATGAAATGTTAAACATCATATTGTTTTGTATAATTATAATTATTTGTATCGAACTAGGAAGTGACAGCTGTAACACAGGGAATTCCCTAGCACAGTTGTCAGAGTGTCACTCAAGCTATAATTTTGATTTTTAAATTTAATGTACAACCTAGATCAAGTGTTTTTTGAAATTAATAAATTATTAATTATCTTACCTCGATATGTCGGAACACAACAATTTTAGAATTGTTATTATGGCATGAATTAGGTAAGATGGTGGTAGCTAGCCAGACGGACTTAAACAAAATCCTACGGCCAATCAAAAATGTTATTGTTATGAATTAATTATTTCTTTAATATATTCTTAAACAGGATTAGGTAACTAATTTCAAATGTAATTTGCGTCGTATTTTTTTTTTTTGATAATGTTGAAATGTATATAAATACTGAATGATGGCATAGTTTATTATTGACTTGTAACAAATGTTACATTACGCTTCCGTCTGGTGCTGGTCTGGAAAAGTTGAGTTACCTATAGGCCGTTTGTAACGTTCCTTAGTAATCTGACTGATTCCTTTGTACATAGTTAATTTAATTGTATTTTTTATTAAATCGAGTTATTACATGATAAAAAAAACAAATGTTATGAATAAATGTCATGTAATGTAATGTAGGAGGAGGCTCATGTCCAACACTGACCCAGGAGTGATGCACTCACCTCTCTGTCCGTGTTGAGAAGGATGCGGAGTCTTGTGATGGTGGTAGGGATAGTACTTTTCACTGCACGGTCGCCATTGGTCTTCCTTGTGTCCTACGTAGCACCTATAAAAGACCAAACTTAAGGATTTCAACCAGCTATAAGGTATCCGAGATATCCCAGGTTTGGATACCAGGAATATGGAACGTGAGTGGAACTTGTTGCTTACGTCCGTTTATCTATACAAGGTGAAACATAATATGTGTACTAAGCAGTGGGGGGGCTTTTCGGACCAGGAAAAGTATTTGTTGTGGTGGGGAGATAATAGTGAATTCCCATTTTCAGTTTCCCATACAAATCTTTTCATTTTCTCAATGACAATAAATAGTGACGACCCTATTCCTTCACCGCACTATGCATGTAGGTATGTTGGGTATCAGTTGGTGCAATTGTCTGTGTCAAAGAGTATTTAGGACAGATGAACCAATTTTAGTGAGAACTTGGAGTCATCTCGTGGAAGTAGGTTATTAGATAGAACATACACATTGATAAATTACATAGGCATCTACAGTTACAAAAAGACGATAAATGCGATATTGGACGAACAAAAGTACATTATAGGAACGATTGTTTTGTATTTTAGCTAACAGATAAAATTCTTATTGATTTGACAAATTAAACCTTCTAGTAATGGATTGTCTCATTAGCAGCCCAGGCTTTTCGACGATTTTCCTCTGTTAGTGAAAGCGCTTTTCGTTCTTTGTGATTGTGACCTTCTGCTATGTTGCCTCATCTGTCTAGAGCTGAGGTCATTGACGCGAGTTAAGAAACAGCTGATTTTAGGGTAGTCTCAACTCAAAAAACCAGCTGTTGGTGTCAGAACTTTGATCTTGTTTTACCAAAAACTTTGAACCAAAATTCAAAAAGTCGTAAAACAAACGTTCCACGAGTCGAGTCGGATAACTCCGTTTCGGCATAGTACACATATTCTGTTACAAGTTGTATATATAAGTGAATCTAGTGGTCTAGTTGTTCGCCACCAGACTCAATATCCCGGGTTAAAACCACAGCAATATGTAAGGTGAATGGAACTTGTTGCCTTCATCCGTTTTTCGCTCTTGGAGTCTTCAAGTCCAGAGCAAATAGGTTCCTTTGAGACATGCGTGCTATATCTTAGGTCATATATTTACATGTTTTCAAGTGAGCTGGAGGTCAAACGCTTGGTAATCACTAATAAAATATAGAGGTACTGACCATGGCTTGTGGAAACCTTCGCTATACCCACACCTATGGGTTGGAGCGCAGCAGTAGTCCCATGATCCTGATGTGGAAAAAATAATAATAAAAGTCAAATAACTTATGTACATTCGACCTAATACCTATTAATAATTCTGAGTCTAGGTGTTGTCTGACCGCTGCGAGGACGACAAGCACACGCCCGACGTCGACAGTGGTCACTGAGGTACTGATTGAAAGGGGGCGGTGCGCCTGTAGTTTTTCAAATAATTAACTAGCTTACTTTTACTGTAGATCTACATGTAACCTATCATTTGGAATAAACCGTAAGTCAATATACATTGTACGTATAAAATGTTTTTCATAAATATTTTTATCGAAAAATCTGCTATAATTATTTCAGCTTACCTTTAATGTACTATGTACCTGAAGTAATATACAGGCTGAGTTTTTTCAAAATACAAATATTTTTTTTTTTAATTCACCTTTTCAGAATAAAAAAAAAATGATTTTATTAAATGCAGAACATTTTTTTTTTAATCGAGTACGTAACTCCTTACAGGACTTTTCGATCACTCTCGTTTTAGTTTTATCGTTTCAGACTTGGCTTCAGTGGCCCTAAAAAAAAACTCACTCTGTATATATAAACAATTGTTTGATTTGGTGACCAAAAAGCGTGAAACTCGCGATATCGTCACCGCACGCTGTGAATTGTATCGTCGAGCTATTATATTATTATATTTTAAATAATTTTTGGTTTGTAAAGAATTAATTACCAATTCAGACTTTAATCCTTGATTGTCTGAATCCGCCATATCCACATTTAAAGGTAAGATAGCCAGTTCCTGAAATCACTTACTTTTTCATTTCCATCGGTAGTCCCCAAAGACTGTCCCGTATTTTTTTTGTTGTGTTCGACTTAATCTTGAATACTGTTTAAAAGCGTTGACCTCATGCTATTAAGGTCTGCCTGGCTTGCTAGGCGGAATTTCACAGGTGATATGGGATGGGGGTGACTTACCGATTTCCCCCCCTTCCGGCTCGCAGGCCCAATGGCCGACGATCTGGTTCTGAGCGCACTTGGTGCCGGCCCGACAAGGCAGGCCTGACACCGTGTAGTGGCGCCACGACGACTCTACTGAAATAAATTAGGTCAAAATAAATGTCAGACGCACAGCAGATTATAAAATAATTACGTTTTAAAAACTAAAAAGAAAACCGACTTCAATGAAGGATATGATGCAATGTCGTCAGCCTGGATGACGTATTTCTTCCAATTATTTTGATACGGACGGACTGACAGACAGACAGGGTCCGTCTTTTCCTTACTTGTGAGGTAATACAACCAAATCGCTTCAAGTGTGCCTATAATATTTGAAGAGTTCCCTCGATTTCTCCAGGATCCCATTATCAGATCCTGACTTGATGTCAATGGAACCTATGAAGATACACCCTTTCAAACTAAAAAAATAATTACAAATCGGTCTAGGCGTCTGCAAGTTATCGGGGAAAATACATAAAAATAAGAGATAAAAAAATAAAAAAAGATTCCGACGAATTGAGAATACCCTCCTTTTTTTGAAAGTTGATTAAAAAATGACATTTATTTGACACAGCGCTGCGTTGACAGCTACATGGTGATTTCTCAATGTTGACAAACTGCCCATTAGGTAGATAGGTAATATATTTTAAGATATAATTAAGTATTTAGATTTATGATGTACCTACTTAGAATGTTATTTAAAACTAGATACTTATTATTATTTATGATTATTTATTAGATATACACCTAAATGTTGAATGAATCATCAAAAAGTAACCAGCCCGAGTTTCCTGCGTTTCTCCTTGTGTGCTGGTCGCGGTTCCGAACAGGCGGTAGATTTGACGTTTCAAAATGATCTTACAAAATCTTAGTGAATAAAAAAGATAACTTTGACTTTGACTTTGCGCCATCCAGTCCCAAACTAAGCAAAGCTTCTTACATGGGAACTATATTTCGGATATATTACTTACATACAACACCAAAACACAGAACAAACATCAATATTCATCACACAAATGTTTGTCCTCGGTGGGAATCGAATCCACAGCCTAAAGCGCAAAAGGCAGAGCTACTACCAACTGAGCTGTGAGGATAGTTATGACATGGTTGATATTTGATCTATTAGAAGCGCTACCAAAAGTAACTTATAATGCACACTGCAAAAATTTGTAATCCGCTTTCAATGTTCAGAGAGCATAGTGCAAATTGCTATCTGAGTTCACTCGTCGCATTAGCTCACCGAGGATGGTGAATAGGTATTAGTTTTAATACAAATAAACGCTAACGCAAACGTTTTCGAGTTATTATAAAACTCGCACTAGACAAAGAGGTCACAAGTAGGCTAGGATCGGAACCTCTTTTCGGTTAGGCCTCCTTCAGTTATTACTATAGTTGTATGGCATAATGTTGATGAATTTCATTCAACATAATTCATTACATATTATTTAGTAAAAGTGCTGTCATCAGTAGGTAGGGTTACTTAGAAATGTTGTTAGACTGCAGGAATGCACAATAGTGTATGGTATCTTAATTTGGGATTAAATTGCGGACTCGCAATACGTATAACCTTACACAAATAATTTAGACTTCTTTTAACATTTATTTATAAAGGTACCTATAGTAAATTTAGCTAGACCGCTTTTCATTTGTGCAGCTTTTTTATAATAATTTTATATTTCCACCACCGGCCTAGCAGACGAACGGCGCTACAACCCGTACCTTGTAAATGTTCCATTGTACCGAACACATCGTTTCATCTCTACCTTTATCATTCATACTGGTAAGGAATGGAACTCCTTGCCTTCGTCTGTTTTTCCACACGAGTACAATCTTGGAGTTTTAAGTCCAGAGTAAATAGGTTCCTTTGAGGCAAGCGTGCTCCATCTTAGGCCACATCTTTACTTGTTTTACATGTAAGCTAGTTGTCAAACGCATGACGCGTAAAAATAATTTAAGGTGTACAATAAAGAATTAAAATTCATTTAAGTACTTATTCTAGCACCGGAAACGAAAAACCTGTACGTACTAATCAGGAAGTGGTTTATTCGGTTCAGTATTCCTGAAATTGGGTTTAGTTATGAGAAATATAACTTTATATTAATTTAAAATACCACTAAAAACTTACTTGGTCCATTTTCTCTGTCACCCTGGTACACCGGTTTCTGAGGCCTTGGTCTATCATACCCAGGTTTGGTCTCAGGTCTGACACCTGGTCTAAAACCTGAGTCAGGTTTAGGGTACACCTCCGTGGGCCTAAACGGTCTGTCTGGCTCTGGTCTGCTTGGGATATAGCTTGGTCGTTCTGGCCTGTAGCTTGGCGGATCTGGTCTGTAACTTGGCGGATCTGGCCTGTAGCTTGGCGGATCTGGTCTGTAACTGGGCGGATCTGGCCTGTAGCTTGGCGGATCTGGTCTATAACTTGGCGGATCTGGCCTGTGACTTGGCGAATCTGGCCTGTAGCTTGGTGGATCTGGCCTGTAACTCGGCCGTTCTGGGCTATAGCTTGGCCGGTTTGGACTGTAACTTGGCGGATCTGGCTTGTAACTTGGTGGATCTGGCCTGTAACTCGGCCGTTCTGGGCTGTGACTTGGCCATCCATAATCCGGATCAGGTCTCTCAGGTCTAGGTTTGTGCGGTTCAGGGTCAGGGTATTCAGGTCGGTAAGGTCTGAAGTTAATGTTCGTGATGTCTGGCGGTTGGTAGCCAGGTCTGTAGTCTAAGTCTGGTCTAGGGTTGAAGGGTTCAATGGGGTATGTTTTTTCAGGGCCAGAAGGTCCGCTAGGCTCAAGAGGGGGGCCGTATGTGTCAGTTTCTGAGGGAGGTTTATAAGATCCGCTTCCGCTAGGACCTGTGGAGATGTATGGAACTTCGTGGAAGTAAGGATTTGTAAATGTGATACAATTATTACTTTATTTTTATGCGTATAGGGGTCAGCTCTTGACCTCGAAACTTGCACGGGCAAGAATCAAGTCTACGATGGAGCGAGCCTACCTATAAGGCCTACTAATGATTACTGTTTTAACTGCCACCAGTCGGACGTAACACGTTATATTAGTATTTCGGTGATGCAAACTCACAAGTTTTACCCCAACCAAAAATTTCTAAAGGACTAAAGAAGCTTTCTCTTAAAAAGTTGAATAATTTCACAACAGAAATAAAGGAAAATGAGTTTTCCCACATTCACAAGAACAAACGCTCTGTCCATTTTTGTACGACGGAGACGCGCTTGGCCTTCATCTCATCTGGTTTCTAATTATGATAAGGCCGAAGGTGGAGGCGCAATTCACCCGGAATCGTCAACAAACTGAGGAACTTTCTATTTTACCTCTAAATGCCGGAACACAACAATTTTAGAATTGTTATAACGGCGACAGAATTAGGTAAGATGGTGGCAGCTAGGCGGACTTAACAAAGTCCTACTTCCAACCAAACCAAGCACAATATTATACTCCCCCTGGGGATCTAACCCGGGACCTCTGGATCTGAAATCGATGAGTTGAACCACTAGACCACAGAGGCGGTTCATGGAACTTACCAGGTGGATCAGGCAGGTATCCAGGTCCAGACGGTCCGTGGTCTTCATCAGACGGGATAGGGTGCGGCAGTTCTGGTGAATGGTCATGGTCGCTGAAAATAATGGAGATATAACAAGTAGTAGAGTGTGCAAAGTGACTTATTTCTACATTCATTTTCTCCCATTATAATTTTAGCTTTAGCTTTTTATGTACCAATCAATTGTTGTGTATTTTTTTTTGTACGAATATGATTTTAATTTAGTCAAGTCATTCATTCATTCGATTTATCAATTTGTTCATTCGTAGTGAATGCTACGTGTAAACTGAAGGCATTTGCCGAACATAAGTTTCATGATAATGTATTATATATTTTTAATAATAATATATTTTTTTAATTACTATATATCAGCTGTTACGTTATATTTTTGTGTTCAACAAATAATTTTATTCATTCGATTTATCAGTTGGTTCATGTTTTCCTCTCAAACAAAAAATATAAAAAAATACGTAAATAAATAATGAAATGAAATCTTTAAAATCATTGCTATTTGATGTAATTTTACAAATTGTATGCATTGATAAATTCGTGGTTTTAACAATATAGATGGCGTGACAAGTCCATTGCAAAGCAACAAAAGCGTTACGGAATTTAGGGGTACTTGGTATCTTTATTGTTTTGTTTGACTCGCAAAGCCTAGATGGCGTTATAAACATTTTGCTTTTACTATCGGATTGTCTACCTACACTAATATTATAAAGAGATAATGTTTGTTTGTATGTAAAAGGGTACTCCGAAAATGCTTGTCCGATTTCAAAAAATATTTTTTCAATATTTAGAATAGACTTTCACGGTGAACATAGGGTATATAGATTATCTTTATGTGATTTTTGAATAATATACCTTGTTCAAGAGAGATATTTTTATTTTGTTTTTGTACTGCAGCAATGTCAATATCGAAATTAATAAGACGTTATCACATTTAATTGACTAGCTGACATTTAATAATCTAATAATCAATTTGGATAAGACATCAATAATGAGATTCAGTAACAGACAGACTAAAATCCCACCACTTGACATATGCTACCTGAATCATCAAATACAGGACATAGACCATACAAAATTCTTAGGGTTAAATATAGATAGCAATTTAAGATGGACTATACACATTGACATTATATGCAAGAAATTAAATAAGTTCTCCTATGCTTTGTATATGTTGGGTAAGGTTGCAAATATTAAAACTGTTTTAACGGCATACAATGCATATGCAAACTCTACACTTCGTTATGGAGTGATCTTTTGGGGGAACGCAACTAACAGAGAAAAGGTTTTTGTCTCACAAAAAAAATGTGTTCGATCAATTGACAGGCTCAAACTAACTGACTCTTGCAAACCATCCTTCATACACCATAAGTTATTGACTTTTCCAAGTATTTATATACTCGAGCTGGTCATATTTGTTAGGAAAAACATTCAAAAATTTGACTTTTTACATAGTAAACGAGTGCATAAATTAAGCATGCCTTCGCACAAAACAGCCTTGTTGGATAAACGCGTTTTCTGCATGGCCCCGCGGATTTATAATCAACTGCCTCAAAATATACGGGAAATCCATAGCTTAATTGTTTTTAAAGCCAGGGTCACTAGATTTTTGATCAAAAAAGCGTACTATACTATCCAAGAATATTTGACAGATGAATGTATTTAAGTAAATAAGCATGAATAATAGTTAAGTATTTTAAATTCTCATTGACATTGTTAAGTATTTAGTTAATTATGTTTTTTTTTTAATAATTTCTGATTCAAAAATCTTTGTTTACCGTATTATTTATTACCATATTATTCGGAAACTTAAATTGTAATTTTGTTAAAATTTGCATGCCTATTGGACGGCGAGACACGGCAGCTCTTATTTGAATATGTACTTTTATGTTTTACCTGTGTTTCAAGCAAATAAAATTATCGTATTGTATTGTATTGTATTGTATTGTACTGATACTCTTACAAAGTGAATGCCAAGCATAGCTAGTAAGTAATAATCGGATGTCGGAAATTAATAGTCGGATTTTGGAAAGTATGTAAGAATCGGATGTCGGAAAGTAAGTAGATAATAATCGTAGGTATTTCAGATGAGAGAGAATTAGCTATAATCGGATTGTTTTTTTTTTATTATTGCGATTATTATACATAATTATTAACAAAACAGGTCTTCATCGCGTAACTTTTTAAACTGTCGGGAATATAAAAGTACGCGATGAAGACCCGTTTTTCTTAATCATTATTTATAATCGGATGTCGGAACGTTAGCAATAATTGTATTTCAGATAGTAAGTTATAATCGGATGTCGGAAATTACGTAACGGATGTCGGAAAAACGGATGTCAGAAATAAAGTAATAGTTTGACCAAGTCGGATGTCGTAAGGCAAGTAATAGCCGGATGTTGCATCGCATAGTTAACCCAATCGACTCACTCTGCACTGGCTTTCCTAAAACATCTAGAGTTGAAGACATCAAACGCGAAAAGCCAGTCGTCCGCCGAATGCAGGTAGTCCACACCGCGCTGCAGGTCGAACAGACGGATGTCGGAAAGGAGGCAGTTGTCGGACGGTAGCGGTGCGATGTTGCTGGAAACACAGTAGGTACATACATAAAAGTAACACTAGCAATTACTAGTAATTCATTCATTCCAGATTTATAAATCCATAATTAACTACCATTAAAGACAAGTACAAATTCCTAACTAGGTACATATAAATGAAGCACATAAATCACATAATAAAATAAGTTACTAGACTAGATACTAAAAAAATAAATAAGATTGTTGCCATTATGTCGTCTAGCTCAAGGCCAGAGCAAGTGCGTCATCTACGATGGAGCGATTCTTTTGTTGATACATACTTGTGATACAATACAACACCCATGAATGTAAAAGTTTAAATAATTAGGTACATATATTTATTTATATACCCAAGTTTACCTATATATTTTAATAAGTAGGTACATTATAGCATTACTATTAATTTAGATATGAGGATTGTTAATTAAAATATCAACATTTTATTCTCTTTTATTATGTCCTACCCATCAAGTCTTTTTGTTATCCTCTCTACCTTGAGGTTGTCTGGAAGAAAACAGTATTTTTATCCTCTAAGACTGATAAGACTCCCCACTGCACTGTTTACTTTCGTTTTAAAATTAACAATTGTCGTACATGTTTTCGGTGTACAATAAAGAATGTTCACTCATTCATTTGGTCATACATTCATTCATCCATTCGTTCATAATACCTATATAACAGATTATTTTGTGGCTAGATGGCGCTGTGTTAAATAAATGTTCTGCAATATTTATTTATTTACAATTAAACTAACTATGTACAGAGGAATCAGTCAGATTACCTAAGGACAGTTACAAACGGCATATAGATAACTCAACTGTTCCAGACCAGTACCGTGCGGAACGACGGAAGCGTGCCCAAGACACTGGCTGCATTGCCACGCTGAATAACTACGCTAATTCGCTGGCCCAAACAAGAACCCTTGGATCACGTGTCGCCTCAATACTAATTTACTTATTAACTAAATAGAAATACAAACTTGTAAGAGAAGCTCAGGCACCGAAACGGCGCCTCCGTGCAGGCGGCGGCGCAAGCCTGTTCGTCCTTCACTCGCGCGCGCCCGCGGATCGCGCTGTCCGTTAGCTTGGCTGCCTTGTCGTATTGGAGGTAGCATTCTGGGAATAACAATCATATAGGTTTACTAAACTTCCAAGCCACACAGCATTCAGTGGTAAGATAGCCAGTTCCTCAGTTTGTTGAGGATTCCGGTTGAAGTGCGCCTCCACCTTCGGCTTTATCTTAACTTATAACCAGGTGAGATGAAGGCCAAGCGCTTCCTTGTACAATAAAAAAAAAGCTCAATTGCTCTGATTAACATTTATCACATAAGTCTGTCGCTCTATCTGGTGATTCAGAATTAGCAAGCCGAAGTAGCAGTGGGCAGGCCTAGCTCGAAGAACCGATAACCGCGAAATGAGGAAGGTACTTGCATGGCGACCACGATTAAACGCGAAAAAGCTTATCTTTTTTTCTGGCAAGTAAACTATATCTATCAATTACACCATGGACAATCTTGTTCTTTACGTGCCTATGCGCCCACAGAATCAGTAATAACACAACCTGGACGCCTGGACTATAACAGATAGGTAATATAACCTACAGAAAGTTCAGTTCTTGCGGTAAGGATTGAAAATCACCCGCAGTAGTATGTACTATAGTATCTCTATATGTCTGTGAATCAAGTTGGTAAAATATTAGTACCTTAGGCGTAAGGCACAGTAGCATTGAAACAATTCATCCGAATCAAAATAAATTTTGTAGATATAATTGGATAGCTTATTTAGTATACCTGCATAGTATAGTAAGAACCCTTAACCGTAAATCAGCAGTATTACGAGAAAACTGAGCTTTAAACCTACAGCTTCCATAAAAAACAAATAAGGATGTGATGATGAGTCTTGTCTTACAGGTACCTTTTCACTCTGGACTTGAAGCCTCTAAGATTTTAGTGGAAAACAGACGGGGGCAACGAGTTTCATTCCTTACCTACCATTACTAACCATGATGTACTTCAGTTTGTTAACAAATTGAATCTAAAAAGTCTGTATTTCCGCTGTCAAAACCCATATCTACGCTATTGTATAAGGTTAAGCCTGTAATAATAGTGTAATGTAGAAATAAATAAATAAATAAATGTTCAACAATGTCAAAAGGGACCTGTGTGCTTCTTCTGACCTGATAGAAAATATACCTATGAGAGTAAGTATATCAATGAATTGGAACCATAAGGTACTCTCGCTCAACTATTACCACCATTTTGTAAAACTCTTATCACCATTCTGTGTAAATTTTACCACCACTTTGTCCAACTTTTACTAACATTTCATGCAACTATTACCACCATTTTTTTAAACTCTTACCACCATTTTGTGAAACTCTCACCACCATTCTGTGTAACGCTTACTATCATTTTATGCAACTATTACCACCATTTTTTGAAACTCTTACCACCATTTTGTGAAACTCTCACCACCATTCTGTGTAACGCTTACTATCATTTTATGCAACTATTACCACCACTTTTTGAAACTCTTACCACCATTTTGTGAAACTACACCACCATTCTGTGTAACGCTTACTATCATTTTATGCAACTATTACCACCATTTTTTTAAACTCTTACCACCATTTTGTGAAACTCTCACCACCATTCTGTGTAACGCTTACTACCATTTTATGCAACTATTACCACCATTTTTTGAAACTCTGACCACCATTTTGTGAAACTCTCACCACCATTCTGTGTAACGCTCACCAAGTTGTTCATGAAACCTAAACCACCATTTTGTGTAAATCTTACCGCCATTTTGTGCGTCATCATAGACTGCTGGTTCACAGCCTCGACCGTAGTTTCCGCGGGCGTATAGTTCATGTCTTGGTGTGTCTGTACAAAAAAAGTTTATTCACTGGCCTTAATCTCTGAGATTTCATCACCAGGTAGAATATAAAACACATTCAATTAGCCTTCATCACCTTCCTGTAACAACATATCTTTACCTGTCCGGTCCAATTTAGTTGTCGGAGAAGACGTCAGAATGCAGTTATGGATATCTTCATCACCTATCGTCGGAGAATCGAACCTGCAATCAAATTACTGCATAAATAAATCTTGCTAAAACAGTAGGTACCTAACAGATCTAATTTCATCTCACCTAGTGTCAAGTTATGATAAGGCTGAAGGTGGAAACGAGTTCACCAGGTATCATCAACAGGCTGAGGAACTGGCTATCTTACCTCTAAATGCCGGAACACAACAATTTAGAATTGTTATGGTAACATACTTTAGTAAGATGGACAGTAACTTCACGGAGGGAGGAAAGACACGTTGTAAGGAAAATGTTGAGTATGAATGTGGAAGGCTATAGAAATAGAGGAAGGCACAAGATGGATGGATTGCGTACACAGGACTTTTTTTATTGTACGACGGGGAAGCGCTTGGTCTTCATGTCATCTGGTTATAAGTTAAGTTAAGTCCGAAGGTGGAAGCGTGCTTCACCCGGAATCCACAACAAACTGAGAAACTGGCTATCTTACCTCTGAATGCCGGAACACAACAATTTTAGAATTGATATTATGGCGACAGAATTAGGTAAGATGGTGGTAGCTAGCCAGGCGGACTTCAACAAAGTCCTACCACCAACCAAACCAAGCACAATATATTGTACTCCCCATGGGGATCGAACCCGGGATCTCTGGATCTGAAATCGGTGGGTTGAACCACTAGGCCACAAAGGCGGTTAAACTGTTTGTCAAAATAAACAAATAAATCGTCGAAGGGGAAACGTGGTGAGTCTCACCTAAAGCTGAACCCCCGGCAGAAGAAGCCCTGGGCCCTGATGCACTCAGCCTCGCAGGCGCCGAGCCCGGCCACCGTGAGCGCAGCCTTCACTGCCGACCCGACCACTGCCGTGTCTGATCGGACGTGCCAGAAACATTCTGGAAATACGAACGAACATTACCTACTACTAAAAAAAAATACGATTCGTAACACAACTGCCTCTTAGGTGTAGTCCCGGGTTTGATCCTCAAGGGGATTACCATTATATATTAAGTTTGGTTGGTGGTTACCGGAAGAGAAAGCCGGAGCTTCGTAACCAGTTACGAACTAACTACTCCCCTTCTGCCCGGACCTCGGTTAAGAGTAGACGCGTTTGATCACGTAACACTTTTTTATTACAAAATAAATTAAATTCCATCATAAAATATCCGCACCAAAAAATAGGAGTGCATAAATCCAAAGAGGTATCGCACCAGCCGCCGAACGCATCGGAACCAGCATACTACGCGTGAGTCACACCAACATAGTAACAAGTTACGACCACTGCAGCACTGCCACTGCACACACACTAGCCCGCAGCCTGTTGCCCCAGAATACCCGATAGCATCTACGGCAACGCGCTTTACGGACCTCCTCGCTGACATACGAGCCTAGTATCCGGCGCACGCCAACTACGCGCCCGCACTGCTTACTGCCGCCTCTCCTAGCTGATAGCAAAAATTTGCTTACTGCTCTTCTTGTTGTTTGCGTTTTGTAATTCTTAATTCTCAAACAATTTGTCTAGCACCCACGAACTTCGATATAATTTATTTTAACTTTAACCGCCCGACTTCCCAACATGCAAAGACTATGCCGATCACCACAAAAGGCCGGGTCTGACTCAGACCTACCCAGCAAAAGAGACGTCGAGTTTGATAAGGAATTTGAGAACACATTAACTCCATCCAAACGCGCAGCTATACAAACACGAAGCATGCTCAAGCGCGGATCGGAGACAATGGATGATAAACGTTGCAGCCTAGAAGAGAAGATGACACAAATGTTTACAAATCTAAAACAGGACATTGACAACAAGTTTAAGAGAATCGAGTCAAAATTGACCGCTATCCAGAAAAATACTGGTGACATTGAAAAATCCCTAGAGTTTTTGTCGAATAATTTTGAGGAAATGGCAGGCAAAGTAGAAAACCTTGAGAAAGAGGTAAAGCTTAAACAAAGCCAAATTGATGATCTCGAGGACAAGTTCGAAAATTTTCAACGTTCTACCCGAGCCTCTACCATGGAATTACGTAACGTACCGAGCTCCGTGAATGAGACCAAAGAAGTCCTGATGGACTATATTACCCAACTTGGCTCGACATTGGGCACAAAAGTAGAGACCCGAGATATAAAAGATGTCTTCAGGGTTCCTGGCAAAGCGGACTCCAACAAGCCGATCATCGCTGAATTAACCAGCACCCTGCTGAAAAACAAACTCATTAAAGCGGTCAGGAACTATAACCTGATGAATAAAACCAACAAATTAAATGCTTCCCATCTGGGCCTCCGGGGCCATAGCTCTCCCGTTTTTGTTGCAGAGCATCTAACAAGTATGGGTAATAGACTTTACTACCTGGCAAGAGAACTCCAGAGAGCTGGTCACTTCAAATACTGTTGGACAACCAATGGGAAGGTATTTCTGAGGAAGGAGGATAATGCTCCAATAGTTCTCGTGAAGAGTGAGCAACAGACACATGAGCTTAAAAATACTATATGACTACTGGCCATTTGTTCATCGGTTATGAAGCTCAACTCTCCAATCTATAAGTATTTTAGTATTAAGTACATGTATCCTTTTTCCATTAATATTTTAAATGTCATGGTTAATAGTAGCATCTTAGATTATGTAAGATACACCGACACAATCTACTCAATCATCATAAGTTTTCTCAGAATTAACCTTTTTATAGCCAGAAACTCTAAAATCACTTCAAGCCCTCAGTATTTATCAGTATGCCCCACCCTAACTCCGCAATCAAACACCTCTGTTCCCTCCATCGAACCCAATAATGGATAGCAATCGTTATATTCACGAAATTGACGAATTCAGTGTAGCTCATTCACTTGAATGTTCCCCGGATGACTGCGATAGGTCATTTAATAATCCCGGCCTGTACCTAAAAACAATTACCCAAAATATAAGAAGCATAAACAAAAACATCGACGCATTGACTATCATGCTCTCCAAGTTTAGTTTTGTTTGTGATTTTCTAATCCTTACCGAATGTAGACTGTCTCAAAATCAAATAATTCCACAGCTACCAAATTACAATACACACTTTTCATCAAATAACCTCAATCAAAATGACGGTATCGTAATTTACTCAAAAATAGGTATTCCGTGCACTGTGGAAGAGCCAAGCTTCCAGGAAGCGAACTGTTTACTTGTTAAAATATCTACTCACACTGCTGTAGTTGCAATCTACAGGCCCCCATGTTTTCGTAATACAGATAATTTTTTTGACTCTCTTGTGACTATTCTACGATCATTAAGTAGCGTAAAAAATGTTATAGTTTTAGGTGATATTAATATCGACATCAAAAATAGTACCACTGATATAAGAAGTATAGATTATCTTAACCTAACTGCTGAACTTGGATTCTTACCTGCCCACAATTTCCCAACAAGATACGGAAATTGTCTTGATCACGCCCTTATTAAAACTAAATCACCAGCATTAGCTTTTATCCTTCAAACTGCCTTAACCGACCACCTTCCAGTCCTGGTCTGTCTCAAAATAAAATTCGACACCCATCAACTGCCCCCAAAATTAGTTAAAAAAATTGACTTTAATAGAGTTAGAACTATTCTGAAAACATCTAGCCTGAATGACATCTTAAAACTAAATGATGCTAACGTAGCAGCGGAATGCCTGGTTGTTTGTTTGAAAAGTGCAATTTATAAATGCACCATCCTGCGATCAATTCCATGCAGACAACGCACATCAAAACCGTGGATTACTACGGGTCTTCTTAGGTGTATACGCCATCGGGACAATATGCACCAAAAGGTTAGAAAACATCCTGAAAATCTAGTTCTCGTGATATCCTATAAAAGGTACAGAAATTTCTGTAACAACTTACTGAGGAAACTCAAGCAGACGCACGAAAGATCTGAGCTCGAAAAAGCCAATAATAATCCTAAACAGACATGGAAGGTTATTAAAACTATAACAAACATCTGTCAAAATAAATCCCCCCCCTCCGAGCTCTTGCAATCTGGATTTGATCCTCAAGACAAAATTAATGAAATTAATACCTATTTTGTCAATGTAGGGAAATTCCTAGCTAATGAAATAGAAAAAAATGCCAACTCTACTAAAACTAATTGTATGATCAAGACGCAAACCCACCTTCGCTCATTTGTTTTGCTTAACGTAGATGAAAAGGAGGTAATAAGAACCATTCTTACTCTCAAATCTGACTGTGCGACAGGCTGGGACGAGATTCCGACAGCTCTACTTAAATCTTGTAATGAACTGATTGCCAAGCCTCTCGCCCACATCATTAATCTAAGTTTCTCATCTGGTGTGTTTCCTGATGTATTTAAACGGTCAGTAATACATCCAATCTACAAAAGTGGTCCAAAACACATATCCGCAAACTATCGCCCTATTTCTATTCTATCTGCTTTGTCTAAAATTATTGAAAAACTCATTAACAAACAACTTATCCACTATTTAGAAAACGAAAATATACTTTCAGCCTCACAGTTTGGGTTCAGAGCAGGTAAATCTACGGAACAAGCCGTTTCAGCTCTCACCGAATACGTAGTTGGTACAATGGATAACCACAAGAAGACCATTGGAATATTTCTAGACTTAGCAAGAGCATTTGACACTGTGTCAATACCACTTCTCATCTCTAAGCTCGAGCGAATAGGTATCAGAAATATTCCACTGAAACTTTTTCAGAGCTATCTTTCTAATAGAATACAGACCGTGGCAATTAATAATTTTTTGAGCACTGATGAGACCATAACATACGGAGTCCCCCAAGGTAGCATTCTGGGCCCAAGCCTGTTTTTAATCTTTATAAATGATCTCTGCCAATTTACACCCAAGCATGGCAAAGTCTTTACTTTTGCAGATGATACTGCACTAGTAATTGAAGGTGAGACTTGGGAACAGGTTCGCATTAATGCAGAAAAATGTTTACACCAGGTCATTATTTGGTTACAAAATAATCGCCTCTCTCTTAACTATGGGAAAACTAAGTATATTTGTTTTAGTATATTAAATAACAGAATACCCTGTATCTACAACTCTTCCTTTAAAATACAAGCACACTCTTGTAATTATTTCCAGTCATCAACCTGTAACTGCCCGGCACTAGCCCGTGAAACCCAACTTAAGTACTTAGGAGTAATAATTGACTGTCAAATGAGATGGACGCCCCAAATCGATTCAATTTCTGCCCGCCTACGCAAACTCATCTGGATTTTTAAAAATCTTCGTAATGTAGCGTCATTTAACCTACTCAAAGCGGTTTATTACTGTCTCTGTCAATCAGTCCTAACATACTGCATTACCGTTTGGGGAGGGGCATGCAAAACCAACATGATCAAAGTCGAAAGAGCACAACGATCTGTCCTCAAAGTTATGTTCTCCAAACCTTTCCGTTATTCTACAGAGTTACTGTTTAATGAAAGTAAGCTACTCTCAACACGAAAATTATTTATTTTAAATTTAGTTCTTGCCCATCATAAGAAAATAATTTTTGCACCTGACCATTACGCCACTCAAAGACGATCTAAAAAAGTATGCTGTGGCACAAAATGTAACACATCATTTGCAAGACGACATTCATATTTTCTTGGGGCATACATTTACAACAAACTCAATTCCCTACTAACCATCTACCCAATGACTAGTACTAAATGTAAATTCACTCTTAAAACTTGGCTATTAGAACTTAATTATGATGATACTGAGCAATTACTTATCGTATTGTCGTGATTACAATAATCAACAAGAATTAGCACCATAAATAGTAATCAATTTAGTTTTTCTCTCTTTTTATGGTCCACTTACATACTTGATAGATATATTCTGATGATTTGTCATATTTTTAAATAAAATAATAGGAAATATATTTATATTAATTAGATAAGAAATACTTAACTACCAACAGATAAATAACGTAATATTTATTAGCATGTGTTAAATCACGCTTAGTTCGGCGGAAGGTATAGGTATACCATGGCACAGGTTTATCCTAGTTTGGGTACCTATGTTTTCTCTGTGAAATGTGTACTTAGTCATAAGCCTATGAGAATTTTTTTTTTTGTTTGTTCTAAGACGTTTGTAAATACGAAATAAATTATCTTATCTTATCTTAAACATAATTCGTCCTCGTACTACTCGTATACCAGTTGCTAGAAAACACGTATTTTTACTTACAGGAAACTATGTTTCGTAGAAAGAACTTGCAGTGAGTTACAGAAGGATACCTTTTTATTCTTCTGACGTAACTACACAGTTCGATTATCACAAACCTCTTTAGAGATTGATTTGATATGGAAACTTTAAAGAGCACATAAGAAAATCATATACCGGAACTGTTTTCGCGTTGTAGGTATTTAGCAAGCGTATTGCTATCTCGGAATTCCCTGCAGCCGATTTTTTGCACACTGTCACCATAACTTGAGGACCGCTAATTGGCTTCTTTGATAACCTAGACTACATTGATTAATTAATTACGTAATTTAATTAATTAATTAGTAATTTATTATTATAGCTCTTCCTAATAATTAAATAAACAATAATTCTTACTTGTAAAATTGTTCCGGCTTTTAGCGGTGAGATAGCCAGTTCTCAACTACCAATCAATAGTTATGTTAATATGTACCTTTATTAGTTTTCAAGGTACCAAAATATAATATAGCTATGGACCTTAAATTGGTTTGTTCCCAATTCTACAGATTCCTGTCTCTACCAATTCCCAGTTCTACACTCTTCATTTTATTAAGAAACAACATATTTATGCAATCTTATATTGTCCGAACTATTTTTATTATTATAATAACTACTTGTAAGGAATGGAACGCGTTGCCGTCGTACGTTTTTCCGCACCAGTAGACATGAAAGCTTCAAGTGTTTTTTTTATTTAGAATGGGTGGGATCTAGAACCAGAAACTTGCAGGCAAGTATGAGATCTACGATGGAGCGAGCATACCCAGAAGATGCCTTGAAGACATTAGGGTCGTAACACAGCGGAAATACAGACGCTGGGAGCTTATTCCAAGTTCTAGCAGTGTGCATAGCAAAAGATTCTTGAAAGCGCTTAGTTCATAGACATGGAATATCAACCAGGTGGGGATGATAATAGGCTGCGCGTCTGAAATTTCTTGAAGAACGGCGAAGACGGTATAAGGTCGTGAAGCTCCTGAGCACACTCACCGAAGTACAATCTGTAAAACACCGACAAACACGCAACCTTGCGACGATGGCTCAGGCTGTCGAGTCTTGCTTTGGCAAGGTAGGTACTCTTCACCTATGAGACTTTTGGCTCTGCGCTCCACCGAGTCAAGTGCGGCAAGTTTGTGTTGATTTTGACTGAACCAACCCAAAGGTGGCTGCAATGTAAATATAACAAGGCTCATAGCTCAGTTGGTAGTAACTCTGCCTTCTACGCTGGAGGTTGTGGATGGATTCCCACCCAGGACAAACATTTGTGTGATGAATATAGATATTTGTTCTGTGTTTTGGTGTTGTATTGTATGATAAGTATATATTTACAACAAAAAAAAGTATTTTTGCATTCTATCCGTTATCTAGTTCCCATATTACAAGCTATGCTTAGTTTGGGGCTAGATGGCGTTGTGTGAAATTAATGTCCTGTAATATTTATTTTTATTATTATTTATTACATACCTATAGATGAGTGCGTTCTTTTTTAATGCAATTAACAAAATTCATAAGTGACCGGCCTTAGCCGCGTCACTGTCGCGTATTTTTTTCATATATTTTACCAGATTTGAATGCGTAAATAACTTCTCCCTGTTAAGAGTAGTAGAGCTCCTTGTGAAAGGGCTCGTCCGGGGAAGTACTACCAGCATACCTATTCCAGCCGCCAAGCAGCATTGCTGTGTTCCGGTTTGAAGGGTATGGTCACCGGCGAAATTACGGGAACGCGAGGTTTAACACCTTTATGCCTCAAGTTGGCGGGCGCAATACAGTGCTGTTTAGACTGTTTTGTGGATATGACTTTTTTTATAGGCAAGAGATGCACTTTACATCAGGTGGGCTACTTGCTTGTTTCGTCTCCTAGTTGTATTCTTTAATTTAAGAGTTTGACTCTTGTCAGCACAACTGATGAATCTTTCCCCATGTTGATCTTTCCAGGGCAGCCTCCTTGACCTAACGGGCTATAGTAGGTACCTCAGAATAGCAACTCAACGGAACTTTATTCTAGTTTCGAACTAATATATAGTAATAATAAAGGTGGCATTGCTGTGCGCTCAATCACGGCGCTTATGACCACCAGATGACAGAAATATGCGCGTAATTCTACGTTTTGTTTTTTTTACGGTAAAACAAATATGAATTTTGAAAATCGAAAACACAGACTTTACTGTACAAAGTTTCAAGCCCTAATTGGGCGTATTTATTGAATGGCGAACGTTTTTGATACAAATTAGAGTCAACTTTGTTTTTTTTTTCGTCGAAAAAAATTTATGTAATCGTGTTTTCGAAACACAAGCGTTCTAGCATCTATCCTGAACTCATTCATTCATTTTATTCTCGGTCTCCATCTTTCTCTTCGTGGAAGGTATCCACTTTTGCTTCTATGATGTTCTTGGTGAAATTGTCGTGTCGTATAAGATGTCCGATTTTTCCTCTTCTGTTCTCAACAACGTGTAATAGTTGTATCAGAAAAAAAACATATTTAAAATCCTAAAGTCTGTATGTTACGTTTTAACTAAAAAATTAAATTGTTGAAAGGAACTTGATGAATATTGGCAAGGGGATATCGATTGTATCCTGTAGGAGTAATAGAGTAGGAGGTCATACTCTACTTTTTGTACGATTATGGTACCTGAGCAAAAGCTTAATCAAAATATAGGGAGCCTCTTTAGTCAAATAACAAAGATACTCTATTCATGTAGGTACGCATAAATATCATAGTTACTGATCCCAAAATTTCATCCATATATCACAAGCCCCTGTGGCCTAATGGATAAGGCATCGGCCTCCTAAGCCGGGGATTGTGGGTTCGAGTCCCACCAGGGGTAGTTAACGTATAACCAAATATTTTGTTTTTTCTAATCAATTTTTTTATCGTTTAAAAATTTTACAAATGTATTTTTTTATTATAAGCTCATAAAAATCATAAAAATATTTGGATTTTAGAATTTTTCTCGGTAACCCACTAATAGTTATGTGGTCACGTATACTGAGGGTTCCAACCCACATTTCAACACAAAAAATGTGGGTATTTGCTTTTTGTTAACAGAACGGGTAAGTAAGACTCGCACTTGACCAGTTTTTAGTTTTTGTTCTCCTTAACACTAAGCACTATTATTACGTACGGTCTACACCGATTTTGACAATCGTAGAATTTTTAGATTGAGATTAAAATTTCACTTTTCGTAATTATCAGAATTACGAAAAGTACTTGTTTATTTTTGTTACTCGAATAAATAAACTGAAACTAACCTTTAGTACCGTTTTAGATACCGGTACCCGGGTAAAAAATATAATTAAAAAAAAAATGGTATTTTTTACTATTGATTACATACAGGGATGGTGTGGTATGGCTTTCTATTACCAAGTAAAATATTTTTGAATCGGTTTAGTTGGTTTTAGCTTCCGAGATATTTTCTTACTCGCTGTATTAAGAATATTGAACCTTACCGCTCTCGACCCAAGGTCGACTGGGCACAGCACAGGTCTTGTCTCCAGACATGGCGTACACATCGGAGGCGCTATCCGCTGACATCTCCAATCCTCTGTACGGACGCTCGCTGAGGAAACAGTTGTCGGTACCTCGGGAGGTCGAATAACTGTGAAATATATGTAAAAACGTTGGAACAGAATAGAATCGAATAACTTTTACTTTACACACTTATAATAATAGCACACTGAAAACAGTTTAGGCACAAATAAAAATGTTTTTGCTGCGTTTGGGTGTTGTATCAAAAATAAAGTACTTACAAAAAAACAGTTATCTAGTTCCCATATTACAAGCTATGCCTAAACTGGGTCTTGATGGCGCTGTGTGAAATTAAGGTCCTATCCTACTTTTATCCCACTACCACAGATAATAAAATCCACTACTATTTACGTATAATGTTAGGTATACCTAAATGTTGAATGGATCATCAAATAATTAACCAGCCCGAGGTTCTTGCCTTTCTCCTTGTGTGCTGGTCGCGATTCCGAACAGGCGGTAGATTTGACGTTACAAAATTATCCTAAAAAATCCCAATGAATAAAAACCTTTTGACTTTGACTTTAATTTTTTTTACGAAACCAGCATTTTTAAACATTCGGAAAGCTTTATCGTATCGAATTCCGAAGCTTCCGATGGGGATTCCGAGAACTTATTCTTATTCTTAACTCCGAAATTCGTGTGAGAATAGCGATGAAATCTACCGGATTCTATGTCGGATCCGACAAAAAGTGACGTTTCCGATCCGAAAACTTTCCGAATGTTTGAAAATACCTATGCAGGTGAGATGAATGTCAAAGAGCTTACCAGCAGAACTTAGCAGCAAGGCTATATTTCCTGAGGAAGCCTCGTGTTGAGGCGAAACACGTGTCGATTTGATATTTTTGAAACGAATTTAGCGGATCTTTTACCATCTCTACATATCTCTACTATATATCTATGTCATATGTCTAGGATGAGGTCTAGGAGGTCTAGGATGAGGTCTAGGATGAAATCTAGGATGAGGTCTAGGGTGAGGTCTAGGGTGAGGTCTAGGATGAAATCTAGGATGAGGTCTAGGGTGAGGTCTAAGATGAGGTCTAAGATGATATCTAGGATGAGGTCTAGGGTGAGGTCTAGGGTGAGGTCTAGGATGAGGTCTACGGTGAGGTCTAGGGTGAGGTCTAGGGTGAGGTCTAGGGTGAGGTCTAGGAAGAGGTCTAGGGTGAGGTCTAGGAAGAGGTCTAGGGTGAGGTCTAGGGTGAGGTCTAGGATGAGGTCTAGGATGAGGTCTAGGGTGAGGACTAGGGTGAGGTCTAGGGTGAGGTCTAGGATGATATCTAGGATGAAATCTAGGATGAGGTCTAGGGTGAGGTCTAGGGTGAGGTCTAGGGTGAGGTCTAGGATGAGGTCTAGGATGATATCTAGGATGAGGTCTAGGGTGAGGTCTAGGATGAGGTCTAGGACCCAACTCACCGGTAGCTATAGGAGACACATTTGAACTCGGTTTCCCCGAAGCAAGCCGTCTCACACTCCACCACGTTCCGAGCTACCACCGACCTTCGGATCGCGCCTGATGATAGAGACATGCCCGGCTGACGGCGGGAGTAGCATTCTGTTAAACATGGCAACGATTTACTTTACTTACTTTTTTTGCCACCTCTGTGGTCTTGTGGTTCAACCCACCGATTTCAGATCCAGAGCTCCCGGGTTCGGTACCCATGGGGAGTACCATGTATTGTGCTTGGTTTGGTTGGTGGTAGGAACTTGTTTGAGTCCGCCTGGCTAGCTACCACCATCTTACCTAATTCAAAATTCATAACAATTCTAAAATTGTTGTGTTCCGGCAATTAAGAGGTGAGACAGCCAGTTCCTCAGACTATTGGGGATTCCGTGTGAAGTGCGCCTCCACCTTCGGCCTTATCTTAACTTGTAACCAGATGAAGGCCAAGCGCTTCCCCGTCGTACAAAAAAAAATTAGCATGAATATTTTTTAATTGAATGTTTAGATTTTAATTTTTGGTTCCCTCTGTCTGAATGTTTACGAGCAAAGTTCTATCAGTTGTCGAACCAATAGATAGATATATTTATATAAAAACGTATTCACACAGCTTATGACAAGACAAACAACTGAGCTATGACAAGCCTCATAGCTCAGTTGGTAGTAACTCTGCCTTCGGCGCTGTAGGCTGTGGGTTCGATTCTCACCCAGGACAAATATTTGTGTGATGTAATCCAAATATAAAAATTCATAAATAGTGTGATTAAAAGTTTAAAAGGTACAAATTACCGTTTCCACCGTGACTTCTACTTGGGACATCTTCTTCCCCTCCATCTCTCCTCTCTACTCCCGACTCCAGGATATTCCCCGGTCCATTCCACCGACCTCGCTTCCAGCTTCCATACCCGTAGCTACCCTTACCGCTGTCGGTACTGATTTGGTGGAAGTCGTTTTTTGAAAAGCCTAGGTCGAGGTTTTTTCCTGCAAATTAAGTATATTAGGCTGTTGACCTCTAGACTCGTCTAGCTCTAGGCCATGAGGATGAGGTCTACGATGGAGTCAGCTTTTCCAGAAGGCACTGCATGGCTTCTTGCGCACCGCTATCGCCGGACTTTTTTTTTTGTATTTCAAGTGATGATCACTGGGTCACAGTCACACCATTTATGAATGTTGTAATGTTTTTTTTTTTTTTTTAATAAAATTAAAGCGGGGAAGCGCTTGAGGCTCAGAGATACTGTAGTCAGTTTAATAAGTAAGATGTAATGATTCACGCGATCAAACGCCTTGCTGAAATCGGTTTATAATCTACCGATGACCGGGTGTCTAAAGCTTGTGAAATATTGTCCACAAATGATACAAGATTCGTAGCTGTAGATTTACATTTAATAAAGCCATGTTGCAGAGGTCTGCCTAATTTTTCATGGCACTGAAAAATAAGGATGGAGAAGTTGTTCAAAAACCTTCACGAAAACTGGTATTATGGAGATAGGCCAATAATTTTAATCGATTGACTGTCCCCGTGACAACCAAGGCTACTTTCCACATTGAAGAAAATATGCCAGTGCCCAGATATCTATTGAATATCATGGTAGGGCACACGCAGACACGCACTTAGCCACAAAAATAGACGGAAGACCATCAGAACCTGCACTTTTATAGTGATCCAGTCACTTTAAAATCTTAAAAACCTGGAAATCTTTGAATTTAATACAAGCTGATTTTTTTTTTGTGTTTTTGTTATCGTTTGTTGTCGTACCCTATGAGGCTGATATAAGCTGTGAATATATGATTAAAAAAAATGGTAATCATCACATCAGACCACACACGTCCACTGCTGAACAAAGGTTTCTCAATCGACGCTACATATAGTGCTCATGAGCCTCCATAAACCTCCCTCAATCGATGCCACTAATAGCGATCTTTAGGCCCCTTCTCAGGATCCTTACTATATATCGTCGGACCATCGAGTAGGGTCCACACTCCGTTTCGCGTTAAATCACAGTCGCCACGCAAAAACCTTAACCGTAATAGTAACTTATATATCTTTATCATCATATTCATTATCAACAGTGTATTAGTGTGCTAGAAAGAGCATCTCTAAAGCCGGAGTGTTATGTCATTATCAATTATTAATAGGTATTAAAGGCGTGTCACGAAAAAATACATACCCAAAGAATGGTAGTCAAAAGCGTGACTTTTCCTAAAGTCAGCTGGTCTAGTACTCAGTCCCCAGTGGTTGATAGACTTGTGGTAGTCATTTCTGTCTTTGTAATACTGCCCTCCGTAGTCACCGCCATATTGACCGTAGCTACCGTCGTCATCTGATCTCGCTTGGCCTACACAAAGTCAATTGTTTATCCGACTCCTTAGGATCGGTGTCCTCTGGAGTACCGCAACTAATAATTCAGTTCACATTTAAATCTCTTACACACCCACACACCATTGCACCCTTACACACTCACACACATTGTAGCCAATGGTATTCTTTAATATTTATATTAAAAGTTATTTTTGTACATTTTTTTGTAATTTATTAATATTTTCTATAAACTGTAATTAATCGGCTTTTTTAGAAATTTTATTTTTTTAACCCGCTTCTTTCTTTTGCGGCTATGCTCGAGTAACATCGAAGCTCGAGCTTTTTATTTGGGGTAGTCTGAAAACCAGCCCTGCGTAGACCTTAACTCACGCAGAATAGTGCTGATGGCTACCCCCTTTGCTTAATGTTTAATTCTTGTTGTATTCATTTAGCAATAAATTATTTTGTATTTGTATTTTGTGCTTGGTTTGATTGGTGGGTCCACCTGGCAAGCTACCACCATTACCCAAGTCTATCGCTATAACGACAATCAAAAATTGCTATTTCCCGGCATTTAGAGGCAGCCAGTACATCAGACTATTGAGGATTCCGTGTGAAGTCCACGTTTAGCCTTATCATAACTTGACATCAGGGATGAGATGAGATGAAAGTCAAAAGCTTCTCCGTCATACAATATACAACGGTGCAGCTGCGTGTTTTTCTTTATTGTGGGTTTTGTTTTCCTTTCTGCCGCGACCATATAGACGTGAAGATGTCACTGAATCTGTATCATCGTCTTTGTTACTTACACCGGGGAAGATGACACTGAAAGGTGACTGGCTAGGTGATTCAAATCCCGGGTGGGACACGTCTTTGTGCTGACAGTTCCCAGTCCAAAGCCGAAGGTTACCCAGAATCCGCAATAGGCTGAGGAACTGACTATCCTCTAAATGTCGGAATATAACAATTTAGAATTGTCGTAATGACGTCATCTAAGGAAAGATAGTGGTAGCTAACCAGGCAGGCTTAAACAAAGTCCTACCACAAACCAACGTATAACTGTTTTCCACCGCTTCCTTGGAGTCTGATACTGGTGGGGAAACTATACCATAGGGGCGGTTAAAATGTTAGTTTGGGGCTAGATGGAGTTGTGTAGAATTAATGTCCTGTAATGTCCTGTAATAATTTATAAAATACTTCGGTGATCGAATCCTTATCAACACACGATAACTTCACACATCATCTACTTACCAATTTGATAAGGAACAATATGGTCTTCGTATCGGTTTCCATGGCTCCTTCTGTCATCGAACGAGATCCTATCTCTATACATCCAGTCATTCCTATCTCTCCAACCACTTTGATCCCTGCTAGGTCCAAAATCCACCCGATTCGGCCTTTGGTCCACCCTATTTGGCAGAAAATCCACTCTTGTAGGCCTTTGATCCCTGTTAGGTCTTTCATCGACTCTGTCCAAGTTTTGGTCTATCCTGTCAGGTTTCGAGGATAAAAAACCAGAATGTAGCAACCCCGGACCTCGTAGCGATTCAGGGCAGTTGGGTTCCAAGCTATTTCGGTCCACTTCGTAGAAATCGTAGTTTTTATCGTCGACAAAGTCTCGGAGGCGGTCGAAGGCTTCGATTGGTTTCGTCATGAGCTCGCAGAGGCCTTTTCCGCGGAAGGATTGGTCAAGTCTGGAATAAACACGCCTCTTAGTCAATTTTGACAAGCCTCACAGCTCAGTTGGTAGTAACTCTGCCTTCGACGCTGTAGGCTGTGGGTTCGATTCCCACCCAGGACAAACATTTGTGTGATGAATATAGATGTTTGTTCTGTGTTTGGGTGTTGTATCATATAGTACGTATGTATTTACAAAAAGTATTTAATTATTTTATCCGTAATTTAGTTCCCATATTACAAGCTATGCTTAGTTTGGGGCTAGATGGCGCTGTGTAAAATTAATGTCCTGTAATATTTATTTATTTATTATTATTTAATTCAATATGTATCTGAAATATAAAATGACAAAAAGAAATCGCAACAGACCGAGGCACTGGCAATCTTTACCTTTAAATAAATATATTACAGGGTGTACATTACACACAGCGCCATCTAGCTCCAAACTAAGCATAGCTTGTAATATGGGAACAGATTAAACACATTTTTTTTTCAAATACCTACATACGTACTACATGAACAATTAATTAGTGCCGAAACAATTAGAGTTTGATTTGAATTAGATGGTGGTAGCTAGCCGGGCGGACTTAAAGACTAGACCACAGGTTTTAACATACGAATGAATCATTGCATCGACATCGACAAGCATATTCCTAGTAAATTTGAATGTACACACAAAAATCTCACGCCAGTTCACAGTATTGTCTCGTTTCCTGATCACCGGCCTTAATTCGTATAATTATTGTGTATAATGTGTTGAGATAATATTTATTGTTGCTTTGTCGGGTGCTACAATAATATCGACAAGGGTGAGTGACTCTTGCGTGATAAGACTGTTAAGAATTCCTCTGCTTCGTCGACGGTAGATTATTTTTTATAAATACCAATTCGCGCCGCCTCCATGAGGTGTCCATTTTTTTTCCGCTTGTAAAAATGCATTACGCATACCTCCTATCGGTGGTGGGAGGGTTATGTGGGGCTCCCCGGTTGCGCGGTATACTCACTAAACAACCCAGCGGCACTCCCGCATCGTCTGGTCTGAGGCAAGAACTGGGAAACCAGCAGAGCCTTTACATCCAATCCCCCCCCCGACGACCGCCCGCCTTACAACGGGGCCTGCACTCCCCCCCTAGGGAGGGGACGAACCCTTGAGGTGCCCAAGATTAACAGTAACTTACATAAGTTACTAGATTCAATATCACCTTAGGATAGCTTGGGTTAATAAGATTAACACAAACAATTTAAAACAAAACCTAATTGAATTATATTCTGAAATGGCAAGAATCGCCGTGACGGTCGACCCTTACAACTTAGCACATGGATGTCGTAAAATCCGACTAAGGAATGTCACCAGAAGAAGGGCAGCCACTTCCTAAGTAAAAGGTGCATCAGAGCAATATGTAATATAAGAATACCAGAAAGTTGCAAGCCACACTTCCAAAATTTTAAAATACTTACATTTCCATACATGTACATATTTGAAGTTGCAATGTACGTAAGAGCTAACATAAATAATTTTACGTTTCCAAAATCACAAAGGAACATGCGTAAAATTCGTGCCCCTAGTAGAAACACGGGATTATTTTCAAAGAGCGTTTACGGAATGGCTCCTAAGCTGTATAATAAATTACCGGTAGATATAGTGTGCTCCGAAGATCTATTCTGTTTTAAAATTAAATTATTAATTTTTTAATCGACAAGGCATATTACTCCATCAATATAATACCTTGATGATAGAGAAAGCTAGATACCCTATTAATCTTTATAACTGGTTGCATCTCTTTGCTCTACTGCTCCCTGACTTAAATGTATTATTATGTCAATTGTGTGGTATATAATTTATTCTTAATTTAATTTAGATTTAATAAATTGTAATTTTTTCATTTTAATTATGTTATATTATTAGGTATTATTATGATTGTACGCCCAGAATGGGTAGAACACAGTGGACATTTTAATTATTATATTTTAAGAACTGTTAACTTTACCTGTGTATCGCAATAAACGGTTTCTGATTCTGATTCTGATTCCTTCTGTGTATTATCTAACACATTTACTGCGATCACCTACCCGCCTGCCAAGCGTGGTGATTGCCATTATCACTTGTGGCTTTGGCTCTGTGTCAGTGAACATGGGTTGATGTTGATGAAAAATAGCTATGATAATAATGCTGTCATGTGCGGGTTGAAAATTATGGGTCATCTCTTGACCTCTAGGCTCGTCTGGCTCTAGGCCAGAGTATGGATGAGGTCACTGCAGCGAGCTATCCCAGAAAACACTGGCACAGTCACATCGACAGAGCACGGCAAACCGTTTGGCACCGGACATTGGCAGGATCGCTAGCCTCCACGTTTACAGGTTGTACTTTACAGTGTTGTGATCATTCAGCCGTAACCACCAGCAAAAACAGCAATTCCGTTGACCGGGGTATCACACCTACCACAAAAATTTGTTCAAATCCCGCGACGGGACTCGAACCAGTATCTTTTGTGAACTTTTGTGTCATAATAACATTTTAATTGTTATACATTCATAGGTACAAAGAAACATACATGCATAATACAGATATTAAAACATTTTTTTTGGACATGGCACCATAGGTAGTCGAGGAATTTATCCCAACATGGATTTAATAGTAGAAAAATATGCAAAACTACCTTACCGACAATTATTTTAGGATACATCGATGAACATAATGTACATCTAACTACATATTTCGTATTATATTAATTAAAAAAAAAATGTAAGTACCTAGCCATGTTACTAGATATATTTTATTGTTTATAATTATTATTTTTCTTTTGACGTGTAAATTTTGACATCTTTACCAATAAATGATCGTATCTCATCTCTCATCTCAATATAAACACAACCCTCCTGAAACAGTCGGGTAAAAACGGTCCTGAGCAATATAAACAAAACAGTGAGGTAATAAGGGTCTAACCTCGCCACTATCACGCCTAGCCATCAGCATTGTCCAATCACCTTGTCACCCGCCAGGGATGGAGGAAGTGCATTGTAGTGTAATAAACATGGTGGAAGAATTCAAATAATGATATTATCTGACTCGGTATTTCACACGAAGTGTTTACAGAAATATGTGTGTTGTAAAATTTTACGGATATTATCTAATACCACACTATTTTCATCAAACTAGCCAACCTTTTTAAGACCACTGGTTAGCCATATTTAGCTCGCAGAACCGATAACCGCTGGGGTTTTTTTTTATTGTACGACGGGTAAGCACTTGGCCTTCACCTGGTAACAAGTTGAGATAAGGCCGAAGGTGGAGGCGCACTTCACCCGGAATCCTCAACTGAGGAACTAGCTATCTTACCTCTGCATTCCGGAACACAACAATTTTAGAATTGTTATTATGGCGACAGAATTGGGTAAGATGGTGGTAGCTAGCCAGGCGGACTTCAACAAAGTCCTACCACCAACCAAACCAAGCACATTATATTGTACTCCCCATGGGGATCGAACTCGGGACCTCTGGATCTGAAATCGGTGGCTTGAACCACTAGACCACAGAGGCGGTTAAAAAAAATAACTTTTAATGCTCTCGGACAATCGACGGGCCTTTCGGACGCGACATTGTCGCGGGAAGTCTCTATATGGAAGTAGTTCAGGTTACTACTTGTGGCACCGTTTGTGTCGTATAAATAATCACCAGCGGGGCATGAGTGCTAAGATATTCAATGATATGCAAACTTTGACATTATTATCTTCTTTGGTGAGGTCCGCTCGATGCGATGTAAAAAAAACCAGCGTGGATTTAGAAAATACATGAGCGTTAATTTGTAAGCAGATGCATTTTTGCAAAGTGTCATAAATATATGCATACTAGCCATTATAACATCGGCTACTTATTGAACCAGCTTGTCGCACTGTGTCACATGTTCTGCCCTAAGTTAGTCGTTACTATAAGTAACGACTTATATATTTCGTTCGTTTTATGATTTGTTATTGAATTATTATAATTTTTCTTTTACTGTTTTTAAAATCTGTAATTTATTAGTGTCATTGGTTTGTACGTGCTAATAAATAATATTACATTGATTGTATGATAAGTATGTATTTACAAAAACAGTATATAAGTATTATATCCGTAAACTAGTTCCCATAAATTACAAGCTTTGCTTAGTTTGGGTCTAGATGTGTGAAATTAATGTCCTGAAATGTTTATTATTATTATTACTAAATAATAAATTCTACTAGAAGTAATTAATTTAATCCAGATTACAGAACATCTAAAGTCTATGGTCTGAAGACATCCGCGGCCTAACAAAGGCATTTGAATTATGCCTAAATGTTATAGATATAATTAATTACTAAAAAAACATGGATAATAAATATACTGTCTGAAATGTTTATAAGCTACCACGGCCACTGGATGAACCAGTGATCAGGATTTTTGCTACACCCTTCTGTGGTCGAATCCCTATTACGTCCCTGTATTCCGAACCAAATAACAATTTGCATAAAAGATGGTGATGAGAATGTCATTACGGCTGACCCGAATATGTTTGACATAACTGGGGTACACGCAAGGCCATGTATTCATGGTGTTATATGGCGTCTATTATGTTACGAGTTACTAAGGGGCTATAGGGCTTGTTGCAAATTGACCATGTCCTGTAGGTAGTAGGCTAGGTTCTACAATGAAATACATGGAAAGAGACAGCGCTATGTAGGTTCGAATGATTGAGACGGATAAAAAATATTGATTGTTCAAAGTTACAAATAATTAAGAAACGAGTCCCTACATGTCAGCTTGCGGGTTTCGTAAAAGCCGACAAAGGCATCTAGCCAGAAGACGAGTAGCCGCTTCCTTGTCCTTTCCTGTGAAAAACACCGTACTGACAGGTAGATTGGTGATTACCAATGGCAAAACCCTCCAGATTTGGAGGGGGATTTGTCCAACAGTGGACATCATCAGCCATTTGAGCTAACCCACAATAAAAATAACATGACTGACGACCCCAAGATCTTCAGAAATAAATTTTATAGCTGTTCTAAGCCGCTCCATCGTCAGCTGCCTTTTGCTCCCCAACAATTATCGAGTTTGTGAGCTATAGAAGTACTCACCGATAGTTGAAGCTCTCGCAGTGGAACCGTTTCTCCAGCGCACACTCCCGTCTGCAGTCTTCCAGCTGCTCGCAAGGCACCACCTTCCTGACGAAGCTGCGGAGAGCCCGTCTGCCGGCGAGGACTCTTCTGAAGCATGCTGCCGCAGAAAATTTACAGTCAGATCTTACGCGTAACAATACTGGCTTTCCTTAGCAGTAGGTGTGCTGTGAACCCATGGTTCTACACCAAACGCGTTCTTCGTATTATCGGACCAAATTAGTAGCTGTAAACCAGTAGCGTACCAGTTAGGTCGAGCATCAGGCCTACGCGTGGTGATTATGGCAAAATCTTCAGTTCTGGTGGACCTGTCTAGCGGTGGACATAAATTGGCTACTGATGTGATCTGAGTGTGAGAGTTAAAATATAACAGTTCGGTTTCATTAAAAAAGTGAAGTTGAACTCGTTGCCCTGGTCTGTTTTTCTGCCCGTATATAATAGGATTATTTTAGACGAGCGTGCTCCATCTTCGGATATCCACGGTTACTTCACGTCAGCTGTTCCGTTATTATATTTTAAAACAAAAACAAAATGAAGGTAACTAACTAGCTATACAGGGGGATTTTTTGAGGCGGGACAGTAAGGGCAGGTACCTTAAACGTTATAGTTGCAGCAAAACGTTTCTAAGAGACAATAGGATCCATAGATTTTTAAGATAGAATATTCTCTGACTGCATTCTCAGATTTTAGAAAAAAATGTACCTATAGTCAGCAAGAAAATTTCATTTTACACAAAAACTTTTTTTGATGCCAATCGCTGTTTTTCTTATATAAGGATCAAAAGTATCTACCGGACCGACTGAGGCTTGAGTACTAGGAATGACAGAAATCGTGAAAAACTTTTCCCATACATTTCGGTAAGAGTCAAACTTCTAAATTAGCCAAACATTTTGGTATGGGTAGATCCGCTATAAATAATTACAGTCAGGATGATGATGGGATCCTGGAAACATCGATGGAACTCTTCAAATAATATAGGTACACTTGAAGCGGTTTGGGTGAATTACCTCAAAAGTAAAGAAAACACGGACCCCTTATAGGATCACGCGTCTGTCTGTTTTTCTTTTTAGTTTTTAAACGTAATTATTATATTAGGTCCTTACATATGAAATTGGCGTTTTGTATGGGAGGAACATAAAGACATTTTTTTCATATTAAAATATATTTTATTAATCAAAGTATGTACCATTGCTATCTATACACTTTTGCCATCTTATAGGTAGTTAATTGATCCCTTTACTAAAAAAACCATTCGGACGGGAATCAATGAAATCTTTGAAAGCGGTTTGGACTGCCTCATCGGAATTGAATTTTTTTCCTTGCAAGAAGTTATCCAAATTTCGAAAAAAATGGTAATCTGTTGGAGGAAGGTCCGGAGAGTACGGTGGATGTCTTAGACATTCCAATTGAAGCTCCTCTAATTTGGTAGTCGTCTGTTGGGCCGTGTGTGGTCTAGCGTTGTCTTGAAGCAGCAGTGGCGTAGAGCGATTGAAAAGTATCGGTTGTTTAACAGCGAGCTTTTCCATCATGGTTTGCAGTTGCTGACAATAGACATCAGCCGTAATCGTCTGACCAGATTTAAGAAAGCTATAGTGTACGACACCGGCACTAGTCCACCAAACGCTTACAAGTAACTTTTTTTGAGTCAATTTTCGCTTGGGGCAAGATTTTGCTGGTTCACCAGGGTTCAGCCATTGCGATGAGCGTTTACGATTATCGTACAGGATCCACTTTTCATCACATGTAATGATCTGATTTAAAATTCCTTCATTATTGTGCCGGTTGAGTAATGTAACGCAGCAGTCGACGCGCGTTTGTCGGTTTGCTTCACTCAATTCATGAGGTACCCACCTTTCAAGCTAAGTGGATTAAAACGGTTTTGCCACTAACACCGCAGCCTGCAGCTAACTGTGATGTGGTTTGCGATGGATCTGCTTCCACAATAGCCTTCAATTCATCATTATCGACCTTGGTCTCCGGCCGTCCACGGGGCTTGTTCTGCAGGTCGAAATTTCCAGAACGAAAGCGTTGAAACCAAAAACGCACCGTGTTTTCTTTTGCGACACCACCACCATACACATCATTAATCCTTCGAGCCGTTTCTGCAGCACTGGTGCCACGGTGGAACTCGTACTCGTAAATAATGCGATATTTTAAGTTTTCCATTTTGTGAAATGAGTGACGCAGAAAAAAAAAACAAAAGAGAAAAAAACAAATGAATTACGGTTTTCGAAACACAAATGCATGAGTAAATAGCTGTTTAAATTTGAATTTGGAATTCCTAACCAAAGAGGAGATATTTAAGATCAAAGTGGCCAGTACGACAAAACGCCAATTTCATATGTAAGGACCTAATATTTCATATTGTAATGTAACTCCGCAAAGTGACACCTGACTCAATGACTTATAACTATTTTTCAAGTAAGCTTTTTGTTTTAAATCAACTTGGAGACGGAACAAGGGGTCCTGGTCCGCGCTACCATCCTAGATTCTCCCCCTGGGTGAAGCATGGGATACATAAAGGACTTGATGCTCCAACTTAGCAAGCCTCATAGCGCAGTTGGTAGTAACTCTGCCTTCTGCGCTGTGCCACCCAGGACAAACATTTGTGTGATGAATATATATTTTTGGTCTGTGTTTGGGTGTTGTATTGTATGGCAAGTATATATTTAAAAAAATATTTAAGTATAGTATTTTTTAAACTTTCGTATTTAAAGGGTATTTATCGCGTTCAGTCTGCCCGCGACCACTGGTGCAATGCTGCCGAAACGTCGGAAAAAAATATAGGTAAAATACGCGATAAATGCTTAGTTTGGGGCTAGATGGCGCTGTGTGATATTAATGTCCAGTAATCTGAAGTGCCTATGATCGTAATGAGGATGAAGGGGTGCCTCGTGTAAAGGCGAAACACGTGACGTTTGTTATCTCAAAGGAACTTTTATTTGCTAAATATTTTCCTACTTCATATTGTAATGTAACTCCGCAAATTGACACCTGATGCAGTGACTTTCTGATCTTTTAAGTGAGCTTTTTGTTTTAAATCAGCTAGGAGACGGAACAAGGGATACTGGTACGTGTTCCACCTAGTTTATCCACCTGGGTGAAGCAAGGTATAGGTACATAAAGGTCTTCATTCTCCAACTACCATTAGGTACAGTCATGGAGGAATTTATATATTTTTTTATATATTATTTATAAAGGAGATATCATACTTAGCATATTACATGTGAAATAAAGCACCCTTCAACCTACTTTTTCTTCCTAGTTTCTCCAAAAAAATTATATTTGGTTGTCCATTATTTCCATTTGAACGTTGAAAATCTGCTCGTCACTAGCAAATAATTAAAATAGCTAATTATTTGCGGCTCAAGTGAAACAGTTGATTGCGATATAGACCAAGAAGCCCATCTGCTGTTACATGCAACTGTTGCCTATAACAAAACCTTATCGCGTAGGTCACATCAATAATAACCAACGCGGCATTGCGCCCATCAAAGCGCCTTGTAATTTCACCGGCACCTTTCAAACCGGAACACAGCATGCTGCTTGGCGGTCGAAATAGGTATAACTAGTAGTAGTATAACTTCCCCGGGCAAGCCCTTTCATATGAAGCTCTACTCTTAAAATCACTTGGTGATCAAACTGACAAAAACAAGTTGTAACGAATAATTTGTAGAGAACATATAATACACATTACTACATTTTTAACCTCTGCGGTCTAGTGGTTCAACCCACCGATGTCAGATCCAAAGATTCCGGGTTCTATCCCTAGGCGGAGTAAAATATTGTGCATGGTTTGGTTGGTGGTAGGATTTTGTTTAAGTCAGCCTGGCTAGCTACCACCATCTTACCTAATTCTATCGCCATAATAACAATTCTAAAAAAAAATTGTGCTCCGACATTTAGAGGTAATATAGCCAGATCCTCAGTTTGTTGAGAATTCCTGATGAAGTGCGCTTCCACCTTCGGCCTTATCTTAACTTGTAACCAGGTGAGATGAAGGCCAAGCGCTTCCCCGTCGTACAATAAAAAAAACATGAATGTACGTACCGCATTAATGACGTACCTACCTACTAGGTATACACGATTACGAAGAATAAAATTACCTCCCAAACGTACCTGATACTAACTAGGTCATCATCTAATCACATCCTGCAGATTCACCAGCGAAGGTTATTTTTTGTCCTGTCCGTTTGTCAGAACTAAGTTATTACTGTATTGTGTGCACAAAAAATGGTTGTACCTATCGGGCATTTTAAAGCCTCATAGAACCGACGTGACCGAAAAGATAACTAAAATAAATAACTATTACTAGACATCTTACACCACGCCATCTAGCCCGAAACTAAACCTGTAATACAGGGGCCTGATTTAGGAGAATAGACATCTTTTTTTTGAAGGTATATACACCACCTATACTTTTACAATAATACAAATCAGGAACAAACAAATATCATGTTTGTCTCGGGTGGGAAACAAACCTACAACCTAGGAACAGTGCAAAACTATGGACAGTATGTAAATAAAAATATTTTATCATGTTTTCGTCTTAGTATACAATAGTAATCGCAACATACAATTATTACAAGGCCAAGTCCCTGTAGTTTGTCAAAAATGACAAAAAAACCTATGGATTAAGAAATACAAGGAACATAGTTATTAAATTTATTTAGTTTACTTAAAATATCATTAAATTTATCATTTTTTATCAGTATTATCGTAATATATGAATTGAATGTAGAAAAGGCCTACCACCAACCAAACCGAGCACAAATTTATACCCACGTGGAGATCGAACTCGGGGTCTTATTCCAGAAATGCCCTGCGGCTTTGAGTGGAAAGCAAAGGGGATTTCTGGACAAAAGTTCCAGAAATCCTCTTATCCATCTATTTACGAGACCTCTAGGCGTACACTGGTGGTCAAACCACAGGATCCTGAGGCTGAAAAAGCCGTTAAAGCTCTTTTGCACTCCATCTTCAGCACCCGTTTTTCCAATTGAAATTCGAGTTGTTGGATTTTAGGGCACTTGGATGACAAGAGATCGAGCGCCCCTTATACTAACTACAGTTCTCTGTTCTCCCGTCTTAATGATACCCGACTGCCTCAGAAAAAAGTTTATGTTTTTCGACTCCTACATGATTTTCATTGGCACGCTCTGCAGTATAAACTTCTTCATGAATTTTAGTGTTTTTTTTATTTTCATTTGTTATAGGAGTTAAGTTGAGGTTTACGTGTCTGACTCGCACTTAGCCGGTTTAGTTTTCATATTGTTGTGTTGACTTTAGACAGCAAATGCCTCGTGGTCTAGTGGTTCAACCCACCGATTTCAGATCCAGAGGTCCCGGGTTCGATCCCCAGGGTGAGTACACTATAGTGCTTGGTTTGATTGGTGGTAGGACTTTGATTAAGTCCGCCTTGCTAGCGATCACAATCTTACCGAATTCTGTCAAAACACAACTATTCTAAAAAAACTTTTGTGTTCCGGCATTTAGAGATAAGATAGCCAGTTCCTAAGTTTGGTGAGGATTCCGGGTGAAATGCGCCTCCACCTTCGGCCCTATCTTAACTTGTAGCCAGGTGAGATGAAGGCAAAGCGCTTCCCCGTCGTACAATAAAATAAAAAAAACAACTCAAAGTTTATCTTTTCTAAGCAAGCGTGAAGGGCATTAAGCATGCCTCATAGTTTATTATGTATACCACGAGTTTTTGATAACAATACTCGCTAGCATCTGCAAAAAGCATGCACAGCGCCTCGTGGAACGATTATGAAATAAAAAGCATATAAATAAAAAGTATCGAAATCAAAAAACCGTACGGCGACCTTAGCCGTCATCTCACCTGGTGTCAAGTTATGATAACATTTGTAAAAGTTATGATAAGTCCGAATTTGAAAGCGCCTTCACCCGGAACCCCCAACAGTCTGAACAACTGGATATGTTACCTCTAAATGCCAAAACACAACGGCGACAGACTTAGATAAGATGTTGGTAGCTAGGCAGGCGGATTTGAACAAAGTCGTACCACCAACAGCACAATATTGAACTCCCCTGGGGATCGAACCCGGGACCTCTGGATCTGACAGCGGTGGATGAACCACTAGACCACAGAGGCGACTAAAAATTGTTTCCACATTCCATAACCAGACTAGAACAGACTTTTCTGCACCAACTCAATCTTGGAGTCTTCAAGTCCAGAGATATCTTCTGATAATGTTCCTTTTCGACAAGCGTGCTCTATTTTAGGCATTAATAAAAAAGTAACAAGCCTAAAAAATAGCCTAGCATGTCTTTACCCCCTAAGGTTCTACCTTAAACAGTACCTGGGTGGTGACCACGACCTCTAATAGCATCCTTGTTTTAATATAACTTTACTTTTGTTACTATCTGTCCAGGAAAGACAAAACGAGAATGACAAAAGATGTCAAAGTCAAAGTCAAAGGCAAATATTTTTATTCATTGAGACTTTTCGGATCATTTTGAAACGTCAAATCTACCACCTGTTCGGAAAGGTTGTGGTAATTCCCCTGGTTAAGTTATAAGAGGTACATACTTGGAGCATTTTCCACCAATATCACCCGCGTGCCAATCCCGACTTGCACACACATAAACAGCAGTAGCACACACACATCCATTTTCACTGTTCAGATACAGATACCATCACTCGCTATGTTCATTTTATCACCTTTGGAAATAATTATGAGAACATAGTAATCGTTTTGTAACTGATATACTCATAATCGTATTGCGGGCAGAATGTGTTGACAGATCTTTGCCATTTTATACTGTTTTCACACAGTTTTTGGAAGCATTTGATCGATGCAGAATAAATAAACAAATTTATGGCTATTTATTTTATTCGATCTTCACCATTTTTAGCTATTTTCACTTTTCGAACGCATATTCATTTTCAGTCCAAAACACAAAACACTATTTGAATGTCTCTATCAAATCACGCGCCAAATTCACATTTCAAACACATGTTTTTAAAATTTTTTTTTGGCATTTGCATTTTCAAAATCAGAACGTCACTGTTTGTATTTTTTGCCGGTCAGTACGAACGCGGCAATCGATTTATTTCTTGTTTTTTATTATTTTTCGTGTTGTTTCGTAAAATTCGTTATTAGGTCGGCGAGGTCGCGCGTATCATAGTGCGACTGAACAGTAGCATTGTCCGACATAAGCTTATAATGTGAATGGAAAACTGTGTTTATATTAGTGTGGATACGATTCAGAACACTATAGTAACTAGTGGTTCTGTAAAAACAGTAGACCTCGCGAGCCCATATAACCATACAATAACCGAAGCTTTTCTCTTTCACTTTGCCTTATAGACTTTTGAGCAAATAGAGGTATAAGCTTTAGTGATTACTCGTGTTCCCCTGGTCTTAGAAGGTCAAATCTGGTGTCTGAGTTTGTCTCGCAAAGGTGGAGAGGACTTATAAATGTTTTTTTTTTTTTTTATTGTACACAACTTAATAAGAAAAATAATATACCTAGGCTTACCCACGTAGACTTTTGAGTCAAATACGGGTATACGTTTTAGTAATTACTCGCATTCCCTTGGTCTGAGGAGATTGAACCTGGTGTCTAGGGATTTGTCTTGCAAAGGCGTAGAGGACGCGTAGTTTGATTAGAAAATGTAGATATAAGTTTTCCGAAAAAAAAACTCCCCTTTTCCCCTTCCACTCCTTTTTGTTCTTTTTTCACAAGATTTTGTGTAGAATTAAATCTTAAGTGTGTCTTTCAGATTGAATTGAAATCCGTTGAAAAATAACGCTACGGCAATCTTCCCCCCTTTTCACCCTATTTTCCCCTGGTCAAAAATAGCAATCAACTAAACAACTAATATTAACATGGAACATGTGTGCCAATTTTCATTAAAAGGTTGAAAAATGCAACCTATATGACCTATGAGACGCTTCGCTCGCTCGGTTAATTAACCACGTAATGTACAAGATTAGGACAAAAATGTGTAATAGTACTAGCTTACATATAAGTTAAGATGTATTTGATAAAAATCCAACTCCACCACGTTTGTTATTGTTAGCTTCGGCTCATAACATGATATAAGATTTTGGGTGAATAAATTAAATTTGTAAGTTTTGCTAGCAATTTTTTATAATACAAATAAAAAACACAAAATAGCAGTCTTATCCACACTAAAATAGCGTCTCGTTGATCGCATCTGATAACTTCGGCACTCGGCCTATTGTCTTTCGAAAAAGGATTTGTTTAACGCAAAAACCTAATATATCCGACCATTGTGGACTCCATGTGAACGTACTTTTATATGAAGTAAATTTTCAGGTTCAAAATTGTTTTATTATGATATTGTAATCCAAATATTTCCCTGAATGGAAATCCTGAGGTAAATTCTACTGTGCGATCCAGTCGTCAGTTTCTAATATACATTTTTTATTTCTTCTGGTGACGGTAGTGGTGGAAAAACCTGTCGAGTTTTTTTAAATTGCGAGTGGAAGCGCTTGGCCTTCATATCACCTGGATTACAAGTTATGATAAGGTCGAAGGTGGAAGCGCACTTCACCCGGAATCCTCAACAGTCTGAGGAACTGGCTATCTTACCTCTAAATGCCGGAACACAACAAGTCAGAATTGATTTCAGATTCAGATTTTATTTATTGGCCATATTATAACATAGATGACATACAAGGCAAGTCATTAGATACAATACAATATTATAGTATTTATTATATAAAATCTTATAATGATCATTAGATAATTAAACAAACAAACAACATCACAATAAGAAATAATAAAATGTCAAAATAATGAGTAAAAATTTTTAAAAAATATATGTCAATTTCAGGAAATAAGCATTATAAAAAAACAGATTTTTAAATAGCACAAAAATGTCAAACAAGAAAATAAATTAAGTTAAGTTACACTTTCTACCATATTGTTATGGCGACTTCGTTAAGATGGTGGTAGCCATGCGGACTTGAACAAAGTCCTAGCTGCACTAAATTGTACTTCCCTGGGAGATCAAACCCGAGTCCTCTGGATTTGACACCGGTGGGCGAATCACTAGGCCACAGAGACGGTTCTTATGCTAAGATCGATTTATCTCCTAAATGGGTGAAAATCGAGAGCAACTTTTTCACTCGAGAAATGGTCTCCCATGGATTGAGACTACAATACATTAATAATAAATATTCCAGGACATTAATTTCACACAGCGCCATCTAGTCCCAAACTAAGCATAGCTTGTAATACGGATAGAACACATAAATACTTTTTTTTTTGTAAATACATACAATCATACAATACAACACCAAAACACAGAACAAACATCTACATTCATCACATAAATGTTTGTCCTGGGTGGGAATCGAACCCACAACCTACAGCGCAGAAGGCAGAGCTACCACCAACTGAGCTGTGAGGCTTGTTGACATTACAACAAGGATCGGATGCGCGTGGGAAGATGGCAGAGGGTGAAAGGCTTCTAGTGCTGCGAGCGTAACACCTTATCATCAGAAGAGGAGGAAATAGGGAATGAACCTCTGTGGTCCAGTGGTTCGCTCACTGGTATCAGACCTAGAGGTCCTGTGTTCGATACCCAGGGGGGTACAACATTGTGCTTGATTTGGTTGGTGGTAGGATTTTGTAAAGTTTGGAAGTCCGTCTGGCTAGTATCTACTATCATACCTAATTCTATCGCCATAACAACAATTCTAAGATTGTTGTGTTCCGGCATTGATGGGTAAGATAGCCAGTTCCTCAGTTTGTTGAGGATTCCGGGTGAAGTGCGCTGCATCCTACGGCCTTATGACACCAGTGTAGCGATTGTCACACACGGAAAGTTTTCAGATCGGAAGCATCACATTTTGTCTTTGGCTTAGAATCCGATAGATATCAACGCGATTCTCAAACCATTTCTGAAAATCCTCTGTGAAAGTTTCGGATACTAATATATATTTTTTTATTTTGGATTTTCGCAATAGCGTTCCCGTAATCTCCCGTAATCTCATTTGAAGTTTTCGATGTATTTATTGATGATAGCCAAGCGTTTGACCACCAGCTCACTTGACAAACAAGTAAAGATGTGGCCTACGATGGAGCACGCTTGTCTGAGAGGAACTTGTTCACTCTGGACTTAAAGACTCCAAGATTGTACTCGTGCGGAAAAACAAAGGACAAGGAGTTCCATTCCTTACCAGTATGAATGATAAAGGTAGAGATGAAACGATGAGTTCGGCACAATGGAACGTTTACAAGGTACGGGTTGTAGCGCCGTACGTCTGCTAGTCCGGTGGTGGAAAGGGGAAGGAGACATTCGATCCGATAAAGATATCCGAAAGGTTAAGAACAGCTTACAGGTGAGATGAAAGACTGCCGTTTAGCTACAAAACTCATAGGGCTCAGCAACTAAGGGCCTATCTACCTACGTTTTACTGTACAAAAAACCATATAAATACAGATGTCTATTGCTTATGGCATATCTAATGTCGCGGATGCGACAAGGCTGGTGAATTGCAAAGCCGCTAGTCTTTTGTTTTTGATATGAGGTCAAGAGTGAGTATGGTTATTGTTGAGCGGGTTCCCGGCCCGAATCTATGATTTTTCTCAAGTAAGTGATGATGTTGAGAGAAATCAGATGTAGAAAATTGAGATTATGTACATTTTTATGAGAATAAATTTGAAATTCTTTATTCAAGGTATTTAATAACTACCTTTTTTTTGTTATATATTATTGTACTTGGCCTTCATACCACCTGATTTTCAAGTTATGATAAGGCCGAAGGTGGAAGCGCACTTTACCCGGAATCCTCAACAGCCTGAGGAACCTCTAACAACTCTCTATTACCTCTAAAATACCGAAACACAACAATTTTAGTATTGTTGCTATGACCTTTAGGGTAGGCTTGCTCCATCGTAACAAAGTCCTACCACCAACCAAACCAAGCACAATATTCTACTCACCCTGGGGATCGAACCCGGGAACTGTGTCTGACACCGGTGGGTAAACCACTAGATCACAGATGCGGTCAAAAAATTACTTCGTCTGGCAATCCCCAATCAATTAGGCTACTTCACCTAACTCCACGGACCCCTAATAAAACAATTTAAATAAGACAACACAGTCGGCGGAAAATCGCAATTTGCTAAATTATCCGGAAGACTTGAAGACGTTTTGTGATTGTCCGTAGTTAGTGAATTGAGATTTTGTAGACATAACTTATACCGTGAACACGAATTAGTTACGATGTAATTTCCTGTCTGTTTGTCTGTTTGTTTGTCTCTCTCAATTCAACCTAAATCAAAGCGCACTATTTCCATCACAAAATCAGTTCTAAGCGATAAGAGGCCCATTGTTTTTTTTTTAAGTTATCCAGTTTTAATTACATGGTGTATTTACAATAAACTATTTCATTTCAGTTCTTTCTGTAAAATAAGGCTCCCAGAAAATGAGATGTCTCTAATAAATTTACAAATGACATCAGTCCATCAAGTGGGGTCTACGAACACTCCGTTTCGCGTTAAAACGTGGTCGCGATGAGAGATCCTTTGCTCGTATAACTATTAAGTATAATGTTGTGTTCCAGCATGCAGAGGTAAGATAGCCCTCAGTTTGTTGAGGATTCCGGGTGAAATGCGCCTACACCTTCGGCCATATCATTATCATTATCATATCATAACTTGAAACCTGCCCCGTGCTGAGGGGGCAGGTTAAATGAAGGCCAAGCACTTCCCCGTGGTCGTACAATAAAAAAAAACACATAAAAAAGTCTTTGTTTTAGTTTACACACAAACAAAGCATACACAATTTATTTTACTATGACGTAATTATAAAGTGCTGTATTGTCTGTAGCCTTGATTTTGACGTAACAATGCGAAGTTTTTACCGCGAAATAGATTGAATCCATAAATTATACTTTTTGTGAGGGCTAAGTGACCTTTGACTCATCGGCAAGTAATCTTAATTTTTTGGTAAAAATAATGAAAAGCCGTGTAATAGCAAAAAGTCCCACCAACATTCGGATTTCGTACAAGGCAACGTATGCACTAGAGACGAAAGAAAGATATATAAAAAGTAGGAATAACAAATTATATAAACATTTTCATCATCATTAGATTGACATTCAGAGTTATTTTGACATCATTATAACTTATGGTGTAGCACGTCAGTAAAGGTTTTTTTTTGACATCGTCATCAAAATAACATTTTAGTATTCTCTATTGTTTTCCAAATATTTAAAATAATATATACAATGTTTTTTTCTTTAATTAACTTTCCCATGTATCGTTACAAGCAGCCTATAGGTAACTCAACTGTTCCAGACAGGCACTGGCTGCATTGCCACGCTGAATAGCTATGCTAATTCGCTGGCCTAAATAAGATACAGCCCGTTGTTTTCTTATAGCTGTGTATTTTGTTTTGAAGTTAAATAAAATCAATCGAGCTATTCTTAGACATTCGGAAATCTTATCGGAAACATCCGATAGAGATTTCGAGGACGTCAAAATTTGGTTGATTTCGGTCTTACCACGGTGTTACGGTGTATCTATCTATGTTGAATCCGACAAAAAGTTATGTTTACGATCCGAAAACTTTGCGTGTATTTGAGAATCGCCACACAGAACATTTAAATTTACACACAAGTATCTCCCTTGATTTTAAGTTTCCGTTCCGTACCTCATAGCTGACCAACAAAACCCTGTTTTTATAAAAAAAAACATGTAGTTTAGAATAACGGATTTCATGATTTCAGCTGATTTTTTTTTTTTGCAGAAGTATTAAATATTTACTAGATCACAGATACTAAAATATACCTAGTGATAAAATTTTCATAACATTTATGTCTTGCAATTTAACAATTAGTGGCCAGTTTTTTAAGGTTAAAAAAGTTCCGTATTCTGGCATCTTTAACTGATAAAATGAAATCGCCGCGCTTGGTCGCAAGGTCTGTTGATGATCGCAGTACTAGTGTGAAGCACTCAGGTTGATCCTGCTGGAAGCAGGAGCATCTTCTTCTCAATCCTTAAAGTAATACTAGGAGAGCAGAAAAACAAGGTGTCAAAGACGATAACTCCCCATATAAATTTATGTACTAGCGATCATAAATCTCCTAAATATAATGGACAATAGCGAAGGATACAACTACAAGTTAACAATAAGTTTCGTAAGAGATGGACGATATTAGATCTTTATCTCATACAATGTACAAGGCGGCTCATGTCACAATATGTAGCGAGTCGGTATTATTTTGCAGTCTTCTGAACCCAAATCGCTACAGCCTGTGGGCACGGGCGATCGCGGCAATTTTGTTGTGATAGGTACAATAGCTTAGATATTTTGCTTATATTCTTTGTATGAGATCACATTTAAAAAATTAACCTCAAAAATTTAGGTTATTATTGATTGTTAACGTGCTATTTTATATTTTATATTTATGTCGTATCGTGGTAAAAAAAATAGTGTATACCAATTTTAACTTGAAAAAAAAAACATTATGACGTCAATGCCCGGTAAATTTGTTACTTTTGTAAGTGACAACTGAAACGAGTATTATGTGCGGTCTATTGAGATATTCAATAGTGGTATGATCGTAAATGACAGCGACATTCGATACCAAAGTGACAGTTAAAACATACATGACATTGACATTAATACAGTTTGGTTGGTGGTAGGGATGCCATAACAACAATTAAAATTGATCTGAGTGGCCAAGTGGGTATGCGCCCGATCCTCAGCGTCTAAATCCAGTCGTACACCAATGGCTATTTCGGTATTTTTGAAGTTTATTTGCGCATTTGACACATTGTAAGGAAACTGGCATATCCTTATGACCAATAAACTAAATGGCATGTGTGACTAGCTAGTGTTCCAGTAAGCAGCGGCGATGGGCTTGCAACCTGTTACTTGCAAACTGTGGGCAAGAGCCCGTGCCTCTGACTGCCCCTAGGTGATCTTCACAAGGTCCACGCTCTAAGTAGTGATCAAGGGTTTATCTTTAACATTGCAATAAGAGGTAAGATAGCCAGTTCTTCAAGGCTTTTGAGAATTCCGGGTGAAGTGCACGCACGTCTTCGGCTTTATCATAACTTGATACCAGATGAGATGAAATCTAATCACTTTCACGTCGTAGAAATAAAACAAAATTAAATGCCATCGTTTGTGAATTGGACCACGCACAGTCCCACAAGCAAATTAAGCAGTAGTACATCTAAATTGCTTAGACCTTCTATTATGAGGTAAAACCTATGGGGCGGGATGATTGATGATGATGATGATAGTCTTCGATGTTCCAAGATGCAAGGTCCACACACCAATTATGTATTATCATCATCACAGCCTGAAAGTCATGCCTTCCTTTATGTGAAGATGAGGATGTTGATATATTTTACATGACCTTGCCCAAGTTCAGAGATGCGGTTTTACAATTTTTGGATAGGAATTATAGGAATGTGTAAAATTATTTATTGTAAGCTATTATTATTATTTTATATAGTGGGTTGTTGGAGTAATTTTATTAATGTTAATGTGTTTTAGTGTAAGTTAGTTAATTGTATTTTGTATCACTTTTTATATTTAAATATGCGTTGTCGCTTTGGTGCTGCACTGTGATGGCAATGTTAATATGTTACCAAATAAATAAATAAAAAAAAATGTTCCACGCACGGAGGATGACACCTTGATGAGTAGTTGAGTAGTTGATGAGTAGTCATAAACATATCACACAGCGCCATCTAGTTTCAATTTGATCATGTCATATATTACAAGCTTTGATCGCAGTTAAGTTGTTGGAAAATACACAGAAGCAAGCTGAGAGCCCTAACCACAAACTCTTTAAGCATTCTCGTTTTGATATTACATTACTTTCGTCTCGTTTTTTCTTCATTGGAAGATAGTGTCAAAAGTAAAGTAATATCAAAACAAGAATGCTATGAGGATGTAGAGATCGTGGTCAGCCGTGGTCTTTTGGTAAATGTTGCTTTAGCCGCCTTTTAAGAGATCCGCAGGCTGATTTGCCGGAGTCTGCTTCTCCAAAGCAGACTCCGGCAAACTCTTATATCACAGCGTGTTAAAGGCGTCAATATTATCTATTTATATTAGTACATACATAAAGGGGTAATCTAATCATGCCCCTGCTAACCTTTCGATTGTAATAGAATATGGCTACTTATATTATTATTATTTAGATTATATACAGGCTGCTGAGGCAACAAGCTATGCAGCTCATTAACCGACTTCGCAAATAAGGTGGAGGTTCTTCGCACGTTATTTTTTTTTCTGTTTGACCGCCGATTTATCCGCGAGCTATCAAGCGACTCTTATTTCGATCGATAGAAGTAGATCTAATATTAGTCCCATTTTAATTTGGTGAAAATGGATCTTTTGGACCTGTGGCCTAGCCACAACGTCTTATAGCATTCTCGTTTTGATCTTACATTACTTTTGTCTCGTTTTTTCTACACTTGACAGATAGTGACAAAAGTAAAGTAATATCAAAACAAGAATGATATATAAGTCGTGGTACCCTCCCTGGAGACCAAAACTCCTCAACAGCAACAACAAATCTCCGCCAGTTGAGGTCCGATTTGCATATTTTTTTTAATTGATTGGTAAATAAGTTTTCAATAAATGTTGGTGGTCATAGGTTCAATTCTGTCTGCACACCAATGACTTTTTGGTGGTAAATCGTGACAAGTACATGTAATAAAATCGATCATTATTGATTAATGTGTTATTATGCTGCTTATATAGACCTAGTGTTTAAAACAGCCCTATTTTTAATTATAAGTACATGTTTGTCATAAAATCTAGTTAGTATCTGCCTTCTGCGCTGTAGATTGTGGTTTCGATCTCACCCGCGAAAAACATTTATGTTATGTATGATAAGTATGTATTTTAAAAAAATCCGTTATCTAGTTCCAACATTATACAAGCTTTGCTTAGTTTGGAGCTAGATGGCACTTAGTTATCTGCCATCTGCGCTGTAGATTGTGGGTTCGATCCCACCCGCGACAAATATTTGTGGTATGTATGATAAGTATTATGTTTTAAATCCGTTATCTAGTTCCCATATTATACAAGCTTTGCTTAGCTTAGGGCTAGATGGCGCTGTGTGCAAAAAAACAGTAAATAAGAGCATTAGCCGTTCAGAACATAACCTAAGATAATCATCTGACCCTGCCCAAACCAAAGGCCAGACTATTATGATGGTAATAATGGTTTATGGTGTTAACCTGCCGCTATCGCGATGGGAAAACAATGGGGCTACCGAGTTTTGACCACTCTGTGAGGTTATCCATATGACATCACGAAACTAATGAGTAGATAGATGATTTTAATTATAATTTTATGGGAACTGATCCTTGTTTTCTTTATCATTGTAAAAAAAAAGATTACTTCAAGAAGAACCCCCTATTCAGAGGGTGCCTAAACGAAGAGGAATCAGCTACCCACGTAGTCCTTGAATGCGTGGTACTTTCATCTGTGAGAAAGCAGTAAAAGGTTCTTAAAACTATCTTACGATGAAGCAGCCAGTATTATGTGAAAATTTATAAATAGTCTTTTTTACACGATTAGAACACATAATTTTAATTCGAAAAACGGGTATTCATCGCGTATCGCTACCACGGCTGGAGCAACCCCGCCGAAACGTTGGGATAAATATAGGTAAAATACGCGATAACTAGGTACACGTTTTTTCGAATCAAATTCATTGACAAATAATTTGAACATTTAGGATATGAGAGTGTTCTAAATGTTCAATTTATTTATAAATACAGCCATCAACAATACGCCTGCCAAGCGTGGTGATAATGGCAATACCCAATGCAATACTCCAAATATGATTAGGAGAAGTACTGTCCAGGCAGTGAACACATGGCTTGTTGATGTGTGAAAGGTTATTGAGTGATTATATTATTGTATTATATTATATTGTATCTTCAATAATGTTCCTCCTAAACTTTCAAATATCCAAGAAAACGCATTTCTCTCAAACCTGTAAGTCCACATCAAAAGTACCAGGCGAGCATAACACACAAAGAGCTATCACTCACAAGCGAATGATCTCAATAAACTTTCAAATAACCAAAATAATGCATTCCTATCAAACCTGTAATTCTACATCAAAAGTACCAGGCGAGCATAACACACAAAGAAATATCACTCACAAGCGAATGACATAGATCTCAATAAACTTTCAAATAACCAAAATAATGCATTCCTATCAAACCTGTAATTCCACATCAAAAGTACCAGGCGAGCATAAGACACAAAGAGTTATCACTCACCAGCGTAAGACAGCCCAGGCTCCTTATAAACTGGACGCTCGTAATCCCCGATGACTACCGGTCGTGACGTCACAACATTGCCGCCGGGTCTCGCTATATAATTAGGCACGTTCGTCGGTTTGTCCATTTCGTATTCGTACACTGGTTTTATTCCGGGTCTGGAGTTTTGGGATCCGTAGCCTGAAAATTTCGCGTTTTCTATACTGTATCAGGTTTATGTCATGTTATGTGGATTTATGATTTATAAGTTGATACAAGTGTATGCTTAAACATCTATTCAAACTAACTTGGAAAAATTGTTTCTTAGAGAATGTTTACTTTTCTCAGTCATTAAGTGAACTATTTCACTTAGAATAGAATAAAATAGAAATGTAGTGAATACGCTTAGTATAAATTCGAAAACTTTGTTTGTTAGTTTGTAGCCTTTTCACGAGCAAACGGCTGAACGGAACATAATGAAATTTGGCATGGATATAGTGTTTTACTTGGTGAACCAGAAAAGGCACTTAAATACTTTTTAGCATTGTAAACATTTTTACCTCCATCAGGTCCCATAGGTTTTTCACTACCGTACCCAGGTTTCCCATCATTTGGACTTCCATACCCTGGTTTTGGAGTATAGGACACCTTATCATTACCGTATCCAGCATTCCCATAGCCATCGTTTTGACTGTCATACCCAGGATCTGGTCTATCATTGCCGTAAGCAGGCTTCTGATTGTCATACGACGGCTTTTGGTTGTCATATGACGGTTTTTGACTCCCATATGACGGATTTTGACTGACGTAATCTGGCTTGTCATTACCGTATCCTGGTTTTTCACCATAACCCGGTTTTTGGCCACTATGTCCTGGGTTCGGTAGGTCGTATTCGGGTTTTTGGTTTCCGTATCCTGGTTTTTCGTCGTAACCTGGTTTTTGATTCCCATAACCCGAGTCCGGTCTCTCATAATCGGGTTTTTGGTTCCCGTATCCCGGTTTTTCATCGTAGTCAGGTTTTTGGTTCCCATAACCCGGGTTTGGTGTATCATATTCGGGTTTCTGGTTATCATAACCAGGTTTTGTGTCGTGAATTGGTTTTTCATTCCCATATCCAGGTTTTTGAGTCTCATAATCGAATATTGGTCTATTTCCGTAGCCGTTGCTACTTTGACTTCCATAAATTCCATTATTACTACCGTATGAACCTTGGTTGCTTCCATAGGAAGCTTGATTACTACCATAAGACGCCTGGTTACTACCATAAGATGCTTGATTACTACCATAAGACGCTTGGTTACTACCATAAGAAGCTTGGTTTCCTCCATAAGAACCTTGGTTACCTCCATAAGAAACTTGGTTTTCTCCATAAGAAGCTTGGTTTCCTACATAAGAAGCTTGGTTTCCTCCATATGAAGCTTGGTTTCCTCCATAAGAAGCTTGGTTTCCTCCATAAGAAGCTTGGTTTCCTCCATAAGAAGCTTGGTTTCCTCCATAAGAAGCTTGGTTTCCTCCATAAGAAGCTTGGTTTCCTCCATAAGAAGCTTGGTTTCCTCCATAAGAAGCTTGGTTTCCTCCATAAGAAGCTTGGTTTCCTCCATAAGAACCATAAAGACCTTGTGAACTGCCATATTGACTACCATAAGCATTAGAGCCATAACTTTGGGAACCATAAGAGTTTTGAACACCATAAGAGCTGCCACCGTAGGAGCTTCCCTTATTACTGTCGTGATATCCTTGGTTGCCTCCATGAGAACCTTGACTACCTCCATATCCATAATCACCCTTATCCCCACCATAGGAAGGTCTATAATAGCTTGGCTTTTGAGGTTTCTGATTTTCTCCATAATTTTGACTCGCACTTGAACCGTAAGAGCTTTGCGACTGTTGTTGGTTGCCACCATAAGCGTTTTGATTGGAACCATATGAGGTTTGACCTCCATAGTTAGAGTTTTGATAGCCACCATTAGTATTTTGACTCTCGCCATAAGAGTTTTGCCCCCCGCCATAAGAGTTTTGCCCCGCGCCATTAGAGTTTTGACCCCCACTATAGGCGTTTTGCCCCGCGCCATAAGAGTTTTGCCCTCCGCCGTAAGAATTTTGGTCTCCTTGAGGTTTATATTTATCATTCGGCCGCTGATAGCCATTTTGTGCATCGATTGGCTTATTGACTCCATAGCTCTGACTATTCTGAGTGTATGAACCTTGATTGTTCGTACCAGGTTTGCTATAGCTTGGTTTATGGTCATACCCAATTTCTGTGATAGAACCAGTGTAAGAATTTTGGCTCTGACTCGAGTACGAGTTTTGACTTGAATATGTCCCGTAGCCCAGGTATCCTTGTTCATAGTTTTGTTGGTTAGGTCTATCTTTGATCGGGATATAGGGTCTAGGTGGGTCATAGATTGCGACTTGCACTGAATTATCATTTTGACCGTAGTTGCTTGCGTATTGACTGTCATAGCTATAGATAGGTTTTGTTGGCTCTATAGGCCTTGTCGGGTCATTTATAGGTTTGTGATACTCGTCTTGAGGCTTAGGCTTTCTGTTAGGTCTTATAATGTAATTGTAAGTAGGTTTCTCCGGCCTGTATGGGTCAGGCTTTCCATAACCAAATTGTAAAACATCGTTTAAATCTGGTTTTGGTTTTTCTGGGTAGTCGCTTTGCGGCCTATTCGAATCTTGTGGCCTATATGGGTCTTGTACGGGCTTGTAAGGGTCATTTGGCTTGTAAGAATCTTGGTTGGGTCGGTATGGATCTTGTGGTCTATTTGAGTCCTGTGGCTTGTAAGGGTCCGGCGGCCTATATGGGTCTGGTCTGGGTCTATACGGGTCATCAGGCCTGCTGCTTTGACCAGGCCTAGGTCGTTCAGGAAAGGGTATATCTTGAGGCCTATGGTCGCCATAGCTAGGCCCACCGTCAAATGCGGGTGTTTGGGAAATGTCATCGGGTCTGTAAAGGGACGGCTTTTGATTTGAATAGGGGTCAATATCGCCTGACACCAGATAGTCGCTGAGGGGTCGTTCGTCTACATCCGGTCTGAATACTGGTCTGTGCTGGGGCCTGTCACTAGAACAAATATATAATAGTTTATTATATTATTGTTAGTAGATATACCTATAAAGAAAAATAAATAACTTCTAAATTGGTGTCGCACGTCGTACGCCTTCAGATATATTACCAATTAGATATGTTGTATATTAGATAAAATTACATAACAACAATTATAATTTTAGTTGGAAGCGGGTACAGACAATGGACCAGTTCCTCAACAGACTGAGGAACTGGCTACAGATATAACTTATTTTTTTATAAATATTACAGGACATTAATTTTGCACAGCGCCATCTAGCCCCAAACTAAGCTTGTAATATGGAAACTAGATTACGGATAGAATACTTAAATACTTTTTTTTTGTAAATACATATTATCATACAATACAACACCCAAACACAGAACAAACATCTACATTCATTACACAAATGTTTGTCCTGCGTGGAATCGAACCCACGAACCCACCTACAGCGCAGAAGGCAGAGTACTACCAACTGAGCTATGAGGCTTGTAATGCCGGAACACAACAGTTTAAGAATTGTTGTTATGGCTTGACTTACGTAAGGTACTAGCCAGGCGGTCTTCAACAAAGTGCTACAAAAGAAACCAAGCACATCTTGTACTTGAGGATCGAGCCCGGGACCTCTGGGTTTGGATAATTAGGTAAGATGGTAGCTAGCCAGACGGGCTTAAACGAAGTCCTACCACCAACCAAACCATCCCCCGTCACGCAATTACAACAGCCTACCTTGGTGGTCCTTCAGGTTCGTCTAGCAGCGCCTGTATCGGCGTCGGCGGCGCCTGTTCACACTGAAAGCGACGTACAAACACGTCGTAGTCCGGATGACGTGATAACGCGCTCTGCTCTTTGACATCTTTCTCAGAGTGAGTGCTGAGGTCACACGTGGCGTTGCCTTTAGCGCCGACACTGAAAAATACGCAAGACTTTAAAAAAAATGTAAACAATAGAATAGAATAACAGTTTATTCATAGCAAAACAGAATATTCATATATTATAGATACAGAATATAAAATGACTACGAAAATACCCATTACTCAGCATGATGCGGATTATGCGAGACAACCCACGCTGGTCTTCCGTAAGGGCCTGCTACTGTTACGGACGTGATGACAAAGAAAGGATTAAGTACTGAACTAAAAAAATAAATAAAGAAGAAAAACATAACAAACCAAAACAGTGCACACAATAAAGAGAAGATTGATTATTTTTTTAAATTATTTTTTACCCGGCGTTATGGGTTACTCGCAAAATCCAATACAAAAGAATGATAAAACCATTACAATTTAAGTGATTAATGATGACCCTATCGCTGGTGGTAGGTCCAACGCCTAGCGGTCTAGTTGCAGCGGAACGTAGTAGTAAAATTAAGAAGTTGGAAAGGGCTCGTCCGGGTAGGGGTTAAGAGTAGTACTACATGGAGTAGGTCATGGAGTATGGTATATGTATGGAAGGTAGTAACCTACCATACATATTTCGGCTGCCGAGCAGCAATGCTGCGATTCGGGTTGAAGGGTTTGGTTAGTTAATGCCTCAAGTTGAAGGGCGCAATGCCATTCAGCGTAGGTCCTGTTCTTTGTGGATATGACCCACGCAGTGATGCTTTGTTTTGCAAGAGTTCCACTTAACCTCAGGTAGACTGCTTGCATGTTCCTTACTCCATGTTTAAAAAAAAAAAAAGTCTTCTGGGAAAGCTCGCTCCATCCTCATCCAGGTCAACTCATGACTCAAGAGTTTACTCATGTCAAATAAAGGGACAATCTAAAATTATGGAACTTAATCAGGTAATCCATTTCAGAGGGAAAAACTTTAGTAAGCCCTAGAGCTGTGAGCTGCCATCTGTGTTTTCACGCTAGTACCATTAACTTACCCATAGTCATACGCTTGGCATTGTTTATCCTGCCTGCAGATTTGTTCGCACTCTCTCGTAGTTAGTTCCGATACGTTGCGATAGATGGCGCTGTTTGGCAATTGTTGACCGATGGAGATCCTTTCGAAGCAGTCTGTAAGAGATCCCTATTACTGTTTTTATCTTTGGAAGAGTTATCAAAGCACTAAGGTATAACCGACTGGCTTGTGAGCTTTGGACAATAAGCGTCAAACTCCCAAGCAAATATACAGTATAATTATAAAGCGTTTCATCATGATAATCGACCCCTCGGAGCCCGCGGACGTAAGAGCCGACTAAGGGATATCATCAGAAGAACAGCAGCAGCTCCCTGATGGTATCGATCACTGCGATTATCAATTTGTGTAGGTACTTAGGTACCTAACCTGTGATTGTGGGAAAACTCGTCAATCCCGGATATGACATAATTATGTAGGTATGTTAGACGCCAGCGGCCCGTAATATCGGTATATTGTCATAATCCCCACTAAACTATACCCACCAGTGGTGATTACGACAATTTACAAAAAAAATACGTTTTCCCCACTAACATTTCAAATCCTGGTTGGTGGGGATTATGCCCCTACTATTTTATCCCCTTGGGGGTAGAATTAATCAAAATCCTTTCTTAGCGGATGCCTACGTCAAACGTACGTAAATTTCAGCCCGATCCGTCCAGTGGTTTAGGCTGTGCGGTAATAGATCACTATGTCAGTCAGTCCTTTGAGTTATATATATTTAGATAGATTGTATTAGTTTTGTATATCTTTTAATTTACTTATAATCGCCACGGCTACAGCTCTATAAATACATAAGCCCTTCATTATTAGAGACTCATCTCATGTCCTAAAGAGGGCGGTCACGGTCTGTCGATGACGCCAAGTAGGTACCTACTCATACGTATATAGGTAGGCACATAGTATTTACGCATATTTAACTAACATACCTATTTATTCATACATTTAATTACAGCAATCAGTTCCAGACGTTCATTTCGTTATTTCGTAAGTACTTTGCAACTTCCGATGTCAAAACAGAAATTCTATAACGATAGCTGCTTACTAAGTCAATCGTCATCATCATCAACGGCGTATTATTGTCATATCCCAACACAAAGCTTTCTCCAAAGCTGGAGGGTTCTTTCATGATTATCACGCTTGGCAGGCCAATTGGTGATCGCAGTGAAGGTGTACATAATACACAGTAGGATACAGTTCTTCTGGACAGATCTGTTTGTCGGCTTTTATGACATCTATGGGCTGAGTTGGAGGGGTCGATTCACGGCAAACTACCAAGTCAAACTTCAGACAAATATTTAAAATTGTCGAGTAGCGACTGACTAAGGAAGAGATGGATGGATTGTGTAACGATATGTACGCGAGAGGAGTGGTGCTGAGTTGACGGGAGACAGGGGAGAGTGGAAGAGGAACTTGTTAAGGGCATGAAAACATGCGTGCTAACAGACTGTCTCACAATCATACCTTATCACATAGTATAGGTATAGGTACCTAAACAATGAATGCATCTTATTTTAATTTGAGAAACGGGTATTTATCGCGTATTTTACCTATATTTACCCCGACATTTCGACGGGATAAATATAAATTAAAATAATGTGTTCTAATCGCGAATGTGAATGAAAAGACTAATTAATGCTTAATAAAAAAAAAACTGGCCCTCGGTTCTTGCCTTTCTTTTTGTGTGCTGGCCGCGCGTCCGAACAGGTGGTAGATTTTAAGATGATCCTTATTTATACGCGCATTTTGACATTGGCATGGAAAAAATAAACGAAAAAGAGTGTAAAAGTAAAAAGTATATTAGTTTTATTTCTGTAATCTAGTTCCCATAACTGATAATTGAATATAGAATTTGGAACTAGAAATTATTTAACTTTCGTTTAGCCGTTTACTCGTGAAAAATTCTTGGTACCTTGATGTATACAGCTGATCGGCTGAATAACTAACAAACTGGAGTCTCATTTTGCGACGTCCACGTAGGTAGGTACTAGGTTATTTTTGAACCCAGAACACTAAGGAATAATTCAAATCACTATAGCTTATCAACCAAAAGCCAATGATTGTCCACAGTGGATAGCCTGGACCAATCACCACGCGTAGCCGGTCGTAATGTTGGATAAATATCTCGCCATCACGCTACTGGCTGGCCATACTTATGTCGACTAATGTATGATATGAACCTCCGAAAATACAAGCCTTACAGAGTTGGTAGAGCTCTGCGTTGTAGGTTGTGGGTAGGATTCGCAGTTCCGACACAGGACTAACATTTTTGTGATGAATATAGGTACCTAGATGTTTGTTATGTGTTTGGGTGTTGTATCGTATTATGTTGATGTGTAAGGTATATTTTACCTTATATTATAATTTGAAAACCACTCACCTTCTATAGAAGTCCCAAGTTGAGAATCGATCGTCAGAGTCTGTACAGCCACAAGCAAAACCGGGCACAGAAATAGGTGCAGCATTTTAGCTAACCAACCCAATGACATCACTATTCAAACTCCATACCACAACCTCTTCACAAAAAATATTGGATTATAAATACAATTTAATTCAATATTCAAGTTTGACCTCCATGCTAATTAAAAAAATAAGTGACATGAAAATTGGCGCGTTCAAATGGCAGTTCGAATTTCAATCGCGGCCATCAAACACGGGAAAATTAAATTATCGCGGAGATTGACAATCCGTTCGAATTTCGAATCAAAAGTCGAACAGAAAGAGTAAGAAAATAAATTATTTTTGAATTTCGTTTGTTTTTTTTTCTTTTTCGGAAGAGGTCAAAACACGTGCACACATAAGATTCGCAAATAAATTGTGGTTGGGTGTGGGCTTCGCGCTCCGATGATTCGCTTCCTTCGTCTTGTGAACCTTAAAGTTTGCTAATCGGTAACATCACAGGTAGACGACCATCTTTGCGTTCTTGTGAGAAGATTTTTTGATTTACAATCCAGTTTAATCTGACTTTAAAAATCTCTGATAAGTCAGCTGCGTTAAAACAATTTCTGGGATAGTTGAAGACCACGTTAGCACATAGGTAAATAAAACTAGTCAAAACTTTTTCCAAGCAGGTACAATTACTTACATTATTATCTCATCAATATCCTCAAGACAGTTTGTACAGTACAGTACAGATAGTCTGTATCTAATTGTACCTGCAAAATGTAATTTGAATCGAACGTGCCATTTCCACACAACCACTCGACCACCTCGACCCCCCATTTATCTGTGGGTATCCAATAAAATAATAGAAGTTATCATACATATCGGACCTCAGTTGCCGGATAATACCCATTATTTGCTGCTGTCCGTTGAGGAGTTTTGGTCTCCCCGGTTCCAAGATCTTCATCTGTGTAGCGATATTCGAACACACGTAAAATGTTCGAATCGGAAACATCACTTCTTATCGGACTTTCGAATTTCCGCGTTTAGCGTTTCCGAAAACTCCATCGGAAGCTTCCGATTTAGATCTGATAAGGTTTTCCGAATATTTGAAAATAGTGACCGGTGAGTTCCTCGCTTTCACGTAGTGCAAAAAAACAGATATGCAAAGACTTCTAAAATTAAAAATACATTTGCGAATAAAAAAGTCTATTGTCTATTGTTATTGTATTCGAAATTATTCAAATGCCTGAATGACCGTTTCAACGAATTTGCATGATGGCGTTCGAAATGCGAATTCGACCCCTTTCTCAGTAATGGGCGCTCATAGATTTACATCTATGGGCGTATTTTCTACTAGCTTCTGTTCGCGGCTTCGACTGCGAGATAGCTGGGTGAAAAGTAACCTGAGCAATATCTGTGCAAAACTTAAGCTTTGTTTTGGAAACAAACTGTCGCGTTTATATTATTAGTAGGATCAGGATTGTGAGCGGTAGGTAGGATTTCCTAATCACTATTTGAGCAGCCTTCCTTTTTTTTTATTGTACGACGGACTATCTGGGAAAGTTTTTTTTTTATATAACTAGGAGATGGAACAAGCAAGTAGCCCACCAGTCAAGTGCACTCTTGCTTATAACAATGCCTTACTGCGTAGGTCGAATCCACTAAGAACATAGCCTAAACGGCACTGCATTGCGCCCGTCAACTTGAGGCATAAAGGTATTAACCTCGCGTGCCTGTAATTTCACAGGCAACCATGCCCTTCAATCCGGAACTCAGTAATGCTGCTTGGCGGCTGAAATAGGTATGGTGGTAGTACTTCCCCGGACGAGCCCTCTCACAAGGGGACTCGTCTACTACTCAAAAGTACTTTCGCATTATCGCATATCGCAGCATATGGTGGTATTTACCACTATATCTATAGGTATAGTAGGTAGTGTGTTCCTGCGGTAAGGTCTTTTTTTTTATATATAGTACGACGGGGAGGTGACCTTCATCTCAGCTGATTTTCAAGTTATGATAGGAAGGTGGAAGCGCACTTCGCCCGGAATCCTCAACTAAGGGTCTCCAGAGCTCCTAGAGTCGGCAGCACGCGAGTGATGCTTCTGGCGTACGTTAGTATTTTATTATCTGTGCTTCTGGTGTTGCAACCGTCCATAGGCAACGGTTAGCCGCTTACGATTAGGTAGGCCGTAGGCCCGCCTTCTGATCCCAAAGGTATGTCTTCAAATCCAGTTGTGCGGCATTGTACTTTCGTTTTGAAAGGTAAGTACCTACAGACTTATTTTGATGTTGGAGTTCCCATAAAAAAACCGGCCAAGTGCGAGTCGGACTCGCACACCGAGGGTTCCATACTAACCTGTGTATCATATCGGAAAGCCTTATCGGATCGAATTCGGTAACTTCCGATGGAGATTCCGAGAAAGCTATTCCAAAATCCAATATCAAAAAATGTTTACATTGTAATTTGGAACTTCCACAGAAGATTTTTAAAAATGGTTTGAGAACAAAAATACGTGATTCCGATCCGAAAACTTTCCGTGCGGTTGAGAATCGCTATACTGGTCTAAAGTTATGAGGCCGAAGGTGGAAGCGTACTTCACCCGGAATTCTAAACAGAATGAAGAACTGGCTATTTCACTTCTTAATGCCCCTAGACAACCATTTATAATTGGTGTTATGAAAAAAATAACAGAAAATAAAAAAGTCAAAATTATCAAGTTACAAAATAAAAGAAGGACGCTATTACTAATATATCAAAGAATGAGTAGCTCATCAAGCGCTTCATACGCTTGGTACCTAGTTGTATTAAATAAATCTTCACCAATATTTACTACGATATTGAAAAATCTGCTGACATCTGCTTGTACCCTAAATGTCTTCAAGAAAAGAGTAATTAATATTAGACACCTTCTGGGTAGACCTCCATTGTAGACAGCTAATTGACGACGAGTAGACAGTTACTTGCAGCACAGAACTCGGAGCATTAACAAGTCCACAGAGGACTCGTCAGCTTAGCAGCAAGACCATTTTTTCCTGAGGATGCCTCGTGTAGAGGCGAACCACGTGTCGATTTGATTTTTCACAGAGATTTGTCGGATTTGTTGCTGAATATTTTTTCAGATTTTATTTTCCATTGTAGACCTCATGCTTAGGTAGGTAGGTACCTGTCTAGAGGTCAAGAGCTGACTCATTAAAAAAAACGTGTTTCGCGAAAAACGGCCAGTTACAATAACACCATCAGTCATGGGTGAGAGTGCGTGATAACCACAGATAGTCGAAACGTCTAACGAACCCACAATATTTGGTGCGTGGCCTTTTTTGCCGAAGTTACCAATAGATGTTTATCGCTATAATAATGTCTAGTTACGAGTGTGTAAGTATATTGTCCGAAAACGGAATGTTCGCAGAAAATTTATATCAAATGTTATAATGACATTTCGTCATGGGTTGGCACGACGGGACTTGAACCAGCATCTTTTTTTGTCTCTTTTATTGTTAAATGTTTTGTTTTATGTTGTGACCAAGTGCACTTGAAATACAAAAATAATATAAAGAGATTTTATCTTATCCTCTGGTAAAGCCTTATTGGGTCTAAGTATCAGGTCTGCCATGTAGCCTCTAGTTCAGCAGAGCAAGAAGCCTAGCCTACCTAGCACTAATCAATATTCATACCTGCCTTCTTCACGCCACACATCAGGTAGATAGCAATAAATATATACTATATATGTATAATTAATTTACTGTTTGTATAACGGATTTTACTGGGTACACTAAGTACACTGAGTACCGGGAAACAATATTTTGTAATGAACTCAGGCCACCAAAATAGTGTTTAAAGAAATAAATATTCATCTTAATTTCTGATCTCGTGGGTGTCGTACCTAAAAGACGTTGCTGTGCCCTACGACGTGCATGAGAAAAACACCGTGTGTTGCTTATGGCCTCTGTGGTCTAGTGGTTCGGCCACTGGTGTCAGATCCAGAGGTCCCGGGTTCGATCCAGTTCGGGAGTACAAGAGTGTGCTTGGTTTGGTTTGTAGTAGGACTTTGTTTATGTCCACTTAACTAGCTACCACCATCTTCTAAATCGTTGTGGCAGTTCATCGGCTAGTTCCTCAAACTGTTGAGGATTTTGGGGGAAGTGCGCTTTAACCTTTATCATAACTTGAAACCAGGTGAGATGAAGGCCAAGGGCTTGCCCGTCGTGCAATGAAATCTGACTTCTGAAATTAAATCTAAAGATTTTTTTTACTGAATTCAATAATTCATCGTAGATGTTTGACGTTCACGGGTATAAAATCTCGGCTTCACATAACTGCTTATACTTTTTCTTCTTTTTGTGAGTATATTTCATTAACATTGTAGTAAATCTATGCATTGTTATAAATGTGAGATTTGAACAGAATCTAACACTTGAAACGAGAAAAAATAAACATGTTTGCATAATTTTACATCAATCCAGTTCAATCTACCATTAGGTTTTGTTTATGGTAGGTACATTTACACAAAAAAGAGCTTAAAGAGCTGTGTGGCCAAGTGAGTATGGGCCCGCCTTCTGATCCGGAGGTTGTAGGTTCAAATCGATTCGTGCACCAATGGATTTTTACGGTTTTTCGGTTTTTTTTTAGTTCTATGTGCGCATTTGACACATGCACATTATCTGACTGTGAAGGTCACATCGTGAGGTAACCGGTGTGTCCCTAGGACCCAAAGTCCGAATGTCACGTGACACTGCCTAGTACTCCGCTAAGCGGCGATGGGCTTGCAACCTGTCATGTATTGAGTACTAGCTACTTGCAAACAGTGGGCATGGCCGAACGTAAGTTTGGACATGTCTCTGACTACCCCTGTACGTGATCTTCATGAAGGCTACGGCTACGGCTATGACTGAATGTCCTATCACTGGTGGTAGTTACCTTAGGTAGGAACCCGTTAGATGGACGAGAAGATGAAGGCTTCTATGGATGGTTTTGAAGGAGAACGGAGAAAGAAAACATATCGTTCACATCATAACCTGAGATCAACATAAAATTGTTGCGTGACCACACTTAGCTACCCAAAAAGGAGGGTAAAAAAAAACAGAGCAGGCCTCATCTTATCAACTTAATTTACCCGATAAGTTGTTTTTTTTAAAGGTGACAGACTGAAACTTGTTGTATGATTCGTATTCATATGGCAATTAGTTTACGGAAAAAGATTACTCGAAGACGCCTGGACAATGGAAAATCCTTTTTTTTATTGAAAGGGTGGTCCCATCTTCATAGGTGGTCCCATCGTCATCAGGTCAGGATCTGATTATGAGATCCTGGAGAAATCGAGGGAACTCTTCAAATATTATAGGCACACTTGAAGCGATTTAAGTATTTTTAGGGTGTATTACCCCAAAAGTAAGGAAAAAACTTACCCTTGTGATCAGGTCAGAATCTAATGATGAGATCCTGGAGAAATCGAGGGAACTCTTTCATAATAACGAAATTGTATCATTATATTTATTTTTCATTGAAGTCGGTTTTCTTCTTAGTTTTTAAAACGTAATTATTAAGTAAGTGCATACTTGTGTTGTAAAACACTCAAACACAGAAAAAACATCGATATTCATCACACAAATGTTTATCCCGAGTGGGAACCGAACCCACAACCTTTGGCTCGGACAGCAAAGCCACTACCAACTGAGCTGTTGAGGCCAGACATCTATAATTACGTAAGTACATTTCTATTTTGGCTACTTTCTTAACATTCGCATACACTAGATAATGTCTATGCTACAAGATAACGCCATTTTGGATTTCACACGCTTTTTGCAATGATCGTAAAATTCGTAAACTGTTTCGATTGGCGAGATAAGTGGAGATTGGACAGGTTATTGAACGAAATAATGGGATATGTGCTGCTAATGTGGCTATGACTATAATATGTATAAGTAAAGTTACTCTCATCACATTCGAAATGGAAAATAAGAAGAAAGCTTGCTCCATTTTAGACCTCAACCTTACAGGTCTACAATTCAAGAGTCCCCGTAATACTATATTGGATTAACAAATCTTTTTTTTTTTACCGGTGGTTAGCCAAGCATTTGACCACCAGCTTACTTGAAAAACAAGTGAAGGTGTGGCCTAAGATGGAGCAAGTTTGTCTTAATTACTCTGGACTTGATCACTCTAAGAGTACTGGTGCGAAAAAACAGACGAGAGCATCAAGCTCCATTTCAAACTAGTTTTATGATAAAGGTAGAGGCGAATCGTTCAGAACAATGGAACATTTACAATGTAGACACGGATAGTAGCCTGCCGTACGTTTGCTAGTACCTACTGTAGTAGAAAGGGGATGGAGGGATTAGGTCAAAAATATCGTGCGCACACTCGCGAAAAAAAACCAATAGGACTTTATTTTCACACAGCGCCATCTATCACTAGTCCCAAACTAAGCCAAGCTTGTAATATTGGAATTCGATTACTGAAAGAATAGTCATATACTATTTTGTATGCAAACACATACTTATCATATAATACAACACCCAAATACAGAACAAACATAGAACAAAAGTTCATCCCGGGCGAGAATCGAACCCACAATATGCGGCGCAGAAGGCAGAGCTACTACCAGCTGAGCTATGAGGCTTGTTGTCAAGGATTCATTAGAGATATACCGAGTCGTAACTGCCTCTGTGGTCTAGTGGTCCGCCGTCCGGTGTCAGATACAGAGGTCCCGGGTTCGATCCCCAGGGGAGTGCAATATTGAGTTTGGTTTGGTTGAGGGTAGGACTTTGTTTAAGTCCGCCTGGCTAGCTACTACCATCTTACCTAATTCGCCATAGCATTATTCTAAAATTATTGTGTTCCATTTAGAGGTAAGATAGCCAGTTCCTCAGTTTGTTGAGGATTTCGGGTAAAGTGCGCCTCCACCTTAACTTGTAACCAGGTGAGATGAAGGCCAAATGCTTCCCCGTCGTAGAATATAAAATAAAAAAAACTCGTATTGTATCCATACTATTCTAGCCACAGTTAAGAATACAATACAAAAGATACAATTATCCAAACTGCCCACTATCTACATCTAGTTGCGAATGTGAATATTTAATACGAATTTCCATAATTGATTTAGAGATGGGAAGTTATCGATAGAGCGATATCGATAATTTTCAGGGCATTGTAACAGTTACCGGCGCCATGCCATTAGGGCCTTATCACTAATGTTCAAAACCCGGTGCTATCCGGGTTTTATAAAATCTTGCGGGACTTTTGATTGCGGCGACACGTGACCCACGAGCTGGCTCATATATAGTCCAGCGAATTAGCATAGCTATTCGGTGCACGCTTCGGTCTGTGATATGTCTGGAACAGTTGAGTTACCTATAGACCGTTTGGAACAGTCCTAAGGTATTCCGACTATTTCCCTAGTATATACGAAGAAGTTTAATTGTACTTTTTTTTTGTAGATATATAAATATTTAAAATACTTAATACAATTATTTAATGCGCCCTAAACGCCGACGTTGGTTTGTGCGTTCACACTCGACTGAAATTTAAAATGACAATGAAAACTCAAACAAAATAACAAAACGACTGCATGCAAAAGTTACCTCTTCTCATACAACAAAACGCGACCGCCCTAACTCGGGTCTTATGAGGTAGATTAGAGATGTCGATATGCACAACCGCTAGATCAGTCCTACCTCAGTTTTTTTATTGTACGACGGGGAAGCGCTTGGCCAATCTCACCTGGTTATGATAAGGCCGAAGGTGGAGGCGAACTTTTTTATTTAAGTATTTTAGTATTATATCCGTAAAATAGTTCCTAATTCCAATATTACAAGCTTCGCTTAGTTTGGGGCTAGATAGCGCGATTTCTGTCCTGTTATATTTATATACATATACAGCTTTTCATCGATAACATTACATGGTACAGACTGTCCCAACCTTATCCTTACTCATAAACCAAAAGATCGCAGATATCTTATAAGCCGTGTTTTAGCACGCAACAACCCAACTTATAATTAAACTGTACCTACCGAATAAAAACTCCTTGTTAAAAGTTCAACGACCGTTTTAATTGCCCCTTTGTACGTATAAGATGATTAACAGGATATGGTGGCTAGGTAACGGTTTATCGATAAAACGTAGAATTTATCGATAGTCATTGATCATTTGTAAGATTGTCCCAACCCTAAGAAGATTCAGTCCTGGAAACTTGTAAAGGAAATCTAACCATTGAATTTAAAAGATATTACAGGACAGGACTACTTTCACACACCGCCATCTAGCCCCAAACTAAGCATAGCTTGTAATATGGGAACTAGATTACGGGTAGAATACTTAAATACTTTGTAAATACATACGTACTATATGATACAACACCCAAACACAGAACTAACATCTATATTGACCACAAAAATGTTTGTCCTGGGTGGGAATCGAACCCACACCACCACCCAACCTACAGCGCAGAAGGCATAGTTGATACCAACTGAGCTATGAGGCTTGTCATAGCTCAGTAGTATTATTTTAACAGTTATACTTAGATCTACCTACACATATTACGTACATAATATGTAATGGCGAATCAGTTATAACTTTTTAACCGCCTCTGTGGTCCAATAGTTCGCCTACCGGTGTCAGATCGAGGGGTCCTGGGTTCGATCCCCAGTGGGAGCACAATACTGTGCTTGGTTTGGTTGGTTAAGTCTTTGTTTGGTTGGTACATTGTTTAAGACCGACTGGCTAGCTACCACAAATATTCTTAAATAGTTGTGTTCCGGCATTTAGAGGTAAGATAGCCAGTTCCTCAGTTTATTGAGGATTCCGGGTGAAGTGCACTTCCATCTTCGGGCTTATCATCGCTTGAAAATCAGCGGTGATGAAGGCCAAGTCCCCGTCATACAATAAAAAAATAAAAATCTTTTAAGAGGAGGACCTTAAGTAGGTACTAAGAGGGCCCCGTAGTACCGCCGGTATTCGCTCTCCAGTACAAACGTAGTTTGTTCAATATAATGAAAATTATTCAGGTATAATTGGAAAGGGATAGTCTAGGGATAGTTTTTGCATCGCTTTACTATTTCTAAAAATAAGGCAAAAGTACAATCGTACGGGAAAATAAATTTGCCTTGAAAAAAATAATCGACAATAATCTAGGATTGCATCAGCTCATCAGGATTGCTAAAACATAAGCAAAAAAAAAACATAAATAAAAGACAAGTATCACTTACATACATTTTATTCAACTTAAATTCACTATCTGTCCTTGTCGCTCCTGCGCTCTTCATGTCTTTCTGTCCTTCTTCCCCTTGTCCCTCTTCCTCTGATTGATAGGGTTCCTGGGATCATAGATGTCGAACCAATCGTCTCCTTTCGTGGAGGCGTCCTTGGCAAGGACTGGCCGCTGGTCCACGAAGCTGAGCTTGTGGCCTAGCCTGTAGTAAAAAAACAACGAATTGTTACCGTCTGCCCCCACGAACGACCCCCACGTGGGGGCAGACGGTAACACTTATGGCTATCTGCCCCTAGTCTCAAAAATAAATCGGCGAAGTACGCATTGGAATCGCACACAAAGATTTTGACATTTGATTCTTAAATAGAAACTGTAAGAAACATGACATTGGACATATTCCAAATTCTTTAAAATAATTCCTCTATTGAAATACTAAGTTAGCATAAAATTACTACTGGCCTACGCATGCTAGATTGTAATATAGTTTTAGGCCATTATACTAAATGTCTTAAAGATTATAAACAAAACACATTTGATTGTTTTATTTTTATTATCGTAGGGGAGTTGCTTGGCCTTCATCTCACCTGATTTTCAAGTTATGATACGGTCGAAGGTGGAGGCGCACTTCACCCGGAATCCTCAACAGACTGAGGAACTGGCTATCTTACCTCTAAATGCAGGTAAATAAATAAATTTTACAGGACATTAATTTCACACAACGCCTTCTAGCCCCAAACTAAGCATAGCTTGTAATATGGGAACTAGATAACGGATAGAATACTCATATACATATTTTTTTTAATACATACTAATCATACAATACAACACCCAAATAGATCAAACATCTATATTCATCACACAAATGCTTGTCCTGGGTGGGAATCGAACCCACAGCCTACAGCGCAGAAGGCACTACTACCAACTGAGCTATGAGGCTTGTTGAATATTATTATTGAATAAACATATTCAAATACAATTTAGCAGGTATTATCGGAAGCGATAACCGAGGTTTGCAGCAGTTTTTCTTATTCAAAAACCACTTTTAACATCAAAATATATGCAAGAGTTCTTCCACAGTATTTGTATAGAAAAATGAACGATAAACCACGTTTGTATGGAAGGAGTAAATCAGCGGTACACCGGGGCCTGCTTCAATCTACAATCTTACCAATTATCACTGTCAACGTCATCATCATCTTCATCATTCCCTTTCTTCTCTTCTTTACTGCTCTCCGCTGAGCCTTCAGCCGTGCCCTCGTGACTCTTCTCGCTCTCTTCTTGACTCTTCTCCTTTATGCCCTTCAGTTTGCTCTTGAACTTCGCTAGGAGTTGGAGGGTGAAGTCTTCTCTGCAACAAAAATGAATTGATTTATGAGCATTCTTTATGGCACGCGACTTGAGATCACACAAACTCAGTCGGGTGTCGTAAATGTCGACTAAGCGATCTGACCAGACGAAAGGCAGCAGTCGGACGTAGAAGTTTAAGAGTAGAGCTCCTTGTGAAAGGGCTCGTGCGGGGAAGTACTACCACCATACCTATTTCAGCCGCCAAGCAGCATTGCTGTGTTCCAGTTTGAAGGGTACCCTTCACGCGAGGCCTAACACCTTTATGCCTCAAGTTGATGGGAGCAATGCAGTGCCGTGTAGGCTATGTTCTTTGTGGATGTGACCTACGCAGTAAGGTATTGTTATTGGCAAGAGATGCTCTTAAGATCAGCGCGCCTAGCACGGGGATTTCATCTCTACTCTACCCTAGAATAGAGAAGACAGTTTCTTGTCTTCGTAATCTTTCTTTTTCCCGAACACGCCGTTTCTCAAAGCAAACCATAGAAAGCAGTTTCCTCGTAGACAAGCTCTTTCTATAGCAACGGAAACGAAACCACAGATCAAATATAAAATGTTGTAAGAAGTTCGTTCGTTGCGTTTCATTACCCACAAAATGTCAACACGAAACAAGAAATACAGCTTATACGTAAAACGAAACGTTTTACATTTTTCCATTGCTCCACAGTCTTGTGGGGCCCTAACTCCTTGAGTGCGCCTTGAAGACGCACCCATTCTTCATTGTGGGCCCGACGTCCCAGGGGCCCGGTATATTCTCCCAAGGCGAACATATTATGTGTGGACATGTAGTCCACTGATGTATTTACTAATATTATGTTCCATAACCATTGCAAGGCTTCGAAACTATTTCATCCATCCATACTATCCTTATTTGATATCTATCTCATAATGGGAAAGACACCTATGTCTTACTAGCTTCATTGAAATTTCAAACTTGGAGGGACTTTAAAAAGAAAGCCCGGATCGATGGTGCTCGGCACAATCTTAACAAACACAAATTTGTTACAAAAAAGTTGCGCCTAAACTCGGCCTCCGGCAAATCGAGAGCTACTGTGAGCTCTCGAACTGCGATTATTTCACGTCTCCGGTCGTTTTTCTCCTCGTATACTGGCTCAGAAGCCAATTTCTTCCACCGTTCATAGTAACCGTAAAAAATATTCACTAAATTATGCGAGACAAACGCTTCTCTAGGTCTCGAGAGGTGTAGATAATTTTAGAAGAAATGTTTCTATTCTCAAACGTCAAAAGTAGAGTAAATTGAATGGCATGCTCGCAGTGGTAGACTCATGTCTAGAGTAGACTAGAAAACATTTCTATCCGTTAATTCTTTCGAACGCCATGTTCCCGATCGAAGAAAACTTTCTACTCTCTACACCTAAATGTCATTTTTATGTCATTTTTAATCTATTCTACCCTAGACAAGAAACCCCATGCTAGGCCCGCAGGTGGACTACTTGCTTGTCCCGTCTCCTAGTTGTATGAAAAAAAAAGTAGAAGGGGAAGATCGAGGAAGAGATCGATGGGTTTTGTAAGCAACGAAATTTATGTGAGGTGTGGATGCTGAGGCTGAGTGACGGGTGACAGGGGAGAGTACAAGAGAACGAGCTATGCCGACTAGAGATGACGAATATAACTATCAACCAATCAATTTAACTAATATTTTAAATCAACCATTATATTCAATAATCAGAATTAACGTTATCGAATAAAAATATCATATCAACTTCAGCCTCAGTTAGAACTAACATAATTGAATGCATTGAAATTTTAACTTTAACATCGTATAAATAAGAAACATTTTCGGATGTTGCTGCTCGCAGTTTTCAACTATGTATTACGTTGACTTCATTCAATTGTATGCTTTAGATTCCTCACTATATAGATTAAATTTCTGATTTGCTGTAAATGATATTTTTATTCAATACAAAGTGATGTGATATTTTAAACAAATACCCATAGTGCTACTATAATAGAGACGAATTAGCGGTGACTTTTATTTGATCAATAGAATAAAATATTCAACCGCATTAACATCAACCAATAACCAAATCGTGTAGGTAGTTATGGTATCACCTCACCCTTCTGCCCTAGATTAAGGATAGAATAGTGTTTTTGCTTCATTGACAATGCTTTTCTCAGTAACTAAGTTTTGCTGATACAGCCGTCTCCATGTCGACCGGCTGCATCCGCCCATCCATTGGCAAGTCAGATTAAATGCACCTCTAAATCGGTGTAGACGTCTCTATTAGTTTTATTTTAGAAATAATTAAAATTAATCTTTTTAAAAACCCGTTTCCACGTTCCCAAACCAAAGGTGGCGCAACCGGAGCGGATTTCCCTAGTTTTCACGGGTTTTTCACACCTTTTTCCAACGTCCAAATTCGTTAGGAAAGTGTACAAAAATAAAAATCCACGAAAAAGTGAAGTCCGTCGAACTAAATAAATTTCTTTTGAGTGACGGGTAAAGCAAAGCAGTATGGGAGTAGCGGTCGGTTGGTGAGTAAATCTTTTCGCCATTCCTTTCCCTCATCCTCCTATATTTTGCGAAAAGTGTGTAAACATAATTTTGTTATACTTGAGATAGGAACTCTCTCATTATAACTTACTGATCTGGTCAACTTGTATGAAATATTATCAAGTCAAACCATGTTCTAAGAATTGAATGTTATATGGAGTAACAAAAAAATAGATACGGCAGATTGATTATAAAAATCTTTTTGTAATAAGGTAAATTAATTTGTATTAATCTAAGATTATCTGATCTATAAATCGATCCATATATAATTAGTTATAAAAAATAAAAAATAAATAGTTTTACAAAAATATTTTACAAATTAATTTAGATTAATCCCCTTTATTATTGCTTTTTATCGTGTTACTTTATGAGTGATTTCTTTTATTTTATTGTGTGTTAATTTTGTCTTATTGTGTAATTGTGCTATAAAAGTGAGTTGCCTCCTCTGATTATTTCATAGCTCGCGATGGCAGAGCCCGTAATTATAATTATACCGAGAGAAGTCTCACAGTTAGTTCCTTTATTTAAAGGAGACAAGAGACAACTAAATTTGTATCTGAGAAAATGTCAATATATAATTGATCGATATGGTAGGGATGGCAATGAGGCCCAGAATCTTTATGTTTATAACGTTTTGACGAGTAAACTCACAGAGGATGCAGCGGCGCTCTTATCAGAACGAGAAGATATAGTGACTTGGTCAGAATTAAAACAGTTACTTATACAACACTTTGGAGACCCGCGTAATGAAGAGTGTATAAACATCGAACTCGAATCTTTAAAAATCAAATCGGGCGAAAGTTATTTGGATTTTTGCAATCGAATCCAAAGTGTTCGATCGTTATTGATATCTAAGGTGAACACGAATGAAAATAACGAATTAAAGCGTGCCAAACTGATAATTTATAATAATACGGCTCTGAATGTATTTTTGTACAACCTCACTGAAAATATGGTTCGGATAGTGCGACTGAAAGCACCCTCGACGTTAGAAGAAGCTTTGAGCGTAGTTCTTGAAGAAGTCAACTTCTTAGAGCAATACCATATGAGAAATCGGATTCATGATAGTAGTCAGATAACAGGGTCAAGGCCACCGATAACTCAGCCGACTGGGTTCAAGCCCTTATTCCAAGGTAGTAATAACGTCCCGCCTAAATTTAATTTTGGCATACCCCAAAACACAAATAATAGGATGCTAGGTCAACCACAAAATAACGGTGCATTCCGTCAACCAACATTTGGGTACAGACCACAATTTGGCCTTCAGCCACAACAACAAAACGGGTTGCAACAATTTGGTTATAGACCACCTCAACAGTTCGGTTATAGACCACCTCAACAGTTCGGTTATAGACCACCTCAACAATTCGGTTATAGACCACCACAGCAATCATTTGGTTACATACCACCGCAACCATTTGGTTACAAACCACCGCAACCATTTGGTTACAGACCACCTCAATCGTTTGGTTATAAGCCGGAATCTAAACCAATTCAGATACAACAGCCTCGTTTACAAACTAGTGATGTAACAATGAGGACAGCAGTCCCTCATGCACCACAACAAGGTTTCAAATTAAACGAACTTGACACGGACGAGTATGAACCTTACTATGACGGAAGTTATAACTACGACGATTATAACAATGAATATTATGACGCGAACGCATTGAACTACTATAGTGACGAATTTAACTACTTGGAAAGTGACGTACAGGATCAAGAGACTGGACAGATTGACGAAACCCAAACTCAGGATTTTCAGATAACAGCCTCTTTAAACAAGAAATCTTAGAACTTAATTGCGATCCAATTTTAAAGCTTCCATATGTAATTATCAAGGAAATAAATGCTAAAATGATGATAGATACTGGAAGTATGCGATCTTTCTTCAGCCCCCGTATTGCGTACAAACATTTTGGTAATTTTATTCAAAAGGAACCATTTCAAGTGGTGAGCACCCACGCAACTAGTAGACACGATGAAGTGATGGAAATCCCTCTCTTGCCTACTTTTGCTAGTAACAATTGGCATAAATTCTATGTATATGACGTCGACCCACGCTACGACGGCTTAATTGGAATTGATCTTTTACAGGAATTAGGTGCTATTATTGATTTAAAAGCTAACCTTTTGAAGACAAATTCTTCTTGCATTCCAATAATCAATAATAATCTAAATTACACCATAGACATTCCAGCGAGAACAGAGAAAAGAGTCAAGTTGCCGATTGACCAACACTCAGGCGAAGCTATCATTGACTTTAGAGAATTTTCTGATGGGTTAAGAATGCCTAGTGCGATAGTAAACTGTGTAAATGGTTACGCATCTACGGTTATTCAAAACACATTAGATCAACCAAAACAACTGACGATCAAACAGCCCTTTACTGTGACTAGATTTGAAAGTACAGACTGTGACCTAAATTTTACTAAAAATAACACTAACGACATTGAGATTGACCAACTATTAGAAAATAATTTAAATAGAATCAGACTTGAACATACAAATGATGAAGAACGTGAGAAGATTCATAGACTCTGTCAAGAATACAAGGACATATTCTATTGCGACCAAATTCCCTTGACATTTACCAATCAAGTAAAACATCAAATTAGAACCAAAAACGAAGACCCTATATACATAAGACCTTATAGACAGGCTCCGTTTTTACGAAATTAGTAGACAGGTAGAAACACTATTAAAGGACAACATTATTCAGGAATCTCATTCTCCTTGGAGTGCACCCGTGCATCTTGTGCCAAAGAAGATGGATGCATCTGGCGAAGTGAAGTATAGGATGGTGATAGACTACAGACGACTCAATGACATAACTATTGACGACAAGTATCCCTTACCGAATATAACAGACCTGTTTGACAAGTTAGGAAAGTGTTCTTATTTTAGTACACTTGATTTAGCAAGTGGATATCATCAGATAGAAGTGGAAAAGAATGACAGACAAAAAACAGCCTTCAGCACCCAAAATGGACATTATGAATTCCTTAGAATGCCATTTGGCTCTAAAACAGCACCAGCAACATTTCAAAGGGCAATGGATAACGTTTTACGAGGACTACAAGGACTACACTGTATGGTATACTTAGATGACATAATAATTTATTCAAACAGCCTAGACGAACACGTAATTAAATTGAGAATGATATTTGACAGACTCAGACAGACCAACCTGAAAATACAACTAGACAAATCTGATTTTTTACGTAAAGAAGTTCTTTACTTAGGGCACACGATTACTAAAGACGGGTTGAAACCTAACAACGACAAAATTGACGCTGTATTGAAATATCCCTTACCTAAAACAACGACTGAGATTAAGAGTTTCCTAGGACTTGTAGGATACTACAGACGATTTATAAAGGACTTTGCAAAAATTACTCAACCGTTGACGGCTTGCTTGAAGAAACGTAACGGAATAGTAATTGACCAAAATTATATTGACGCATTTAATAAATGCAAGGAACTTTTGACCCATGCCCCTCTATTGCAATATCCCGATCATGACAAACCTTTTGTACTTACGACTGACGCGTCGAACGTAGCAGTAGGTGCAGTACTATCCCAAGGAAAAATTGGTAGTGACAAACCTGTAGCATATGCTAGTCGTACACTGAGTGATACCGAAGCTCGCTACAGCACGATTGAACGTGAACTGCTCGCTATAATCTGGGCAGTGAAACACTTTAGACCATATCTATACGGTAAAAAGTTTATCATATACACAGATCATCGCCCATTAATATGGCTTCGATCTCTTAAAGATCCGAGTAGTAAACTCACTCGATGGAGGTTGCGTTTACAAGATTATGACTACGAAATGATACATAAAAACGGCAAGCAAAATACCAACGCTGATGCCTTGTCTAGGATAAAGATCAATGCTTTAGATTCTGATGACGAAAATCAATCGATGGCAGTTAATGTGGATGAGAAAGAAGAAAAACTTAGAAAACACTTAGACAGTGTAGTTAAAAGTATAGGAAAGTTAACAGCTGAAGAAAAAACGATAAGAAACGACTCATCCACGACAACTATATCAGATTCAAGTAGGACAGCTACAGCAAGTCCTATTGCAATTTCAGATACCGTATCAATACAAAGCATCAACAATGATGAATACCCAGTGCGATCAGAATCCAGTAAATCAGGAACAGTTCATTCTGCTATAGAATTAGAATCAGTAGGAATACCAATTTTACATGAAGCAGTAGATACAAAGCCTAACCAAATCATAGTATACTCATGGTTTAAAAATGAAATGCAAGTGAAAAACCTCTCCCGAGAAAAACATAAGGTTTTAGAAGTTTTTCTTCCAATAGATAACGCGGAATTAGTAAAGGAATTTTTGAAACAGTACATAAAGCCAAAATTAAAATATTATATTTACTTTGAAGAAAATTCACATCGTAGGTTATTTGGAAACATAATAATACAATTATTTAAGAAAGATATGATTAATTTTTATGAATGTACTGAACGAGTTATTACCATTGAATGCGAAAGAGAACAAAAGGTAGTGATAGTTAAACATCACGAAGGAAAAACATGCCACCGAGGTATAAAAGAAACCTTAGTTAGGATACGTAGAAATTACTATTGGGACAGAATGCAGGAAACAGTAACAGCGGTTATAAATGCTTGTGAAGCATGCCAAATAATGAAATACGATAGAAAACCTATCAAACCTCTCTTACAGTTAACGCAAACACAGGATTCCCCCTTTCAAGAAACATTCATAGATCTCTTTAGTATTGAAGGAAAATATTACTTAACTCTTATCGATGCTTTCAGTAAATTAGGACAGGCCATTGAGATTCAAAACAAGTCAACCCCTGAGGTTATTCGAGCTCTGATGAAGTATTTCTCATTTTACGGAATACCCAAAAAAATTTGTTCAGATCCTGGTACTGAGTTCAATAATGAATTAATGAAAGAGTTTTTAAGCTTGCATAAAATTGAACTTCATATTGGAACACCTAATAATCCTAATTCAATGGGATTAATAGAACGATTCCATTCCACTATAATTGAAATTTACAGATTAGCTAAATATGAAAAACGGTTTACAGATGCAGCATCCACGATGACATATTCAGTTATGGCTTACAATCACGCCATTCATTCGGTTACAGAACTCACTCCGTTCGAAGTTGTGTTTGGACACACAGACAGCAGCAGCCCTTATGGCATTGAATTAGAAAAGCGTTATTTCCAGAAAATGGTTAAATATCATGCTAAGCGTACTAAGGTTTTGTATGAAAATTTGGCAGATAAGATGTTAGCGATGAAAGAAAAGAATAGACAAAAGAAAGGTGGATGTGACGTAGAATTTTCTATAGGAAAAACAGTTTTTGCAAAAGACATTAATAAGCGTAAAAGCAAGGATAAACCACGTTATGTCAAAGCGAAAGTAGTAGGTGAACCGGTAAGGAATGTATTGCCTATACAAATAGGTGAAAGGAAAACTAAGGCTCCTATTAAAAACATCAAACGCCCTCCGCAGGTGCAGCCTACTGCTAATTGCGATGCCGTCGCTGGCCCTTCATCTACAAACACTTGAAGGAAATCCAGGATTACTTCCGATTAAAGAAGGACAAGCGTATATCCAAACTGATTATTGGACTATAGTTAAGGTTATTAGTTTGGAAAGGATCTACAACGACTTAAATTATGTATCTGCAAATTATGAAGAATTGTGTAAATTAATTCATTGGAATTCATCATATTCACATGAATTTAATAGTGTGAAATTACATACAGAGTTTATTCGCGATATAACTAAAGAAAAATACCGACAACTTGTTCCACAACAGCGCTTTCGAAGAGGTCTCATTAATCCATTGGGTTCTTTGATAAAAATAGTAACAGGAAATCTTGATCATGAAGATGCGATAAGATTCGATAAACTTACCTCGAAATTGAGTGACAATGAAATTAAAATATCTAAGAAATTGACTCTGGTCTCTAAAATGTTAGATAGTTTTATAAATATAAGTGAAACCATTAATCAGAATACTGTCGATTTGGATTACCGTCTAAAAAGAGCTGAATCTATGTTAAAAGGTTTAGCTGCTAAAGAAAACAGTTGGATTTTCTTTACATACGTTTTTGGAATATTTAACGTATTAACAAGCAGTTTCCGTACTATATTTATTAGGCTTAGTGAAATCGAAACTGCACTAGCATTAAGTAAAGGCTCTATACTACATCAGTCTATCGTGAATTCTACTGAACTCTTATATCATTTAAAATTGATCTCTAATTCTGAGACTTTAATGTATCTGCCTATCGAAGAAAACTTGTTAAAATTAGAGGAAACTATGTGTGTAAAATCCTATATTAAGAAAAACCAGTTCACATTTATTATGGAAGTTCCTTTAACAGATAATCATACTTACAATTACTATAAATTGTATTCCTTACCAATTTTCCATCAATCTGAAAATAAGACCTTATCCATTTTTCCCAAATACCCTTACCTTCTGGCGAAAGGAATGAAATACCTACCGATAGTAAAACCGTGCCGCCCTCTATCAGCTGGCGATCATTTCCTGTGTAACGCAGACAACCGAGCTTTGTACCATGAGCTTACCTGTATGGAGCAGCTCATGACATTCAATGATGACACCACTCGCTGTACGCAGCATCAGGTCCAAATTGAAGAGGTCAAGGTCCAGCAAGTCAACTCCGACAGTTGGATTCTGTTTACCAGGTTGAAAACGACGCTTACCAAGCATTGCGAAAACGACATCAGCAAGCTGTCCGTATTCGGTACCTATCTTATGACAATCAACGAACCATGTGATTTGGAAATCAATGGAATTCGCATAAGCCACCGCATCTATACAGAAACGGACGATGTGCAGCCGATTCCAATCGTCACCCTACCACAGCTACGTGTGAACGCGAGTCTATCCAGTGCACGCGCACTCAATATGAAAGGCGTTAGTTTAGATGAAGTTAAATATATGGCGTACTCTCTAAAACAAAGTTTAGTGATTGAAAGTGTTTTAAATGAGAGAAATGACTCTCACTACAGTGAAAATTTAGGATACGTGACTTTAGGCTTAGTTATCTTTTGTTTTATTGTGTTATTATTTTATGTGTATCAACTCAAATTGTTGAATAAATTTACATGTATGAAAAATTATCGAAACCAATCTCAAATTGATCGTACCGATAATTTTCCTCTTGGGGATGGAGAAGTTATGGTATCACCTCACCCTTCTGCCCTAGATTAAGGATAGAATAGTGTTTTTGCTTCATTGACAATGCTTTTCTCAGTAACTAAGTTTTGCTGATACAGCCGTCTCCATGTCGACCGGCTGCATCCGCCCATCCATTGGCAAGTCAGATTAAATGCACCTCTAAATCGGTGTAGACGTCTCTATTAGTTTTATTTTAGAAATAATTAAAATTAATCTTTTTAAAAACCCGTTTCCACGTTCCCAAACCAAAGGTAGGTACTTAACAAATAATAATTTCAACCAATAAAAATATCGATATATTTTTTTATCAATAAACAGTTAAATAATATTTAATTTTAACCATTATTGCCATCTTTAATGCCGACCTCGCCTAAAGGTACAAGTTCCTCAACTGCCTCCGTGGTCTAGTGGTTCGCCTTCTGGTGTCAGATCCAGAGGTCCCGGGTTCGATCCCAGCGAGAGTTCATTGTGCTTGATTTAGTTGCTGGTAGGACTTTGTTTAACTCCGCCTGGCTACCGTCTTACCTAATTCTGTCGCCATAACAACAGTTCTAAAATAATTGTGTTCCGGCATTCAAGGTAAGATAGCCCGTACCTGTTTGATGAGGATTCCGGGTGACGTGCGCCTCCACCTTCGACCTTATCTTATTTTGTAACCAGGTCATCACACCTACCTAACGCTAGAGCTACATAATTAGGTAAGATGGTAGCTAGCCAGGCGGACTTAGACAAAGTCTACCACCAAGCACATTATTGTACTCCCCTGGGGATCGAACCTGGAATCTCTGGATCTGACACCGGTAGGCGAGCCACTAGACCACAGAGGCGGTTAAAGTCTTACTGCGTTAGTAACACCCACAAAGAACACGGCCTACGCGGCACTGCATTGCAACCCTCACCTTGAGGCATAAATGTGTTAAGCCTTGCGTGCCCGTAATTTCACCGGCAGCGATGTCCTTCAAACCGAAACACAGCAATGCTTGACGGCCGAAATAGGTATGGTGGCAGTTCTTCCCCGGATGGGTTCTTTCACAAGGCGCTCTATTACTCTTACATTAATGATTGATAATTTTAATATTTATAGTTGGTTCATCCGTGTTAATTTATTTAAAATAAATGACAAAAAGGCAGGTAGAATAGGTTACAATAAAAAAGGCTCTTGGTATCACGGAAAGACGCAACGACGGGTCAGGTTCCAACCATTATTTAGCTTCACGCTTGCAAAATTCGAAAATGTGGAGCAATAAAAATAATAACTGTATTTGATACAAGTCATACTGTTACTCATCTCCGTTTTTCTCACGTTTTTTGTGAAGATTTTAATAAAAGATTTCACTTAGAAACCGATTTAATTGTTGTAGCCAACTCAGAGAACAAAGATCACTTTATCATTTATAGCTAATGAAACACCACACTTCGCTCCCGCCGTTAACCAAGATCCTTCCTTAAAGCACCCCTACACTACAAAAGGAAGCTACCCTGAAAATTTTAAATCCTTAGATTGATGTCTTGCTTTGGGCTGTGTATTTGTGTATTTCAAGTCTCTAGGACCTCTGATTTGGGCTGTGCCTTGATCAGTCAGTCAGTCACTCGGCTACACGATTTTTATATATTAAGATTACATGGCTACAAATAGCGACATGAGTCACCTCCAGCAAATAATAGGATGTTGAAGCAGTAAATAAATAAAATACACAAATAATAAAATGCTTTTATTCACGCGACAACTTTACAAAAATAATAAATACTTATAAGTACCTTTTACATTATTAATAATTTTTATTTTGTATTGGATTTAAATCCCCAATTTCATTATTACTAATTCTTATTTAGTACGGGATCTAAAACCCAATAACATTATTACTAAATCTTATTTAGTATGGGATCTAAGACCCAATAATATATAAATATTAATTAAGAGTGGGGAATAATGTATATATTTATTCATTCTTAATTAATATGGGATCTAAGACCCATTTACATAATTACAAATTCATTTTAAGACTGGAGTCTAAAACCAAATTACATGTATACTAATTTATTTATATTTAGTATGGGATCGAAAACCCAGTTACATTATAACCAATTATTTTTAAGTATGTGATCTAGACCCAAATACATTATTATAATCATCACTAATTATATTTTAGTATGGGATCTAAGACCCAATTAAGTAATTACTAATATACTTATATACGATGTATTTTGTACCTAATTTACTTTGGTATAAAGTTAAAAATAATAGTAATAAAATCGTTATTTTTGGCATTCACATGAAATAAGAGAGATACGTCTGATTTGCCGTGGGAACCCCAGCTCCAACTCAACCCCTGGATGTAGCTGGTGCCAACAGCTTACTTTTAAATTATCGAATACCTAAACGGCCTATAGTACCTCAGATTAGCAACTCAACTCAACTTTACTCTAGTTTCGAACTAAGATATAGTTATTATAAAGGTGACATTGCTGTGCGCTCAACCACGGCGCTTATGACCACCAGATGACAGAACTACGCACGAATTTCTACGTTTTAATTTTTAACGGTAAAACAAATACTAATTTTGAAAATCTAAAACACAGACCGTCTACTGTAAACTGTGTTTATTTACTGTACAAAGTGTCAAGGCGTATTTATTAAACATTATTGGTACAAATTAGAGTCAACTTTAGTATTTTTAATCTATCGTTCTAGCATAATTCCTGAATAACATACATTAATTTCAAAGCAAATGCGACAGTATTGTGGATGATATGATCGCTGAAGCTAAGCCATTTCAGGTATCATAGACTCTTAACTGTGATCACCACTCCGCCGAGCTAAGAGTGGTGATTACGGCAATCAGTTTTGGAGAAGGCTCTTAGGCTGTTGAAGGAGACTTAACTGACGTTATATAACTACATTACTCTATATTTTTATGTTTATTTATAGCGGGAAACTAGTCCTAAGCCTAATTTTGGAAGCGCACTTCGTGAAAAGGGGATGTGATTATTTTTATGTTTATTTATAGCGGGAAACTAGGCCTAAGCCTAATGTTGGAAGCGCACTTCGTGAAAAGGGGATGTGATTATTTTTATGTTTATTTATAGCGGGAAACTAGGCCTAAGCCTAATGTTGGAAGCGCACTTCGTGAAAAGGGGATGTGATTATTTTTATGTTTATTTATAGCGGGAAACTACGCCTAAGCCTAATGTTGGAGCGCACTTCTTGAAAAGGGGATGTGATTATTTTTATGTTTATTTATAGCGGGAAACTAGGCCTAAGCCCAATGTTGGAAGCGCACTTCGTGAAAAGGGGATGTGATTATTTTTATGTTTATTTATAGCGGGAAACTAGGCCTACGCCTAATGTTGGAAGCGCACTTCGTGAAAAGGGGATGTGATTATTTTTATGTTTATTTATAGCGGAAAACTAGGCCTACGCCTAATGTTGGAAGCGCACTTCGTGAAAAGGGATGTGATTATTTTTATGTTTATTTCTAGCGGGAAACTAGGCCTAAGCCTAATGTTGGAGCGCACTTCGTGAAAAGGGGATGTGATTATTTTTATGTTTATTTATAGCGGGAAACTACGCCTAAGCCTAATGTTGGAAGCGCACTTCGTGAAAAGGGGATGTGATTTTGTATTAAAATTGTTAGTCCACTAAATTTTGCCACCCGTATATCCGTCTGTCAGTCAGTCTGCCACTTATCTGTCTGTTACCTAGCCGTGCATAAATCCGCAAGCTCTGAAAACGGAATTGACACTCAGCGCAGATGAAACAATATATTTGCGGGCAGAAACCATGAACAAAGCTCTATACATATTGTACAATAATTAATATAAAAATAAAGCTACACGAATTTTGATTGTTGTATTGTTATGGAAAACATATACCTAAACAGGCGCGCGAGTTCAAAGCCCTACCACCAACGTAACCAAGCGCAAGTTTGCACCCCCCTGGGAATCAAACCCAGGATCTCTGGATCCGATGGGGAACCAGGCAAACGAGGCGGGAGCTCAAATATGAGCCATCTCAGACCCCAACTGTTACTCGCGCGCCTACTATAGGCTACTTTTAATCGACTTCAAAACAAGGAGGTTATAAGTTCGTCGGAATCTTTTTTTTTTATGTATGTTTCCCGATTACTCGAAGACTCACGGACCGATTTCAAAAATTCTTTTTTGGTCTGAAAGGGTATACTTCACAGGTGGTCCCATTGTCATCAGGTCAGGGTCTGATGATGAAATCCTGGAGAAATCGAGGAAACTCTTTGAATATTAAATTGAAGGCACAATTGAAGCGATTTGGGTGTATTACACCAACAGTAAGCAAACAACGGACCCTTTATAGGATCACGCGTCTGTTTGACTGTCTGTCCGTATATCTGTCATCAAAATAATTCGAAGAAATATGTCATCCAGGTAAATTGTATCATATTCTTCATTGCAGTTCGTTTTACACTCTAAACATACCCAAATCGCTTTAAGTGTGCCTATAATATTTGAAGAGTTCCCTCGATTTTTCCAGGATCCCATCATCAGATCCTGGCCTGATGACGATGGGACCACCTGTGACTTTTCCAAATAGGCCTAGGCGTGTCCGAGTAAAAAAAAAAGATAAAAGAAGTTGGTTAATAATGGCGGTCATTACAATAAGTTATGCTCCAAAGCAAACAACTTAACACAACCTTGTTACGATGGAATGTACAAAAAAATGTTGGAAATTGAGTCCAACTTCCTACACAACATGTTTTTATATATCCATTATCATTAAATATGGCTAAAAAACAGTAACAAAGATTATTTAAAATAGGAAACGGACATTGTAGCCTGTTGCAGACACGGTAAAACACTTTGGGTATATTTTTGGAGTTCCGTGCCCAAAGGGTGCGAACGGGACCTTATTACTAAGCCTTATCATTTATTTACAGCTAATAAGATATTTTTGAAGAAAAAAACTATTTACAGTCGGATTATCTTAGTCGGATTTATCGGCTTGTAACGGTCTTAGGACCGTTACAAACGGCCTATAGGTAACTCAACTGTTCCAGACTTGTACCAGACGGAAGCGTGCCCAAGACAATGGCTGCATTGCCACGCTGAATAGCTATGCTAATTCGCTGACCTATGTTTATTGTATGCACTATCTCAAATTATATGAACTTACTTGAGAGTTATTTTTAAGTTTTAAGTGGTGAAATCGGTTCCATTTTTTTCTTCAAAAATAAGTAATTTTTAGCTTTTTTCGTTGTGAAACCTACGACACTCTATTTAAGAGTCGTGTAAGAGTGTAATAATACGGGATTCTGGAAAATATCTACGCAATGATGGGAACAACGATAAATACAGATGACCTAAACAAATGTTAAGAATCGGTTCCTGCTATGGTGCAGTGTAGGGGTGCACTATGTCAGGATAATGGGAACGGTTTTTCGTTCACCAGATCCTGTTTTGTTATTTAAAAGCCAAACCACCGGACCGATTTTGATTAAATTTCCATCGGACCAATCTGGAATCATATCCTTTAAACAAAAAAAATAAATTCAAATCAGTTGAGAAATGACGGAGTTCTGAGGTAACAAACATACCTATATAAAAACCGAATTGAGAACCTTTTTTTGAAGTCGGTTAAAAGACGGTAACAAAGATTATTTTTAAATAGGAAACGGACATTGTAGCCTATTGCGGACACAGAACACGTTGGGCCCCTCCTTAGGGTTCCATGCCCAAACCCCAACGGGACCTAATAAGCTTCCGTTGTCGATGTCGTCTCTGGCCATTTGTCTGTCAGCGGATAGCATACGGCCGGTTTATTGAGCATATATTCCGCGCACGAAGGAGTATGAGACATTGCATACTTAAGGTTTATAAAGAGGATCGCAGATATTTTTTTCTGAATGAAATTCGACCTCTTCAAAGGAACTGAACATTTTAAAATTGCTGTTACGGCAAGAGACTAATTCTGTCGCCATAACAACAATTATAGAATTGTTGTGTTCCGGCATTTAGAGGTAAGATAGCCAGGGTGGAGGAAGAAGACATGTGACAAGCTCCACCTATGGGATAACGGGTAGGAACCTGAATATTCCTCCTCGCACCTCCGCGAAACCTGCTATCTAAGGGTCGTGACTCCAGATGTCTTTTCCTCAATGATGGCACCATCCAGCTCTACCTTTGGCTGCATGCAGAGCATCATAGGAGTAGGCACCGGCACCAGCAAACAAGATCTACCTTTAACATAATACTAATCAGCCCAACTAAACGCTCCCGCCTTTCTCCTTACGCGCTGGTCGCAATTCAGGCGGTAGATTTGACGGTTCAAAATGACCCTAAAAAATCTAACTGGAATAAACAAATTTTGAATTTGACATCGACTTTATACTGTGTATGCTGTACGCATCTCTACCCACGTGGAACCATGTCAATCTATACCCAAGCACTCATCTAAGTCATCCGAATCGTTTATAACCGCCTCATCCCACGGGCCATATTTATTATCCTTATACCTTTGCCACCTCACAAACCCGGCCGGACAATACCCACTTATAACTATCACAACCACCACAAAATACACGAGCAAAGTCGTCGACACCGTATACAAACTACACAACGTAAGGACCACCGTGATAATATACACGACAATAAACATTTTGGTGTGCAAGTAAACTTGTATGAACGGAGGGCTCAGCACGAAGAATATCACAGAAACTGTCAGTAGCACGAAAGCATCAAACGGAGCGGATAATCTCGACACAAGGCACACGGAAGCGGAAATGGCAGCGTTTATGGACAGCGACTTTGATACTATAGCCGCTGGGACGTCGTAATCGAAGAAAATCAAATGAACAATCATCATAATAACCGCCCACGCGTAAATCGTATCCGTACTTACTGTATCTGTCAATGTATGAAGCACCGGTGACAGTAAATACCCTAGCACAAGATATACTAGAACAGTTTTAAAGTGCCGAAGTATAGCCCAACCCTTCACAAACACGTAAAGCGCATAGCACACAAACGTGGTAGCTATGCTGGTGTATATAACCGTGTATATATCTATCATTCTTTTGTGCATATAAACGAATAGTATAGCATAAAGCACACATAGACATAGTCTGAGTACAACCCGAAATGAGCCTACGGTGGCTTGTTTTAAGGTCACTTTTTCCACGTAGATATTCTTCTTGAGATCTTCGAGGAACTTTGGGTGTGTGTAGTTGTCTGGATACTCCCGGTTCGCGTATAGTTGTTTGACCCATGGTTTCTTTTTGTACTTTTTTCTTGATACCTTTTGGCGGCGGCTCCTGCAATTTTCAGGGTTTCTTGATACTAGTCACGGCACTAAATGTTCATAGCACTGCACTTACGCACTGATTTTGAAGCACACAAATTGAAACACTAGGCATTTTACGCATTACATACGGTATCTCCTATTGCCCAGACTTTTAAGAAATAAGATCACATTCGATTTTTATTGATAAAATGCAAAAATTTACACGTCTAAGATCATAATATTTTTTTGAGACTTTGTTTCGAGTTGTTTATTTAATAGACGACAATTAGGGGTTTTTTTTTATTTGAATTTGAAATTGTTTTATACTTTTTAGAGCATGATTATTCAGCAGTCGGAATTACGGTTTTTTATTAACTTACATAGCATACATTGTACATACTATAGAGATAACTACTTGTCAATAGCAGGGCGACACTGGCCGCGACACAGTTCACTACTATTTGCGGTCAGCATCGTTGACATTCGTTTCTGTGTATATACTATTCCAATTCCAAATAAATAAAGGGGTTTGAAACTGTTTCAAAGTCAAAGTCAAAATTTCTTTATTCATTATGATTTTTTAGGATCATTTTGAAACGTCAAATTTACCGCCTGTTCGGAATCGCGATTTCTATGGAAGCTGCAATATTCACCTCCCACTTTTACAATGTTTCTACGCACAGTGAAATTCTTTAATTCGTTATTGTACACTAACACAAATACAACATAAAAATGATGTAAATAAGGCGAGCTTAGCCCTTGTAGATTATTCTTACAGCAAACTCTCGATAAAAGTGGTGCGACCCGCGCGACTTTAAGCCCAGTAGTCTCACTTTCCCATACAAACGTAGTTCCATTTTCATTTCTAAATGGCAAGTCTGATTCAAAAGTTTTTTGGAGGTATAATTGGATAGGGATAATCTGTCTGTGGTGCGTTACTTTTTCTTGAAGTAAAAACTAATACAAACCAAAATATAGGGAAAAGAACCATACAAACACTCTTTTCCATTAAAATGTTTTCATTTTTTTTTATTGTACGACGGGTAAGCACTTGGCCTTAATCTCACCTAGTTACAAATTGAGAAGCATCTCAGCACATTTTTTTTTCTTATATTTAACAGGTAGAATTATAATTATGAACAAAAGTACATACCTAGCGGCCCCTTTCTTAGGTATTTTTTCCTTCATCTTCTTATATTTCTCCTGTTCTTCGACGTAACTCTGCATAAGTTCGTTATCTTTTACATTTTTCATTTCTTCATCTTCTTCTTCTTCTTCTTCTTTCTCTTCCGTCTCCTTCTGTTCTTTGCTGCCTTTCATCTCCTTCTTAAGTTGTTTGATTTCGTTTCTTATTCTTTCTCTGGAAAAATATAATCAAATTAACAGGTTTAAGGTTTTCTGGCATAGTTTTTTTTTTTTTTTTATTAAAATATCCGTAACGTCGCGGCTTAAGAATCAACCTCTCTTACTTAGTCCGCGAATTTTGTAAAAGCAGACTACGGGATCTCAAAGGGTAGCATTTTGTGTATAATCTAACACCATTTTTGCTATAACCAATGCCTGCCAAGCGTGGTGATAAGACAAAACTCTCCAATTTTGGAAGAGGTTCTGTCCAGCAGTGGACATTCATGGGTTGTTGAAGTAACTAGTTAATATAGACGTAGTTAGATTTAAAAAAAACACCATCATTTTTTTTTTATTGTACGACGAGGAAGCGCTTGGCCTTCATCTCACCTGGTTACAAGTTGAGATATGGCCGAAGGTGGAGCCGCGCTTCACCCGGAATCCTCAATAAACTGAGGACCTGGCTATCTTACCTCTGAATGCCGGAACACATTTTTTTTAAGAATTGTTATTATGGCGACAGAATTAGGCAAGATGGTGGTAGCTAGCCAGGCGGACTTAAACAAACAAAATTATACCACGAACCAAACCAAGCACTATATATTGCACTCCCCATGGGGATCGAAATCGTTGAAGGGTTTTCCCCTTCAACGATTCCTCTCTGAACTCTACTTAAAGCGTGGATCTTATGAAAATAACCGATTAGGTGGTAGACACAGGCGTAAATAATACGGTATTTTAATTTATTATTTCATTCACAAAATAGAAGTGCCTATTTTTCAACTTACTAAGGTTGCTTCTCTTAACTTATCTCTTAAGCTAAGCTCTTCTGTTTGATTTTTTTACATAAATAAATATTACAGGACACACACACAGCGCCATCTAAGCCCCCAAACTAAGCATAGCTTGTAATATGGGAACTAGATTACGTTATTAAATACTTTCTTTTTTGTAAATACATACTTATCATACAAAAAAGCTGCTTAATATAATATAATAGGTACATCTTTGTACGTACATACTAGGTCTATTTATTTGTGATGATTCATGTTAATATTTTTGTTATGGTAATGTCATGTTAGTTTTAAGATAGGGTAGGTAGATGGATCTGCCCCCTCAGCACGGGGTGGGGATAAAATTTTTGTCCTGTTTTTCTCCACCATCGGGAGACAAAATGCTCTCAGAAGTGGATAAAAACAGAGGACAAAAATTTTACCCCTCCCCGTGATGAGGGGGCTGTAGTACGTATTATGTAGTATGTTCACAAATTTGAAAATTGTTGCCTTGGGGGGTATATCCTACAAATGCAGATCCTGCATTTGTAGGCAATAGGTTAGTTTTAAGTTGAACCTATAAAAGTTATCATTATTCGAATCATATAATTAATTTATTTAAATATTGTTGCAAAATTATACCAACAGGAAATTTAGTGTCAAAAAAAAAGCTAAACAACACCCAAACACAGAACAAACATCAATATTCATCACACAAATGTTTGTCCCGGGTGGGAATCGAACCCACAACCTACAGCGCAACAGACCAGAGCTAATACCTACTGAGCTGTGAGGCTTGTCATGTGTATTATTTGATTTCGTACTTATGTCGTTATTTTGACTGACTGTACAATTTCATAGCTACAAAAGAAACTTACTTCTCTTTCTTGATACGTTTATCCCTGTCCATCCCCAAGTAATACTCCTCTTCGCTTTCACTCCCTCCATCGCTAACATCTACATCCCCTCTATCTTTGTCCTTGGGATCTCCTTTATTTTTGCTTCCACCATCTTGCTTTTTGCTATCTCCGCTCTCTTTCCTTCTCTTGCTGTCTCTTTCTGTGCTGCTCTCTCGCTTTTTCGACGTGAGTTTATCGCGTATGTTGGATACTGCTGCGTCTGTTTCTCTTTTCTTTTTTTCTATCTCTTCTTTTGAGGGTGATGGTGGCTTATCTTGTGTTTTTTCAAATTCTGTGAACATATTAAATAAATATTACAGGACGTTTATTTCACACAGCGCCATCTAGCCCCAAACTAAGCATAGCTTGTCATATGGGAACTAGATTATGGATACTTAAATACTTTGTAAATACATACATACTATATGATACAACACACAAACACAGAAACATCTATATTCATCACACAGATGTTTGTTGCTGTGTGGCAAGGATTTTTTTTTATTATTATTTATTAATTAGGAATTAACTTTCCGTCGCCATAATAACAATTCTTAAAAAAAATGCTGTGTTCCTGCATTTATAGGTAAGATAGCCAGTTCCTCATTGATTCCTGGTGAAGTGCCCCTCCACCTTCGGCCTTATCTTAACTTGTAACCAGGTGAGATGAAGGCCAAGTGCTTCCTCATCGTACAAAAATAAAAACGACAGGCGTTTCCCATTACAACAATTAAAAAAACATAATTCTTCTGTACATGTGTTTCACTGAACTGCTTTTGATGTATGTTTCTATGTGTTTGAATGAATATCTTGATAGTTTAAATTCACAATTGGACCCAGAAGGTGGCGCCTGGCGTTCCATTCGTATTAATATTTAACAAGCCTCATAGCTCAGTTTGTAGTTAAAGCCTTCTGCGCTGTAGGCTGTGGGTTCGATTCCCACCCAGGACAAACATTTGTGATAAATATAGATGTTTGTTCTGTGTTTGGGTGTTATATCATATAGTATGTAGGTATTTACAATAAAACAAAGTATATTTGTGTTCTATATGTAAACTAGTTCCCATATTACAAGCTATGCTTAGTTTGGGGCTAGATCGCGCTGTGTGAAATTAATGTCCTGTAATATTTATTTATTTATACAACTTCTACTGTAATCTTTAATTATTGTTTACCTTCAGCAGTCAACTTGCTAAGTTTCGGGTCCTCGAGTATGTCGTGACTGGATTTCGGCTTCCCTCTATACTCCTGAACCTCTGTCTCATCTTCCTCTGCCTCGTCACCGAATGAGAGAAGACCGAAATTCCTGTACAAATAACAACAAAATAAATAATGAATTAATTTAAACTTTTACGGTTACAAATTGACGAACTAATAGTGGTGATAACATTTTTTATCATTTAATACAGGATAGATGACCTCACAGCTCAGTTGGTAGTAGTTCTGCCTTCTGTGTTGTAGGTTGTAGGTTCGATTCCCACCCAGGACAAACATTTGTGTGATGAATATAGGTGGGTGTTGTATTGTATGAGTGGGTATGTATTTACAAAAAAAGTATTATATCCATAATCTAGTTCCTATTTTATAAGTTCTGCTTAGTTTTGGCCTAGGTGGCGCTGTGCAACATCTTGGTCTTGTGTCCTGTGATATTTATAAACAAAAAAAAAGAGGTCTTCATATAGCGCACATTTGAACATGGTTGAGATTACACCCAATTTTACTGAGGAAAAAAAATTATGAATTGTCGTTTTTATATAGACCTTAACTTTTTACTAACCACTTACCCCCCCTTTACAAAGTCCGCCTGGCTAGCTACCACCATCATACTAAGTCTGTCGTCTTAGCAAAATAATGTAATTGTTGGGTTCAGTGGTTCAGAGGTAAGATAGTCAGTTCCTCAGTTTGTTGAGGATTCCGGGTGAAGTGCGCCTCCACCTTCGGCCTTATCATTGAAACCAGGTGATGAAGGCCTAGCGTTTTCCTTTCATACAATAATATCGGAATCCGCAACAAACGGAACACAATTTTTTTTATTGTTGTTACGGCAACAGAATTAGCAAAGTAAATAAATAAATATCACAGGACATTCGTTTTTGCACAGCGCCATCTAGCCCCAAACTAACCATAGCTTGTAATATGGGAACTAGATTAACACAGCCTACAGCGCAGAAGGCAGAGTTACTACCAACTGAGCTATGAGGCTTGCAATGTCCCATTGGGTACAGAACCCCGAGAAAGATGCATACTTGACCCCCTGTCGTTCTTTCTTCTTCTTCTTAGGAGCCTCTTCTACGGCCAGTGAGACCCTCGGCACTATGTCAGTGAAAGGGTTAATTAACACGGCGCTTGAGGTTATTTTGTGCGGGTGGTCCGGACGGTCATCGGGGCCTATCAGACCATCTGATAGTTTCAGGACGTTGTAGATTGTTTCACCTGGAAATGGAAGGTTTTTATAAATTAAAATGTTATAAAAAAAATAAAATCATACACATTTATTTTGCAATGCCACACAACAGCAATAATAGACACGGAATAAAAAAACAAACAATAAATAGCAAAAACAATTAAAGATATATGCAGTATAAAATGGCCAGCCAAATGGGCCCAGACTCAACATAATATCATATATGCAGTATAAAATGGCCAGCCAAATGGGCCCAGACTCAACATAATACCAAGAGGTATAGCAATATTAAAGAAAACAATACTTACAATTTAAAAAACATACCTATTTTTTGCCGAAGGTGGAAGCATACTTCACCCGGAATCATCAACAAACTTAGGAACTGGCTATCTTACCTCTAAATGCCGGAACACAACAATTTTATAATAATTGTTATAGCGACAGAATTAGGTAAGATGGTGGTAGCTAGCCAGGCGGACTTGCAATAAATCTAAACACCAACCAAATAAATTGGTGTCACTTATGAGAACTAAGCCTGAGCATAGCTTGTAATATTAATGTAAATATTTATAGGTATACTAGCTTTTACTCGCGTCTTCGTCCGCGTATTGGTTTTTTGAAATAGGTGCAAGTATTATATTATAAATAAATATATTTGTTGGGTATCTGGATAAATGTGACCAATTAGCTCCTATTCGGTGTGCAGACCCGCACACCGAGGGTTCTGACCCACATTCCCAGGCAAAAAATGCAGGCCTTTTGAAGTCTTAGTGCCGGTCCGATTCACGTTTGGTCAGATTTTATTATTCATTTATTTATTTACCACAAAGTAAGTACTATATACTCACACCAACTTTTTTATTATACAGGCCGAAAATAACAATTTATAAAAACGTTTCATGTATGGAACCCCCTATTTTTTTTTTGTTTATTATTAGTCAGGTCTGAATATTGGACACCCCACCCTTTATTTCTGAAAATTATTAAAAACCGAATATATGCCATAACTTATTCTTTATGGGCAATCAACATACTAATTTTCAAGTGAATATAATTTGTGGTTTCAGGGATATGCAACATTTTACTCCGAACTTTGAACCCCATTTTGAACCAGGCGTTTACACACCAAGACAAACATGCCCTTGAAATTTCAAGCTTAGGCTGTGCGTTGTATCTAGTTGAATCAGTCAGTCAAACGTTAGGGTGTTGCCATAATCACCACGCTTGGCAGGCGGATTGGTGATCACAGTACATACACAGGTGCCGCTTCCTCTGGTGAGATTCCTTAAATCGGCTTTTACGACATCCGCGGGCTGAGTTGGAGGGGTTCGATTCTTAAGCCGCGAATGCCACGGCCGCGCAAATTAAAAAAAAAACATTTGTCGTTGAATGCGTCGTTATACCGATTTCAAAAAGAATAAGCACGACTATTATACCAATCATTATTCGGGAGTTCCGCTGTCATCATCGTAAGACCCTGGTTTACATGGTTCGTAGAAGAGTATCACACCCTCGCTCTTAGTAATGTATTACTGTTATTTACTGAAAAAACCCTTTTATATTGATTCCACTCCATCATCAGACCTTGGTAGTTTTGACATTCATCCATTGCATAAAGAGCACTCAAAATACACTAGTTTATTATAGAAACCATGTGTACATCGCGTTTTTTCTGTTAAATAACAATGATTGTTGATTTTTTTTTCTAATAAAAGGACCCCCTGCCCTTCAATTATTAAAAAAAAAAACAAAAAAAAACATGAATCACGTTCTTATCCAATTCATATGAGGAATCTATGATGATAATTTTGACCTTTTATCATACACGGTTTCAGAGTAAGGGCATACTTTTAATGAAAACTTTCAACCCCTTTTTGAACACTTACTAGTACGAATTTTCAAAATCGCCTTCTTAGCACTCATTTTCGCAACAAGACAAACAAACCCTCCAAATTTCATGTCTCTATAATTAGCCGTTTAGGCTGTGCGTTGTTATCAGTGAGTCAGTTAGCATTTTATATTAGTATACGAGTATAATGTTAATAAGATATTATAATACAAGTACTTGATAGAAATTTATAGAAATACTAATGATACAATTTTGCCACTTTATACATAACTAACATATATTATGAAATATCAAACATATAAACTATATAAGTGGGAATCGAACACATAACTAGCATCGCAAAAGGCAGAGCTACCTCCCACTTAGCTGTGAGGCCGATTATTACGATATTTATATTATAATATAAAGATTACCTTCTTATTCTTATTCTGAGTAGGGGTGACCAAGGCCTGCACTGACGTCCCGCTGTGGGGTGTATTGTGCATTGTCCCCCGTGGTATAACTATCCCTACCCCAGCCAGCCCAGCTCCTTAGATTACCGTATTTAGCGCCTGAGTTTGCAACGTAAAAGCGTAAAAGATTACCTGTAACCTTCCCAAAGATGGTATGTTTGTTCTGCAATTCCGGAGTGGGTCCCAGTGTAAAGAAGAACTGAGAACCGTTGTCATCCTTCCCGGCGTTGGCTGACGCTACCAACCCTCGCCGATTGAAACGAAGGCGGGAGTGGAACTCATCCTGGGACAATGACAAACTTCTAATGTCCTATTTTTCTATTTATCTTAGGAAGTCAAATGACTTTAAACATTCTTAAGGCGAGGTAGTTTCACTTTTTAGCTTTTTGAACCTGTGTAAATCTATTATAAAGCGACGCGACGTAGCGCCCAAAAAAAATATTTTAATTAAATCGAACATACACTCAAGCGCTGTGCAAAGACGGAAACGTGAAACACAATAATTAGCTCGATAAAAAAAAAAAAAGATTACACTAACTCGATATTTAAACAAGTACAGTTTAGTACTTAAGTAAATTACAAGTGTAGAACTGAGAGATTTCTCGTTGAAACCATGTTAAAGTTATTTCAAAAGATAGGGCTTCTTATTTATTAGGGCTTGCCGAAAACAAATATTATAATATGGTTATTATTATTCTTTGAGAACAAAAACAAAGGAAATCTAGCCGGTCAAACGCTCGCGCCGGGCGGCCAGTGCCTGCCGAAACGTCTTCAAAAAAAGCTCTTGGATTGCCTCACCTTAAATGGTGTTGGTGTTTATTTTTATATATTTATCTTTGGAAGTCAAACGACTTTGAAAATTTTTAAATGGTTGGTGTTCATTTCTTTCTATTTATCTTAGAAAGTCAAACAACTTAGATAGAATATGATTTTGAATTGTATGAAAAACACAGGCATATATATCAAACACTGGCATATCATGTTAGAACGGATATTCCATAGTTATATTATTGATTAGCTAACTAAGTATTAACTCACTATTTATCACATTGTTTCTACTTTTTTTTTTTTTTATTGTACTTCGGGGAAGCGCTTGGCCTTCATCTCACCTGGTAACAAGTTAAGATAAGGCTGAAGGTGGAGGCGCACTTCACCCGGAATCCTCAACAAACTGAGGAACTGGCTATCTTACCTCTGAATGCCGGAACACAACAATTTTAGAATTGTTATTATGGCGACAGAATTAGGTAAGATGGTGGTAGCTAGCCAGGCAGACTAAACAAAGTCCTACCACCAACCACAAAGAACTACCACCAACCAACAATCTCCGATCAATCCAATCAATCCAACCAATTTTGCCGAGGTTTATGACAAAAAATCCTGCTTCTGGTCTATCCGGGGCAGCGGAAGTGGTAGCACTGCTATCCCATCTCGAATACTACTATGACTACTCTTAACCGCCTCAGTGGGTTAGTGGTTTGCTCACCAGTATCAAATTCAGGGGTTTATTTGTGCTTGGTTTGGTTAGGCCAGGCTACAACAATCTGTCGCCATTACTACAATTCTAATTGTTGTGTATCAATATTTAAAGGTAAGATTTCCAGTTCCTCATTCTGCTGAGGACTCCAGGTGAAGTGTGTTTCCACCTTCATCCATATCACAACTTTTAACATTTTATTTCATCATACAATAAAAAAAAACTACCTAGCAGGTGATTCTCAAATGATCCATGATCTGAGAGTGATCAGAGGTGAATCCTTGAAGGGGAAAAAGTTGTAAACTTACTTTAAAGGGTGCTCCATAAATAGACTCTCCTCCAGTCCCATCACCATTTGGGTCACCTCCTTGTACAATGAAATCTGGGACCACCCTGTGGAATATTGTACCTGGAAAATATATGAAGCAACTCTCAAACAAACATAATATATAGTTATGCACACCACCAAAAGTAGAAAATAGATTAAATAAAATATATATCTAAATCTATCGCAATCATACAAGTAAAAATTATTATGTGAGTACTCTGTATCTATACCTTGCATACAATCCATTCATTCCTTTTCATGATCGCTTTTAGCGATAAGGCCGCCCATTGTACCTAGTTTAAGTGTATTTCTTGCTTGTCTGTTTATTTTTGTTTTTTGGTGTACAATAAAGAGTTTATCTATCTATCATTCCATACTAACCCATACCATCAATACCCATACTAATATTGTATATTCAAAACACTGTTTGTTTATTAGTTAGTTTGATACCAATTCATGACAAATAACTAACGGATTTTATGGCTGAACAAGTTTGACCTTTTTTTATCAATTAGGTACATACCACTCCTACAGTAGTTCTTCTGAAAATAAAAACTCACCATTGTAGTACCCTTCCATACAAAGCTGTATGAAGTTCCGACATGCCTTTGGGGCCTCTTTTGTCCATAATTCAATGTCTATTTCACCAGCTGAGGTCTTCAAAAGAACCTATCAACAAGTTTTAATAAAAATATAATAATCATATCAATAAACATGTTTAATTTCAGATAAATAAATAATAATAATAATAAATAAATAAATATTACAGGGCATTCATTTTACACAGCGCCATCTAGCCCCAAACTAAGCATAGCTTGTAATATGGGAACTATATTATGGATAAAATACTTAAATACTTTTTGTAAATACATACATACTAGATACAACACCCAAACACAGATCAAACATCTATATTCATCACACAAATGTTTGTCCTGGGTGGGAATCGAACCCACATCCTACAGCGTCGAAGGCAGAGTTACTACCAACTGAGCTATGAGGCTTGTCATGAGGTCACATATTTTAGTTATAGCTGCTATTGAGTTAGTTACTAGGAAACACGTAAGTATATTAAACTACTGAATTTAATTACACTTTTGTAAAAATTTACAGTTGTTTATTACAGGGCTAGCTTTTGACTGCTATCTCACCTTATGCAATGATGTAGCCTATGATGTAGCATGCTTGCCCAGAAGGTACCTAAACAATCTTGATTTGAATCGCCCATGATAATTAATATTTTCATATATTTATAAACCCTTCAATGTAACTGTTATTTGGCCTATTAATTCAAAAACATGTATATCATCTTGTAACACTGTTGGATTACCAAATAAATAAAATAAACCAAAATCTTGGATATAATACCAAGAACAACCTTCAAATTATATTTCAGTTGGCAACCTAAGAAATATTTGTTTTAGTTCCTTGAGAAAAATGTATATCACGCTAGGAAATTATGCGGTTTCGACTGTACAATTACAGTCGAAACCGCATCATTTCCTAGCGTGAAAGCAATAGAAAAGAACCTTACAACTTACTTTTCCAAGCGCTGGCGGTTCTTGGATATAGATGTTACTCATTTTTATATGACTCTGGAACGGTTTATCCCGAACAAAGCATTTTATTAAACGCGATAACTAGACTGATTTTGTATGAAAGTCCTTTCCTTCCTTCCTCCCCTGCGATTTCCGAAAAAAATATTGTGTAAGTTGTGTTGTGCTGTGCTGTGTGTTTGGTTTGTTGTGATGTTTTCAACTTCAACTTCTTTGCCGTTCAACCGTTTCATCAATTCTGCCAGTGTCGAGTATTGCAAGTGTCATAAACAGAAATGAGCAAAAATATTCAGGATTCGGCATATTTCTGTACACTTTTTTATATGCTCAGTGTACACTTTGAATAATTCCCTTTTTTATTTGTGATATGAGAATCATGAGAACACAGCACAGCACGGACACAGATCAATTAGCTACTAGTCATACTAGTGTAGTGTCGACTGTAGAATTAATGAATATCAGTGCACTGGGATCAGTGAGTGAGGATAGATAAAATAAAAAAAAAGTTCTTTGATTTGATTGACACTGACTCTGTGATCCTTCAATCAATCGGATCATTTGCAGATTTTCTATAACTAGCTGCGGGTAAGAGCCTCTAACTGGCGCTATTTACCCTAGCATCATCACTCTTGTGGCTACGACGAGGTAGCGGGGCATTGCTTTTTTGGTGACGTCCTGGGTCCATCCGTAGCATTTAAGAGGCTTCACTTGCATCATATCATATGAAGTCTCAGGTGTGCCTAGTATTTCACGGGGCAGATGTCGCCTAGGTCCCCGATAGTCCGGTGGTCGCGTGTGCAGTGTAACGAGGGAATTGAGGTGGGTGTGGCGGCATGGCAGTTGTCGGCGCAGTCATACATTCGACGGGCCAACTGCCTACCACAAAGTTTTCAATCTGCACAGCGCGGGTGATGACATCGTTCCTGACAGAACGCCCGCAACTGTGCAATGTCGTAGGGTATGTTTTGCTGTGCTTGAAGATTCTTACGGCTTGTGGTCGAACACAGCGCGTACCAGGAAGGCGCTGCGTATTATATGTGAGTCACGAGCGTATGTACTATGTAGGTCTTATAGACTCCAATCTTGGTTTTTAATGGCAGTCTCAAAGTTAAGAGTGCCGGCGCATTGCACGGGCGGCGGTCCGCGCCTGTGAAATCGCGTGAAATGTAAAAACCTTAGAAGTCATGCTCAACCACCCGTTGAACATGACTTTATATATTTTTTTTATTTTATCTCCAAGTTCTCTCCTAGATAGTGGACGGAGGTCTTCCACTTCACTTCCTGGTTTTGAATTTTGAGCGGTGGCAGTAGGTAGAAAAAGGCTGCACCAGTACATTTATGGGTAACAACCTATAAAGGCACTGGTGCAGCCTTTTTCTCACCATTTTTTTTATTGTACGACGGGGAACCACTTGGCCTTCATCTCACCCACCGGCGGTAGGGCCCCTGGTTACAAGCTATGATAAAGCCGAAGGTGGAGGCGCACTTCACCCGGAATCCTCAATAAACTGAGGAACTGGCTATCTGACCTATAAATGCCGGAACACATCAATTTTCAGAAGAATTTTTTTTTGCATTGGGCTCGCGGCTGCAGCTGGATCATGAACATAAGAAAATGTAATTCTAAATTTGTGTGATTTATCTCTCGTGCGTTGGTAGCACGTGCCATACCAACTCAAGAAAAATAATATCTACCTATTCACCACTGTTCAAGGTGAGTAATCGCGAATCGAGTGAACTTCGATTGCTATTGCAACTAGTGGGTTCATTTGTGCTAGTGTTTTGTGTCTAGTGAGTTTTCTAATTGCTCAATACCTTCTCGAATGCGTTTACGTTTGCCACCGTTTCACCATTCACGTTGAGCAAACGCGAATCGAGTGAACTTTGATTGCATCTCGTACTAGGCACAGATAACAAACCGTTTAGGTAGTTATCGGACGTTTCCTTTCAACATTTTAATAGGTAGGTACCCATTCTAAAAACGATTTATTTTCAGATTTGCCTCATTTAAGTCGTCGACTGTGGTGTAGTAAAATATCTTATTCAAATTACATGTCTGTGGGCTGTTTAGATATACCTATATATATTTATCAAATTATTCACAAAAAATCCAAGGTTTACTATATTTTATACTGTCACTTGTGCTAGGGAATCCAATGCAGTGACAGTTTCTGTATCTCTATAGCTGACCCTGCGCAGTTACACTTGCACCAAGATTATATTCTATAAGTTCATCGCTATCGCATCGCTATCGGGTCATAGAATAGAAGCCCACTGTTATAAGCATTTTCTCAAAAAACTAGCTCCATTGTAGACCTCATTCTTGCCTGGGCAAGCCTCGAGATCATCCGGCGATATTTTTAAATTCACGATATCTACTGACAGGAACGTCCGAAGTAAATATCGTGGAATAGTCACTATAGGTGTTATTTTAACTTTGGTAAAATTAAAAAAAGGTTTTGACATAAGTTTATTAGTTGGACATATTATGCCATCGTAATTTTTTATGTAGGTAGATAGCTACCTACATGCTTATGTGGATGTGTTCTCTAAAACTGTGTAACATTACTTTGTTCTATCATGAATTTTATCGATTTATTATATTATTAATAGATCCAATAGTTTTAAGCCTATTCAATACAAACAAAATAACAAATCTTTACTCTTTATAACAATAGTGTAGATAAAAATTACAAAGACAAAAATCTTCTAATAAAAACATAATTATTTAGGTAAGGACTAATTTATTTACGTTTCCTTTCGACCTTGTTCTCTACTTTACTATGAACTATGTCATTCAAGAACCACTGCAGATAGTAGAACATGAAAAATAGCATGACCAGTGTAAGATGTAATACCACGAAGTGAAAGATGCTGGCGCGGTAGGTCACTTCGAAGACTGGATACAGAAATATGCCTTCTGTGAAGTAGGTGTAGTAGAACCTGTAAAATAAAAAATAAAAAGGATGCTCATAAAGTCAGTCACTTACATGAGAAGTTAATTAACTAAAGTGGTTAAATCAAAATAAAATAAATAGAAAGGCGTTTATTCACACAGCACATATGACAATATTTTTAGAAATACAAGCAAAATTCTGTAACGTGTTGATGTTGTTGGTGAAAAAGTAAGAGCTCAGCAACGCTGGTTTTCGGTCCCACTCTAAATAACAATACAAAAAATGTTCACAACTGCCAAATGGTTTAGGCAGCGTATTCTAGGAGGTTCCTGTGGGGTAAGTGTGCCACAAATGGGTAGTTACTTAAATTATTCGATAAAATTATTATTTTATTTTTTATTTAATAAAAAATGCTTAGGTGGTACCTACAAATTTTGTTGATCGCTCGATTTAAATGTTTACATTATAAAGTCAAGATTAGGTGTAGGTTAGTATAGGCACTCGTCTTGCGCATTGTAAAAACCTAGTTCTATTACATAAATAAACTCTTCTAACCCATGTGGGGTCATTTTGCAGATGCTGACCGTATTTTAATTTACATAATTACGTTTTTACGATGGGACCACCTGGGAAGTATACCTTGTCAAACAAAAAACTGAATTTTCCAAATCGGTTAATGCGTCTTAGAGTAACCGGGGAACATAGGTAGGTACATTAAAAAAAGCCCTCTACTTTTTTTAAGTCGGTTAAAAAGACAGGAAAGATTTTACAAACAGAAAGTCTCATGGACCTATTCAAATATATTAATATTATGATCATGTTTAGGTATGTTTATTAATACATATTAATAGCTACACTAGGAATTGTAATTGAAACTTTGTATAAACATTGCATTCAACCCGTTGAACCTATCACGAGGTCTAAGTCTTCCCTGGTTAACTGTCAGAAAACATTTTCATCGCAAAAGACCAGGCAATTACCTAGTTCCTATAACTACGTAACGAGAGTCGGTAGGTAGGTACGTATTATTATTACAAAAATAATATTCAATATTGAATATTTTGTAGGCTGTCAGTACTAAATCAATCCTAAAGCTCCTAAAGCTAGGTTCTAAGGTCCAAAGGCTAGGTTTTCCTAAAGCTAACCGCTCGCCGTTCGTGAACAGAAAGCGGGAACAGGAAATAATCAAAGAAGAAGCAGAAGACAAAAAAAAAGAGTAAACCATACACTTACACAGCTAAATAAATCGCAGAGTGCAATGCCATCTGTTGAATGTTTCTCGCATGAAACCGAGGTTCATCTCTCCTTCTGAACACGACCTCCCATAGTACTATTGGGACGATCAGGGTGTGTATTATATGGTTGGATGCAGGGCCTGAAAAAATGTTTTATATTACTACTAGACAATCGTATTCAATCGATTCTGTGTTGGTGGAAGATCTGATAATTTTGTAACGTTTGTTGCAAGTTAGTGTACCTACGTTGCTTTTAAATTTATTTATTTACGATGCTTTTAACTTCGAAGCTCTACTGAGCATGGATAAGGTCTTCGGTAGAGTGAGCTTCCCCAGAAAATACCTGGGTTTTAACTATTTTTGCATGTGGTTGCTATAAGTAAGTGGGGAAAACGGACACTGACAGCTATTTTAACATAACATTTTTGATAGTTTGGTAGGTACATTATTATTACAGGAATAAATAAATATTACAGGACATTAATTTCATACACCGCCATCTAGTCCCAAACTAAGTATAATGCTTTATTGTATTCAATATAATATGATGATGTAGATGTAGGTGTGTGCTTTTTGGGGTAGGTACTGGAGTTGGCTTTTAGAACTAGTACTTACATATAATCTTATCCAGGAACTCTGGGTAGATAAGGTTCCTATCATACCAGTATAGGGACCAAAATATTGTGAACACCACCTGCGGAATTGTAAATGACTTTGATAATTGAATATAAACTTAAAGATTTTTCTTATTCTTTTATTTCTAGTGCATAAATATACGAAAATGGGAGAGAATGACAAAATAAAGACGCGAGCTTCCTGTAATTTCTACCAGCAAACCTTTGAGAGAACTCTTAGTTCGATTTAATCATTTCATCCCACATTTCCAATGCTGAACATAGGCTTCGGAACAATGACCTGAACCGCCTCCTTCCATCAACTCCCCGCAACCACTACAATGTTGTCGGTCCATATAATGAGGAGGTCTTCTCCGTTAATTATTTAATGATAGACAGGCGGCGGTAGGTAGCATTTTTTTTAAATAGTGTCATTAAAAAATGAAGTCATAAAAATAGATCTGAATCACGCTCATTAACACTCTTCCTCCATATAAATGATGATGATTAAACATTATAATAATTTATGATTTTCATTAAGAAGTTTTCCCCTAGATCAATACATTGACGTACTTTTCCATCACTATAGCACAGAATAACTAATAGTACCTACTAAATAGGGTTAGTAGGGATCTTAGGTATTGTAGCTATGTACTATCATACATACATGTAAGTAGGTATAGGTAGGAATGTGGTATCGAACCATGGGGATGAAACTTGATTTTATTTTTTTATTAACGATGCTTGGCCTTCATTAATTTTCAAGTTCTGATAAGGCGTAGATGGAAGTCAACTGTCTGAAGAACTGGCTATCTTACATCTAAATTCCGGAACACAACAATTGTTATGGCGACAGAATTAGGTAAGATGGAGGTAACTAGCCAGACGGACTTAAACAAAGTCCTACCACCAACCAAACTAAGCACAATATTGTACTCCCACTGGGGATCGAACCCGGTACCTTGATCTGACACCGCTAGGCCAACCACTAGACCACTAGTTAAATTCGATAATTGAAATCACAATGTGAGAATTGCGTCTTTAGTTTTCATTGCTTGCCATTAGATGTCGCTAATGTACTAAACTGTATTCATGAACAAAATCAAGCACGGAAACATTTTCGATTTGATTACGGACAAAATAACACTCACCATGCTACTAGGCCACACGACTCCAGCAAACATGATCTCCCTTGATTTACGAAGCGCTTCGGGCAGTTTATATTTATTGTTGTCCATGTTCATATATGCGAGAGCATCGCAAGTAAATCCGCCCATGGCGTTCAGTATTTGTATAAACTGAAATTAATAAAGTGGTGCATATATATTTATATTGAACTACGGGGATGTGCTTGGCCTTCGTTACACCCAATTTCCAAGTCACGATAAGGACGAAGGTGGAAGCGCACTTCACTGAATCCACAAACTGAGGAACTGCTATCTTACTTCTAAATATCAGATTGTTGTTATAGCGACATAATTAGGTAAGATGGTGGTAGCTAGCCAGGCAGACTTTATGAAGTATCTACTACCACCAACCAAACCAAGCACAATACTGTACTCCTCTTGGGATCGAACCCGTGACACCGGTGGGCGAACCCACAGAACAGAAAATATAAAGATATTATCTTTAAACATATGTTCTTTGCTACACGCTACTAGATAGCGCTTTCAACAGTATTGCCAAAAATAATCCAAGTGAAGATAAACGAGCAGCCATTCCCTTGAGTTTACTTTAGCTTCAGCTTTACATAGATGGCGCTGCTCAACTCATCAACTAGAGTGTAATTTAGCTGCTAGATGACGCTGTTACTACAAGTTTTGCCTACCACAGTCCAGCATGTGAAGTATCGGTACTCCAATTTCCTGAACTTCTTGATGGATGGATCCTCGCTGACATCAGAAGGTTGGTGCTCCCTCGAGGCGTTCATAAACATGAGGTTTGATACGTGGACCACGATCGCGAACGCGTAGCCGAGCATTCGCCAGGTGAGGTTCATTTTGCGGTGTTGATTTCTAAAAATCAATGGAAATAAGTAAACCTCTTATAATAAGCCTATTTTCATTGTGACAAAACAAAGCAAAGGCATAGTTCTTTTCTCACTTCTGTCATCTGTCTATCGAGGATTGAGGCAATTATTATATAGGTATGTGCCTAATGTGGTTGTAGGAAGCCTAGTCGCCAGTCGACTTATCGGTAGAGAGGGCTCGCCAACACCAAACCACAATATCCACAGATCACAATTTATTCAATACTGGTACAATTAAAGTTTGATACATAAAAGCTGTGAGCTCAGTCGAACACTCAGTTCTCGTGACATAAGTAAATATGGCTTCCTTCCGGAAACAGGAAGTCTTATAATAATAAAAATGGTGTTGCCAACCTTATTAACTGTAGTTCGGATACGCCACAACCACCCCCCTACGGAGAAATAAAAGTACAAAAAGAAAATAAGGTTGATGACTTACCACAAAACCAAAATAAGATTAACTTAAAACTAAATCATAAGTTTGCTTATAAGGTACAAAACAAGAAAAATTATAAATCTAATCTAGGCTTAAATCTAACAGTGCGACCTGACCGAGTAATAACAGGCAAACCAGGAGAAGGCAATGCGGGTGGCTGCGGAGCAAGGGGCGCAGCGAGCGGTGCTGGTGGTTCCGGTGCGGCTGTTACTAGAGATGGGGTATCCCCAGGGTCAGGTGCCAGATAGGCAGGCTTAACGCGGTCAATGCTGACTGTGGTCTGCTTTCCTGTAATGTCAATCGTTATTAATTTGCTATCACGCGAAAGCACCTTGTAAGGACCTGTATACGGTGGTTGTAAAGAACGACGAACGGTGTCATCTCGCAGCATGACGTGTGAGACGCTGTCCAGGTCTTTGAATACGAATGATGTTGGCCGAACGTGGCGGGCGGCCGGGACAGGACGTAGCTTGGCCATGTGACTCTGCAGTTGTGTAACGAAATCCTCAACCCTATTCAGCTGGAGGGGAGTTGAGTCAAGAAACTCACCTGGCAAGCGTAGTGGCTCTCCATATACTAAATCGGCTGATGAGCATTTTAAATCCTCTTTGAGAGCTGTTCTAATACCTAGAAGGACTAACGGAAGAGCTCTGTGCCAGGTCTCGCTGTGACACATCAGGGCGGCCTTGAGCTGACGATGGAAACGTTCTACCATCCCATTAGCTTGGGGGTGGTAGCTTGTCGTACGAATGCGTTTAGTCGCGCATATGTCCATCAGTCGCCTAAAAAGGTCGGACTCGAACTGGCGGCCTCGATCTGTCGTTACCGAGGTGGGCACACCGAAACGTGCGATCCACCCTTCCACGAAACGATCGGCAACCTCCTCGGCGGTGATGGAAACCAACGGCCAAGCTTCAGGCCAACGCGAAAAACGGTCGATGGCCGTAAGGCAATAAGAATAGCCTCTGGATGACGGCATGGGCCCAATAATGTCTAAATGAACATGCCTGAACCTCGAGGACGGTGCAGCGAAATTTCCAAGGGGCGCAGATACGTGACGCGTAACCTTTGTTCGCTGGCACGACAAACATTCCTTCGCCCAGGTGCGGCAGTCCTTGTTGACGCCGGGCCATACATAGCGGTCAGCGACGAGGCGCGCGCTGGCGCGGGAGCCGGGATGACTGAGAGAATGCAGACGCTCAAACGCTGCGCGACGGTGCTGCAACGGCAGGTAGGGTCGCGGCTTACCCGTCGACACGTCGCATTGAATAGTGATGTCTGTCCCTGGAATGATTGTAGGTACAATTTTTAAAGAGGAACTATGGCATATCACTTTTAACTCATCATCGGCTTCCTGAGCTTGTGCTAAAACGGAATAGTTGTCGTCGAAAGAGATAGCCTCAATCCTAGACATTGTATCAGCGACAACATTGTCTTCCCCCTTCACGTGACGAATGTCAGTAGTGAACTGTGAGATGAATGTTAATTGGTTAAGTTGGGCGGGCGGCAGTTTCTCTCTGCGTTGTTTAAAAGCGTATAGCAGAGGTTTGTGGTCCGTATATATTGTGGCGTGTTGCGCCTCTAATATATGACGAAAATGCTGAACTGCAGTGTAAACGGCTAAAAGTTCCCTATAGTATGCTGGCCAGACGGATTGACTTTCTGTCAGCTTTTTGCTAAAGAAAGCTAGCGGCTGCCAACCCTGATTGGTTTGTTGTTGCAAGCTTGCACCTACTTGTACACCTGAGGCATCTGTGTACAAGGCCAATGGGGCGTTAGGCACTGGGTGTGCCAACAGAGTAGCCTGTGAGAGGCTGTCCTTACAGGCATGAAAAGCGCGCTCAAGTTCAGGTGTCCATGGCATTGGTTTGGCTCCCTTGAGCTTTGTGGCTGTAAGGAAATCAATAAGAGGTGATTGTGTTTTGGCTGCGTTGGGTAAAAACTGTCTGTAGTAGTTAATCATGCCCAAAAATCTGCGAAGACCTTGAGCAGTCTTTGGTAGTGAAAATTCTTTAAGAGCTTCGATTTTCTCATCCGGTGGACATATGCCATCCTTGGAAACTTTGTACCCGAGGAAAGTAACTACACTGACACCTAATACGCATTTACTCGGATTTACTACTACACCGTAGTCAGCTAATCTTTGGAAAAGTATGCGGAGGTGGTTAGCATGTTCCTCAGTGTTTTGGGAAAAAATCAAAATATCGTCAATATACGGAAAACAGAAGTCCAGCCCTTGCACAATCTCATCTATGAAACGCTGGAATGTCTGCCCAGCGTTTCTTAATCCAAATGACATGAAGGGAAATTCGTAGAGGCCGAATGGCGTAGTTATAGCCGTCTTACAGACATCTGCTGGTTCTACGGGTATTTGCTGATAAGCTTTTACAAGATCAATGGTACTAAAAATTGTAGAACCAGCCAAAGCATGCCCGAAATCTCCTATATGACGTACAGGGTACCTGTCAGGTATGGTGCGATCGTTTAACGCTCGGTAATCTCCACATGGGCGCCACGAAGAGTCTTTCTTCGGCGCCATGTGTAGTGCTGATGACCATGGACTCTTAGAAGGTCGTGCGGTACCAGCTTGCACCATATCGGCGAACTCCTTTTGCGCCGCACGCAGCTTGTCCGGTGCGAGTCGGCGTGGCCGGGACACGACGGGTGGACCGTCGGTAGTCGTGATGAAATGCACAGTGTTGTGCTTCACGTCGCGATGAATACCTGGTGGCTTTGTGATCGCTGGAAATTGAGATAAAATCTCATTAAAAGATGACTCCTTAATATTGACCGTCCTGACACTAGGTTGATATAGGTTTGCAATAGAGGCAGGAGCAGTAAGCCCTGTCACTCCACAACGTAAAAGCTTGTTAGTACAGTCAGGTAGTAAATTGTAGTAGGCCATGAAGTCAGCGCCAATAATGGCAGTATCAACGTCAGCGATTATGAAATTCCACTTGAAATCGCGGCGCAAACCAAGATTTAATCTGAAGGTATGACAACCATAGGTTTTTATGGAGGTGCCATTGGCAGCAGATAAGTCAAAGTCAGCATTCCGACACCTATTACTAGTTAATTTCCTAGGGAAACAGCATAGGTCCGAACCAGTATCTATGAGAAATTTATGTTTGGTCTCTCTATCCACGACAAATAAGCGGCTACTAGTATAACAGTCAGTCGCCGCTACTACTGCCTGTTCGGTTGGTTTTCCGACCAGGAACATGGATCTACACATTTGTTGGCTTTGGTGGCAAACCTAGCATGATACCAGCATAGGGAACGGTCTCGAGTTCGTTGTCTAGATCTAGACCTAGATCTGGATTGTTGGGGTTGCTGGGGGGGTCGCTGGGTAGACAGTGCCGCCACTTGTTTTGAGAGCTCCTGAATCTGGCTAGTTATTGCAGCCCAGTCAGAGGAAGTAGATGGACCAACCGATACAGCACATGTTGAAATTGGGTTGACCTCTAAAATTTTGTCTGCCAGCTCAGCGACTTTGTCCAGAGACAGGTCAGCTTGAGCAGTTAAAATAGCCTGAGCGTTACGGGGCAGACGCTGTAGCCAAAGCTCGCGCAAAATTTTGTCATCAGCAAAAGTTTTACCTGCAAGTGAGCGTAGATGTCGGAGAAATTGTGTAGGCTTTCGGTCACCTAGCTCTTCACCTGATAACAGCAAACGCACCTTCTGTGTCTCTGAAGTGGAGAAACGCCGAATCATCTCATCTTTTATCCATGCGTACCTGTCTTTGCTGGGAGGACTGACAACCAGGTCCTCAACCTCATGAGACAATCTGGAATCAATTTGGGAAACGACATAATTGTATTTGGTTTCATCCACTGTTATGTGGCATAGTGCGAACTGTGACTCAATGTGGGCGAACCATGCGGCAGGACGTTCCTGCCAGAATGGTGCAAGTTTAGGTCGCACTGCATTTGTAGCCGGAGCTTGTAGTCTGGAAGATTGCAAATCTTCTGATAGTTTGCCCTGTAAGTCAGAGTTTTGCAGAACAAGTTTCTCATTCTGAGCGAGAAGAAGGTCGAGTTTAGTCTGCAGAGCTTCTGCCATGTTTAAAAAATATGCAAAATTAGAGACTGGAATGCAAGCCGTTAGTACTCGGTAAGATCGCAAAAGGAAAACACAAATTACAAAATATGACAAAGTTACAAAAAAAATCACAGAATTGCACCAATAAAGTGAATAAAAATAATATTCTGTGTATAACTATAAATTAATGCGTCAGTGCAACATATATGTACTAGATTCAGTGAAACACAGGGTGTAAACAAACTTGATCACATGCCTTGTACATAGATGACATTCACGCTTGCAGTTATATTTACATTATCTAATGTACTAGAAGTCCTCTATGTTTTACGATGAATACACTCCACTAATAACAGAAAAAGTTCTAGTAAAGTTTTGTTTGTTTACTTGCGATGATTGCACCGAACCCGGAGAATTGGAAAACGTGAAGTGAAGAACAAGTGGTTTGCATTCACCATTCACCGTTCACTTGTTCTGTCAGAAGTTAGCCACTATGTCAAAAATCACCAATGTCACTCGGTTTGCTTGATCGATAGTGCACAAGTTCTAGCAATGTCCGGTAGGTGGCGCGAAACGACGCAACAGCGGCACAACTTGACAATTTGACAAAAATCGTAAATTAACTAAGATGGCCGATAAAATTTTTTATAGGAATATTGCACTGAACTGGTAGATTAGGTATGACGCTAACTGATTGAATGACACTGCACTGATAACGTAGGTGTGTCGCAGGTAGCAAGGCGCTTCGCCCCTCGCGCAAATAGATGCAGGCAAGGGTAGAAAAATGCCGGTGCGCCCGCGCCGGCGGCCAACGCCGCGAACCGCGTTGTGCTCACGCCTCCTCCGTCACGAAAACTCCCGGCGGCGACTGGTTAGCAGTCACCCGGGAATTTGAAGAGTATGTAGTCGTCTGCAGGCTCGTTCTAGCGTAGGTAGCTGATGGTAGGTACAGCTCAGTACGCACGTGGAAAATCACGTCGGGGTCACCAATGTAGGAAGCCTAGTCGCCAGTCGACTTATCGGTAGAGAGGGCTCGCCAACACCAAACCACAATATCCACAGATCACAATTTATTCAATACTGGTACAATTAAAGTTTGATACATAAAAGCTGTGAGCTCAGTCGAACACTCAGTTCTCGTGACATAAGTAAATATGGCTTCCTTCCGGAAACAGGAAGTCTTATAATAATAAAAATGGTGTTGCCAACCTTATTAACTGTAGTTCGGATACGCCACATGGTAATAACATAACCCTACGGAGACTCCTCCAAGAATAATGGTTTAGCCATAATTTATACGCTTGGGAGGTAGTTGGGAGATCGCAAAGAATTATCGATTTTAGTAAGAAGTAAGTAAGTAACACTTTATTGATTACTACAAAAAAATATAGGTATAACATAATAACAAGTAATAATAAGTAACTTATAACTAAGCTAAATTAAAACTATTGGTAACACAATGGGAGGCCTTATCGCTGAAAGCGATCTCTTCCAGGCAACCGTGGCATCGAGAGAAATGAGCAAAGCCTTTTAAGATATATAATAAGTATAATTTTTTAGTTAAGGCAACAAATTTCAATCATTCTAATACACTAGTAAATAATAATTAACTAATATATAATTAAAATAAAATATAATTTAGAAAGTAGTTAGTCTAGAACACCTACTAAGTAGTACTTACAGGTACTAGTACCATACAAAAAACATTATACCTTCTATTCTGCCAATATTCCAGCATTAATTCCTAACCTAGCTCGACAATTGTATATTTAGACAATTGTATATAAGTATGTATTTAAAAAAAATAAAAATAATAAGTAGTCTATCCGTAATCTAGTTCCCATATTACAAGCTATGCTTAGTTTGGGGCTAGATTGCGCTGCGTAAAAAATAATGTCTTGTAATATTTATTTATTATTTATTTACAATCTGATCCACTTTTACGATATCCGTGAGTTGGAGGGGTTGGTTTTAATGTGTGCCGAACTATACGACATGGCAGGTCACACAATTCGGCATGGTCAAGCTACGGTCCCCTCAAGAATATGAGCCCTGTTGGTCTACGTGCTATCCCTCCAGTCACTGAGCTACCTATGTTCTCAGGTTACTACCATTATACTATCTATGGTAGGTAAAGGTTAGGTAAGCTACAACTGTAGTTCAAGTAGGCTAATTATGTTGAGGTAATTATACCTCCGTAATAATTACTAGATAACGTGAGATGATTATGACCGTGATAATAATTGAAGTACTTAATCTACCTGTTACTAGGTAGTAGTCATCCAACGGTCATAAGGTAACCCAACTAATTTCTTTGAAAATAATTTGTACATAGTGTACTTATGTGTAATAGCTACCTATCTAATTTTTATCTATTCAACTTACCTCATGAGTGTAGGTCCTAATTTTTATATTCAGGGATTCAAATTCGCGACTAAGACCAACCCAGACAATGTGAGACAAATAATATGGAAATTTATTCACAAAAGTAAAAGTATTACTTATATACTTAGGTCCAGGACAAACGGTCTATAGGTAAATCAACTGTACCAGACGGAAGTCTACCTACATTGTCATTGCCACACTAAAAAGCTATGCTGATTCGCTGGCTTTAAGCCAGAGCCAGCCCGATGTGGGTGATGTGTCGCCTCAATCAAAGACCTATATTAATGAAAATACCGGAGGGCACTGGCTCTCTTTTGCTAGTCTAAGCTCTGTTGAGACCTATTACAACCTATTATATCAACCTCCTCGCCATAAAGATATATAAAAAAAAATGTTTATAATATGTGTATATTGATATAATAATGAAATACCGGAGAAGCTTAAAGTGTTAAATGGGAATATTTTTAAGATTAAAGTTAATGATTGGTTAATGTATAATTGTTTTTATAATTTCATTGATTATTTTGATTACTATTAATGAGAAAACGCCTGCATGCAGGTCGAATACATGTACCTACTGACCTTTAGCGCTTAGGTCTGCTACCATATTATGTTATTACTATATTATGTATTCTAGCAAATAAATGATTTATTATGATTATGATACTGATTCTGACGAGACCACTATACTTGCAAATTTTGTGATCCTCGGCCGAATCCGATGCACCAGCCCTAACTGATGTCCAGGCAGATTTCCCTGGGGGACAAGAATCGCTCATCACAAGCAGTGTATTTTACACAATATTGCTTTATTCTAATAGTTAAATGAGAATTTCGACCTAAATCATCACTAAAAAATTGATACATAAACATAAAAAAAACTTATTAATTTCTGATGAAGCGAATAAAGATTTTGAAAAGTTCCGAATTTTAAAATCTTTATTGAGTTGATGTGAGTTTTTGAGTAGATTACCTTATCATTTGCATTACAAATACCAAGGTAGGTAGATAGATATAACTAGGCTAGGTACATACGTAGGTCCACAGCAGATATTTTTGTAGATACTTATTTATTACTACCTAGCTTAGAGGTAGGTATGTTGGTAATAATTACCCGCTACCAATATCTATTCTAATAAAACTGGAGTTGCACACTATAACTACCTATTAGATTTGTATGTAGGTACTCGTAGGGGAGACCAGCCCAAAACGGGTACCCCGCCGAAATCGGGAAGCTTTTTAAATTTCGCGCCACTTGCGTGAGACTGATTGTGTTTATGTACAAAGGCTGTCCATGTGTTAGCCGATCACAGGCAGCCTCATTGCATAGACGAATCAAGCGATTGCAAGGTAATGTGTAAACAAATAATTGTGCTGGTTTTGATCAAATAATTTGTGTTTTTTAACTGGTAATTAGTCGTTTTTTTTTAATTTCACAAAATTTAAAAAATCACATCTATAAAATAGACTGATCACAAGGTTGTGCAAAGCGTTACCCAAAAGTAATAATAATTATTCTATTTTGGGATAATTTAGTTCCTAAACCTAATTAAACTCACTATTTTGATCACTACCCGTTTTGCCCATAAGGCCTACCCGCTTTAGGCCCCCCTCCGGGCAAAACGGGTTTTTCGAAGGGTTTTGTTTTTAGTTACCGTTATGTACTAAATAAAGATTGATTTTAAGTTTCAGACTGTTTAATAGAAGAAAGATAAATACAGAACTGTTATAGTTGAATAAAAGGTTGCCAAATATAAAGAAACTGGATATTTTTACTTCCATCCTTAGCTTACCCGTTTTGGGCTGGTCTCCCCTACCTATGTTCCTACTTTTCAGCTAATAAGAAAAATAAATATTTTGTATTACTCACAAATCAGCCATTTTAAACCGAAGCGAAACCACAACAATATTGAAGGCAGAGAGAGCGTATGGTCAGACTGGTCAGACAGAGCAAATAACGGGCAATAACTGTCAGATGCCCAGTCCAGTCACACAAGAACCACTCAAAGACCCCTTGTAGCTAACACTTGCTTTTTACTAACATATCATTTTAAATTGGACACGTACTCAAATATTTCTAGAGCTATGTTTCGTTCGAATTTACCAAGAAATCTGGGTCTTGGTTAACTGGGTATTTCACAAACGTGTGCAATAGACCTCTCTGCCCCAACAAGTTATAGGCATACTAGGGTTTTAGTAAACTGGGATTTAAAATTGTCATGACGCTGGGTTATTAAGTATGATGTATGATGCAGTGAAGTTGTTTCAATGAAACCGGATGTAAAATAAACGAACTATAACAAAGATACCTACATAGAACAGCAGGACTGTTATAAAAAAAATGGAATGATAGAAACTATACTAATATTTTTTTTATAATACAATACCAACACAATTTTTGAAGTGAAAACTTCTTTAGGCGCGTTGAGCACGATCGTCACCACACGCTCTTGTGAATTTTTGTCGTCGAGCTATTAGATTATTATTTTCGAATTATTTTTGGTTGATAAAGAAAAAAAAAATATGATCAAGGATTAAAGTTTAAATTGGTCTTTAAACTGTTTTTTTTTTAAACCAAAAATAATAATCTAATAGCTCGACGATACAATTCACAAGTTACTTAGTTCTCACTTCTATCGGCAGTCCAAGTGTCGGTCTAGTACCTAAGCCTCACCAATTATGTTTTACGTTTGATGTGGCTACCTATAATTAGAGGAGCACTATATTTTATTGTGTACTTATCTTTGTTTTATTGTGCATCCTCAGTTGGTATTAGGTAGGTTATACATAAATAAATTAATAAATAAAACCTTTAATTTGTTTATTGTACATATAAGTACTATGCGCCTTGATGATTTGACTACGCAAAACATTATCAAGCTTGCTAATAATATTTTGTGGGAAGTTTTTGCACCAAAAAGTATATAGCAGGAACGACAGGTATCTTTTAGATTAATTAATCCAAGATGTTGTTGTTTATTTGTTATAATCTAATTAAGATGGTAGCAATTTTTGTACTAAATGTCCGGTGATTAAAGTACCTATAAATTGCCATTAACCGAGTCCAAACTGTGATCTGACGTTTGTGACAGTGCAAAATATTATAACATTGTAATTATCTGTGAATATATAAATATCCTTTGTATTTTTGTATCTACCTTCTCTACATTATCTTGCAGATAATGGGTAGGTACCATTGAAATCTTACACACACTTCAGATGGACAAGTTTACTTGATCAAGTCTCAATTCAATGACACACACGTAGGTCCTACACCTACGTGTGTATTTTTGAATTCCTAGTTCAAAGTTGAAATAACAAAATCCCAACTAAAAATGCTAATCTTCATGGTTTTATGAGAACACTTAAAATTGTATAACAATTAAATTTAGAATCGGCATAACATTTTTCATTAATTTGAAAAAAAAACCGATATTGTAAGAAGAAATAAAACATTATTTTTCAACTTAATTTTCTCATAATATTTAATTCGCACATTAGTACAAGTCATTTACAATTTCGACAACCAAACGACACCATGTCAAATCCATCAACCCATCTAAGCTGTTGAGCGTCCCAATAAAATACCTAGTCTATTTGTTTAAGGAATAACAAAAGACCACATAACACTATTATACATCTGTATACATACATATGCTTTAAATAATATTAAAGTTTAGTGGTATTCTTAACGTAGATTACTGCGCTATCCACATAATAATGTTAAACATACCTAGACATACCCTCGAAAAACATAACAATCAGAGGCAATTGAGACAAAAGTAAACTCTCTTATATCTAAACAAGAATGATTTAAGAAGTTGTGGTTAGGCCTCAGGGCAAATAATGCAAACAAGAATTGCGTTTAACCGCGACTCCAAGGATAGCAGATGACCTGTGTGAAATTAAGCTCCTGTACTGTACTGTACCTGTGAATATGATTTGTTATGTAGGGTATGTACTTAGTTACAAAAAGTTAGATATACTCACAAAAATTTATACAAAATGCCCTTTTTCCTTCTTGCCAACTTTTTAAGCGGGGACACCCAAAATAGAATGTATCTTTGCATACGATCCATTTTCCAAAAAAAAACGCAGAAAGTTCAATTTAAAAACCGAATACTGATTTAAAACACGCGATATCACTTATCAGTTCAATCTTGTGGGTTTTACGAATACTGAAATATTAGGTTATGATTTTTATAATGGTTTTATGGGGTTTGCAATGGTTTTGGACAGGTAATAAATATACTTATGATACACTTGATTTCTGATTGCACTATGCACCGGGGTCCAGGATGACTGATCGATCACGCGCATGCGGATTGAAACAACGCTATCTAGTATACCTATCTTTGTCTAGGTTATAAGGATTGTATACCTAGATGTAGTTAGGACCTACCTTTTCCCAATAAAGGAATGTTTAGGTTTACTGTAAAGTACCTACCTATTATGTCGTACATCTATACTATGTTTTTAGGATTGTACCATGATGTAGTTATGACCTATCTAGTAGTTAGACAAATGTATGTAGATGTAGTTAGGACAAGCCTCATAGCTCAGTTGGTAGTAACTCTGCCTTCTGCGCTGTAGGTTGTGGGTATTCCCACCTAGGACAAACATTTGTGTGATGAATATAGATGTTTGTTCTGTGTTTGGGTGTTGTATCATATAGTACGTATGTATTTACAAAGTATTTAGTATAAGTATTCTATCCGTAATCTAGTTCCCATATTACAAGCTATGCTTTGTTTAGGGCTAGATGGCGCTGTGTGAAATCAATGTCCTGTAATATATTACCTACCTAGTAGGTAGTAGGTACAGCTATACTTCTAGGTAAGTAGTTACTTTACTCTACTAGTTGGAACTTTACCAGTAGAAAGGGAAAATATGTAGAGCAAATGAAGTTCAACATAAAGGGATAAAAATAAGGTGGTTACCGAATACAAAATAGGAGGAGGGAAAAAGGTGTAAGCGCACTTTACCCGGAACTTCAACAACAAAGGAACTTAAGTACCAGACATTTACCAGACGTGATTATAAAAGTTATGGCGTCATTTTGAAAATTATGTGCTTACATATTATTGCAGGTGGTGTTCAGGCACTAATCAATAAAACTGCAACTTCGCCGCAAAGAAACTCTTACTCAAAAACTTCTTCCTAAATAACTACCTACTGGAAAAGCTGCTTTAAAGGGGTACATCACGCCAAACTGAACGAATCGATCTGAAATTTTCAGTATGTGCTGGTGATGTTTACTGTATGATTTTTAATAAAAACAGTTAGTAAAAACAGGAAGTTTTATGTATTCTATGTTATTGTGATTAGATTTGATAAGGAATAATTGTGATTGACGAATTTATAAAGTTTAGGTTTTATGTAATAATCATGTTGTTATGATATAATTGTATGATTTTATTGAATTGACATGTTAATGTAGGTAATTATTTTTTTCTCTAGTTTAATATTAAGTATATTATAGGTATTAATGTGACTAAGTAGGTTCACTATTGCATAAGGTGCCCCTGTAATAATAGTGTTCTGTATTATGAATAAATAAATATAAAAACAAAGTGGTCGCGGGCAGACTCCACTACCACGGCTGGTGCAACCCTGCCGAAACGTCGGGATAAGTATAGGTAAAATATGCGATAAATACCCGTTTCTCGAATTAAAATTGTGTGTTCTAATCGCGAAAGTTTAAAAAAGACATCAGCCTTTGTACCGCCAACCAGTGTCTCAAGTACAACAATCCTCTTTTGTTTTTGTTTGGGTGTTGTATTGTATGATAAGTATTTACAAAAAAAAAAGTATCAATCTAAATATCACTTCTGTAATCTAGTTCCTATATAAAAAGCTTTGCTTAGTTTGGGCACATGTCCTGTAATATTTATATAATTTATATAAACTGAACAATGATTATCATCTACAAAAGGCTTTTAGCCTTGTACCAAGCCATGAGTGAAAGGGGTGGCTATTTTGGTCTGCGGCCTTACTCACGGATTGTCACTGTCTGTTGGCATTATAATCGTGTAGCAGACGAATATAATGCCAGCAGGCAGTAAGTTTTTAGTATTTTTGGGTTCCGTACAGCAGTATGGCTATGGTAGCCTTCCGATCCAGTCTGTGTGTACAAGTCAAGTCCCAATGGACTATTCGGTTTTCGGAAGTTTATGAGCGCGTTACACATGCTCTAATGTGAAGGTCACACCGTGAGGAAGCAAGCATGTCTTTAGGATGAAAAGTCCCAACGACATGTGTCACTGGCTAGTATTCGGCTAAGCGGCGTTGGGCTTGCAACCTGTCACGTATTCATTACATATCATGTGCCGAACGTAAGTTTGGACGTGCTTCTGACTACGTGATAAGATCCACGCTCTCGGTAATGATCTAGTGATCAGAGGTGAATCAAAGGGAAAAGTCGTCTGTTTTTGTACTCAAATGTTCCTAAGCCGTTTCGCGTTTTCTATCATGAGGGATGAACATGACAACTGTCTACCTATTACGGTACAAGACAGCTGACAAATTTACGGGCGGACAGCGGAGACTGGCTATAACAACAGAAATAAAAGAAATGTGATTTCATGCCCATTAAGCTATTTAAAAAAAAATGGAACCGAACTCACCACTAAAAACTTAAAAATGACTCTAATGGTAAGTTCATATAATTTAAAGTTGATGCCAAATTGTCAAGCAAAACAACATGTTTCTTGTTCAACTTCAAATTGAACTTACCCTTAAGAGTTATTTTTAAGTTATTAGTGGTGAGTTCAGTTCCATTTTTTTTCAAAAATAACTTATTTTTAGCTTATTTCGTTGTAAAACGTACGACACCACGGTGCTACGGGATGGGAACTAAAATAAATACAGATGACCTAGACAAATGTTAAGAATCGGTTCATAATGCGGTGCAGGGCACTATGTCAGGATAATGGGAACGGTTTTTCGATACCAATATCCTGTTTTTTTATTTAAAAGCCAAACTACTCGACCGAATATGATATTTTTTTCTTTATTTTAGATTGGCTAAAATCATATCCTTTCAAACAAAATAATATTTTTTCAGATCGGATGAGAAATGACGGCGTTCTGAGGTAACAAACAATATAAAAAAAACATACAACCGGATTGAGAACCTCCTCCTTTTGTTAAAGTCGGTTAAAAAGTGAGTCGGAACCCTCAGTGTGCGTTTCCGGTCTTGGCCGGTGTTTTTTAAATGTAATAAAGTACTTCCTTACAATCTTTAGGAGGCGGCGATTCCAATAAAAAACTACCGGCTTTATACGGCCAGTAGTTGTCAGGCCGTTGCGTCTAGCGGACGTCTGACAAAATTCGTAGAAAAAGTCGTTTCATATCGAATCGAATTGTCTATGATTACAATTGGGTGCTGAAGTTTAAAAATATATTTCATTTTAGCTTGGACGAAATAAACTCTTTTCGTCCAAGATTTCGGACAATTTCAAACTTTCCTTTTGATTGTTTTATGTGAATTTCAACATTAGACAAACTGGTCAGACGGAACAAAGAACCGGTTGTTAGATTTTTTTGTGAATGTCAAAAGAAGCGTGATTGAGGTAAGAATTTAATAATATCCTAATTATTATCTTCTGTGTACTTATAATAAAATCATAGAAAAACTGTGTCTGCAAAAATGCAGAAATGCAGAGTTGCTGTGTATTGTTGGTTATATGACTTGGCTACGGAACATCACGGTACATACTTCTGAGGGGTAGTTTTTTAGTCCTTACAAAAATATTAGTCCATCATCATCTTTGCCAAGCTTAGGACTAGTCCTAAGCCATAGTCCATTTCACACATAACAACACTAGTGGCGTTATGTGTGAAATGACTGTCCTTATATATTTATTTATCTTCAACTGTTGTTCTCCTGCCCGTATCCCTCACTATATAGATGGGTCAGTATCATCATCGTCATCGTAGCCTGAAATAGAAGTAGTTTGCCATAATCACTATGCTGGGCAGACGGGTGGTAATTCGTAGTCATATCGATTAGTTCTTACAAAGATACTATTATTTTTATAACCGCCTCTGTGGTCTAGTGGTTCAACCCACCGATTTCAGATCCAGAGGTCCCGGGTTCGATCCCCATGGGGAGTACAATATATTGTGCTTGGTTTGGTTGGTGGTAGGACTTTGTTAAAGTTGGCCTGGCTACCACCATCTAACCTAATTCTGTTGCCATAGTAACAATTCTAAAATTGTTGTGTTCCGGCATTCAGAGGTAAGATAGCCAGTTCCTCAGTTTGTTGAGGATTCCGGGCGAAGTGCGCCTCCACATTCGGCCTTATCTTATCTGGTTACCTAGTGTATAGTCTAGTATATAGATAGGTAAATATTTATGTAACTGCCGAATTATTCACTATACACCGTATGGATCGAAGTTGTCCGAAATAAAAGTTATGAAATTGAATTTCAATAAACTAGCTTTTGCCGGCGGATTTGCCCGCGTAAGCCTGTATAAATAGTAGATATTCCTCCCTATGGCATAGGTACACTATACCCAAGGTGTAAGTACGTTAGTATTTTATGATCTGTGCCCAATTCAATATCCATCAAGAACCGTTCAGCCAATTAATGTTATTTTACACAGCGCTATCTAGCCCCAAACTAAGGATAGCTTGTAATATGGGAACTAGATTATGGATAGAATACTTAAATACTTTTTGTGAATACATAACGTACTATTATGATAACACCCAAACACAGAACAAACATCTATATTCATCACACAAATGTTTGTTCTGGGTGGGAATCGAACCCACAACCTAAAGCGCAGAAGGCAGAGTTACTACCATCTGAGCTACGAGGCTTGTTGTGTGTAATGTAATAAACAGAGACACTTTTGAATTAACAATATTGTATGGATGACATTTGATATCTGACCTTTTTTGTTAGCTATTCATGATAGTTCATTCAAATTGTTTTTATGTTCACTAAAAAAAAAAATGCGTTTTAAAAATACTTTCAAGCTTTCAAATGTAACCTGCCACATATTTTATTTTATTTCATATAGTATTAATTTATTCTACTTCCATTCTATTACTTTTCTTGTGAAAATGTTGCACGACCGTTTAGCGTACAATAGGTCACATGCTCTCTGTGTGTGTGAAGATAGTAAACTTCACTTCTTTGTACTAAACAATCTTCAAAGTCAATTTTATATTTTTAGGCCAGCGAATTACCTTTGCTATTAAGTGTGGCAATGCAGTGAGTATCTTGGCCACGCTTCCGTCTGGTACTGGTCTATATCAGTTGATACCTATTGACATAAGATGGTCCTAAGGTAATATCTTATCATAACTTGATAACATGAAGGCCAAGGGCTTCCCCGACATACAATAAAAAATATATAGTCCGACCCGACTGGTCATCAATGAACGCCCCTCCACATCGACCATGTGGTAACGCTCACAATTATGGTTTTTATAAGTGCAACTGGTACATCAATGAACGCCCCTCCACATCGACCATGTGGTAACGCTCACAATTATGGTTTTTATAAGTGCAACTGGTACATCAATGAACGCCCCTCCACATCGACCATGTGGTAACGCTCACAAATATGGTTTTTATAAGTGCAACTGGTACATCAATGAACGCCCCTCCACATCGACCATGCGGTAACGCTCACAAATATGGTTTTTATGTGTGCAACTGGTACATCAATGAACGCCCCTCCACATCGACCATGCGGTAACGCTAACAAATATGGTTTTTATGTGTGCAACTGGTACATCAATGAACGCCCCTCCACATCGACCATGCGGTAACGCTCACAAATATGGTTTTTATGTGTGCAACTGGTACATCAATGAACGCCCCTCCACATCGACCATGCGGTAACGCTAACAAATATGGTTTTTATGAGTGCAACTGGTACATCAATGAACGCCCCTCCACATCGACCATGCGGTAACGCTCACAATTATGGTTTTTATAAGTGCAACTGGTACATCAATGAACGCCCCTCCATAGCGGCACTGTGGAAACGCTCACAAATATATTTCTACTCGTAAATTCAAGTTGTAGGTATAGAAAGAAGAATTATTTAATAAAAAGTGCATTCTGAAATATCAAATACTTACAATTAATTATAATATATTACTATCAATAATAGATACGGTACTTTACAAAAACATTTCTTATTTTTTGTCTGTCTGTCTGTTTGTTCCGACTAGCCAACGAAGCGGTTGGACCGATTTTTCGGAATTTCATTGGCAGATAGCAGGTTCATGTTAAAAGGAGAAACCTTGCCTACCTTTATTTTTGAAAATAATTAGGGTTCTGCGCATAAAAAGAAAACTCATGAAATATATGGATAACAGAAGCTAAATAATCAGTTTCGAATTTGTGCCTTAATTACACTAGACTAAGAACAATGTAATTTAGATATCTATCTAATCTAAAGCAGGCTTACATCGTAGGCCGTCTTTACAGGGTGATCAGTTTGAAGTGGACATGAAAAGTAGCTCGACCTGCAAGGGTGAGCAGTGTTGGTGACCAAAGAGAGTGTTGATGACCAAAGAGAGTGTTGATGACCAAAGAGAGTGTTAATGACCATTTTTTTTTGTATCACGTGTTCAACTTGTTACCAGGTGAGTTGAAGGCCAAGCGCTTCCACGTGATACAAAAAAAAATTGGTCATCAACACTCTCTTTGGTCATCAAAGTAATGGTAACAAGTTGAGATAAGGCCGAAGGTGGAGCCGCACTTAACCCGGAACCCTCAATAAACGTATAAATATCTTACCTCTAAATGCCGGAACACAAATTTTTTTTTAAGAATCGTTATTATGGCGACAGAATTAGGTAAGATGATGGTAGCTAGCCAGGCGGACTTAAACAAAATCCTACCACCAACCAAACTAAGCACAATATTACTCACCCTGGGGACCGAACCCGGGACCTCTTGATCTGAAATCGATCAAGAGGGTCGAACCACTAGACCACAGAGGCGGAACTTTTGGAGAAATTTATGCCTGTACAGAACACACATTCATCTATAGGCCGTTTGTAACGGTCCTTAGGTAATCTGACTGATTCCATTGTACATAGTTAGTTTAATTGTACTTTTTATTGAATAAATGTTTATTTAAAAAAAAAAAAAAACACATTCATCAAAAAACAAACGAAGTAAGTACCCGAGTTTATCTTTCTCCTTTTGTGCTGGCAATACCGTACAGGCGGTAGATTATATTCAAATATAATGAAGCTAACTGAACATATTTTTAAATTCGACTTACAGGTTTTGAAAAAATGTACAACCAACGAAAGGTTGTGTTAAAAATGGTTTGAAAAATTTGGATGTGTCACGATTTTTCTGCTAAGTGTGGTATTAATTGCGAATATTATACCTAGTTCAGGAGTTCACCCAATTAATAATCACTGCAAAAGATTTGAACTGAGCGTATTTCCCAAATTCATATTATTTATTTCGTTATTTATTACTGAATGTAATGTATGAAATGAACATTCAGCTAAGACCCCTCGCGCGTGAACTCTTTGTACAGAGATTTAACATTAGGATAGCTTAGTTTATTACATACAATTTTATAGGTTGGTTTCTTTTAAAGCCTAAAAAACGATGATTATCATAAACTCGTCAAACAAATATTTTATAAAATACTTTGCTTGGTGTTTATAGCAACATTCAAGTGAAACCGTCGATATATTTATTTTACTAAGTTCCCACACAAGTACACCAACCAACGGGGTAGATTTATAAGATACTAGCTGAAAATACCCGTGATGGTTGTTATAGTTATTTTGATATATATATATATTATATCATTTATTTTGAACATGCCTATTTGTCTCAAAGCATTAGTTCGGCTTTTAAATTAACATCCTGTAGTTATGTAGGTACTTAGTAAATAATCGATTTCAAAAGGCCTAATTATTATAAAAAGATCAATCTAAAATCTTATATCTTATTACGCTTTGTGTTTTACTCGAAATCATATCATGATAAATGATATCATTCTTATTTGGGTGTCATAATTAGTATGTATAAACAAACAAGGTTTGGAAGTATTCAAATTCTCCGTAATGTAGTTCCCATATTTATTGATTAATTAAAAAACAGAGACACTATTAAATTTATAATATTAGTCTGTCCGTTTCCTGATTTTTTAGGTACCTAATGGTAATTTTATACGGCAATGAGCGGCTTTAAGGTTGAGGGGTAACTCTTTCGAACCAGCTTCATACAAAGAACGCTGCACTGCAAGCGAAGCCTTAGAGCTCCGTTGTGATTTGAAATACAATGAAACGAAAATTCGACACTAATAAGAAACAAACATTAGTACTAAAATTAACGGGATATTTACCATGATTTGTTGTTTTTTGATTTATCCGATATTTCGACGCAATTGACACGCGCCATGATCACGGATACACTGTGGTAAATATCCCGTTTTTTTTTTCGTATGCACAAAGTTTTTACTTAAATAATAGAACACACTTGAACACTATAACTGTATAAACCTTTACAGGTTTATACTGTTATAGTGTAGTTTCAAAAGTTAAATATGTTTGTAAAAAGAAACAAACTTATGATACATCTATAGGATTTAGCATGCGAAAGAATGAGATAAATACAAATTATGTTGGTATGTACGCGTGTTAGTCCGTGTGTGTGCGTATTACAAAGCCTTGGGAAAAGGCTGTGGTTTATTTGGTCACATGTATCTGTGACAAGCCAGTGTGAAATCTGTCTCGTTAACTTTACAAATAAAGAATTAAGATAATATTCAAATAAGGCTTTGTAATTGAGAACGATTTATTTTACATTGCTTACTTGTAGGATGAGAACAAATATATTTCATATTTAGAATAGAGGCGCCATTAAAATTCGACCAATCAGAGCGCATGTTAGAACTTTGTGAGAGTAATTTTGCTGGATTAAAATAAAACCCTAATATCTTGGAAATGAAGGCGAAATTAGATTGGTGTGAGAATTTTGTTATAGTAATGTTAGAGAAATGTGAGAGTAATTTTGCTAAAGGAATAAGAGCTTTAAAGATTACTAGGTAACGTTGAAATTTGGTTGGATACATTTTTGTACCAAATCGGAAGATATAAAAGGCACTGAAGCCAGATTGCAAGGACAGAGGGGTTTGAGATTTCCTTGAAAGAGGCTGTGATAATGCCCAATTTTGATTAGAGACTATTGATATGAAAGTGTTTGTTCACGATCAGACTTAGCTTTTGGGACTTAGAATAATTCTTTGAATTTTGAAGGTTGTTTTAAAACTAAGTGTTGAGTGACAACAGAGGTCGAGGAAATATTCAACATAAATAATTTGGGGTTTTGTTATAAATTAATTAATAAATTTGGGGTTTTCAATATAATAATAAAGGGAGTTCAGTGATTAGCTAGGGACCCCCCCGTAAGGAATCTGAGACATGGTTTTCAGTCGTGGGTGGCAAACCGCATCGTTGGTGTAAACTGAGCCCACGTCCTCACTTTTAGCTAGGGAGCCAGGAATGATGGAACGGTCTGGCAACCGATTATTCCCTTGAATTGGGATCGGTTAGTTCCCCGAGTAGTGGTGACTGGATAGCTGGGAAGGGTAGAGATCCGTCAAGTGGAACTCGTCCTTTTGGGCCTGAAACAGCTTTTCCAGAGCTACTAGCTCGGTCTGTATCTATATATTTATATATTCACTAACATATTTCCCTGGTTAGGTCGCAAATCACATCCCTGGACCACGGTCCGTGATTTGTGGCAGCACAGGTATTAAGCTAGGCCAAGTCGAGTCTTACCAACTCGTTCCCATAGCATAGCTTAGAAGAGCAACATTGCACATCGTTGCTCTGTATTAGACCTCATAACACACTACACGATTACCTTAAATGTGGAGACATATAACTCCTAGTTTTGTGAACAGATCTCTAGCTTTGTGAGGATAGACAGGTACACCTTTAGGACGATCTAGGGATTATTATTAGTGGGAACAGTTCTTGATTATGCGTTTAGAAATATTAAATTGTTTTATTAGGAATTTTATCCACAAAATAAAATAAGATTTTTAATAGATTAAAATAAGCTAACTACGAAATAAAAATAAGAACAAACCATATATTTATTAGGTGGAGTACTAACATCATATTCAAATCTTATGAAATTATATAACCCTTATCAATTTGTAGATAAAACAATCTAGAACCTACCATTTTAATGGTACCTTTATTATGAAATCTAATAAAGAACCATATTTCAACTTAATGGGTTAACTAAACAATATCTTAGATAGAATCTGTTATTTATTATTAAATGGAGTAAACGCCAGTTCTGGCTCAAATGTAATTTACTTATCTAAAGAATTCTCTATCTTATATCCACTAAGATGGGTTTTCTGTACTGATTTAATGAATTCAACCAGTTCCTCGGAAGAGTATGATATCTACTACAATCTGACACTAAATGTCTAGATAACAGTGTAATTTCTGTTGAAGGCTATTTTCTCAGGGCTGTGCCCTACTAAATATCCACATAGTTGGTTTTATTTGGTCTATAGACTTAAGGTTGGCTGAGTGAGCTTAAGTTTAGAACGCCTACCTTTTAATAGAAGGATTTATCTGGCTTTTAGGTAATAAAGGTTACAGTCTGCTTCTACACCTATCTTACCTCCGGAAGTGGGGATAAGTAATTGAATCCATTTATGGCTGGCCGGTTGAGCCTTTACTAAAGTCATAGGGAATAACCCAATGGAACCACAATTGCTTATTAATTATAGATGGTTGTTGACTAATACCTGGATTATCTAGAATACCTAGGGTGCTCAATATGGAATTCGGAAGGGTCTCAGATTGTGAGTCTCATTAGAGAAACAAAATATGCTATCACAGTTGCCTTTTACCTATTAGAAGTTAGTGGCCATTGAGCTGTTTTAATTAAAATGTTTTTTAAAATCCCTGTTATTGTGTGTAGGGTTTGCAATATCCCCTTTTGGTATATTGTGAACCTGAGGCGAGTTTAGATGGGAAGCAAAAGGCTTTTAAACTACCTATAAGTTGGGATTATCCTAATCTAGCTGGTTCAAAGGCTGGCGACAGGGTGGTACAATAACAGGTAAATTAAAAATATCCAAATAATAAAACTAAAACTACAAATAATAATGGGTAGGAAGTTAATAAATATCCAAATACTAAAACTAAAACAAGAAATAATAAAAAGGTAGGAAGTTAATAAATATTACCAAATAATAAACTAAAATATAGGAATAAAAGATAAGTGGGAAGTTAATAAAATATATATAATCCAGTAGGAAACTATTATATAAGAATGAATGAGGGGTAGGAAGTCCAAATAGTCCAGTCCCTATAGAATCTGAGGAAGCTACAATCACAACGATTAGTCCTATTTAAACCACTAGAATGATCACTGGCCACAATTATGATCAATAAGCAAATTAAGTAGGTAGGCAAGAAAAAAATTAGGTAGGCCCTCTACATAAATATCAGCAGTTCTACCTGCTGTAATGCAAAGGGCAGGTGAAAGAAAAAATACTAGGTGGGTTGGGTGTCTAGTGAGAGGGGGGGGTACAATTTGGGGTGCCGTAGTAACCAGGATGCGAATCTACGTTACTTAAGCTCGACTATAGGAACTAGGTTGTAATTAGAAGTGCGGGAAACCGCACAATTTGGCGCCGTATACGAAAAAGGACTGGACAATTTGACTAAGGTGAATTATGTACTAGGAAAAAACGTATTATCATTGGAGTAGATTAAAGGAACCTGGGGGTCGTAAGATTGATTAGGCAAGTTTACTAGGTAAAATCATATTATAATCAGGACAGTTAAGACTTATAAAACCGGGGGGTCGTTAAGTAATCTAATTAGGCGAATTCTCACCAGGTAGAAAAAAAAATATTAACTTTGGGATTTGTAAAAACGGGGGTCGCTTTAAGCTATATACAATACTTTTGAAATACTAGATGTGTTTTATGAGTGTTGGTAATAGTTTGAACATAACAGCAAAAGTTAGAAATTTTATTGGTTACACAGTAGAAAAAGAAAGTGAAGTGAATCAATAATAGTACTGACAAAAGACTAAGTGATGGTGAGACCTAACAGGAAAAGGAAGGCACCCTCTAGGCTTATAGAAGAGGAAAGGGAGGGAACTCCCAATCTTAGAGAAGAGATGTCTGCACCTGCAGAAAGATCTTCACTTGAAAGGCAAGAACCACCACTAGAACCGGGGCCTTCTTCAACTCCAAAGCGAAGAAGGACCACAATTATGAAACGGAAGCCAGATATTGTGCAAGAATCAAAATTTATGTTCAGGAAGTTGAGTAGGGCAATGGGAAACCTGACTAAAAGATTGAACAATTTATGTGAGGAAGTAAAAGGAGCTAAATCCACAGTGAGTTGCGAAAATAATGTACAAGATAGCGAAGAAATAACCAATGTGTCTAGTGAGAGCACAATAGGAACCGGATCAAAAAAAGGCTTGCCATTACCAGAGCCAGATATAGAATTAACTACAAACCAGTGTAAAACCATCCAATATAACATAAGAAATGTAAACATTGAGAAACCAAAGTTTGGGAATAAAGCTGAGATCCATCCAGTAACGTTCCTGGAAGACCTAGAAACTTATTTGAGGAAGGCGTCGAGGGAAGGGCAAGAACTAGACTTAATACAAGATTGCCTCTTCGGTGATGCTAGGGATTGGGCAAGAATTTATAAGGGACGTTGGAAGGGATTAGCGGACTTCAAGATTGACTTTCTGAACACATTCTGGGGGGAACGAGAACAGAATGAATTAAGGCGGACTATAGTTCATGGTAGTTGGGATCGAAAGGAATCGTCTACCATGTTGGGGCATTTTTTGAAATTAACTGGTAAAGCTCAAATGTTAAATTTTAAATTCCCAGAAAACCAATTGATTTCTGATATAATCAGACATTATCCGAAATACGTGCAACAGGGCTGGTATACGTCTAAACTTAAAGATATGATTGAAACAGCTGAATTCCTGAGAAATATGGACGATATAGGCCGCCAAGAAGTTCAATTACCGTCAAATGCAGGAAAATATAAGGAACAAGTTAAGAGGAGGGACTTTCAACAAGTCTACCGCAAATGGCCAAGACCCAACGAAAATCATAAACCAAGGGAACAAACGGAGGTGCACAATGCAGCAATAATAGCAGAACCTACTGTATCGTTAAACTAGATGAAGCTGGAAGACAAGTTCCCGACTCAGCTTCAAATACAGGGAACATAGCAACAGACATAATGTTAAAAATGGGGTGGAGGCCAGGAGAGACATTAGGAAAAAATAATAACGGAATAAAAAAACCAATACTAGGATGTAGCTTAAGCCGAGAAGACAGGGAAGGGATAGGATTTAGGCCATTAGAAACAAAAGATCTTCACGTATTAGAGAAAATAATAGAAGTACTAAAACTAAAAATAGAGCAGTCGCATTTAGAACAGATCGAAAATTCAATGTCAATAAAAACTGTTTTTGATGAAAGAACTAAGGAGACTAGTTTAAAGGATTTTCATTCAGAGGTGTTGGTACAGGTATTTGAATATGAAATTGCCGCCCTAGTGGATACTGGATGTGATATTACTTGTATTTCGGAGGAATTTTGGAATAGTATTGGAGAGAGTCAGAGGAGTAAAATTCCCATGATGCCATTGAAGTCTTTTCATATAAAAACTGCTGTAGGACACAAAAGTGGAGAGATTAATAAAATAGTTCTTTTACCAATAAAACTGGGATCATATGTGCAGGACACGGGATTTGTGATAGTGCCAGGTTTGATTAGTTCAGTGATATTCGGTTTTGATTGGCTAAAAGCAAATGAAGTAACTTTAAATACAGGAAGGATTGAAAGTGGAATGGTATTAAGTCAGGATGGGAGAAAGCAGTTAATAAAATTTATTGAGAAGCCACAAAAATCAAATTGGAGGGAAGGAGAAAATTTAAGATTAGAATTAAACCAACCAAGTGTTAGTGAGTGTGAGGGAATACAAACGGGAGAGTTAATTGACACAGAACAAAAGGATCAACTAATAGGGCTATTATCTAAATACAAGGGCTTGTTCTCGTCCAATTTAGGGAGGGCTAACTGTTATGAACATAAAATAGTAATGGATTCACAAGTACCGATCATTAAGAAAACTTATCCTGTGCCTTATGCGTATAGGGGAAAGATAGAGGAAAAATTAAGAGAAATGGAGGAGCAAGGAATTATCAGTAGGTCGACTACACCCTATTGCAGTCCTTTAACATTTACATTGAAACGAGATGATTCAATAAGAGTATTGTTAGACGCAAGGGAGATTAATAAGTACATGATTCCAGAAACGGAAAAGCCTCCATTACAGTTAGACGTTATGAATTCATTTCATGGAGCGAACTATATTAGTGTAGTAGACTTAAATAACGCCTATTTCCAGATACCGATCACTCCGGATAGTAGAAAATATACAGGATTCACATTTAACGGGAGGTCTTATATATACAATGTACTTCCGCAAGGATTGAAAACCTCAGTAGGTAGCTTTAGTCGGGCAATGGATGTAATACTAGGACATGAAGTTAGAGATTTTTGTGTAAATTATTTAGACGATTTAGCGATTATAACAACGGGAACTTTTGAGAACCATCTAGAACATTTGGACATTGTGTTGGGAAGACTTTTAGCAGCAGGGCTGACTTGTAATTTGAAGAAATGTGAATTTATTTGTACAGAGATAAAGATGTTAGGGTATATAATTTCAACTCGAGGACTACAAACAGATCCTAGTAAGGTTAAAGCAATACAAGAATTTCCCGTACCGAAAAAGGTCAAACAAGTAAGGGCATTCTTAGGTCTATGTAATTTTTATAGAAGATTCATTGCAGACTATAGTTATCATACACAGCCATTGTATGATTTGTTAAGAAAGGACAAAAGTTGGAAATGGGGAGAGAAAGAACAGAGTGCTTTTGAGAAGATTAAATCGTTGTTCATTAAAACGATTCAACTACATCATCCTGATTTCAATAGACCCTACTATTTGCAAACAGATAGTTCAGGAGTAGGGTTAGCGGGTGTTCTTTATCAGCTAGATAACAATAATGAGATGAAAATAATAGGATTTCACAGTAAGGCATTAAAGGGAGCTCAATTAAATTGGACTGTGACAGAACAAGAATTCTATTCAGTAATATGTTGCTTAGAGAAGTTTGAAACCTACTTGAGGGGAGCGAAAGTGATAATCAGGACGGATCACAAAGCCTTGACATTTGTAAAAACCTTGAAATTATACAATGCCAAGATTACTAGGTGGATTAACTATTTAGAGCAGTTCCAGTATGAGGTAACACACATCAAAGGTAGGGATAACATAGTAGCGGATATACTATCCAGATATCCACCGGAAAGTGATCTATTGCAAGAGGAAAAGGTTCGTTTGCCAAGCATATTATATATGGAAACTCAGACAAATAAGAAATTAATTGAAAGATTGGAACAGCTGCCGAAACTACAAAAGGAAGATTTAGAGATTAGGAAAATATTAGAACAATTGAAAAGGATGAATGGGTTGAAAGGGAGTAGTAATAATATGTTAGAGAGATGTAAAGTGATTGATGATATTCTTTATGTATATACAAGTGGAGAGTCAGGAAAGGTAATCTATTTACCAGAATTATTAAGGGAGGACGTAATTAAGCAGGTACATTTGGAAATGGGACATCAGGGGGCATATAAAGTAATTAAATATATTAAAGATCGATTTTATTGGAAAGGACTAACGAAAAAGGTAAAACAATTTATTAGGAAATGTCATGAGTGCCAGATAACTAAACACGCGAACATAAATCAAGTAGGACCTTGTTGTTCGATAATTACCAAAGAAATAGGAGAAATGGTAATGGTGGATCTATATGGGCCTCTACCCACAGGAAAGTTTGGGATGAATTACATTTTAGTATTTCAAGATACCTTCAGTAAGTTCGTAAAATTTTATGATCTCAGAAAGGCTACAGCTAGAGCAGTGTTTGGAAAAGCTAGAAGGTTTTTTGAGATAATCAAACCTAAAGCCATAATGTCAGACAACGGATCACAGTTTACTAGTAAAATTTGGGAAGATGGTATGAGAGATTTAGGAATAAAAGTAGTCCACACGACAGTGAGAAATCCACGTCCAAATACAGTAGAGAGGGTTAATAGAGAACTGGGACGCTTATTTAGGACATATAGTAGGGCAAATCATAAGAGCTGGGTACAAGTTTTGCCTAAATTAGAGAAATTATATAATAATACGTATCATGAGAGTACGAAGTTTACACCCTGTGAAATTATGTATGGCGAGACCACTGAGCTGTCATTTGACAAAGTTCTAGTTAGGGATAAAAGGAAGCTAGGAACACCAGAAGTTAGGAAATTAGTACAAGAAAATCTGCAAGAAGCAGGGACGAAACGTAGGGCTAAATTTAACGGAAAATTTAGATTGATACAGTACCAATTAGGAGATTTAGTGAAAATAAGGAAATTAAATAAGTCAAGTGCAGAACGGAATATCACAAAGAAATTCGAGGCTGTATATGAAGGGCCCTATATCATTGCGGGGAATCCATATCAAAATGTTTATATTTTAGTGGACCCTAAAACTAGGGAAGTACGGGGCAAATTTAATACTATACATTTATCAAGGTATTATTTATAAAAAAAAAAAAAAAATGAAATGAGAAGGTATTTGAAGCTGAGTTGGGAAGTTTCAATGTATTATATTGAATTTAAGTTGATTGAAGATTGAAGAATAGTTTTTGTTAAAACTAGAAATGATTATATATTGGAAGTAAGATTTTAAGTTATTGTTTATTTTGTAATTGTATTAAATTAGAATTTGTTTGTTGATTTTAAATTGGAAGTAATATATTAAGTTATTGTTTTCTTTGTAATTTGATTTGAGTTATTGTGTAAGTTAATTGTAGATTTGAAAAAAAAAAAACTGAGAGTAGGAATTTGTCATGGATTTGTAATGTACTATTTGCAAAAATAATGGAATTACTAATTGTTTAAATGGATAAGTAGACCTAAGAATGAAATTGTTATTAGCATGTTTGTCTTAAATAAAAAAAAAAAAAAAAAAAAAAAAAGAATAAGGAGGATTGGGAGAAAGCTCATTTGATTAAACAGAATTTGTTTTGGATTCAAGTAAAGAATTTAGTGTAAGTTGACGAAACAATAATATTTATATGAATAATAATAATTATCAGTACATACATAACGAGAGGAGTGAATCTAAGACAGATTTAGTTTGGTCAAATGGAGGGGATGGTTTATGGTGGCTTTCTCATAAAAAAATAAAATATTTTTGGATCTTTCATTTGACATAGCATAGTAGAGTCGAGTGGAAATGGAGTGAATTATAATGGAAATATATTCCATGAGCACTGCAAGGGGTTGTGGCACTGAAGGATCGGAACTATGTACAAGTTTTGACCTGAAGTCCCTAAGTGAACTGTATTCTAGATGTCAACGGTGGTTGATACCGATACGGCCTATTTTACCTAAATAGTCAGACTTAAAACTAAGCTTATTGCTAAGGCTTAAAACTATAATGCAGGTATCTTGACTCGGGAGTGTTGCTCAGCTAGATGATATGTGGATGTTCTGAAACAAATAAAAAAAATAATAATAAAGATTAGGTAAATGTCCATTACATGCCATAAGTTAACATAAAGGAGTATGGGTTATGGTCCTTAGATCTAATTCAAAAGACATATATAGACTTCAGCTAGGAAACAAAGTTGTAACTCAACAGTGTAGGTTAGGAACTAGCAAAGACATCATTTAGGAGCTGGGTGTCTTTCTGACAACCCTTTTATGTAGGTTGGGGTTACATTTAAACATAATTACCTTAATGAATTGTTGGTAGCAAATGGATTAACCGATGGAAGTCCGTTGTCTCTGTCTACCCCTCTGAGAAGCATCTGTGAGTCGACGAACACACATACGGGTGTAGTGGAGAGCAGTTGTGACATCAAGTTCTGAAGGGTAGCATCAGGTACCACTGAAATATTGAATTGATATTCCATTAATCAACTTAGAGGCTAGACCGTACAAAAGATTTAGTAGGGTATTATGAGAATAATTAAAGAAATTTTGAATCCTAGTAACCAATTGGGGTTGTAGATGATAATAATAAAAAAAAATAAAAAAAAATATTAATTTTTATAAATAAGTTTACATAGATTCTATTTTAGGTAAGTTTATTCTGGAAACTACAAAAAAAAAAAAAAAAATATAATTACCATTTTAAAATAAATGTTAAACAAAAATGTTAAGTTAGGAGACATATGAACGGATAATTCTTTGGTTGGTGAAGTAGAGTTTTATACATAAGGTACATAACATGATTCATCATACTTACAAAGTTAGGTTAACTTGAAATTTACATACAAGGGGTTATTAGTGTAGAAGTTACAGCAAAGTGTATACCTACCTTGAGCAAGTGTTGCATAGATAGCTGTGAAAAAAATAATAACATATAGTTACATACCTAATGGAATTACAACATTACTAGAAAAAAAAAGGGGGAAAGGGGATATAATGTATTACCTTGTTATTGGAGATTATGTCTGGGGCTTTTGTTGAGAGGTGTGGCTGGTAGCATGGGGCTTTCGTTCTGATTACACTCTGAAAAGAAAGATAGGAAATAAATAATAAAAATTAAACTTAATATATATAAACGTTGAGTAACTAAGTTGCTGGATATTCTTAGTATAGGAAAATAATCAAATGTGAATTATGTCAAGCCTCAGATAATTATAGGAATTTGAATATAGAAACTACGATATTGTAAACATCTGAGGAAATGAGAAAATTAATGATAGAAGCTTGTAAACTTACAGTATTTGGGTAGTGGGGCTGAAGCACATAGTTGTTTCATGTCCGCCAAATACGTGTCCAGGCAATAAGGCTTTCCACACTGACACGGCTGAGAGGGGAGATCCTAGAAAATGAATAATTAAATTAAACACTCAATAAAGAAATTGGAGTATAAACTGAAAAAAAAAAGGGATGTAGAAATCAAATTAGGATTTGGCTAGGATAAGTGTTGAATAGGATTTTACATGGGGAAAAATATGGTACAGGTCCTGGGAGGGGTCGGCTGAACTGGATGGAGGATTTGTGGTAGGTGGATAGATTTGATTGGCTGCAGTGGATGTGGTGGGTGAGTCGGGAGTGTTTGTGTGGGTTGGTATTTTGGGTTTCTTGATTTTAGGAGCGGCCTGAAAACAAAGCAAACAAAGAAATCATTAGTAATTATATTGAGGCAATAAATAAAGGTGAGCAGGAAAGTTATGAGATTTCATACAAGTTTATTTTGTCTTCGAATTAAACATTGATGGGCGTGGATTAATTTTTTTAAATCTATTAAAGTAATTGGTTGAAGAGTGTTGGCGTTTATTTTCGATATTAGTTGCAGTCTGCTGTAAAATTTATTTTTGTAACTATGATAAAGGTGGTGTGATTTATCCCACAGGGCGGGGTAATCGGAAATGTACAAATCAAAAAGAACTTTTGCCATATTATTAAAGAAAAAAGTGGAAAGTAGAACGAGTCTAGTAGTGGACGCTTGGTGAACGGGTCAAACAGAATAAAAACGGTTACAAATTTGAAACAATTTGAGATGCTTGTTTGACGAACTGTTGGGGATCGTCAAACACCATGGTCAAACATATAAGTGAAAAATTTAAATAATAATTACTGATGTATTACTTACGAATTTAAGGGCTTTAAGGCGAAGTTGTGTAGTAGCATTGTTGAATGTTTACAATTCTCTTGTAGGGTTGACGGGTTGCATCTTACTAATTCACAACGTGGCGTTTGTCCTCCACACGTGGTGTTTGTACCACATGCCATCAATGTAATATGGCTCTCTCGACGGCAGAGCGAAGACACTATAAAGTCACTTTATTACACTAGCATCGCACTTTAACGAGCATGATTATTAATTCTATCATAATTACAAGTTCAAAATTCAAATTGATTTCAAGCACACGCTCAGAAAAATATTACACGCGACTGACTGAGCCACAGAGTGCTTTGTCTAAATTAGTGAATACGTCACTGACCTGGGCTATAGATCATCATAGATAATTAAAAAAAATGCATGCTGAACAAAGAGTATAGAGTATTTCAGAAAACCAAGACTGAGTCAACACAGACTTCATAAAGTGAGACCACAGAAAGACGCGACGCGTATCACAGAACATGATTTGATATCGTAGAAGTTTTCATTGTTAATTATGGAAAGGAACTGGCGGGCAGACAGGGGTCGTAACAATTATAAGAAACATATTTTGTGCGTGATAACCTAATCATCATATTTATTAATAAAAAAAAAAAAAAATAATAATAAAAACTATTACAGGGTGCAGTTTGAGGATTCCCTTTGTACTATAGTGACCAAACCATAGATTAGCTTCGCCAATTTTTGCCGAAGGCAGTGACAGTGACATACTGAGAGTGATTCTATTGGGATTCTCTTTGGATGGATATTGAAAAGATATGATTTATTTTGAAATGAAATAATTAGTAATTATTGAAAATATGTAAATTGATGATTTTCGCTGAAGTAACGGTAGTTATAATTAACACTAGCGAGTGCTAGGCTTATGGGTCTTCGTGGGAAAGGTGTAAACTCTGCAAAGAGAATAATATCTAAGATAATGTTTTATCTCAGTAAATGTAAGTTGCAGGTGTTTCTTTACATGTAACGCTACAAATATACCGCCTTTATAGCTGCTGTCAATAGCTGTCAATAAAGATCTTTATTGTGGGATGTTTGAACGAGACGCCTATATAAGTTAAAGTTGGATAAGGGAAAATAATGGACTAGCTAACTTCTATTTTCGTGGCTTGCTTTACGATGGGTTACAAAGAAACTAGACAGTAATAAGGCTCAGGAATCTAGATATTAGGAGCGAGTTAATGATTGTGTAGATGGCTTGCTGGTAAGTAAAGTCATAACCAGGTCATGAGGCTGAAGTTTATAAGATAGAATTTCATGGCCAAACCTGGAATAAAGGGTTACAAGTCGTCGTACTGACAAAATAGTATATATTGTACAGTATGTGTGTGCAACACTAACAGATTGTATCGTTACAGGGTTTTAACAAATATAGCATAATAGACCGTACCATGTCAAATACTAGCATTCTATGGAGAGGAAATGCCTTGGTACGTGAAAGAGAATCTATGTGTCAACGTCGGTGCATGGAATCTAAAAAGAAATAGGATTTGTTACTACAAATCTTGGTGTATATATGGAATTATGGATATCAGTATTACAAAAAGAAAAAAAAAAATGTTGGAATGCAGGTATTTGATTAATTATAAACTTTTTATCTAATCTAATGTCAATAGAAGTCAGTATTACTTGTTATTATATGTTAATACACAAGTAAAACTATGATTATTATAAAATTTAGCTGTAGCAATCAAGAATTGAGTGTTTAGGTACAGAACACAAAATCATTTTAACAATCAGCCACAATACTTTTGACAAACTTATAACTTAGATTGGTGGTGGTTTTTGTCATCTATGCATGGAACGTGGGTTTGATACCTACCAGAGATAGTTATGTAACACAGATTGATGTTGTACTGTGTACAAACATTGTATTTTATCATAAGTATGTACTTTAATAATCATGTCTCCATGATCTAATCCTCACATTGCAGGATTCATTTAATTGGAACTAAAATATGTTATCTAGGATGTATATTACTAGTTCTTCTTAAATATAACTTATTTTAACTAGGATTGCCAAATACAATTATATACATATACATATAAAAGTGGAAATGTAGTTTTATTTCAGTGGCACTGAAATTTTGTGTTGGAAACCATCATATTTACATTCAGGCATTCATTGAATTACATAATAATGCATGCAACTACAAATGTAGATTGTATGAACTTTATGCAGAAAGAGAGTCAAGGCTACACGATTTATCATTTGTTTCTTTTGTCAAAAACTACTCAAAAGTCTTTAAAAAAGTATGTCATGCTGCGAAATCATTGCAAATAAAAAGGAAAATTGAGCAGTCATCAAATAAAATAAAGGCTACCTGGAAAATGATAAATAATCAAACAGGTAAAGCAAAACATTTGAAAAAGCAGATAAACTTAAAAGTTGACGATAGAATTTTGACTGATAACTATGAAGTTGCTAATGAATTTAACCGTTTCTTCTCTTGTGTACCAAAAATTGTTACTCGACCATTAAACTCCTCTGTTGATTGTGCTTTAGCCTTTCTTGAAACAAGTGTTGAAAGGTGTAATGCTTCTTTTAGCTTCAGACACGTCAATGCTGATTGTATTCTAAAAACTTTTAAGTCAATAAATATTAAAAATACTGAAGATCTCTGGGGGATGTCCGTAAAGATCTTAAGCACGATTGTTTTTGAAATAGCACCATGTCTAGCATATATATTTAATAGAAGCATCGACGAAGGAATCTTTCCAGATCTTATGAAATATAGCAAGTTGATTCCTTTATTCAAATCTGGAAATGAAAAGGATCCAGGAAATTATCGACCAATCTCAATTCTGCCAGCATGTAGTAAAATATTTGAAAAACTTATTCTTAGCCAGTTGTTGTCACATTTTAACTGTAACAGGCTACTTCATGAAAAACAATTTGGGTTTACTAAAGGTCGTTCAACCACTGACGCTGGTGCCATGCTGTTGAAGTACGTTTTTAAAGCCTGGGAAGGAAAACAGGATGCCATAGGAGTATTCTGTGATTTATCTAAGGCTTTCGATTGCGTAGATCATGACACCTTAATCTCAAAGCTAAAACACTATGGCATTCAGAATCAGGCAATAAGCCTCATGCGTAGCTACCTATCGAATCGCATTCAAAAAGTAGACATTAACGGTAGCAAATCTTCGGGAACATCCACTAACATCGGTGTACCACAAGGGTCAATCTTGGGGCCTTTTTTGTTTCTAGTCTATGTCAATGATCTGCCTTCCTGTGTAGGGGATTTATGTGATATTGTATTGTTTGCAGACGATACTTCATTAATATTTAGAGTTGATAGGGCTAAAGATAATTATGATTGTGTAAATGCTTCTTTAGCTAGAGTTCTTGATTGGTTTACGGTAAATAACCTCTTATTAAATGAGAAAAAAACGAAATGCATTAGATTCACCTTGCCTAACGTTCAAGTCAGCAATGCTAACATTATCTTAAATGGGGAAATACTTAACTTTATGGAAGCAACTACTTTCTTGGGTTTAAATATCGATGCAAAGTTGCAATGGGGTATTCATATTAATACATTAGCTAGCCGGCTAAGCTCGGCAGCTTACGCAGTACGTACCATAAGGCATCTTACTGATGAAACCACGGCGAGGTTAGTTTATTTTAGTTACTTTCACAGCGTTATGTCCTATGGCATATTTTTATGGGGAAATGCAGCAGATATTGAAAGCATTTTTATCCTGCAAAAGAGAGCTGTACGGGCAATTTATAAATTGAAAACTCGTGACTCTCTCAGGGAACGTTTTAAAGAGATTGGTATTATGACAGTCAGCTCCCAATATATTTATGAAAACCTAATGCACGCACACAGGAACATTGATGAGTTTGTTAAAAGAAGTGATGTACACAGTGTTAATACTAGAAATAAAAATAAACTTGACATACCTAGGTATCGCTTAGGAAAAGTAAATAATTCATTCTTAGGAAACTGTGTACGATTCTATAATAAGCTTCCTCAAAGCGCCACCAAACTCTCTGCTCGTAAATTCAAATTGTATATAAAGAATAATTTAATTAAAAGAGCCTACTACAAAATAAGTGACTATATCGACGATAAGAACGCGTGGCCCGATGTTGCTATACCAGTTGACAGTTAAATGGTGTTTTTCAATGTCAAGAAACTGCCCATTAGATAGTTATGTAGTAATCAATGTTTTAAGATAATATTAAGTTTTTAGTTTTATGATGTAGGTAACACTTGTAATGTTATTAAATTATTATAAACAATGTACCTAAATGTTAAATGGATTTTCAAAAAAATTAATCAGCCCGAGGTTCTTGCCTTTCTCCTTGTGTGCTGGTCGCGATTCCGAACAGGCGGTAGATTTGACGTTTCAAAATGATCCTAAAAATCTTAATGAATAAAAATATTTGACTTGACTTTGACTTTGATGTTGTTGCATGGATACAAATGCTGAACAAATTACTCCCAAGGTTCTAGCTCACTGATATAAATTGGAATATTAAAGGAACACTGGTTTTGGTATGTTAAAAATGTTTTGCTAAAAGGTAACCGAGTTAAAATCATATGTAGGCACTTTTGTGCTGAGGTAAAGGTAATTATTAAACTGACTCACAGACAGGTAACCGGCAAAAGACTCAGATAATTATCAAAATGACTCGCAGATATCGGTAATAAGGCAGTTGGTAACAGGTAAGATTACTGGAAGGAGCAATGAACAAGTAACATAATATAAAAAAAAATAGAGGGGAGATTTTGAAAAAAAAAAAAAAAAAAACTGTCAAAGGCTAACAGTCACAGGATACGAGGGTTTGTTGGTTAGCATGACAGCGTGAAACACCATGAATGTTGAGGTCATGCTATAATGATAACAGAAGAAATTTAATTAGCGAAAGGGATGCAAGAAATGGTAATTTGTATGTTGATGGAAACAAGAAATATAAAATCAGAATAAAGGGTCATGCTGATTACCATTCTTTAGGTTTTGTGACAATTTCTTGATGCTAGACCAATACATGCATATCAATCGATTTTTATGAAGGTCGCAAGGAGTTAGGTTAGAGATCCTTTCAGATTGAAGAAATCTGAGATCTAAAAGCAAATGGTTGTTCAAACTTCATAAAAATCCACACTACACATCATAGGGTATTACGAGTTACACTAAACAAGCGCCGCAATTGGATTTGGACTTTACTTCGGACAGATTCAAATGGGGCGGACTAGTGCTTCCGTCATCGATTCAGACGCCCCTATGGGTAATACTATTTTGTGAAGGATAAAATATGTTGTTTGCGTTGGAACGTAATGTAGGTTCACACGTAAGCTCGTATTTAAAGTCGCTAGGACTGAGTCTGATTCACAACCAGATTTTCCTTACTCAGGGTGGTATTTGCCTGGGTGAAGATATTGGTGATTTAAGTGCAGGTCCGTTGTAAAATTTGTTTCCTGTTTGGAGAAGAGACTAATTTTCAGTCGTGATAAAATAACACAACACATTTTAAATGTATTTGGTCAAGTGTTAATAAATTAAAGCCATTGTCCAGATAACAAAATAAATATATTTATATATGTATACATATATATGTGTATATATGACTGTGTATTATAAGTAATTAATAATAATAATGATTGGGGTTAAAAATAATAATTGCTAAAATAAGATGTAATTACATAAGTATTTACTAATCTTTATTTGTAAATATTATGGAACAAGGGGAAAACTTTATTCCGGTTATAAGTAAATTATACACCTATTTAAAGTTTTGGGGTCGATTGTGACAAGCCAGTGTGAAATCTGTCTCGTTAACTTTACAAATAAAGAATTAAGATAATATTCAAATAAGGCTTTGTAATTGAGAACGATTTATTTTACATTGCTTACTTGTAGGATGAGAACAAATATATTTCATATTTAGAATAGAGGCGCCATTAAAATTCGACCAATCAGAGCGCATGTTAGAACTTTGTGAGAGTAATTTTGCTGGATTAAAATAAAACCCTAATATCTTGGAAATGAAGGCGAAATTAGATTGGTGTGAGAATTTTGTTATAGTAATGTTAGAGAAATGTGAGAGTAATTTTGCTAAAGGAATAAGAGCTTTAAAGATTACTAGGTAACGTTGAAATTTGGTTGGATACATTTTTGTACCAAATCGGAAGATATAAAAGGCACTGAAGCCAGATTGCAAGGACAGAGGGGTTTGAGATTTCCTTGAAAGAGGCTGTGATAATGCCCAATTTTGATTAGAGACTATTGATATGAAAGTGTTTGTTCACGATCAGACTTAGCTTTTGGGACTTAGAATAATTCTTTGAATTTTGAAGGTTGTTTTAAAACTAAGTGTTGAGTGACAACAGAGGTCGAGGAAATATTCAACATAAATAATTTGGGGTTTTGTTATAAATTAATTAATAAATTTGGGGTTTTCAATATAATAATAAAGGGAGTTCAGTGATTAGCTAGGGACCCCCCCGTAAGGAATCTGAGACATGGTTTTCAGTCGTGGGTGGCAAACCGCATCGTTGGTGTAAACTGAGCCCACGTCCTCACTTTTAGCTAGGGAGCCAGGAATGATGGAACGGTCTGGCAACCGATTATTCCCTTGAATTGGGATCGGTTAGTTCCCCGAGTAGTGGTGACTGGATAGCTGGGAAGGGTAGAGATCCGTCAAGTGGAACTCGTCCTTTTGGGCCTGAAACAGCTTTTCCAGAGCTACTAGCTCGGTCTGTATCTATATATTTATATATTCACTAACATATTTCCCTGGTTAGGTCGCAAATCACATCCCTGGACCACGGTCCGTGATTTGTGGCAGCACAGGTATTAAGCTAGGCCAAGTCGAGTCTTACCAACTCGTTCCCATAGCATAGCTTAGAAGAGCAACATTGCACATCGTTGCTCTGTATTAGACCTCATAACACACTACACGATTACCTTAAATGTGGAGACATATAACTCCTAGTTTTGTGAACAGATCTCTAGCTTTGTGAGGATAGACAGGTACACCTTTAGGACGATCTAGGGATTATTATTAGTGGGAACAGTTCTTGATTATGCGTTTAGAAATATTAAATTGTTTTATTAGGAATTTTATCCACAAAATAAAATAAGATTTTTAATAGATTAAAATAAGCTAACTACGAAATAAAAATAAGAACAAACCATATATTTATTAGGTGGAGTACTAACATCATATTCAAATCTTATGAAATTATATAACCCTTATCAATTTGTAGATAAAACAATCTAGAACCTACCATTTTAATGGTACCTTTATTATGAAATCTAATAAAGAACCATATTTCAACTTAATGGGTTAACTAAACAATATCTTAGATAGAATCTGTTATTTATTATTAAATGGAGTAAACGCCAGTTCTGGCTCAAATGTAATTTACTTATCTAAAGAATTCTCTATCTTATATCCACTAAGATGGGTTTTCTGTACTGATTTAATGAATTCAACCAGTTCCTCGGAAGAGTATGATATCTACTACAATCTGACACTAAATGTCTAGATAACAGTGTAATTTCTGTTGAAGGCTATTTTCTCAGGGCTGTGCCCTACTAAATATCCACATAGTTGGTTTTATTTGGTCTATAGACTTAAGGTTGGCTGAGTGAGCTTAAGTTTAGAACGCCTACCTTTTAATAGAAGGATTTATCTGGCTTTTAGGTAATAAAGGTTACAGTCTGCTTCTACACCTATCTTACCTCCGGAAGTGGGGATAAGTAATTGAATCCATTTATGGCTGGCCGGTTGAGCCTTTACTAAAGTCATAGGGAATAACCCAATGGAACCACAATTGCTTATTAATTATAGATGGTTGTTGACTAATACCTGGATTATCTAGAATACCTAGGGTGCTCAATATGGAATTCGGAAGGGTCTCAGATTGTGAGTCTCATTAGAGAAACAAAATATGCTATCACAGTTGCCTTTTACCTATTAGAAGTTAGTGGCCATTGAGCTGTTTTAATTAAAATGTTTTTTAAAATCCCTGTTATTGTGTGTAGGGTTTGCAATATCCCCTTTTGGTATATTGTGAACCTGAGGCGAGTTTAGATGGGAAGCAAAAGGCTTTTAAACTACCTATAAGTTGGGATTATCCTAATCTAGCTGGTTCAAAGGCTGGCGACAGGGTGGTACAATAACAGGTAAATTAAAAATATCCAAATAATAAAACTAAAACTACAAATAATAATGGGTAGGAAGTTAATAAATATCCAAATACTAAAACTAAAACAAGAAATAATAAAAAGGTAGGAAGTTAATAAATATTACCAAATAATAAACTAAAATATAGGAATAAAAGATAAGTGGGAAGTTAATAAAATATATATAATCCAGTAGGAAACTATTATATAAGAATGAATGAGGGGTAGGAAGTCCAAATAGTCCAGTCCCTATAGAATCTGAGGAAGCTACAATCACAACGATTAGTCCTATTTAAACCACTAGAATGATCACTGGCCACAATTATGATCAATAAGCAAATTAAGTAGGTAGGCAAGAAAAAAATTAGGTAGGCCCTCTACATAAATATCAGCAGTTCTACCTGCTGTAATGCAAAGGGCAGGTGAAAGAAAAAATACTAGGTGGGTTGGGTGTCTAGTGAGAGGGGGGGGTACATATCGTCATTGTGAATATTATAAAAAGTTTAACTTCTACTGCATGCGAACTGCTCGCATTTTTTTTTATTATAATGAATCTATTCCATACATACAGCACAGCTCAAACCAGATGTCCTAGACACTGTTGTAGTGTCGGGGTGCACCAAGAAGTTTAAGATTCCCACGGGATAGCGGGATTTAAATTTCACTAGATTTTTTAAATTTTTATTGTACGATGGAGAGGTTCTTGACCTTCATCTTACCTGATTTTCAAGTTATGATAAGGCCGAAGGTGGAAACGCACTTCACCCGGAATCCTCAACAAACTGGCCTCTAAAAACCTCTAAAATGCCGAAGCAGAACGATTTTAGAATGGCTGTTATAGCGACAGATTTAGGTAAGATATTGGTAGCCAGGCGGGCTTGTACAAAGTCCTGCCACCAACCAAACCAAGCACAATATTTTACTACCCCAGGGGATCGAACCCGGGGCCTCTGGATCTGACATCGATGGATGCACCACTGGACCACAGAGGCGGTCAATCTTGTTAATAAACAGAAGAATTCGATAATTATTACAATGATAATTGCCGTGACCCCTCCATCTCAACCCATGGATGTCGTAAAAGCCGACTAAGGGATCTCACCAGATGAAGCACAGCTGCGTCCTTCTGTTTATTATCTATACCTTTACTGTGATCACCAATCCGCCTGACAAGCGTGGTCTTAGTGGACAGTAATGTGCTGTTGATGTGATATATTGATAATAATTAACGTTGCACAGTTGTGATAGGGCTCATCCGGGGAAGTACTACCACCACACCTATTTCGGCCGGCAAGCAACATTGCTATCATTGCTGAGCATACTGGGCTCAACACTTTAGACTGAAGAACAGCGTCGCTACTGTTCTCCTGCCCGGAGGCTGAACCTGCTTGACACGCATGCAGGGCCAAGCAAGACAAAATTTGCTTTCATATACTTAGGTTACTTAAGCTAGAACTGACTAGACTCGGCTTCGACTCAGCTTAATTTAATTTAATTTATTTGTATTCTAGCTGTTCTTTAATTTTATGGAAAGGAAAGGAAAACAGTTGGGCTACTAAGGACTGTTACAAATCTATAGGTAACTCAACTGATCCAACAGTACCAGCCAGAAGCGTGCTATACTGGCCGCATTTACCACGTTGAATATGCTTATTCGCTGGTAACTATAAGAGTACCTATAGTTTTGTTGGTAGGTATTTGCTTGTCCGCCTGGCTATCTACCACCATATCAACTTATTCTGTCGCCATAACAGCAATTCTTAAGTGTTTATTCCGGCTTAGAGGGCAGATAGCCATCTCAGTTGGTTGAGGATTCCGAATGAAGTGCACTTCCACCTTTGGCCTTATTATTTGGCAGGTGAGATAAAGGCCAAGCATTAACATTATTGTACATTTTGTTTCAGATATGCCAGCTTTAATCTACTACCGGATAGCCGGCAATGCAGCCACACTAACAATTCACGGTGTCAACGCATTCTTTATGCTTACTGCACTGCAACAGGAATTGATCCTCAAGGACCCTGAAATAAGAACCTTAGCGTCGATGCAGAGCCGATTCTTAACTATTTGGAATGTTGTGAGTACTTCCCTCTTAGGTAAAACGCGATGTCTCATTAATGTACGAAGTAGCCGTCTATTAGAACTAAGCGCATTCAAAGTATTAAGTACATAGAAAATGCACAAAAAACATGGAATCAATCATTAGTTTGGACGTGTCTGTAACGATCACCTTTTTTTTTAAATATACGACAAGGCTTGGCCTTCATCTCACCTGGTTACAAGTAAGATAAGGCCGAAGGTGGAAGCGCACTTCACCCGGAATCCTCAACAAACTGAGGAACTGGCTATCTTACCTCTCAATGCCGACACAACAATTTTTATAATTGTTCTTGAGTCAATACACTGTAAGTCGCCATTTTCTTAGTGTTGCATGTGGAGAAAAATCTTCGGAGTCTAGTTTCACATAATGGCAATACCGTTGTAGGGACGTGCCCTGCCCAGGCTTGCTTTTCGACATATCGATAATTTATTATTTTCCTGCCCTTATCCCATATAATTTAAATGCTTTTTGAAGTATCTATAAATATGATGATATTTTTCAGTATCATCAATATTAATATAACCTGCTAAATAAAACACTTTTTTATTTGTTTAAGATTTTTATTTTATCGTTACCACCGGCAAGCCTTGAGCTTGCTTGATACAGTTTTGAAATAACTAGTGGTTCTCAATATACAAATAATCAATAGGAATGTTTACATTTTATTTTTTCCGTAAAGATAGTTGATAATAATCATTACCTGTTAAAAAAATATCGATATATTATTATATAGTTAGTAGGAATAGGGCATCACTAAACCATTTTCAAAACATAACGTATTTTAATTAACTTAGGTAGGTACCTACCGGAATTGTTTTGTATGCCGCATTCAATTTCAAGCTCGGCGTTCAACGACAAAGATGGATGAAATGCTATCTCTATCGTCGAGCGGTTCTAGTGTATCGAGCTGTCAAAATCATTGCGTTTTTTTTTATGAATATTCCATAGCGTGGTAGGAACTAGATCTCAGATAGAAAACCTACTTATAAATTTTTGCTGTAGCTTAATAATTATCATACCATACAATTTTATTATTTTATTTATTTACACTTAATTGCAAAACTACCTAGATTAGAGGTAGATAAAGAGATTTTATATATTATGGGAATTGTTTACGACATTAATAATAACATACTCATCATATTCGTATGGAACAATAAGACAAACTACAATACGTAATAAATATGAAAAATATACTTTTAATATAACATTAGTACCTACATAACTAATTAAACATGTATAATAATGTGCAACACCCAAACACAGAGCAAACATCTTTACTAATCATAGAGGAAAATAAATGATTCTATGAAATCAAATTTAATCACTTTGTACAGCTGATATAATTATATGTACCTATAGATATTTACAATGGGCGGTCTTATCGATTAGAAGCGATTTCTTCCAGACAACCTTTGGATGGAGAGTTTTTTATGGCTACAGAGGTTGATGGTGCATAAATAGATAGGGTCTATGTATTTAAGTGTGTTTGTTTTATATTCCAGGCATTCCAGGTAGCTTATGCAAGTCTAGCGTTAGCCTGTGATGGTCTGACAGTCCTCAACAAGGAGAACCTGCTTCCGAAGCCGATCAAGAAGTTCAGAGACGTTTTCTTCTCGTCCGTGGTGTTCCCGGGCACTTTCGTAAGTCTTTGTGACACTACTACTGTTACAAATGAGATAGTGCGTGTGTGTTTGTTACCACGTATCTCAGTGACTACTAAGCCGATTATCATTTAGGTAGATTAGGTTCTGGAATATACAGTGAGTGGTTTGCCCACCGGTTTCCGATCCAGTGGTTCCGGTTTCGATCCCCTGCGGAGTTGTATAGTGATTGGTTTGGTTGGTAGTAGGACTTTGTTTTAATCCGCCTGGCTAGCTACCATCTAACCTAAGTCTGTCGCCATGAGTGTTCCGCTATTAAGAGGTATTAAATCTAGCTCCTCAGACTGTTGACGATTCCGAGTAAAGCATGCTTCCACCTTCGACCTTATCATCATAACTTGAAACCAGGTGAGATAAAGGCTTGACCTTTATCTCACCTGGTTTCAATTTACGCTTATTAGACGTTCAAAAATAAAAGAAGGTAAAATAGTCATGAAAGCTAATTGTCAGTCAGTGAATATCAAGTTATATAACAAACAATATGTATAATTAAACTTACTATGTACAAGGAAAGCTGTCGGGTTAAGGACCGTTGCAAACGGCCTATAGGTAACTCAACTGTTCCAGTCCAGTACCAAATGGAATCGATCCCAAGACACTGGCAAAATAAGAGCCAGCTCTTAGCTCACAGGTCTTCTCAATTAATAGTAATTATTAATAGTAAAAAAATGTGTTTTACGGGGTACAATTTTGTAACCGTACCTGGATGGAAAGTAGTCTGAATACTAGAGATAACAAATTTGACTTTAATGTCAAATAAATTAAGACTTAAAAGTCAAATTTATCTCTAGTATTAAGACAATTTTTTTTAGAGATGAATCGCTTTTTTTCTGTACAACGGGGAAGCACTTGGCCTTCATCTCACCTGGTAACAAGTTAAGATAAGGCCGAAGGTGGAGGCGCACTTCACCCGGAATCCTCAACAAACTGAGGAACTGGCTATCTTACCTCTAAATGCCGGAACACAACAATTTTTATATTGTTGATACAGCGACAGAATTAGGTAAGATGATGGCAGCGGTAGCGGACCTAATCAAAGTCCTACCACCAACCAAAACCAGACCGGGGAATCGAACCGGCTAAAATCCGACAAAATAACATTCTGTACTTTTTTGGCATCAATCAATAATAGTGATCAAATCTCCCTGATATACATAGCAAATTAAACTAAAGAAAATTTAATGGAACGAGAAATCACTAGTCCATCGGATTACATACATAGTTTAATTAACTTATTAGTAGCTTATTTCAGATCATTTAATCTTATAAATGGAAAAGTAACTTAATATAAATCTGGCGGGGCACGTGACCCAAGGACTGGCTTATTTAGGCCAGTGAATTAGCATAGCTATGCGTGACAATGCAGCCAGTGTCTTGGTCACGCTTCCGTCTGGTACTGGTCTGGAACAGTTGAGTTACCTATAGGCCGTTTGTAACGGTCCTTAGGTAATCCGACTGTTTCCTTTGTACAAAGTTTTATTGTACATATTATTTTGAATGTTTGTAAATTATAATAAATTTCAATAATTAATATTTTTAAGTTTATAATTGTGGTACATAAGTATAAGTACCTAAGTAGTTCATAAAATCTTCGAGCATTAAAGTAGGTGTACTTTATTGCACCTGTTTTTGTTAATGATAAATGAACAAGTGCAAAGGTCACAAATGAAAACAACCAGTAGACATATTTCTAGTTTTTTGCTCTATTGCTATAAGAATTCCAACTTGATGAAGTAGGTACCTAAACATTAAGACTACTAATACATTTTAATGTGAAATAAGAGGCGTTTCAAGGCTATTTTTTGTCTATAACACTCAAATAAAATACAAAAACCTTCTAGGTTTTGCATTTTGTATAAATTATGTGTGCAAATGCAAACGATTATGTAAAGCAAGCCTCATAGCTAAGTTGTTAGTAACTAACAGTTCTGTGCTGTAGGTTGTGGGTTCGATTCCCACCCAGGAAGAAAGAAAGAAAGAAAGAAAATATTTGTTTTGCCAAAATACTTAGCTAAAACAATAGAAGAAAAACACAGAAAAAAAACATAAAATAATTGACAAAAAAGGATACCACTCAGCATAATGCTATGGAAGGGTATTCCAAAGCGCTGGTCTTAAGTGGTTTACAAAAAGTTTCCTGTCTATTTGTCCATATGGGGCTATTTGGGGCTAGATGGCGATGTGGAAAATAATTAATGTCCTGTTATATTTTTTTACATTTATGTGCAAAATAAATTAGATTTAAAGCATACATAAATAATATGTACAACCAAACTATTTATGAGAGTCGCAGCCGGGTTACAAAGGTAACCGGTCTGTAGATAAGATATTATATATTTTGTCTGTAACTAATTTCTTCAGGTCCGCGCAAAGCTGTCGCCCGGTTTAGAACCAGGCCAGCGTATTGTCCTTTAAAAAAAAAAAACTAGTTTCAAACCTCGAACCTACACACTAATATAAAAAATAAATGCAAAAGGGTGTGTATGTGCCGTGGCGGTCGCGGCTTAAGAACCGACCCCTTTGGAGAAAGACACTGAACCAATAATTACGTAGAAAGTTTCCATACTACTCTGAGCAAACGAATTAAAAAGTTTAATAGAAGCCTACTTGATCTGATCGCGGCATTTAAAAAAGATGCAGACTCCAAGCGTACACCAAAACAACGACCAAACAAGATCTAGCGTTCAATTAAATGATGAATTCATATGTGAGGCCCAGTTAAGCATGTTAGATGGACATATTACAGTAGGCCATTTTCTAGAAATGGTCCGTTAGAGAACCATTTTTAACTGGGGTGAATAAAGTTTACTTATGATTTTAAATATATGTCTTTTGTTTTATGAACAGCGGTACAGGTGTTTTAAGTTTACTAAAAGTGTATTTAATACACCTAGGTGAATTAGCTCAGGTGAATTAAGTTTACGAAGCGAAATAAACGCATTTCCAGAAAAAAAAAGATTCCGACGAATTGAGAACGTCCTTCTATATTTTAAGTCGGCTAGAAATAAATGGATTAAACGCTTTTCCAGATAGTCTTCACATTCTTCTGGCCGATCTTCATCTACGACCGGAGCCTGATCTTCCCAGCTTTCATAGACAAGGTGTTCAGCTTCAGGAGCAACTGCGTCATACATCTGGCTATTCTTCCGATAGTGCTGTGGGAGCTGGCCTTTCAGCCTCGGACCAAGCCGAAGTCTCATCTCCTCAACTTTGGGATCGTAACTGCATATTTTCTCGTTTACAATGCGCAGTAAGTAATCCATATATCCATATCAATTTTTCAATTTATTTTTTCAGTAGAATTGCGTTGATTGTACTTACGTACACGTACAGTACGTACACGTACATTACGTAGTTACGTACAGCTTTCTGAGCTATAGGTTGTGGGTTCTATTCCCAGGACAAACATTTTTGTGATTAGAATAGATGCTTGTTCCGTGTTTGGGTATTGAATTGTATGACAAGTGCCTATAATTTATGTTATCCAAAATAAATTTATATATTTATTTAATAAGTACATTTATTCAATAAAAAGTACAATTAAACTAACTATGTACAAAATAAATATAATAAATAATTGTAAACTTTACAAATATTTATCCGCTTTTAAGCTTTGCTCAGTTTTGGACTGGATGGCGCTGTGTGAAATTGATATCCTGAAATATTTATTTACCATATTTACCATATTATTTACCCATATTGGTATCGATATCTCCATATCCTTCCCTCATCCCACACAACAGAGTATCTATTACCAAGGAGGTTTGACGTCAGGTAAGCGGCCGGTCGCTAAAAACACAGCTAAACCTTCCACAATGTGGCCTCAAAGGACATGAAGAAGTGGAAAATAATCCATAGCTGCAATGGATCAGAGAAAAACAAAAATTAGAAACTTATCCACTGATCGATTTGTTTTATAGATTATAGCAGTAGGAAAAGAGCGTTTTGCCGACCCCACCTAGTGTATGATAACATGAAAGATATGCTGATCCATATCGGTATTGACATGGATATGGATATATATACCTAAATCGAATCGAATTAGACATTCTGTCTGTCTGTCTGTCAAATTGTATTCAACCCCTGAGTTAGGGCTCAATTCAATCGTTTTGACGATGTTTCATAGTCATGATAAGGCCGAGGATATCCTTACAGACTGGAACTGCTATATATAATGCTTAGGTACCTCTAAATGCCAGAGCACAACAGTTAAGATTATTTTTTTGTACGACGGCTAAGCATTTGGCCTTCATCTCACCTGGTTACTAGTTGAGATAAAGCCGAAGGTGGAGGCGCACTTCACCCGGAATTGTTGTTATGGTAACTTAGGTAAGATGGTAGCTAGCCACGCAAAGTCCTACCCCCCGACCAAACCTAGCACAATATTTTACTCCATGGGGACTTCTGGATTTGACACACAGAGGCGGTAAAACAATAGATTTTAGTAACTGTTTTATACCTATTTTATTGTTTCAGCATTCATATGACGTACTACGAGCGAGGATCGTGGCCGTATCCGTTAATGGGAATGCTATTTAGGACCATTTACTTTGTTTATTTTCAAGCAGTTTTGTACATATTGACTGTTCTAGGATATTATGTGCAATGGCCTCTTTACACCATGTTATGGGGAAAGGAACAGATTAGTAAAAAATATAACTAAGATTTTTTGAGATTTTTATTCATAATGAATAAAAATTTATGATTGAATTTTTCAATATTAGTTATCGTTATGTCACTTTTGTTCGACAGTGTTTTTTTATTGTACGACTGGGAAGCGCTTGGCGTTCATCTCATTTGATTTTAAGGTATGATTAGGTCGAATGTGAAAGCGCACTTCACCCGAAATCAAACAGACTGAATATTTGAGTACTTATCTTATTTTGAAGCCTAAGGGTTGATTGTAGTGCCTCGTAGGTGGTATACCTACGCGATATCACCTGTCAGCAGTTGAATTGAGAGCCACTTGTTTGCTTGCTCCATGTTGTTATATAAAATAGGTATTATATCTTAAAAAGTGAGGTTTTAAATAAAACACAATCTTGCAAGTGATTCGAGAATAATAATAAAAACAATAACATTTATTAACTATTGGTTCTCAAACTCCATAATGCTACTTTAGGTACAATGTTTTGTATTTTTATAAATTAACAAAGCTTACGTACACATTGATTGAAAACTTTCGCCCTTTTTGAGTTGAAAAACCTGAATTTAATAAAGGGTTATTTTTTTATATTATATTTGCGATTACTTCCCAGTTTCCAATCAATGTGTACAATAAATATGTTTTTTATATATTCTGTTTCATATAGATATAATGATTTATATTTGTTACTCTTAATATGTTCAGGTAATGTGTAAAAATACTTAATATATCATCAACAAATCAATATTTATTTAATAAATTATCTCATTTAAAACAAGGTGTACAAAAGTTTATTTTCTCTATTTAACGATACCCGTAACTCCCAAGGTACCTTTGTACAAATATGCAACTCCTCAAACAAACAAACTAACTAATATAAACCACTCCAAACACAAATGCACCAAAACACTCATTTTATAACAAATATTCCCACACAGCTGCTTTTCAAAATACTATATACCTCTAACATTTACGTGTTCAACTATTATTATTTTAAGTGAAAATTTAGCAAAACATAGTACAAAATTTTAGAAATACCTACAAAAAACTACCCAGCAATTTAAAGTTATACCCTATAGCTATCACTATCGCTCTACTTAACCAGCTGAGGTGTGCGAGTGAGAGAAATCATCACCCTTTACTGCACCGATGAGTCTATTATGGACACTTTATTAGAAAATAGAAAAGTGAGAAAGACTGGATAGTTTAAATAAATTCGTATGTAGACGGTTGTCAACAGATTGTCAAAAAGGTATGAAGAGGGGAAACGCCAATAGCAATCTTAAATATCATTGAACTAGTGATTTATAATTATATAATTATATGTGTATGTTTATGCATTCATTATTATACATGATACACAAGATGTAGGCACGCGTATTAGCTTCCATGACAAATTAATGTACGTATAGATAATAATTATCATGAAATTAAACTGTAATGATGATTCAAATAGTAATTTGCCATGCAAAACAGTCGCTTTTCAACGTTTCCCGATATAGTTTTTATAGCTGATTACTTATGCATGAAAAAGTTAAAAAGTCGGTTTTACTAGTAAGAGATTTTTTTATGCTTATCATAATATTTTCTTAAAAAATCGCCGATCCCGCGTCTGATACCTGATATAATATATAATTTTATGTCCGTTGAAGGCGCCAAATGTTGTGGATTTTTGAAAAAAGTTTATGGACCTTGTTGAGGCAAAGTAATTTTTTTCAGCCAATTATCTCAGTCTTAGTCTTCTAATTTTATTTTCGAATACTTTAAATCTTGCCTCGCTGATACCTACTTGTCCAATCATAATTACTTTATATCAAAAGGGAAGGTTCAGGCAGTAAGTCCAAATTTATATAACAATTTGGACATTATGTAACACACACGCACATTTCAAAACCGACAAAATATACTAATTGTGTGCGTTCTAGTTTAATTAGTTCTTTAACATAATACAATAATCAGTACATAATATATTTTATCTTAGGTATATAAATATTCTTTTGTCTGATATAATGGTGAAATTAATAGGTTTTACTATAAGTGTTCTCAATCAAAAATAATGCTATTATCTCAGTAAATTTTAAATAATGTTGAACCGCCCGTACTTTTAATATCGATCTCACAATGTAATGGTCACAACTATATATTATGTTCCTATTTATCGATAACAAAAGTTATATAGAAGAAAATAACTTTAAAAAGAAAAGGAACAAAAAATAAAACAAAATAAAATATACAATAACAAATTGCTTTATTTAACAAAAAATATATAATATATAGAAAGGAAAAAAACAATATTTTTCACATGATCTTTCAAGATAACTCTCGTAGTCCACTATGAAAAAACTGTTTTTCATAATAGAATGTAAAATTAATAATAACCCATCGAACCTTATATGACATTTAATATAAAATAGATAGTGATTAATTACTATTTACAAAATACGAGTTAAGATTTTTTTCTCTATAATGTACTTTAAACTTTAATATAAACCAGTCTATAGTAAAGGCTATTTATTCAAACTTAGATTAAGTGTTAAAAATGAAAGGTATCTTTTAAAAAAATAGAGCAGGCAATTTACTGGTAAAAGAAAAAAAAACGGTGTTACCAAAAACTAAATGTACTTAAAAAGATATTATGCATCAGGTTTGTTAACTTTTGATTATTATTATGCTTATCTGTGATAATTCCAAACATGGCACCAAGCGTTGTGCAAACAAAATGAGATCAAAATATTTAAAAAAAATTGCCTGCTTTTCAGTACAACATTTTTGTCCGCGTCAATGTTCGATCTGTAATTTTGTTCACGCACTATATATAGCACTATGTTTATATATACTATCTCGCTTAAATTACTTTATATAGAGTTTCCAACATTGCATATTATGTAAAAAAAATAACAAAAAAAATATAAAAAACGGGCAGTATCATTTATTTTCTATATTACAACTTATTGAATCTACAGAGAAGGGTAAAACATTAATAATATAATCATTTGAAATAAATAACAAGTTATTAAAAAAACTGTTAAAAATAATTAAAAGAGACCTATATACGAGTTTCATTTGTAAACAAAACTTATGTGATCTTTACACTACAACTTTATATTTCTTTATTTATTTCTTAATAAAAACTCTATTTCTATTATTATACTTTATATAATAATAATTATTTCATTCATCAAAGTTAGATACATTAATTAATATTAAGATTACACCGTTATATAATACATAACAAAACAATAACATGTATTATTATGTATATATATGCAGGTACACAAGTCAGGTTTCATAATGTTTCCACAAAATCATAGCAAGTATACAAAATATTATTTACTATACAACTCATCTGATGAAAATAAAACAAAACCGACCACCTCTAGCGTAAACCTGAAAACTAAACACACTTGCACGTTCTTATGCGAATTAAATAAACCATTTTTAAATTATGTAATTAATATTGTACGTACGTACTAATACGTAAATATAACAGTCTCAAAGTACATACATACAATTATAAATAGATTAACATAATGCAAGTGCGTTTACTTTCGGATAGTAAAAAATTACCAAAAAAAAAAAATACATGTAGCTGTCGTCAAGTCTTTAAAAAATTAGTCCTCCTCATCGCCTCTGCTTAGATTTTCGGGCAAAAATGAGATCGAACTTCAGTGAAATGTGGAATAAAAAATGTTTATTTTTATCCGTGCATGTAGTCCACACTGTCTAAGGAGAACAGCTCCTTGTACAGAGCCGGGAACTGATGATGAGGGTGGGCCACCTTGAAACGGCAGAGTGCTTCCAAGTGCAACAGCGATAGCTCTCTGCAAGAATATCAAATAATACCATAAGAATTTTAGCTTGATCAGTTGTTGGTGGTAGGACTTTGTTTGTCTGCCTGGCTAGCTACCTTCTTAAAAAAAAATGTTGTGGCCGGCATTTAGAGGTAAGATAGCCAGTTCCTCAGTTTGTTGAGGAGTCCGGGTGAAGTGCGCCTCCGCCTTCGGCCTTATCTCAACTTGTAACCAGGTGAGATTGGCCAAGCGCAAAAGAAAAGACGGATTGAAATTCGCATCAACAACCCATCATCCAGTGATGGTCTCCTCCAAAAAGAGAGAGTTTCAGGTGATCGCAGTAAATTGTATTTTTATGCCGCTGATTCAAGAATCAGCAATGGTCAACATCACCACTGCAAAAAAGCACTTTCAAAAAAGCATATTTTTTTATCTCTCTTATGATATCGTTAGAACTTAAGGTGCTGATTTCGGACCCTTAATCGCCTTTTATGCCATCCCTGGGCTTCACCGGAGGGGTTGATTCTGAAGCCGAGACCACCACTACAAATGACTATGAATATATTCCAGTCGAAGTCCCTTTTATCATGAATAAATACAAGAATATCAAAATATATTGTAATATTAGGCATATAAACACTGTTGATATACCTAATGATAATGATTTTTAATCTACGAAAATATAGATGAGATCCTACGATACGATTCTACGCCGCGTAGCTTCTGCTACGACGCGTAGCCACTGCTACGAATTCGTAGCTGCTACGACGCTGTCGCCATTGAAATGCGTACATATAAGTACATTTCAACGATGGGTAAGCGACCTTGAGGAATACCTGGGCATTACCTAGGCAAGAGAGATGTAGCCAGCTTTCCCAGAAGAGGCAATGATGGGATGGAAATGTAGCCAGCTTAGGGTCTTTGACTCCCGCGACGGAACACTGCAAACTGCTAAGCGCTGGGAGGAGGATTATATTAATATTAATTAAAAAGTTTATTATCTTACCTGAAGTTAGGTATCTTAGTGAGCAGTGTGTCCAGCACTGTGACGTCTCCCTTCAACGGCGCGTGGTTGACCTCGATCTCGTGTCGCATGGCGGCCATCGACATGTTGAACAGAACCCGGATTTCTGGGTTCTCGCGGACTCCATTACGTTCTGTATTTAAAAATAAACATTATAATGACATAGAAATAAAAAATAGATTTTTGGGTGATGGGGTTCGATTCGAACCTAGCCTCAGTGTTGACGAAGTGCTGACGGCTCATTAATATGCTGACAGATGGTAAACATGGAGTCAGCTATTTATTAAGCTTCTCTACGAGTCATGTTATTATGTGAATTCCTGTTAGCTATAAACTAAAGATCCACCCCTAATACATGCATATCCTATTTGACACCATCAATCAACCATATATTTAGGTTGCTTTCCCATACCCATCCACATTATGAACTTCTAACAATATAAGTCTAGAAGTAGTCACTCAAAAGCGATAAGTCCTATTGTCCAGTCCTTATATTCAGCTTTAATTAATTTTAAGTTGATATTACTTGCAAGTTTTTAGTAGACTATTGGTAAATTTTCATTACTCAATTCAATTATTCTTATTTCTAGTGAACGCTCTGGAATTAACTCGCGTTACCACGTGGGAGTTGCCAAAATCCTATTACCACCCCTACACTACACAAACAACCCTACAAATTACAAGCCTCCAGTATGACTGCTTTGGTCTGTAGGATACTTGTCAGTCAGTCATTCGGCTACACGACTCTTTACATATTTAATTCTTCTGTACGTGTATTTGTCATTGGGCAGATGATAAGCAGATGGATCGATTTTATCATAAAAACTTTGAGCGGAGGTCTTAAGATTTATATTTGGAACCTGATGGCGCTGCGATCACCAGGGATAACGGGAAAGTCCCAGTTACTCCATTAGTTTTATATGTATTTTGGCTGGCGGTATCTTACCTGGCCACTTACCTGGCCACAACAGCACGAGACTCTGGTACAGCGCCAGCTCGGTCTCCGTGAGTTTGAGTCGAGCGATGGACTTGGCTGCGTCGAAGATTCCCACTACAAGTGCTATGTCCCTGGGATCGCTGTGGTGCAATAAATAAACATGTTTAATTACCAGTAAAATACTGTAGCATAAACACAGTTAGATATGTGGTCTTTATACCCAACAAACTTCATACAGAGGTCCCCGGTTGGATTCCCAGGGGGAGTACAATACTTTGCTTGGTTTGGTTGGTGGTAGGACTTTGTTTAAGTCCGCCTGGCTAACACTATCTTACCTAATTCTGTCGCCATAACAACAATTCTAAAAATAGTTGTATTCCGGCATATCTTAACTAGTAACCAGGTGAAATTAAAGCCAAACAATTCCCCATCGTGCAAAAAAAAAACTAACTTTTTTATTTTAGGCCATTATATAAAAAAGTATCCGAAGTGATCAAGTATAAAAGTTGTCTGGGAGAATTATATTCTTAGCGAAAAGACCACCCATTGGTAAGGTGTGCAATAAATTAATTTACTTACCGCGCATGTATACAGTCCCGGATAGGCAAAACGACGTCTCCATATAACACTTGGTCGCGATTCACGTCCATCAGCCGTGACAGACGGACTATGGCGAGCTCGAACGAACCTGTAACGATGCAACAACGTTACATACACCCGATAAATGTGAAGCAATCTTACGTTAATTATAACAGACAAAGAGTGCAAGGAAATTGACATAATCACCCCGTTGCACACGGGTAGCTATTTGTTTTTTCATTGTCAGCACTCAAGTCGAACCACGCTTATCACGCAGGTAGCCGTTTGTTTTTTCAGTGTCAGCACTCAAATGTTCAAGTGGATGCTTTTTTCTTGAGTTATTTCTTTGCATTTCCAAGTAACTGTGCTTACTTACAGCGACTCTAAATATCGTGAGACTAGATCATAACTACGTCATCAACGTGCCGCTGAACCTCTACCACCAACAGTATTTTATGTGGAATGATGTGGTCGTGGTTGCCACTCCTATCCGCCTTAGTCATCCACGAAAGCTTTCATATCTCATATCTTATGACGTACATAGAATGATTGTTTGGAGTGAAAACTTCTTTAGCCGCGTTGAGATACTCTTAGTAGCGTAAATATTATGGAATGGCATCACCAACATTATAATATGACGTGCGATAGATTGACCGGCGTGGTCAATTAGATTGCATAGTATAAAAATATCTCAAATTTTAAAATGTTAGATTTTCTAAAATATTTATAAATGAGCTTTTATGGCACTTATTATTTCCGTTGGAGTTGAAAGACGTAAGCTCTTGACACCTTATGAAATACACACGCTGACATCTGATTCTAAGATACATTGCCATATGTTTGGTAGCGCTTGGGAGACAAGCTTAAGTTGCAACACATAGGCACAGAAATTTTGATTGTTTTTTCCCCCTTAAGCTGGAGCGTTTTTCTTAATAACCACACACGACAGGCCAATTGACAACCGAAGTAAAGGTGCTAAATAATACACTGAAGGAAACTGCCTATTCCCGTGAGATTTGGCAGTCGAGCTACGAAATCCACTGATGTATAATGAGGAGCCTTTTCCTTGCCAAACTGCCAAGGTTGATTTGAAAGGGAAAATAATACTTACCAGACTTAAGAAGAAGTATCTGGTCGTCTTGTGAGAGCTTCATGAACCCAGGTATGAGTTTCGCAAACTCAATGATGTTTTGTATCATTCCGGTCAGCTTGTCAGCGCAGTCCAGCCATGTTTCTTCGTATGACATTGATGTGTATAAAATTAGCCTGAAAAATATTTTTATTCAATAAATAGAGTTTGGAAGCCAAATCTTGTAAGCACTTTTTTGTGATGGATCAGCTCTTGACCTTGAGACTTGCATGGTACTAAATGCATTAGAAATACTTTTAATGTAAGAAGAAAGTATGTAAGAAGAATACAAGAGCTGAAATTAAGCCTTGGAACGATATTTTTTTTTATAACTTGGCTTAAGATTGACCAATAGGTAAATATTTATAAAATTTAGAATACTTAAACGATGGAAACGACGGATTGGAATAAATTTTCAACGTTGTCAAAAAAATATGTTATTTACATACCACGTTGCAAAAATATAATATCTTTATTTTTGAATTACGTATCAAAAATTGAACTGATGTATTTATTTTATGTAATTTATTACTAATTTTTTCTATAGGAAACGATATACTGACAAAAAAATCCAAAAGCACCTATTTTCAGAGTGTCAGCAAAAATTTACTAAATCATATCAACTTATGATTTAACTTTTTTTTTTTTTTATGTAGTAAGTTTTTTATTCAATAAAAAGTACAATTGAACTAACTATGTACAAAGGAATCAGTCACTTACTTGGAGACATCTTGAGGCTTTCTGAACATCTCGTGAATGTACTCCAGCTTTTGATTCGTGTTGGCGTGAGCTTCTGCTAGACTCTTCACCAGGACTTTGCTGATGTCGCCTTCACCTGAAACGAGGAGAGTTGTGGTTATTGAACAATAGATGGCAGCAGTGGTATAATCACAGTCACGATAAAAAATACGTATTAAATTCAAACAAACTAAAACATATTAAATAAACGTTTCATTCAAGCTCTGAATATGTATATAAAAAACAAACAATAATAATTATTTTTGTATCTATTATCTAATTATCAAATAATAGTGAAATAAGCAAAAAAGTTGTATGTACATAATAAATGTTTTGTTCTAGCGATTTAACGTAATTGTAACAGAAAAGAATACAATAAATTTATAACATGACAAGGATCATAATGAACGTAAATAGAGGGTGCCAGTGTCTCCGTCAGTTCATAAAAATGTCGGATTTTGATTAAATTATACGTAATTTTCTGGCCTTTCTGGCTCAGTTTAATAAAATTCTAGGCACGCGTACACACAGATGGTCGATTAAATAAATATTTGCAGTGACATATCGTCTTGACGTTGACATTCAAAAATATTTTTAATGACAACGTGTCATTGGCGAAGTTATTGGCTCAGCCCCACCTGACACAACCCTTGAAAACATTGCTTGACTTTACATTTGTTTACTTTTTACAGACAAATCAACGGTTTCCTAGATAAAATTAAAAACAATAATCAAAGTAAATGGATCCAGTAACAGCGTTTTTGCTTGGCACTTGCTTAGTTTCTTGTTGGCGTAAGTAGCTATTTATTGTGCGTTTAAGAACCGAGAAAACTTTGCTCAACAAGAATTAGTCAGTTAGAGAACCGAAATAGTAAATCTAAACATTGAATATCTCAATCTCAAATAATATCGTTATTGATACCATGAAACATGTATTTTGTAGCAAATTTCACGCTTTCGACCTACCAATAAACGATTCGTGCTATACTAAGCTAAGTTTCACCTTAAAAACAATGATTTTAGTGTGTAATGAGTTATTGGATTCATTTTTTTTCAGCTTGCGTTATACCATGTTGTATAGCCATGCCATTTATACCATTCCCTTTCATAATCGTCCAAGAAAAAAACAACTGTGCCACTGGAGACTACAAATCTGACGCGGTAAGCCTATTGTACGAGTCGATAGCAGCCTGATATCAATACTGCGATCACCAAAGCCAAGCGTGATTGCATTCCACATTATATTCTTTGTGTGTTTAAGAAAATTATATAGATTTCCTTGTGAAAGGGCTCGTCCTGGGAATCTATCACCATACCTATTTTAACCGCCTAGCATTGCTGTGTTGCCTGTGAAATTACGGGTGACACCTTTATGCAAGTTGATCGGCTTAGTGCAGTGTAGTTATGACCTACACAGTAAGGCTTTGTTATAGGCAAGAGTTGCAATTAACATCAGGTGGGCTGCTTATTGCCGAATTGGCATTGGAACAGCCAATTCGGCAAGAAGAGTAAATTTCAACTTTTTTTTCAAAAAATATCTTCCTCTGTATTCAACAGCATCCTCCTGATATAACACTGAATCGCTTGCCAAGCGTGGTGATTAAGGTTACCCCTCATTATATTATTTGGATGATACAATGAGCTTATGTCCTATGTTGTTTAATGACTATTATACGGGAAGATTGAGGTCTACACATCAAAAGTGTTCTGCTAGCCCATAAGTGTCCACTGCTGGACTGAGTGTCCTCGAAAGCTGGAGGGTTTAGCCAAAATCACCACGCTTGGCAGGCGGGTTGGTGATCGCAGTAAAGGTGTAGATAGTACACAGAGGGAAGCTGCTGCCCTTCATCAATTAAGATCCCTTTACGACATCCATGGGCTGAGTTGGTGGGGTCGATTCTTTGTTTATCGGGAACACCAATGTCTAACTAAGTAATATTCAAATAATATTACTGTTTTTTCAGACGAAAACAGGAAGGAAAATATATAATATAATATGCACAAAAAATGGCATTATCTTGAAGAAACAGTCTTCTGATCCGTATATCACTTGAAAATAATAAATAAACAAACGTTTTTAAAGAGTTTGGCTTAATAATCTGCTTAACAAATAATATCTAAGTATATAGGTACACATATAATTAATAACAGAACTATATAATACGTCCTTAGAATAACAAATCAAAACCAATAATCTAGACATACATACAATTGAACTAATAATAATGACAAAGAACTAATATAGTCTGGCGGGGTTCTTAAGCCCCAAGAGGCTCTTAAGCGAGCGAATGATCATAGTTATTCAGCCTGTTAATGCCGCCTCTGTATTGGCTCACGACCAGTCTGGAACAGTTAAGACCGTTTGCAACGGTCTAAAGACCGTTTCAATAATCTGGCTGCTTTCCTTGTTTATTCAGTTTAATTGTAGATATTGTTCGAATGCATTTATTATAACTGAATAGTAAATGTTCACTTCGCTTAATATTAGAAAATGACTAAGTACATAAAGACAAGCGAAATTAAAATAACTATCTGAGCTGACCTAAATCAAAGAGCTTACTCAAATTAAATGTTGCTACAAAAACACAGAAAAAAATAATTGTAACTTATAAATATTGTATAATTATAAAAATAATGTACAGTAAGCGTCATTATTATTTGTGACCACACATAAGAAGGCCCTGTAGTGCTTTACCATACAAATGTAGTTTATCGTTCATATCAATAAGGCAAGTCCTATTCAAATTATTTTTAGCAAGTACAGTCGGATAGGGATAATCTGTCTGAGAAGCGTTACTTTTTCTAAATACAAATCAAAATATATGTAAAACAAACACTCTTGCTTTTTTCTATGTATTTTCTATGTATCATTTATATACGCAAATTGCGGAACAAAAACATATAAGGGTAACTAATAAGTGACGCTTACTGTACTTTTTACAATTAATGAAATACACAACTTAAAATGCATCAACTACAAACAAAATGATATATATTACAACGTATAATTTTATAACGAAAAACGGGTATGATCAAATAATGTGCTATAATCGCGTAATTAATAAACTGGGCCGATGCGAACCTGACACGCACATTGGTTCTGACTTGAACTTTAAGGTAAAAAATGCGTGTTTTTTTGCATTTCATTCCAGTGCGTTCGTGTGGGTCCACCTCACGTTTGGCCGGTTTATTTTATCGGTCTTAGTCATACATCAGGACTATAACCACACCAAGTTTGATATCTATAGAAGTTATCAATTTTACGATAGAAAGTCAAAAATGTTAAAAGTTGTGTTTTTTGTATGGGAACCTTTTTTTTATCATTTGTCAGGTATTCCGCCATAATAACACATATTCTTTGGTAATTTCAACCAGCTACCAATTAATTACGAATCCAAAGATGCAGCCCTTGAAAGGTAGAACAGACAGCGCAGATTTATTAATTACTTACTTATAAATGAATATTATATATGAATACTGAGTCATACATTAATATGAATAGGGTCCCATCAGCATCCAATGGGTATAGCTAACACTTGAAAAGTCCAACTACAATTATACAACTTAAAATACACAAAGTATACTACAAACGAAAAAAGAATGGATCAACTAAAAAATTGAGCGTAATCAAATATTACAAAGATCAAGCTACTTCACAGATCAGGCACTTACTAGGCAACTCGTCACTCGCCGAGCTATGGCTGGCCTGGTGTCTCCGATTCGTCACCGCATTCGGATTGACCAGCCCCATCCCACTCATCATCATCGGATCCATCAGCCGCCCATTACTGGACAGATCGTCGGGGCTCATGTCCCCGCTGATCACCGATTGGTTCACCAGCACTGACGTCTGGATATCGATAGGGGATTGGACCGATGGACTGTGGAGGAAAGTCGTCGAGTCCACGTATGACGCGACGAGGCTGTCAACGCCTATGGACGTTTCTGGTTTGATCTCTTGTTTGATGCTGATAACTCCTGGAGATGTTTGGATCCTGTCATCGTAGCGGTCGAAGTCTCTCCGGGGTAGGTCGAGCGTTTGTCGAGAGGGGGCTGTGGATGTCGATGGGCGGACGATCGTGCTCGTTTTTTGGGGCTCCTCTACAAGATTTGTTAGTTTTGTTAGTGTTTGTGATTGAGTTTCATATGTTCACTGAGTATTGATATGTTATGTATGATATATGTAGTCGTTTTCTATCTAAGTATTTACATGGTAAAAAAAACATAACTAGGTACGAACTAAGATAGCTAAGCTAGTTCCTCAGACAGCTGAGGACTCCGGGTGAAGTGCGTTTTCACCTTTGGCCTTATCTTGACACCAGATGATCGTACAATAAAAACAATAAAATTGAAAAATATCATGCCAATTATTTATGTATTGATAATTACAGTCGAAATCTTTGATTTTAAATTAATTAGTGTAATTGGCTCATAGCTGTGGGTTAGAGTTAAGAGTTGTTGATGAACATTCCAGATAAACACGAGGCTTCAGATTGTTGGAGAACCGAAACAAAGTTCGTGTCTTGTTTAAATCCGTCAATTATAAAATGTATTATAATACTCACGCAAGTTTTATAAATGATATATTTTTGTTGTTATTAGACTGTGTTAATGGCTTTCGGTGGCGTGATTATGTTTATAATAATCTTAGGTCAAATTAGGTTATTTGAAATTTACATCATTACAAATAACCTAATTTGACCTAAGATTATAACAGCAAAATAGCTAATCTTAGATAGCTGGCTTAATAATCCTTTCCAATATCCAATAATTCCAATGTCGTCCGCTAGAGTATAAACTCGTACAGATGACCAAATCTTTGTATATTCTTAAGTTAATAGCTATCATTGTCTTTTAATAAATATCCTTTGATTAGATTTAATTAGAATTCGAGTGATCATTTTGTATCATCATCACAAACATTGAAAATATTTCATTAAAACTCGTTACACTTTTAAAACACATTTATACGTAACACAATTATACTTAAACATACAAAAAATTAACAAGCCTCAAAGCTCAGTTGTAAAGCTGTGTCTGGAAGTCGGTACATATCTATATTTATTTATTTTTAGGCCACAGCTCACGCTAATCCAGGAAGCAGGGCCTACTATTACTGTAAAAATATGGCTTATAAAAAAAAATATGAATTTATGTTTTTTTTTATGAATTTGGTAGATTATGAATGACTTACCTTGTCCATGTATAAAGTCTGTATCCAAGAAACTGCCGGTGGGTTTGTCGTAAGTGGTTGTGGAGTCAACGAAGTCCGTGGGGACTTCGTACGGAGGCTGCTGCGGCTGCTGCGACGGCATTATGTTGGTCGTCAGCGCCTGGGGCGGGTTGTTGTAGGTGTACGGTGAGAGCGGCGAGTTGTATGATGGGTAGCTGGAAGGTTAAATACAGTCAGTTATGGGTAGTTGAAAGTTTAAAGTCACTCAGTTGTTTGGGTAGTTGAAAGTTTAAAGTCACTCAGTTGTTTGGGTAGTTGAAAGTTTAAAGTCACTCAGTTGTTTGGGTAGTTGAAAGTTTAAAGTCACTCAGTTGTTTGGGTAGTTGAAAGTTTAAAGTCACTCAGTTGTTTGGGTAGTTGAAAGGTTAAAGTCACTCAGTTGTCTGGGTAGTTGAAAGGTTAAATTTACTCAGCTGTTTGGGTAGTTGAATGGGTAGCTGACATGTTAAAGACTGTCAGTTGTATGTTGCCATTCAACAAGCCTCATTGCTCAGTTGCTAGTGGCTCTGCCTTCTGCGCTGTTGGTTGTGGGTTTGATGCCCATCAATAAAGAGCAATTGTGTTATTGTATAAATATATATAAATGTATGTTCTGTGTTTGGGTTCGCGCTTTTTACCCGTGGACCCATTCATCACTTGGAATATAATTTTCGTAATTGATATATATTATATATATATATATTGTATAGTTCCCATATTACAAGCTATTTCAGCTTAGGACTGGATGGTGATGTGTGAAATGAATATACTGTAATACTATTCGCTATTCAACTAACGACTAAAATACCTCAAAAGAAATAATTAAAAGGCATATTTTAAGAAGGCTGGCTACATCATAGACTTCATACATAACCAACCAACCCTCAAGGTTAAGAGCGGACTCGTCTGAGTGGCTAAAGGGGTTAAGAGTCAAAAGTTGAATAAATCAAAGTCCTTATAAATCTTATCAAACCAGGACAAACATTTGTGTAATGAATATAGATGTTTGTTCTATGTTTGGGTGTTGTATCATATAGTAAGTATGTATTTAAAAAAAGTATTTAAGTGTTCTATCCGTAATCTAGTTCCCATATTACAAGCTACGCTTAGTTTGGGGCTAGATGGCGCTGTGTAAAAATTAATGTCCTATAATATTTATTTTATTTATTTATTTATCATTACAAGATAGACGATGATAGAAGATACAAGAAGAGGGCTATAATATTGTAGATACTGTTTGATGAGTTTGCAAGGAAGATCGTGGTTTTGAGATAAGTATCAATACAATTTGTGAACATTAAAAAAAACTACGATGGTGACAGATCCATAACGTCTATTCTCTTCAGGCAAGTTTTTTACAGTTTTTTATATGTGAGAATACCTAAATGGTAACCTAATAGTTTTAAATGTAATTTCGATTTTAAGCCTGTGCTCTCCGTGTTTTGGAAAATCTTACGGGGCTTTTGATTGAAGGTGACAGGTGAACCAAGGCCAGGCTCATTTAGACCAGCGAATAAGCATAGCTATTCATTTTATTTTTATATTTCTTGGGCACGCTTCCGTTTAGTACTTATAAACCGTTTGTAACGGTAATCCGACTGCTTCCCTTGTACATAGCTAGATTTATTGTTCATATTATTTTTATTTGTTAGTGAAAAAATATTTTAATTTTAAATAAGTACTGTTTGTTCTCAAAAACATACAATAAGATAGGACATCTCTAACTTTTACATAATAGAATAAGTACATTCTCATATTTTAGCCTAGAGCGTACATGGCCTTCGTGGCGCAATTGGTTAGCGCGTTCGGCTGTTAACCGAAAGGTTGGTGGTTCGAGTCCACCCGGGGGCGCATTTTTGCTTTTTTATACCATAAATTACAAACTAATCGTCTACGTCGCCGTGGTCTCCTAGTCGATATGCAACGAAATAAATATAAGCTATGTTTTAAACTCGTTGCCTTTCTCCTACGTACACTGCCTTTGATAAGTTCGTAAATATGATACCATCAATTCAAAAGAATGGCGCCTATAAAATCTACTTTTTTGATCTGATGTGTTTCAAAATAGAGATAATGATGTACTTCGTATCTATTGATAAATTATGTATACCAACTTATTAAAATAATAAAAAATCATTTGAAAATAATGGAGTGTAAAGTGTAGGCGACGGTGCGACTGATAAATTTGGATTTGAGTTAATAAGTAAATCTTGGGAAGTCGGTTAAACGAGCTCGTTTTATTTTAATAGATTGAAAAGTCTCTTGGTTTTATTTAGTCAAAAGGTCAAAAGTATATTAACTAATAATACATAAAGCTATTTGTTCCTACTAGGTATTGGGTGGATCATGTTGGTAAAAATATCTGCGTGGATAATGAAACAGCCGCAGGTCAACGCAGTCAACGCAGTTTACCGTTTAGACAGTAAAACAACAAATTATTTATATCCATACGGTATTACAATCACAATTCCGCGAAGTGATAAAAACTGCCATCTATCACCGCTAATAGGAAGCGTTTAGTACCGCTACCCGTTACTAGGTGGCGTTAGCTAACCGTTAGAACCGGTGTGTCTCGTGACACTAATGCAATAATTACTGGATAGTACGGTATTGCGTGTTTTTATTGCTTCGCCGGTGGTATGATATCTCTTGGAGATTGTTTTTAAATTGCATTTTATTGTGAGAGAAACTGTGAAACGCCTTTGATATAATTTTAATCAGCTCAATGGATTTTTCATATCTAGGAGATACTTACGCAATTATTTATTCTAAATCTATTATTAATGATCATTAAAGACGTTTTCAAAATTAGGTGGTCTACCTACCTAGCTTTTAGAATCTTGAACCCTTAAAACTTCAGAAGTCATTTGTAATGGTTTAATAGTAGAAAGGTCATGAGAAATATATTTATAATAGGTAAAGAGGACTATAATGGATGGGGGGTTGTCCTCTATTTTTGAATACAATGTGGAGCATCAATAATGTACCAATCATAATAATTATTTTTATAAAAAGCTTACGCTAATCGACAATAGATGGCGTTACTTACCCGTTATAATGAGCAGGAAACTGGTCACTGGAGGTTGGCGTTTCCTGATTGTCATACGTCATCGAGTCTGGAGTCGCATTGCCCTGAGACTGCATAGTCCGGCGGTACAACAGAATTTGCTCAGCCTATCGGGAATTACCATGGCAAGATTTGATTGGAATAATCGCTGGGGGCTGACAATAGATGGCATTATATGTCTTTAGCAATAACTTCATATTATGTCATTATCATCATCTGTTAGTGAAAATTACGTTTTAGTTATTTATGACTTTGATGATATATAGTGAGTGTAAAAAAGGTAGTTAGATTAATTCTCTCGTCACTCTTCACGTGGGGCCAGGTTGCCACCTTATTTCATAAAAAAAAAACAGAACAATAACCAAACAGTCAATGCTTAGTACTGATCGATCTTAATGGGACAAATCATTTCCATTTTTATCAACCAGCAATTATTCCAGTAGTAAAAATATCAAACGAAACATAAAATAAAATTAACAATCTCTTATCATGGTAACAGACCCAGATGCGGCGCCTAGATTCAGTCCAGTTTTGACTAAGTCAGCAGGATTCTTTGAGCGCCAACAGACAGCGATCGAGTGACCAGAACGACCATAATGTAAGCTTCAGTATATATTCTTTTGAACCAGTATATTTATAACAAAACGGTAGTAACGACATCTGTTGTCGATTATCAGTAGTGACATTTATCAAGAGTGAAAATAGAGTGCGCTACTTACGTTGTCGACTTTCACCGTCGAGATATTGTGAGTTCGCGTTCCAATTTTAAACAAATATTTCTAAAATTTCAAAGCTACTTTTTCATTCACATTTCGACAACACAAAGCTTAAAGCAGGGGCCTATTATCACACGTCCTCTGTCAACTAATCAGATTTCATCGTCGGAGCAGCTTTTTACGTATTTTGATAAGAGTTACAAGAGTTATTCAAATAGAGCTATATTTGTTTAATTAAATAGCAACATTGAATACGATTAAAATTATACTTCTCTTTTAAAGAAATTGGAGTCGGAACAAAATTAATTTTCCCCATTTTTGAAAGCTATTTCAAATTAATATTTTATGCGGACAAAAATCTAGTTCAATTTGGCAAATTGATATTTTTCATTTAAGACAAAATAATTATATCTTGACAGTGACAGAAAGGACGCGCGCAGCCCACGATAGATGTCGCTACCCTCGACAATAGACATCGCTCACCCGTTGTAGTGTCCGAACTGGTCGCTAGAACTCGGTGTTTGTTGCTCGTAAACTGAATCCGGCGCCGCATCGTTCTGCGCGCGCATCTGCGCTTGGTGGTAACGCACCTCTGACTCCACTTTTTCGCGTTGCTTCTTCGACATGCGGCCGAATTTGACGGCTGAAAAAAAAGAAACAATTGGTTAGTTTCCAATCATAGTAGCAGTGTTGAAGGAGAAGTCGAGATCACCATAAGGTCAGTCGGTTTTTCTGTAAACAGAAAATGTTGCTTATTTTTGGAGGGATAAATGTAGATGGCGCTGGTGATTAATGAAGTTGACAGTAAGGTTTACATTTATTCGGTTAGCTACACAAGCTCCTTGTCCAAGATTATACATGCTTTCTCCGTCTCATTCAATATATGCCATGCCTCTTATTCGTTTGATCTTGATGTAATTTGGCATGGATATAGTGTACCTACACTATTGGGAAGAACATATGCTACTATCCGGATACCACTTAAGCGAAGCCGTGGTTAAGCTTTTAATTCTAAAACATGTCTGTTATCAGTTATTAGTACTGCTACTCCCCGCTAAGATCGCGGACTATCTATGATATAACATTACCGATAGGTCTCACAGAATTTTCCCATGCTTTGAAAAACTACCTTTTGTACTCCATGGTACTCTATTACATAAGCGATTCACCACATAACACTTGTTAAAGTGTTATTGTAGTTTTTGCACACCCTGTGATGGGAAGCTTGTATGCAATAAAAATTACAATTAGCTAGGTTTTTCTTTTAGTAAGGTTTACCTTGAGGCTTAAGGAGGATAGTCGACAATGGAGCAAGCCTTTCGAGAAAATGTGTACCTATTTACTCTCTTTTTGAGCGTTGGTACCTACGTTGGTGGGAAAACGAACGATGGCAGCGAATTGCAAATGATCACAGTGGGCCGGATTATAAATGTTTTGTAGCGATTTGGTATTACCATGGACGATTGTATTTCTTCGTCCATGGTGATTACTAATAAAATTAAGTATCTACCAGATGTGGATGATTACTTGTTAATATCAAAGAAGTTAGTCTATTTTTTCTCATTAAATGTTCTGTGGGCGACCCGATTATTAGTTAATAGTACCAATGACAATTAATTATGAATTAGTGAATATTAATTGTCATTCACTAATTGATGAAAATAATCAATTGGTGAGTGCAGGATCATGAGGTGATTTTCCTTGAACACTATGCTTGGCAAACGCGTTGCAGCATGGCATATATCTCAGGTAGATGTAGCTTTAAATTTTTAATAAGATAGCATTTACAGTTTTATATCAATATAAATTTCAGTTGTACTTGTACAGTAAACACATTATAATCCGGATAAATAAAACAGGGCGCCCGGTACTTGCTCCTGCGCCGCCTATTTACGTAAGTTTTTTTATTGTTAGGTGTCTAGTCAGGATAAAGAACTTACAGAACACGCCTTTTAAAAGATCTATTCACGCACACTTGTATACCACATTGTGTGAGTGAAGCGACTAGTTGCGTGTGTGTGTGTGAGTCTATAGACGGCTGTGTGCGTTAGGCCGTTGGCATACTGCCTAGTGGAACAATGAACTCTACAAACTGTGACGCAGTACTGACTGTGGTTTACACTGTGGCGCTGCGGTACTGACTGTTTCGTACACTGTGGCGGTGACGTGGCGCGTTCGGAATCCCGTTGCGATTTTTATTTGATGTAATGCTTTGAAGATGTAATTGGATGACTTAAGGCATAGCAGTACCGCTCTACTCTCTCCCATACGTTTGTAACAGAGAGCGAGATTCAGCGGTATCTCGGGGCCATAAAAATCCATATATAACTTCCATACAATATAATAAAGTCGAAAGTTTGTAGAGTCGATTGGAGTAACTCAAGTTATTTTCTGGTTTTTATTTGCTAGTTCTAGTTACATAAAGGAAGTTCTGTCTAGAACAATAAAAAGGTCAAACAATCGTTGACTGTTTGTGAACAAAAGCGGTCTTTACCCGGCATTTGTGTCGGATTTCGTTGTTTATTTTTCAATTTAATTCACTGTTCTTTATTCGAAAATTAGAATCGGCTGTCAGCTGTCACCGCGGCCAGAATGTAAAACTTGGCGTTAAACGAAGCTTCGAATTTCGAAATCGATAGCTATTATGTGACGTCAAATATTTTTTGTTTAGGAGTGTCTTTATGGCCTGTTTCCCTTAGTTCAACTCACAGATGTAAAAGATATAAAAATGGGTTCAAAAAGTTTCTGTTGGGTGTTTTCACGACTGAAATTGTGCTCCTGCCGCCTGCCAAGCGCCGAGATAAAACCTACAGCACGAGCCTTTCCAGTCTTGAAGTATATACATCAGGGGTCATGGGTACCTATATATTACGCTACCTGTCAAACGAAGAGATTGTAAGACCCATAGTCATTAATCTCTTCCAAGTTTTGAAGAGTCCATCAGGGGATGGCTCTGAGCTTAACAAGCTTTTAGCCTATCTGAAGTATGAGTATGCACGCACTTATAACAAGTTGCAATGTATTACGAGAATTGTAGGTAATAAAAACTGCATATATGTTACGCTCCACGCCCTCGTATTACACAATACTTTGTAGGGATGGGACAATTTTATTGCATTGTAGCAGTTATATCGATATTTTAAATTATGTAACTTGCTTGTTTGGTAAACAGCGATGAACCTGGTCTTGCATTTCAACAAAACGAACTTTTATTTAAATGATTAAAAAAATCCGTACATCTCTAATATAGTATTTTTAGGGATAATAATTGTGTATGAAACAATTGTAATAAATAATAAGAAATAATAAATTATATGTAAAAAATGTATAGCATTAACAGAATAACATTAGATGGTCGTTCCTTGCCCAACGATTAATAGCTCTAGTGTGTAAGTGTGATGTTGCTACACGAAATATGTTGAGGACATTTAGTTTGGATTATGAATAGCTCAGATTTAGGTCACGCAAATAGTATTGTTCATAGCAGCTTGTAATTAATGCGAAGTCCGAGTGATAAATGTAGAATTACGACGTTACCGACGTAAGTAAGGTATTTATAGCAAGAACTCAAGCTTCTATAAAATTATATATTTTATTAGATATGGCAGAATGGTAAATTCAGAGTTTGTTAAATGTAATATTCCTCGTAATCTACTTCAGCTACAGAATCTTGATCTTTGCTTTAACTTGGATGATATTCCCGTATATTGAAATAAGGATCCTTTTGTTGGCATAACGCCCTGATAAAGGTACTTTTCTACTCGTGGCACTAGCGTATGATAATTTAATTACCTTGATTTTAAGCTCGAGATACGTTTTTTCATAATTATGTACTGATTCGTATCTTTTTTTTAAATACCAGTTAACATGACATAGTATACAAATATAATATATAAATAGCTAACATACTACTTACACGAAAATATATTGGTATTTATTTTATGAATGACTAACATTTTAACATATTCTTTTATTTTGTTTGATTGCTACAATTAAGGAGAATGGAGGAAGAAAGCAAGTGCCGTTCCCAACTACAACTTAGTGAAACAATGCAACAGGGATGATGATGATAGCCCGCCCACCTGCATGCATGTATTGAATTTGGAATGCATGATTTTCCTTCGCATATTCATCGATAAAAACCCGAGACATCGACATAACACTTACATAATCGATAAAAACCGGCCCCGTCACTACGTAACGTCGTGTTGCGCAATTCGCGTCACCGCACGCATCGACTGCGGTGTGTGATGCACTTAGTCACTAGCAGAGTGTTATTGTTGGAGTTTTTATAAATGCCTAGTTATCTAGGGATTCGTGCAAATAGGTGCTAATGGATCCTATAACTACTAATAACATATATACTACTTTTTTTTTTTTTTTAGTTAAGTAACTAAAAAAAAAAAAATGTTAATATTTCTTTACAAGTTAAATTATTTAAACTAGGTGTGGGAATCTTTCCTTCCGTAATTAATATTATAGAACATTACATTAAATTCAAATAATATTACATTAACGTCACACAGCGCCATCTAGTCCCAAACTAAGCGAAGCTTTTATATTTTTATGGGGTCTAGATTACGAAAAAAATACTTTTTTTTTTGTAAATACATACTTATCATACAAAACAACACCCAAACACAGAACAAACATCAATGCATCACACAAATGTCTGTCCCGGATGGGAATCGAACCCACAATCTACAGCGCAGAAGGTAGAACTACTACCAACTAAGCTCTCAGGCTGTTTATTAGTTGTCTGTTCGTCCGTCAATAAAGGCGGTTTCTGTTTATTTAGCTACATGAATTGATGGATGAGCTTTAGAAAACCTCGTCACCACTATCGCGAAATGGCGTGTCTGTCATTTTTTTTTATACATGCTGATGGTCCTAGATGCTAGCTCTTGACCTAGGATTGTCTAGTTCTAAGCTAGAGCAATGATGAGGATGATGATGGAGCCAGCTTTCCCAGAAGGCACTGTCTCCCGCGCACCGTAGACCGGTTTCAACAGGATGTACTTGATTGAGTGTCCAGGAGCCTCGCGACCTTATTCGTGGAGCCTGCGCTCTTGAGAATATCATGCGCACTGCAAATAGGCTCGTCCAACGTAGACCTCATCTCTGCCAGTGAAACATTTGAGGTCGAGAGTCGACCCTTTCAAAAGACCTTTACCTTATAGTTTAAGTCATGCACATTGCAAATAGACACATAAATAGGCTCGGTCCGACGTAGACCTCATTTCTGCCAGTGAAACATTTGAGGTCGAGAGTCGACCCTTTCAAAAGACCTTTACCTTATAGTTTAAGTCATGCACACTGCAAATAGACACATGGTTAGGCTCGGTCCGAATTAGACCTCATCTCTCCAAGTGCAAGATTTGAGGTCAAGAGCCGACCCTTTCAAAAGACTTTCACCTTATAGTTTAAGTCATGCACACTGCAAATAGATACATGGATAGGCTCGGTCCAACGTAGCCCTCATCTCTGCCAGTGCAATATTTGAGGTCAAGAGTCGACCCTTTCAAAAGACTTTCACCTTTTTAAGGTGACTTGGTTTAGTTTAATGCTCTAAACTGAACTGAGTGTTTATACAAGCGTGCTCCATCTCAGGCCACAGTCGACCCTTTCAAAAGACTTTCTTAAGTCTTAGGCCATATCTTTACTTGTTTGTCAAGTGACCTGGTGGTCAAACACTTGGTTATCATAAAAAAAGGTATATTTGCATACAAGTTTTTTATTACGCAAGTGTATAGAGTGTATTGATCGCTTAGCTTATCGCTTCGCTTATTACCTTCGCAACTCGTTATTGTATAAACAAAGCTGCTATCAGCACTGATATGAGGTCGTTGACCCCTGACCGCTTCCTCATTGTATAAACCACGTGGCTTATCTTCCATTGCTTGTATCAGAAATCGACTGATAATAATTTTTGACATCGGTTTCCTTATCAAGAATAACGTTTTTTTAAAACGAATTATTACGTTTTAAAAACTAAAAAGAAAACCGACTTCAATGAGGAATGTGGTACAATTTCGTTTACCTGGGTGACTTATTTTTTTCAATTATTTTGATGACAGATGGACGGACAGACAGACAGACGCGTGATCCTATACGAGGTCCGTTTTTCCTTACTTTTGAGGTAATACACCCAAATCGCTTCAAGTGTGAATACCTAATATTTGAAGAATTCCCTCGATTTTTCCAGGATCCCATCATCAGATCCTGACCTGATGACAATGGGACCACCATTTCAAACAACAAAATAATTTTCCTAATCGGAGAACCCTCCTTTTTTTGAAAATCGGTTAAAAAGTTGTAGGTATATATTTTCTGTTCATTGACATTTGACACACAATACCGCAACCACAGAATAAATAGCAGTTTCTACTACGGAACATCGTTTAACATCGTACAAGTTTTGTGGGATTATCGATTGAGGCAACGTGGCCTAAGGGCTCTTAGTTAGGGAGAGTTACCTGGAGTCTAGGTAACTCTCCCAGACCAGTACCAGACGAAAGTCCGACACAAACGGTCTAGGTCCTAGACCGTTTTTGACGGTCCTTATGTAACCTGACTACTTCCCTTGTTAGGAAGATTTCGTTTATTTATATAAGTTTATTGAGAAGAGCAAAGAGCATTTACTTCATCTATGTTACATAACATATTATAAATTATTTCTGTTAATGGTGTATATTTGCAAGTTATCCTCCTAAATGAGGATATTACAGTAATCAATCGAAGTTTTCCAATACAAACAAATAACAAATTGGCATACATTTACAATACAAAACCCAAATAAACTTTATTCTTCATATCACAGGCTCTGGGGCCCGACTCTACTAAACCAATCGCTCCACAATGACAATGGTATCGGCGCCGAATAGCCACAATAGGTGTCTTTTGGTATTCTAGTGGCCATTCCGCGGTGATGGTGTGGTGATGATGTCATTGTGAAGCGATTGGTTTAGTAGAATCGGGCCCCAGAGCCTGTGATGTGAAGATTAAAGTTTATTTGGGTTTCGTATTGTATGATAAGTATGTATGTACAAAAATAAGTATGATATGTGATATCCGTAACCTAGTCCCCATATTACAAGCTTTGTAGTTTGGGACTAGATGGCGCTGGGTAGAATTGTCTAGTAATTAATTGTATTAGATCTAAGTTAATAAAATATTCGTGTAGGTGACTCTGATAATCAACTCACTGCTTAAAACAGAGGTCTTAGAGACTTGAAACTCAGGGTAGCTTCCTTTTTAACCAACTGTATGTTTTTTTTATTTTGTAGCGCATAGGTGCACTAAGTAAGGATTTTAGGATATTCTGAAAAGATGTCCTGAAAAAAAAAATGTTACCTACATACATTTTTTTCCCGTAATCTAGTTCCCCACATATATCACAAGCGTTGCACCATGTGCAATGAATGTTCTGTAATATTTATTTATATCATACACAGAAGTAATGCTGCTTAGTTGGAGTGGTAACAAAGTAATATCATATCATATATATCTTGTCTGTGTTCTATAAATTCCACTTCGGCGAGTGTGCGCACGATATCTTTGACCTAATCCCTCCATCCCCTTTCCACCACCGGACTAGCAGACGTACGGCGCTACAACCCGTACCTTGTAAATGTTCCATTATTCCGAACACATCTATCGCCTCTACCTTTATCATTAATACTGGTAAAGAATGGAATTCCTCGCCTTCGTCTGTTTTTCCGCACGAGGACAATCTTGGAGTCTTCAAGTCCAGAGTAAATAGGTTCCTTTTAGGCAAGCGCGCTCCATCTTAGGCCACATCGCCACTTGTTTTACATGTCAAGCTGGTGGTCAAACGCTTGACTATTATCAATAAAAAAAAAAATATCAGTGTCAAAAGTTAGAGCTCAAAAAGTCAACTCACCATCGCGACTCATGCCAAGCTTGAGGCACTTCTGTAGCCGGCAGTACTGGCACCGATTCCTGTTGACTCGGTCCACCACGCAGGACTTGTTCCGAGGACACTGGTAGTTCACCACTGAAACATGTGCAATGGTTAGTAGTGCTTCACCTTTTTGATTTTTGAGAACGGCTTGTCTACGGACATGACGTCCAGAGTTTTTTTTTGTTCGACGGAGAAGTGCTTGGCCTTCATCGCACCCGGAATCCTCAACAAACTGAGGGACTGGCTATCTTAATAAATGTCCGACATTTTTTTGAGAATTGTTGTGTCGACAGAATTTGGTAAGTGGTGTGGTAAGCCAGGCGGACTAAACAAAACCCTACCACCAACCAAACCCTGGCGTAGCTTGTCTATGGACGGGTTGATATCCAGAGACATCATTATCTTCACACCCTTCGAGAGTCATGGCGTTATTGTAGAATATTAATAATTATTTTGTTAACGGCCTAGTAAAAATTTCCCATACAATTTCTACACAATACTAATTTCGGAATGGCATGTCCGATTTTGCAGGTTTAAACGGATAGGGATAATCTAGGCTCGTTTCTTTTTCTTTAACGCAATTAAAATTAAAATTAAAAAACCCTTAAACAGTATTCCCAAAAAAACACTATTGATACTGCTAAATTTATTTTGAATCGGCCATTCCATTTCTAAATGAGCGATAAGTTACGTTTATACTGGAGGGTGAAAATAAGAAGGCCTGTTTAGGGTCGCCTAAAAATGTCTATGCAAATAACTCTATAATCTAATTTAGTAGTTCACAATATCAATGGGCAATAAAATAAAGTTTTCAGTTAAGAATGGTGTAAAGACAATGATGTTTCTGACTGTACTATAGTCCTACAGAACTACACCTTTTTGATATTTTGAAAGGCGTTTTTTTGCAAAATGACTTGTTGACAACGAGATGTTGGTAAAAGTCTATTAAAAAGTTTAGTTTTATCGTACACATCATCTTCCCTCAAACAAGGCAAGAAATATACATACCCATAAAAAAAACAATTACGTCTATTATTTGGAATTTATTGGCTAATCTGCCTCCAAGAAGATAATTGAAAGGTGTGACATGAGAAATATCGCTCCAGGGAGGACCTTATCTTTGACCTTGGTTTGAACTCAAAAGCAGACCCATTGCAAATAAAAAAATCTAGTGATAACAAATAAAAAAAAACAAAAGCATCTCTATATTACCTACCTACCTAACATAATATTTAGTTGTTAGTTAACACATTTACAAATGGGTGATATTAACTCGTAACAGAAATGGTTTAACAAAAAAAATTAAACAGATGCATAGCTGATTGCATGACCGAATGAATGAACGAAAGAATGAACATACTTCTCCGCTCTGATTGGTGCCCCGCGCCGCCAACTGACGTCCTGGTCGTAGCGTCTTTATCGTCTGCTAGAATTTTGTTATGTTTATTTCATGTATTGTACCTATCAGATAAATTTGGTACCTAAGACAAGCTCCAGAGCGATGGGCGGCAAGTTTTCATTGGATTGAGAGTGAAAGAAAGAGATATGGAAACAATTGCAGGCCTATAATCTGAAAGAGGCCAGACAAAAAAAAACTGTAGAATGGGACAATAATAATTATAATAAGTCCCAGAAATGGGAGAATGAAAGACAGATGATCGTCTTGTAGCTAATATATCAATGTTTCATTTCTCAGGTAAGTGTATCAAAATGGTTGGCAACACTCATCGGTGTAAGCATAGAGATAATCTTGAACAACACTCGCATAGTTTAGGGAGACTAGAGCTTTTTTACCAAAAATTACATATTTCTTTATCAACTAAAATAAATATCCTTGAGTGTTGATGGCCGGCATGATTTCTAATGCATCAAATATTGATGGTCCTAAATAATTACTAAATTTAAAAATGTTTTATGAGAACGTAAAAATGGATTAATTTCGCTCAATCGTCATAGTTCTGTGCCGGCAAAATCAACTTTATGTAATGGTGAAAATAAGAAATGGACGTTACTGCAAAATAAAATCTAACGAAATCCATTGCCATACCGTCTTCGCCGGTAAACGCCACATTGACCTGTTAAAAGAACCTACAAGTTTTTCTATAACGAACCAAAGAGCTCAAGAACTCTCGCGTAGGATCGTGGTTTAACTACATTGAGGTACAATGTAAAATGTACTAGAGAAGACACAAACAACACGTTTTTTTGTGACATGAGTTAGAGCGCTTGCACTCTTTCTTACTTACTCTAGTACGTGTTACATTAAACCTTAATGTACAAATGGTATAATGATGCCGACCTGTGCTTTGTGACCGCCTGAAGAAGCCTTTGCACCCTTCGCAGGTGATCACCCCATAGTGCACGCCAGATGACTTGTCGCCGCATACTTTGCATGGTATTATCTCGATTTGGGCTGCAACAATGGAAAAAACACGATTAAAAACGAAAAAAATAAATCAATTGCAAAAACATGTAGTGCGCCGTTTAAACCGGCCTTTCAATATTTCAAAATGAGAACCAAATTGTGATATTATCAAAAAAAAAATTGTAAATTAAAAAAAAAGCTTTGAACACGTACGTGTCTGGAAATGGATAAAGTCTCTTAGGTAACGGGCTGAGAAAGACGATGTTACAAGAATCGGTAATACATTCTTTTTAACTACAATAAATTATTATTTTAGTAGAAGTTTCATTACTTTTTTGGAGAGAAACTTTTTATGGGAGGGTTTTGAAAAATTCTGATCGTAGGAATAGTAATTTAATTATTATAGTACCTGGCCCGAGCCTACGTTTAAAAATGCACTGTAACATTTTTAGTGTGTGAAAAAATGTGAGAATTAAAAAATATACTAGAGAATACGACAAACGTAGCGTACGTTTGTCGTATTCTCTCGTTTCTTTTGACATTTGTAAATATCTAAATGTTTACTTTTGTCATACGTGAAACTTGAAGCTTCTTGAGCTTTGTCACGAAGCAAATGTCAAATGTCAAAACAAACGTCAATTGGACACGTCTAAACAAATTATATAAGCCCAAGCTCGAGGGGTTAAGGTAGCCACTGAATAGATCCAAAATCCATCTCTCGGCTCCATCTTCAAAACAGCTCCAAGATATCATATTAAAGTTTTATCATCCGAAAAAATACAACATTTCCTTTCCATTACGACTAAAATAGGTTTGGCTTAAAGAAATATAATACTCAAAAATAACAGAGTTCACTTAAAATGAGCTTAGGGCCATTTGCTATAACTTATTAAAGTTATGTTAAGTTTAAGTATGCTTATGTATGTATTTAATTGCTCCAGAGGTCTTAGGGTTTTCTAATATTTTATAGCAAATATTGTATCAATGAGAGGTTAACATTTACTGCGAAGATTTTATTACATGGTTAGTTGCAAGTGAAGTTAAAAACGTGTCAAAAATCTAAGGTACTACTTTTCCGTAGCAGCGGTCGAAGCTCAAGAAGCGACTCGCAAACTCAGCCCGCGGATGTCGTAAAAGTCGACTAAAGGATCTTAACAGAAAAAGCCTTCTGTGCAATTTTAAGCTAAGCGTGGTGATTATAGCATAACCCTCTAATTTTAGAGGAGGTCCAAAAGTCAATAATGCCTGTTGAAATAGAAACATGAAGTAGCCGTAGAAAAACAGGATGACCATAAATGACTACATGATGGAGTCATTAGGGGACTACACGAAAAGGGTTAACCTTTTGAATGTTGTCGTGTGAAAAAAGCTTAGTTTTCTTCCCTGTGCAGAACTGGTGTTTCGCTTCGCCGGCGAGGTAGCCTGAATAAAAAGTATCATATCCTTCCCCATATCCGCATGGATAATAGATAAAATAAAATAGATAATTCTAATTAATATATAAAAAAGGGTTCAAAGAAATATCAAATTAACATCAAAACCAATTAAAACCAATTGGGATGTACAATTACGCAATTGTCGTTTATAAGTGACGAGCGCCATTTTTGGTTTCAGTTCGTTCAACTCGGCAAGGTCGGATCGGTGACGGCAGTGTGCGTCGTCCCTAGCGTAGGTGTGGCTTATGGGTGTGTGCGTGTGTCACAGAATATTAAACAGTGAGTATATCTCTACATCGAACTCGAGGAATTTCGGCACAGATCAGCGGCACAGTTTTTTGGTCGTAAGAAGCTTTGAAGGGCTCACAAGTGACAGAACTTTACAGATTTGTCGATTGATTTAACTATTGCTATCAAGCCAAAGAACCGAAATTGCGAGAGTCCAAATATGAGGGAGGTACTTGGAAGTAAGATTATTTTTATTGTTTGTCGAGAAAGCGGGTTTCATCTCACCTGGGTTACAAGTAGGTATTTCACCCGGAGCCCTCAACGGTCTGAGAAACTGGCTATCTTACCACTAAATGTCAGTTCTGTAGTTATTTCTACGTAAACAAGTAGACCTATAGTTATTTTCGTTTATCCAAAACTGTAGTAGGTAATAAAGGATTCCGTTTGTGAGTTGTTTTAAACAACCAATATTAATCAAAAAAGTTGAAATAAATAGTCTGTCTCTTGCTGATATTATTTCGATCATAGTTGTTTGGAACTCAGAATTTCTTAGTTAGTTTAGATTTTTATTTCAACAGATAACTTGAATGTAACGACCTTCCTCATCACAAGTTATCTGGTTACGTAACATCTACAACGATTTTCATCATGTGGATAGATGATAGAAGTAATATTGTGGTAATAAACCCAGCGACAAACTAATGAAGACCCACAATTTTTATTTTATTGCCTAATTCATAATTTTGGTATGTAGCAAATAATTAAGTGTAGATACATTTTCAGAACACATCGGACAAAAATCAAGCGAATAAAATCACATTCCAATTTCAAATCCAACAGGAATCTCGCAAGCACACCGTCCGTTGCACCAGACCAGCTGATTGTAACTTCGTGACGTCAGAGTTCAGTGACCTGAGCGTTCCAACTGTTCAACAATCTGTGACCGACAGCAAATAATAACTGAGGCCGTATTCTGTGGCGGACTTAGAATTGTATCACGTCGAATGACGTCACGGTTTGGGTTTGGAATGCATGTTACCGTAATTTTACGCGAAGTTGAGGATTGACCCTATAAATTATGATTTTACCATGTTACCGGTTTTACTTTTCATTCATTGACCAATTGGAAAGTGATGCCAGATTTTGTTTATTTTTAAAATTAGGTTTTTCTTAATGTATCACTATACTACACTAGCAACCAGTATGAGACCTATTATGATCATTTCATCAACGCTTGCCTATTGCTTTTAAAATGCTTCGTTGTCGAAAAAGTTGCTAACTTAGACGTTTACTCCCTATTATACATCTACTTTAGCAGGAATATGTATTTTAATGTCGATAAAGGATGAGGTGCGCTTTTATTTATTTATTTTATATATTATATAATAGTATTTTATATATAGTAAGATTCTGAAATGCATATTCTCGATAATTATTTTTCTCATCATACGGTGTTTAATAATAAACATACCTACATCCCTACCTACCCCCGTTTCTAGAACCTATTTTGTCCATAAACCTACCTACGTCACAGTTCATCGACCCAGCCTCTGTGCCTCGAACAGGCCTTCCAAATTCGAATTTTAATCTAACGGCTCTACGTCAAAGGTGAACGACCGCAGTTGTCCGACAAAACAAAGATCGCTATACTATCCTTATAACACAAGTGAATTCTATTACAATGTCATAGAGTGTAATTTAGAATGCCAATTAATTTGGTGAGCAAAATTATGTTTGCTAGTTTATAAGAGTTTGAAATTCGAATGTGAATGATCCTCGAAATAGTTTTTAAACCAAGCTGGACGCTCGGAAATGAAATCATGGTTATATACGTAACTCGTTTAAAAACAACGCATGAAGATTGGTTTTTTTCGTAGATTTTTTTTTGTATGGTGTCCGTTTTCTCATGTTGTACCATGTCCGATAAAAGTCTTGAGTCTTTTCCGACGAATAACAATCCGCACGTAGGCAGGTACTATAATAACGTTAAAAACGATTAACATTTTCTTAATGTAATAATTGATTATTTAATATTTTTATGATGCATTCTCCGGTATTATAAATATTAAATGAATAATCATTCTATCCGGTGGTAATGACTTTTAAATGCTTTTAGTAATAATGCAACTCATTTGTAGGTACTAGTGGCGCTCACTGTAATTTATTTATTTTATATTTAATTGAATATATGTGATCAAGTCCAGGCTTGCTTTAGTCATAGGATCTCGAAAATAGCTTCAGCATCCGCGTAATATTTGTTTACATTGATTATGAGATCAGAATTAGATTTGGCTGCGAATCAGCTGTAGGTATGTAAAGGGGTCATTAAACTTTATTCCGAATACAATGAGCCAAATTTAATGTTATTTATATGCAAAACGGCCGATGATTGTGAAATAGTTTTACCAAGTTAATTTATAAGATAATTGCAAGAGATAGTAAGAAAAAATATCATCGCTTAAAGAGCGATCTATGGTTTGTATGGTAGACCATACAATCTTTTACTGGAATTTACTGTTTTTATTTATTTTATTTCATTTATTTTTTTATTCATAATAAAGAACACTATTATTACAGGGGCACCTAATGCGATAGTGAACCTACTTAGTTATAAGTGATAATAAGAATATATATTATAAGAATAATCATCATTATTCTGCCCTTTTTCTACGCTAAGTGTCTCCTTTTCCACTCACTCCTATCAGCCATCAATTCAGCATCCACGCCATTCAGTACCAAGTCCTCTTGTACACAATCCATCCATCTCTTCTTGGGCCTTCCACAGCTCGCATGCCCAACCACACTCATATTCATAACCCTTTAGTCAAATGGCTATCATCTCTTCTCATAACATACCCATACCATGATTTAATATTATTAAATGGTATAATATTTTGGAAATTGAGAAGTTTTTTTAGGTTTAGTACGAAATAATGCCAAGCTATATGTAACCGACATCCTTTAGATTAGAAGAACAATCTATAATTATATTTTCAGTTCCCTAAAATAAGTGAAATGATAATTATTATTTTAATATGACTGTGAACGAAAATAATTGTTTGTTATGCAAGAAAGTACCAATGACCCTTACGCCTTTTTTTAAAGAGGGAAGGCATGCTCCGAAGTAGACATAATTCTTGCTCAGGCAAGTCTCGAGGTCAAGAGCTAGCTTACCATCAAGCAAGATTGCAGACAAAAGCCAATCAAATAGAAAAAAATCAGAAGCAGCTAATAAATATTAAAAGAAAGGTACGACTAAACCTACAAAATAGGTAGGCTATGTTTTGACACAAATGTTTGACATTGACAGCTGTGAAAATTATGTCAAATCGACCAACATTGAACCCAAGGCTGATAACGGGGTCAACGACCGGTGATGTCACGGCACGTCATAAGTAGGTATTACGGTTACAAAATGTGGATTCTGTGATAAGCGATAGTGTTCGACTGATACCAATGTTTTTAAATGTCATTGGCTGTGAGGTAATCATGAAGAAAACCGCAACATTTATCTACATACTCAGTAACTATGTAGGTACCTAACTAAGCACATAAAATAAGCTTCACGTCATAGTTCAGTTGGTAGTAAGTAGCTTTATCTTCTGCGCCGTATGTTGTGGGTTCAAATCTCATCCGGGACAATCCTATATGAATCATAGATGTTTGATTTGCAATTAGCTACCTACTAACCACCTCTGTGGTCTAGTGGTTCAACCCACCGATTTCAGATCCAGAGGTCCCGGGTTCGATCCCCAGGGGGAGTTATATTGTGCTTGGTTTGGTTGGTGGTAGGACTTTGTTGAAGTCCGCCTGGCTAGATACCACCATCTTAACTAATTCTGTCGCCATAATAACAATTGTAAAATTATTGTGTTCCAGCATTCAGAGGTAAGATAGCCAGTTCCTCAGTTTGTTGAGGATTCCGGGTGAAGTGCGCCTCCACCTTTGGCCTTATCTTAACTTGTTACCAGGTGAGATGAAGGCCAAGCGCTTCTCCGTCGTACAATAAAAAAAATAGTTTTTTTTAAGTATGCGTTTTGCAGATTACAAGCTTTGCCTTGTGCTCCGTATTGAAGCGTATGGATGGTTGCCAGTGAAATAGCGGGCACACGAAGTTCAACACATTTATGCCTCAAATCATGGGCGCAATGCAGTGCCGCTTAAGTAGGTTATGTAGATTATCAAAATTTGTTAATTCAGTAGTATTTTTACATTTTACCAACGCAGTAATTTGTACAGTCGAAAGGTTAACGCTTGATTGTGCCGTCTGCATATAGTATAAAAGAGACTTTTTATTTATGAATTCTAAGTTGAAACTAATATAGGTAATTATAACCTATAGCCGATACACCATTTTCCTTTTGCGCTAGGGTCAATGACACAAATAATAAAATAACTTATAAAAAGTCACGCGTTAAATGAAATTGAGCAACGTAGTAATTCTTATAAATATGATTCATTTTCCATTCTGGCGCAACTGTTTATTATAATGATTGAAATGTTAATGATAGGAAAGGAATTTTACGAAAAGTAATATAGGCTTCGGTTTTGTCGTAATGAACACGCTTGGTAGACCGATCGCTGGAAAGGGCTTTGATTGTACACAGACGGAAGCTGTTGCCCATTTTCTGGTGAGATCATTTAGTCGACTTTTAAACATCCACGTGACTAGTCGGAGGGTTTGATTCTTGAGCCGTGACCGCCACGTTATAAGCTGGTAAGTCTTATAATTTATTTGTTAGCTAAAATATAAATGAAACTAACATGAAATCCGGAAAAAGAAAGAAGGAATCGCCTACGCTAACCAAATAGGTTCCAACAATAAGTTCCCACCTACCTCTCCACCCAACTGTCACTTATAATACGTTACATGTCATGCCACTCGTCACTTAATTTGGTTAGGCCCGAAATAAAAGTGACAGCCACGCGTGACGTCACAGTGATGTCACGGGTTAATGACCCCGAAAGCGATCATGGCAAAGAATACTCGTTTTAGTAGCTTTACAGGATAAGTATATCATTAAAATCTTTCTTATTAAATCCAGCACGATCTTTAAACCAAGTTTAGTTTTATGAATTATGAAAAAACAATCTGATTTTATTCATACATTTTTATACTTTCACGATTCAATAGCTGAAAGGATCGTTATGAAATTGAGGATACCATAGTGTTTGCCATGATGAATAAAACAAGATAATTTTTAGCCGGATAAGTATAGGTAGGTAGCACAGGGGTGAGGCCACGGGTAAAAGCTATTTTAAATTAAATTTAACCACTATGGTCCAGTGAGTGAACCACCGGTATCAGACCCAGAGGTTTCGGGATCGATCCCCAGTGGAATCAAACTTGTGCTTGATTCGGTTGGTTGACTTTTTTTAAGCCCGCCTGGCTAGCTACCACCATTTAACCTAAGTCTCTCGCCATAACAACAGCTTTAAATTGATGTGTTCCGGCATTTAGAGGTAAGATAGTTCCTCAGACTGTTGAGGATTTCGGTTGAAGTGCGAGTCCACCTTTGGCCATATCATATTACATTACATAACATGGAACCAGGTGAGACGAAGGCCAAACGCTTAACCGTCGAAATAAAAATCCTAGAACAGGAAATAATAAATGCAAGATACTATAGTTCGGATTCATGTAACAAAAATTAAATAATTGTTTTTAATTATAATTATAAAAATGGCAAAAAAAAACTCCGTCAACGAAGCAGAAACATTAAAATATACGTGACTTTTTGTCATAAAAACTAGGTTCGGTTGGTTAATTTCAGTTTAAGCGAGTAGGTACATCAATTTATAAAGCACTTTATTTGCAGATTGGTCAAAATGGCTCACACAGTGTCATTAGGAATGTTTTGTATTTTTTTCTATTTCTATAACAAAACTGGCACGGTACGTTATGTCTCATTGTCTTAAATACTGGTCTTTATGCCAATTTTGCGAGACTTTTGAGCGTACTTATATTACCATCGTATGAGTCACGTCCCTGACTGATTAAGGTACTAATATGAATAAAAAAATCTATGAAACTATTAAAGTACACTGCTGTTTACTATTTAAAACTACAAACCTTTTCATACTACAGTTCAGGACTACACAAAGCTGCCCTCTCACAGGGCTCTGAGCCAGATCAGCCAAACAACAGCTGCATAAGTTTTTCAATATTTCGGTGTAGCGGTCATTTGTAGTAAAACGGATTTTCGTTTAATTATAAATCATGATTATGATGAGTATTTACTTGTCATCATTATACTCGTAGGTGTCGTAGTCAATGTTTTCGAAATGGACCAGCTGCCCTAAAATGCTAGTTAGAGGTGAATGAATCCTCGAATTAGTACAACCTTGAACCCGGTTTATTTTCAACCAATTTACTGAATTTAGCTCTCCGAGTAAACTTTTATGACATTTTAATTTGTGATTATGACGTTTCAACGTTAGGTGATCTTAAAAACTTGAGTAGGATTTTTGTACCTATGTTTTTGTCATTCATTAGCTGTTTTCTATTTTATATTAAATTCTCAATAAATAAAAAAAACTACCAACATTTTATGTTTGAAATAGGTACCTATTTGAAAAGAGAATCTAATACTAAACGGACTATAGAATTAATTATTCAAACAAAAAAAGAACAATACGAAGGAAACAAAGAATGCAGCAAAAAGAAATAAATCGTAAACAAAGGATTGAACACCGTTAGAGGTTTGAAGAAAAATGCCACTCATAAGTCAAAGTGCACAGGCAGTATGTCAAGTGCGTTCACCCTAAATGTTACACGTGCTCACTGGCTTTCGTAATTATACGACACAAACGACACTATAATTCAGTCAAAAGTGTATTCTATATCAATCACGACGAGACATATATTTGAATGATATGATATTGGAGTTCGTCTTGACATATTGAAACGTGATCTCGTTGCCTTTCGCAATCGAATTTCGAACTATAAATTCAAAATGAGAATAGTCTAATGACTGTTCTCATTTTGAATTTATAATAAATAATAGCTAATGCTATTGTGCATTTAGATTGAGTGATTATGCAAAAGGAATCTCCGCTACCGTCGGTTACCGAGTAATCGCAAGTATTGTTGTCGCAACCTACATTTTTGTACAATTAACACAAATAAGGAACAAAGAAAAACTGTGTTAATTGCGGAAAATAATGTGGGGCACAAACATTTAAATGTAATTTAGAACATAGATAAAAGGGGCCTTCCGTAAATTAGAAACATGTCTCAGTCAAACGCATTAAATAACCAATCGCAAGCGCTCAATAGTGTACCATCTTATCCCAACCCAATAAAATATACCCGTACAATACCATAGTTTTGATCATAAATGTATCAGATATATTACGTAAGCAGATAATCTATACAACTTCAACAGCCAACTGCTGGACGGAGCCTCCTCTGAAATTAGAGGGTCGCAATAAAGGTCAGAGAAGGTAGCTTCTGCCTTTTTTCTGGTGTCCCTTAGTCGGCTTTCACCATATCCGCTGAGTTGGAGGGTTTCGTTCTTAAGCTGCGACCGTCAAATCCCTATACATACACGATTCTAATTATAGGGTGCTGAACGCGCTGCTATATAAGTAAACAGCGTGTCTTTCTCAGCACCCAACATGTTAAGGAAGATTATAGGAAAAAACCAAACGCAATGAAAATAATTGGGTTACCAACAACGATTTTCATTGAATTGAGAGGAAGTCCCAGAACTAAACAATGAACTAAATCTATAAGTTTTTAGGTCAGAGGATAATCATAAACGTTTCAGGGAATGCAAGAGTCAAAGCTTCTGACACATTTGACGTAAGTATTTCAAGAAATATGTCAAATGCTAAAGACACGTTTTTTCCATGTACCTATTTGTAAAAAACTACATTTTTTAAGGAATCGAGTGCGTAGTATGGAAACCCGACGTAGGACGTCGGTTAGAACACCTGGGGATATTGAAACTTAAGATTTATGTGCACAATGTATTCACCTGGAGATCGAACCCGGCACTTCTATATCTGACACCGGAGGACGAGCTACTAGACCACAGAGGCTGTTTAAATGTGTGAAAAAACATATACCCGAAGCTCATTACAAGTTTTTACAGTAAGTGGGTACATGATAAATGGTTTTGGTTGTATAATTGGAATATCAACCAGATGTGGAATTTCTATTATAGATCTAGCAAACACCCGTGATATCATCCATTTCTCAAAATCCTTTCTATTTCCCTATACCACGAAAAAAAGCAATTAAAAAAAATCCAGTGCCTATTTTGGATTTCGTTGGTTTTTAATGCGTGGAACCCTTACTCTATAATAAATAGCTATTAACCTTCTAATAGCTGTCTGAGAGTGTATATTATACATGTGAGCGGGGTGTACATTTATATATATCCTGTCAAAATAGGTCCAGCCGAAGTCAAGTGGGATAGCGTCATGAAGCTGGCCACTTCTGTCAGAGCCTCAAAATATTTCCCAAAACTCGGGAGTTTGTAAGTTTTACGTATTTGTAAGCTCTACTTGGGATTTTGTTCTTGTCTGTACTATATCGGATTGGCGAATCGGGGTGATCGGAGCTTGGGTGTTCAAATTCCGTTCTAGCGAGCAACATTATAAAAACCTGGAGCATTTTTGACAGTTTGTTTTCTAAAAAAGCATACATTTTTACAGCGATGGTCCCACGGAGAGCCTCCTCTTTATTTTGCCTCCTATTTATTTTTAGCCTTGTCCAGCTTCTTTCCTTGCAGGTTTTAAGATGAAAGTACAACATTAAATGGGTTTTGTCTAACTATAATAGAAAAGAATTTAATCAAACTTGGTTTAGGTTAAAAAAACGCGAACCATTTCATTTTATATCGATATTGCTATGATATTGTATCATTTTTGTAGCTTCAAAGTTTTAAATCCCACTCCTTTCTAAAAATTTTGAAATGGTGTGCAAATCAATGTGTAAAAGTCACTCCCACAGTTCATACAAATGTATGGATTAAGGAAGGCACCTCAGTACTGAACTGACAGCTCACAAGACAAAATCCATCAAGCTTAGAAGCATGCCAATGAAATAAATATAGATATATATTCATACTCTTATGTTAGTAAATGATTATTTACTACCGATATCATTGTTCTAATGGATTTGTAACCAACATTGGATAAGTTATTATAATGAAGCTTAAATGGTTCCTGTCACAATTAATTAAATAAATAAATAAATACTACAGGACATTAATTTTACACAGTGCCATCTAGCCCAAACTAAGCATAGCTTGTAATATGGGAACTAGATTACGGATAAAATACTTAAATACTTTTTGAAAATACATACGTACTATATGATACAACACCCAAACACAGAACAAACATCTATATTCATCACACAAATGTTTGTCCTGGGTGGGAATCGAACCCACAGCCTACAGCGCCGAAGGCAGAGTTACTACCAACTGAGCTATGAGGCTTGTCAAATATGCACTTCAAAGTCAGCCTTAAAAAAAAATACTGTTTCGAGTACCTACATAAGTATTATAAATAGTAAAAGTTGGTATGTTAAATAATTCATAGCACTGATAAAAAGTCAATTATAGTATAGAAGAACAGTACTGTTCCAACATCAGACAGGACTTTGTAAGCAATTAAAGTTTTTGACGCTGATAATGTCTAAGCAATGTTTACTTTGTTTTATCGCTAGTCACCTCACCAATCAACACTAAGTGATAGCCAGAGCGAGAAAGAAATATAAGGAACCTCAAGAAAAAATACGCATTGACTTTATTTAAGTCCGTCTGGCTAGCTACCACCATCTTACCTGATTATGTCGCCATTACAAAAAATATTTAATTGTTGTGTTCCGGCATTTAGCGGTAAGATAAGTTCCTCAGTTCGTTGAGGATTCCGGGTGAAGTGCGCTTCCAACTTTGGCATTGTAACTAAAAAATCAGATGAGACGAAGGCCAAGAACGTACCCATCGTACAATAAAAAAAAAACTTCGTAGCCGTTTGCAGGCAGCAATAGCAGATATCAACAGCCGGTGACAGTGACAAGTGACAAGTGACAGCTTGCTGGTTCCTACACATTGTCTTGTGTTATGTTCTGTATTTGTATGAAGCCGTGTCGTTTTCGCCTGCTGCTCTCTGCAGTCGGCTACAAACTTGTACCTTGAGAAGGTTTTTAAACCACACCGCAGATTCAAGATGATCATATCTACATCAAGCTGCATCTAACATGCCTCACAGCTCAGTTGGTAGTCCATCATCCAGGACAAACATTTTTGTGATGAATTTTGATGTTTGTTCTGTGTAGTGTTTAGTATGTATGTACAAAAAAAGTACCTATGGAAGTATTATTTCCGTAATCTAGCAATATAATTACAAGAATATTGCAATATGTGCTCAGTTTGAGTCTAGATATAAATAATTGCGCTGTGTGAAATAAATGTGCTGTCAAAAAAACCTATTAACAACATAATATTTTAAGTGGAATGTTTCGATTTTCCATATTGTTTCCCTAACTAACTGAATATTTACGAACAAAGTTCGCTTAGATAGGAAGCCAATATGGAAAATCTAAACATCGCTATCTAAAATACTGTTGTTATTAGATACAAGACGCCTGTCCTTTATGGAGTGGCGAATTTCATATTTTTGAATCCACGATGTATTCTAAAGCAGTTTACCAAACCAAATTCAATATAATATTTAGGTAAGCGGTATACGACGTGTACCTAAAGCTGAGAAACAACCCTGACAAGAACCTAGAATCATCCACAAAATTGAAGTTCGTTGATCCTTAAAGCAGCGCAGCTGAAATTTTCAGGGTGATAATCAATTTTTGAATAAACCGTCATTTATGACATAAGAAATTGAATTTTATTTGACATCTGCACATATAGATAGGAACTTGATTACTTGATTGAATTTATATATATAAAAAAAAAACCCATTGTAGGTTTTTAATAGATGGCCTTGCTTCACAGATCTTAGTAAAATGTGCATCAGATGTAATATCTGCCTCATAGTACGCTATTTTCTTAAAATAGTGTTTTTTTATTACCACATTTACTATTGCAAATGTTTCAAAAAGTATCTAGCATTCCTCGGGCCTGTAATTATAGAAATCCGGTATTCAAGAGCGTACGGAAATAATCTGATTCTAATTCGATGGTTGGGGAAGAAGCATTCTGCACTGACGTCCCGCATTGGGGTGTATTGAGTTGAGACCCCAGAAAAGCTAACCTGACCCTTTTTTTTTTTTTTTTTTTTTTAAGTGGGAAAATGCCCTCGCATTTCCCTTCCACCATGGGGGTGGTGGAAGGGGGTATGTGGGACTCGAACCCACTAAAAACCCACTATGAGCAGTCGCCCGCCTTCGTGGGGCCGAGATGGGGTCGCGTTAGCATTCACCATCTGGCCCCGGCGGTTGGCCTGGAACCCATGTCCAGGCCCCGGCCATGGAGGGGTGGTCACTGCTCACCAGGACCACCCCTCAGACGAGTGGAGCCGTGCAAGCCGGCGGAGAGTCCCCCGACTCTCCACCAGGTGGCTCCACTACAGGGGAAGTCGAAGAAGGCGGGCAAACCGCCCCCTCCTACCCCCCCTTCGCCTCCGGCGGATCGGGTCAGAGCGGGCATCGTCCTCTCTGACCCTCTCCGCGGCCTCCTTCTGCGACATCACCTGTTCGCAGAAGGAGACCATCGCCTGCCACTCCCTGTCGCCGTCGAGCATGGCGTTGACCACGCTCGGCAGCGAGAGGTCCCCTCCCAGGGTGGCTGAAAGTGTGTGTCGCATGGGACCCCACGCGGCACACACCTCCAGCGTGTGGTGCGCCGTGTCCTCCGGCGCACCACATTCGTGGCAGGCCGGGGTCGCCTCCCGTCTCGCGATCTGGTGCAGGTACTTTCCGAAACATCCATGTCCGGAAAGCACCTGCACCAGTCGGAACGTCAGCGACCCGAATCGCCGCCGCACCCAGTCACGGAGGACCGGGCGAATGGCCTCCACCGTCCACTGACCAGGGACCGGTGGAGCCAGGTCCTCCGCCCACCGCCTCAACATGGCGGCCCGCGCCTGTCGCCGTAGGCCCTCCACCCGATCCCACTCCAGGTGCTCCCCGTCGGATCTCCTCGCCGCCACGAAGTGGTACACTTCGGCGAGGATCTCCGCTTGGAGAGCCCAGGGGGGATCGCCGGCCAGCACGCATGCTGCCGTCCAGGACACCGTCCGGTATCCGCGGATCACCCTCGTCGCAATGACCCGCTGCGGTTGTCGCAGCAGGGTCATGTTCGCGCGACCGAGGGCGTCCACCCAGACCGGTGCCCCGTAGGTGGCCATACTCCGGATCACTCCGGAGTATAGACGGCGACACGTGGCGCTCGGGCCGCCCACGTTGGGCAGCAGCCTCCCCAGTGCGGCGGCGGCTCCCAGGACTCTCGGGGCCAGCTGGGTAAAGTGGGCCCTGAAAGTCCACCGTCCGTCCAGGATGAGACCCAGATATTTCATCTGGGTCCCAACCCGGACCGGGACTCCGTCCAGGACCACTCTGGTCCCTGGCGGGGGTCCCCCCCGAGGCCCGTGGAACAACAGGGCCTCGGTCTTGGAGAGGGCCACTCCCAGCCCGAGGGAACGGATGCGGTCGATCACGTGGGCCGTGCCCACCTCGGCCAACCGCACCGTCTCCCTCAGGTCCCTCCCCCTGACTACGACCAGGGTGTCGTCCGCGTAGCACGCAACCCGCATGTTTGCGGGCAGCGTGCCACGGAGGACCCAGTCGTAGCCGATGTTCCACAGGAGCGGTCCCAGCACCGACCCCTGCGGAACCCCGCGGACGACGCGACGGCGTCTCAGACCGTCGCGTCCCTCCACCAGGACTTCGCGGTCCTGGAGGTAGTCCGCCAACAGCCTCCGCAGATACAGGGGCACCCCGTGGTAACGGAGCGCCTCCTGTATCGTTCCGTGCGGCAGACTGTTGAAGGCGTTGGCAATGTCCAGCGAGACAGCCAACGCCTTATCCCCCTCCCGGACCGCCTCCTGCGTCCACCCCTTGAGCCAGAGCAAGGCGTCGATCGTTGACCGCCTCGCTCTGAACCCAAACTGGGCCTCCGACAACTGAGGCCCAGTGCCGCCTAGGTGTCGGACGACGCGGGAAGCCACCACTCTTTCCAGCAGCTTCCCCGCGTCGTCGAGCAGCACTATTGGCCTGTATGCGGAAGGCGAGTCTACGGCACGACCCTCCTTCCGCAACAGGCACAGCCGGCCGTCCTTCCACAGCTTCGGGAACCGTCCGGACGTGATGCACACGTCGAACAGCTCCCGAAGCCGATCGCCCATCTCCCTGAGGGCGATCCTCAGGACCCTCTTCGGGATCCCGTCCGGACCCGGCGCCGTCCGTTTGCCGCTCAGGCGGCCGACGGCCAACTCCATCTCCACCTCTGAGACAGGTGGGATGGAGTCCGGGTCCAGCTAACCTGACCCTAGCCCAGCCCCTCATAGTAGCGGAGCAGGACTTTGGGTTGCTGGCGACATTCTCCGAGAGTCCCCATCCCTCAGATGAGAGATGTGAATGCGAGTACGGGAATATAGTGTGATCTAGTATCTAAACCATACCTCTTATAGAGTTCGCAGCTTTTTTGTCCATAAACATTCCACTCATGCTTGCTCCAAACATGCCGTCACTGCTCCCGGGGGGAGGAGATGTACTGTCCGCCACGGAACCGGATATATCCATTCCGTGCATCATCCTTTGCACTTCATGAGGCTCCTGCTTCACCTGCTGCAAGCTCTGATGCAGCATCGTTTGAGCCGAGGAGTGCCCGCCATGTTGGTCCGGCGGCCACTGGGACCCAAACAACTCTTGAAACTGGCTGTTCATTCTATTACTTGCTGATTCTGCCGCGCGAATCCGATTCGCATTGCGGATTAACTAGTATCACTGTGATTTGGTGTTCGGTTTTTGAATTCGACTATGTCGGTAAGGCAGTTTTATGAATCACCATAAATTTTGAACTATGGCACTCTCCAAATTGTTTTTTTTTGTTTTTTTTATGGTCAACTATGTTGATGCAGCACCAGATTTTTAACTGATAAATATGTGCCAACCGAGCGGCGTAGTAAGGTTTCTTTTTGCGAAATTTAGTTCTGGTATTAACTTTTTGAAGAGTTGCAAGGTTTTTGGCATTTTGTCTCCGTGGTTACTTTTTTATTGCTCCTTCCGTCTTAAAACATTATCTAAGGCACTGTTTTATTTTATTGTTATGCACTTGTTCCCTTAATACGGCAAATTTATCTCTTTATAAAAATTGTGAAACAAACAATCTGAAAAGAGAAAATCAGAGCAGAAAGAAGATGTTTTTTGAAATTTAAGAAGTAGTTAAATAGAACAAATATTGCCAATTAGAAAAAAATTTTTAATGATTTTAGCTAACCGAACGGCTGCTCAGTTATCTAAAATCCTAAATTCGAATTACGTCGAAAGAGAATATAAATAGTTTTTTTATGTTGTCAATCACCACCACCACGTTTCATTTTCAAAATTTGTAAACTTTTCCGGACACTATTTATCACAAAGGCACTGTCACTTGTAGAAAAATAAACAAGATGCGTTCACCTCACTGCTGAAAAATTTGTACGTTAATTCTTTGTACTATAGGTTGTGCACTACTCGGTTAAAAGACGGCAACTGGCAAGTTCAAAGATGTTGACGCCAGAGCGGCCGGGTCGTGACTGACGCATTGACGAATCTTCGGCCAGGCTCACGAAAAATTATATATTTTTTCATTCCAACCGAATAATCAACTTAGCTCATAGTGATAGTTCAGTCGCCCCGGCGGCGCGCGTCGCGAACCTAGGAAAAAAATCCTCCCTCCCCTAAAAATCAATCCTTAAGGGAAATTTCTTACTCGTATACGAAGCGATACCTTTGAGCGTCACATTTCGTGAATTAAATGTAGAAAAATGTAAATAATTACAGGGTAATTAAGAAACAAAGTTGTACTTCGGTGAGTGCTCGGATCGGATGTGCGTGTAGGGGTGCGTCGATGGCGTGTACGGACATAGCGGCGCGCGCACACAGACAAGCCGGCGTCACAGCGGGTCGTTGACCCGGGGACCCAAACAAAGTAGATTTCGGTGAAATGCTGTTGAACTCTAGTTTTGAATGTGGAATCTCTGAGCGCTGTTACGTTGCTTTTCCTGGCTGGCGATTTTTTGGCAACGCACCATTCGAAAATTGAATCGTCTGATGTTTGGATACAAGCAATGTACCTTCTAAATTCAAACTTACGCAAGAACAACAAAATAAAAATATGGATTAGAAAATATGGGATTCTGTGTTTGATTTTAATTTTGGTTTAAAATTTTATATTGTTAAAAAAAAAATTGTATGATTACTATAAACAAAACTTTTCCAGTAGAATTAAACAAATGCGCTAAGCGAGCTGTAGTGTCGGTGTTAACCGGTCACTGACCCCGGAAAATTGTGTTGTCAACCGCAAATAAAGTCGGTAATTTTATTTATTTTATCGTTTTGTTTAGGTCCGTACCTATGTTATATTGATTGTTTGTTTAAATAATAAACAAATAACTTGACTGCATAAAACTTGGATTCAATTTAATTGAAATGATGAAACTTTTTTTTGTTATTGATAAAAGTTCAAGCATTTCTTTTTTCCGTACTTTTTATAAGTTCTTGGCGTTATTGGATATTTTTCCGGTACCTCCTAAATTACTTTCCTTGCCATCGTGGATAAAAATCTACATATTACAATTTTTAAAATAGGTCTAATTACCTATTATGATAGAGCAGCTCTACCTGATCGTATGAATCAAAATCTTAGTTCAGTCGCAAAATAACATATTCCGAAAACAAATTCCTGCCCAATCTCAGACGCAAGCCAGGCATGTATCTGTGCCAGTTTCTATAGATAATTAAGCAAAAAAAAAAATCTACTAGATCGGGACAAAATAGGTTATCTGTAGGAATCCAGATAGAGAACCAAACACTAAATATATATACTTATGTTATGAAATCTAGAACTGGCCTAGGTGTCCTACTGGCATCAAAATACGACCATAGTATTCCGCACTCCTCCCACAGACTCCATATAAACTCAAACAATAAAGAGGTCCTATGTTATTTATGACGGAAAGAGTAATCTTTCCGTCATAAAATACTAGAATGTAATAAAATAATTCAGCATTATGATATCATCTAAAAATATCACCAAGAGGTCTGATAATTTCCAACATTTGCAATAGCAATATCCCAGGCATTTCACATGCCATGCATCTTCTAAATTCCAAAGCTAGCCGTTTAAAAAATATAAGTACTGTTATTTTTTACTCTTTGAACTCTCTGAGGCCCTAAAGAAAAGCAGGAAAAGCAATAACCTATGGAAGAAGCCGCCGACCTTGAGCGAGACGGATGATGTGACGTCACAGCCAGCCATCTCTTTCACTCGAGCCATGGCTAGTGACCTATCGATTTAGGACCACGTGTTTCAAGTACCTACTTTTAATTTTATTAGGCTTTTTATTATTACTTAACTAAAGTATAGATCCGCTATGCCTACCAATATCATATACATGCTTACTATTCTTGATGATTTTAAATCTACTATAAAATAATAAACACTAATGTTTTTTTGTAAAATTTTGAAATTTGGTTCATTTATAATAAACCATATTATAATATTTATTATCATATCATAAACTTCAATATATATACAATACATAGGTAGTTACCTAAATAATATACAGTTAGGTACACAAGTCAGGTAAAAGTAAGAGTAACAGACTCACGACAATTTTCACCTCTGAACATTACTCACTACTCAGAGTGCGCATCTTATGAGGATCACTTACTAAGGGGTAGTCAGAGGCGCGTCCAAATTTACGTTTAGCAAATTCCCACGGTTCGCAAGTAGCTATTTAATACGTGACAGATTGCAAGCCCAAAGCCTCTTAGCAGTATACTAGCATATATAATTCGGATTGTTATTCCTAGTTCCCGGTTTCCTCATGATGTGACCTTCACCGTCAGATGATATACATGTGTCAAATGCTCACATAAACAAAAAACCGAAAAGTCCATGGTTGCACGACTGGATTTAAACCCACAACCTCTGGCCTGAAAACGGGCCCATACCTACTTCTTAATCACTTGGCCACACAGTTCTTTATGTAGGAAAGGTACCTTTTGTAAAAGTAATTCCACCACTCATTTAGTACACTTGGGTTAATTTTATATGAATTACAGCTATAAATAAGTACATATATTGAATTGTAATATTTACAATAAGTAGATAATGAACATAAATGCCAACAGTCTAATGGCATCATCGCTAGGAAGCGATCTCCTCCAGACAACTTTGTATGGAGATAAAATCATCAGTATGTACAACGCACAAGTATTAAAACCACACATTACTTTAATATAAATAATTGGTCATTATAGTTCAAAATAACGTATCGAAAAATTAATGAATTGTCATAATATCAATAAATAACGCCGTTAGAAACTTATTCATCAATAGCTTAGTCATTATGAGAAATGATTGAACAGACTTTAACAATGCTTAAATACTGTTATAATAATTATAATAATCGATATTCTATAACTCATACACGAAGTGATCAGTTATAGAACTGTCAAAGTAACACCAACGCTAGTTATGACAAATTGACGCTATAAGTAACGTGAATGTGAATTTTTTAAACCCACACCTTACATATTTTAATTTACTTTTCTGTGACGAATTTGTCAAAATCCTGCGTTGAAAGTGTCATACCCTAATCATTCTTATTACGATATTTGAATGCGACGTATTAATTTGAATTTGGAACGAAAAGTCCCATCCTACACGCCATTATGCGCGCGCAAGTGACAGTGTGAAAATGACTTTTTGTCATAAGGTGTCAAATATGGCACTCTGTGATTATGCCTGATGCATGTTGCAATACCTACATTGTTTGAATTTAAGCTCGTCGTACATGCCATACATTCTGATTATTATATTTAGATCTAATCGAAATGTAGTTTACACTTTACCTAAAGTATCGAATACCGACGAGAGTCGTAATTTTTGTGTCATAATAAAACACATGCAATGAATGTTAGATAATCGACTTTTTGAGTAAGATATAGAATTTTTACTGATACATCCCTATCCTAATTTAATAATGACTTGGTAACTATCTTTTATAAAATAACCGACAATGATAATTAAACGTTCGTTCTCTTGTAATTACACGCTCCATTGTTCCCGATTCAAATTTTGACAAGCGAATTCGATTTTTGAATCAGCAACTGTAATATCAGCTGGTGAGTTAGCAGTTTTGTTACAATGGCATCTCACAAGTCACTGAACTCAATTGCATTTTGTTTTATATTATATTGCACAATGGCTACCGAAAGCGGACATCGACTTGACAAAATAATGATTAAGATTTATAAAGAAGTCTTTACAGGTACTTATGTCATTACTTTCACAATGCTTTTTTACAGGCCCATGTTCTGTTTTGCAAGTTTCAAAATTTTATTACGTATATGAACACTTAGAAAAAAACATTAAGTTTATAGAAATTATGGTTTAGCTCTTGATCTCTTGTCTTTTTTAGCTCTAGGCCAGAGTAATACGAATTTAAAAGTCATAATCATTATATTACCTGTAGGTATTAAGTCAAATGTCTAGGGACGCTTTGTGTTAAACTATATGCGAATTAGTATCTATTTATTACATTTACAAACATTAAAAAAATCCGAAGATTCGATCGACGATCTGGGTACTAAGAAATCGTTAGTCGAATTATGTATCCACGGCGGCATTTACTTAGAAAAAGCACCGCTACATTATAGCCGCTATTCTATAGCGGTACCGACATAAGTCGTTACAGAGTAGTACGTGCCAATTGACATGTGCAGTTAATTTCAAATTCTACATTATGAGAACTGCTCACTGACAGTTCTTCGAAGGTCTGATATTAGCAACGTCACATGGAAAGGGTTAGTTTTGTGTTTTAATATGGGCCAGCTTCTGATTTTGAGGCTTGATTGGGCAAGAAGGTCTATGAAGAAAGAAGCATATTTCTTGTGCAAAATAAGAAATTAAACAAGTTTTTTAATAATATATATAGTGAAAACAATGATATTTTAGATAAATAATTCAATAACACTTTAATTTAACCCAGATCTTTGAAATGAACACGAGCAGCGACAGGTGTTGACAGTCTTTCAGTGTAACTTCAAATAAATCCTTATAATAGGCGATGGCGCAATAAATAAATCTGCTGCTTGATAAATGTTACTCTGGCACTAAAATATTTCTTAGAAAGCCACTCAATCATTTCAACGTTTGACATAACATTGTAGGTTATCTGACGTTTGACAAATATAAGCGCCCCTAAGAGAAGAAAAAAAAAGGTTGGACATGAATTTTAAGTTCAGAACGAAGGAAGTATATTCAAAATTTGGGTGTTGCAGTAACAAATCGAAATTCAAATTTTAACACTCGATCGCGTTCGTCCATCGAACTATGAACTATAGTTTGAACTTAGAATGACCTTTTCAACAGTTGCGAATCCAAACACTTATGTCATTTTCTGACAATGTATTTCCGAATGTGATTAAGGTCAGTACACCGGCTTTTTTAGTAACGCCTACTGAATTGTTGTTACGTCAATTCCTCTTTTAATTTAGTACAATGCAATAAAGAAATGAAGGTCATATATTTTCATAAAAAATAATTGCTCTTAATTGGTAGGACCAAAACCGTAACCTGAGATTGGGTGCGATCATTTATCGTCACACTGTCTAATAAACCGAAAAATAGACGATCAATATCGTCCGCGTTATCAAATTGCTAGGTTCGTCGCCCGTTCGACGAACCGCCGAAAAAGTTCAACGCCTTGTCTATGCCCGGCACAGTGCAGTGCGAATTCCGATTTGAATTTCGAATCCCGTTTCCTTGAACGATATTTGAAATTGAGATGTGGGTGATTTTAAAATGAAATGGTTCTCTTTCAAACGTTCCAGAAGCTAAAATGTATTTATTTACTAGTGACATTGGATACAATGCCACTATCACCTTTACCACCTTTTTTTCTTCTCTTAGGGGCGCTTATATTTCTCAAACGTCAGATAACCTACAATGTTATGTCAAACGTTGAAATTATTAAGTGGCTGTCTCAGAAATATTTGGATACAATGCCAGTATATTATACAAAAGGTACTTAATATACTACATACATACTTCCAGTGCATGCTACCTCTAAAACGTGTTGTCGTTAAAACATGTATTTAAAATTACACGGAACATTTGAAAAAAAAATCTAATAGCTATTGATAGGGACGGGTCATGGGGATTTGGTTGAACACATTCGTTTAGTAAGTAGAGAGGACTTTGTTATGGGAGACATTCCCACACATTTTACTGACCTTTTAAGTGTGTCTGAAAGGTTCCAAGGTGAATAAATATAAATAAATAAATATTACAGGACATTAATTTTACACAGCGCCACCTAGCCACAAACTAAGCATAGCTTGTAATATGAACTAAATTACGGATATAATACTCAAATACTTTTTGTAAATACATACGTACTATATGATACAACACCCAAACACAGAACAAACATCTATATTCATCACACAAATGTTTGTCCTGGGTGGGAATCGAACCCACAGCCTACAGCGCCGAAGGCAGAGTTACTACCAACTGAGCTATGAGGCTTGTCAATATTGTCAAATAATTCAGATGACGGTTACGAATCTGAAGCATTCACGTTACATTAATAATTTACTATCATGAAACTATATCATTTTACCTTCTTCTCCGTCTCATATAATTCAAGCAATTAAAACTGTCGGCAACACGTAGTAATTATTATAAAGTCTATGACTTAACAAATAAAACAAACAATAAAATGGGCGGGTTATTTGAAATTGGAATTGTATTTGTTTATGGTTAGCGGTAGACGCATCAAGGCTTTATTTATTTGAAATCTTAAGGTAGTTTTAACTTGCGCTATACGATGTTCAGTTTATAAAAGTTCCAATTTACTTCTTAGAGTCTGTTTGTACCTCTTAACTTGTTGAAGTGAGAACATCTTTAGCGTTGAGCGGTTTGTGCTAAAGGCAAAACTTATCGGTTTGCGTCACCGACATGCTGTGGCAGACTGATGGCCAGCGTGGTAAAACGATAACATTTTGTCGAAAATTTATAATTCTCGACAAGTTCGTGAGATATTAAGTTTCTCAAAATTATTGTGGCTTATAAAAAGTGGCTTAAATTTTCAGATATGAAAATAGTTTTTTTATCTTTTGCAATTGTAAAAAAAAGAATTGCTCCAAGATTTGAGTTTTCCCTTCTGTCGGTAGTCACCATGGCTGAATTTTTTTATCAGCCATTTTTGTAGTAAGTAATTTAAGATTTCTGCCCGAGTTGGTTATGTTATGAATTTATACACTCTGTGTCTCAAAACTAGTCAAACTTTTAATATAGGTATCTAATAACGTTTAAGTTCTTGGTATGGATTTTTACTTTTTTTTATGTTTAAAAATGAATCATGTTGCTATGCAAATAACAAAATTAAATAAATATATAAAAATACTACTATTGAGAGTAGATAGGACAGGAGTAGATATTTTTGTTAAATTTCTCCGATTACTGCGCAGATAATAGAGCTTGCTAAGCTACAAATAAGTCTCTAATAGCTCAATTAACTACTGGTCAATAAAGAATATCCGTGATTTATTTTGTTTCACAATTAGAGAAAAATTGTGTGCGCCTTTGAGTAACTGGCTAATAACTATAAAATTAAACATAGGTTTATTACATGCAGTGCAACGAACTTTAACTGTTAGGAGTGCAATAAGACTCAGTTTATAGTAGCTCTGCCTTCTGCACTGTAGATTGTGGATTCGATTCCCATCCAGGACAAACATTTGTGTGTTGAATAGATAAGTTTGTATTTAGCAAATAAAAGTAGGTATGTAAGTATTCTATCCGTAAGCTAGTAGTAAAGCTTTGCTCAGGTTGAGGCTAGATGTCGCTGTGTGAAATTGATATCTTGTAATATTTATTTATAAGAAATGATTTCATGACCGAGATGTGAAGACCCAGCATAGTTAAATAGCATTATCATGACTTCAAAAAACAAAAAGAGAAAAGCAATCAATTTTCGTTTCAAAATTCACTTTTCCATCTTCCATAACTCATACAAAACACCTTGTACAATTAGTCACCTGTGTACTAGTGTGCCGCATTACAGTGCCTTACCCACACTTGGAGTGCGTTGCGTGTGTTGGTGCCTTGGTGCGTTCACGTCAGTTCAGCGAACCCTGGTGCGCAGTGGGGCAGCCATTGACCCACCACGTGGGCTGGGACTGGCAGAATACGAGTCGAGAGCATAGCTTCCCGGTTTAAAAAGTAGGTACCTACGCGGATTCTTGCTCTCATGCTTGATCGCTTCGTTCTGCGTTTGAATGTGTTCTATTTTCGAATTTTTGTTTTGTTAGAGAAGTGGTTTCTATTTTTTATTTTGAGTGTTTTGTATTAGGAATAGGAAAAAAGTGCTTTATAGTGGTTGAACATCTTATACGTGAAAGTTTAATTAATTTAATTTGTTTAGTTGGGTACATTATTTAAGGAAATCTGTATATAGGTCCTACCTACTTTTCTGAAGAGCTCTTTATTTGTTTGACCGTTGTCTTACCATAACATATTATTATTTACTTATAAGAGATAAATATATTGAGAAGGTCTGCTCCGTCTAAAGTAGGTGCATAGGTACCCATTAAACTAACTAGTAAGTAATCTAACTAGGTACGTCGATACCTAGTTAGATTACTAACTACGTACAAAAAGTTGAATCGTAAATAACTCAACATACAATTTGTTCACTAGGTAGTTAAAGGACAGAATAAAATATGATTATAGGTCGAACGTAGGTATATAATATCGGTACAGGTTAACCGCCCCGTTAATCGAGTTTGTCCTGTGCGGACATGCGATGTTTCAGTGGGTAGTTAAGTAGGTACTAGGCAAGTACTTACTTAATTAAAAATATTGATACCACATGCTTACTAAAATCTTTAAAAAGGAAAAAACAAGACAAATACCTGCAAGGTCTTTGAGTGCTCAGTATCATATCATCCACTGTGATTAATTACTTACAATAATTTACATAAGTAGGTAGATACCATTTTCCATCAGCACATTCTTTCGAATTTGGAATCACAGCCTAAAATGGCGCCACAAAGTCGGTCTATAAAAGCGAGTGTGACATTAAGAGAACACATACACAAATTAAAGCTAAGCACGTAATGGCCAGCTGTAAAGTTTATATCATATGGCTAAAAAACCAGGCCGTGTTTATCCTGAGCTAAATGAAGGTTTTAACGTGAATTCGGCTTACAACAACATTATTTACTGTAGCCGTCTTTTTTGACATGACTTCCTCTTTGCTCATCCTCTTTCGATTTCCAAATCGCGCTCATGAATCACTTTTTGGCACATTATTATTTTCTTGTTTTTGTAATAGGTACCACATGCTGTGATTTTGTGTCTTATATATATATTTTCCTTCAATGTAATGACAAGTTTCTGCATATTTTCATTCTTGCGAATATTTTGCGATGAGTAATAATTGCAAGTTTTTTTTTACTTGTATGAATTTATTTATTTATTTACAAGTGAATTGTGATAACGGTTTTATGTTCTATTAGGGTTCCGTACCCAAAGGGTGTCAACAGGTCTCTATAACTAAATCAGTCCCTCCGTCTGTCTGTCAGCGTGCGTGCGTGTAATAAATTAAAATTAAAGAATGTGATTTTTGCCCTAAAATTTGGGTCGGAACCAAATAATATATATTATTATTTTAATACGTCTCATAGCTTAGTTGGTAGTAACTCTGCCTTCTGAGCTGTGGGTTCGATTCCCACCCAGGACAAACATTTGTGCGATGAAAATAGATGTTTGTTCAGTATTTAGACGTTGTATCATAATAGTACGTAGGTATGTATTTTACAAAATAAAAGTATAAGTATTCTATCCGTAATCTAGTTTCCATAATACAAGCTATGCTCAATTTGGGGCTAGATGGCGCTGTGTCAAACTAGTGTCCTGTAATGTTTATTTATTTATTTATACTCTGGTTTTGTCGTCAACTTCATTGATTATCATCATCATTATTACATATTCAACATTATTAATCAAAATTGGGAAATCGTTTATATAATTACTGAGCATTTGCCTAATCAACAATAGTTATGACAAATCTATAATATATCTTAATAATCGCCTCGAGCACAACATATTATATGAACGTTTTGTCAAATTTACAGTCTGTCTTAATTATCGCCGCATTCAAATACAAACGTAGTTTGTCTTTTATTTCGAAGTGGCTTGACCGATTTACAAGAAAGTTAATCAAGCCAATCAGTTTTTCTAAAAACACAATTTTAATCAAACTAAATGCAAAAAAAATGTATTAAAAAATATATCTTGGTTGTGATTTTATAAAATTAAATAAATTAAATTGCCGCAAAATCCATTATAAACATGCCATTTCGAAATGTATGACCACTACGTTTGCATGGGACCTGTACAGTGTAACTACTGTCCACTGTCTGACTGTTAAGTGGATGACTTATTGGTGCTTTGTCATGTTTTTTTTGCCTTGTGACATCATTTTAAAATTGATTGCTTTGGAATAGAAATGTATCGGTTCAATAACTATGAGATACATTACGATTTTTATATGTGAGTCATTCATCTTCAAATAATGGTGAACAGGTTATATCAACTAGGGTAAGTACCCTAGTTGAATAAACTTGTTCCTATAGGTTATAGCTTTTTTTTTGTACGACGGGGAAGCGCTTGGCCTTCATCTCACCTGGTAACAAGTTGAGATAAAGCCGAAGGTGGAAGCGCACTTCACCCGGAATCCTCAACAAACAGAGGAACTGGCTATCTTACCTCTGAATGCCGGAACACGACAATTTTAGAATTGTTGTTATGGCGACAGAGTTAGGAAAGATGGTGGTAGCTAGCCAGGCGGACTTAAACAAAGTCCTACCACCAACCAAACCCAGCACAATATATTGTACTCCCCATGGGGATCGAGCCCGGGACCTTTGGATCTGAAATCGGTGGGTTGAACCTTTAGACCACAGAGGCGGTTAAAAGATAATCGATTCAGGCGTTATTTTGCTGAAATCCATTGTTCAATACAACTTGCAGCGCATCCCTCGGAGCGGTAACACGTCGGCAGAGGGCTCGTCAGCTTAGCAGCAAGACTAATATATCCTAAGGATGTAAGTAAGTAAGGATGTCTCGAGTACAGGCGAAACACGTGTCGATTTAGAGATTTTTTCATACTAATTTAGCGGATTTGGTACAAAATATCTTTCTGTTTTCAGGTTTATATTGATCTATAGGGTAGTAACACGGGGAAGTTAACAGCCTGCCGTCACTGTGTTGTTGTCAAAGGTCCTCACCCTGGGCTGGAGGGAATGACCTCAAGGGCGAAGCGCGTGTATTGACCTCGGAGCTATGACACCTCCATTCATGAAACTAGAATACGGATACGGAACTTTGAACTGTTATTGATAGTCTGTGGAAACTGGAATTTGAATAAAGATCGTGATATTATTCTGCAATCAATCATACATACATCACAGCTCAGTTAGTATGGCTCTTCTTCTGCGCTCTAGGTTGTGGGTTCGGATCATTTGAGACAAACATTTATGTGATGAATATAGATGTTTGGTCTGTTTGTGTGTTATATAATACCACGTGTATTCATAAAAAAATATGTTATATATGTGCATCACTTAGTTTGAGGCTCGATGGCGCTGTTAGAAATGTCCCGCATGGAACAATGGTGTAATAAAAAGGACAAGAACAATATAAGGTTTCTGAGAGTCCGACCAGTAGACTTATGATGATCACCGCGAGACAATTGTCTCGTGGATGTCGTAGCACTGCTACGTTTTGCTACGGCGTAGCACTGAGTTTAGCCGGCGTAGCACATAACATGGCGTGTGGCTAAAATCTTTTTTAAACAATGCCTTTTAAAACCCTTGAAGTTACGTCTGGAGATTTTTAGTGGTCGTAAAGAAAATAATTCAGGACTTTATATTCGTATATATTTTACAGAGGTTTTACACGTACAGTTCATGACAGTGACGATACTAACTGAATGAGTTAACAACTGACGGTAAGTTGGACCGTTCCGTCGGACCTTACCGTTGGACCAAAGTCAATAATAGTTTGTCATTGCATTGCAGGGTATTTCGGTGATCTATATCTGTTGGAAAAACGAAATAGCAAAGACATTTTTGTAATAAATGCAGGTACCTAAATAATATATCAAGAATATGGTTAATAGAAACCTGTGTAGGTTCACTCTATCATAAACCTCATCCCTGCCTTTGCAAGTTTTAAGCCCTATTAAAACTCAAGCTTATTGAAAAATCATTGCTTTTAGCTTCGCCTCAACCAGAAGCGCCATGAAGCACGTAGCTAAAATTTCATATTATCAGAGAAATGGTCATATTGACCACAGATTGTCTACCAAATTGATCACCATTCGAGGTCATTGACCACAAGGCCACAAACCTAAGTCTACTCAACTACTCAATTGAAACACAGTACTAGGTGCTTATAGGTATTACTCATTTCAGTACGTACGTACAATGTTTTTAATACATACTTGATGTAGGTATTTTATTTACATGCCAAGGTTCAATGACACTATCGCAAGTGGTATTCATGCGGCTCATGTGGCGTAGTGGCGGCATGCTGACATCTGAATCAGAAGGTCTTGTTTCGAAACTGGATAGTTAAAATGTAAAAAAAAAAAACACGGACTTGTGTAATGTAATTTACTGTTTACTATTTATTTACTCCGTTCTTTGACGCAATATCTTATTTATCTTACTTATTATTTACCTCCAAAGTCTCATTAAAATTGGTTGAGCCATAGCGAAGATTAGCTCAAACAGACAATAAAATTAAATTAAAAAATAGATAAGCCCCAAACTAAGCAATGCTTAGCTTGTGATATGTTTTTATATTGTACGATGGGAAGCGCTTGGCCTTCATTTCAGTACATAGCAGTGTACCCTACACGCCTAACACAATTCGCCTCTACCTTCATCATTAGTGATATGTAATACTGGTAACGAATGGAGCTCGTTGCCCTCGTCTGTTTTTCCGCACCGAGTCTTTAAGTCCAGAGCGAGTAGGTTCCTTTTAGACAAGCATGCTCCATCTAAGGCCACATCGCCACTTGTTTTTCAAGTGAACGTCATAGTTAAAAAATATATTTTTCGCACGTCAATTTGACAGGGGCTCGATAAATCATTCAGGCCTTCTATCAATTGCCTAAAAAAATTGGCAACATGAGCCAGACCATTTATTTCAGAAGCCTGAATAGACTAGGTCGTTAGCCAGTCTAGTAGGTATTCTGTGGTCTAGTGGACTCATGGGTTCAGCAATCGGCCTTGGGGGAGAATGACCTTCCAACACGCCATGAACCTTTTAGGCCTATCGCAAATGGTTAAAAGTCGATCCAATGGATGAATAAATATTCACACAGTATTTGTGTACAATTAAACTTTAACAGTAACTATATAGGTAACTCAACTGCTCCAGACCAGTACGCAGATGCCACGCTGAATAGATATGCTCATATCTAGATATAATCGCTGGCCTAAATTAGAGGCAGCTAGGTCCATACATTGATGAATAAAACTTAAGTATACATTTATTTAAAAAAAAATACAATATAAATAATTAATAAAAAACTTAAGTTAACTAAAATGGGCGGTATTAACGATTGAGAGCGATATCTTCAAGACAACCTCAGGATGTAATATTCATCAAAAATATATAGTTTCACATTCCGCCTTCACCGAACGCTGAAGGCGGAATGTGAAAATGATGTAAATTTTATGATATAAATTTTAGACGTACAGCTCATTAACATTTCCATCTGGTTGATATTCCATTGATTAGAGGTAAGCGCTATTGAGATGAAGGCCAAGTGCTTAACCCTCGCAATAAAAAAAAAAGATCTTCATCATGCCCACTGCAAAAACATGCAATCAACTTCCAGCATAGTATTAACGCTGTGTTTCCATAGTATCTTCAAAATGAAAATTGATAGGTGCCTTGGAATGATGGAGCTTTTCCAGAAGCCGAGCATTGAAGGCACTTCAGCGCACCTAGGAAGGACTGCGAAGTGCTTGGCGCCGTTCCTCGGCAGGAGTCTCAAGCCAGGTGGACCTTACAGCTTCTATCAGCGATGTGATCATTACCAGCTACTAGGAGATAGATCCCACTCATCCCAATATTAATGTCGCTTCTGGGAAAGCTTGCGCCACTATGCCACTATGTATGCCTTGTCCCATCTTTGTCCAGACAAGCCTAAGTCAAGGGTAAACTCAACCAACATCAAAAATAGGTTTGGATGGATGGTGGTAAGACATCGTTAAAGTCCGCCTAGCTAGCTACCATTCTTTCCTAAGTCTGTCGCCATAAGAGCAATTCTAAATTATTGTTCAGGGATTTTGAGGTAAGATAGCCAGTTGCTCAGGCTGTTGAGGATACCGGGTGAAGTGGGCGCCCGCCTTCGGCCTTATCATAATTTGAAAACCTGATGCGATGAAGGCCAAGAGCTTCCCTGTCGTCAGTAAAAAAAAAGATAATGACTGATAAAATGATCCAAAGAATACCATGACCTGGCCATTACAGAACTACGCGAAAATCACGTGTCTTGCGTCTCCCTCTAGCGGTCGTCGCCCGGTTCGATGAACTGCCAAATTTGGGGGTCAATGGCCGGCCGCGGGTGAATGCTCGAGATTTTCGCGATTACGCCGACGACAGGCGGTTTTTTCGCGTTTTAGTAGATTTTTGATGGATCTCGGATTGATAATAGAGATTTTGAGGATTCACTGATTTGATACTACTCTATATATATATTTATATTATAGCAGTACGTACATATGTTTATGTTACAATCAAGTTTTAAGCTACCATCATGTAACCTCATTAAATAAAGTTGTTGTAACGTGTTATGTACCTTAAATAAATAAAAGATCGGATTGTAAAATGTATTTTGTTTGTTAGTTATGTAATAAATAAATCAATATTACAGGACATTAATTTCACACACCATTATACTTTTTTTGTATATACATACTTGTCATACAATACAACACCCAAACACAACATAGTAATAGTATAGTAATTAACTTTTTTATATGTCAGGAAGGTTCTTGTGGCAACTCAGGATGTACACAAACCCTTATAATTCTAGTATTTATTTAATTTTATTTTTTGTAAAACCTATTAAAGAAATAATTAATTACAAATGAGTACATATACACTGCTCAGAGTGTGGATCGTTAGAGGATCATCAGAGGTAGTCCAGAGGTTTAGAGGCACGTGTAAACTATCGTTCAGCACACGCCCCCTATTTGCAAATTATTAAAAATATAATTGTGTTTATTAAACCTATTTTTACCTAATCACCAAAACTCATCAAAAAAGGCACGGTTTTGGTGATTAGGTAAAAACACGCTAAACAAAATAATAATAAGAATACTATGATAAGGTCTTAGTCGATGTTCTATTTTAATAGTAATTTATTTGTCTTGTTTATCATAAACGTTTAAAGAGCACTCTGTTCTACATAAATTATTTCAAAACGTCGTCTCTCGGGATCAGTGTAGAAATTCAATGACCTTGCGTTAAAAGCGAAAAGATCAAGTGTAATAAAAACATTATTTAATATTTTATTTGTGTATTATAATTTCCCATACATTTCATAACATTTTTCAACATGAAGTAAATGTTACAGTATAGCTAGGTACACGAAATGTGACTAAGCAACCTTGAGGTCGTTACACTCCCATAGTTTAACGTCCTTGCTAAATAGACCTAGCTCTTCAACAATCTGTGGAGCATGGAAACTATTTGGTGTGACGATGGCATACTAACTTTTAGGTCTGTGCCTGATCTAGAATATACAGTGACTAGTCTTACGTTATTACTAGCTAGGGGCTGTAGATTATCCATATTAACAACTGAACATATGCCATATTTTTTTCATAGTTATAAGATGATGTTTACCTAAAAAAGGGACAGTATAAAAGAGTATGGATAAATCATGCGAAGGAAAGGAGGTCACATAACCAAAATAATGTTGGGTACGAATGAGTACGGATATAGAAGAAGGGATAGACCGAGAAAGAGATGTTTTTTTTATTGTACGACGGGGAAGCGCTGACCTTTATCTCGCCTCCTTCTGCCGCCTCTCTAGAATAGCCAGTTCCTCGGCTTATTGAGGATTCCGGGTGAAGTGTGCTTTCTCATCATAACTTGAATATCAGGTGAGATGAAAACCAAGCAACTCTCCGTCGTACAAAAAAAAACCTTAGACGGGTTTCACGACATCCGTGGGTTGAGTTGGAGAGGTACTCATTTATTGATATAATTCGGAAAACCAACCGTTATTATAAAAATCCTTTGAAGTGGTAAAATGGAGTGAGAGATTACGGTTAAACGTTTTTGAAAGAGGCTCATGTCAAATAATGGAGGGTTACGTTTGATGATGTAGTGCATTGACTTCAGGATATACCGCAATCGGCCATTTCAACCGATAAGACAATTTGATAAGGATTTGATAAGAAAATATTTGCAATGAAATATGGCTTAGCAACACTTTTTTCTCATAGGATTGAAATGGCCGTGATCAAAAAAATAGGCAGTCATGGGGACTACAGACGGAAGTGAAAACTTAATACTTTGAAGTCATTCTTGTACCACCGTCTGCAGACATTTTCATTTTCTTTTCACGTCGTATCGAGGATTTAAACGAATATAAATATGGAGTTTTATTGGTGAAATTGAAAGATTTACGTTAATAAATAATCATTTTGCAAACAATATCGAAACACTTCAGTATTTCTATCCAATAAAATATTACTTTAAGAAATGATTTAAAAAAAAGTTAAGTACCTACCTTTTTTATTTTTTAATCCTAGACAAAAATATTATCGAACATCTAGAAATTAATTTTACCATGCCAGGTCACCAGTTTGACGCGACACGTCACTTAAACATGTCAGTGACGCCTTTAACATTAGCATGTCGGTGATGCGAACCAATTTGCACCTACCAAAAATCGCTTAAAAAGTTTTCACTTCAAAAATGTTTGTGTAATAATAGGTAGGTATAGGTATTTTGGTGAAGCAATCATCATTCAAATACCTACTGTATACCAAATAACAAGAATGCTATTATGCTATCGCAGTAATAAAGTCCACAGAGGTGAATGACCCGATTCGGGTTGGTGCGCCTAAATAGACGGAGTGTCCTAATACACAACATTTCCGCGAGCTAACATAGCTTAGAACCAAACATCGCTCAGAAGCATCAAACGCATTGCAAATGTATATCTTGGCCGGGTATTTAAATCCGGCCAAGTACGAGTCATGCAAACACGCCGGGTTCCGACCAGATCTACAAAACAATAACAAAACTTTATCTTTACTTCAATTTATTGTTTTCCACGCATAAAATGCGGGCTGCGGGCTATGATTTAGAGCGATATTCCGACTCACATTTGGCCAGTTTTTTTATACTGTAGAGTGATCAGACTAAGTATGACCTTTTTAATTTGATTTCGAACCTTACCTGGACATTATCTAGGCATGAAACTACTTTTTGATCTTTTTCTTTTCTTTCTACTTTTTTTGAAGAGTGTTGAATATGTCATATATCCAAAGGTCCCGGATTCGATACCCAGGGGAGAACAATATTGTGCTTGGTTTGGCTGGTGGTAGGACTTGGTTTAAGATAAAAGCGGTATCCTAACTGTGATAGCTGAAAAATTTGACTGTCCTATAGTTTATAAATTGGTTCAGAGAAAAAAAAAAAAAACTTTAAATACTAACCCCTAAATATAAGCCAACAAACACAATGGATTGGTAAGTATCTGAATAAATGAATTGAATTATAATAGGTCCGCCTAGCTAGGCCAAGCGCTTCCATGTCGTAAAAAGTATTATAAAATGAGTGTGGATGAATATAGGGTTGAAGGTAGGCCGAAGAAGAGATAGATGCATTGTGTGAGGGATATAGGCAAGAAAGGAGAGAGATGTGATGACGTCAGCTAGAAGAGAGTGGAGGAAGAAGACACGTTGTGTAGAACCCACCTAATGGATAAGGGAGAGAAACATGATGATATAATATTTATAATATAATTATACTGATTCCCGAATATTTCAAATGCTTTCTTAAGACGGTCAGAAGATGATACATGGACGGACTTACAACGAAGCCAGAATGACTGAATTAACGGTTAATAGCAGTTTTTTTTTATGTAATAATAAATGTACGAACAGCTGTGCCTGAAGCGTTTCCCGCGAGGAATTCGAGTTAAAACGCATTCGCTTTACCGTTTTTCGTCGTAATTCGTTGCAAAATTACTTGCCTCGAAATGCCCTTTTATTTTAACGGGATAGTATTTATCCTTTATCTACCCTAAAGTAAAGCTAGGGTCTTTGTTCAAGTCCGCCTGGATAGCTATCACCATCTCACCTAAGTCTGTCGTTATAACAACAATTATAAATAGTTGTGTTCCGGCATAGCCAGTCCTCAGACAGTTGAGGATTCCAAGTAAGCACCCTGAAAATGTATTCAGCATGTTTAGTTACAGAGACATTTATATGTCTCAGTAACTAAACATGCTGAATACATTATATATTACATCATAGGCTTATGCCTCACAGCTCAGTAGGTATTAGCTCTGCCTTCTGCGCTGTGGGTTGTAGGTTCGATTCCCACCCAGGGCAATCATTTGTGTGATGAATATTGATGTTTGTTCTGTGTTTAGGTGTTGTATTGCATGTAAAGTATGAATTTACAAAAAAAAAGTATTCAAGTATTATATCGGTAATCTAGTTCCCATATTACAAGCTTTGCTTAGTTTGGGACTCATCTAGTCCCGCGCATATATAGCTTTGCTTAGTTTGGGACTTATCTAGTCCCGCGCTGTGTAATATTTATTTAGAAAAAAAATATCTTAATATTAGTGTGAAAGGGTTGGCTATTGACCCTTTGGCACATAGATATCTACGTCTATGGTGGCGGCCTTCCCAGAAAATTCTTATTACCTATCTTGGCACTTTTTGGGTACGGAATCCTAAATGATCGTTGCTCCCACAAGGTCAATGACCTACCTACGCGATAACCCTCCCAAAATTTTAGGTATACCACAGTGATAACATTGTGAGTCAGACCAAATATTTGTATCTACTTACCTAACTGCGGAAGGATGGCAAAATTATTCCTCGCGTCGGTCAAGGCTTAAAAATTGACCTCTCCAAAATTATTTTGGAGAGGTCAATTTTGAAACTGATGTTCGCGGTTGAGATATAAGCCGACTAAGGGCTGATTTTAGACCCCTGTCATCTAAGGTACTTAAAATTTCAACGAGTGTCTTTCACTCGTGATTTGAGAAAGAAATTATGTTTTTAATTCAGGAGATATTCCTTAACCCTGGGCTGGTTACGATTCCGAGCAACATAAAATAATAATAAATAACAAATAAATATTACACGACATTAACTTCACACAGCGCCATCTAACAAGAACAAGAGGTATCGACTTACCCAGATTTGACGTTTCAATCAATCTTTTGACTTTGACTTTAACCCTCTAGATAGATGGCTGAAGTCTAATTGTTCAACTGTGGACAGTCACCGTTTCTGACTGAACATTATTTTCCCCTTTACCCTCTAAATTTGCAATTCACCTACGTATTATTCCGACTAAATTGATTAGCATTAACACGTTGTTTATCTGGGGCAAAGACTGCCCCAGATTTACGATGAGTCGCTTTAATTTTAATTTACCTTATTCGGCAGCTACAGTATATGCTAACGAGTAGAAATCAACCGCATAATAGAATTTGCCGTTTTCCGCATATTGTAGAAGTATCATATTTTTGAATTTCAAGTGATTTCACTTGGACACAAATCAGCGCTCAAGCTAATTATGGATATGACACAAAAACTCGGAATCTGCGTCAGGCTTTGACAAAGCAAAGCTTTTTTTAGACAGCTAGATGACGGAACAAGCAAATAGCCCACCTGGAGTAAAGTGTACTCTTGCCTATAACAATGCCTTACTGCGTAGATCAAATCCACAAAGAACATAGCCTACACGGCACTGCATTGCGCCCGTCAACTTGAGTCATAAAAATGTTAGGCCTCGCGTGCCCGTAATTTCACCGGTAACCATTCCCTTCAAACAAGAACACAGCAATGCTGCTTGAAAGCTGAAATAGGTATGGTGGTAGTACTGCTTCGGACGAGCCCTTTTACAAGGAGCTCTACTACTCTTAAAAAAGCTTTGATATATGAGAACTAAATTAGGACTATAATACTAGGTTTTTTTACATATATGACCAAGAAACAACTGACGATACAATTTTCGATATGGTATTCATTGGTTGGTAAGTTTTATTCGCTGGTATTTTAAGTTTCGATAAAAATTGTGTATATAATAATAGGTAATAACAAATGTCAAAAAAAACCACCATTGATCCGTGGCGCCCGGGGTTAAGAAAATTTTGTTGGAAAATTACTAAGTTCAATCATGGACCAATCATCGCACTGCCTAAACGGACAAGTTGAGTCGATTGATTTTCAATATACCTACTGTGACAGGATTTGGGAATCTTCCACGGGATCGTTGAACTCTCTCCCAATTTCATTAACAATCGTTAAAAATACCTACAGCCTATGATGTCACAGAATGAATAGATAGGTATGTATTTTTTAACGAAATGAATAATTAATCTACATGGCCTCTAGGCCTCCGTTTATAATTGCAATTTCATACATCAAAGGATTTGTCTACTTTTTTGCGCACAGTAAGAAACATCTACATGATAATCGAGTACCAATAAGTACGGAAAAAACACTTTCATCTTTTTATATCAAAACAGTGGGTACAATAACCGGAGGCTAAGAGCAATAAACTCGGGAACGTATATAGCGCCACTTTTTGCCCTGGCGTTGGAAACCGGAACCAGAATTTCCAAGAAAATCCTTTAATTACTCTTTTCAAAAACAGAATAATTGATGAATTGACTTCTATAAATTATTTCCTAAGCCAATTTAATGATAATATATAATTGAGGCGATGCATAAATAAACAAAAGGATTTGTACGCATGTAAAGTTTACTTCCGGGCAGCAGTAGCGCCATCTATTATTGAGTAGCAGTACTATAGGTCAATTTATGGTATCAAAGTTCAATGAACCATGACAGAATTAAGATTGTGACTATTTTGGGCGCTTATGTATTTGATGATGAGGCATATTATTCATAGAGGTTACTATAGGTATGTAGGTGTGTGTAATAGAATACCTAGGTATCGTTTCATATCCTCAAAAACATACCTACCAATTTACATAACCATTCAAGGTTCTATTTGACTCATATACCTACCTTTTTGAGGGTCAACTAGGTAGGTATTAGGTCAGGTTAGCATTATCTATCTAATTAACCTCATATGTACTTATATAGAGGATCAAAACAGGATTATTACGGGAAGGTACCAAACGGGTGAAGGAAATGGAAGACACTACTATAATTTTATATCACTTCTACGTGTAGGCGATTCTGAGAGAATAATCTAGACATTTAGGGTTATAATAGGGTGAGGCATAGGCCATGGAACGAAATACTAGCCACTTATTTTATTTATTCTATGCAGGTGAATACTAACAGTATCAAGTGCCGACCTTAGCCTATCTCACTACTCACATTACTCAGAAGATGACCTATACGGCAATACAATGTACCTACATCACCATGAAGCCCAAGCTCAGACCTTTTATAATTACACCGGTATCATAAGTAATGAGAACACCAATGCTGCTTCTAGGAGACCGAGTCAAGAATAGGTTCCTTTTAGACGAGCGTGCTCCATCTTAGGCTACATCTTTGCTTATTTTCCAAGTGAGCTGGTGGTCATTTGGTTGGACTCACTTACTCTACTCATTTTTAATATCCAGTGAAAAATTGGAAAAGATAACTTGATTAATTGCATATCTATATTTCGTGTTTTTTATGTGAATAATTAATTATTAATCGGATTCTGGTAATAGTGACATCTATAGTTGAGTAGCAGAACGAAAGTTGTTTGAACTGCCAAACGAGGGCGTTAACCCCTCCGGTGCCTTATCGTAAGCGCTTGACGTATTTTGTTTTGACGTTGTGTGACTAAAAATAATGTTGCGTGATAAATGATGAAAAGCATAATAGGTACCTATATTTCTTTTTTTGTAGATTTTGTGATACAAGCATTATAAACCAGAATTAATTTAATCCAAAAAGGTGAACAAATGTACAGAAGCAATCCTGTGGATGCAGTTGCACCTACCTTACTACCCATAGTAGTAAGTTTGTTTTTAAATGGTTGTTTTTATTACATTCAAAGATGTTTGGTCTTTTCTCACCCGGTGTCAAGTTATGACAAGGCCGAAGGTAAAGAGGCCCACGTAACCCGGACTCCTCAACATTCTGAGGCACTGGCTATCTTACCTCTAAATGCCGGAACACAACATTTTTGATTTTCACGAAACGACTGATATATAGTATTCTAGGCTACTGTATTACCACGCGCAAATAATCATGGGCAGAAGCTAGAACATACTATAATAAAATCACATGCTAATTGTGTTACATTAACTTCTGCGCCATCTATTATGATTAACCTTAAACAGCGCTGTAAAAGTAAAACAGATTTTTAGAGATTTTTCAAAGAAACTTAATACAATAATCTTTGATATTAGAAGACTACAATCTTAAATTAAATTAAAATTAATAGCACCACTAATTATGTAGCCACTGAAAACTACAATCACCAAAAAACCGACACCAGAAATTAGTTCCGCTACTCGACGCTAGATGGCAATCAGCACCCGAATCTTCCACACCTAATTAATTTGCTAACAAGAAAGCCTGCACTTTACGCAACTGTGTGGTAAATGTGGTAATATTAGGTACATACCTGGTGCTTATCTAATGTATGAGTTTGTACGTAACGTGGGTATGTCAAACCAGGTATCGCGGTTGAAAAATACCTATGCGCAAACGCGGTTGAGCATAGCGATGAATGAAAAAATTAACATTGCAAGCAATACCTTACCATCATATAAATAGGGAAATTACTAGGTTTAGGCATTTGTGGGGTCTTCATAAGTGGGTAAAGAACATACGTTTACCTAAAATGGCACTCACATTGAACTTTTACAGAATTTGACTTATTACTCCTGATTTAAACATATTCATTTTTTATTATTTTTACTGTAGGACATGATTTTTATCAAATTTATACAATGAAATCAGAAGGGTTATTAATATAAGCCAAGGTAAGACAAGGGAAGCTGTCGTGTTACCTATGGAACGTTACAAACAGTCAGTAACAGACAGAAGCGTGCCCAAGCCACTGGCAGCATTCCACGCTGAATAGCATAATCAAGCATCGCTGGCCTAAATAAGAGCAAGTAATAAGATTAAGCTTCGCCTGGATAAAAATGTGGCACGAAAATATTTGTAGTAGGTATTTTAAAATCAAACATTTGTAATACATCGGCGATTCAACACAACATTACACTACACAGACATAGACAGCATTTCACAACCTATTACACAACGCAGCCAGTTTATATGCGAGTCGTGTTCGGATCGGATATATTCTGTACCTTTGTAGCTTCTGTCTTTATGCTCGGATACAATGAGAATCCTTCTAAGTTTGAAAATAGAAAACGGAATATACTTACAAATTATTATTTTTTGCGTGTCTTTTTTTGATATCTGTCTTAACAGACGCTACAGAGGAACAGAATATGTTCGGATACAATAAGAATACCTTCGAATTTGAAAATAAAAATGGAATAGTTACAATATTACAAGACAAGCCTCATAGCTCAGTTGGTAGTAACTCTGCCTTCGGCGCTGTAGGCTGTGGGTTCGATTCCCACCCAGGACAAACATTTGTGTGATGAATATAGATGTTTGTTCTGTGTTTGGGTGTTGTATCACATAGTACGTATGTATTTACAAAAAGTATTTAAGTATTTTATCCGTAATCTAGTTCCCATATTACAAGCTATGCTTAGTTTGGGGCTAGATGGCGCTGTGTAAAATGAATGTCCTGTAATATTTATTTATTTATTTATTTATTTCACCATAGGACGTTTTTTCTTCTGTTTTTGCTCGTTAATTTAAAAGGCACAATATGTCATGTCAAATCTGATGTCAAACAGGTTGCGTTGATTTCAACGCAACGATCTTCAACCCGCCTGACGAGCGTGGAGATAAGCACAACCCTCCAGTATTGCTTCTGTCCAACGTTGATGTTAATGTGATGTGATCCCGTAGTGTACTTATTATAGCATGAGATCTATTTATATCCATATCAAAAGAAATTTGGACGATATCTAACTAGGGTAAAAGCAAAACTTTGACCTCTCCGAAATCAAGGTCAGAGGTCACAGTCACGGGTCAGGTCAGATGGCCAAACGTGTCAGATTGTGACCTACATGTGATTCAGGTTTAAGGCCACTTCGCCAAATTATCGCATTCGTAGAGGAATGCTGGTTATGTTTGCGCCAAGCAAATAAGTCTGTTCTAGGTGGACTTACAATAATTGACCGAGCGAGTGAAGCGTCTATGTTTCGAGAGTCTGGCCAAAAATGCTTTTGTCCGCTGTCTGTCGGTTTGTTCTCGTCTAAAGGTCGCATTTTTCAAATGATTTTGATGAAAATTGGCACACTTGTTCCTTGATTTATTAAATTTTTTTAGTCGATTGCGATTTTTGATCGGGGGGAAAATATGAGGGGAAAAGGGGGGAAATTTGCTGTAGCGTTGTTTATCAACGGATTTGATTTAAATTCAAAAGACACACTAGGGATTTAATTCCACACAAGATGTTGTGAAAAAAAAAAAAAAGGTGTAGAGGAGGGAGAAAAGGGGAGAAGTTTGCTGTAAGTTTTTTTTTCGAAAAACTTTTACTTACGTATACCAATCAGATTACGCAGTCCTCTCCGCCTTTGCGAGACGAACTCGTAGACATCAGATTTGACCTCCTAGGATCAGGGGAACACGAGTAATCACTAAAGCTTATACCTCTATTTGATCAAAAGTCTAAAAGGAAAAGTGAAGTCTACTGTTTTTACAGAACCACTAGTACCTACAATTGGTCACAGAGTGGTCGCAATTCAAAAAAAACTAATTTCGCTTAGTGCAATATATTATGCTTTGTACAACTTATACTGTGCAATCTCTCCTACTCCGTGCACGCAATATGCTATAGAGAGAACTGAAGTTTCCTCCATTAATACCCCACTGAAGTAAACCTGCTGGGTTGAGTTACTTCTGAGTCAAAATTCGAATATCAAATATCGTTATGGCAATTCATATTTCTTTAATTTGTAATTTAGTCGTTTAATTCTGATTATGTACACTTTCCACTAGCAAGAATTAACAAACCTTTCACAATTGGTAATAACTCTGCGCTGTAGGTTGTGCTTTCGATTCCCACCCAGGACAAACATTTGTATGATGAATGTTTGTTCTTTGTTTGGGTGTTGTATTGTATGGTTTATGTTTTGTAGTACCTATGATATATAATTATACCCCTTATTACAAACTTCGCTTAGTTTGGGGTTTATTATTTTTAATAATAATATCTGTTTATATATAATAAATAAAATACCTATATGGTATTACCTATGATTATTCCTACTTTCGTCAATCATAAATAATTTAAATCAGAATTCCAGATTGTCTGAATTCACGTTGCGGATATAAGCCTGGCACTTTGACTATACGTCGTTCAGAAGATTATAATACGATGATAGATATTATTTTAATTTAGATACTCATCTAACCATTGTCAAAACAGTCATAGAAACGAGTACAGGAGCTCTTTTGACCCAAGAATCGCCCCTTAGAAACCGAACACCATTCTAACAAGTCCATTCAAAGTAGACCCTCTCGTCTCCCCCATGGGCTACGGAAAACTATAGGCTTTTCAAACACCACGTGGCTTGAAAATAGGTCATCTTTTATCGGCATCCTGTCTCGCTCGCTCTTTGTGGTTACAATAGGAGTGAGTGGGACGGTGTCTTTGGCGTCCCTTTGCTTTCCGAATAGTTTGCAATGCATTGTTGCCAGCTATTGTGGTTTTGAAGTAAAATGGCAGAAAAAAATGTTTTTTTTGTACGCTGTTCGAAATATCAAACGTCAGCGATACACATAAGTTACATTATTGGTGTCATTATAATTTGAAATTTATGATCTGTTTATTTAATGACTTATGTCAATACGGAATTTATGAATCGACCCCTCCATCGCAAGACATCTTACCAGAAGCAGGCAGTAGTTTGTTTCTGTGTATTATCTTCACCATTTCTACGATCACCAATCCACCTGACAAACGTTATGATTATGGAATAACCCTCCCATATTTGAAGGAGGCTTTGTCTAGAGCAGTGGACATATGATGTCGTAGAGAGTAGAAAATGACAGAAAATATGGCAAAAGCGACCCTATAAGACGTTCTCTTCCAGCAAACCTAGATAAATAGAGAAACAAGATTAAATAGATGGGAAACTTGTACATTATAAATAAATAGCATATCTACGTAATATTTTATATGAATGAAGCTAAACGTGCGATGGTTACGTCCAATATTAGGTAGGTATCGTAAACATTGTTGAACAAACTTTGCGACTAAAGTTATCATTTCGTGGAATGCAAAATACCTACCTACTCTGTAGGCTCTTTATCTTGGCTTTAAAGTAATGTGGTGTTTTTCAAAACATATTCGACACTTTTACGTAATTTTTTCGTAATTCCTATTAATTTTTTGACACAAAAATTGTATGAATATGTTATATAAAATACGCCCTATTTATTGATTTTTTTGCTACAAAATTGTTTAAATAATATGTAAAAAAATGTGAGTACTTATGTAACCGACGCGAGTGTTTCTATGTACATATAGTTATGTGCTATAATGTGATCTCAGTAAACATGTGATAATACACAGAAGTAAGCAGCTGTCCATCTTATGTTGGGATCCCTTAGTCAGCTTCTACGATACCCGCTAGCTCCGCCTGCCTGTTGGATTCGCAACAGAATACGGAATATCTTCCGTTATGGAATATTATATATTACGGAATAATATAATATATATTATTCCGTTATATCTCCGTACGTAACTAATAGTACAACTGGAAAAGTTTACACTTCAAATACAAAGGGGTAAAATTGTAAGTTTGTATGTTGGAGGTTATCTCCGTAACCACTCATCTGATTCCAAATAATATCTCAACAATCTTCACCCGGAATCCTCAACTAACTGAGGAACTGGCTATCTTACCTCTAAATGCTAGCACACCACAATTTTAGAATTGTTATTATGGCGACAGAATTAGGTAAGATGGTAAGCTAGCCAGGCAGACTTAAACACAGTCCACCACCAACCAAACCAAGCACAATATTGTGCTCCCCTGGGGATCGAACACGGGACCGCTGGATCTGAAATCGGTGGGTTGAACCACTAGACCACAGAGGCGGTAAAAAAATGTACACAATATCTATCCACTTTATTGCAACCTTTGTATATGTTTAAGTGTTGCTGCTATATAAATCTACAGGGGTTCAGATCGCCTATTTAAATATTTATTATGTTTTATTTGTTATATAGACGGTTATGTAATGTTTGTGTATAGTAAAAATTAAGAGATTGTGGACGAACCTAGGTTTATCTTACCCAACTCACAATATCCAGTTAGAATACATTAAATACAATCTATAATAATGTAATAGGTACTGCATATATTGCGTAATAAACGATTAAAAATAAAAAATCTGTAAAATTAACTGATTATTTTATACTTCTACGTAATACTAGAAGCTGCCAGAAGGAGATCTACCCCGTCCACAAAAAACTTCACAACTAAATATCACTACTTGTTAAATGTATTTTTTTATAGTAAATCAAGGTTTTCTTAATTATTTTATTTATTAACCCTACCTTTTGTACCTATATTATATAACCTACCAATCTTTTGTATTTTATTATTCATCTAAAACATAAAAAAAATACGGTTGCATAGGTACATTGATCCTTAACTGACTATAGTAGTACCTACCATCCATCTACTATAATATTACCTACTATAATACTTAATTTACACCAATATCATTATTTTACCCTATATATTTGCCTATTTATGTTGTTGAACAGGAAGATTGGCCGATATCAATTCTGTGGTTTTCGTTTCATGGTTTTAATTAATGAATATATGCGTGAAGTTATGTTGCTACCAGAGAGAGTGTAGATATCAATTTATTGTATTTATTCCTGAGTATAATTTGTAGTTTTAATACATTCATATTCATAGTATGAGTGGGGTTGACTGAGGTTTGCACTGAGGGCCCTCTGCGTATTATGCATTGTCCCTCGTGGTTTTGTCTAACCCTACCCCAGCAAGCCAAGCTCCATAAAATACCGGAGCAAGATAATTATACCTAATAATCAACGCGATGGAATTTTTAAATTATATAGATATCTGGGTAAAAAGTGTTAAAAGAAAAGTTATAACTTCAACTTTAGCTTAGACACGTAGTCTCTAGGTTACGTTAAAACTTTGTTTATATCTCGAAATTGAGCTTATAAGTCGTAAATAAGTCGTAGGGTGCGTAACAACCTTTGAACTTGCCGCAATAATAAAAATAAACCGAGTAGTGCCTCAACAAACCTTTGCAAACATTCCATAAAAAATCCAAAATTCACTGTCACAAACACTGTCACAACACTATAAAAAATAAACAATTCTAATTTCGAATTAGAATTACGAACCGCGCGCCGAATTAAAAAAATAGGACCCGCTTACACCGAGTTGTTGCAAGCGGGCCATCGAGTCGAGGGAACAACTAGGAAATGAGCTTCGGTACACACAGGCAAAGCCACGCACACATGGAAACCGCCTCCCTTCATACACGTGACGTGCGTGTGTTGTAGATGCGTTCTGACATGTTTATTTATAGACAAGCATTATTACGATGCATTTTCCATACGCGTAATTTTCGGGACCGCTAATAAGAATCCTATTAGAAAAAAAAGGTACCTAAAACCTGTCAAAGTTGCAAAGAAACGGTAAAAGAAAAATTGCATTGACATAGCGGATCTTAGAAAAATGTTACGCCGCTAAATCACAACTACCGTTATTGCATAACAGTCTGCTAGAATGAGACAGCGTGTATTTACGGTACGAAAGAAAGAGATGAGAAAGGTTGTGTAACACAGCGAAAGCCCACATAGGTACTTTCTTTTACAGTGTGCGGTGGTGAGCGTGAACCTTTATATTTTTTGTATCTCGAACGAAAGAGCCTATGGTGAATAGGCGGATTTTTTCAAATTTGGACTTGTAGAAAAAGCTGTGGTGTTCAATTTTCGACGCTACGACTACGACGGATTAAGTCTATTTTGGAATGGCTTAAAGGGGGCTTGGCAGCTTTTTGAAAGGTTCAATGACACAAGGTTTGGCACGCTTCTTCGGCCTACCGATTTTTCCGTAAGAAATTGGAAAATGGGAAAAATTTCAGGACATCTGTTTTCTGCATTTAATTGCTTGGATTCTATTCGTTATACGTTTCATTCAATGAACATTAATTAGAACAAATTTTGTGGGATATTGCCGAAAATCTAAATTTGAGAGAGCCGATAAGGCTTAGGTAGTGTCGCTACCCGACGTTAGATGGCAGTGTTATCGATATCTTATCATAAATTGTAGAGTCAAGTCAAAACAATATGATTCCGTAAACCATCAGCAAATCTTTGCGATGAATGGTTAAAATTACCTTACGTATAATGATTATGTTATAAACAGTCTCAGCTTCGTGTGCAGTAGTTACCTACATGAAATTGACTGAAGTTGTTGAATAGTAATTCAAAATATATCAGACAAATGATTCCTTAACATTGTTGACTTTAAATACCTTAAAACTTATTACGATTTTTCATACAAATTATTGAGTCTGAATCAATTATAACTAAAATTATATATTAGTTTGTCTCAAAATAGATAGTTTACTGTTAAACTGCTATTGCATCACAGCCCGCAGCAGAGGAAGTGAAATAACAGTCATAATATTTATATAGCTATCTCTTACACCCGGTATGGCGTCATCCTTGTCACACATACTGGGATTCCCGCTGTATAAGCGAAACGCAAAGACGTTTGGTCGTCTCGCTCGTTCGTATGCAACTGGGTGTATAGCGACTATCTTCGTGCAAGGCAACGGAGTGCAATGACCTGTCCTTGTTACGCGTGTGTGCAGCCTTGCTTTACAGTTATACAGTTTTTCTGTGTGTATGTGCATCATAAGGTATGATGTACACCGGGTTATTTTTTATTGACATATTTATGGTACAGCTATAAAATTGAAATTGTTTTTATGAATATGAATAATATTTATCTTGAACGTTTGAATAACGAATACAAACCAGTGGCTTTCCAATGTGTCATGTTTGGATATTTTAGATTCGTGTCCTGATATGATGCTTACCTGGAACAATATTAATATTTTATTAGTTATTACACTTCTCAAATCCTTAAATTATTAATAAAAGATTACAAGAAAAAGAGAAAATATACCTACCTACTTGTCAATAGGTAATAACAAAATCGTTGGGGTCAAAGTTTTAGACTCAAATAAAATTATAATGGAGACTATTCATGTTAGCAATATTGATTGCATCAAAAATGTTAACAAAGCTTATCAGTAATAATTTTATAGAAATTGACAGATGTCCAGAGATATATGGGATTTAATTATAACTATTTAATCTTTAATGAGGAGTTTTGTATAAGTTAAGATGAGTTGCAACTAAAACTATGTTGTAAATAATCCTATATGTGTATATTGGGACGATGACAACCAAACCATAGTACACATTGTACTGTTGTACAGTCCAGTATTGTACTCCACACTACTAATGTACTGGTGACCTGTATTACAGGTTTGTTTCAAACCTACCAGTATAGGTACCAGTCTTACACAAAACCGGTTATTCTAACCCCAAATTTTACGTACATTTTTTTTATAATTTTTATTGTACGACGGGGAAATGCTTAGCCTTTATCTCACCTGGTAACCAGTTGAGATAAGGTCGAAGGCGGAGGCGCACTTCACTCGGAATCCTCAACAAACTGAGGAACTGGCTATCTTACCTCTAAATGCCAGAACGCAACTTTTTTTTTAAGAATTGTTATTATGGCGACTGAATTAGGTAAGATGGTGGTAGCTAGCCTGGCGGACTTAAAAAAAATCCTACCATCAACCACACCAAGTACAATATTGCTTCCCATGGGGATCGAACCAGGGACCTCTGGATCTGAAATCGGTGGGTAGTACTACTATTAGTACATTTAGTACTACTTTTTGTATGAGAAAATAAATAAATATATATTTTTAATTCTTATTTGTAATGTTGTTCAACTTGAAAAACCTGTGAATGACCACTGCAGGAGAAGCCACCTGCAAAATTAGAGAGTTTTGACATTATGGACAGTTAGCTACTGCACTTCTCCTGGTAAGATCCCTTAGTCGTCTTTTACGACATGATCGTGGAGGGTCGATTCTCAAACAGAGACCGTCACGTCAACTGAATGATAAACCTCCCTACAAAAGAAGGCAAAACTCTTGGTACAGCTCCTTTTGCTTTTTTGTTAACTAAATAAAGATAAAACATTTTATTTTGGATAGCAATGATACCATGTTGCTGTTAAGTTTAAGAACATGAAAATATAAAACAAAAAAAAATAAAGATAAAACATTTTATTTTTGACAACAATGATACCATGTTGCTGTTAAGTTTAAGAATATGAAAATATAAAACAAACAAAAAAAGTTAGTAAGCATACAAGAAAAAGACGTCTATCGTTTGTTTCACAAAGTGGTCATTATGTAATGATCCAAGTACATAAATAACTTCAACTTTTAACCTTAACTTATTACTTTCTCAAGTAAAACCGAACAGAACCCAAGAAAATGCAAACAAACCGCCTTACGTTGCTACGGTTATAAAAAAGTTGCGTCACACAGACCATAAAAAATGTCTGCGAGGCGTCAACGCGAGCATTACATCACGATGTACACACTCGTCTTTACGAGTGTGCTGCACACATGCGTACACGAGTAGCTGTGACGACTCGCGCTCGCTTGCATGTGTGCGTCCGGCCTAATCTTTTGTGGAATGCGGGTACCATACTTCTAATGAGTACTTTTTTAAGCTGAAAGGGTTTCAGCAGGAATTTGCAAATGAGATGTGGTACGTTTTGCTTTGAATCCGCCTGTACAATTTTTGAGGTAGCTTGATTATGACGTTAGCGGCGGCCCGGCAAGGAACATGGACCCTTCCCTATCAAGGTTGTAAAAGGAGAGTAAAGTTTTCCTTTAGATCGATGGTTGAAAAAAAAATCTTTATTGTTCACTAACGGGCCCGCATAGCTCAGCTCAGTAGTAGCTCTGCCTTCTGCGGTTGCGGGTTCTATTCTCGACCAGGACAAACATTTGTGTTGAACATAATTGATTGTTCTGTTCTGTTATTTGGGTACCCGTAGTTCCCATATTACAAGCTATGCTTAGTATGGGGCTTGATGGTGCTGTGTAAAACACAGCGTCTTATCACTAAAAGACCGATCTCTACCAGACAACAATAACAGCAGAGCAGACTGTAAAATGTTGATCCTAGCTGCAATCGGTTTGAGGAAACTCATAGTTCTACGGTCAATAGAGAAGGAACAGTTATAATCAGTTGTAATCAATTTATTGGTAAAAATAGATTTACAGGTCATACATATCTCAAAAAACAATATTAAAAATAATATTGTTAAAATAACAAATAATTAAAATTAAAACATTATAAAAGTTTAACAATACTTTTCACAATTAATTACTTCATTCATGTCATAAAATGCCTTCTCAACGAGCCATGACTTGAGTTTAAATTTAAGACCTACACAAAAAATCAAATAACATTTTTGATTGAACCCAATAAACCAACAATGGTGGTTGCACAGGCTCTATACCGAAACATAAAATTATATACCTAAAACAAATTTTCATAATCAGCATCTAAGTATAAATCATTCGTAATTTTATGTAAGTAGGTATCGATTTTCAATGTAATCTTAGTTTGTAACAATAAAAGTACATATGTTTGACATATAATCAACATAATATAAGTAATACAAATCAAATTTAGAAGTCAAATATTGTTTGAATAGCAGATGGAAATATAAGCAACATGTTAAAACGGAACTCCGTTCCCATAATTCCGTAGGAATATCGTCAAGCCCTTTCTTTGCACCATAACACTACAAAAGAAGAAAATCCTGAAAATGTCTCGAGGACCTCGTGGTTTGGTCAGTTAGTCGATAATCAGACAGTCAGCTTCGCGACGATTTTATATTTATATATTTTGTTACAGGGTGGGGAAGCGCTTGGCCTTCATCTGATCTGATTTCAAGTTATGATAAGGCCGAAGTGGAGGGTGGAGGTGGAGGCGCGCTTCACCTGGAATGCCGGTACACAACAATTTAGAATAGTTGTTATGGCGACAGCTTAGGTAAGAGGGTGGTAGCTAGCCAGGCGGACTTGAACGAAGTTCTACCACCAACCAAACTCAGCACAATATTGTACTACCTTAGCGATTGTACCCGGGACCTCTGGATCTGACATCGGTGGGCGAACCACAGAGAAAATATACAGATTTGGTACAGACAGATTTGTCTTTGACTGTAGTCAAAGACAAATCTGTCTGTTCATCATTGACTTTTGACTACAGTCAAAGACAAATCTGTGTGTACGCAATGAAGAAATATCTGGAGAAATATCAGCGTGGCTATTCTTACTTTTATCATCATTTATAAGCCTCATCATAATATGATAAAGATAGAGAGCCTTATAAACATTTAGATTTGCTGCATGGAAGAGATCGCTTTTCGCTATGATATTACCACATTAAACATGTGTGTAAGTGCTCATTGCATATTTTAGTATTATTTTTGTGTGTAATCAATATTATTATTTATTTTTAATTGTTTTCCTGATGGACTTTTTCTTGTAAAAGTAAAATGTATACTTATAAAGAATTGTCTAAATACAAGAGACAACTTCTGTGTTCAGCAGTGGACGTGTGTGGGATATATGATGTAACAAAGCTATTAAAAATAATTTCATTCATATTTACATCACAAATGCCTTGCATAGTTACGGTACGGTTACCTATATGTTTATACATAACACTTTAACGTGTGAATCATATATCACCTATTTATACGTTGTGTGTTCTATCGAGACGTAATTATGCAGCTAGCATCCAGGGCTCTACAAAACCAATCGCTTCACAATGTACGCAAAATGGCCACAATACCTTTTGGTATTCTAGGGGCCATTCTTCGGTGATATCTATTGTCATAATGAAACGATCGGTTTAGTAAAATCGCGGCCCCTATAAGTTCATTTAGACAAGCGCGCATCGTAGGCCGCATCTTTACTTTGGTGATGAGGTACCAATAAAATACCGAATCCCTTATTTATTTTTTAACTTTAGTTAGACCTACGATTGACTACAATCTTGGGATGATGTGACCTACAATGTTGCTCCGGTCTCAAAGACATTTGAAATATCTTGAGGTAATAATTTTCGGGGAAAAACAGACGCAGGCAACGTAACTCCCTAGCCGTTCGCATGATGAAAGTGGTACCAAAGAATTTAGTACGGATGGGCGGGATGCTAACGAGGTAGGGATGGTAATGCGTCTGCTATTCCTGTATATATGTGTGTAATATACAGGAATAACAAGCCTCATAGCACAGTTGGTAGTAACTCTGACTTCTGCGCTGTAGGCTGTGGGTTCGATTTCCATCCAGGAAAAACATTTGTGTGATGAATATAGATGTTTGTTCTGTGTTTGGGTGTTGTATCATATAGTATGTATGTATTTACAAATTTAAGTATTCTATCCGTAATCTAGTTCCCATATATGTATATAAACTAAGCTTTAGTTTGGGGCTAGATGGCGCTGTGTAAAAATGAATGTTTATTTATTTATCTCATTATTATATTATTATACTAATATACAATGCTAACTGACTCACTGATAACAACGCATAGCCTAAACGGCTAATCGTAGAGACATGAAATTTGGAGGGTTTGTTTGTCTTGTTGTAAATGAGTGCTAAGAAGGGGATTTTGAAAATTCGTACCCTAAGGGGTTCAAAAAGGGGTGAAAGTTTTCATTGAAAGTATGCCCTAACTCTGAAACCGTGCATGATAAAAGGTCAAAAATATCATTATAGATTCCTCATATGAAATAGATAAGAACGTGATTCATGGTTTTTTGTTATTTTAATAATTGAAGGGCAGGGGGTCCTTTTATCAGAAAAAAAACTAAAAACATTGTTATTTAACAGAAAAAACGCGGTGTACACGTGGTTTATATAATAAACTGGTGTATTTTGAGTGCTCTTTATGCAATGGATGAATGTCAAAACTACCAAGGTATGATGATGAAGTGGAATCAATGTAATGGGGTATTTTCAGTAAATAACAGTAATACCGATTAAGAGCGCTGCGCATTTAAAATGTTTGTATGTGTGATACTCTTCTACGAACCATGTAAACCAGGGTCTTACGATGATGACAGCGAAACTTCTGAATAATGCATGGTATAATAGTCGTGATTTTACTTTTTGAAATCGGTATAACGAGGCATTCAACGACAAATGTTTATTTTTTAATTTACCCGGCCGTCGCAGTCGCGGCTTAAGAATCGACCCCCACCAACTCAGCCCGCGGATGTCGTATAAGCCGATTTAAGGGATATCAACAGAGAAAGCGGCAGCTTCCTGCTGTATGTTACATAACACCTCTACTGTGATCACCAACCCGCCTGCCAAGTGTGGTGATTATGGCAAAACCCTCCCGTTTTTGGAGGAGGCTCTGTCTAGTATCCAATTAACCACTACATAAATGGGCTGTTGACGTGACTGTATTTACGACCCTTAACTGGTGTAACTTGACTACTTCATACACAGTAATCTTTTAATGCATAAAAGGACAAGTCCTGAGTGACTGACTGACTGATTCCACTAGATACAACGCACAGCCTAAGCCGCTGGGCGTGCAGACTTGAAATTTCAAGGGCATGTTTGTCTTGGTGTTTAAACGCCTGCTAAGAAAGGAATTTTGTTAATTCGCACCCTTAGGGTTCAAAATGGGGTTCAAAGTTCGGAGTAAAATGTTGCATATCCTTGAAATCACAAATGATGAGGCACTAGAAAATTAGTATGTTGATTGCCCATAAGGAATAGTTATGGCATATTTTCGGTTTTTAATATTTTTTAGAAATAAAGGGTGGGGTGTACTATATTCAGACCTGACTAATAATAAACAAAAAAAAATAGGGGGTTCCCATACATGAAACTTTTCTATATATTGTTATTTTAAACCTGTATAATAAGTTGGTGTGAGTATAGTGCTTACTTTGTGGTAAATAAATAATAAAATCTGGCCAAACGTGAGTCGGACCGGCACTATGACTTCAAAAAGCCTGCATTTTTTGTCTGGGAATGTGGATCAGAGCCCTCGGTGTGCGTGTCTGCACACCATGTAGGAGCTAATCGGTCAAATTTAACCAGACATCCAACAAATATATATATTTATAATATAATACGTGCTTTCTAAAAACCAATACGCGGACGAAGTCGCGAGTAAAAGCTAGTTTATAATGTAAACTTATCTAGGGATAAGAACGCCTATATTTTTAGCATCAGTTTTTTATTATCAATTGTGCTGTAGTATTTCGTCTATAATTTAACCACCTCTATGATCGCCTTCCGTTTTCCTTTGTGGTTCACCTTCCGGTATCAGATCCAGAGGGCCCGGGTTCGATCCCTAGTGGTTGTGCTTGTGCATGGTTTGATAGGTACTATTAGTAGGACTAGTTTCAAGTCCACCTAGCTACCACCATCTTATCTAAGTCTGTCACCATAGCTGTCTGTATTACCACCATATTAGTCTGTTGAGGATACATGGTATAGTGCAATAAAGAACTAAAACCTGCCATTTAGCAGCCAGCGCGCAGGTCAAATGCAGCTTGCGTCGATAACGGCGTGACTCATAAACAAACGGAATGGACAGAGTATCAATTTCGTGATGAGGTTTGAGGAAAATAGTAATTTAGGAATTATTGTAGTATCCTTGAAGTGTTGTAATCATCTTGATTCACCTCAGCATATACTGCGGTTATACGTCACGTGCATACTTCAATAAATACTATAATTGCATTCCTATATAAATATAAATTCGCTAAGATAAAAATACTTCGGATCCCTTTTTAAGCATATTGTGTGTGATATTTGGCATGTAAAACATGAGAATTAGCTAAGTGAGCACGGAGTATTAATAACACAATATTATACTATGTTGAAGGTTTTATTAATTCCAACATGCACTTAAAAAAAAAACTCACTCAGTCAGAGTACGTATATCTTTGGCCTTTCAGCCAGTGCTATTGCCTCCTAACCGCAGTAATATTTTGTTCGTATATCTAGTTTTTAGTATTAGTTTATCTATCATATTTCAAAATAATGTTAAGTTTTAAATAAATCATGCTTTGCATTGGATCTGCAACATTCATTTAGTTCAAGAAAATCAATAATCAGCATTGGGTATCAATTAAAAAATTCATTCGACGTTTGAACATTGGGAACAGTTATTAGATCATGAATAAAATATTGATAAAAGATCAAATAGAATAGAGTAGTAGTTTTAATAATATACAAAAACGATGTAAGATATTTATACTTGGCAATCACTGACGTTGGATAATCACAAATAAACCGGCCAAGTTCGAGTCGGACACGCACACCGAGGGACCAGACCTACATAGGCACCTTTGAGACCAAAATGCGGGTTTTTTTAACACTACTATTATGAATCAAAAGATACAGCCGTAGGGCAGACAGACAGACAGCATAGGCTTAGTGTTAGAGTCCCGTCGCCACCTCTTGGGCCGTTGGGAACTCTTAAAACGAAATAAAATACATTATTGCATTATTGCATCATTATTGTAAATTTTGGAAAAACACAAATAAGGTAGGAGAAAACTCAAAACCACTTTCAGAAACATCTGTGTCAGCAACAGTATAGCCAGAATCAAGAATATCATTCCGTAGCTAGAGAACGGAATCCACAGACTACCTAGAATACTTATGAGTCTAGTGACCTATTGTCCTGTTTTCTGACATCATCACACTGATGGCTATTGCCGTTACTGTACGAACTGTACGTATATTCTTCACATTGTATTGAGAGAGGAGATCTTTTTACTTTTTTTAGAGTCGGGCTTTAAATCCTTCTTGGGTATGTTTTCGAGAGTATGTATGCGTGTTTGGAGGACAGGGATAATGTTGGTATGTAAGTAATTACGTATGTCCCCTCCTTTCACTTTTAAAACTTGCGTGAGTACACGTTTTGATTACATTTTTTTGTGTGTGAAACGTGACTTTGAACGCGAAGACTGCGGCCATGATCTCGTCCAGTACACACTTACCCAGATGATGATTCCCTGCGAGAACCGAAACAAAATTGGTGTCTTCATCAACAACTTCTTAACAGGTGATTTCTCAATGCTGACAAACGGTCTAGTAGTAATAAATATGTTTAATATAGCATTAAGTTTTAGGTTCATAATGCAAGTAAATACTTTTAAATATTATTTAAATTATTTTAAGGATCATCCAAAAATGTACTAGCCCGAAGTTTATTCATTCTCGTTGTGTGGTCGCGATTCCGAACAAGCGGAGATTTGACGATGCAAAATGATTCTAAAAATCTTACTGAATAAACGATTTTTCATATGATGTTTTATTTCTTATAGGTACGTGAGTTAAACCAGTGTTAAAATAATAACAATCAAGAAGTTATTGATTATATTTTTTTATTGTATGACAGGGAAGCGCCGTAGGTAGTAAGGCCGAAAGGGGAGACGCATTTTACCCGGAATCCTCCACTATCTTACTATCTTACCTCTAAATGCCGGAAGAAAACAGTTTTGAAGTGTTGTTATTTAGATAGAATTAGGTAAAATGGCGGAAGCTAACCTGGCAGACTTACACCTCCTGCCACAAACCAAACCAAGCACAATATTGTACCCCACTGGGGAACGAACCGGGGACCTCTGGATCTAATATCAGTGGACGAACCACTAGACCACATACGTTACAAAGCATACAAAATGTTTATCACTCGTGAAATGACCTACTGTGTTACACATCAAACAGCCGATGGTCACAATGGCCACATGTTCGCGCTAAACGATGGATCACGACCTAAATTCGACACTTCATGAGTGCTACATACATTAAACTAAAGCAGTGATTCGGAGGGGTCAGGGAAGACACAGGGAACCTCACAGCAAACGGTGCGAGTTTTTTAAGTGGGTCAAGACTTGACCTCGTCACATACATAGGAAAGGATGTTTTTGTGACAGTTTATCTATCTATTTATTGATGAGGACCACGGAGCATGAGCAAGCCAGAGCGTCCATTTTCCACAAAAGAATTTATTTTTTTCCCGGTAGAGGATTTATCTAGAAAGAAAGAAGAAAGAAAGAAACACCCAAGCCCACTCGGATTTTAGGTCCTAGGGACATAAATCGGCTGCTTTGCACTCGCATAGCCACACAGCTCTCTTTAATAATAAAAAATCGTCTTATTTTCAGATAATTAAAATCCTCAAATGACAAGTAGTTTCACTTAAAAATATGTTAGTAACACACAATTTATTAAGCAAATCAACGCTGTGCTTATATAGCGGACCATCTGATGATGATAGCTTATCCGCTATCATCATCAGGATGGTGTTGGTACTCCGTCGGACTCTGCAGTGCGGCTGCTTTTTTGCGCATACAGTAGGCGACTCTTTATTATTACACTACGCTTATTTCATAATCTACCACATGCATTCCTTTTATAATGTGGGAAGCATATTGATTTAAACATTATATTATCTATGAAAAATATGGATAGAGTTCTAGTAAAATAATAATTAGAATAAAAAAATGTGTTCCTATAGTTATTATGGTAATTCGATGTTGTCTATAATAATTGTTATTGATTTTTAAAATTGGATATAATATATCTAAAGCCATTTCAATACCATCTTATAAAAATCATTGATATGTAACATTGAACAATAATTTTCATACATTCTTTTTACGAAAATGGCAACTCATAAAATTTAAAAATCTTTTAAGTCGCCATCTTTAAAAACCTGAAGCACTTATTTCCACTACCCAGCAAAACCAACAAATAACCTTAAACATGCGTAAGCACGGCAAAACCCAGCAAAGGTAGGTACATAAAGTCATTAGGAATCCACACAAGCGAAGCATGTACAGGCTAGACCGACCACGCTATGAACATAAGTGAGGGCGCCTGTGTCTACGTCCAAAAGCTAAAGTGACGTATCTCGCCTTAGTTTTGCATTAGTTCCATTTTCTGCCACGCGCATCATTATCGTGGTCATGAGCCAGGCGTCCATGAGTTGCGTGGACCGACCAAACTAGTATTTGTTTAATTCTATTCGGTGGCTCAGGTACAGCTCAATGCTATAGCTGTTCTTGGTAAATAGTAATAGAATATCTGGCTTTTGCTTGCTGAATGATCACAACTCTGGTGCTAGAACCTGTAAAGGACCACCAGGCTAGAGACTTCCTGCCGAACCTCCTCAAACGGTATATATATAGACCGTGTTCCACTGGTGCGAGGCAAAGCCAGTACCTTCTGGAAAAACTTTTTTTTTTGTTCGTCGAAAGCTCTCGGCCTTTATGTCAACCTACTGTCTAGTCACATAAGACCCAAAGTGGAAGCGCACTTCACCCGGAATTCTCAACATATCTACTGGATAAACAACAATTTACAATTGTTGTTATGGCAACAGACTCCATAGACCTCATCCTTAATCTGGCCTAGAGCCAGACAAGCCTAGGTCAAGAGACACCTCATTTATAAAAAAAACGAATCTATGGCTACATGTGAGTTTTGTAAGAACCACTCAGGATATGTAAGACCCAGTAGTACTGCTTTTTGTTTTTTTCAGGTGTTATCGGATAAGATTTTTATTTTTATTGTGCGACGGGGATATGCTTGGCCTCCATCTCACCTGATGTTTAATAGTTATGATAAAGCCGAAGGTGGAAGTACACTTCACCCGGAATCCTCAACCAACTGAGGAACTGGCTATCTTACCTCTAAATGCCGGAACACAATTCAAGAATTTTTATTATGGCGACAGAATTAGGTAAGCTGGTGGTAGCTTCCAGGCGGAGTTGAACAAAATCCTACCACTAACCAAACCAAGCACAATATTGCTCCCCTGGGGCTCGAACCCGGGATCTCTGGATCTGACACCGGTGGGCGAACCACTAAACCACAAAGGCGGTTGAAAAAGGTTTGCAGCGCTTATTTTTTTCGATATTATGTGTATCGAAAATATCAAATATATGAAATATAGTTTTCCCATACTTACACCTATTTGCATATATTTTGATTATAATATTTGATACAAACATAATTGTAAACCTAAATTCTCGCTATCAAATTATATCGCAGTAAAGGTGTTAGATACACAGAAGTATCTGCTGCCCTTTCTCTGTTGAGATCGCTTAGACGCCTTTTACGATATCTGCAGGCTGAATTGGAGGGGTCGGTTTGTAAGCCGTGACCGCCACGGTCGCACGTGTCAGTAGGTACCTACTTCTTTCCATTAGTGCTATCAGGGTTTGCTCTTTAGTAGCTTAAGTATATTCTGTGGCTGTCCCATAGCAACTATGTCCGTTCCGTAGTAACTACTTTAAATGTATGTAATCTGTGACTTGGTAACATATGTATATAGGTATGTTGTACCTAGGTAGGCTAGGCATATTAAATGCCGTTTTGAATTTGGTCAATGTCGTATTTTAGTGGTAAGATTATTTGACATGTTGCTATTAGGTGAAGAATTTATTAATCATTATTTATAAATATATTGTCTGACAGTTGTGATTGATTATTGAGGGGCTTAGATAAATAAATATAGTATGTTACATTCAACGTTGTTTCAATTCATGCAATAAATATAATTAAATAGGTACCATACATGGGTTAGGTTAAAGACTGAAGAAGAGATGGATGGATTCTGGAGGGATGATAAGGGAAAGAAAAGAGTGAGTAATTAGATGACGTCTAATAGAGGCGAGTGGAGGAAGAAGATTTGTTGTGCCGACTCCTAGTGTGGGATAAGTTGATGACATATGGTCGGGACTTATAAAAAACTAGTTCTTTTGGATTATAGGTACCTACCTAACATTATTAGTGCATTGAACACTTTTTACCTAGATAACAAAACTTTTCTCATTGAATGGACACTCAATAAGTGCTTATAATGTTATTAACAGATTTTAGAGTTTCATTTAATAGAGACAATTAAATCAAGATTGAACACCTATTTTTTTCTATGTAGCTAATAAATTACCTACCTCTATTAATAAAATATGAAGACAGGTCAGTAACGTTAAATTTAATAGCAACACGAAAACGTTAGTTCTCAAAATGAAAATCAAGAAATATCCGCAGTGTGTCGCCAACCGAAAAAGTTCGCTTATATCATACGAGGATGCCGTCAATGTGTGCGTGTGACCTACTTACGAACGACGCTCGGCTATCATCGGGTATTTCCGACAACCGAACACATGTCTCGCTGCAGTGACCAACTTACATTGACCCGTCAGCTTCACAGGACGCTTAGCAACAATACAAGGAAGCATAGATCGGGATGTTTTGGTTTATATTGACCAAATTACATTGACCTGCAAGTTTAGTAGGACTCCGAGTAGATATAGAAGGTAGGATAGGTCGGGATGGTTTGGTCATTTTCGGTGTTACGTAAAAATTGTCATGAGTTTGTTGTCGCTTTCAATAATAGTTGTCGCGTGATAGTGGTAAATTGATTACGGAATTATCTAGATACCTACTGGTATACTTCCGATTCTGATTATACTTATGCGTACCTACCTACCTATCTACTTTGTTTTATTATGACTATCATTTCTCTGTGTACCTATAGGTACCTAGGTACGTACCTATCGACAATCATTGCTCGCCTATGCCGACGTACCAAACATATTTTTTGTAGGGTGTTATTTCTGTAACCACATGCTGATAACTGCCTGTAAAACATTGTCAGTAGGTGGGTATATCTATATGGCTTTCGATTTGACAGCCATAGATATATACCCTCATTTTACTACCAAAGCGTAAAGAGTAAAGACCAAAAACATCTGCTAGCTAATTTTGTCCGTAACCGCTTGCAAACAACTATAACTGGTCAAGTGGAATTAATGAATGAATAGGTAATTAAAAATAAATTGTTGTAACTAGCTACGTACACATTGTAAATAAAACTAAATGACATAATTTACTAAGAGTAGCAGAAGCCCCTAGTGAAAGGGCTCGTCCGGAGAATTACTAACACCATACTTATTTCAGCCGCCAAGCAGCATTGCTGTGTTTCGGTTTGAAGGGTATGGTTGCCGGTGAAATTACGGGTACGTGAGGCTTAACACCCTAATGCCTCAAGTTGACAGGCGCAATGCAGTGCCGTGTAGGCTATGTTCTTTGTGGATGTGTCCTATGCAGTAAGGCTTTGTCATAGGCAAGAGTACACTTAACACCAGGTGCGCTACTCGCTTGTCCCGTCTCCTAGTAGTATAAAAAAAAAACATTAAATTTAAATAAAGAAACAGAGGGCGGTCTTATCGCATATAATTTCTTCCAGACAGCCCTCGGATGAATAAATTTGCAGTATGTATCTAAATGTAAATTGATACAAATTTGGGGGTGACTGCCAATTGCTTTACTGCCATTACAGTTAATTTAATAACTAGCTGAAACCATTTTTTTAACCAGCTGATGTAAGATATGATGTAGGTAGGTACCTAATTTCCTTGGTATTAAAATGTAGATTTGAAATCACGTACTAAACACATAGGTAACATATTTTTAAGAGTAAATTATGATGGTTTTCGTCTTATGTGAACCGCCGGGGCTTGAACCTACGACCCGGGAAGACACGCGTAATCCCATTTGGTAAACGCATATAATAACAAATCAATAAAAATCGAAAGTGTATGATGCAACCCAACCATAGATCAATTATTTAAAAGTTAATAGATGTTGCATAACGTATAACTTGTAAAATATTCTATAAAGTAGAAGGTTGTTATTCTGTGGCACGGAGCTTTCTGACTCCCGATGACTTCCGCGTTAGGAGATCCGCAGTGAAATGGAAAAACCTCTGAGCATAAAATAGGAACACTCAGGATTTTATTTCTGTCGTCATGAGTTAGGTTCAAAAATATGCTTGCTTTGAATTATGCACCCCTGGGAATCCTGTTGAAAATAAGTTTAAAAAATATTATTTCAAACGAGCTAGACTCGAGACTAGACTCGATCTGAGGTTGAAAATATGTAACTCAATTAATTCATTGAAACGTACTTATTCAATGGAAAAACTTTTTAAATTATAATAATAATAATAAATATTACAGGACATTATTTTTTTACACAGCGCCATCTAGCCCCAAACTAAAACTAAGCAAAGCTTAGTTTACTTGTATACTTTTTTTTTTAATACATACGTACTATATTATACAACATCCAAACACAGAACAAACATCTATATTCATCACACAAATGTTTGTCCTGGGTGGGAATCGAACCCACAGCCTACAGCGCAGCAGGCAGAGCTACTACCAACTGAGCTATGAGGCTTGTTAAAATTATTTCCTTAGGATAAACATAACTGCATTGAATTTTGACAATTCTCCAATAAAACATTAGTTAGGTTATGACCTTCTGACTACAGCTGTAGGTATGTGTTTAGTGGCTAAGCCTCTCTACATTTTTTATATTACACGTTAATTATCTTCATAGGCGTAATCAACAGCAGGTGACACAGAAATTAAATCTCCTGTCACCATTTGAGTCATGTTCATCAATAATTAAATAATTTTTAGAAAACATGTGTACTTATGCACATTTTTTCTGATTTAACGTTAAAACAAACATAATTAAAAGTACTTTCTGCTGATGGACATCCATAATTACGTGATTTAGTGACTACTTATATCCCGATTATTATTACCTGTAAAAGTGGGTAGTTTTACTATGGGACATTTTGTGAATACATGTTACCAACAAATGATAATTCATATATTTATTGCTCCTACTTTGTTACATCTAAATTTTTCATTGCAGAAGGTGAGTCAGTAGGTAAATCATTGTCTTCGTGATCTTACAAGTAAGTGAATTTAGTAGGAGCACGACCCCGAAGTCACTTTATAACGTGTTTTAGTGTTTTCTTAATATATATTTTTTATTGTTTTTTTCATAGAAATAACTACCTAAATACCCATGAGATGTATATAGTATTTTTTCAGAAAAAGCGAAACGTACCGATCTTTTTTATACATAGCAAACTTCGCGTAATTTTGAGCGGAACCAATTCAATGAAAGAGCGAACACGCATCCACGCACACATGCAAAATATATTTTCGGCGACTTTCACCATTCGAAAGTCGCTGTCATAATGGACACGATTACATTATATTATTTGTGTGAATTTAAACATTATACTATTATTTTGTTTTTCATTTTATTGTACGACGGGGAGTTACTTGTCCTCCATCTTCACCTGATTTTTCAAGTTATCATAAGGCTGAAGTTGGAAGCACTTCACCCGGAATCCTCAACAGACTGAGGAACTGGCTATCTTACCTCTAAATCATTCAAACATTAATTTAGAGTGGTTGTCATGGCGACAGACTTTGCTACCAGGCGGACCTAAACAAAGTCCATCACCAACCAAACCGAGCACAATATTGTACACTGGGGTTCGGACCGGAGACCTCTGGATCTGATATCGGTAGGCGAACCACTAGACCGTTGAGACGACACTTCACATCGCTAACGCCTTTCTAGCCCATATTATCTCTCACATAATACATTCATCTTCTTCGTTCTACCTCCAACCCTATTTTCCATCTACACACACATTAAACACTCTTTGATGGCTTTCATACCTCATTAGGTACACGACTAAACCATGCTAACCTATTACTTCTCAACCTATCTGTCACTGCCGCCACTTTCATACTTCCTCTGACCTCATTCTTTATCTTATCTTCCCGTTCCTCCTCTCATCCACCTCAACATTCTCATCTCGGCTACGTGCACTTTCCTTTGATCAGTCACTTATATAGCACTCAGCTACAGCTATTATTTTACTCTACAAGTCATCCTAACTATGTCAAGGCTCTCCAATTTAAAAAATATATAAGAAAGTACCTCAGTCTGTTGAGGAACAGCCTGAGGAGCAGTTTCAAACAACAATTAGAATAGTTGTTATGGCGTCAGACATACTAAGATGGTGGTAACTAGGCGGATTTAAAACAAGAACCAACCAAACCCGGGACTACTGAGTCTCGATCCGGTGGGCGAACTACTAGAAAACAGAGACGGTTAAATAGTGGGAAACTACCTTGAAAGAGCTAAAGGTTGGATGCACATAAAAAAGTTTTATTTAAAAGATTGTTCCTATGTCGCTCTAAAATACTCGTAATACAGAGAGGTGTTATTTTTAGAGTAACTCCTTTCGAGATGTGTAATGTCAATAATAAAATAGTTATCGTATAAGTACGTACAGATAGCTACATAATGATCATGTTTATAATTGATACTTATTAAGAGGCATAACCAAACATTACATATTAGAACGTAAGCAACGATAATAACTACCAACTGCAATTACGACAATTATTTTCATCAAAATGTCTTATCTGTACGCTTTGTGTTATTTATTCTGTGATTCACACGTGGTATAATTTTGGATATAGGGCTGTCAACAGGACATAGGAAAAGTTTGATCCTAGTATTTTTTTTTGTCTCGAAACATGCGTAGGTATTTATATCAATATTGGATCGCGCGAAATGTTTTTTTCCTTAAGATATACGTTAGTAATTTATGCAATTTAAACTAACTATTTACAAGGGAAGCTGACCGTTAGAAACGGACTTTAGCTAACTCAACTGTACCAGGCGGAAGCGTGCCCAAGACACTGGCTGTATTGCCACGCTCAATCGCAATGCTTATTTGCGGCCGAAATAAGAGCCTTTCGTCGCCGGTTACGCGTCGCTACAATCAAAAGCCCGCAAGATTTAAAAAAATCTTTCTGGCTCTCTTCGGACCCAAGGTCTCATCCCCAAAAGCATCAAATAATGTATTACTTTTAAAAAAATAGTTGTGAGGCATCCAAAACAAAGCGTCAGACATTCGAATTCCAGTCCAGATATTAAACATCATTTCAGACTCCAACCCTTGGTATTAAAAAGTCTACCACCTGGAGATGGTAAACCAAGAATCTCCAAGCCGCCTTAAGTATGGAGTGCCACGTCGGTCTTGAGGAGGCTTGGGTGATTTCTGGAACTTTAAATCCGCTTTGCTTCAAATTTGAGCGCGGAAATGGAATTAGGGACAAAATGTCCACAAATACTTTTTGCAGGGGAATGTTGGGGGGATTTCTGAAATAAGCCAACGGTATAGACTGTATTTTCATTTTTTCAAACAGAGAAGTGCTTGGTCTTCATCTCACCTGGTTTCAAGTTATTATAAAGCCGAAGTGGTTCGCCTCTGTGGTCTAGTGGTTCAACCCACCGATTTCAGATCCAGCGGTCCCGGGTTCGATCCCTATGGAGAGTACAATATATTGTGCTTGGTTTGGTTGGTGGTAGGACTTTGTTTGGGTCCGCCTGGCTAGCTACCACCATCTTACCTAATTCTGTCGCCATAACAACAATTCAAAAATTGTTGTGTTCCGATATTTAGAGGTAAGATAGCCAGTTCCTCAGTTAGTTGAGGATTCCGGGGGAAGTGCGCCTCCACCGTCGGGCTTATCTCAACTTGTAACCAGGTGAGATGAAGGCCAAGCGCTTCTCCGTCGTACAATAAAAATATAAAAGGTAGAAGCGCACAAAACAAGCTGTTGAATGATGATGAGAGTGGGAGTGTTTGGGACAACCCTGCCACGGCGTTCGAAATTCGAGAGTAGCCAAAAAGTCGTGAGTTAACTTTCACCGTTGTTAGATAACGAACCGGTATAAGGACTTAGTTAAAATCTTTTATTATGCGCAATGCAAATCTTGGAACCAGCTTCCAGCGACTATTTTTCCACTGTGATACGGAAACGACCCCAATGCCTTAAAGAATTTTTCAAGCCTCAGGTATAGTTAGAAAAATCTTGCCCGGCTGTATAAATTATTGTCGTGGCGTTTAAGAATCGACCCCTCGAACTCAGCCCATGGATGTCGTAAAAGCCTACTAAGGGATCTTACCAATAAAGAAGAGGAGAGCAGCTTGCTCCAAACCGCTACCAAGCGTGGTGATACTAGGAAAACCTTCCAGCTTTGGAGGAGGCTCTGTCCAGCAACTGTCCCGTTACTCCGAGGGACTTTCCCAAAATCTTTTCTTATTGCAACTATACCACTAAAGAAAGCTGCTCTACAAAAATTCTAGTATAAGTATATAATGGATTTCAGGGGTTTTAATTTCTGTGCGCGGATCCTTTAAACTTTTTTGTTATAAAATATCATTTATTAGTCTTTAGAACATCAGCTATCTGTCACAGAAAGTTCCGTTAAAATCGGTCCACCCCTTTCGGAGAAAAAACATTTTTTTTGTCATATGTACCGTATACTTTCATATGCTTTTAGTAAAAAACTGTAATTTTGTCATTACAAACAAACCTTCAATTTTATTTATTTGTTATAAGGGTTAAAAATTTGTGCAAATAAAACTGCGCAGGCTCAGATAAGATGAATAATTTCGAAGGTTCTTCATCTGTATACAGTTCTCACGTTAAGAGCTCATGTTTATTCGGAGGCCGTCACGCGAGGACTGCGCCAGTAGCTTAGTGGTACTAGAACTGCCTGAATCATGAGGTATAGGGTTAGAATCTCGACGCAGGCCAAATATTTTAGCCAATAAACCGGATGGAACACCCACAACAAAAAAATATTATTTGCATTTTGTTCTGGAATTTGTACAGTCGAAGCCCCATAGACATAGAAAATAGAGCAAGCTAAAAATTTGTAAACTAAAACCCAACTAGGAAATTTCAAATTACACAGTTATTTTAAATTACACAGATTTACGAGAACTCGCTCTAAAAGTATTACAAGCTATATATATTTAGAATAGGCATATTATTACCTTTCATTTGATACTCATTCTGTTCTAATAAAACTAATAATATTTGTTTGTTACTCCCATAATTCAGAGGAATGAATCGATACCTCACAGGTCCATCAACCGTCTAGGCTGCAGAGCTTTAAGCGAAATAGACATACATACATACTATAAATACTATACATACTATACATACATACTATACATACATACATACTATACACACATACTATACATACATATCTCAAAAACCACTACCCTCCTTTTGAGGCAGAAAGAACTTCAAAATTGGATTGGTAGCGCTTGGCAGGCTGAACGAAGGTATGCTGTCCTTCTGGTGAGATCCCTTAGTCACCTATTACGACATCCACGAGCTGAGATAGAGGGGTCAAGCTTTTCAATTGTCAGACACCATATATTACCAAACCCCAGGTTACATAGTTGCAATGATATTTATTCAACAATGAGACAAAAAACATTTAATTACTCAATATGCCGCTATAAAACTACTTGTGACCTTCAATTAATTTATTAGCAAAATTTTGTCACGCACTTTGCTAACCATTCAAGTATGGGCAACGTTTGAAGATTAATTTGTACTTTTTTTTATATGAAATGGGTAAACTCTAGACCTCAACTTGCCTGGGCATAGATCATGCTACGATAGAGCGGGCTTTTCCAAAAAATACCAATTAACTCTGATCGGTTTTATATGCAAGTACTTATATACAAAATAGTAGGATATTTTAAGCCATCTTAGGTACAAAAATATTCGCTAGATAACCTAGAAGTAACGATCCCTTTCAGCGCCTGGTAACTATGCAGTAGGCTGTGATACCTAGGTACTTCACAAGGTCTAGCCTGTCGATCGGCACTTTAGAGCCAACTATTAAGAAACGTTGAATTTTAACTTTGTGCGGGAATTTATCCATCCAAACTTCTAGACCAAGCTATCTTATGTGATATAAAAAACAGAATACAGTATTCTTCTTTAACTTCTTGTTGGTTATTTTGTGTTCATTATGTACTTACTAAAGTGTACTAACATTAGGCTTTACGTTATTTTTTTTTAGAATGGAGTGTTTGTCCTGGCCTTTAAACTTATACAGGCAAGAATGAGATCTACGATGGAGCGAGACTACCCAAAAGGTGTTTATTAACTCTCTTCTTGAAGACATTACAGTCGTGACAGTAAGTGTCTGGGAGCTTATAACAAGTTCTTACAGTGCGCATAATAAAAGTAAGTTATTCTAATGCTTTTAACCCATTATCGATGGATTATAAATGTTGTATGATATTATTATTATTTATTCTCTTGTTTTTTTTTATTATTGTGCGACGGGTAAGCACTTGGCCTTCATCTCACCTGGTTATAAGTTGAGATAAGGCTGAAGGTTTCGGCGCACTTCACCCGGAATCCTCAACAAACTGAGGAACTGGCTATCTTACCTCTGAATGCCGGATCACAACAATTTTAGAATTGTTATTATGGCGACAAAATTAGGTAAGATGGTGGTAGCTAGGCGGTTTTAAACAAAGTCCTACCACCAACCAAACCAAGTACAATATATTGTACTCCCCATGGGGATTAAACACGGGACCTCTGGATCTGAAATCGGTGGGTTGAGCCACTAGACCACAGAGGCGGTTAAAAAAGTTTAAATCAGCTCGGCTTAGTACAGTCAAAGCCGAAGCCAAGTGCCATCTGATGTCCTGTTCTTTGTTGTCAAGAGCCTATTTGTAAGAACATCCTAACTATCCCGCATGTGTTTAAAGCTTTATAATTTAACAGTCATCATAGTCCACTGCTGGACAGATCCTTGTCCAAAACTGTAGGGTATTGCTATTACTAGCACGCTGAAAACACAGAGGCCTACCCTTCTATCGGCTTCTTAGTCGGCTTTTACGACAACCACGGACGCAGTTGTTTCGTTCTCAATTTGCACTACATACAAGCTACATCTAACTAATAACAACCATATTATTTACTTTTTTAATATCATGTTAATATTTTCCATATCGGTTCCCTAAGTCAGTAAGAGGAACAATGTGGAAATTTAAGCATTCTAAAATGTTGTAATTAGTTACATCCGATGGCATGTCACTGGCTAGTACTCCGCGAAGCGGCGATGACTTGCAAACCATGGATAGGAGCCGTAAGTTTGGACGTGCCTCAGACCAGGTACCCCGGAGTAGGTGATTAGAGGTGAATCCTCGAAGGGGAAAAAGTCGTGAGTCTGTTTCTTTTGACGTTATTATCTACTTAGCTTGCGTATGCAGTTGCGAAATTCACGATTTCGCATGCATGAAGCTACAATATGCCATATACCTTAGCACATGTACTTACTTTTGGAAGCGTTCATCTCACTTGCTTTCAAGTTATGATAAGGCTGAAGATGGAAGCGCACTCCATCCGGTATCCTCAATAGTCTGGAGAACAGGCTATTTTACTTCAAAATGGCGGCACAACGATTGAAAACTGTTGCTATGGCAACTGACTTAGGTAAAATGGCGGACCAGCCAGGTGGACTTAAACAAGCTAAATATCGTAACCGTGAGGATCAAACCCGAGACCCCTGGAACTGACAACGGTGGGCGAACCACTAGACCACAGAGGTTAAGATATTTTATATAAAAGCGCTCATTTAATGTCGTTTTCCTCAGCCGTCCTCCCATTTGAATCCGAAAGCGGAAGACTAATCCAGGTCAGCTCTCAAATTGTCAACGTTTTGGTATAAAGTGGTAGGAACCAGGTCCGGAAACTACCGGTGCTATTGTGGATAGTGCGATATTTAAAGTCGTGTGAAATTTTGTGTCATGCGACATTTGTGTTGATTTGTGACTACCATCGATTAGGTACCTAAACAATTCGATATCTATTTTATTTTGACTGAAGAGATTGTCCACCAACTCACTTGAAGATAGTTGAAAATGCACTGGTATGTATGAAGCCTATAAGATAAATTAGTAGGTACCGGACATTTATTAAGGCCAAGCAACTCTCCGTCGTACAATAAAAAAACACAGCGCAAAATCCCAATCTAATAAAAAGTATAACTGTACCTTGTTCCGTGCTAGAAGGTTCGAATCAATATGAATGCCTTAGATATACTATATATTGCTACAAATAAAATGTATAAGGTTGCAAAGGCAGTAGCTCTGCCTTTGGCACTGCAGGTTTTGGGTTCGATTCCCACTCGGGATAAGGCTTTGTGTGATGCATATATATCTATGATGCATATATTATTATCATAAATTTATAATTTGTTCTGTGTTATATTGTATCATAGTAATGTACTTTGGACGGAAAAAATGTATATGTTTTCAATACGTTATCTAGTACCTATATTACAAGCTTAGCTTCGTTTTGGGCTAAATAGCTGTGTGAAATTAATGTCCTGTAATTATGATTATTTAAGCAATGAGCAAAACCCTAGGTATTCTATTATCTGTGCCCTAGGTATGTAAAGGTACGTAGTCAAGGTACTTCGCGGTAGGTATAGGTACCTAGTTGCGTAAGATCGTGTGTGCCTTAACACTCTGTAGGGTTACGTCAGTGTGATAGAACTGATAATGATATTATGCTGCTACCTATTGAGTGCGTTTTCTAAAATAAATATGCTGAGCTAAATCACAAAACCACTGCATATATCATAAGACTACCTTCATGTATCATAAGAGTGGCGCTGAAAACCAGTGTTGCAGAATAAGGGCCTTAGTTATTTTTTCAGATGAACCTGTAATTGCTTGTAGGTAGGTATATGTACAAATTGGCACCTGTGTTGAGTGAATGCCACATTTCATTGATATTTTTTTTTATTTTACATACAGCATCGAAACACCACTGAATTTCACCAAGGAATGAATGAATGAATGAATGAATGAATGAATGTGAATTCTTTATTTTCAATCATACATCAAATTGTCATTCCCAGTCAACTTATCCGTTCCTCATGGCTTACAAAACTTTTCTTGTTGACACTAGCAAACCTCGCAAAAATTTCAACAGTATTATCGGTCATCAAACGTCCGAGAGGATAAACACAAACCTATCTCGCTTTCTGATTACACAATACGCGAGATAACCATTTGGTTTTCCTTGTTGCAACATTTCGAGGGAAAGTGATGACGAACCTTTGAGGTTCTACCTCTTCGGTTAGACAAACTCATTTACATAAAGTTGTCACCGGTTAAGCTATAAAAAAATGCGAGATATTATCAAAAACGTCGCATAAAAATAACCTGAAAATTAATTATTGTTTCTAGCAATAAATACTCGTTAGTGAAAAATCATTCAGAATTCGAATTTTTGTATCGCGAATTTGTGATTATCAAAACGGCCTACAAAGAACCAGTCAAACAACGAACATTTTCGTTCGAAATTCAAATTGAGCAGCTTCGCGTGCAGCCTTGAAGCCCTGCGTAACTCTCAATGCATGAGCATGAGCTCAGGTTGTGTCATTTCAAATATTTTATAGAACGAAGGAGTTTTATATTCATTTAATTTGTCTTCTTCAACTACTTGAATGTCGAGGGTGATTCAACTGCAGCAACACGCATGAGTGAATTCAACGAGTTAATTAACTAAGTCTTGGTAGTTCGTATTTCAAGATTAGATTTAGGCTAGATACGTAGGTTTTCTTCAAAATATTTTTTCTTTGGTGGACTTAGAAGTTCGTTGAAATTCCGGAGAAAACCAACCTTTAGTTACTCTATTTATTTATTTGCTAAGAACTAGTGTCACAAGGTATTAAAATAACTTTGGTTCCAACTGATTCTACCAATAAGGCATGCAATCAAGGAAAATACAACTAGAACAATCATTAATCGAATAGTCACAAGCGTAAATATTATATAGTATCTTTGAGAATTAATATGTAATCAATGGTTTGTGTTACATTATGTAGTTGCAGATGACTAAATACCTACATAGTGAATTAACAATTATTGATTTGTTGTCTGTTTCATCAAATGCTGTCAGCAGCAAAAATCAGCATCATTTTACTAGGTAGGTACCTAATCGTAATTTATAAAGGAAAATAATGTATAGGTATTGTTACTGTATTGACAAGTAATTTGACAGCTTTACCTTACCGCTATCATTTAATTGTATCATGCTAACCAAGACTTGTTAATGTCACTGGCTGTAAATAATTGTGAAGCAGAAAAAAAGCCGAATTCGAAATTCAAATTTCGAAATTCGCGATACGCCGCGGTGCGTTGTCTCAATTAAAACTGTAACTGATAGCGAGGCTTATAATTTTGACCTTATCGTCGGGAGATAGGGTTCAATTTTGATTGTGTGACACGACGGCGTCAAGCCAACTCAAAAGTGTGTCACCGGTTGAACAACACACGCAAGGCCGGTCTATCTATGAATGCGCGCGCAAAACGAACGTCCCTTTGACAGTTGACACATCTGTAATTTAAACTTGTAACTTTGTCATTTTTTTATAGATTTTTTTTGGAAGCGCGACATGATTTTTAAAACTTGACTTAGCACACAAACTGCTAACTTTTCAAATGCATATTATATTTCATCATTAAGAGACACAGTCTATCCATAGGATAATAATGGTAGGTACGTGCAGAGCAGAGTAATGGAAGGTAGATCAGAAGAGGAGCAAAGGAGTTGTCGCAGTTACTACAATGTATTTGCTGGTGGAAAGCGGTACGGGGTCATCTAATAATACGAAATAGCACAAGTATCGACATTATGTCTGATAAAATTGATTTACTATCTAAACTTAGACTTTGCAGCCAGATATCTCCATTAGCTATTGTTGTATTATCTTTTGTATTCTATCTGCTTCTAGCTTCTAATGTATGTTAGATATTTTGTAGGTAACTAGCTCTTGACATCGCCCGCGTGGTACCTATCCGGACAAATATAAACCATAAATGATCTAGAACAACATCTGTACAAAATTTCAACTCAATCAGTATTTTTTTGTCAAGGCGGCACATATTATTATGAGAAAATTTCAGGTCCACAAACGTCCTTAGTCCAAGTTCTAGGTTTTTTTTAGAGATGTATTCGTATTGTATGATACCCGTGAGGGATTGGGCTTGATTGATACTAACTTAACACTACTAAGCAAATACGGTATATTTTCTTAGTTTTATTGATAGGATGCAAGTTCTTTACTAAGCCTTTTTGTGAAATAACAAGAAGTGTCCAGCTCCAACCTAGATCCGGTATTGCCAACTAAAAATATCTTTGTGCTCCAAACAATCAAGTGAAATTCAACCTTCCCGCTGTTGCAATGTCCACCGATATTACATTTTGCAACGTACAAGGTGACAATGGTTTTTTCTACTGATAACCAGAACCGGGTCAGTCCTTGGCTTTAACTGGTACTTAATTAAAAAAACTTTGAAAATTGAAAAGCGTGATCGATGACTCTTTTCAAATTCAAACTGCCTTCTTACCTATCAATGTTAAACTTTTTGCTTCCTACTCCATACAGGAGGCCTACGTTAACCGAAACATTACATATACGATGACGGATTTTACGTTTTTCGATACAAAAATTATAGTAGTTATTTTGTATCCGATGCCATTTGATTTTTGAACGGAAAAAAAGGAACGCAACAAGAGCTTTTCAAAATGGATCGCATCGAACTAGGCAGATGATAATGAAATCAATGTGTAGAATTTCAAATTGATGTTTCATAAGAGACTTTGGAAATAGCAAACATTTTTGAAATTCGAACTAGACGTGACGATGTACCGATCCCTCAACCTGTGCGAGATCGTGGAATTGAAAGGCACAAAATTTATAAAAGTGAAATTTCTCGTAGATGCCTCTACGCCTCTACAAGGCCTCTACGAAACCTCTACGAACCTTCTACGAGTCTTCGTAGACATCAAAATGTCGGACAACATAGGGATAAACAGATTATATGAGCCGTGGTGGTTTTAATATGTAGGAGTAAGAGCCCTCCAGTGGATCCCATGGTTGTCGTAAAAAGCGACTAAGGGATTCTTGCCACGGGATGACATTGCCTACCAAGCTATGGTTTTTTTTATTGTACGACGAGGAAGCGCTTGGTCTTCATCTCACCTGGTAACAAGTTGAGAAAAGGCTGAAGATGGAGGCGCACTTCACCCGGAGTCCTCAACAAACTAAGGAACTGGTCTTACCTCTGAATGCCGGAACACAACAAATTTTTTTTAGGAATCTTATTATGGCGACAGATTTAGGTAAGATGGTGGTAGCTAGCTAGGCGGACTTAAACAAGATCCTACCACCAACCAAAAGATATTGGCAAACCTTTTAAAACCTCAGAATCAAACGCAGAATATTAGGCTTCTATTATTATTTGAATTTGTTATGAAATTATATGTGCTCACGTCTGGTCTCAGGTAGTAGATCTGCCTTCTGTACTGAAGGTTGTGAGTTTGATTCAAACTAGGGACAAAAATTTGAATATAGATGTTAGTTCTGTGTTTGGGTGTTATATTGTATTATATCCATAATCTAGATCCCATACTACAAGCTATACTTAGGTTGGTAATAGATGGCGCTATATAATTAATAAATATACCTTGGGGATTCTTTCATAAATCTTCCGGAGCTATTGAGCGAGGTGACTCGGAACCCCAAGGGCTGGCTCTTATTTAGTGCAGCGAATTAGCATAGCTATTCAGCGTGGCAATGTAGCCAGTGCCTAGGACACGCTTCCATTTGGTACTCGTCTTCAACAGTTGACCTATAGACCGTTTGTAACGGTCCTAAGGTAGCCCGACTGCTTCCCTTGTACTTACTAAATTAGTTTAATTGTACATATAATTTTATTTCATAAGATAAAATTTATTACTGATAATTATTCTACCCTAAAGTCAACGTGTATAATGAGATTATTAATCTTATCTTTAAAATCAATTACTATAGTCCGTTCAGCAAAATACCCGATGCGGCAAAAGGGGAACTAAATAGATTGCAGAAGGCTTTAAGGACTATTGATGATGATAATGATATTGTACGTGCTGCATTATTTTTACAAAATTACTGAAAAGTCCTTGGCCTCCATCACACCAGGTGTCTATGGCGATAAGGCCGAAAATGAAAGCGACTTTATACGGAAACCTCAACTGTCTAAGGAACTGAATATGTTATCTCTAAATGCTGGAATGCAACAATTTAGAGTTGTGGTTTGGTGACTTAGGTAAGGTCCCACCATCAACCAAACCAAACACAATATCATCAAATGAACATAAGCTAAAATCTTTGGGTAATTGGTGGTTACTTGTATTATTACTACTCCTTTCTTTCTTAATTGATTCATATTATGTTAGCAAGTTACTTTTTTTTTATTGTACGACGGGGAAGCGCTTGGCCTTCATCTCAACAAGTTGATAACAAGTTGATAACAACCTGGTAACAAGTTGAGATAAGGCCGAAGGTGGAGGCGCACTTCACCCGGAATCCTCAACAAACTGAGGAACTGGCTATCTTACCTCTGAATGCCGGAACACAACAATTTTAGAATTGCTATTTTGGCGACAGAATTAGTTAAGATGGTGGTAGCTAGCCAGGCGGACTTTAACAAAGTCCTACCACCAACCTAACCAAGCACAATATATTGTACTCCCCATGGGGATCGACCTCTGGATCTGAAATCGGAGGCTTGAACCACTAGACCATAGAGGCGGTTGAAAACTTTAATATAAATTCACTGGAATAGTTTATTTTTAAGAAACATTGACAACCAGTCAACCAACCGAAAAATTAGAGGTTTGACGCTCCCTGCTCTAACACAGTGAACACTACCACGGAGGGTAAGGTCTTTGTTACAAAGCTGTAATACCTATTTAAAAATATAAATAAAAACATAAATAAAAACACATTCATAGTTTTAGTTTAGTTACAAAGTAAGAATGACCCTGTAATTTTGAAAATAAATTATCTTTATCTTTATATCCTACTCCCCTGGGGATCGAACCAGAGACCTCTGGATCAGACTCCGGAGGGCGGACTACTAAACCACAGGCGGTTAACTATTCGATTCATTGTTGTGACTAAAATCTATCAGAATCCTAATAGACCCTTCTATCGTTGATGACGTAAACGCACGCATTAAAATGCTACTATGTGAGCGTTTGCATTTGGCAAGCTACTCGCGCCAGTCGCTGGCAATTTACTAACGGATATAAAAAGAGTATTGTTTTCTGACGTTTCATAAATAGTTATTGTACCTCCATATTTAGTTTTATATGTTTGGCCCTTCACTGTATTATTTTCATTCAGGTATGATTAAAAAAGTCACAGTTCGACACAATTTTACGAATACATTTTCTGTATTTAATTTTTAAAATATTAAATGCAAAAGGCATTGGATGAAAAACAATGAGGACACTTATTTATTAATTTTGTTCAATCATGGAACATTGCTTTTTGGTTTGCTTATTTTCAAAGAGGCGATTATATAATAAATAATTTCAAAAAGACGATTGAAATGTACAACGAGAAACGTCAGCTTAGCTAAGACATTTTTTTGTAATGCTCGCTCTTTTGATATCAGCAATACCAACTGAAGAGCAAACAAGGAAGCTAACGCAATTAACAAATAACATTATTCTTAAAAGAAAGCCAATACAGCAAAAGAAAAGTAAAACACTAAACTGACTAGAAGCTATTTGAATAATATTGTATGTAAACACTACACTATGCCTAGGGCTTACAGCCACTCACACAGGCTAAGCTAATATTATCATATCAGTGCTAGCAGTACTACTGTGTATGCTGTGGCAGTACCTGAGCATGCTCCACGCATGCGCATACGTAACCGCCCGACGCCGACCGGTGGTTTTGATACTTTTCAAGAGTTTTTTTAACAACATATGTATGTTCTTTTATATACGAAAGGTTTACTAATAAATGTATTCATCATCTTCGTCCAATTTAACAAGCCTCACAGCTCAGTTGGTAGTGGCTCTGCCTTTTGCGCAGTAGGTTGTGGGTTCGATATCAATCAGGACAAACATTTGTGTGACGATTACAGATGTGTGTTATGTGTTTGGGTGATGTATCGGATGATAGTGATGCATGTATTTACAAAAAAAAAGGTGTTAAAATGTTATTTCCGTTATCTAGTACCAATCAAAAAATAGTAACAAGCTTTGCTTATCTTGGGACTAGATGGCACTGTGCGAATTAATTTCCTGTGATGTATAATTTAAATCTAAGTTTAAGAAAAAAGTTGAACGCGTAAGAGTCGTTCATTTCATTCGTTCATTCACTGAATCCTGAAAATAATTTAATTTTATTGTACGACAGTAAGGCATATAATAATTTAATCATTAAATAATAATCGCTCGTTGTGATAAGAATCATTTAATTAGATGTTTTTTTATTGTTGTTGTTTAATTGGTGTGCCTACAATTAAGTGTTTGTTGGTAGTTACTAGTAGTACCCAATAGCCTCAATCATAAAAATCGTTACTCGCAAAAATGTCAACCACGCCTAACGTGCAGTGAAAAAACCAAGATGGCGGATGGCGGCCGATGTCATTAAACTGTCGAAGGCTTCGCAAGTACCAAGTCGGGTCGAGCACGCACCGCGGTATATGGGTCTTGGCCAGGCAACTTTTTCTCAGCGCACTTTGCTTCTAACATGGTGTGTCACGTGTGACTGGTACTATCCTGGTAGCTGGCCAGCTGGGCTTATTACCTCGGCTTTTTGGATACCTATGCAGAAAGCTACTATCTAGATAAGAATATCCAATAAAGGGATGATATAAGTAATTAATAGGATATTTGGAAAGGGTATTTGCTTTCCGTGGACGTTGTAAAGCCGATATATGCAGTGAATAGGATATTAGGAAGGGGCATTACTAAAGCAGCAACATACACTTTGAAAACTGGCGTGAGTGTTATTATATTTTTTTGAACACGGCTATACTCACGCAAGTATACGAGAGTTGATGGAGGCACTAGCTTTGTTTCGGACCGCGATCTCATCCGGCAATCACAGTCGACCAGAAGATGGATACGGAGAAACAAAACTGTGACTGCCAAGCAGCATTGCTGTGTTCCGATTTGAAGAGTATGGTTGCGGGTGAAATAACGGGCACGCAGGGCGTGATTCCGATCAGGCGATAGATTTGACGTTTCAAAGTCATTTAAGGATCTGCCAATCCGCATGAATCTCGCTTTACCATTGTTGTGATCATTCAGCCGCTAGAAAAGCCAGGGAAACCGTCACCCAGGTTTCTCCCTGGGTGACGGTTTCCCTGGCTTTGGATAGAGAGAACTCTATCGTATCCCTCTCTAAAATAAAATAGTCAGTAAAGTAATCAATTAACTTAATGGAGCTATGTGGTGCGCGTGTCAATATGAATAAAGTTACGGATCAGCAAATCGGAAATACCTGTTCAGCAAAGAGTGTCGCATTACGTAGACCGGACGTAGGTGGCGATCATCAGCAGATTTCAATTCAATTCAATTCAATTCAATTCAATTCATTTATTTATTTCTCTAAATTATTATATAACAAGCTTTATAACTACACACATGGTATACTTAAGTTTTATCTATAACCTACAAGAGAAGAAAGATTCGGGTTGCGAATTCGGTAAAGTAATGAGCTTTGCACTAGGGATTCTGGGAATACGTAAAACCAGAATCTAGAATAACCACATTTAAAAAAAATCAATAATCAGGGAATGCCTGGAGCTGCATTTTCGGGAAAGGACACGTGGAGGCGGTTGGTTAAGATGAAGACCAAAGGAGGATGCGCACTTCACCACACTCTTCAACAGACTGAGGAACTGGCTCTTACCTCTAAACGGCAACAGTTTTTGTATCGTTATTATATATGACTTGGTTAGAAGATAATCAATGCAGAGCCCAAGCCAAAGCAGAGGTCTTAGAGCCTTTCAGATTTCAGAATCTGGGACGCTACCGCCGACGGCGAAGCCGATCTCCATTGATGGCTTTAAATTAGCTTCATGAGAACTAGAAACGATTTTTACCGTCAAATGTACTGAACGGATAGGTTTCATAACATGTGTACACTTTTGAGATGGGAAACGCCATTTCGGATATGACACATACCCGGTAGGTAAAAATCGTTTCTAGTTCTCATGAAGCTAATTTAAAGCCATCAATGGAGATCGGCTTCGCCGTCGGCGGTAGCGTCCCAGAATCAGAATCAGAAATCGTTGATTGCGATACACAGGTAAAGTTAACAGTCCTTAAAATATAATTATAAAAATGTCAACTTTGTTCTATCCATTCTAGGCGTACAATTTATAATACCTAATAATATAGCATAATTAAAATGAAGAAAATTACAATTTATTAAATCTAAATTAAATGAAGAATAAATTAAATACCACACAATTTACATAATAATACATTTAAGTCAGGGAGCAGTAGAGCAAAGAGATGCAGCCAGTTATAAAGATTAATAGGGTATCTAGCTTTATCTATTATCAAGGTATTCATTGATGGAGTAATATGCCTTTTTTCGAGGGCAGGGGTGTACTATGAAACGATAATGGGTTTTTTTTTTCACAGATTTTTTTTTTTAATGTGATAGGCTCGCGTTTGTCTGCTATCTCGACTGATGTTAAGCAATAATGCAGTCTGCAATGGAGCACGCTTGCCTTTAAGGTACTTATTCACTCTTGACTTTAAGACTTCCATGTTGTAGTGTCCATTCCACATACGGTGATAGGACCTTGTTTAAGACCGTCTAAATGTTTATTTGCTGTGATTTAGGTCCCTCATCTCACCCTTGGGCCTTATCATAAAGATGAGAAGAAGGAAATCGTTTCATAGTCGTAAAAAAAAATTTAATCCAAATAAACGAATAGCCATATAAACTATAAGCCCACGAAATAATCGTTATAATTTTTTTGGTTGCAACATTAAATATTTTTTGTTTAAAATGTCCAATGTTTACGTTTCAACAGTGTAAAATACCACTATAAATAATGATTTCAATATGTTCTGCAGTGGAACGGCAAGAATCACAAAACTTATGAACCCAGTCCAAAATCAATAGGCCAATTGCTATGCTAAGTATGGCCTGGAACTGCCGTATGATTAGTCATGCCATAAATTGTAGTGTACTTTTACAAGGTATTGGTAAGACTTCGACACAATCCATAAAACAAAATTAGGAATATTATGGTGGCATAGAAATATTGGGCAGATGAATATAGTATGCTGAAACGGACGCCAATTTGTGTCATCTTGCTAATGGTATCGACTAGAATACTTAGTTATTGATCTGTGGGTATCGACATGAAGTGCCTATTTAACCTATGAACAATTGTTCCCTGCTCTATTATTAGGTACACGCCTAGTTCAGTATTATTTGTCTAGTTTAGTTAGTTTTTAGTACAATAAAGAATGATCATTCATTCATTTCATTTACTTACATCTTGTTACCTACTTAGATCGATACTGCTTAACCTTTTCGTAATAATAGTAGGTACTATTATTACAAATTAGGTTAATTTTTAATATTGTTTACTTGTCATAGTGTCAACGTCCTGTTTGCAAAACGCTTGATAAAAATGAAGTTCTTTCTATTCTATAGATACTTTACACGTGTTTTAAATCTGTGCTAGCGAAGACTTGCCAGTAGCATAATCTCCGAAATTGACTAAGCTCGTTTTATCGCACCGTTACCGACAGCTGACGGATGCAAATCTTTTTTCAATTCATTTTTGAAAAACGAGTTCCATTTTCAATTCGCACAAAACAGATAATTTATAATTCAGTCCAAAACGAGTTTGCGACTCGATGTAACGTTACGCAAGCGTATAAAAGAAACCAGAATTAGCGGTGCTTTCATGGATGAAACAATAGTAGTCTGCAGCTGTTTCACTGAATCGGGGACCAGGAAAGAGTTCTTTTAGGGTTGGCTATAAATTACTACGTTACTCTGCTTCTGAGGTATTGAGATATTGTGTTGATAGATATTACGAATGTAGCATTAGACTGTTCGAATCTGACATGAGCTAATTGCCAAAATAAATACAGCAATACTTCGCAATAAAAACCCGTTTTTCAGAATCAATATAATAGCTGCTTGTTTTACCTATGTCATACCGCCGAAGCAATTTTTTTTATTTATGTACCTGGGTGTAAATGCTTTAGCCTTTGACCTGGAAAGTTGCCTCGGCATAACCTGAAAAAGGATAAGGTATGCGATGGAGCTTACGAAGAAGCTGCCTAAAGCTAAGGTGATGGTAAATGTTGAGGGACCCTACTCAACTCGGTGTCAAGGCGGCTCTAGACAGCATTGTTAGGTTAGGTACTTCGTTTGTATACAGCTGCGGCGATAAATTGAAATGTTTTGATGATGCTTTGGTGATGTGAGTGATTGATAGGGATATATATGTATAGATAACGCATTACGGACTGTTTTAACTAAGACGAAGTCTAGATAGTTTCATAGTGACACAAACACAAGCGAGATGTTGGCGGTACTTTCGAAACACGAGTGCTCGAAATTCGATAATGTCGTTTTAATTTTGTGTAGTAATGGAGGCGATCGGTAGACCCGCGAAAGTGCATTCGGAATGTGAAATGTCAATTATTTTCCCTGATAATTTCAGTAATAACCGGTATTCGAAATCGATTTTTATAAGTGTATTTTGTGTTTTCGGTTTAACCTTTGTCATGCAAAGGCCAGAATGCACTAACTTGCAGTTTCAATTAATATATAATAAATATTTTATATGTGAAAAAAGGAACTTAGTATTTTTACGACAATACCTATAACAATGTTTTAAAATTCAAATCCGTATGTTGGTCTCATTGTTTACGCAGTATTTACATGTTTTTTTATTCACAGTAGGTGTTACACAATAAATGCATTAATTCTCAGACCATGGGCATTAAACGGCGAGAACCTCCGAATTATAATTGGCCACTTTCGTACTCAGCTTTCTGTTACGTAACGGAATGAGAAGCAATTATGCATATTATTAATACACCGGAAAAAGACTTAAGACTTTCTACATCTCAAATTTTTATAGTTTTGCTCACGCCATTTTGGCTATCGATTTATGCGCAAATTTGCAATTTTTTGCCGATCATCGTGTGAACTTTCTCTATAGGTTTAAGAGAATTGGATTTCATATAAGCGCATTTCAGTTTAAAAAAACGAATAGATGTTAAATAAACCAAACATAAATATATAACCACATTACCCAAAATACAGAAAGACCTAAAACATAATAAAACGTATAAGGTGCGTTAACTTGTTTTTTTAACCCTTCTTCAATTAAATCAATCAAACCATTTTTTTATAACGCCTGACAAATACAGCTGTATTTGTTTATTTAGAGTTTAAATAAATAAATAATAATTTCGCTTGTATTTATTGCAACCACATGCACCCCATGTTATTAAAAGCTGTGAGTTCCTACTAATTTTTGGAGCAAGCTTTTGCATATTTGGAGCAAATGTATTTTTTAATATGTTTTCAATTATATCGTTTAATTTCTAGCAATGGTTCGTCAGTGCCTTTTAGCCATTGTATCGAGCCAGTTTCAAATTCAACAAATCTCAGCCTTTATCTGAAAAAGAAAGTGTCAAATACCAATCCAAATATAAAGAAAAAAAAAAAAGAAAAATTGCAACTCGCTAAGGACGCTGCTGCCAAACTGTTTACTTTATTACAAAAAGTATATACTTTGAAAAAACTTGAATGATGTTGTTGTCACAAGTTGTTGTTTTTTTTGCCCCAAATACGCATATTAGCCGGTTATTAATTGGAAATTACCTTTAATGCTCCCACCTGAAGTGTGAGGTTGTTGACTCTGTTGCACATTGCTCTGGGCCTCCAGTTTTGTGCTCACCGAGTTCCACATATCGAACATGTTCAGCATTTTGGCCCTCCAAGGACCGAAATTCACACAATATTCATTACACTCTACTTCACTTCAACACTAGTCCTTCCAAATACAAATATTTGATCGCTGAAATTTTTCCAGTCAATGAATATTGTTCATCCGTCATAAAAAAATTCTTAAGGCTACATCACTGATCCCCGGTTATAATTTGTATTATTTATCGTAATATTGCGATTTATAAATATATTTTGCTATATAAACTTTCTCAAATTCTCAACTAATGTAAATACGCTATATTTGTATTTATTTTATTATTATTATGTCTACTATATTCGGATTTAAATATCAGTCTAAAATTTCGTTCTTAAGGTTTGGGTTTATTTGCTTGGGATTTAATAAACGTGATAATATACTCTAGTGATTATTGTTTTCTTTATGCTATTGTGGTTATACGTGTATAATATAAATTTTAGTTTAAACTGTGATAACTGTCGGCTTTACTGCTTTATATTGTCTCGGTGCTATTTTAAGAAATGATCTGTAATTATATGGTATGTGTGACACGTTCCGTAAAAATGTTTTTTTCTCTTCATAGTTCGTTCAATCGCTGATTGTTCTCGTCCACCGCCAGTCAGGAAGGCGCAGCACTCGCGTTCATTTCGGAAAAAACCGGTGGATCGATTTTATCAAATATGTTGCTCCGTCACAAAGGCACTGCACACGCGTTCATTTCGAGAAACCCGGCGAATCGATGTTCTTTTTTTGAATTTGGTGTTTTCAACCGGTGTCGCGTGCACTGAATGCAGTTGCAATGGTGTGAGTTTCAGCTTCAGTTGCTGGGGGTGTGGGGGCGGAAGCGGAGGCTCCGTTTGCGCATGCGTGTCATCGATCCCGCGTAGCTGTGTATCCTAAAACACTGCTTTTCATCGCGCTATGTGCACTACCGGGGACTCGCCATAGATATAGAGACATCACTATTATGTCATTCTACTTTGCGTCTAGGTGTTTTGACGTGGGCACAGGCTCTTTGTCAGCGCTAGTGTTGTAACAAGGTAACGCGTTTGCATTGAATTTGCGGTTTTCTTACAACATCATTGAACATGTTGAATATTATGCGTTTGATTAAATTTTAATTACAGATAGAAATTGAACCATTTATTGCATCTAACCATTTTGTACCTTTTCACATTTACATTTTACTCAATACTTTTTACTACGCATACCTTTTTTTTACATTTAGTTACATTTTTTATTCAAGTAATTCTGTGTTGTTTATTTGATAGTTAACGGTACTTCATTAAATAATATGTATTTTTTTTATTTTATTGTACGACGGGTAAGCACTTGGCCTTCATCTCACCTGGTAACAAGTTAAGATAAGGCCGAAGGTAGAGGCGCACTTCACCCGGAATCCTCAACAAACTGAGGAACTGGCTATCTTACCTCTGAATGCCGGAACACAACAATTTTAGAATTGTTATTATAGCGACAGAATTAGGTAAGATGGTGGTAGCTAACCAGGCGGACTTAAACAAAGTCCTAACACCAACCAAACCAAGCACAATATATTGTACTCCCCATGGGGATCGAACCCGGGACCTCTGGATCTGATATCGGTGGCTTGAACCACTAGACCACAGAGGCGGTTAAAATTATTTGTTTTTCATTATCTACTTATATTAATGTATTTAATATAAGAACAAAATGAAACACTTAAAATTATTGAGCACGATATCATACATACATAATTAAAACAGTGGAATTTATGATTGCAATAGCGGCGTATATTTTGAACCTTCGAGAACAAACAACTAACTGACCCATTTCTGCAAAGTTAGGAATAAACACTTTCCAGGACATGCCTATTGGTCGGACTTAAAAGCTTTTTATAACTTTACAAGTTGCGTTAGGTGTTCAAGAAAGACATTTCTAAGTTTTCTGAACTTACAAGGATTTCTTAGAAAATTCTTTCAATTAATTGAGTGGCCCCTTAATAGAATTTAATAAAGAAAACTCAACATATTTTTCTTGTTTCTTTTTATGATTCATTTTATAAAGTACTATCGAAACGCCCAGAGCTTCGTTCCTTCCATCCCGTGAGAATTTATTCAAATCTTTTCTTAGTGCGCCCTTAGACTACCAAAAGATGCTAACTGAAAATTTATATTGTCTATTGGACCTCTGGTTTGGGCTGTGTGTTGATAGTCAGTCAGTCAGTTATCTACACGATGATTTTAGTTATGTACACGAATGAAACGCCCTGTATCTCGTTCCCGCTATCCCGTGGGAATTTCTTTAAATCCCTTCCATACAAAAGGAAGCTACAATAAACATAACAAATTTCTAGGACCTCTGGTTTGGGCTGTAACGATAATTAATATATTTAGATCTACTATTATATGATTACTATCATGTAATAGTAGATCTAAATATTGTTGGAAACATTGGAAATATTGGTTGCAGGTAAAATAGTTTCAATATAACCAAACTTGCAATAACCGTAAAAAATATTAACCCCATCGAAGGATAAAACATTATAAAACCATCACACACCTAAGCATGCAAAAAAGGTTGTGAGCTATGGTAACTGAAACGGTAGCCATTTTGAAATATCAGTTTAATAAGCATCCGAAAATCATATACCGAATTGGCATTCTCCGAAAATATTAATCAAAATTCAAATATCGAATGCGTGCGGTGCGCTTGCGCTGGCGACAGCATTACGCAAGATTACGTTACGTCGCACACACTCACACTGTCACGCACACAAATGAAAGCTGCTTTTGGAGGTTCACTCTGAAGGCACAGGCTGAAGCGGTGGCGGATTAGTGTATATGTTTGAAACAGATTGGTTATTTAAAAAAAAACAATTACCTATGTCAATGGCTATTTATACAAAGTGTTCATACACTTCAAAAATTAAAAAAACTGAATACTCCTTTGTTATTAAGAAACCATAGAAAGCTTTGTCTATTTTAGACAAGTGACAATTTTAATGACATGTGTTGTAGATGTCAAAAGTGTGGTTTATCTGCTGATTAACCGGTAAATAAAGAACAGAATATGTTTTAAATTTAGTAATTCTGACATTCGCCGCCTACGGTTGGTAAATTGCAAAATTACCGGTAACATTAACATGAAGTATGTTATTCTGCATGTTTTATTTTATTCCATTAATTTTAATTTCTTACAGCACCTAGCAGCATGACCATGACGATGTCATTAAAAAATATATATTCGAAAGAGCGATTCTAATGTGTTCCGGAGTTGATATCCCAAAAAAAAATAGTTCGTATAGGTTAAAAGTTAAATAATAAAAAAAGAATAACTAAAAACCGTTCCAAAGCTGTGGTTTACAAGTCGCTCCTCTCTTAACCCGCTGCCTACAAGTGAAAGTCCGACTGCCAAAATCTCGCGTGAAAGTTGGCGAGAGTGGCTTGATCGATGTCATAATTATTATTACCTATTATAAGATATATGCTAAAAGCAAAAGGCGGATGTAAGTGTTTATCGAAATCTAGACTTTAATTTTGCAAAAAAAAAAAAAAAAACAGCTGTCCCAAAAATACTGTATCCACTTATTTTACTTAGTTTTTGCATTTTGAATAAGAGGATACGGTTTTTATAAATAAGACTTGATAGGACAGATACTATGTTAGATAAAAAAAAACATCGAAATACATTCTATAATTAACTGAAATGAATGGTTTTATCTCTATATAACGTTTTAAAAGGATATTTGAAAACGCGAGATTGAAATGGTGAACAATAATTATCAAAGGTAAAAATCTGCGTTTCAAAATGTTTGGAATGCCCAGACGTGTTTTGCATAAAATGCTGTAATAATTTAGTCTAAGAAAGTATTCAGATTTAGAAAGTTATAATGAAAGGCACGCATAAGACACACTTTTTCTCAGTGCATTTCAAGCAATATCCTTTTACGTTAAGGGTAAACTTTCATTTTTTTACGATCTAACACCTTTGCTGTGTCATGGAGCATTCATTTCTGTGGCTACATCAAAACATTTATAATATACTCTGCATTCTTACGTTTCTTACAGTTTAGTTTCTCAATTATAAAAAAAACTATGCAACCGTCAGCTATTAAATATTACAAAACTAACTACGCTACGGTTTCAAATTTAAATTTTTGAATCAAGTTCGTTTGATTCTCGTTTATTGTTAGCACAACAAAAATAGTACGTAGTATAAGTTTGAAAAAAAAAACGATCAAACAGTAGATAATGTACATCATAAAGTTTGCACATTTTTATTAGCAAAATGCCTAAACTCTTTGTACTCGGCAAAAAATACCAATTAAATACTAGTATTAATTGCAAGCGCGGAGATTCTGTCCTTGCGACACGCAAAGTTAAAACCTAGGATAATGCGTACTTGTAGGTATCTAACACTCATTGGATATAACTTTGTCCGTATGACTAGTTCGTCACTTAAACAGTACCTATAAACTTGGACAGACTAATAAGGTGAAATATTAATGAGTTTTTTTAAGCTGGGTCAGCTCTTGGCTCAGAGGTCTGCCTGGGCAAAGATGATATCTTCAGTGGAGTGGGTTTCATAGAAAATCATAAGGTGTTTTTCTTTTTATGAAGAAAGAGTGTTAATAGCAAGATATTCAGTAGAAACACGTGAATTCATAATCCCTTTAACATCGACCCAAATTTCAGAGTAAATAAAAAACAAATGAGACCTTTTATCTCCCAAAACAAATATCGGTAAAAAGCGCCCTTCAGCCGCCGAAAGAGAAAAATACTATTTCCCAAGAGTTTCCTAACTTTTTGCGTCTCGCTCTAACGCAAGGTCGTTTGTCTATTCTCTCGCTCGCACCGTATGCAATACGAGATCTCATGCAACTAAAGACCTTGATAAATTGCAAAGTTTCGTGATAGATAATTGGTATACGGGTAATTATTATACGAGCATTTACAAATACAATAAAGTTTTTCAATTACTTCAAAAACACCAACCGAACTTTTACGATGACCCTTCATGCCCTTTATTAATGCATGATATACATTTTGTTTTCTTGAAAACTTAATGTTTCACGTCACATGAGAACTATTTTGAAAATGAGCATGGATGAAGAATGCATGATCACACTTTAAGTTTAATAGAGATAGTGACAATTTAAACTATGACGGACGAACAATCTCAAATACTTACATCCAACAGAATGCATTGAACAATCCAATAAAATCACCAAGTCCACAAAGAGTATCCGAAAAAAGTTTTTTATCACACCGAGAGTTTCCGAACGCGCCGAAAAAAGCAGCTTCCGAATTTGAAAGTTTTTGGCGCACTGTGACGCGCGCGTGCGTTCAGCAACACAGTTGGTAACTGAGTTTTGTAAGCGCTATAGGTTTGGCATAAGCCGGCCCGCGTGAAGGTACCAGGCATAATTTTAAGTTGCTCTACGACTGTCCTATTGACTCAGTAATAAGTCGGCGACGAAGCCACTCGGTCATGAAATGCATATGAAGCCTGTCGATTTTTTTTTTTTGCATTTTTTATTCAAATAACTTTGATTATTGACTATTTACTTAACAAATCAATCAAGATAATGCTTTTAAGAAGACAATAATAGATCACTGATATTTATTTTTGTAATTATGTAAAACATGAATTGTATCTTTTAGGTTACTAGGTCTCTTATGTTAATAGTTAGGTCTCTTATGTTACTAGGACTTTTATGGTAAGGCTCGCTCCATCTTAGTCCACATGCATACCCAGGTAAGCCGTGAAGTCATGGGATATCCAATCAAACATGCAATGAAAAATAAGAATTCAAAACGTAGAAAAATATACAATCTTTATTGTACACATAATATGATTTAAACATGTCATAGGAAAACATATGACAGAGGCGAGCTTAACCATTAAAGAGTTTTCTACCAGCAAACCTTTGAGAGAGAGAGAGAGAGGTGATATTCTGAAAAGATAGAAAAGTGTACCTACTTGAATCAAATTAAAATTTTAATGGACAAATGAACATACATATTATATCAAAAGTGTACCTACACATATATGTTTAATACCTACTAAATAATATATATAAGGCTAAATTGTTATCTTGTTCATATTTTTTTTTTCTACAGTGGGTATACTAATGATGAATTATACGGGTATCTAGTGATTTGCATTCGACTTCATCTGAGTAAATTGTTGCCTATGTCCTTCCTCGTGCCATACACTATATCCATACCAAATATAAAAAAAGATCTGTTCAGTCATATAGCCGTAAAAAGGTAACAAACAGACAGGGACACGTTCGAATTAATAAAATTGATAGAGTATATACTGTTTTGGTGCCGCAAGTTGCAAGCAGCTCCGGGAGATACTCGGTTATAAAAAAAATATTGCCAATAGATAAAGCATATGCCTATTTTATCGACAAGTGAAGAAACTGGCATGTTCCTAGGATCGAAAATCCGAACGGCATGGCTACTTTTCCGGTATGGGCTTGCAACCTGTCACGTATTGAATACTAGCTACTTGCAAAGCGTGGGCATGTGCCGAACGTATTTTGGACGTGACTCTGACTAACCTAGGTGATTCTCATAAGATCCAGTAGTGATCAGCGGAGAATCCTCGAAGGAGAAAAAGTCATGAGTCATATTTTAGCCATAAATTATCTAATTGTACTTCTAAAAGTAGAATATGGACGTTTTAAGTTCCTAATAAGTAGTTCAACGTCGTAAAAGTAAAGACGAAACTGATCGATGCGCGCTGACCTATATTCGCCAGATAGTCTACAAGAAGGCCGATGACCTTATAAAAATAGCTTCATCTACGCCATCGAAAATAACAATAGTTTGAAAGGACATTTCAATATGTATCTGACTAGCTTTTGCCCGCGGCATCGCGCGTGTTATATCCGGATAAAATGGAGCCTATATGGATTCAACGCCATTTTTTTTATTTAAAGTGCGTCGATGTTTTCATTACGATGGAGCGAGCCTATAAACGGTATCCTAGAAACCATATTGGACAGGATTACCTCTCTCATATGATAGGGCTTTCTTTTGAGAGTGATCAAACCCACCTAGGTTGATCACTCTTAACACGCTACCTATCGTTTTTTCTTTTTTTTTATGAATTTACTGCTAATATAGTTTTTAAGCGCAGATACTAACCTTGTAGATGGATTAGATTATCTGAAATAAAACATTTTTATAGGCTACTTTATACCGTGACCAGATTTGTACCCGGGCTACTATTTATGGATTACTTTTTATCCGGGTACTGTACTGTACCTAAAGTTTCAGCTCAATCCGTTTAGACGTTATGACCTGGAGATGAAACAAACATCCATCCAAGCAATCTTTCGCTTCTAATATATTACACTTACAATTCAGTTAGAATGGTTTGACTAACGTATTTTGATACAAAGTTAATTTCTTTTGCAAGATGGATTATATTCCAGGTCTTAGCCATCAATAACCAAGATCGAATATAAAAATCTTCGTATACCTGACTGACTGATCTTCAACGCAGAGCCCATATCAGAGATCCTTGATATTTTCAGGGTAGCTTCCTTCCTAGTGTAGGGAAAGAGTGCACTAGGAAATTATTTGGAAATTCCCACGGGATGAATCACAACAAAACACCTGTATTTCACCCATCATCTTGAGGCATTTAGATGTTAAGCCTCGTGTGCCCGTAATTTCACCGGCAACATTCAAACCAGAACACAGCTATACTGCTTGATGACTGAAATGGTATGGTGGTAGTACTAGTACTTCCCTGGACGAGCACTTTCATATGGAATTCTACTACGTACTCTTAATGCGAGTCTAAATTAACCCGGGTACCTATTAAATAACTGCCTCTGTGGTCTAGTGGTTCAACCCACCGATTTCAGTGGTCCCGGGTTCGATCCCAGGGGAGTACAACATTCTGCTTAGTTTGGTTGGTTGTAGGACTTTGATTAAGTCCGCCTGGCTAGCTACCACCATCTTACCTAATTCTGTCACCATAGCAACAATTCTAAAATTCTTGTGTTCCGGCATTTAGAGGTAAGATAGCCAGTTCCTCAGTTTGTTGAGGATTCCGGGTGAACTGCGCTTCCACCTTCGGCCTTATCTTATCTTGTAACCAGGTGAGATGAAAGCCAAGTGCTTACATGTCGAACAATAAAAATAAAATAAAAAAAGCGAGAAAATTTATTAACCCGCGTATTAAAATGTTTAATACCCGGGTTTCACTAATATCTTTTCGTGTCGTATAGCTTGCAACCCCGCAAAAATGAGGTGCAAGCTAGATTTTAACAACAAAAGCATGACATAATAACAAGCCACCTGGCTCGCTTTGACGAGCAGAAGTTTCATTCAAGACGCATATAAATATGCAAAATGAATTTGTTTAAAAGTGGTTCTTCCCACAGATGGTCAATGCAAAACCCTTTGTTCGTCCCCTAAGTGTGTCCGAAGAGCGACGTGACAACATCCTGCAAACTCACATCAGGGACGGAGGCGGGACGAGGGTGTCAAAGACAGGGCTCAGTGGTGAAACTCGGGAGAGACTGTAGGGTGATGATGATGATAATGATTACTTAATTAAGTTAAAAAAAAGACATTAATTTCATACTCGCCATATAGCCCCAAATTAAGCATAGCTTGAATTATGGGAACTAGATTACAGATAATATATTACAGTAAATACATACTTATCATACAATGCAACAGCCAAACACAGAACAAACATCACACAAAGGTCTCTCAATCATTAAAGCAGGTAAGGATAGTCATGTACTGTCTAATTAGATGAGAAAAATACATAAATTAGATGGAACTTTAATTGATACTCAGTTCTCTAGAAAATACATCGATTATAAATTCGAAGGTGTATGTTAGATTATTTGTTGGTTCGTTATTTTTAACCGACTTCAAAAAAAGGAGGAGGTTCTCAATCTGCTGTATGTTTTTTTTTTCACGGCAAATTTGCTAAACTAAACCGTAAGCCATTTGGAAGAAAATAAGGCAAAAGTTATTAAATAATAGAACCAAATAAAAAGCATCAAAGAAGCATTGTATACATTGTTTTTTAATATAAAGTTTTTTTTTTAGCTGAATATAAAGGTGACCGCTAACCGTAATACGATCCTGATGGATATAAATAATTCAAGGGGTTCCCCTTGAATTATTTATATTCAGAAAGGACATGTAAAATCCATTGAACAGAAAAACCGAACTCAATGTACTCTATAAATACAGAATGGGATGCTTGGTCATTGTAATTAGAGATTTTGTCGCATATTTTTAAAGACTATATTTTTTTTAGGAATTTGTTGTGCCCGTAATTTCACCGGCAACCATACCCTTCAAACCGAAACACAGCAATGCTGCTTGATGGCCGAAATACGAATGGTGGTATTGCTTCCCCGGACGAGCCCTTTCACAAGGAGCTCTGCTACTTTTAATGCGAGTCAATATTCAATTAATAATCTATTCTGTTTTTTAAGTAATATTGTACTGTTTATATATTGAATTCAAATTTGATTACAAATAACTTAATTTTATGTTTGTGGATGGTGGCGGTTCAGCCCTTCGCTTAAAAGCAATTCCTATGGGCTATTTTAAGTAGTAATTAGAGAATACATTACTGCGTTTACCAATCCGCCACGCGTAATGATAATGGCTTAATCCAGTATTGGAGCATGCTCTGTCCAACAGTGGACAGAGCATTAACGTGTTAACTATACGTTCGTGTTGTTAACACATTATTATTTTGAAAGTGACTCTGTCTGTTACCTTCTCACGGCTAACCGGATGAACGGAATTTAACGAAATTTAGCATAGATATAGTGAAAAATCATAGGCATTTTTAAAATGGGTAGATACCGCGTGGTTGAAACCGAGTGTGAAACCACGACGGGACTCAGGATAAGACGCGGGTTCGAGTCCCGTCGTGGTTTGTGAATTTTTGTGTCATAATAACATTTGTAAATTGAAAGATTGTTCGTTTGTACACATACTGTTTGTAACGGTTCAAGTAACCCTTCTGCTTGTTTAGTAAAAAAAAATGAGGTAAGATAGCCAGTTCCTCAGTTTGTTGAGGATTCCGGGTGAAGTACGCCTCTACATTCAGCGTTATCATAACTTAACACCAGGTGAGTTGAAGACGCTGAAGAGGGAAAATGGTGGAAGCTAGCTGATTATAGCAAAACCCTGCTTTGGAGGAAGCTCTGTCTAGCTGTTGTTGATGATCTCATTTCCCATGCAAACGTATTTTGACAAGTCTGATTCAAAAGATTTTTTGCAGGTATAATCGGATAGGGATAATCTGTCTGTGGTGCGTTACTTTTCTAAAAAACAAATACAAACCAAAATGTATGGAAAGGAGTTTTTCCATACAAACACTCTTTTCCATGTATTTTCATTGTTATTGCTTTTCAATAAAAAGTAGCGCACCACAGACACAGATTATATCTTTCCGATTTTACCATTTTACAATGATTTACATTTCTTTCTGAAAATGAAAAAGGAACTACGTTTGTATTGGTGAGCGAAAATCAGCGTTAAGTAGTACATTTTTACAATAATGAACCCTAAAAACCTATGAAGGTTTGTTAACTTGAATATCCCGTAGACTTTGTTTTATAATGATTTGTTTTACAAAATAGGTTAAATCTAAGTCCTATCTCAAGTAGTGATGTACCGCTGACCTAATTTCGTTATCAACTGATAGGAAAGGTCGGTGACCGATTGAGATTCGCTTTTGTTTGGAAGTTACTTTTTTTAATAACAATAGAGATAGCCCAATTTACAGTAGCCTTTTAAACACGTGACCTGTATGACACCTGATGGAAGAGAAGCTACTCACGCTTTATTGACACTTATTAATATATTTTAACAGGCCTCATAGCTCAGTTGGTAGTTACTCTGCCTTCTGCGCTGTAGGCTGTGGGTTCGATTCCCACGCAGGACAAACATTTGTGTGATGAATGTAGATGTTTGTTCTGTGTTTGGGTGTTGTAATGTATGATAAGTATGTATTTACAAAAAAAAAAAGTATTTAAGTATTCTATCCGTAATCTAGTTCCCATATTACAAGCTATGCTTAGTTTGGGGCTATTTAGATTTTAGATGGCGTTGTGTAAAATTTATGTCTTGTAATATTTATTTATATTTATTTATTTATTTATTTATTGATGATTTTGCCACAACTCACTTGAAAAATGAATGATGATTGACCACCATTTTACACGACAAAAACAAGTGATGACAGATGGATCATGCTTGTTTATGGGCTCCAAGAATTTACTGGTAATAAGCAGACGAAGGCAACGAGTTCCATTCCATATGACTTTTGCCTTTTATGAGACGTATATATTATTATATTTGCCTGTTATTAAGAAATATTCGATGTTGCAGGGGCGTAGCTACCGCCATATCAGCTGTTTCAATGATACAGAGCCCCCGGGCTGCAGGGTCCCAAGCGTGTGTTACCAAAAATCTACAATCTCACTTTAATTCTTAGGACCTTCTTCCCGGAAAAAGGTTTCAGAGGATCTGAGATCTTCTCTTCTCAAATTTAATAAAAAAGAATGCCGGAAAGCCAGTATTATAATAATAATAAAAAAAGCCTTTATTCAAACTAACACATAACTAATCTTAATATTAAAATATATAGTTTATAACAGCTAGTTTGTTTGCCTCTTGCCAAAGGCCTCTCCCAAAGCTAGTACTTATGCTAAATACGACATCCATGGGCTGAGTTGGAGGAGTTCATTCTTAAGCTCGTACCCGGATAAAGAAGTCTATATTACTCTACAGAGCATACGATATCCACGCCAAATATTATGAGAATCCTTACGGCCATTTGTTGTAAGCCGAAAAAGCTCAGGTAAGTACCTAGTACCTAATTTTAAATCTGAAGTAGGCGTAAGTAATAAGACGCAACTTTCTATCGCCCACACACAAACACTATAATATCACTTTGGTTGACGTGGCGTGGTGGTTTCGTAAAACGTGACTAAAGGATTGCTACGGGATGGGCAGCCACCTCAGCCTGATTACTTAGCTCATTGGATGCTGTAATACACACCCTTTTTTTCTTAGAACTATGGGCTCAGCACCTAGCCGTTAGCTCATTGGTTTTTTTTTAATTATACGACGGTGCAGTGCCGGCATCTTATCGGTTTATCAAGTTATGATAAGACCGAAGGTGGAAGCGCACTTCACCCGGAATCCTCAACTGAGGAACCGGCTATGCTACCTCTTTATGCCGGAACACAACAATTTAAGAATTGTTGTTATGGCGAAACAGAATTAGGTAAGATGGTGGTAGCTAGCCAGGTGGACCTAAACAAAATCCTACCACCAACCAAACCAAGCAAAATATTGTAGTCTCCTGAGGATCGAACCCGGGACCTCTGGATCTAGACCACAGAGGCGGTTGGGTGCTGTGTACACCCGTGGTATTCTGCTTAGACAGCTAGTGGCTCAACGAGCAAACACCAATACTGCGACCACCAACTCGCCTGCCAGGACTTTGTTTGAGTCCGCCTGGCCTTTTTACACAGGGGTGAAAAGATTTTTTTGAGATTGTAGTGACAACATTTTTCGCAAAAGGGGTGAAAATATTATTTTAGATTGATAATGCTTTCTCACAAAATGAAATTGGTGTATTTTAACAATCTATAACTATTGCGTGGGCGATCAAATCGACTTTCTAAAGTCAGCCCATGGATGTCGTAAAAGCTGACTAAGGGATCTCACCAAGGGCAGCAGCTTCCTTCTGTGTATTATCTATCACATTTAGCATCTGTACGTCGTATGAGGTTGTCCGAAATGAGGTTATTATTATTATTTACCCACGTTCACCAATTGCCTGCCAAGTGTGGTGATTAAAGCAAGACCCTTCAATTTGGAGTTGACATAAATCATCTCTTAAAGTAGAAGAAATAATTAGTGCAATTAGTAGGCGGTCTTATTGCTAAAGTAGAGATCTCTGTGGGGTAAATAGGTAATACGGGTATTATAGCGTTGACGCCAATCTTAGCTACACTTAATAATAGTACCTAGGTACCAACTCTCTTTACTAAGTATAACAAAGTAGGTCAAACAAAAGGAATCCTATTCAAAACCTTTTCTTTACAAACTCATCTCTCACAAATCTTCAAGACAGGTTTTAAGCAGCAGAATACTCAACAGTTAGTACCCATCATAACGGTTCTGCCACAGATAACAGCGTAGTTACACCCGGATCTCACGCACACTACGACACCAGCTGATACGGAACTGTGTCATTCGGTCTGCAACGGTAATACCGCTACTCCATAACAGGTGGCGCTGTCACTGTTACGTTCTTAGATTTGTCGTTGCAGTACTCGTCTCAGAAAAATCTTACTGTCATCATCTCCCCTACCCTCTGGCTTCAGTCTCTTCAGAATTGATAGTGTGGGCAATGGTGGCGGTGGTGTGGCAATCTATTTACGCGCTGATCCCTGCCAACATCATTGATAGGTAGGTAGTGTAGATACCTACTTTGCTGAAAAACTTCTCTTGAGCTCTCTGTTTGGACAAATAATGTCTTAATTTACCTAGCTTTTACACACGGCTTCGCGTGGTAGCTACCTAGTAGGTAGGTACCAGAATAAAATTTAGCATACCTCCGTTTTACACAATGCTTAAACTACAGGAATGCCAAATTACATATATATCCTTGCTGTATTTTAATCGTAAAAAAAGGGCACTTAATTTAGAGTATTGGTATGTTTGGAGGTAGGTATTTAAGCATCTAGTAGGTACAGTACCTACCTTCTTTTCATTCATCGCCTAAGTGGCTGACTTTTCAGCGTTCATTAGAATAAATGTTAAGCGCATTGTTAGAAATACAGATATAAGATCATATCTGTTATCGTATACACTTCTACATTTATTTTCTAATACGCACGGAGTCCGTGCTTCGCTAAAAAAATATTAGGGTAAAAAATAACTTGCAATAATCATCTTCTATCATCATGAAGTCGTGCCGACTTCATGATACACGTAGTTCATTTAACTACAAATAGATGACTCTGTAAGCCAGTAACTTTGATTACCACTTTAATTTATTTGTAAGCTTAGCAGTGCCACAATAATCTGTTTCGAAATAATCTGATTTAAATATCTATGTTAGATTAAGTACTTAACTGTGCTAGTTGTCCTATAAATAATTGTGAAGGTTTTTTATTACCCGGCTAGTACCTCTACTCGCCGCAAGATGGAGCTACTACTCGGTCGTTAATACTTGAATTATGTTGAATGTTAGCTCATGCCATGTCATAATAGGACTGTAGCGAGTACTTTTCAGGAGGGTGGGGTTAGTACAATTTAGATTTATGTTTTATAATTGCAAGTTTTTAGAACTATGGTTGCTTCAGGCAAAAGTTTTTGTCTGTTTATTTTTCCGATGAGGTACAAACAATATTACCTACCTATTATTTGTATACCTACTAGATATATATAATTCAATTTTTTACTAAACCATTGAAGTCACTTTGGTAAAATCATTGTAAGTAGGTAAACAATGAGAAAAAAGGCATCAAAAAACAGAAAAAACCGCTTAATAAAAAAAAAAACAACAAATAATTTAAATGAAACAGGCTCAGCGGCTGGCTTAGTTATTACATCACACTACAATACTTTAATTCCTTCCTTGGTGAACCTCAACAATACGAAAGGATGCTCCCTGAAAATTTCAAGTCACTAGGACTTGAACTGTCTCACCGACAGTCGATGATTTTATTTTATTTTAGAATTTTAGGAAAACTAACAACTTATCAATCAATAGAAACAAATAATAGTCAACTTAGAGCTAATTACAAGTTTCCAAAAATAGGTAAATTAAGATATGAAAAGTAAAAGTCCAATATTTTTAACCGCCTCAGTGAACTAGTGGTACGCCTACCGGTGTCAGATCCAGAGGTCTCGGGTTTGATCCCCAGGGAGTACAATATTGTGATTGGTTTGGTTGGTGGTAGGACTTTGTTAAAGTCCGCCTGGCTAGCCACCATCCTACCTAATTCTGTTGCCATAACAATTGATGTGTTCCGGCATTTAGAGGTAAGATAACTAGTGGCTCAGTTTGAGGATTGAGGATTCCGGGTGAAGTGCGCGTCCACCTTATCATAACTTGATAATCAGGTGAGATAAAGGGCACCTACAATAACATAAAAAAGTGATGTAGACAGCAATCAAATGATTATGAAAAAACAGGAAATGTAAGTTAATTGACTGAAGCCAAACAACAGGATCTTTTTCGTTAGGTAATCTCATATAATTACGTAACGAATACGCAACGCCTCCTAAAATATATGAACTTATCACTTGTACTAGATACGATTGAGACGAAACCACCATTTATTCGTTACCCTAAAAAAATAAAAAAGAATCATTAAGTATCCAGTCGTGTCTTTTAATTTTTTTAGCCTTTTCGTTATTGTATTTTATAATTTCAAATTTCAATTCGTTTTTAATTCTGGTGGTTAGCAGATTGAGCGTAATTGAGTCACAAACAATTTTCCATCCCATTTTCATCCCACGGGATCTGATTCATAGTATAAAAAGCGTATCTGTTAATCCAGGGTATAAACTATCTTCATACTAAATTTCACCCAAATCCGTTCATCCGTTTCGGCGTGAAGGAGTAACAAACACACACACAAACACACATACATATACATACAAACGTATGCTGTTATAATATAAGTGTGATATTGTATTGAAGTAGTATTTCCCCAAAAGAGCCTTGCCAACAAGCTGTAACCTACCTCTGTTAAAACAATATTTTGTAGTATATAATTCAGTAAAACCGCCCAACCCGCTTCCCGGCCGGCGACCGGTCAATACTTTCAATGTCGTTGCGAAGACGAGCCTTCGTTTTATATGTATGTACCTGTATACGTATACACCTGTGGTTATGTAATGAAAATTACATGAAATGAGTTTATTATTAATCTTGGTGTAACGTAACGCATACGTTGGTTATGCCTAGTTTGTCGTGTTAGACAAACCTTTTTTTACAAACACATAAAAAAAACGGAAAGAAATTATAAGCAGAATTATAATTAAAGATAAAATAAGAAATCTATCCTACAAAAATACTTACGGAGGCAGGCTAGTTTTTCAGTCTAATTCAAAACAACAAGATTCACCAATTGTAACTTATAAGTTTGTTAACTTTTACATTTATACCTACTGCGCTAGTTTACAATAAAGTATTTTTGATCTATATTTTTCTATGCGAAGTAGATTACGGATATAATTCTTATCGTCTTTATACACATGTATACACATACGTGAGATACAATTTTCTACCCAAACACAGAATAAATATCTATATTCATCACACAAATCATCACAAATGTTTGTCACGGGTAGAAATCAAACCTACAACCTATATAGATTTGCAACAGATTTTCTTTCAAGGTAAATTCTCTGATCCTCAGAAGATGGACAGTTGGGATCACTTACTAGGGGCAGTCAGAGGCATGTTCATATATATACGGATTGCAAGTTGCAAGCAAATAAGATAAACCAGCCAATTGCCTGTCAGACGCGGATATCGAGACCTTAGTGCGGGTCCAACTTACGCTTGGCTGGTTTTTTACGATTTATTGCTATCAATTAGAATAACTTGGTGAAATGGTTGTTCCTACAAAATGTTGACTTTGTAGGAATTACTAATCTACGATAGTGCCATTTCGCAACCTTAACTTTAAATTACGTTTTAAAAAATATAACAGTAAAATCTTTTTTTTTTCTTATTTGTTGAAAAAAGCCTGTAATTACGTTTTTTCTAGATATATAAATAAATTGCTGTCAGTGACAATAGAATTAAACACGCAATCTCGCTGACAGACAGACGGACGGTCAAACGGATTGAGCGGAGGCTTGATATGGGGTCCCATTGGCACCCTTTGGGTACGGAACCCTGAAAAAGTTGAATGTAAGCGGAACCGAAATAGGAAATAGGGAAGGGAAAACTGCATATATCTTGCAGCAAGCAACTACTGCGCAAAATCCCGGCCGGTATCTATCTGGGTCAGTAGGGGCATTGCTCCGCTGTTTATATTGTAAGTGGCTAAGTTCAGAGCGTTCAATGTTTGTGTTGCTACGTTCGGGGCGCTTTTGGCAACTCGGATGCGATGCGATGGTACCTACCTATTCATACTATTGGAGATTTTGGGGATGAAATATTATTATGATTGAATGAGTGACTGGAAAATGTATTTATGGTACACAAAAATAAATCAGAACAGTTGTTAAAAATAATGAAGGTTACAGTATTAAAGGCGGTCTTGTCGCTTGAAAGCGATTTCATTCAGGCAATCTTAGGATCTTAGTTTTAGTTTTAGTCTTAGTTTATTATTGTTGAATAATTTATTTTTCTTAATTATAACGGCATTTTATTTAATTATTTGTATTTGAATACTAAAAACAGAATGTAGTTATTATTTTACATCATTTATCAACAGACTCCACCTAAACCCGAATACCTGATACTCGGATAAAAAGTAGCCAAGGTTCTTCTTCGTATACAATCACACCATTGGTTGGTGGTAAGCGAGTTATTAAATGGTATATTTTTCATATGATTTTAAATTCCTTCAGTCAGAATAATCACCTAAATTGGGATTTTGATAACATGTAAGTATACTTGAGATACCTGACAATACATTTGGAGGATTTTTCTCAAAAGATGAACGTAGACTTTTTAAAATTCCTACGAGATTACGGGAACAAAGACCTAAGCGTTCCACTCATACCATATGCGAGACTTTAAAATACCAACACATAATTACCATTGTAGGCTTACAAACCATAAACCTTCATTCCCTAGTACACCTGTGGACGCTGCAGACATACTGCGGAGCAGCTTGACTCGCTTTTGCTTGCGACTTCACCCGGATAAAAAGTATACAGAGATCCTTTAATCGCCTTGTGGTCTAGTGGTTGGCCAGAGGTCCCGGGTTCGATCTCCGGGGGGATTGAATATTGTGCTTGGTTGGGTTGGTGGAAGGACTTTATTATTTAAGTCCGCCTGGTTAGCTACCACCATCTTACCTTATTCTATCGCCGCATAAAAACAATTTCTAAATTGTAGTGTTCCGACATTTGCAGGTAAGATAGCCAGTTCCTCAATATGTTGAGGATTCCGGGTGCAAAGCGTATCCACCTTCAGACTTATTATATATTTAAACCTAGTGAAGGACAAGCGCTTACCATCTTACAATAAATATAATTGACCGAGCGAGCGAAGCGAGCAAAGTGTGGCAGTTTCGAGATTGAAAACGCGTTTGTCCGCTGTCGGTTTGTTCTTGCCTACAGGTCGCATTTTTGATGTAAATTTTTGATTGGGCGGAAAATATTGGGGATTGTGGGGAAGTTTGCTATAGCGTTATTCATCTACGAATTTCAATTAAATTTGAAAGATAATTTAATTCTACACAAGATGCTATGAAAGAAAAACCAAAAAGGGTAGTGGAGGGGGAAAAGGGGAGAAGTTTGCTGTAGGATTTCAATTTTTGATTTTTTTTTTCCGAAAATGTATAGCTACGTATACCAAACAGATTACGCAGTCCTCTCCGCCTTTGCAAGACCAACTTGTAGACACCAGATTTGACCTCCTAGGACCAGGGGAACACGAGTAATCACTAAAGCATATACCTCTATTAGCTCAAAAGTCTAAAAGGAAAAGTGAAAGAGGAAAGCATCGGTTATTGCATGGTTGTAAGGGCTCGGTCTACTATTCTTTCAGAACCCCTAGTTATAATGGTTTTGCTTTTCTTCTATACGAACAAGAGTACATCTAGTGGTATTTTTGTAACCTATGAAATCTTGAGATCTACGCTTTTGGCTGTTCAGTCCAAATCGTGATGTTTAAATAAATGAACCGGTCAAGTGCGAGTCGAATGCCTGACCGATGGCCTGACCTACATTTCAAAGCTAAATGTGCAGATATTTGCATTTCGTTTCAGAGCATTCGTGTGGGTCCCACTACTATTATCACACTATGTTTACACTATATTGGCATTAGGGTTTTTGAAAGAGCTAAAATAAAATAGTTATAATAATACGTTTCTTGTAAGGTTACGTTTCTTTATTAATCCGCCATATTTTCTGAAAATTTCATCCTATCACGAAAAGCAAAGCTAACCATTACGAATCAAAAGATACAGCCTTTTAAAGGAATAACAGATAGACAGCGTAGGCTTAGAAATACAAACCCTAACACGAAGCAAGTTTTTTTTTAATATGGGTTAGTATTTGACCTCGGCATTTCTAGTTCTAAGCGAGACAAGGATAAGGTCTACGATACCCGCTTTCTCCGAAGCGCGCTCTTGGGTATAACAGCTAGAGGAACTGCTGCAATCTGCAGAAGCAACATACATGCATCGTCCTCTAACAGGATAATTACGTTATAAAATTAAAAAGAAAACCGACTTCAATGAAATATATGAAACAATTTAGTTGACCTAAAAATACGTCCGTATTTTTTTTCAATTATTTTGATGACAGATGGATGGACAGTCAAACAGACAGACAGACGCGGGATCCTATAAGGTCCGTTTTTTCTTTACTTCTGACGTAATACACCCTAAAAATACCCAAATCGCTTCAAGTTATAATATTTGAAGAGTTCCCTCGATCTCACCAGGATCTCATCATTAGATACTGACCTGATGACAGAGGTCCGTTTTTTCCTTACTTTTCAGTTAATAAATCAAGTGTGCCTATAAAATTTGAAGAGTTCCCTCGAATTGAGAACCTCCTCCTTTTTTGAGGTCGGTTAAAACTGGGTTGAAATAGTGAGTTTTAGCCACCGCCCAAACAGTACCTCATGAATTATCATGGAACAACCACTCTATCAAGAGTGCAACAAACGCAAAGACAAGAGGAACTAAACTCACCTGAGGTTGTAGTACTGGCTGTGATAGACACTGTATTAGTTGTGATGGTCTCTGTAACAGTAGCTGTCACTATCATCTCTGCGCACTCCACCCGACTCCCAATCTCTTCTTCCACTTCCTCTGGCTGAGGACTAGCTACTTGCGTGATATCATTAGCCACTATGACGTTGACAGTTGTCATTTCCACATCACTCTCAGCATTGTCGATATAAACAGCTGCTGATCGAGCTCCCAAAGTCTCCATAACTGACTCGGCGAGGGACCGTGTAGCGTCGATATCTATGTCTTGTTTTATGTCTATGATTATTTGGTGGCGCTTTGTCCCGCTCCCTGCAGGTGATTGGACCTGGTGCACGCTGACTTGAGCCTCCGCCCCTTGCGACATATGATGCTGTATCACCTGGGTCAGCTGCCCTTCGAGACTTTCCCTGCCCGCCATATTAAGAAGAATCAGACTTAAGAATCAGTCGAAGATAAAACTAATGAACACGCCTATCACAAGATTGCACTGGGTCGTAAGGTGAATGAACCGAGGGTTGGCAGTGGTGGTAGAGGCACTTTTTGATTCACATACTGTTTGTTTTTGTTTTTTTTTGTTTAGTGTAAGCGTAGAGGGGCCGCGTAGCACTGCAAGGCCTACGCCGTAGAGGCTCGTAGCGCGCCCTGACGTCGGGCGGTGGGGTTTGCGCTTCCGGGTTATATGTCCCGGGATATGTCGATCGGAAGCTTTTGACACAAAGGCTATAATAATGTTTTTAGGAGAAAATTGATGGTTGGTTTTTTTGACAGCTATAAATGAAAGTGATTCTTTTAGCGAGAATGTATTTCACATTTATTTATAATTGATGGGTTAGCACTTGATATTAGGCTTATCTAGCTTTAGGCCAGAGCAAGGAAGCCAACCGTTTGAGGACTTCGACGGAAAGGTGGTCGCTAGCCAGGTGACCTTAATAGGTCCTACCACTGATAATTTTTACTCTCAGTAGGAGAGTATCACGCGAATTTTCTGTGCGTTTATATGGTATAACGTCTTTTACTGACAAATTTATTAATCACATGACTATACAAAACACTTTTAAGTACTTATTTAATCATATCACTAATATATCACTGCTAACTCTGCGACACAGTTTCATAACTAATGCAGACACCATCGTTTCTAACTTTAAGTGTATATGTTTCTATTCCATAATAAATATATGTAAAACTTTAGTAAACAACGGATTCAAAAACGTTTGCATTAAATAATAATTGATGTGAAGGAATTCAGACACTTGACTTCTTTTTTTTTTTGAGTGTCCGAATGTCTACAAATCTGCCATCAAACGATACGATATCCTGAGACACAACCCTCCAACCTGGACCCTTGCGCACCGTATATACTCAGCGGCACGTGCCTACGCCTGCGCAATGCACCCCCTCTCCCATCCCCTTCTAACGTATATCTCTGTCTCCCTCTACGCGCTTCGATCGTACCGAATGACGAAAAAGTATATAATCGAATTTATGTCGGTTCCCGTACCGTTAGCAGAACAGGCGGCCTTGAGCTAAATACACATTATGTAAGGGTTATGTTTAGGCTTCGTTTCTAGCGTGAGCCTGTGACTTTACCTGAGGTTTTAAGGTAAGGTTAAGGAGTGGAATACGTTGCCTACGTCTGTTTTGCTTGAAAATTACAACATGGGCTCTGCAGGGCGAGTGTGAATTGGTGTCTTCTGGTCTGGCGTGCATGTAGGTCACATCATCGCTTCGAACTTTTTTTTTTGTACGATGTGTAAGCTTGGCTTTCATCTCACCTGGTAACAAATATGTATTCCTAACTGTTTATATATATTATGGTTATGCTAGTGCCAGTATATATATTTATATATATTTATAGAAAGGGGTCGCCTTTTGCGGCAGAAGCCTCTTCCAGCTCATTCCACCTCTTCTTCATACACATCATCTTCTTCTTTAACCGCTCATGCATGTCCACTGCTGGACAGAGCCTTTTGAGAGTGCCTCCAATTTGTTGTGTTTGTTTGTATGTCCATGTGTACGTATTTACAAAAAAAAAGTATGGAAGTATTCTATTGGTAATAGTCATAGTCATAGTAATTCATTCATAACAAAATAATAGTTACAGTTCATAAAACATTAGTTACATAATCAAATAAAATAAAATTAGACTAAATTATACTTCGATAATGAAAATAAATATGTCCTACTTGTACAATTCATCTACCCTATAAAAAGTTCTTGAGCCTATACTTAAATGATCTACTTAGTTTGGGACTAGATGGCGCTGTGTAACAACCAAATGTCCCATAAATATTTCGAGAGAACAGTCGAGTTACAATCGGCCGTTTGTAACGGTCCTTAGGTAATTTGACTGATTCCTTTGTACATTTTATTGATTAAATTCAGCAATAAATTTAAAGAAGAAATCTGAAATGATGATGAGTTTAAAGTAGGTAAGTCTGTGAGTGAAAGTAAACTGTCTGAATCTGGTATCTTATGGACATTTAAATAGAATTGCGTCAATCAAATAAAGGCAATATTTGATTGAGCTGACATCTTGCACAGATATTGTTCTGCACCAGGAATAATTTATCGGCTACTTATTGTCTGGCAGAATACAGAAACAAGGTTTGAGAGCATTTTTTTTGTACGGCGAGGAAGCACTTAGCCTTCATCTTACCTGGTGTTATGATAAGGCTGAAGGTGGAAGCACTTCACCCGGAATCCTCAACAGTCAAAGGAACTGGCTATCTTAACTCTATATGCCGGAACAATTTCGAATTGTTGAGAGCACTTTTTTGCAATCGGTACAGTTCATTATGTAATGCGGAACCAAGAATACGAGACCGAAGCAAACAGCGGAGTGTGTCAAAAGAATGCCCTAATTCTAAAGTATGACGACACGGTGACGTCACGGGAGGACGGAGGTAGCTTAGGGACGTCTTTATCAGCCCATTAATATCCACTGATGTACAGAACCTCTCCTAAACTTTGAGGGTCTTATCATAATCACCGCTTGGTAACAGGATACGTGTTCGCAATATCGTATATAAACAGCCAGCTAATTATTTTTTGGTCAGCTTCAAAATATGTCAGCAAAGTGAATTAAAAAAGCAAGGTGCCCAAAAATCTCAATATCACATCACATCAATATCCCATTAGTGTCCACTGTATGAGGAGAATTCCAAAGATTGACAAAAAAGTGCTTGGCAGGCGTATTGGTGATCATGTTTCAAGTTACAAGTTTTTGTATTCCAAAAATTTTAATGTTATATGCGGACTGTCCAAAAAATCAAATTAAAATAATGATTATTAGGTAATGGCAGAAACAAAAAAAAATAATCTATCTTAGCCTAAAAAATACCACCAAAAAATACTTCGTCGAAATAAATAAATTCATAAGAAAACACACACATAAAATGGATAAAGTTTAAAATAAATTATGAAGCTGCAAATTACAACAAGTCAAGTGATCAGCAAATCAGCTTAGTCGCTCCTACGATATCCATGGATATCGAAGTGTAAATAAAATTTACCGTTAACTTGTACAATGGCTATAGTCCTAGGTCTTCAAGGATAGCCTGTATGGCACAGAATAGGTAGCAGTGTCGGTGCAATGCGGTGTTTCAAGGCCGCCCCTAGGCCGCCCAGTGGACTGGTGATCTAGATTACACCGAATGGGGTGGGGGAGGGTTGTTTTGTAAACTGTACTGATTGCGTTTTTATACATGGGTTATAGGTAATTAATACTTACTACATAACTTACTTTATGGTAATAACTATTCATTACAATTAGTATCAATAAATTATTGAATGAAAATCTGTATTTTATAAATATATATACAAAAAAAATACGCAACGCCATCTAACTTCAAATTAAAGAAAGCTTACAACAAGCTTTGTTTTTGTGAGAACTAGATAACATAAATAAAAGCTGGTTATCTAAATAACCTGTAGGTGCCTTAAAATATTCTTGTGATATTGGCTAGTTCGGCCAGGCATTGTTTACATTCTATATGATACTCAAATAATTGAATAAATGACTACAGTTTGTCTTTCAATTTTTACGTGTGGAACCCTAAAGATACTAGAACCTTTGTCTATGAATTTTAATTTATTCCATGTCTGCAAATTACAACGTCACCTGTATTTTATTTATTTGATTTGCATTGTTTGTTAGTTTATTAGCTTATATTTTAGCACATATTTCTAGATGTTAGATAATAAATGTGCTAAGTTAACGCCATCTAGCCTTCGATAGCGTTACTGCGTCGCGAATTAAAAGTAAAACCTCGGTCACGTGCGCCAGCTAACGGCAGATAGCCGAAACGCGGGCGATGAACCCGCGAGTTTTGCAATCGGCTGTGAAGCTCAAACTTTTGTTTGCTTTTAGTTAACGTACTTTTTAGAGTTCATATTCAAAAACATCTATAAATAGAAACTCAAAAATTATTTAGAACAATATAATCACAAAGAGTTTTAAAATTATTCACTCATCCTAAGAGATCGAGACACTCAATACCTACCACTAGACCTATCTGAAAATCAGTGCTTAATTTTGCGACAAGGTTGATTGATAGTTGAAATGTCATCAGTACCTATCAAGCTTGTCGGTGTGAACACCTATTTCCAAAATGTTTTGTTTGTGCTAGCATAATTATTTGTACCTAAAGTTCCTTAGAAACCTTTTGAATTTATATTTTTTCAACCTTTACCTACGATACCTATAAATACCGGTGAAGAGTCCTTAGTCCTGAGGCAGAAGTGATTTACTTAGTTTAGTGTGAAAGAGCCTATTACCTTCTTAATTTATAGGGAATACATTATGTTACGCGTCTCAGCCTCGTAACATAATAATACATTATTAACCAAGGGAATAAAGCAGTGTCTTCTGTCGCGGGTGACGATTTAAATCGTGAGCGTAACGAAGGACTCGAGGTTTACTCCCGAGCGTAGTGAGGGTGTTAAAAACTTAAATCACGAGCGAAGCGAGGGATTTAAGACGATTCCTGAGTGTAGCGAGGGATTTAAGTTCACCCAAGACTAAGACAGCTTTATCACCGAGGAAAATACTCTACTTTTCGTACCATTTGCGAAAAAAATAACACAATAATAATATGAGATAAGCATATAGGCCTTTCGCACTTCTCCACGTTGAAAATTCTTCATAAGTTTTTAAATAATTTTCCTTGGATTTTGTTGGAAGCAAATTATTTATAATTGCGGCAGCATTTGCACTGATGGAATCCGACAATTCACTGTCACTGTTGCTTTGATTTAACATTGTAACGTATTTTTAGAACATTAACTTATTTATAAAAATAAATAAAATAAACTTAACGTTTATGTATTTGAAGAAAACAAAAACGCGGCAAATTCCTAGACTAATATTTTTTTGTCGGAAAAGCAAAGGCATCAAGCTCATACGGCCTCGTCGGTTTTCGTAATTTTATTTAATAATCATAACTGCATAATAATGCGTGTTCAAAAAGAAATATTTTTCAAAAATATGTATAATGCTTTATATACAAACTCAATGGTGTAAACACAGATGTAGTTCAGTATAAATTTCGGTAAGTATTCCAAATTTAAATCACAGTCTACCCCTAGAGGATGAATGAAATTCAGTACAATTTTCTTTCCCTGTTTTTAACAGATTAAAAATGACTATTGTTATGTCCGCTTTTTGTGGCATAGAATGTCACTTTTTTGAACAAGTGGTACGAAAAGTTACATATAATTTATATTAGAGGCCCATAGAGATCAAATTAGATTTTTTTACTGCAAATGTTTTTCTAACATGAATGTACCTTTCCTTTAGATTTAACATTTAGTATTCAGGTTGTTTATATTGATGTTTATTTATTTTTAAGGTCTTTTTTTGTTTTATTATCATTATTTATTATTGATGCATGTACCTTACCTATGTAGTATGTTATGGACTCACCACCAACTAAATTACTAAGGCTATATTTTTGAAATTTAAACAGGTTTCTCTCATATGTATCAATCACCAACTAAACTAAGGCGATTTAAATACACTTTAGAACAATAACTTTAATACCATATCATATTAACGAGGTAAAAAGGTATAATTTACACACATGAGTTCCTAATCCTATTTACTCGTAGTACCTTTCCTAATACTAAGCCTATTACCTACCTACGTTGGTTTTTCATTTGAGAGCCATTGGCTCAAAGAATTTAACTTGCTAACTGTCACGCAGGTAAATTTCGGAGACCGCGACGCGAATTTTAAAATTGGAACTGTATAGCGTTACGTTTGAAAACAAATAGGTCAAGATTTGTATGAATGAGGCGTATTGTCGGCGACGCTCAAACCGTTTTTTATTGTTTTGTTTTTGTATGCGCGACGTCTAATAAATGGTGTGCTTTGGCTCAAACGTTAGCAAAAAATGAGCCTACCTGTTGAGTAAGTCCAGATATTACTCACATACTTTCGTGAATCATACCCGTTGTCTTGATGATAGGTAGGTCGATTGACAAAGTTATGAATTATGGACACATATGAGATGGTGAATCTTGACCACATATTTTTTTTCAAATTATGATTCTTATCTATATATAGTTAGGTACTAGGTGTAAGCGTCACGTGCCTGTAATTTCACCGGGCACGCCAGGCTTAACACTTTTATGCCTCAAGTTGTCGGGCGCAATGCAGTGCCGTTTGGGTCATGTTCTTTGTGGATGTGACCTACGCAGTAAGCCATTTTTAAGGTAAGAGATGCATGGTAGGCGGCTTACTTGTTAAATCTCCAAGTTGTATAAAAAAATAACCTGCAAAATTGATACAAAATAGCGTTGTCACAGATAGTAATACATTTTCACGCCTCTTTGCTGAATTATTTAGCAAAAAGGTGTGTTGCTTAAGTGTGTGCTAGCTGCTAACAAATCGTCTAGTTATTTATTCGTCGATTTCTTAAACGCGCTACGCCTGTCTCCGATTCACTTTACAACTATCACACAAATAGTAACGGTTGTCAAAACGTGCTTTTTCCCAGTTGGCAAACCGGTCAGGTTCAACGGCCGGATTCGGCACGATTTCTTAAAGTACTCACATTTTTTTATAAGTTATCCATCTTTTCACCACAATTATGTTTTAAGTATACTTAAAACATAATTGTGGTACCTACTAACCCTAACTAATATTAAATTGTGAAATGATCATTCTGCTGAGGTTTTCCCTAGTAGCTACAGTTGTGGTTTTCCAAAGATGGCGTTTTGAAGTTTTTAAAGAGTCGGCAACGCGTAACTAAATATTACAGGAATAAATATTACAGGACATTAATTTCACACAGCGCCATCTAGCCCCAAACGAAGCATAGCTTGTAATATGGGAACTAGATTACGGATAGAATACTTAAATACTTTTTTTTTTATTACATACTTATCATACGATACAACAACCAAACACAGAACAAACATCTATACGCATCACACAAATGTTTATCCTGGGTGGGAATCAAACCCACAGCCTACAGCGCAGAATGCAGAGAGGCCAACTACCAACTGAGCTATGCGGCTTGTTAACTGATGCTTCTGCGTATATGTATGCCTGATTTCCACCATAGTGATATAAAAAAACTCGATTTATTTTGTAGTTTCTTTATTGTTTATTTTTATCGCTTAGTAATTATTTTTTTAAGTATTCTATAAGTTTTCAAGTATACTCCTTAATGCTGCATTAAGGAGTAGAAACAAACAAGTTTTTTTTTTATTGTACGACGAGGAAGCGCTTAGCCTTCATCTCACCTGGTAACAAGTTGAGATATGGCCGAAGGTGGACGCGCACTTCACCCGGAATCCTCAACAAACTGAGGAACTGGCTATCTTACCTCTGAATGCCGGAATACATCATTTTTTTTAAGAATTATTATTATGGCGACAGAATTAGGTAAGATGGTGGTAGCTAGCCAGGCGGACACCTGATGTTAAATGCATCTCTTGCCTTACTGCGTATTTCACATCCCTATAGAACATATCCTACTAGGCACTGCATTGCGCCCGTCAACTTGAGGCATAAAGGTTTAAAGACTCGCGTGCCCGTACTTTCACCGGCAACCATACCCTTTAACCGGAATACAGCAATGATACTTGCCGGCTGGAATCGGTACGGTGGTAGTACTTCCCCGGACGAGCCCTTTCACAAAAGGCTCTACTACAATAGGGCTCTACTACTTTTAAGGTATGTGTTGTAACAAGAATGGATAAGTTATGGAAAGAATATGTTAGAGGAAGTTTTAAAGTTAGACATTTATTTTACACAGCGCCATCTAGACCTAAACTAAGTAAAAGTTTGGCATTGTATTGTCATGTGTTAAGGAGGGATGGAAGTCATGTTGATTGTTTAATATGATGGGTGTGGTAGAGGTAGACCATAGGAGATATAGGTTATGTGAGAATGATATGCGCAAGAAATGAGTGAGTGATGAAATGACGTCCGATCGAGGAGAAGAAGAGAGGAGAGTGGAGGAAGAAGAGATGTTATGCCGACATGAAGTGCAGGAAGATAATGGACCTAACCTAAAACCTACCGCAGCCTTATATAGAGGGACAGCACCTTACTTCTCTGTTTATATTAAACCTTAACTCTTTGTTGTTCTTTTTGATTATTATTTTTTTATTGGTATACAATGAACAGTTTATGTATCTATCTTTACTGCGATCACGAATCCACTTGCCTAGCGAAGTGATTGTAGCAAATACCCTCATATTGGAGGCTCAGCAATGGATATTATTTGTTAAATTAAATTAAATTAAATACCTTTATTCATTCTGTCAATTACATCAATATTAGAGTAGCTAGGTACTAGTTTGGATTATACATACACGGTCAATAACATTTATTCACATTCAAATATTTGATTAATGTAATTAATATAATAAATAGAGTTTATTAAAGTCAAAGTCAAAGTCAAATATATTTTATTCAGTAAGATTTTTTAGGATCACTTTGAGACGTCAAATCTACCGCCTGTTCGGAATCGCGACCAGCACACAAGGAGAAAGGCAAGAACCTCGGGCTAGTTTTTTTTTTAGACTTTACATTCAGTGCATTCGCAGGCCACTGAAATGTCTGTCTTCCAGAAGCCTTAGCAAGCTATCGGTGCATCACGCTGTCTGACGGATGTAATATTGAGACGAATTACACCGAAGAAGTCCTTATTGTCTGCGTCACCAAACATGGCTATATACTACAGTGTCTGGGCAGCATTGCCCTAAACAAATTATAACAAAGGACTCTTTTATAAGAGTGTACTACTCGTATTAGTGTGCCTACAGTTGAAGATAATTAACGTTAGTTAAGGCACCTACTTGTATTTTTATGTGCAGTTACATAGCTATTAAACAATTAGAACAATTTTAATTCATACACATTGTTTTAGGTAAAACAAAGAGGTAGACTCATTCATGGTGTTATAAAATGCCAAATAGCCAGGTCATTGACCAACCTAATACTAGCCAGATCTTAAGATATGGTCAAGTCTAGACTCTAGACTTCATACTGAAGACAGAGCTTTATGACTAAATAACTTAAAAATAAACATTCAAATCAAGTGAAAGTTGTTGTGTTTTCGGGTAACATTCCGTTTTTGTCTAGATAGTGTTTTTAAACTTTTGAAAGGACACATTTTTATTCTTTATTGGCGATAGTCAGGCGTCTGACCACCAACTCAAAAAAAAAACAAGTACCGATGTGGCCTAAGATGTAGGTAATGTAAGTTCCAAGGACTCGAAGACTCCTCGAAGATTATACTGGTGAGGAAAACAGACGAGGGCAATGAGTTCCTTTCCATACATTACTAATGATAAAGGTAGAGGTGAATTGATGTGTACCTGCGGCACAATGGAAAATTTGTAATAAACCGAGCCAAGGTTTGAGGTCGAGGGTTTGGTCTATCATACAGTTCTACACTACGTTGGAGCAAACTTGACAAGGATGAGGTCTATCTACGCTACGGGGGACAAATCTTTAGTGGGGAGCCGGTGCCCTCCGGGTTTTCAAAAATATTGCGGGGCTTTTGATTGAGGCGACACGTGACCCAAGGGCTGGCTCTTATTTAGGCCAGCGAATTAGCATAGCTATTCAGCGTGGCAATGCAGCCAGTGTCTTGGGCACGCTTCCGTCTGGTACTGGTCTGAAACAATTGAGTTACCTATAGGCCGTTTGTAACGGTCCTTAGGTAATCTGACTGATTCCTTTGTACATACGAGTAGTTAGTTTAATTGTACTTTTTATTGAATAAATGTATAATCTTTATTATTATATTATTTGTACATTTGGTCATCAAGAAAAATAAACTCAAAACTTATTTAGACATTTAATTCGAACTTATGACAGAACATGACATAGCTATCCGTTTATTTAATCCGCTGACCGTTTCAATGATAGCCTTATAACCTCTATTTTTGAAGGATGAGCCGAAAATGTATTCTGCTACAGGTTCTTATACAGATTGAACCGCCATCTTGTCTGCACATTGTAAGTTTTTCTGAATTTCCCGCGATGCGCACTGACAGGCGATCCCACGTAGCTGAATGCAAGATCGCGTTCATATAACGGACGCATGCGCAGTTACTCAGTATGTGGGTGAGGCTAACTGCGCTCACCGTTAGCAACGTCACCGGCCAGTGATGGGGAGGCTTATCAATGGGGGAAAAAAAAACTATCGATTTTCTTACTCATAACGCCCGGTTTTATTTTTTATTATACGACATTGTTTCACCTGGTGTCAAGTTATGATAAGGCCAAAAATGGAACGCACTTCATCCAGAATCGTCAAGAGACCGAGAAACTGGCTTTTTGACCCCTACATGCCGGAACTCAATTTAGATTTGTTGTTATGCTCACAGACTGCTTAATTAGAATAAATATACGTAAGTATTAAACGTACTTATGCACATTGATTAATCGATTACCCCTCTATATAAGTTTATTATAAGTATTATTTGTAAAAGCAAAAACTGTATAGTAAGTTACACATGTCAAATAAATATAGCCTCGTGTAGATTAGTATGCTTAACTAATCATCATAACATGATTAATTTTGGGGGTAAGTCGTCTTATGCGTCCCACTTGGAGGATGGATAGTACATTATATTACAGCCTCCAAGTAGGTCAAATCTTTAGTTTATTTACACTAATTTTGCATGTCTTTTATTTGAGAAAAGAGAAAGCATTTTAGCTCGTTGGGTGCTGTAAACACGGGTAGCAAGCTACGGTCTCAGCACCCATAGAGTTAGATTGAAAACAAAACCTACTACTATTTTGGAATTAACAATTCCAACACAGAAGTCAGTTAAAACATATTTTGCTGAAATTATTTTTCTATTTATATATACTTAATTAAATCAAATAATCTAGTGGTAACAACGATTGGTCTATCTGTAAAATACAAGAATTAAAATGCCGTGTTCAAAATTCCACCGTATAAAAAACATGTAAATTGCTATATTTTCTTCTCCTCCCTATAAACTTTAGCTATGCCAAATCCACGTTCCGTGTATAAGTATTAATAAGTGTAAGTATATAATATAATAAGTATAAGTATTAAGCCTTATAAGAAGTCCGAAGTTTTCTTTAGCGTATATGGATTATTTTATGGATAATTCCGTTGATGTTTTATTTCAGTTTTTAAGTTAGTTTAGTTTATCCTAATAAAATCTATGAATTACATTAAAATAAGATACACCACTTTTGTATGGGAGATCGGTAATGCTAGACGGTCTTGTATGTTTCCAAAACATCGATAAGCTTATCGACTCGCCGCCATCACTACAAAAGTACCGTACACTACGTCACGAAGAAAGGGATTGCGCTGGCACAGACCCGGCAGTAGTTCCCAAACGGTAAACAGAGGGCCTTGCGGTGTCGCACAACTATCGCTTTTATGTCACACCGATATCGCAATCATAATGGGAAAGCTCGCTGCTAGACATACACACATGTACACATTTAATACTAGCTATTGCCCTCGGTTTCGCTTGAAAGGTACCTGGGTAAAAGTAGTCCTTAATGACAAATTTCATTATCATCCACTCAGCTATATAGTTGAAAAAACAAACAAATAAACTTCATGCTTTCAAATTTTATTCACAAATTTAAATCCTTCGGGAAAGCCGGTAGGCCTCATCCTTGCTCTGACCTAGCGCTAGACCAGAGGTCAAGAACTAATCCATATATTTTTTTAATATTATTCTGGTAGTACATTTGGTTCTAAATAAAAAAAATAAGAATATAATAAAAAATATTGATTTCAGAACGAGTTCCATATTAGTGGTTAGTAAATTTGCAATCTTAAGAAATAGGTTATAGTAGCCTCCTTCTGTGTATTATCTAGCATCATTGCTGCGATCACCAATCCACTTGTCAAGCGTGGATGTATGTGGAGCGTATGGCAAAACCGTTCAGCTTTATGGGAGCTGTGATGCTCGATGATGAAATTTCCGCTATTTTTATGGTTTTTAATCTGTTTAAAGCCGCCTTAGCCGCCTCTGTGGTCTAGTGGTTTGCCCACCAGCGTCAGCAACAATTCTAAATTGTTGTGTTCCGGCATTTACAGGTAAGATAGCCAGTTCTTCAGACCGTTGAGGATTCCGGGTGAAGTGCGCTTCCTTCAGCCTTATCATAACTTGAAACCAGTTGAGATGAAGACCGCTTCCCCGTCGGACAAAGTACCTACTTACTATTAAATTTAAGGTAAAGTGCGAGCTGGACTCACATCCTTCTTAAATTATTTTGCTTCTTGATATTTTATAGGTTACAATAGACCCAGCTTAAAATTAGAAGATGAGCTACGCTTTGACCAATCCACATGAGTATAATGGATTACCAGTACCAACTAGTACCAACCTAGGTACCGACCAGTAATGTAAAAAAACTCTTTCTTTCTACATTAGGTAGTACGTACCTAACCAGGTATCCGTCCTAAATCACAGGGAAATTGACACCAAAAATATAATGATTTATGAACAAAAGTCCATTTCCTCATACCAATTAATTATACTTTCCTTGTTCATGCTAAGCATTTTAAAAATTGTAGGACATATTCGTTTCCAATGTGAAAATATCATGAGTGGTTGGAGTTTGGTTTGAAACACCTTTCGCCAAAAGCAGTGTCAAAAGGACAATGACCTTTACTTTGATCACTCTTTATAATATTTATTACGAAACATACCTACAATTATTATGTGTCTATTCAATAGAATATCTGTGTCATATGCACAGCATTACATACCTACTACCTGGGTACCTAGATGATGATTATTCATAAAATAATGTACCTAAGTTATAGTAAGCCAAAAACATTTTTGTTTCATTTTTTGTACTCAAATATATAAAGTATAAACTTAAAACTTGGAATATATATTATTTAATATTTTATAAATAAAAACTACTTGAATAGGTAGGTAATTCAATAACTCACCTCGAATAGTGCTGGGCATTTTGGGAAATCCTTGTTAATCACCTCACAAAAAAACCACAATCCTCGATACACAGTCCACACTTAAATTATCCAAACTCGGACATTTTCCACTCAACTATCATTAGTTCACACTGGCACAACAGAAAGAAAAATAAAATATCCTTCAAATCAGCTGTCAATGTCAATTTTCCCGCGCTTTCGTTCGGAAAAGCGGCGTACGTGCTAGAGAGGTGACTTGGCGTTCGTTTGTGCTTTTTTCGTTGCGCGCGCGTTCGAGTCTCAAGCTAACTGTAATTTTTTTCGTGCGAACAGTGGTAACGGTTGCAGCCGGTTTTGATCTTCTGCTGAAACGGTCGGCGTACAATTAGCTTTGAATGCTGGATCGTGACATTTGATTGGTTATTGCCCGGTTGATGAGCTGTATCGGATCTTTGTTGAGGCGTTTTGGTTTTCTTAGAGGTTGGATTCATAAATTTGTATACCAATTTTAAATTTTAATCCTATAATTCTGAATCTACTGTTTTTTTTAATAAAAAGATTAGTCGACCTCGCGACTCTTTGCATAGCTTAAAACAGAATAAATGTTCACCGCGCACCTTCAATTAAAATCCTTAAAGCAAAAAACTGAAAGACATTTTTAGTAATATGGGCGCCGCCTACGCCATTAAAGCTACTTTCATTTATTTATTTACCTGTTTTTATTTGTTCATATTAATTCGATTATTTCTCACTGAACTAAGTTCTTAACGCTTTAAGTCTTTAACATGTCTCGTTAGAAAGACCTATTTACTACTCGATTAAATACTTCCCTAACCCACTCATATTATAACCAACCAGTCGAATGAAGTAATTATACCTAGCTTATTTCATTATCCATCGAATTCAAGTACCTAGCGAACAAAAGCTTTTTTGAACATTTTTCGAAATTACTGAAATATTATTTTCTGTTGGTTTCAAACCAACAGCCATTTCAAAAAATATAACAACTGAATCGTCAAAAATGTAATCATCGAACAAATTACACGAGAATCGGTCGATAGGTGTGACCTGAGAGAAGAACCGACATCCGTTGGCCATAGTAAGGTTGGTCACGAAAGCATTTTGCCCAATCTGAAACGGAGCTGCTTTGCGCTCGCTCGGTATATAAATAAAAATTGTCTATTTCAAGCTTTTGTTCATAGGAGGAAAATAATTGAACAAAATTAAATTATATAATAATATAAGTTTATTTCAGGTAACGTAAGAATAGTACAGGAGGTTTAAATACTAATTCTAAGACCCATATTAATATATACCTTAAAACTAAAATACATACAAAATAGAACTTAAATTAAGGCACACGTGATGTCGCCGACGTGTTTCGGTGCGGGGGATCTCGCGACAGGCGACCCTTGAATCGCCGGAACTTTACCCCTTTCGGCCAGAAAATAGGGCTCAGGAAAGTCGAGTGGTGATCCGAAGGAACTCTCACCATAAATGAGCTGAAACTCACATTATGACGAGAGTCCAGCTTCTCAACCCTCAACTCCACTCCGGCTTTCCGTAACTTTTTGGACGCAAAATAAAAATGTTATCACATTTTTATTTTACCTACGACAAACTTCAAGTTTTCACTTCTATCGGAAGTGGCACATTTTTTTTATTATCGCGATTATTATGCATATCTAAAGGTACATAAAACCCGTTTTCATTATAACTATTTGAAAAACCACTTCTTACAGTCATATTTATAATAAAATAACCGCCTTCGTGTTCCAGTGGTTCTACCTCCGGTGACAGATACAGAGGTTCCGGGTTCGACCCCCATGGTGAGTACGATTGAGTTTGGTTTGGTTGGTGGTGAGACTTCGTTTAAGTCCGCCTGGCTAGCTACCACCATCTTACCAAAGGTTCTCGCCATAACAACAATTCTTAAACTTTGTTTAAGAATTGCCAAGACACACCTAATAGACCTAGAGAGAACCCAAAGAGCCATCTTATAGGTAAGTGCTGGTCTCCCTTATCGCTTCCCCGCAAAGGAGTTGTACGCAAGTTGGGATGTGCTGACTGTCAGGCAGTACTTTTTACTGCAAGTGGTTCTCACGCAGCACTCCTTGCTCTCCTATGATTCGGACTTGTAGAGAGATAGACGAAGAAAAGGAAAAGTTTGTCCAACTGAGTTATTCCGCACTAGTCTCTCCAGTAACTTCTTATGCTATCTAGGACCTCACGCTATCCTCAGTGTGTACCCAATGTGCTCATATCAGTGTAAGAGGGCAACTACTTGTTGGCTTAAGACACTCACCTACCAGGAGACTGAGAATCTTATGGCTCCCATTTTATAGTACCCATAAGTTGTGTTTACTAAGAAGTTTAGGTCTTCGTTATACGACTCAAAATACTAACACACACACACACATACACTATTACACCCTCTCACCCACCCCATAACCCATTACCTCTCACACACCCCCTCACCTACACAAGTCTGAATGTACTTAAGTTAAAAAAAAAAAAAGTTATTTCGCTATTGTATTTAAACAGTACTTATATTTTATCTCATTATTTCTTTATTTCGTCCTCAATCTTCTGCCTAATACATACTCATACGTGCCTACACTTATTCTAACCTGCCATCATATAATCAGTTATTTGGCTTATAGGTTTTTCGTTACGGTCTTCTTTGAGTCCGTTGTGTGAGCAGACCTGGTGACCTGTAACAGGTTTTTTACGAAAGCCTATTTCAGGCACCAGTCCCTCACTAAACAGGTTCAATGTCACCTGAGCCTATTTTATATAATTGTTGTTATTACTATTAAGGATCTGTTTGTGTGAGAGACAATAAATAAATTATTATTATTATTATTGTTGCGTCCCGGCATTTAGAGGTAAGATAGCCAGCTCCTTAGTTGGTTGAGGATTCCGGGTGAAGTGCGCTTCCACCTTCGGCCGTATCTCAACTTGTAACCAGGTGAGATGAAGGCCAAGCGCTTCCCCGTCGTACACCTGACATCGCGAGGTCTCATTTCGGGGCGAACTAGTAGTAATGTACAGTCAGTGTTAGTAATAGTACTACAACAAAGTGTTTCCCCTTACATAAAAATTATTATAAATGTGATATGGGACACATTCTTTAAAATCATGACAATTATTATATCTAGTAGTTACATAAAACTGTCATTATTTTAATGTAATATGAACTGTAATATATTTTAAAGGTGCTAAACTAAATGTTTTAAAAAAAGCTTGTAATGTGGTTGGGATGGAACCCCAGTGTGCATGTCGCACTTACACTTGGCCAGTTGATTTAATAAATTTGAGACGTTTTCACGAGCAATCGGTTTTCGGGTTTTAGGTACCTAGGTTCAAATTTGAAATGAGAATGTGCAAAATTCTATGCACTTATGCATAGAATTTTGCTCATTTCAAATTTGAACTCCGAAGTTCAACAAAATCTTTATTGCCGCCTCTAAATTAGTCAGTAGGTAATAAAATTCAAGAGTTCCTTGACTCTGCCTAACCCGGCGTTACATTGTTAATTTTAATTTTCGCTATTTCGTATCGTGTGTGAATCCGAAAAATCTCACAAAATCTTCTGCGGTCGTTGAACCCAACGGGACTCGGTGAGACGGGTTCTTGCAACATGTGACGTCATCGCAGTTCAACTTCTCGATGGTAGATGGCGGTAGAAAGGTTGATGACCTCAAGACTGGCTCACTTAATAATACAGAAGAGCCAGATAGTGTACCGTTTCATATATTTCGTAAATAGCGTGCCATCTGTCGTCGAGTAGAATTGTTAGTTTTAAATGGTTCTTTCAGTTTAGTGACATCTAGGTTTGGGATTATTATGCTGTGCGCGCTATCTTTTGCTGAGTAGCAGAACTAGTTATTAGAATTACCCTAAAGCTTTCAAATTTTATCACAAGATGGAAAACTATACGAAAACGACAGCACTTTCGGACATCCAGTCAAACAAAAACAAAAATATCAGCTATCAAACGAAACATGAAAGTCAAAATCAAACATAACATAAGCCAATCAATCAGTCAAATCAAACAAACGCGCTTTTCGTTTTTTCTTCGGGTTCGGTACGGTCGGTCACAGACACATACAGAAGTATTTTTATATGTACGTACGGTACGGTGCGGTCGACCGTTGGCCGGTGGTTTGGTTGATGCATTGTAATTTTTTGTAATATTCCATACAATACAATAACAATCGTGTGTGTTTATCTGTCACAAAATCTTCAAAAGCCGAGAAACAGGCTGGAAGCTGGTGAGTACCTATCCTAGATAGATTAGATAAGGTTAGTTATACCTTGGTACTTACAAGACTTGAGTTTTGTGGTCCTATTTTCCTCCTTCCCCGTGTTTTTGTTTAAATTAGGTCATTTTGGTAGTTCGTAAGGGCTTTCTTTAAGTAGGTACGCCTGCCCACCAACTATCTTACCTTTTTATCACTCTTGTGTTTTGTGTTTGTGTGAATAAACGTTAGGTATATCTATCGTATCTATAAATCAACAAAATAATTGTGTTCCGGCGTTTAGAGATTCAGCTCCTCAGTCTGTCCAAGATATTCCTGGTGAGATGAAGGCCGCTTCCCCATCGTATTGTAAAAAAAACATTCTATCATAAAAGATTATTTACCATCAAACTTTTTACATGTCAAGACAGAAACTTCAATCCTAAATATATCCCTACCTACCTATGTACTTTATCCTATACCTACTACCATCACTCTATAACATCATAAGTCCCTTATCACTGTCCACAGCTGGACAAAAACTGCAGGATTTGATCATAAGTCACCTCCGTCAACATCCACAAGCTGAATTTAGGTGTAGTTATTGTATTATTGCCGAGACCACATAGCAAATAATGTTCTTACATTATTAGAGTTTGTGCATTTGATTCCCACCCAGGTCAAACATTCTCACACACAATGGACCACTTAGGAGTCACACAAGTGCGGAAACGGGAGTCTTTTTACATTTACTGTCTGGGTGTTATATTGTATAATAAGTATGGATTTACACAAAAGAAAAGTATGAAAGTATTATATATCCATAATCTAGTTTCCATATTACAAGCTTTGTTTTGTTTGGGACTTGATGGCGCTGTGTGAAATTAATGACCCGTAATGTTTATAATAAGAGGCAGACCATCGAAGATCTAAAGCAGACTTTTATTTCCACCCTCTTTACATTTACATTACAAAATGGTTTGTTTAAATTTAGAATAGGTCAGCTCTTGACCTCGAAAATTGCTAACATCCTTAATGGAAAAAATACATAATATGTTTGATGAGTCACTGTAACAGTGGCCACAATTTTTAAACAACTTCCCAAAAGCAGGAGGATATTTGTTGTATAAATAGGTACCTGGCTTTTGTTATATGTTCACAATTATAGAGTGACTACTCTAGGAAAAACTGAACTTGGTCCCATTAAAATTTTGTGTAATTTGAATGTAGGTTGAAATTTTGGATCCTTCTATGATTTCCATTCAATAAATTACACCCAATATTCAAATTAAAATTGCTACTGAGGTGAGTTAGTATACCTACCTACTCTGGAATAGTATGTAGGCTACAAAACCTGATTCTTATATGAGGTTTAAGGAGATGTTACCCACGGCTAACCACTGTTATATTGATAACAATTATTTTTATGCTGTGTCGATAGATGTCTTAGTAGTCACCTTATCTGGTACTTGAACAATATTTTTTTTATTTATATTTCCAACCAACTCATTTTAGGCGCCATAATCGCTATATCACATAACCACACCTCATCAAATATTCCATAACATAGAAAAATTTATACAAAACAAATAAAAACAAATAAGTATTAGCTTAACACCATCTCTATACTATAATACCCTGGACATAGCCTGAGCATGAGTATTTCGTGGGATGGCAAACATAACTCATAGTAATGTTTCTTACTATGTAGTAAGAAAGTATTTAAGTATTCTATCCATAATCTAGTTCCCATATTACAAGCTATGCTTAGTTTGGGGCTAGATGGCGCTGTGTAAAAATTAATGTCCTATAATATTTATATTATTATTATTATTACTCTCGTCCCTCGCTGCGCTCGGGCCGATCTTGCATTTGTCTTGTTGGCACACTGTACCTTGATCATCCCTCGCTGCGCTCGAGACAATCTAATACCTGCCGTCGTGTCGGACTCCCACCCTGTTCAATGATGGATTCATATCCATCATATAATTCTTTAGACTTAGAAGAATATACGTATAAACAAAATAGTAAATAGCAGTTCTCATTTTCGCTTATCATAAGTTATGCCACAGAATAAATATATAGGTCTCTTAAATATATTTCTTCCGTGGCGGAAATCAAACCAGTAGCCTTGTTCTCTATTCGCCCGCTACGCTACCAAGTCGTTATACATAAATATGAATGCGGCGAATAAATCTGCTAAATCCTAAACATGAACAAAATCAATCAAAATTGTAATTAAACTGAATCCGAAATCCATTCCGCACGGGACTAAAATACCTACCTACCTTTTGAATAAAATGAATTACCGAAGTACGTGCCGTAAAACAAAGCGTACAAACGTCGTGTTGTCTCCCTCTGTCGTTTGGTCCAGGTGTTGCTGTCCCGTTCTCACATCTCATTGCCGCTCAGACGTGTGACATCCCCGGAGCTTTAACTCTCCTGTTTAGGGTTGTCGCAACATTTTCGGTACGTGATTTATTTTGAAATTACACTAGTGTTTGCTAGCGGTTTTGTTCGTGACGTTGGTATAGAACTACATTCAATTACCGTTCTCCCAGTATGGTGGTTTTGTTATAATATATGTCTCCAGCGGCGGCGATACGTACAGATACTAGCTAGGTAGGATAGGAATATTATTTTGATACTCTTACTTGATACCATGTGAGATGTTGGCCAAGCCCTTCCACCTAATAGAATTAAAAAAAACCTTGCCTATTGTAACCGCCGTGCGGGAAAGCTACTGCCTTCTGGGAAGTCTCTCTATCGTAGACCTCATCTTTTCTCTGGCCTATTATAAAAACAAAGTATTCTCCAGTACCTGAAATATGTTTCTTGGGTTGCAGTCTTTTTTTTCTGTAGTGCTTTGTCGCTTAGCGACCTCGCCCATAAAGCTATTGAAACAAACACAACTCGACATCTTCACAAGAAGGGTCAGATAAAATGCTGTTTATACCTACATCTAATCATCATCAAGAGTAAGTAGTAGAGCCTCGTGAAAGGGCTCGTCAGGGGTAGTGCTACCACCGTACCAATATCAAGCACATTGCTGTGTTCTGGTTTGAAGGGTATGGTTGCCGGTGAAATTACGGGCACTCGAGGCTTGAACACTATGCCTAAAGTTGACGGACGCAATGCAGTGCAGTGTAGGCTATGTTCTTTGTGGATGTGACCTACGCAGTAAGGCATTGTTATAGGCACGAGATGCATTCAACATCAGGTGGGCTACTTGCTTGTTCCGCCTTCTAGTTTAAAAAAAAAAAGTATTACTTATTTTTGACAACACAGTTAGATCTAAATGTTACATTTCTGCTACACTCTTTACGTAAATACATAATATGCTGAACATCTTTTTTTTTTATTTATTGTGTGACTGGGAAGTGCTTGGCCTTCATCTCACCTGGTTACAAGTTGAGATAAGGCCGATGGTGGATGCGCACTACACCCGGAATCCTCAACTATCTGAGGAACTGGCTATCTTACCTTTGAATGCCCTAGCACAACAATCATTAGAATTGTTGTTATTGCGACAGAATTAAAAAAACTCTGTGGGAGTCTACAGGTTCCTATCTCCGACAGTGACATTAAGGTTTGTCGCCGTGTTTCGAAAATGAATACAGCCTCTAAGAGACCGCGTAACATTCTTGTAACGCTCTCTTCTCAGCGTCTGCGGGATACTCTTCTTTCTGCTGCATTCCGTTATAATAAAGCCCATCCCACTGACAAACTTGATGTCTCCCTCTTGGGTATTAGTGGCGCTAACACGAGAATATATCTGTCTGAGCACCTTTCTGCTGAAGTCAAAGAACTTCATAGCTTAGCTAGAAAATTGTGTAAAGACCTTCGTTTTCAGTTTGTTTGGGTGCGCTATGGTCAAGTGTTTGTACGTAAGAACGATAAGAGTCTTGCTATTCTAATTAAAAATCACGAAAGTATTAATAAATTATACTGCGAGTAATTGCTATATAGGTTGGGTCATTCATCAGATTATTGGGGTTTTGATATATATTTTTAGGTATTTGATAATGGTTTCTGTTTATTACCAAAATGTCAACAGAATACGAAGTAAATTAACAACTTTTTACTTAAATCTCTTAAATTCTAACTTTGATATAGTATGTTTGACGGAATCAAATTTAAACCTTAGTGTGTTTGATGCTGAGGTCGTTGATGACCGTTACAATATCTTTCGGAGGGACCGATCTGTTTCCTGTTCTCAAAAGGGTGAGGGTGGTGGTGTTTTAATAGCTCTTTTAAAGAAATTTGAGGTTATCCGCCAGACATCTTGGGACAGCGGTATAGAGGATATCTGGGTATCTGTCGTGCCTGAATTTCGCGATTCTCCTCGTCTAAACATTTGTGTTTGCTATCTACCCCCTGACATAACTTTAGTTAAGAGAGAAGAATTTTACGCGCATTGTCAGAAAATAGTACTAAACGATTACCCAGATGATAACTTCCTGTTAGTTGGTGACTTTAATACACCTGATTACTTTTCCGTCACTAATGAATCTCGGACTTCTACAGAAGCCGTCACTCTTAGTAAAACTTATCGTGCTTTAAATGAACTTATAACGACATGTGACCTGAAACAGTCTAATAAAATTCTAAATGTAAAATGTCGTTTACTAGATTTAGTATTATCCAGCCTTGATAACATTTCTGTCATTGAAGCTTTTCCCTTAAGTCGACTGGACAAGATGCACCCTGCTTTATTAATTAACATACCACTTAAGAATGTTTCAAAATCCCTGAAACGATGTAAATCTAAACGTCTTAACTTTTATAAATGTAATATTGAATGTGTAAGATCTGATCTTAGCTCTGTAAACTGGCAAGATGTCCTAATCTCTTCGGATGTTGACCTTTGTACTAGTCGATTTTATGACATTCTGTTTGAAATAATTGAAAAACATACTCCCTACATTTCTCCGAAGAAATCTTCTTATCCAATTTGGTATAGTAGAGCGCTTATTAAATGTAATGGCGAAAAAAATAAATTTCATAAACTGTTTAAAAGATTTGGTAATCCCCGTGATTATGACACCTTTTCATTATTGCGTGCCAGATGTAAGATTCTTATTAACGAATGTTATAATCGATATGTTTCTTCTACAGAGGAGTCTATGGAAAAAGATATCAAGTTTTTTTGGAGTTTTGTAAACAATAGAAAGGGAAGGGTATCAATACCTAATACTATGACATTTGGAAATAATTCCTCGTCAAATGGTCTAGATATTAGCAACCTGTTTTCTGATTATTTTAGTTCGGTTTTCGAAAAAGATAACACATCAGCTGACACAGCTTGTAACGATTCCCCCTCTGCTTTACTCGACTGTGGCATTTCATACTCATTACACGAAGTAACTTTAAATCAAAAAGATATTTTAAGAAAAATAAAACAATTGGACAATAATAAAGGGCCTGGTCCCGATTTGATTCCACCGTCGTTTGTGATATCTTGCAGTAAAGAGTTGTCTTTACCTTTGTGCATAATATTTAATAAATCTCTTTGTAATGGTGTTTTTCCCAAGCGTTGGAAAACAGCTCATGTTATTCCTATTTTCAAACAAGGGGATAAGTCTAAATGTGAAAATTATCGACCAATAAGTATCCTGTCATGTTTTGCCAAATTGTTTGAATCTCTTGTATACAGTTATCTTTATAACCATGTCAAGCCATTTATCTCTGATAAGCAGCATGGTTTTGTAAAAAATAGGTCCACTGTAAGTAATCTGCTAGAGTACAAAAATTATCTCTGTCAGGCTTTTGCTGAGCGAAGTCAAGTCGACGCAATTTACACCGATTTCTCTAAAGCTTTCGATAAAGTTAACCACCGTTTATTATGTCATAAGCTTTTCCAATATGGATTCCATGGAACTTTATATCGTTGGATATGCTCTTATCTACAGAATCGGAGTCAATTAGTCGCTTTAAAGGGATTTCTGTCATCGCCAGTGATAGTAACATCGGGTGTTCCTCAAGGATCTCATCTTGGGCCTTTATTCTTTGTTTTGTTTGTGAATGATCTTGTAAATCGTTTGTCCTGTAAGTGCCTCCTGTACGCTGATGATTTGAAAATTTTTAAGACCATCTCTGGGACACGGGACTGTTATTCATTGCAAAACGACTTAGATACCGTTTTTCAATGGTGCAATACTAATCTAATGACTATAAACGTTGACAAATGCTTTGCAATTTCGTTTACAAACAAACGCAATAAAATTCTAAATGACTACAAAATTGAAGGTCGAACTTTAAGCCGCTCTTATATTGTGAAGGACTTAGGAATATTGTTTGACGATAAACTCACCTTTCATGCGCATTATCAACATATTATAACAAGAGCCAATCAACTTCTAGGTTTCATTCTGAGATCGACAAAAGTTTTTAAGAAGAATCGCAGTGTAATATATCTTTTCAACTCTCTAGTAAGAAGTATATTAGAATATGGTAGCCCGATATGGTCCCCTAATTACAAAGTGCATATCTATAATATTGAAAGGATTCAGAGAAAGTGTTTAAGGTTATTATGTTATCGCTTGCAACCTGGCCGTCTGAGCTTGAGTTACGAAGAAAGATTAAGTAAATTTCAGTTGGAATCCCTAGAAACTAGGCGTAAATACTTTGATCTCATATATCTCTATAAAATAATTCACTCTCTCATTGACTCCCCTCATTTATTATCGATGATATCGTTTAACATTAGATTCAGAGCACGAAATTCCAATAAAATCAATATATTTATACTTCAAGTTTATAAAAATAATATCTCTTTTTATAATCCTTTAACTAGAATGTTACGCCAGTACAATGATTTACTGAAAGAATTTAGTCAAATTGACATCTTTGTTCGCAACTTAAGCCAATTCAGTAAACAATTAAAATCTATTTTATATACCAATTCCTAATTTGTCAACCCGTAGAACTCTGTTATGTTAATTGTTGTCATGTTTTTGTTCACATTTTTTTTTTAGTCTCCGTTCGTTACCAAATGTATTAACTTAGTTGTAAGCACATGTTTTTTACCTTACAATCTAGATTTGTACCTTAGTTTTATTTTTTTAGTTGTATTTTTAATTGGTTGTAAAGTGTATTGTGTTTAATAAATAAATAAATAAATAAATAAATTAGGTAAGATAGAGTGGTAGCTACCCAGGCGGACTTAAACAAATCCTACCACCAACCAAACCGGGTTCGAACCCGGGACCTCTGGATCTGAAATCGGTGTTAAAATCATCTTAGATAACTGACTGTGACGGTTTGGTAATGGGTTGCAGGGCTTGTTTCAGTTTCATTGATACTGCAACAAAGATAGCTAGCGGAGAGTCGAGGCTAGGGAGGCAGCCCTAGCCGCCTCCCTCATAAAATCAATATTTATAGAGGACATCGTACTTCACCTCTGGCTGGAGATATACCTTGGCTGCCGTCTCGCGCTATGATACTATTGATTGGTTTGTTCTTATCCGGGTTTAAACACAACAGCACATGGTTTCGGCGAATTGTAGCTTCGAGCGACGTGGATTCATGAAACCTAACTTCGCGGCTACGTACCGGCTGCATGTGACTTGTCATTTTTGATATCAGCTTCTGCTCGCGGCTTCGCCCGAGTGGTACCTACATAAAAAGTAGCCTATGTATGTCCTAGTCCAGAATAATATAAATTGCTCCAAAAGGAAACTATGACAATTGCAGTTGTACTGAATGTGACATGAAAAAGTCAGTGCAAAAATCTTTTAGTATTTTTGTCCTAAACGGATCGGACCCGCAGTGCGGACACGCACTTGGCTTATTTATTAGCTAATTAAAAATAAAACTAGATACAAAGTGCCCAAAACTACTAAGGCCGTAGCACAATGTGGAAGCCTGGGGATGGACAAAGACGTCGAGGCTACGAAGCCTAGAAGCTACGAATAAATAATTTTATTCGTAGCCTAGAAAACGTAGTGAAGATAGTACAGCGTTTAATCCGGACTGGGCCCCGATTCACATTGACAATGGTATCAGAATGGCCACTAGAATACCAAAAGGCACCTATAGTGGACATTCCGCTTCGATTGATATGACCATTGACATAGTGAAGCAATTGGTTTTGTAGAATCGGAGCCCATGTGGAAAAAAGCAGATGACCTAAAAGCCTGGAACAAATGGGATCGACCTTTACCCTGCAGTAAGGCAATGTATTATTATAAGCCTGCTGTGCGGTGGTGGTAAAACTTTGTTCAGGTCCGCCTGGCTAAAACCCCCATAAGACTTTAGAGGTGAGATAGCAAGTTCATCAGACTGGTGAGGATTCCGGGTGTTTGCGTTTCCACCTTCATAACATGAAAGCAGGATGGATGAAGGTCAAGCGCTTTCACGACGTACAATAATAAAAAGGGGTCCCACACAGGGCAAAGGCCTTCTTTCCCTCCTTCCATAAATCTTTATTGTTGGTTAATTGGGCCCATTCCTTTATATTGGAATCTAGCTCATTTTGGGATCTCCGCCTAGGCCTTCCTTCTTAGCTAATAGGATAGAATATGTTTTTTTATACAACTAGGAGACGGAACAAGCAAGTAGCCCACCTGAATTGCTTTTTTTCTTTTTATTATTGTTCTACGGGTAAGTGCTTGGCCTTCATCTCACCCGATTTTTTCGAGTTTATGATAAGGCCGAAGGTGGGAGCGCAAATACCCGGAATCCTCACCAGTCTGAGGGACAGGCTATCTTACCTCTAAATGCAGGAACACAACAATTTAGAATTGTTTTTATAGCGACAGACTTACGTAAGATGGTGGTATAGCCAGGCGAGCTTAAACAAAGTCCTACCACCAACCAAACCAATCACAATATTGTACTCCTGGGGATCGAACCCGGGATCTCTAGATCTGACACCGGTGGGCGATCCACTAGACTACGGAGGCGGTTAAAATCTCTTGCCTATAACAATGCCTTACTGCATAGGTCATATCCACAAAGAACATAGCTTTGCATTGCGCCCGTACACTTGAAGCATCGTGCTCGTAATTTCACCGACAACCATACCCTTCAAACCGGAACACAGCAATGCTGATGCTGGTAGTACTCAAAGTCAAAGTCAAAGTCAAATATATTTATTCAGTAAGATTTTTTAGGATCACTTTGAAACGTCAAATCTACCACCTGTTCGGAATCGCGACCAGCACACAAGGAGAAAGGCAAGAACCTCGGGCTAGTATTTTTTTTTCATGATCCATTACAATAGCTTAAAATTATCTAATACTAATTACAATTTATTCACTGGAGCAAATTCATTTTTTTAATGCCAGGCTTTCTTATCTTCTAGGTAATCTGAAATTTTATAATAAGCTTTCCTGGATAGCTTTTGTTTTACAAAATTTTTGAATTTATTATTTGACAAGCTTAGCACATCACTTGGCAATTTATTATAAAAGCGTACAGTTTGCCCTATGAACGATTTATTAACCTTATGGAGCCTAGTTGTGGGAACAGCGAGTTTATTCTTATTTCTAGTATTATAATTATGTTTATCACAGTTTTTGTCAAATAAGCTTATGTCTGTATATACTTCCCCAGGCGAGTCATTTCACAAAGAATCTACTACTCTTGAAAGTATAGTTATAACTACCTACTCGCAAATAGAATGAGTGTTCAAAGTAGAAATACAGTGCTCTGTCGTAATTCGTATCGATGTGTTTGGATTATTTTTATGGCTTGTCTAAAATCGGCGCGTTGCTTGCATTAGCGATGACTGATGTTCAATGTTCGTTTGGATGTTTTATTAGCGTATGCAAGTAGGTAGCCTGAGCCTCTCATACCACTAGTTACTATGGACGCTATTTACCGCCTCCGTGGTCTAGTGGCTCGCCCACAGACATCGGCTTGTTCCCAGAGGTCCACACACGAAAAAATATGCTCATACTTTGATTCTCAACGAGTCCATGAAATTGTTTGGTACAGTACTTACAACAATAAAGGTTTCGATAAGATTGGGCAATTTTTTCAATAAAAGACAAAAATAAAATATAATATACTTATTAATCTATAATAAAAAAGATAAATCAGGACTGCTACGGCCAAATGATCATAAAAATATTATAGAATGGTTACATTTTTAACCGAAAAATCGATGGTGTTCCTTAAAGCATTTAGTCGAAATACATTTTGTATGGACACATTTCAACTGCGTTCATCAGGTATAAAATCGAAGTTGTTTAACTGACAATTTAATAATTTTGTTTGATATTCGTTACATCTTATCTAATTATTTAGGTGCTAGGTACAGTAATGTAATATGTTATTCTGTTCAAATGTATAAAAAAAATTCATAAGTATACCTAGTTTACATGACATGCTTATGTTTTACAATGATTATAGTTTGATGTATGAAATTTGTTTCAGTATGAGTTCATATCTGACGAATGGCTGACGATATGCATGATAATACGCAAGAGATGCGCAAAACAATAATAATTCATCTGCTAGTTAAATTACAAAAAAGTACTTGTATTGTTTATATTGACTGTTATTAGTATTAGTATATACATTAGTTAAATCTCATGGACCTATTGGGTGTTAATGTAAGAATATTTTAAATTCTATTAATAATTTTCATGGACCCTTTCTGAAATAGAACCATGGACCTCTGGGAATAGGCCGTCAGATCCAGAGATCCTGGGTTCAATCACCAGGGGTAGTACAAATATTGTGCTTGGTTTGGTTGCTGGTAGGACTTTTATTTAAGTCAGCCTGGCTAGCTACCACCATCTTTCTTATTTTTTGCCATAACAACAATTTTAAATTGTTGTGTTCCGGCATTTAGAAGTAAGATAGCCAGTTCCTCAGTTTGTTTTGATTTAGGGTGAAATGCGCCTTATCTTAACGTGTAACCAGGTGAGATGAAGGCCAAGCGCTTCCCCGTCGGACAATAAATAAACGCTTCTTCACTGTCCAGGTAAGTCTTTGGAACTTCCCCAGGCAATTCAAGCTAGTCCAATCCAGCAATCTGAGGAACTGGCTATCTTCCCTCTTAATGTCCGAACACACCAATTAATAATTGTTGTTGAAGCGATAGACTTATGTAAGATGGTGGCAATAGTTTTATATATAATTTCTAGTTTTGTTGACACTATTGTTACCCTATCTATTTTCTAACAGTCCATTTCATCCTAAGGTTGTCTGGTAGAGATCGCTTATTAAGCGATACGACCGCCCATGGTTACAATGTTTTGTTGTTAGTGTTTGTTTTTGTGTTATATTGGATAATAATAAATAATTTTCTATCGTCTATCAATAGAAATACTCGTACACTGAAAATTTCAATTGTCTGCCTATTTCGGTTCATGAGTGTTCAAGCGGATGCTAGGGTCCCGTTGGCACCCTTTGGGTACGGAACCCTAAACGCCACGGCTAGTCAGCGGAGACAGGTAGCAATTCCACGGACTACGGTTTCTCGTTCACACGGAGATCTGACTACTTTATAATTAGATACTTATAAACAATAACGCATGACTAATTTAACAGACAGTTACCACACGCGGCGGAGGCGGCGGCGGCGTTTACAATTTATACAATTTCATATGTGAAACAGCAGTAACGAAATACAGTTTTACTTGTCTGTTATTTTTTTATACAACTAGGAGACGGGACAAGCGAGTAGTCTCTTGGCTATAACAATGCCTTACTGCGTACGTCACATCCACAAAGAACTTAGCCTACACGGCACTGCATTGCGCCCGTCAACTTGAGGATAAAGGTGTTAAGTCTCGCGTGCCCGTAATTTCCATACAACCATACCCTTCAGACCGGAACACAGCAATGCTGCTTGGCGGCTGAAATAGGTATAGTGGTAGTACTTCCCTGGACGAGCCCTTCCACAAGGACTGTTTCTAGATGAGAGTAATGTTTTTCGTGTGTATGATGTCTTTCATTGTAACAGCAGCCTAGGCTTGATATATTTCTACATGTGAAGTATATTTTGGTTCCTCTCATCTCAAGTGTAGTTTGGCTTTATAAGCTAGCTTTGGCTAGTGGCTTTATCTCTGGCTTGGGCTGTCCGTGGATTGTCTTAGTCAGTCAGTATGTCAAGCTTAACTTACACGACATTTTGTATTAAAGTATTATATAAAAAAATACGTTTTAAAAACAAGAAAACCGACTTCAATGAATAATGATACAATTTCGTTTACCTGGATAACATATTTTTTCCAATTATTATGACGACAGATGGACGGAGAGACAGACAGACACGTGATCCTATAAGGTGTCCGGTTTTTCCTTACTTTAGAGGTAACATACCAAAAAAATAACCAAATCGCTTCTAGTATGTAGTATATTTGAAGAGTTCCCTCGATTTCTCCAGGATCCCATCATAAGATCCTGACTAACCTCCTTCTTTTGAAGTCGGACTGTATCGTTTGTCACACACACAATGACGACGGTCGTATCGGTGAATAGTATTGGCAGTTTATTCCAGACAGCCTATGGATATAATTAATTTTACATAGAAATTCCATAAGATACATAACGCGTGATGTGGCAAACTACTAGAAACGCGTATCCCGTGTTTAGCAAATGATCCTTCATTGTTTACTGTTTTACATAAAATATTCATAGAATCCATTCGTTCAGTTGAGAGCATTGTACACTAATAAAGGAATTTCGAAAATTCTCATTCTAAGATGAGTTAGAAAGAGAGTGCCTTTAACAATGATGAGAATGCGTGGCCCGATGTTGCTGTACCAGTTGGCAGCTAAGTAAATGGTGATTCCTCAATACTAACAAACTGCCCACTAAGTAGTTAGTGCTACTAAACCTATTTCAGCCGCCAAGCAGCATTGCTGTGTAACGGATTGAAGGGAATGGTCGCCGGTAAAATTATAGGCACGTGAGGCTTAACACCTTTATGCCTCAAGTTGACGGGCGCAATACGGTGCCGTGTAGGCTATGTTCTTTGTGGATGTGAGCTACACAGAAAAGCATTGTTATAGGCAAGAGATGTACTTATCATAAGGTGGGCTACTTGTTTGTTTCTTCTAGTTGTATACAAAAAAAGAAGATAGTATTAAGGTGTATAATGTATACTAATATAAATGTTATACCTGTATTGAGGATCATCAAAAAAGTTACTATCCCGAGATTCTTGCCTTTCTCATTGAGAAATCTTTTGACTTTATACAAAATGATCATAAAAAAACATAATTAATAAATAAGAAAAGTCGTAATATTGAGTCAATAAAACCTTTTCTGCTTCAAACTCAAACTCGTTTATTAATAATCTCAATTACAGGTAATATTATACAACGATGAGTAATATTTTTTTACAATTATGTATTTATCAATATTATGTTACAGTCCAACAATAGGTCACATGTTTTAACATAGGCATACAATATGTAGGTAACGCCTACATATTGTACAAAGAGAAGAATGCATTTGATAAGCCATACTTAAGTTTTTAAATTACATTAGGCCTTATTTAACCTCCTCTGGGCTAGTGGTTCAACCCACCGATTTCAGATCCAGAGGTCCCGGGTTCGATCCCCATGGGGAGTACAATATATTGTGCTTGTTTTGGCTGGTGGTAGGACTTTGTTTGGGTCCGCCTGGCTAACTACCACCATCTTACCTAATTCTGTCGCCATAACAACAATTCTAAAAGTATTGTGTTCCGGCATTTAGAGGTAAGATAGCCAGTTCCTCAGTTAGTTGAGTATTCCGAAGTGCTCCTCCACCTTCGGCCTTATCTCAACTTGTAACCAGGTGAAATGAAGGCCAAGCACTTCGCCGTCGTACAATAAAAAATATATTTAAAAAAGGCTTGGATCATCAATGCCAAAAGTAGGCAATTCAGTACACATCAACTGCCATAACATGAACCATTTTATAGACTTAGCGAATGAACGTGGGCCGCTTCTAAGTTTGGGGATGTTTAAGGTTATGTTAGTATTACCTTTTTTATTGGCCCTCAGCACACGCGCGCTGGTTTATACCGGCCTGTATTATGTAAGTAACTATTTTCAAGACCTAGCTTTCCTCTAGCTAGCTTTCCCTAAAATTTTTAAAATTAATAAAATATCTTTGACAGTCACTTCGTTTAGTTTAGCGTATATCAATGATGCTATGTTTTCGCGCGTGTACACCGCAGTTTGATATATCAATAGGCTAGGCAGGGTCATTATTCCTAGTTCTATGAAGAACGGATTGCAATCTGCTATGTTCCACATGGCTAGCTACCACCATCTTACCCGAGTCTGTCGCCAAACAACAATTCTACATTGTTGTGTTTCGGTTGAGGATTCCGGGAGAAGTTCGTTTCCACTTTCCGTTTTATCTTATCTTTTAATTGTAACCTGGTGAGATGAAGGCCAAGCGCTTCCCCATCGCACAAAAAAAAATATTGTAATGCCAGCTCTGAAAAGATAAGTCACTAAATAGTTGTATGGTTTTTAACTCCAAAAATCCGTGAGCGAAGTGAATGTATCAGCCAATTTGTGACACGATTGTAGGTACCTATTCTATTTATGACCATAAGGAACCGTTGATTTCTAAATTCCATACAAAACCGATTTATCACGAACAAAACATCTTCATACCATGTCAACTTCCTTCAAAGCGTGTATCATAACTTGCACCGGTTTTACCTGGCCCATGCACCCACGGCGGTAATCCCTCCCTTATCTGTGCATGTGGGACGGGAGAGGGGGGTCGGGGCTCTGGGCTGGCTGGTCGGACCACCTCGCGGAGAGCAATGACCTCGCTGTGGTGACCGTTTACCATTACAGGCGGATCGTCAATTCTATCGATAAGTATCGCTCTGTACTCCTTTATGGTATTTCGCTGTTTATACACAATCTGTGGGCGCAACCATGTTTTTTGGTCTCGCACACACATACACAGGCAATTATAGCCGTACCGCTTGAGATTTGAATTTGGAACCATCAAATTTGTATGGAAATTTTAACAAAGAAGTACTTAAGGCTTCATGTTACCTAAAATCTCTTAGCTTCAGCTATCACAGTGTCCACAATACAAGCATTTACTTTATCATAAATATAATGCTGTACTTAGTTCAGAATTTATGATAAAGCGGTAGTGTTCCGAAAACACGATTCCTAGTAAAAATCTCTATTCTATTCTATTATGGCTCTCACGTGTACCAAAAATGATCGCCATTCAATTAATACGCCTAATTAGGCCTTGAAACTTTGTACAGTAAACAAACACAGTATATAGTAGATGCTCTGCATATTAGATGTTAAAAAAATATATTTAAGTTACCGTAAAAAAAATAAACATAGGAATTCGCGCGTAGTTCTGTCATCTTATATATATTATATATCCTGTAATATTTATTTATTTATTATTTATTTATTTATCTATAAGCGCCGTAGCTTAGCGTATAGCAATGTCGCCTTTATTATAACTGTGTTAGTTCGAAACTAGAGTAAAGTTGCGTCGAGCTGCTTTTCTGAGGTAATATCGACCCTTAAACAGTCTCTATTACAATTTTGTTAATTTTTCTCTTACAAATGGCTATTATTGCCAATAGCCATCGCCAAATTAAGCTATTTATGGTAATGTCCAGACGCGGCGAGGTCAAAAGCTTAACCATTTAAAATAACTAGGACTTCCAGTTCATGGGCGTTGGTTGTCCGACCGATGCCGGTATTAGTCATACAAACACGAGGAATTGTCGTCGAAATGTCACCGGCGTAAAGTATAATTTTGCATTTTTTATAATAAACTATTCAATTTAGATAATGTAGGTATATAATAATATAAACAATGTAAATAATGCCTGAGCTAGCGCTGGGGCGCTGATTTGACCGAGAATCACAAAAGACGCAAATTATATGGTCTCGACAGAGCTTACCTATTTAGGCCTTTTGGGGCCGAGACCTTGGGTTCGCGGAGAGCCAGTGCCTTCCGGGTTTTCAAAAATCTTGCGGGGATTGAGGTGACACGTGACCCAAGGCCGGGCTCCTATTTAGGCTAGCGAATTAACTTAGCTATTCAGCGTGGCAACGCAGTAGTGTCTTGGGCACGCTTCAGTCTGGTACTGGTCTGGAACAGTTGAGCTAGTAGACCGTTTGTAACGGTCTATAGGTAATCGACTGCTTCCTTTGTACATAGCTAGTTTAATTGTACATATTATTTTAACGTTCGTGAATAAATGTTTAATTTAGGTAATACAGTGTATTTAGGAATCACACTTGTCACGTGTCGGTATTAAACGTATTGTCAATATTAAAGTGTTAAGATGAATATAGTCATATCGCGTGCACATTTATATACCAACCAACCTGCGGAATCTAAATTGATGCTACAATTCAAATAAACTGGTTCGAGAAATCGAATGTATCCGTTAATATTTTATAAGCATGTGGTTTTTTTCAACATTTGGAGTCCAACAAGTGGCTGGATAATTCTGAATATGCAAATGGTTGTATTTATAATTCAACAAGCCTCATAGCTCAGTTGGTAGTAACTCTGCCTTCTGCGCTGTAGGCTGTGGGTTCGATTCCCACCCAGAGCAAACATTTGTGTGATGAATATAGATGTTTGTTCTGTGTTTGGGTGTTGTATCATATAGTACGTATGTATTTACAAAAAGTATTTAAGTATTCTATCCGTAATCTAGTTCCCATATTACAAGTTATGCTTAGTTTGGGGCTAAATGGCGCTGTGTAAAATTAATGTCCTGTAATATTTATTTATTATTATTTATTAACATAATAAGGAGGGCGGATATCTGGTAGATGCTTGGTGTACGTTTGTTCATCACTGTCGCTACTCTTAGTACCTACTTACTACTACTGCATACTAAAATTTCACTCACAGGCTCACGCCTTTTCTCCCTTCGAGGATTCGTCTTAGTCAATGTCATAATTAGAGTTAGTGGAAGTGAAACTTTTTATTTGGTTTTGAAATTCTGATCCGCAACCTTTTTGTATGATGAAAAGTAGGGGGGGCACTGTGTCGTGTAGAGTGCGAGATCATTAAAATGTTTCTCTGCAATACAAAAGTTTCACTTGTATCGTGTGTCTTTGCGACCCTGTTTTTTTTGTAATTATATTGTATAACTGGGAAGCGCTTGGCTTAACTCTGATTACTATCACTACTCAGAGCTAGAGGTTAGAGGCTCGTCTTAATCTACGTTCGCACATGCCCACGGTTTGCAAGTATCTAGTATTCAATACGTGACTAGTTGCAAGCATCGTCGTTTAGCGAAATGCTAGCCAGTACCACAAAAGACCATTGATGCATCACTGGGTTTGATTGAACCCCATGACATCTGGATCGGAATGCAGGCTTATTCCACCTTACATCTTGACTTTTAAAATTACAGATCTGGTTTTCCTTATTTTCACCAACTATTGAGGGGTTGATTGAAGCTTGCTTGGATCGACTTGACCTTTGCTAAAGCTACAAACTGATGGTCCAATCTGGAGGTTTTCATTACAATACTATCCCACAGTGTCATCACTGTGCGACTGATGATGCGAAAATCTTGGAACCAGCTTCCACCGTCTGTATTTACGCTGTTACAATTACCCTATAGTGGTAATTGTAACAGCGTAAATACAGACGTCTTCAAGAGGCGATTGAATGCACTGGGTAGGCTCGCTCGTAATACCCATATAAAAAAAATCTTAAATCATGTCGAGGAAGGCAATAGGATTCGTTAAAATCAACACGTTTGGCAGATTTGCTGGTTTCCCCGGTGTGTAATAACCGATAAATATTGTAGGTAATGGCTGGTAAATGGGAGCTATTCTGATTCTTTCTTTATGAGCTGTCTAAACAAATACCGCTCTCGTGAAAACAATCTCATTCCATGTGAATAATTAAGCGTGTTTCATCATTTGGACGTCGGTATGCTAATTTAAATTGCTAATACGTTTCTTTAACGCGGTTGCTCCACTATATCCACCGTGTTTGATACACTACGAGTGTTTAGCGTGCACAAAGAGTATTGTTCTATATCTGTAGTGTAGGTAGGTACACTGCTTTGCCCTCCGGCCAGGTAGGTGCCGCACAGGCGAAAGAGACAAAACCATCGGCTTAACGCGGCTACATTTTAACACGACCATTTATACCGGCTCTGTGGACTTTCTTTCAACCCCGCACGGGCCCGCTCAATCAATACAATAACCGGATCCTATGCCTCCAAATAGCCGCCATTCGGGGCGCGTTACGCCCGAAAGGACGTTACCGTCGTGTCAAACGTCGAAAATTAGCCTAAAAACGTGTGCGATACAAGTATGATGCGTGCCGTAATGACAGGACGACGCATCGGTTAGGCTTTGAGCGGCCGGGGACGCGGCGAGTTGTAATCTGCGATCAAAATGGAAGCCGGTCGGCCATCTTAGGTCTGCCGCGAGCGAGAGAGCGCGGTCCGCATCGGGAATTTGGGAAATTGGTGTTTTTTCTGTTGTAAAGAGAGCAGTATATAAGAGGTCGGTAGGCAGAGGACAGGGCGCGGGCGAGGGGGGGATCTCCGGGCAAAGCGGTGTGAAGGGAAAGAACTGCGACTGTTACACACGGTGAAAACGTCGCGGGATATGTCTGGCGACGGTTCGCCCATAAATCAAACGAGCATCAATGAAAGTTGAAAAATAACGAACGCATTTTTATCAGCCACTGGCTATGGTTACGTATATCAATTGCCATCGAATTTCTATTATTATTTTGAAGTAACAATAAAAAATCGTGAAAATGTATTTGTACCTATATCATCAAAAAAATATTAACTAGACCGAGTTTTTTTGCCTTTCTCCTTGTGTGATGGTTGCGATTCCGAACAGGCTGTAGCTTTGACGTTTTAGGATCACAAAAAAATCTTAATGAAATAAAACATTTTGACTTTGACGTAGGTATAAGAATGTATTGTAGAGAACTATTGTAAAGCAAATAAGCTGTACAATTAGTCTGAATTGTCGGAGATATCGTGCTCGCTCACACAAGGGTCGGATATAATCGCCAGAGCAGTCCCCGTGTGCAGAGGCCGCCTATCTTTCATTGCACGTACGCGCGGGGCGCGGGGACGCTCGCCGCGCATACACGGAGCCATCTTGCCAGCGGTCGTCGAATCGCTCGCGTCTCCGGCATAAATCGCCTACAATTCGCAATAAATACCTAATTACTTCCACCGAAAACAATACAGAAACCAACAGTGACCGTGCAGTGCTCTGCTATCGTTGATTATAACGCCGTGTTGTGTTGTTTTGTTGTTTGTGTGTGTGCGTTCGTCTGTCTAGGTGAGTAGTGAATAGTCTTTGTGTGACAATTATCATTCTGATCGATTCGGCGCGGGGGAGTGCGACCGGCCGTTTTATATCGTTTGTTGTTTTGTAACGCTACGCTACAGAATCAATAATTTTAGTGGCGAGGTGGCTTGGAGAGCTCGTCTCGCCTGTGTTGTTTCAAAGACTGTGACAGTGATTTAAACTCTTTTGTGGACTTATTGTGGACTGTGCGAAAGGTGCCAACGTAGCCATTTGCCGCAGGTATACATTTTTTATTACCTTAACGATTTACATGCCAAATGGGGCCTATATGTATAGTTGTGTGGGGAAACGATCAAGCGATCTATTTATGGAGACCGGCAAGGTGTAGTTGTTACTGGCAATTTGTAAATCATGCTTTGATTTTCTTTGAATTGTATTTTCAAATTAGCCAATATTCGTTGATTCGAAAGCTTTGTACTGCTTGTAATAGTGGTTTTATCTGACATATACTTACACAGTGTCGAATGTCTAGTTTTACACTATATTTAGAGCAATAAGCTTACCCACAAACTATACTTACAAAACCGCTGTTTATGAAGATTATGAATGCATCAAGTCAACACGAAGTTTTGTACCAGTAATCAGCACTTAAAGTAGCTGATTATTAGAGAAAGTGGCTCGACGCACAATGCTGTTTCAGTCAGTGCCAACTACTCACGTTATTTATCATCGTACTTCGCGGATATTACAATACAATACAAATATTCCTTGTTGTACTTCCAAAAAAAGTAACCGAAATATATCAAACAATAAATTACGCTATAAGGTATAACCCACGGTCTTATCGCCTAGGGCGGTCTCTTACAGACAACCTGGACAAAACCGGATGGATGTTAATAAGGGGTGCACTGTAAAATACTAGAGTACAAAAACATTTGCAATGTTTGTTAGTTAGTTTGTTTGACATTGAAAGTGCTGTAAAACTGGGTTGTGCTTGTTTCCCTTTTTGAAGTCGACGTTCACAACTTCAGCAGCCCGTTAACGTCCACTGCTGGACAATCTCCTCCAGCATTGGAGAGTTTTGTCAAAATCACCTCGCTTGGTAGGCGGATTATTACACTACAACAGAAGCAAGCTGCTCTTTTTCTGGTGAAATCATCGTCTTATACGACATTCTCGGTCTGAGCTGGAGGTGTCGGCTCTTAAACCGCCACGGCAAAATGGCAACGGTGATCGTAAATGTCAATAAAATTAGATAAGATCACATCACGTATTCGAATATTTACAAATACGTAAAATATACTAAACATAAAATGACAGTGCGCTTTTGTTGTGTATCATAATTATTATTTAATACACTATTTAAAAATATGTGAAACAATTTTTGATGTTTTTTTTTTATTGTACGTCGGGGAAGTGCTTGGCCTTCATCTCACCTGGTGTCAAGTTATTATAAGGCCGAGGCCGTGGAAGCGCACTTTACCTGAAATCTTCAACGGTCTGAGGAACTGGCTATCTTTCCTGTAAATACATAACAATATAACAATTTAGAATTGTTTGTATGGCGACTGACTCAGGTAGTGATAGCTAACCATGCGGGCTTAATTAAAGTCCAACCACCAACCAAACAAAGCACAATATTGTACTCCCCTGGGGATTGAACCCGGGACCTCCGGATCTGACACCGATTTGTGTTAGCAAAATTATATAATAATAAAACTTCAGAAGTAGGCCGAAATAATTTAGTTTAATAATTAGTTATAACATACCTAGTATATATACGTATTGCTGTTATGACATACGTAGTTTAACAAACACAGCTGTAATACGGCTGTTTTATTGAAATCAAAGTTAGATAAAGGTAATTTCATTTCGTATGAGGATGTAATGGAATACGCTTTTGATAATACGGTATTCAATCTGGCTCATTGGAGTCTAGGAAACTGATCCCAAAAATTTATGAAAGTTGGTTTACGTGTTTTCATACGGAAGTGGTCGATATTATGAACAAACTCACAGGAATCCCATCATATCTAAGATTGCAATCTCTCAATCTATTTCCTTGATAATACGGAATTACCAATAGAAAGAGAACTTCAAAACCTTTTGCAAATCATCATCAACCTATTGCAGTCCACTTCTGGGCATAAGAAAATCAACTCTATCAAAATATTCAAAATTTTCTTCACGATAGAAACTTGTGATAACTACTAAACTGGTCAAGTGGTAGTTGGACAGACGCACTGAGGGTCCCGTACCATCATCACAGATCACAGCGCGTCACTGGCGGATATAATAAATAAATAAATGATAATAAATATGACAGGACATTAATTTCACACAGCGACATCTAGGCCCAAATTAATCAAAGCTTGTAATATGGGAACTAGATTACGGATATGTTTGTTCTGTGTCTGGGTGTTGTAACATATGTTAAATATATACAAAAAAATATATATGTATATAAGTGTAATGTCCGTAATCTAGATGTATAACAAGCTTTGCATAGTTTAAGACTGTGTAAAATGAGTGTCCTGTAATATTTATTTTAAAATATTTTTTTATTATGGGAAATTCCCACGGTATGATGGGAGCGAAGTCTCTTGCGTTCGCTAGATGTAATAAACTTTTATAATGCGCACAGCAAGGACGTGGAATCGGCTGCCTACGCCTCTGTTTCCGTTATCTGATGATAATCACCTGTCTGTCATTGTGTGTAATGTCCTTAAGAAGAGAGTTTTTTTTAATTAATTTCACACAGCGCCATCTAGTCCCAAACTAAGCAAAGCTTGTAATATTTTATATGATATATGTGATATTATATAGGTAGTAGGTATTTCTATTGAAATAAATATTCTTTATTCTTAATATAGGAAATAGATTACGGAATTTTCTGGAAATACTCTTATACAATACAACACCCAAACACGGAACAAACATTCACACAAATGTTTGGCTTGGTTGGGAATCGAACCCACAACCTTCAGCGCAGAAGGCAGAGCTACTACCAACTGAGCTGTGAGGCTGTTTAATAGGCGCCTTCTGGGTTGGCTCGCTCCACTCATGCTATGTAAGGTTCGAGGTCTCAAATGCTGACTCATATCTTATGAAAGCGATCTTACTAGGATTAGCATTATAGTAATCATATCCACTGCTGGCTAGAGCCTCCTTTTATTGTACGACGGGGAAACGCCTTGGCCTTCATCTCACCTGGTTACAAGTTGAGATAAGGCCGAAGGTGGAGGCGCACTTCACCCGGAATCAACAAACTGAGGAACTATCTATCTTACCTCGAAATGTCGGAACACAACATAATTTAAGAATTGTTATTATGGCGACGGAATTTGATGAGATGGTGGTAGATAGCCAGGCGGACTCAAACAAAATCCTACCACTAACCAAACCAAGCACAATATACTGTACTCCCCTGGGGATCGAACCCGGGACCTCTGGATCTGAAATCGGTGGGTCGATCCACTAGACTACAGAGGCGGTTAAAATCCATCCATTCAATTTGAGCAAATTATTTATGTAATATATTATGTATATGTATGTCTAAGTATTATAAGTAGGTAGGGGTAAGTATTCAATCATTTTATTTTATTTGTGATTATAATTTTTAATTGTAGGTATAGGTATAGTACATTATGTATTACTTAGTAATCAATATTCTTCTCCCGTTAAGTAGCACTACCACCCACTCCATACTACAAAAGGGTTATCAGGAAGAAAATGCTTCGTAGTATTGTTGTGTAAAGTATTATGTTCGCCCATGTACTTTTATTTATTAGTGCAATAAAGTATTTTCTATCTCTATCTATCCAAGAGTAAATTGGTGTATTGGTATAACTCAATCAATTGGTGCCTATAGATACTGTAGTTGTCTATGTAGTACTTAAAAACGTAAGAGATCTCCTCTAGACAACCTTGTTAAAATCTAGAATACCTAGTACCTACAGCTAAGACCTTAGTGACTTGAATTCCTGACTTATATACAAACGCACGGCTGTCACTTCTAATCGAAAGCATGTACACTGTTGAACATACTGTCTCTTTAGGGTTCTGTAACAAAGGGTGCTGACGACGAGACCCTTTTACTAAGCCCACGCTGTCTGTCTTAACTTTATAGTGTATCTTTTGATCTGTAATAGGTAGCTGGTTGTAATTTTCAGAGGATATGTGTTATGGCGAATTTTGACTGCCTTGGTTGTCTGGTTCGCCCACTGGTCTAAACTATTCTAAATTGTTGTGTTTCGGCATTTATAGCTTAGATAGCTCGTCCGACTGTTGAGTATTTCGGGTGAAGTGCGCTTCCACCTTCGGCCTCATGATAACTTGAAACTAGGTGAGATGAAGGCCAAGAGCTTCACCGTCAAATAAAGAAAAACAATGTTTGTCTTGGGTAGGAATCGAACCCATAATCTACAGCGCAGAACCAGCGTACCACTGTGCTGTCATCATCACCATATCAGCCCACAAACGTTGGTCCATCGAGTCTTCTCACACTCCGTTTCGCTGTAGCCAAGCGAGAACAAGCGTTCGCTTCACTATGACAATGGTGACTATTATGGTATTCTAGTGGCCATTCTACGACGAAACCATTGACATAGTGAAGCGATTGGTTCAGTAGTAGGGCCCTGAGCTGTGAGGCTTGTCTATAAGTAAGTCCACGATCCTCACGTAACCTTGTCCTCGATCGCGGGACAAGATGTCCGACAGACGCATTGCGATCAAACTGTATTAGGAAACTATTGTGTCATCAATTTACATTTAAACTCATTGTCGGATTCAGACTACGTTCACCATTCGACAGATCGTAACAAGCTACCCATTGTATCCGTTAGCTCACATGACAAGCTATTTTCATATTTATTGTTCGACGGGGAGTTTTTGCCCTTCGTCGAAGCGCGGAATCGTCAACGAACTGAGGAACTGGCAATCTTACCTCTTAATTCTGGAACATACAAATTTAAGATTTGTTGTTATGGCGACAGAATTACGTAAGATGGTGGTAGCTAGCCAGAATTCCTACCAGCAACCAAACCAAGCACAATATTGTACTGCCTGGGGATCGAACCCAGGACGGGACCTCTGGTTCTGACACCGGTTGGCCAACCACTAGACCACCTCGTTGTGGTTAGATGGCGTTGTTTTGCTTTGTGTTTAAAACACCCAACGAGCATATAGGCATTACTGCTTTTACGAAAGAGCAAAGATAAAAATCGGTAAACAATCACGTTTATTGTAGGGATCCCTTTATATTTTAATTTGTTTTTATGGTGGCAATAGAAATATACACTTCGTGCAAATTCAACAGTCTACCTATTGCGGTTCATGAGATACAGCCCACTCATGTACAGACAGATGGACGGACAGCGGAGGCCTGAACAATGTCTACGATCCATATCCGAAATAAACAAGGCAGTAAAAAAAGGAAGTAAGAAATTAGGGTCTGAGTACCGAACATGAAAAAAAAAAACTAGCCCGAGGTTCTTGCCTTTCTCCTTGTGTGCTGGTCGCGATTCCGAACGGGCGGTAGATTTGACGTTTCAAAGTGATCCTAAAAAATCTTACTGAATATATTTGACTTTGACTTTGACTTTGAACTACTGCAACTTTTTTCCCCCAGTAGTCCCCGGTCGAAGAAATCAACCGGACATTCGAAACATTTTTCCCGGTAGTACGGTCTGTCTCTAATCTTCTGTTCGCCTGGTATACAGAAAGGATGGTAGGTTAGGTACATTAATCATCACTTGAGCAATTATTATGTGTGTAATCGAGGGCATTGCGCTTTGTCCAATCAATAGTCAAAGGTAGGCTTTGCTGTCGTATCGGTGAATTAACGTTACAGTCGGCCATGTTGACGATATAATTGGAGTGGGTATCTGACAGGTACTCATATAATCGTGCGCTACCTACTAAATTGTTCTTTGTTCGCACGAAAACAACGGGCCTAGAACTTAGATAAAAACACTATTTTTTTTTGCTTCCTTTTAAATGTTTTTTTTTATATGATGTAGCAATTTATTTGAATAGTATTATATTTAATTTAGCATTTTGAGGTCGATTGACTAGTATCACAACATAATAATCAGCGCTAACCTGTGTTGCCGCCTAATCCTAAATATATTACTGCATTTACGATTATTAATTTTAAGCTGAAGAGACTAGGTTTGGCTCGAGATATAACACATTTATTTATTTACTTTTACAACACATTAACAAAAGCATAACAAACTAAACTGAGTAAAAGAGCAAACACTAAACATATTGATGAACAGAATACGAATACAATATGAAGGTACAGTTGGTGTCAACTCAGCCTTATACCTCACTCTCTCATTTGGTATAATGCTGAGTTGACAGCTCAAAATTAATAATCGTAAATGCAGTAACATTTTTAGTATTATTTTGTCAACAGACAAATCTACCGCCTGTTCGGAATCGCAACCAGCCACAAGGAGGCATCAACCTCGGTATAGTTTTCACACCTTCACAGTACAGCCATCTGACAGTACACGTACTATTACTACGGAAATGTCTTTGTTTTGTCTGCCTGTCTGTTTGTTACGTTCACTCGGGCACGGCTGAACGAATCTTGATAAAATTCGTCAAGGTCATAGATTGTATCCTGGGGAGTAACACCACGGGCGAATGCGGGCCGTGGCCTAAAGGCTAGTCTTTAATAAATTATTTATGCGGTATGGCCATACCATAATTATCATACTCATGCTTTCCGTTACCGGCGCTACTTTCAGACTTCCCCTGATCTGATATACTCATTCCTTCACATCATACACTTCAAGGAGGCCCCGGATTACTTACATACAAACGTAGTTTGTTGTTCACATTGAAATGTCACTTTCGATTCAAGTTAATATTGCAATTACCTAATTGGATGGGGATAATTTGTGTCTGTGGTGCGTTACTTTCTCTATAGTCAATACAAAAATAATATTTTAAAGAGAGTGTTCGTATGGGAATACTCTTGAATTCGTTTTTTAAATCGCTTTTAAGCGCTTGGCCTTCATCTCACCTGGTAACAAGTTAAGATAAGGCCGTAGGTGGAGGCACACTTCACCCGGAATCCTCAACAAGCTGAGGAACTGGCTATCTTACCTCTGAATGTCGGAACACAACAATTTTAGAATTGTTATTATGGCGACAGAATTAGGTAAGATGGTGGTAGCTAGCCAGGCGGACTTCAACATAGTCTTACCACCAACCAAACCAAGCACAATATATTGTACTCCCCATGGGATCGAACCCGGGACCTCTGGATCTGAAATCGGTGGGTTGAACCACTAGACCACAGAGGCGGTTTATTATACATAATTAATAACAAAAACGGTCTTCATCATGTTACAACGACCGTGGTCACGGGTAGACCGTTGTAACATGGTCGAAACTGTCGGGAATATAAAAAGGTTCGCGATAAAGACTCGTTTTGTTATTAATGACTCTTGAATGGATAACAAACTAAGTTTGTATGAGAAAGCGAATATCAGCGGCTCTGCTGGGTTCTAACATTCACATTCTCTCACTCTCACTCTCTTTTCATCCTACTTTTCATAGACATCAATGAGATTCTTAAAAAACATTTTGAGTCTGGGTGTAGGCTCGGCTTTTGCCCAGGGGAATAATAGTTTATGATCTTCCACTTCCCACGAAGACGCATTTCTTTACAAACATGCAATACACGGTAACAATACCCGATTGTTCGAAATGGCTATCATCATTTAGTTTCACTGATCAGACGGACATTTCAGCGGAACAAAGCCCAGTCAAACATCGTTTAGTTTAATCGTTTAGCCTAGAATATTAGTAAGAACTTGTAAGACTCATAACTTGAACACACTTGCCTCAGCGTGTATCCATCGCGTCCACAGTTAAGACCGCGTCTTGATAACGGCGACTTTTATCAACTGCGAAATCTAACCAGAATTCTTTAAAAGATTTTCCTCGCTTCCATGGTGGATAATCATAAAATTCATGTATAAGCTTCGTTAATAGGCATTTTCTGGGAAGGCTCGCTCTATCGCAGAGATCAGCCTTGCCCAGGCATGCCTTGGGGACAAGAATTAACCCATCGTAAATAAAAAAATAGTACTAAAATCATAAATTAATAGAAAATGTGCTCACAAAGTGTGCTTACGCCATGAGAATGTTTCTAATGGTTGTGTTCCGGTATTTAGAGGTAATATTTAAGTTCCAGTTCCTCCTTAAAACCAGCCTAGATATTCTCAAACATTCGGCAAGCTTTTTCGGATCGAATTCGGAAACTTCCGATGGAAATTCTGGAAACTATTCTGATTCTGGATTCTTATTCAAAATAAATAAATAAAAAACGTTAACATTTAGTATTCGTTGATATCTATCGGATTATAAGTCGAATCCGACAAAATGTGATGATACCTCACCGAAAACATTGCTTAAAGTCTGTTTGAAGTCGCGAGTTGCAGTCGCATGTCGCGTATATCAAGACGCGTCCTTTCTCCATAAAATACGAAGAATGTTCGTCGTACGCAAACTGACAAAATTACTTTTTGTGGACAATGCATTCCTCGAGGAGGCTGTCTCGTTTCACATGCCGCGACGCTGCAACTGCGGCAAGATGTTTCACAGGTTCACGTTCTGTATACGTTAGTCTTAGTTTAGTAACTAACTTTAAAGAATCATCTATTTTCATAATAAGTAGAATACTCAACACTACTACGGGTACTACATATTATCATTTTTTTTTATTTTACTGTACGACGGGGAAGCGCTTGGCCTTCATCTCACCTGGTAACAAGTTAAGATAAGGCCGAAGGTGGAGGCGCACTTCACCCGGAATCCTCAACAAACTGAGGAACTGGCCTCTGAATGCCGGAACACAACTATTTTAGAATTGTTATTATGGCGACAGAATTAGGTAAGATGGTGGTAGCTAGCTAGGCAGACTTTAATAAAGTCCTACCACTTTTGATTGAACCGGTCCAACGGTGGAACTCTCTTGCAGTCCAATTATGGCAACAAGGTACTGTGATACTCATTACCTATGAGTACAAATAATAATTTATATTATTTTCAGGCACTTAATATTTCACCTTGTAATAAATACATTTTTACTATTATCTGTGAGTATAAATAATAACAGTAATAAAATTATTTATTTTATTTGCAAGCACTTAAACTACACCGTTAACAACGTAAAATTACTCACAATTTGTAAATTTATAGAGAAGGCTCGATAAACAGGGAGGCTACAGCATCTACACTAAGTTGATAGACTTCTGTCATAGAAAGTAGATAAAAAACAAAATCCAAAATATACATAAACATAAGTACTCATGGAATGACAATTAAATTGTCGTATGGAATAGCGTAAAAAGGTTTCAGATAAAATGCGGTGTACCAGACAGACCGACACGCGAGTGATCTTACCTCTAAATGCCGGTTCACAACAATTTGAGAATTGTTGCTTTGGCGACAGAATTAGGTAAGATAGCTACCAGCTAGCCTTGCAGACTAAAGAAAGTCCTATCACCAACCAAATTCTTGTGCAACTATCTAGTGTAATCCCTGAGTCGCCTTTACGACATGACAACCGTAGGATAAGTCCCCCTATTCGTGTGACGGCCATGTTTGTCTGGTTAGGTATGTATTATGTTATGCGTTGCTATGTAAGTGATCATAGCTCTTAGAACTCGATTGTTCCGCGATATAAAGCCCCGCTGTTTACAATACAATCAATAAACATCTTTGCAATGGAAACTACTAGCATATCTAATGCCAGACCTATATGTACGCTGACAGTGGCTACTGGTGAGAATGATGAATGAATGAGTGAAAATTCTTAATACTTACACAAAAAAAAAAACATTGATAATTCAAAACTTAAGCTAAAAATACACTGGAGGAGTTCAGACCATAACGAAAATAGGTCATAAGTAGATCTTATGGAAATGTTAGTACAAGTGTGATTGGTGGCGCAGCCCATAGCCCAAGGTCCAAGTGCCCAATGAAAGCCTTTTAGACTCAAACACACACAATACCACGGAGGCAGGGTGAAGACGAGACTAAGGCACGTCCAATCCAGACAACGTACGTTTCTTCGAATCATTATTAATTGCTTATAACCAATGCAGTGGTTTTAATAGTTAACCGCTGTAAGGCTTTGATATAGGCAAGCGATTGGGCTGCTTTCTTGTTCCGTCTACCTTAAGTACCTTAAAAAAAAGACCGTGAAATATCGAAAAGTGAAACTCCTCCAAAGCTTGGCAGGCGGTTTGGTGATCGCAGTAAAGGTGTAGATAATACACAGAAGGAAGCTGCTGACATTCTTCTGGTGAGAACACTTAGTCGGCTTTTACGACATCCGTGGGCTGAGTTGGACGAGTCGATTTTTTATCAAAAATTCGAACTTTGTATGAATTCCTTCATATAAACTTTAAAACTTGAAACTTTAGCTGTAAAACACACGTGGTGCCTATATGGACGTTGGCGAGCTCAGCACCCAACGCGGTAAAAAGGGGTCCGATTTCTCTTGTATCTGTCTAACCGTCCAACTAGGCAGCGTGGTTTGTCGGTTTGTAAATAATTTATTTAAATAATTAAAGTACTTAATCATATTTGCACGCCAAAACCACTTTTGGCGTGTAAATATGATTACTATCTAAAAACTAACGTAACCCAACATTGCACATACTCAGTCATAAGTTCGGATTATATGCTGTCAAAATAACTGTTCAGTATTTTTTTTTATTATTGACCGTATATAAAAAAGACTTCCCCTTTAAAATCGTTATGTGATACAACATGATTATTGTATGCACACCACAAATGTTTTTGTCGTGCAAATACTGTCAAAAAAAACCATGTGCATACAATATGTTGTATCACATAACACATTATATTTATTTGAAAGGCTTTTTTTATAATCCGTCAGCAATAAAAAAAAACTGAACAGTTATTTTGACAGCATACAATTTACTCAGTCGTAATAAGTTGAAGGTTAGGTTAATTCTTAGCACCCAAAAGCACCTTGCTTTTTTTTATTCACTTCGTTTGCGGACACATCACATTCTGGAGCTGACAAAACCCCTAGGTAACTGTTTTTTTTTTTAGGTTGCAAACATATTTTCTCCGTTTTTTTACCACTAAGAGGCCCACCTTGATGGAAAGCGGTTACCTTCGCCTAATTCATTTTAATTCGACGCATAATTTTAAATATATAGCTGACCGTTTAAATAACCATAGTAGGTCAACACGTATGGTAAGTAACCATACGTGTTGTATAACACGTATGGTATATATAGTAGGAAGGGATTATGCCACTGTCATTCTTATGACATTGACAGCTGCAGCTGCAGAGGACTCGATTTAATTGAATTAATTTTCAAAATTAAATGATATCGGTTCGTCTGCAGCTTATATTTTAACTAGCTGCGGGTAAGGGCCTCAGGTGTGGCCAGCATTTCCCGGGCAGGGGTCGCCAGGGTCTCCGTGCGGTGGCCGCGAGTGCAGTGGAGCGAGAGACTCGACGTGGGTGTGGCAGTTGTCAGTTCGGTCGTACTTTCGACGCGCCAATATTGCCACTTGCGGCCTGCACATTGCGGCGATTAATACTTTACTTTTTGGATTCAGATTATTTTACCGATTACTTGCTTCCTTCGGGCTTATCATAACTTGAAACCGGATGAAATGTCAGACAAGCACTTACTTGCTTGCTTCGGCCTTATCATAGTTTGAAACCGGGTAAAATATCAGACAAGCGCTTCCTCGTACACGGTGGCCCATAAGTCCTTTGAAATTTAAATTTCGAATAAAATTCAAACGATGCGCAGGAATGGCGCGCGGGGTACGGGGGAAGCACCAACGGTCTTTCGGAATTCAGTCGCCATGGAGCGTTTCACTGGTGCGGACCGTGCTTTTTGTGTGCGCGAGTTTTATCGCAACAATAATTCTGCTACCGTTGCGCGGCGTAAATTTCGAGAACATCACAATTTACGCAACTTTAACGACACTCCAAGTATTCAAACGATTAAGAACTGGGTTACTAAGTTCGAGGAGACTGGTTCTACGTTGGATAAAAAACGGTCAGGTCGACCAAGGACATCACGCACGGAAGAAAACATCGACGTAGTGAAACAGTCAATTCGTGAAAATCCTACCCAGTCTATTCGTAAGCGTTCCAGTGCATTAAACTTATCCAGAACTTCATTACAGCGGATTTTAAAGAAAGATTTACTTCTTCACCCTTACAAGATTCAATTAGTACAGGAATTAAAAGATACTGACCCTATGCACAGACTAAATTTTGCAAATGAAATGTTCGGCCACTTTACATCGTTTAATAACGTGTTATTCTCTGATGAGGCTCACTTCCACATCAACGGCCATGTCAACAAGCAGAATTGTCGCTACTGGAGTTGCGAAAATCCAAATCGCAAACATGAAAGGCCCTTACATAGCCCTAAAGTGACAGTTTGGGCGGCTATGTCAGCGCATGGCATCATAGGCCCTTACTTTTTTGAGGACAGCAGAGGTCGCGCGGTTACTGTTAATTCGCAGCGCTATGTGGCAATGATCGAGAACTTTTTTGCACCAGAGTTGCAGAATTTTCCAGGCTTCAATACGCGGACCTGGTTTCAACAGGATGGAGCAACTGCCCATACCTCTAACACCGCTATGCCCGTCGTTCGTCAACTTTTCCCTAGTAAAGTTATCTCTCGAAGAGGAGATATTGCCTGGCCACCACGTAGTCCGGATCTGACCCCAATGGACTTTTTCTTATGGGGTTATCTTAAGAGTAAAGTTTATGAAACCAACCCGCGGTCAATCGTTGTCTTGAAAGAAAATATTCGACGAGAAATGGTAAGCATTACAGAAGTTACTTGCCGCGCAGTGATGGACAATTTTAGACGTCGCTTACAGGAGTGCCGCGATCGTAACGGATTACATTTAGACGATGTAATTTTCAAAAAATAATTCCCATTTTATTAAGATTACTTCCAAATAAAAACCTTTTTCATATTGTAATTAGTTTTTTTTTAATGATTTTTTTACATTTCAAGGGACTTATGGGCCACCTTGTATAATAAAAAAGCCGATCCGTTCAGCATTTTTCCTATTATAAGGATGACGTGACGTGTTAGCGTCCTCGCCCTGATTTCGCCTGTGTGGCCTACGCTTTAGAGACGTCTTGTCTTTGTGGGTGGGCTTGATAAGCACATATTCGATATCGGATTCCACGTATATCATAAATGTACAAAATAGTACAAAAATGTCAAAAATTGTATCGTTTCCATCCAACGCCATTTTTTTAACCTATTGAAATTAGGGGTGTTATTAGTTTGATGGGATGTGTTTAATTCTATTTATTCAAATTCTCATAAACTAAACTAAACGATACACTAAAGAATAGTATTCTTTAACTGAGTAATTCGAGAAACTTTACCCGGAATCCTCTGTCTGAGAAACTGGCTATCGTACCTCTAAATGCCGGAACACAACAAATCGTCAATTTAACTAGCCAGGCGCACTTAAACAAAGTCCTACCGCCAGCCAAACCAGACACAATATTTGGGGATATCCCTGGGGATCGAACCGATATCTGGATCTGGGGGTACCACGACCCCTTACAATAGAGCATTCTTGTTTTGATATTACTTTACTTTTGTCACTATCTGTCAGTGTAGAAAAAACGAGACAAAAGTAATGTAATATCAAAACGAGAATGCTATAAGACGTTGTGGTTAGGCAACTGATATCGGTTCTTAGCGATGTTTGGTGGAGAGGTTTGATGCAGCCGTTTCCATGCTATAAATATATTTATCAGCTTCCCCTGTTATTAAGGTTGTAGTATCTCAGGCATCCCCTGTCCTAACGTCTGTTCTGTGTGGCCTGCGCTTTAGGTGCCAGCTTAGTCCGACACAATACATCTTATGCCCCAGATTGCGTTAGCAGTTACTAACTAGTGCTCAACTTGCGACCTAGATAAAGCGCGATACATACCTATCCTAAGTACCTAGGCATTGGTGCTACGTTTCTCTTTAGAAAACAAATTTGTAATTTATGTTGTTCTGTGTGATACACGGCGGAGTATATTAGAATTAGCACCAACCTCTCGCTAATCCATGTTACACAAGGCGATTCAATTCATATGCAGTGATATTTTTAGGATCGTTTTGAATCGTCAAATCTAACGCTTGTTCGGAATCACGACTAGCACTAAGGGGAAAGACAAGAAACTCGGGCTAGTAATTTATTTTGATGATCCTTAATATGGTCTAGTCAAATTTACATGTAGGTAAGAATATACATTACCTATAGGTGCAAATATGGTGGTCTCGACAGAGCTTACCTATTTAAGCCTTTTGGGGTGGAGACCTTGGGTCCGTGGGGAGCCGGTGCCCTCCGGGTTTTCAAAAATCTTGCGGGGCTTTTGATTGAGGCGACACGTGACCCAAGGGCTGGCTCCTATTTAGGCCAGCGAATTAGCATAGCTATTCAGCATGGCAATGCAGCCAGTGTATCGGGCACGCTTCCGTCTGGTACTGGTCTGGAGCAGTTGAGTTACCTATAGGCCGTTTGGAACGGTCCTTAGTGAATAGGTAGTTTAATTTTAACTATAACACTAAACTTATCTTAAAAATATTGATTAATTTCTAACTACTTATGTGGGATGTGTAAGTATCGAGAAATCGCCATTTACTTACACAAGTAATGTTTTCTGATGTTTATTTGCAATGTTGACGACTCCAACTCGCATGACAGCGTTAGGGATGGCAGAACCCGGTTTGACAGCGTTAGAGACGGCAGAGTGCCATGCCAGAGTGGCAGTGTCTTGGGCACGCTTCTGTCTGGTACTGGTCTGGAGCAGTTGAGTTACCCATAGGCCGTTTGTAACGGTCCTTACATGATTCCTTTGTACATAGTTAGTTAGTTTAATTGTACATTTCATTAAATCAGTTATCTAGTTTCCAAATTACAAGCTATGCTTAGTTTGTGTGAAATTAATGTTCTATAACTCACTCAAATGTACCCTTGAGCAAAAACTACACCGAAACATATTATTGAACATTAAAGAAGGTCAATTCCTTGCAAATATCAATAAGTTACCCGAAACGATATCCAAGTCCTAGCCAAGGTCGCGCCGTTCTTACCTGGGCTGCGTTAATCCATCAACCTATACGTATAACTAGGTAACGTTACGTAAAGGTCCCGGCTGGCCAACTTTTATTTATTCATATGTGAAACTTACCTTTGTAATAAGCGACGCAGCAGTGCTTGGCCTTCATCTCAAGGTTTCTAGTTATGATAAGGCAGTCTGAGGAACTGGATATCTTACCTCTAAATGCCGGAACACCATGACTTAGATAAGGGAATAACAAAACTTAAAAAAAAAAAACAATCAAACAAGTTCTACCAATGAAACCAAAAATGTTTACCGCCCCTGGGGAACGAACCCGGGATCTTTAGTTCTGATACCGGTGGGCGAACCATAGGCGGAGATAGATGGAGATTTTGACGTCTCCCTTTCTTATAACTCTTGAGGGGAGGACCTTGTCCACCTGTGACCATATTAGAGCTTTCATACTGATATTCTAAAACTCTAAAAGCATTTGTGTTTCTACTAAAAGTGAGTTCCACATTCGAGAATACGAAACTACAAAGAAAGAATCCTTCGTTGCCAATAAAGGATCTGAAAGAACTTCTGTCATTTTTGTATTGAAAACGTGCAATCTGTCATCGGAAACGTCATGTTTCGTTTTCGTAGTAGGCCTCCTGGCTCAATGAAATGTTACTGAAATTCGTTTGCTTGTTTGTATTATTAAGTTTTAAAAACTAACAAGAAAAACCGACTTCAATGTAGAATATGATACTATTTTGTTAACCTGAATGACGTATTTTTTTTCAATTATTTTGATGACAGACAGACAGGGGTCCGTTTTTTCCTTACTTTTGAGCTGTTACACCCTAGAAATACTCAAATCGCTTCAAGTGTACCCATAATATTTGAAGAGTTCCTTCGATTTCTCCAGGATCCCATCATCAGATCCTGACCTGATGATTATGGGACCACCTGTGAAGTATAATATACCCTTTCAAACTAAAAATTATTTTCATTTTTTAACAAAGAAAATAAAAAGATTCCAACGAATTGAGAACTTCCTCCTTTTTTCGAAGTGGGTTAAAATCTGTTGTAATTGTGCCCAATGTTCGGTTTGCGAGAAGGTGGTACAAACGATCTAAAGTATACTCACTTAGAAGTTTTAGAAGGTTCGATTCCCACCCAGGACAAACCTTTTTGTGAATATTATAAATATTGATGTTTGTTCTATGTTAAGTATGTAAGTATTATATCCGTGAACTAGTTCCCATATTACAAGCTTTGCTTAGTTTTGGACTAGATGGCGCTGTGTAATTTTAATGTCCTGTAAAAAAAAAAAAAGTTTTTTTTGTACGACGGAGAAGCGCTTGGCCTTCGTGTGAAACCGTTTTATATCCCCAAAGCGGTAACGTAACCGCGGTAAGTGAAAAATTTAATCAATTGTCTTGTATTGGCGCCGCTCCAGACACCAGTATCACAAATGCCAAATGCTAAGGGTATTGCCAGAATCGTCTGCGCCAGATGTACTCAATCTTTTTGTTGCTGGGTGCATACAAAGTTTCAGTCTTGCCAGAGCGCTCATGTTTCATTCATCATCATCAACCTAGTCCTCTGCTGGCCGTAGGTCTGTTCTTAGGTGCTCCACAGAGGTTAATCTTCGGCCTTTCTCGTCCACTCTACCAGTCACTGTACGGAAGTCGCCGTCAATCTACAAGAGTCCGATACTTTTTTTTTTATTTGTTGACGGCAAAGCGCTTCATCTCACCTGGTTTCAAGTTATGCTAAGACTCAATAGACTGCGGGATCTCAATAGACTATCGCAATGCCGGAACAGCAATTTATAATTGTTGTTATGGAGGTGGACTTTAACAAAGTCCTACAAACAACCAAAACAATCACAATATTGTCCTCCCTGGGTATCGAACCCGTGACCTCTTAAGGAAAAGTTGAAGTTAAGGTTAACTTCAACTTTATACTTTATCGCACACACATTTAGAAATAATAACAATTAAAAAATATGGCAAAGGTGAGCCTATAATTTAAATATCATGGGAAAACGTTTTTTGATGCTAATCTCTGCAGACGCTAGTAAGCCTTAATCTCTCTTAGAGAAAGGTTTCTACCTATACTAAGGACTGTATGTACTTAGATTGATGTATTGTACATCATAGTAGCGATGTAACCGTGTCTAGGAGCGCTATACAGTAGTGGAACCTCAGGCGTAAGTACGCGTCAGACGGTCTGGTAAATTGTTGCGTCAATACACGTCGTATATTCTAAAAACAGTCATGTAATTTGAGAATACATGAGAGGCTACATGTAACTGTTTTAAAACTAGTGGTTCTGTAAGGACAGTAGACCTCGCGAGCCCTTATAACCATGCAATGACCGATTCTTTCCTCTTTCATTTTTCCTTGTAGACTTTTGAGCAAATAGGAGTTGTAGTTTTAGCGATTACTCGCGTTCCCTTGGTCTGAGGAGATCGAACCTGATGTCTTCGGATTTGTCTTGCAAAGGCGGAGAGGACTGCGTAGTATGAACAGTAAACGTAGGTATAAATTTTCCGAAAACAAATCAAACATTGAAATCCTACAGAAAACTCCTCAACTTACCCTTTATTCTTAATTTTTTTTTTATATTGTAAGTGTACCCTAATCTAAGTAGTTTATGTAGTCATGTGAGTGATTAGGCAATAAATATTTTTTGATATAATTTGATTTAGATTTTTTTTTTACAACATGTTGTGTAGTATCGATCAATCAATCAATCAACGATTCGCTCGCTCGGTCAATTAAATACTTAGAATATGGTATCATATTGGGTCAATAACTTACTGATTATTTGAGCAAGAATTGTTCAGTTAGGGAACCAATATTTACAGTTAAATAATTCGTTTATGCTTTATTACACACACAGAAATAAAGTTCTATAGTTTCTTGAGGATACCGGGTAAAGTGCGCTTCATTAGGTACATGTAGCCTGTACGTAGTGGCGAAGTATTTGTATCTTCGATGGTTTTGAAGCTACTTTTAGCCAAATCTATGCAACGCGTACCTGATGCTGAGGAACAACTTTAACAGCACTGCGAGATCCGTTCCCGCGATGGGCTACTTCCTGCCGCCATCAGCGCAGCTTTATGCACAAAGTACCTACACACTTATTTCTAATCAGATCTTTGTTCGCTGAGCAAAAACTGTAAGAGCTGTTTTATTATTCGATAAAATAGCCAGCATAAAATAGGAAACAGTTTATTTAAAAACGTAACTTAATTCTGTCGCCATAACAACAATTATAAAATTATTGTGTTCCGGCATTTAGAGGTAAGCCAGTTAGCAAGTTCCTCAGTTGAGGATTCCGGGTGAAGTGCGCCTCCACCTTCGGCCTTATCTCAACTTGTAACCAGGTGAGATGAAGGCCAAGCGCTTCGCCGTCGTGCAGTAAGAAAATAAAAAGAAGAGCCTCATAGATCAGTTGGTAGTAACCTTCTGCGCTGTAGGTTGTGGGTTCGATTTCCCTGGACACCCAGGATAACATTTTTTTTGATGAATGTAGATGTTGTTCTGTGTTTAGGTTGGGTGTTGTATCATTATAGTAGGTAAGTATTTACAAGAAAATACTTACGTATGCTATCCGTGATCTAGTTCCCATGTTACAAGCTATGCTTAGTTTGGGGTTAGATGGCGCTGTGTGAAATTGAATGTCCTGTAATATTTATTTACTTATTTATGAAAATTTGTGGTAAATTAATATAATTCCTGAGGTAAATCGTCTTTTTCATGATCTTTGTTATCTTATATACATTATTATATTTATTTATTTATTGTACGACGGGGAACCGCTTGGCCTTCATCTCACCTGGTAACAAGTTAAGATAAGGCCGAAGGTGCAGGCGCACTTCACCCGGAATCCTCAACAAACTGAGGAACTGGCTATCTTTCCTCTGAATGCCGGAACACAACAATTTTAGAATTGTTATTATGGCGACAGAATTAGGTAAGATGGTGGTAGCTAGCCAGACGGACTTCAACAAAGTCCTACCACCAACCAAACCAAGCACAATATATTGTACTCCCCATGGGGATCGAACCCGGGACCTTTGGATCTGAAATCTGTGGGTTGAACCACTAGACCACAGAGGCGGTCATATGTACCTTATATATATCGTATACATTTACAGAGCAAGGTAATAAAGAAATCGATGTTCAGTCAGATTGCTAGTTCCAGCGCATTCAATATTCAGGCGATCGATCGGATTCCTCGTAAGACATGTCATCGGAAATACCCTGCAGGGCCGCGGGGTAAATGGTTCAGGGGCCTTACCACTGCGTCCTGTAGCGTGCTCGTCTTGATCTTACATTACTGTCTCGTTTTTTTACACTGGACAGACAGTGACAAAAGTAAAGTTATATCAAAACAAGAATGCCATACGTGGTAGTGGGGACCCCAGGACTGCTGCGTCAGACTGATATCCCACGCATAAGAACTAAACGCTTTCAAGAATCTTTTATTGTGCGCACTGCAAGAACTTGGAATAAGCTCCCAGCGTCTGTTTTTCCGCTGTGCTACGACCCTAATTTATTCAAGAAGAGAGTTAATAGGCACTTTCTGGGTAGGCTCGCTCCATCGTATATCTCATTCTTACCTGTGTAAGTTTCGTGGTCAAGAGCCGACCCATCGTAAAAAAAAAAAAAAAGATGACCCCGAATTATCGCTGATATTCGCTCTCATATATATATTGACGTTTGGGATATATATCTTAGTTTTTTAATAAATATGTATTACAGGATACTAATTTCACACAGCGCCATAAAGTTCCTAATTTATATTATGCTTGTTATAATGGGAACTATGATTATGGAAATAATACTTGTATACATTTTTATTGTTAATATACACTTGTTATATAATAAAACACCCAAACACAGAACCAAAATTAATGTTCATCACAGCGTCTGCGTACTCGCTTTTTTGAGATTTCAAGTTTTTGCAGTGCGAAGATGAATGTTTTAAATCCCAAACTTCTCTGAAATATCATGTCTTGGCATAGCTTTGATTTACTCAGCCAGTCGGCACACTCAATCATCTAATCAATAATATTTACCTAAAAACAGAAAAATATTTAGTAGCTAATTCGCTAAATTAGTTTGAATTTCACTTTTCACACTTTCGTTTGAAATACACGAGGCAACCTTAGGAAATATTAAAATAATGTATTTTATATTATAATATATATTATATTATAGTCTTGATGCAAAAAAGTAACGCCTGAATCATTTAGCTAATCAATATTAATAAAATAGATTCGGCCGAGGATCACAAAAGGCGCAAATATAGTGAGCCTTTTGGGGTGGAGACCTTGGGTCCGTGGATAGCCGGTGCCCTCCGGGTTTTCAAAAATCTTGCGGGGCTTTTGATTGAGGAGACACGTAACCCCAAGGGCTGACTCTTATTTAGGCCAGCGAATTAGCATAGCTATTCAGCGTGGCAACGCAGCCAGTGTCTTGGCACCCTTCCGTCTGGTCTGGAACAGTTGTAGTTTAGCTTTAACTAAATTTAACTGTAGTTTAACTTGAACAGTAGTTAACTTTAACCCAGTAGTTAACTTTACCGTCGTTTAACTTTTATCTTTAACAATGGATTATCTTTACCTAAAATTTTTCTAAGGTGAACTTCTAAAATGCACAAATTAGTTCAATAAGTTATTTGACCGAACATAGTTAACAATAACAAATCCAAAGCATTGATTATTGTATCCTGTGACAAACCAATGGCCCTTCACCCCGATATTACATAACTATGTTTTTTTATATAAAAAATCATTTATATCTACTAGGTACACCGCATTATACACAGAAATACTTACTATAATTAATTTAACTTGTGTTTTAATATTTTCTTATTGTACATTATGTGTATTTACAGCTGGGTTTTCTGGTTGTACCCTAATCGGCGTAAACCCCCCTATCACGCGCCTTCTCATCATCTTTCGAATTTCGTTATCTACATCTTGTTATATCTTTCTGTCGATTATTTTTGTCGAGAGAAAGACTCTGAGATCCACTTCGTTACTCTTTTAGACCATTTGTAATCAGCCATTCAATAGATAGATCAAATACTGCTATTACTCTCGCTCACACTAGGCAAAGCTTGTAATATGAACTAGAATACTTAAATGTACATGTTTTTCGTGTATATAATAACGATTTTCTATAAATACCTGCTTAGTATATGGTAGTTACATAGAACTCTTTGTTATTACAGTTAGATCGTTTGACCTTGCGCAGTCTCGCGTAAGAATATAATTACTGATACAACCTTTTATTATGCGCCCATTATGGCAGACATTAGAATAATACCACTACAAAGTATTGTAAGAAAAACTTATCATGTACTACATTTAACTAGCAGGCGGTAAGCAAGATAGCTTTGAAATGTAACTTCTTTGACTGGATTGTAAAACCGGTCAAGTGCAGACATACCGAGGGATTTCAAGGCCCAAAATCACGTTTTTTGTATGGGCCCCTTTTATATTTTATCTTATTATCTGATTTTATAACGGCAATAAAAATACCTACACTATCTGTGTTAAATTTCAACTGACGATTCGATGTATACAGCCCGTTGTATCTTTCTTTGACTGGGTAGCTTTGAAATGTAACTTTCTTTGACTGGATGATAAAACCGGTCAAGTGCAGACATATCGGGGGATTTCAAGGCCCAAAATCACGTTTTTTGTATGGGCCCCTTTTATTTTTTATCTTATTATCTTTTGTTATTGCGGCAATAAAAATACCTACACTATCTGTGTAAAATTTCAACTGACGATTCATGAGATGTATACAGCCCGTTGTATCTTTCTTTGACTGGGTAGCTTTGAAATGTAACTTTCTTTGACTGGATGATAAAACCGGTCAAGTGCAGACATACCGGGGGATTTCAAGGCCCAAAATCACGTTTTTTGTATTGGCCCCTTTTATATTTTATCTTATTATCTGTTGTCATAGCGGCAATAAAAATACCTACACAATCTGTGGCAATTTCAACTGACTAATCATGAGATGTATACAGCCTGCTGACAAACAGCGGAGGCTTAGTAATAGGGTCTCTTTGACATTGGGTACGGAATCCTTAAAAGAACAATGACTATAATTTACCCGCTGGCAGTCAGATGGACGGAAGGACAGTAGAAGCTTAGTAATAAGGTCCCGTAGTCAACCTTTGGGTACAGAACCCGAACCCGACTAAACTATAATTAACTAGCATTTACTCCGCGGCTTCACGAACGTGGTGATCAGATAGAACAGTGGTGAACAGTTGCCCGCGTCTCTCCCCTGGATCATCATCATCTATTGCCGTCCACTGCTGGGCGTTGGTCTCTCACAAGTTGCGCCATTAGGGCCGATCTCTGCCAGCCTTTCTCATCCACTCCTATATGAATTCCCAAGGATGTAATTGTCTCCTTGCCAAATAAAAAAAGTCCTGTGATCTTATAGGACCAATTGAGGGTACCATATCCCCTTTGCCATAATTGTTCAGCAGAATCAGAAGAGTAGAAAATCACTAACCCCAATCTCTCGGGCGTGGTACAGGGCGACTAATGCCTTGCATTCGAAAATCAGAAGTAAAGTATTTTTTGATGATAGGCCGAATGTGGAGGCGCACTTCACCCGGACTCCTCAACAAACTGAGGAACTGGCTATCTTACCTATACCTACATTTTTTATATAAGTCGAAACACAACATTTTTTTAAGAATTGTTATTATGGCGACAGAATTAAGTAAGATGGTTGTAGCTAGCCAGTCAGACCTGAAACAAATCCTACCACCAACGAAACCAAGCACAATATTGCTTCCCCTGGGGATCGAACCCGGGACCTCTGGATCTGAAATCGGTGGGTTGAACGACTAGACCACAGAACCGGTTAGAAACTGTCAAGCGTGTAGGTTCATATCATGATTGACCCTCTTTGAGGAGTCTTTAGTCCAACAGTTGTGACAGATACGGGATAGTGGTAGTGGGATACTAAAACTCCGTTATTTTACTGCAAACTTAAATTCGATCTTTCCCTAGAAATACGAAGCTGACGCCCGCAGCCAGGTGCGAGGAAGTTGTATCCCTAAAAACTTATTTGCATATCATATAATGCAAGCTAATTGCAATTTTAAGACGAACGCATAAATATCAAAATGTAAAATCTGGCACAATGCAATGTTGCGGAACATAATCCAAAGGAATTTGACGCTACTCACGTGCGCTATAAGACTACTTTTCATGTACACAAAGACCATAATCCTATGTGGTACTGTACTGTAGTAAGAATGTGATGTTGATAAAGCAATTTGTACTCTATGCAAAACTGATAAGGTTTGTTATATATTGATGGACATAATAGCATTAGTAGACGCGTGTCCCTTTGTGAGGGATGTTTAATTTAAAGATGTAAAAAATGTCCCCAGGTCATAGAATACTTGGCAGTGACAATTTTGGATAAAGACTGATATTGTATAGGTTAGGGGCACGCGATCGTAGCAGCTGATCCTAATCAGGGCCGGTGAAATTAATGTCACATCTTTACTAGTTTTTTTATACAACTTCGAGTCGGAATAAGCAAGGAACCTGATGCTACGTATGTGCGTGAAATTTTCGGGAACATGCTATAAATTAATTATTCACTGCCATTTATTAGGCGACTAAGGAATTACCAGATGGGCAGTTTTTTTATTGTATGTCGGGGAAGCACTAGGCTCATATCTCACAGTGGGTGGTCATAATAGTCATAATAGTCATTTTATTGGTAAATATAGATTTACAGGTCATAATAATATAAAAAATATCTTATTTTAACAATATTAAAAAATATTGCAGATAAAAAAAACATTATAAAAATTAAACAATAAAATTAATAAATTAGGTAATTAATTCGTTAAAGTTCTAGTAAGGTCTAGTGGTTCGCCCAACGGTTTTATATCCAGAGGTCGCTGGTTCGATATCCAAGGGGAGTACAATATTGTGCTTGGTTTGGTTGGTGGTAGGACTTTGTTTAAGTCCGCCTGGCTAGCTAATTCTGTTGCCAGAACAACTTTTGAGGTAGCCAGTTCCTCAGTTTGTTCAGGATTCCGGTTGAAGTGCGGGACCTTCGGCCTAATCATAACTTGAAAATCAGGTGAGTTGAAGGCACCGCCAGTAGTACAACAAAAAAAAAAAGACTACGGGTCCATCTTTTCCATGGCAAAGGTATAGACCGTTGTCACTGGCTGTCAAAATAAAGTAACAAATCCATTGTGCAACGAGTAGAAAGCGTTTCCTTACCATGGGTCATTTGCTTCCCATAGCGTTGTATAACTGGCTTCCGTCCACAGATTCGCGTGTTTGCTGATTTGTATCGAATTAGACATGCCTATCTGAATATATCAATTCCTATACATTCTAAAACACGGGTCTTACTCACGTATACAATTGCATATATCAGGGCTTGGAATAGCGGTATTTTCAAATACCGGTTCGACTGAACTTGAAGTGATACCGGTACATTTTTGGTATCGATATAAATTATTACGGTATTTTTTAGAACCGATATAATTCGACTTAGTGTGGTATCGGTAATTTCATCGGTATCGGTATTTTCAATAAGTATTTACGTAATATATCGATATCAACATTTCAATGTTGTGCAAGCGTTTTAAATCCAACGAAGTGTGCTGAAAACTCAGTGAAAATAGAAAGTAAGTACCCTATATTATAGCTAGTTGTATCTTGACATTTATTAGTATTTACTACATATCGCTCATTTGATGCAATAATGACGAATTTACACTTTTTGTTAAAATTGAGTTCAGTGTGTCAAAAAATATGTTGAGGTGGATTACGTTCGGAGAAAAATCGACGGAATTGTATCTCTTACCGGATTGGCTAGGAAGCGTTGACATCACTGTTTTCTTTTACAAAATCACATTTTTTTTAGCCTTATCTCACCTGGTGAAATGTTGAGATAAGCCCAAAGGTGGAGGTGCACTTCATCCGGAATCCTCTTATCTCACCTGGTGAAATGTTGAGATAAGCCCAAAGGTGGAGGTGCACTTCATCCGGAATCCTCAACAAACTGAGGAACTGGCTATCTTACCCCTGAATGCCGGAACACAACATTATTTTTAATAAATAATGTAGATAATATATAAAGAATTGTTATGGCGACAGAATTAGGTAAGATGGTGGTAGCTAGCCAGGCGGACTCAAACAAAATCCTACCACCAACCAAACCAAGCACAATATTGCTCCCCCTGGGGATCGAACCGGAACCTCTGGATCTGAATTCAGTGGGTTGAACCACCGGACCACAGAGGCCGTTAAATTCTGAAGTAAAATCGTCTAACTTGGCACTCTTGGCAGTAGTGCAGAAATGACGAAACTGATAGTTTCGTCATTTCATTACATTTGTAAATACGTCGATGTTACCCCAAAGGAGTATTTTTAACTTTTTACGTATGTTATTTAATATCTATGGCTATTAATTATTTACTTAAATTTTTCTACTTTTAATACTTATTAGTCTCGCTGCTGGCTTCACTGAGGTTTAACCATTGAACAGTTTTTATACATTGTAAGCAAAAAACTAGTAGTTCACCCCGAACTGAGATCTTGCGATGTCTGGTTTGTGACGGAGATTATTTCTCAAATAGAACGTCATTAACAAACGATAAAGGTGTGCTTTCATTACTCCTTTCTCATCTTACTTAAGCACTTTTTTCTCGTTTATTCACCTCAGTGAATAAAGAGAGCTCTCTTCGAGACTCTCTCTTGATGCTAACGTAATGTATCCTTACTAACATGAAATAAAGATTGATGTCGTTTTTAAAAGTGCTATCAAATAGTTGCCTCAGTAGTTGTGATTTGAAAATCTACCCCTCCAGCCCACGGAGGTCCTAAAGTCAACCAAAAAGGCAGCAGCTGTTTTCACTTTAACTGAGAGCACCAATATGTCTGCTTAGCGTGGCAATGTTCATCGTGGTGTTCATATTAAAAACCACCCGTCATAAGGGCAAAATAAACTTATTTTGAAATCAGTCTCAACCCCTATTTAATATGAAATTTCATGTTTCAACACATTTTCATGACTTCAATCCTATTTACTCCTTTTGCAACCCTTAATGTAAATACAGGGGTGGTTTCAGCGAATCAAAAAAAGCTAATTGTGAAGTCAACCCCCCTTTAACAGTACAAGACATACCAAGCATTTCAACCCCTTAACGCGCCCCTTTGTTCGAAAATCACCCCTAATAAAAAAATAAATTTATTTTTATGAATGTAAAGCCGAAACTCTGTCAAATGACACCCCACAAGCTAAAAATCTTCTTGTCTCACTTAACACCCCTATTTCTCAAAAACTACCCTAGTGTCAAAAAAATCTTCGTACTTATTGTTGAGTATTAATATGATCTCTGCATGTTCAAAATTTTGAATTGATCGGATCAGCCATTCAAAATATATGGGTGAAAAATTGTATTTCTTTTCACTCCAATATTTCAAAAACTACCCTAATCAAAAAACCCCCGCGACAATCAAATTATATTTACGTTAGCTCTATTAAGCCGTTACAAACATTGCCACATACCTACATACATACATACAGTGCCGGATTTCCCAACTTAACTCAGAGATCTCGTTCGTTTCGCTCACTCGATCAGTAATAGCAAAATATTTACATAGAACAGTTTAATTTAATTTCAATTTCAAACATTCGCAATACAAATCTCGTAATTGGAAAATTGTCTATGCTAAAACAATAAAGCTACTTTGTTCAGATAAGTGGAGAGTTTCGTGCACATTTACACAGAGGCGAAAATGATTTGAAATGTATTGGGATTTATCTTCTTGACAGAGACAGCGTGATTTTTTGAATTTCGATGGAACGCGAATCGAAATTAAAAAACAACGCCTTTTAAAAAAAATGCGTGGCTTATTGATCTCACTCTGGCCTGTGCAAATTTCAAGGCCAAGAACCGACGAGGTTACAGGTTATGATAAGTCCAAAGGTGGAAGCGCACTTCACCCGGAATCCTCAACAGACTGAGGAACTGGCTATCTTACCTCTAAATGCTGAAACACAACAATTAAGAATTGTTATTACGACGACAGACTTAGGCAAATGGTATATATATATAATGGTATGTAATCATGACCATCAACCGAACGAAGCACAAATTAGTAACCCCCTGGGGAAAGAACCCGGGGCTTCTGGGTCTTATACCGGTGGGCGACAGAGGCGGTCAATTCAGAGGAATATTCATCAAATTCACAGCGATCACCAACCCGCATGCCAAACGTGGCAAATCCCCCTAGGGCCTAGTTCCAAGAAGTCCACGGATATGGGCCTAGGCCCTTGGCCCATATCCGTTGGTTTGGCGTTTGACCACCAGCTTGACATGTAAAATAAATGGCGATGTGGCCTAAGAGCACGCTTGCCTAAAAGGAACCTACTTACTCTGGTCTTGAAAGACTCCAAGATTGTAACTGTAAGAGTACTCGGCTAACTCTCTAAGGCTGTAATGATGATGATAATGAAACGTTTGTGACGGCGGCACCTAACCGCGTACTGATTGATGTACCCCTGCTTTATGGGGTGCTATTGCTTTGGGGGAGTGTGGGAACAGAACAGGCTTGGTGATTGATATCAGAGGCTTTGTCGAAGTACTTGATGGTATTGTTTTGTATTATTGTATTCATAGCAGGCCTCACAGTTGATGTAGCTCTGCCTTCTGCGCTGTAAGTTGACGGCTGAGCCCCACCCGGGAATCGAATCCCCATCCTGGGATACAGATTTTTGTTCAATTACAAGCATTGCTTTATTTTATTTAAACGCGTCCGTGGTCTAGTGGTTCGTCCACTGAAATCAGATCCAGACGTCCTGGATTCTTTTCCCAGGGAGGTACAATATTGTGCTTGGTTTGGTTGGTGGTAGGACGTTGTTTAAGTCCGCTTGGCTTGCTATTGCCATCTTACCTAAGTCGCCATAACAAAAATTCTAAATTGTTGTGTTCCGCCATTTAGCGGTAAAATATCCAGTTCCTCAGACTGCTGTGGATTCCGGGGGAAGTGCGCCTTCACCTTCGGCCTTATCTTAATTTGTAACCTGGTGAGGTGAAGGCAAAACGCTTCGTCTCGAAAAAAAAAGTTTCAACATTAAACGCAAAAAGTTTCTCACACCATTACTAATAATCTGATATGGGAAATTTCGAAACTAAAATTAAAACATTTTAACATTTGTATTCGAAATATTATTAGATTATTACCGGAAACGCTATTCTTAATAGCGTTTCCGGAATCTTCATAGGAAGCTCTCGAATCCGAACCGAAAAGGCTTTCCGAATGTTTGAGAATAGCTATAGGTACTGGTCAGAACCCTTGGTGTGCACGTCCGACTCGTACTTGACCGGATTTCTTCTTGCTTTCATCATCACCATCGCACATAAATAAAACTCCGAGCTTACGAGTTACGTAAGACTAGTTCTAAAACAGCAAAGCACAATCGTCCAGTCAGCAAGGGGTGATGTTCACCCTAATAAATTTGGGCGTACGAAAGGCAAGGGTAGTTAATCCTTTGTAATCTGATTTACGCAAGTAATCAATAACGTTTGTAATTAAATGTCTGGGCTAGAACAATGTGCATTTTCTGAGTGATAAAGATGTTTGGTTTGAAAGATACGTTGAGAAATAATGAAGTTTAAGCTGAGTTGAGTGTTGCAAGAAGATTAGGAAAGCGCGACGGGATCAGGACCCTGGTTGCTCAATTGGTTAGCGCGTTTCCGGGTTGAGTAAAAGATGCTGGTTCGAGTCCCGTCGCGGTTTGTAAATAGATTGGACATTCTCCACCGGTGTCAAATCATGAGGTCAGGGGAGTACAATATTGTGCATGGTTTGGTAGGACTTTGTTTCAGTCCGCCTGGCTAGCTACCACCTTCTCACCTAATTCTGTAGCCATAATAACAATTCTTAAAAACATGTTGTGTTCCGGCATTTAGTAGTAAGATAGGCAGTTCCTCAGTTTGTTGAGGGTTCCGTGTGAAGTGCGCCTCCACCTTCGGCCTTATCTCAACTTGTAACCAGGTTAGATGAAGGCCAAGCGTTTCCCCTTCGTACAATAAAAAATAATTAAAAACGGAGTTATATTTTTCTTGAACTACAATTTTGAGGTGTTACTGAAATGAAAATAAATGCTATTTTTGCATAATACATGCTTTTAACAGTATTTAACTCGCTATACCTTCTACTAAATGTTTACTCAATACGACTGACTGAGATAATAGATGTCATTAAAACTACTGTACGTATATTAGTAGAGATCGCTCGTAGCTATAGAGCTGTCGATACTCCCGCGTACTAAGTGTAACATAGCGTGTAGTGTAATTTTTTTTTTATTGGTGATAGCCAAGCGTTTGCGTAGCCAAGGGGTGGTCCCTTGAAAAACGATGTGGCCTTAGATGGAGCACGCTTGTGTAAAAGGAACTAATTCCTTCTGGACTTGAAGACTCCAAGTGTATACTGGTGCGGAAAAACAGACGAGGGCAACGAGTTGCATTCCTTACCTGTCTTAATAACGATGATAAAGGTAGAGGCATAACGATGTATTCGGCACAATGGAACATTGGTACCTGCCGTACGTAAAATACAGACGGTAATGAGTATTCTATCTATTATATTATATCTAGTTACTTAGCCAGGTAAGAGTCATAAAATTTCCCATGGACATAAATGATTTAGTACTAAGGTCATTAACACGTCAACTGCAAATCTACAAACTGAACTCAATTACTGATCTAAAGCACTCGCTCCGACACTCAACAAAATAAAACACTGTCCATGTCATATGGTATCGATTTATCGCTGTCTCGTTCCCTCGCAGGTGATGACCCGCGAGCGAGCGGGACAGGTGTATTACTTTCTTGCAAAGCCGTTTGAGATGTAATGTTTACTTGTGTGCACATTAATAAGGGGTAACGCCCTATAAACCTTTGGAACGATGGCGGTTTCACTCTGCTGCGGACTAGGAGTGTGCTGTGTCCTTTTTACGTGGAAATAGCTGTGATTATATGGGTATGGCGTGGATATAGTCAATTGATTTGAGCGTTGGGCGATTTTGATGCAAAATTGGCGGAGTGACGAAATGTTGTCTCCAAGTCGTGTTTCTGTCTGTAAGGATGGCATTATGAATGTCATCCTTACAGATAAAATCTATTCTCCATTATATCTCTTTTATCTATTACAAATAACAATCATTTGTACTAATGATAATATTAATTCGAAAGTTTATCTGTCTCTGTATATTACATTATATTACATTCTTATAAAATTTGCATGCCCTTTAAGGCAGAGCATAATTGATACTTATTGATAACAACTGTAATATAGATCTATGTTACATTATGTTCGAGCAAATAAAAATATCTTTATCTTTATCTGTTTGTTACATTTTCACGCCTATGTCCTTCCCCGTAGCATACACCCATCATAGACATAGGCTACTTTTTATTCAGGTATCTACTTCGTATGCGAAGCCGCGGGCGAAACACTAATAAAAATATAATTAATCCCTCTCACACCACCCATACACAGAGTTTGCGCCAGCACCAGCTCCTACCACAATAGTAGAAGCAATCCCAGACGACAATAGCTATCGTCTGACAGTCACAGCTGTCAGTCCATGAATAATGATTCAAACTCCAGTTCGGCTCACCAGCTTTATAAAAATTCAAGATGGTATTAAATTAATAATAAATAAGTAACTTGGTCTGAAGCCTTTTTAATCACTAAACCACTACAATTAGCCCAAAGGCTAACACAAAGCTCCAGGAGATAAGACCACCCATTTATTGTGTGTATGTTTTTGAGTGCAATATTGAATTTTCATTCATTTATCTAAATATAATAATGGTAGTGTAGCCGACAAACCAGAGTTCCTAGAGACTTTAAATGTGTTAGGGTATGTATCTTTCTTTCGTGGAATAGGGCTGCACTAAAAACACGAATTAATGTTTTTTTATTTTGGAAAATTCCCACGGGGTTGCGGAGTCGAAGTTCTGGGCGTTTCACCAGTCTCATAATATGTTTCGGTGCAATATGTAATTTTCATCAATTTATTTTTGCATGTAAATATCTTCATAAACTCTCGTCACAGCGGATTTCCTCATTTCGTGTTTTACGACTTCCACGTATAGAAACTTAAGCTATTTGCCGTGTACGATGCGCGTACATGATTGCGTGAATTGGTTTAAATAAACCGGCGAAGCGCGAGTCGGAAACGCACACCGAGGGTTCTGACCCACATTTCTGACCACATTTACCTGATTAATTATGTCAGAAATTGTAAGTTATCAAAGTACCTATATTATTATCTTGGAAGCTTTCTGCTTTCCCAGTCTGAAGTACCTACTGCTATCCCATACAAACATAGTTTGCAGTCCAATTACATTTGTACTGTTTGACCGCTTGAAGCCTACAACTTGTTTTGTGCATTTAACTGATTTGATTTAATTTGGCTTGTACATCAATATAATTGTAATTGAAGTTAAATGGTCTGTATGTTATGTCCAACTTTACTTGATGTTTCAAATTAGCTGGTCATCAATACTTTAGGCTATTTTATTTTATTTTATTACCAATAAAAATAAACCGGCCAAGTGCGTACATGCACACTGAAGCTTCCGACAAGGCAAGAAATCACGTTTTATCTGAAATTATATTTTTTTTTTATTATTCGCAGTAATAGCGCCAATAGAAATACACGCTTGAAAATTGAAACTGTCCATCTATCACGGTTCTGAGATACAGCTGATGACAGACAGACGGACAGGGGAGGCTTAGTAATAGTACTTTAGTGTTTTGATGTGTGGTAATAGGGTCCCGTTGGTACCCCTGTGGATACAGAACTCTTAAAATGTCCCTATAATGTTGTAAATAAGAAGAATCACATCACTTGGCATAATTTGCCAAAACTACTGCGTTTATTGTCGCCAACGTGAAGGGTGGCTCCCCTAACTACACTATTGAGTATTCTGGGGCGTGTGACCACCATGGTAAGGGTGCTGTGCTGGGTTATGGAGAGTTTATGGTGTTTTAGTGTGGCGGGTATTTATTAGGCGCTGCTCACACATTACTTGAAGGTAGCTAAAGTTTCGAGCCAAACTGACAATCATTCAATTATTATTTTTATACAATACTCGAGTCAGGGTCGAGTATTGTATAAAAATAATTAGAATCGATAAAACGGTTGCCGTCATATCAAAGAAGTTGAAGTTGAATATTTGACCTTGTTGACACCCAAGTAACCTATTTTTTTTTTTTTTTATATTACAGGGCATTCATTTTACACAAAGGCACCTAGCCCCAAACTAAGCACAGCTTGTAATATGGGAACTAGATTACAGATAGAATACTTACATACTATTTTTTTTTGTAAATTTAGCAGATGGCTGCTAGTCTGCACTAAGTTGCTTATTATAGTACATATGTGTTTTAATATAATGTTTTTATTAGAATATTGCTAGAAGTTCGAAAATACCTAACTCTGTTTGTTACATTTTCACGGCTGAACGGATCCTTATGAAATTTTGCATGGGTCATAAGTGTTACATATAACACTTATTGTATCTGGCTTGTTCTAGCTTACTGCGAAAGTAAATGACCTTTATGTTACTTTATATGTATTAGCACTTGTTTATATTTTTATTTTTAAAATTTTTATGTTTAAATGATTTTTAATTATTATTTTTGTATGTAAATGTCTGTATATAATGATTTAAGTTTTTCAAATGTAACGCATTGGATGTACATTCTGTAATGTTATATTTAGGAATGTCAATAAATAAATAAATAAATGTATCTGGGTACAAGTGGGTAAAGTCGCGGGCAAAAGCCAGTTGTAAAATATGCCAGTAAAATCGAAAATACATAAAAAATCTTCAAAGACGATATCCAAAGAATTCAAATCGGTAAATAATCAAAGTTGATTCGTTATTGGGCACAATAAATAAAGGTTAGCCTTATCAGACCATCAATCACAACTAATTGATGAAGAACACAACCGACAGTCCGACCACGATATCTGAACGTCAGCGATGGCGCCTCTGTCTCTCTGAAACTGCAATATTCACGTTGCTAGCCTCGGTGGTACGTTAGTTCCTTTTTCTACCGCGTTCATGTTATTCGGTCGATTGTGTCCAACTGTTCAACCACATCCGCGAAGAATCCAGTTCTATCAAACGCAACAGCAAAAACTACAAAACTAAAGGCAGCAATGTAAAACGAGCAAATCGAAATATTCCCGCGAGATGGCGATATAAATGGCATCGAGTTGGCAAGGGACGGGAGATGCGAAATGTCGGAAAGGTCTATGAAAGTATTTTGTTTAATCAGTACTTTGACATTTTTTATTAGACTAGCTGTGCCTGTGACGTTACTCGCGTGGAACTATGCGACTCTGAGAATCGGGCTCATTCCAGATATCCCTTGCGAAGGGAATTTCTGGTTGTTTTTGTCCAAAAATCCCCGCGCTTAAGAGCTAAGTAAAGGGGACAGTATCACTTCCCTCGACTAAGTATTTTTACTATTTTACCCGTGTCAGATCCAGGGGTCACGGGTTCGATCCCCAGAGGAAGTACAATATTGTGTTGGTTTGGTTGGTGGTAGGACTTTGTTCTTTGTCCGCCTGGCTAGGAATAGGCGACAGAATTAGGTAAGATGGTGTATCCACCATCTAATTTTGTCTCCATAACAACAACTCTTAAATTTTTATGTTCCGGTATTAGTCAGTTCCTCAGTTTGTAGAGGATTCCTGGTGAAGTGCGCTTCCACCTTCGGCCTTATCATAAATTGAAAATCAGGTGAGATGAAGGCCAAGCACCTACCCGTAGTACAATAAAAAAAAGGTCCCTTGTTTGCGCGGGACCTTTGGGGTTGCAAGTTGCAAGGGTGAGGAAAGGAGCAATAGGGGTGGTAACGATCGTGGACGGTAATTTTACCGAATCAGTGTCGGGAATGGCGATTACTTGCGCGTTATTGTTTTATTGCGTTATGCGGACAAGTTATTCATTGTCCTCACAGTTGTTGTTGGTAGTAGCTCAGCCTTCTGCGCTGTAGGTTGTGGGTTCAATACCCACCTAGGACAAATATTTGTGTGTTGAATAGATGTTCAGTGTTTGGGTGTGGATTATTTTATTATAATTATGTATTTACGCACATGAACAGCCCATGAGTGTCCACTGCTGGACAGAGCCTCTCCAAAGCTGGAGGGTTTTACCATAATCAACACGCTAGGCTGGCGGATTGGTGATCGTAGTGAAGGTGTAGATAATATACAGAAGGAAGCTGCCGACTTCTGGTGATATCCCGTAGTCGGGTTTTACGACATCCATGGGCTGAGTTGGAGGGGTCTATTCTTAAGCCGCGACCGCCACGGTAAATGTATCTACACAAAGTTAAGTATTCTACGGTTACGGTTGGGAGTTTAAAGTCGAGAGGTAATCTTCTAGACTTTAAACTCCCAACTCTGAGTACAATAAAGTATTATTGTACTCAGAAATTACAGTTTACAGATTCAGACACTGTAATTATATCGTCCTTACAAGTCATTAATTACACACAGCGCCATCTAGCCCCAAACCAAGCAAAGCTTGTAGTATGGGTACTGGATTACGGATAGAATACCTAAATACTTTTCTTGTAAATGCATACGTACTATATGATACAACACCCAAACACAGAACAAACATTTATATTCATCACACAAATGTTTGTCATGGGTGGTAATCGAACCCACAACCTACAGCGCAGAAGGTACAGTTACTACTAACTGAGCTATGAGGTTTGTTGTTGTATGAGATGCTTTTATTAATTGATGTGTTTCGCTCGTTGCAGGTATTGATGAGCTGTTGAGGAGTAGTGTCGGTGAAGTGTCAGTGTGTGTGTGAGGTGGCGGTGTGTGAGTGCCTGTGGTGACGATGAACACTGGATGCTAGCTGCCGCTGGAGGTAAGACGCCGCTTCTTATTCACAACCTTATCACCATTGTTATAAGAGTCAGAATCAGTTCAAAAAGAGACTTTGCAGATTTGGATGTGTGCTTTTGACATATAAACGCCATTAAATGAACAAGCCTCATAGCTCAGTTGGTAGTAACTCTGCCTTCTGCTCCGTAGGCTCTGGGTTCGATTACCACCCAGGGCAAACATTTGTTCTGTGTTTGGATGTTGTATCATGTAACGTATGTATTTACAAAAAGTATTCAAGTATTCTATCCGTAATCTAGTTCCCATATTACGAGCAATGCTTAGTTTGGGGCTAGATAGCTTGATACCAATTTGTAGTATAAACCACATTACAAATGAATGTCAAAAAAAATAATCAGGTTACGAGTATCCAATAAAAACAGTAGGTTTGGAGTTTAATGTTGTTATTGCGATGTTGGCTCCCCTGCGCAACTATCATTTTGTTATCTTAGAAAACTTAATAAAATACATCCTAATTTAATTACGATCTAGTCAAGTAGGTAGGCTAATGAGTAATTTCATTTGACACTGACCAGATCTATGAGTTAAGACTAAGAATATGTCCATCTGCACTTTTCTCTATTTAAGTTTATTCACTTTGCCCGTATGGTTTAATAGTAGCACTTTTGAAGGGTCCCAAACTGACTTTTTTTATTGCACGACGGGGAAGCGCTTGACCTGAAGGTCAACCTTACCCTGACTGAATCTTTACGAGCAATGACCGAGCACGTCCGCTCGCTCAGGGAACGAATATTGTGATAAATAGTCAGTTAACCGCCATTGTGGTCTAGTGGTTCAACCCACCGATTTCAGATCCAGAGGTCCCGGGTTCGATCTCCAGGGCGAGCAATATTGTGCTTGGTTTGGTTGGTGTTATCTATCTATCTAACTAATCTATCTAAATAAAGTATGAAACAAGAAAATATTCTCATCTGACAAACTATTCAATTTTTTTTTTTAATAAATTGAATGTACACCTATTGACCCGTAAAGTTTTATTATAAGTACCTATAGATAAAGGGTACGAAGAGGTAACAGGTCCGTTACGGAGGGCTCTGCCGAAAAATACCAGCCTGATTTTTATAATGGGTTCTCAGCTTTGACCCCAAATTACAAGGGTGGGATTTGAACTAGTACATTACAGGACATTGCCTTTCCTAAAGCAATGGAATTTGATGTAATCACCACGCTTGGCAAGCGCCCCATCTCTTGGTGTGATCCTTTGATCGCTACTAACGAAATCCAAGGTTAGGTCGAATTATTCCATTGTGGATATCTATAGGTCTCTATCGGTAGTCGATAATATCCGGAATGTGGACGTCAGTAGACCAAAGCCACAGACATAACTCACAGAACTAACAAGCTGAACCGGCAGTAGGCTGGGCACATGCTTACGGAAGCGATAACCGCTGTCGCATAGCGTCCACGACTAAACGCGAAACGGAGTGTGGGAAACCCCACACTAGATGGACTGCATTGTGACTGTCGCGGGAAGTTGATGAATGAAGGAGGATTGCGAACTCGGAACGTGGAACGAAGAGGAAGGTCTTCCGCTCGATGGACTGACTACGTTGAGCCCAGGTTGCTGTTGGTGTAATTTTGATTTGGAGGGCCTATGGTTCAGTAGTGGACCTGTGTGGGCTGAAATGATGATGATACGAAACGTAAAAGGTGAAATTATGAAAGGTTAATAATACACAGTCAGGTCATAAGTATTGTCACACAGTAAAAACTTTTCTTTTAGAATGCTGGCCACAAAAAAGTTTATTGGATTCGAATTTCGAATTGTTCATGAAAATAAAAATGTATACTATTTAGAATTTTACTCATTTTAAAATATGGAGTGGACGCTTAAAGAAGACCGTGTTGCAGTTATTGCGTATTTAAATTTCTTTCGTAATTCAAATTTTTGACATACTGAAAAATTTTACTAAAACCAAAAGATTCGTTTATCGTACCATCAAACGATACAATGAAGACTCTAGTGTAGATGACAGGTCAAGAAGTGGTGGCCCTCGGTCTGTTAGGACTCCAGCAGTGATAAAAGCTGTGAAGGCGCGAATTCAAAGAAATCCCAAACGTAAGCAGAAACTGATGGCCCTTGAGATGGGGTTAAGCAGAACCACGGTGAAAAGGGTGTTAAATGAAGACTTAGGGCTTCGGGCATATCGAAGAAAAACAGGACATCGTTTAAATGCTCGTATAATGGACCTGAGACTGAAGAGATGCCGCGCTTTGTTGAAGCGGTACGCGGGAAAAAAATATCGGGAAAATCTTTTTTCGGATGAAAAAATGTTTACCGTAGAAGAGAGCTACAACAAACAAAATGATAAGGTGTACGCACACAGTAGTGAAGAAGCGAGCAACCGTATTCCGCGTGTCCAACGAGGTCATTTTCCATCCTCGCTCATGGTATGGTTGCGAGTTTCTTATTGGGGCTTAACAAAGGTACATTTTTGTGAGAAAGGTGTAAAAACGAATGCAGTTGTGTATCAAAATACAGTCCTGACGAACCTCGTGGAACCTGTTTCTCATACCATGTTCAATAACAGGCACTGGGTATTCCAACAAGATTCGGCGCCAGCTCATAGAGCGAAGAGCACACAAGACTGGCTGGCGGCGCGTGAAATCGACTTCATCCGTCACGAAGACTGGCCCTCCTCCAGTCCAGATTTGAGTCCGTTAGATTACAAGATATGGCAACACTTGGAGGAAAAGGCGTGCTCAAAGCCTCATCCCAATTTGGAGTCACTCAAGACATCCTTGATTAAGGCAGCCGCCGATATTGACATGGACCTCGTTCGTGCTGCGATAGACAACTGGCCGCGCAGATTGAAGGTCTGTATTCAAAATCACGGATGTCATTTTGAATAAACTTTATTGTCGTAAGAATCTATGTTTCGTTAAGTTCATTTTGGTATATAAATGGTTACATAATGAATAAACTTGTTTCAATTATTTTATATTAAACTTGTGACAGAATTTATGACCTGACTGTGTATATTCCGTTGAATGATTACTAAAAATACATGGGATAAAGTAAAGCAGAAATTTGAGCTCGAAAACAACACAGACTTGCTCCAGTATCTTTGGAACTGGTTCTACGCAGTGACGTCATAGCCCTGACCTAGCTTAACCTACAGTGTATGATGTATAGAGATGTAGGATTCTAGACCTAGTGTAGGGGTTTTAGGTTATTATCTTCTTTTTATAATCTGCATTACATTAATAAATAATTACTGGAATTGTTACCCGACGATACTCAGATAAACTCAGATAGACTCTGTTAGACTCTTTTTAGGCGGTAATTTGTTGCCGTCATGCACCTCGTGAGAATTTCCCAAAATCCTATGGTATTAGCCAGTATCACTGGATACCCCCAAAACAAGGACGAATAGGTTTGGTATCTTATCTACGCTATTAAAATCTTTTTCTATTTATTATTGACGGGGAAGCGCTAGGCCTTCATCTCACTTGGTGTGCACTGTTATGGTCACAGCTGACTCGTACTGTTACTTATTCTGTGGCCGGGGTGTACAAAAATACATTCCTCCCTTGCGATCAGCTGTGAGGGGGTAGAGTAGAATAGCTTCCTTATTCCATTATACTAGGGTGGGGGTGCAGGGAACTTGATCGTAGTATAAGTAAAAACTGGGTTTTGGGCGCGCCAGACGTTTTGAGGGTTTCGTACCTCCGATGAGAGTAAGCATGTGATGAACTTTGTTAAATATACTTTGTTTAGTGTTCTACTTTTTAATGCTTTTTTTTACTATTAAATCAAATCAAATTAAATCGTTTATTTTAGATATAATCCCAGGGACGCTACCGCCGACGGCGAAGCCGATCTCCATTGATGGCTTTAAATTAGCTTCATGAGAACTAGAAACGATTTTTACCGTCAAATGTACTGAACGGATAGGTTTCATAACATGTGTACACTTTTGAGATGGGAAACGCCATTTCGGATATGACACATACCTAAATCGGTAAAAATCGTTTCTAGTTCTCATGGAGCTAATTTAAAGCCATCAATGGAGATCGGCTTCGCCGTCGGCGGTAGCGTCCCAGTTCATATCAATCCTAAACATACAATTATTACAATACACAGAACTATATGGCTAACTGGCCCACGTTCAAATTTAAATTATAACTAAATTAAATAAAAGCATTAAATACCAATAACATCAATGTAAATGACTATAATAAAATAAAATAGCTCATATAAACACACATATACACAAATAATTCACTTCCTATCCTAGGCCCTATTTACCCACATTACGGTATTTCGAGTTTGTTTAATTGTACATGGAACCATAGCTCTAGTATACTACTGGTGGTACTAGCGATACAATCATATTCATGATGGTAACAGATCTTATGTTAGTGTCTATCACTAGTACCATTGGTGGTACTATGGATACACAAGTTGTGTCACGTGTGCCAGCAATGGTACAAATCATTGGTACTACTGACATAAAGGCACATCAAAGTAACTACTCGTTTTTTTTTTTTTTACGATGTGAAAGCGTTTGGCCTTCATCTCATCTAACAAGTTAAGATAAGGCTGAAGGTGGAGGCGCAATCCTCAACAAACTGAGGAAATGGCTATCTTACCTCTAAATTCTGGAACACAACAATTTTTTGAATTGTTGTCATGGCGACAGAATTAGGTAAGATGGTGGTAGCTAGCCAGCCGGACCAAACCAAGCACAATATTGTACTCCCCTGGGGATCAAACCCGGGACCTCGGGATCTGAAACCGGAAGGCGAACCACTAGACCACAGAGGCGGTTAAAAACCAATAGGTATTAGGTATCATAAAGCAATTCGTAATTACCGCTCACATTTACGTACAAACGTAGTTTATCGGTAATCTAGAAATGGTATATGTCTGTTTCTTAGGTATAACTAGGTTTGTAGCGCTTTACATTTTCTGCACATTTATAATCAAAACACACACATCAAAAAAGTCTGAGCAACACCTATTGATTTTTGAATATTTTTAATTTTGTGAATTTTGTTTTAATTTTCTCATTTCACTATGACAATGGTATCATCGTAGAATGGCCAATAAAATACCGAAAGACGAAAGAATAAAGTTTCATAGTGAAGCGATTAGTTTGATAGAATCGGGGCCCTGGGCATTTGGATAAAATCTCATACAGCGTGAACTTGTCTGTATCGATACTACATGAAATCAATAAATAAAATAAAAGGAATAAAATTACAGCCAGTATTCAATTGCTTATCGAGGAGTTTGGATATTCAAAGAAGTTTTGACATTCCGCTTCAAAAAATGTTTAGAAAGAAGAAAAAATAACATTAATAGGTGTTGTTAAGACTTGTTTGATGTGTGTATATAAAAAGGAGTACTTGTATGGGCAAAATTATTTTGGTTATATTTTTATTACCACGTGGCGTTTCACCGTACTTTTACGTAAGTTCCTGATATAACCACCAATAGCGCTGTTCTGTGAAGGATTTTATTGAGTTTTCACCTGCAAAGCTGTGTCCGCCCGGTACCCGGATAAAAACTAGCATAATGTCCTTTCCTAGGTTGCAATTTATCCCCTTTTCAAAGTTCATCTAGATCCGTTCAGCAGTGTCAGACATAATGTGAGAAATGGGAAAATACACCGAAACACTGTCGATTTTCTTTAGTATATATATCATATAAAAAGCATAACCCCTAAATTATATGATTGACCTTTTTATTCTCTATAGGTACGGCTAAAATTGTAACCATGTCGTGACTTTGACTTAAATTCGTTCTTGTAAAATTCGTACAAAACAAAACAAGTCCAAACAAAACTTAGAAACTGAGGTAATACACACAAGTTCATTAAAAAATACTTTCATTCAACAAAACAGGGTGAATGGGGGCAGGGTGTATATTGAACCACCCTTGGGGGTGGCTAACTCTACCCACATGTTGGGGTAGCTATATCAGCGCATTTTTGATATTTGTATATTAGCTTTTACCCCTGGGTGTGCCCACGTGATACCTACCCGGGCTTAAAATAACCTATGTGCTCCATGCCATGCACTATAACCATAAAAAAAAATATTACGATAAAAAAATAAGTTATTAAAAAAAAATGGAACCGACTTCACTAATAGTCATAGTAATTTATTAATAACAAAATAATAGTTACAGGTCATAAAACATCTATATAATAAAAATCAATTGGTGTTCGTTTGTATCGCCAAAACTCGAAAACGGCTGGGCCAATTCAGCTGATTTTGGTTTTGAAATGTTTGTTGTAGTTAAGGGAAGGTTTAAACGTTGAGAAAATATGGAAATATTGCGAGGAAGGTAGTAAAAACAACAGTTTAATTTTCCCATATAAACTGTTCTTCGTACTTTGCTGTCAAACATTTGACGTTTGTCCTTTCGGATAGATCTATAGCAGCTGACTAGATGTGACAATTTCGAGCGAAATGTATGGAGATTTTCAAACAAATGTCAATGCCACTTCTAAATCGGCTATTTTTTACCTAGCTCTATGTAGAGCTCGAAATAATTGTAAAATGTAATGGCCAAGTAAGAGTGTTTTTTTTAAATGAACACGACATTGAATATACGATACCGATACGATTTTTTTTCCCTTGGAGGAATCAGAATATTTTCCACGATCACGACGTTTGGATACGATTTTTTATTTTTTTTTCACTTGATTTATAGAGGTGAAGGCAAGAAGGCAAAAGTCATTTTTACATACCGCCTTGAATTATGGTTGTTTTTTTTTTAATTTAGAAAAGGCAAAAGTGCAATACGAGGCATGTCCTCGCGTGTGTAAACCAACCAGTTTGTTTGTTTTGAAAGATGGACTAACTAAAAATATCATACACTCCATTTTACTAAGAGACTGATGTTTATTTTTATTGCCATAACTTGTGATAGGGATGTAATTTGAAATTCATTAGTTAAGATATTAAAAGTACAATGAATTAAAAAATGAATGTTTGGTGTTATTTTATAGGCCGTCGTCGTTTACAGCGCTCCATTCCTCTTTCAGTCATATACCATACCACATCCCTACACACTTACAATAAGTTAGTTATATTTTATTTGACTACCAAAATATTTACCAGAATTTATATGGCAAAACAACGTTTGCCGGGTCAGCTAGTAATCAAATAAAATTAAATCATGCTTAGATGAATTTTACATGAAAATATGTCCTACTTGTACAATTCGTCTACCCTATAAAAGGTTTCATCTATAAGCCAGTTCTTGATCCTATACCTACTTAAACGATTGTTGTGAGGACACTTTGGTTATGGTCGCGGGGAGACAATTGTATATTTTCGGTCGCATCACGTGAATCAGTTTTGATGTCCTTGTAAGATGATGTGGAACCGTGCTCAATTTCTGTGCGTTTCATGTGGGCTACAAAAAACTTAAGATTTAAAATTACAAAAAACTATGGGAAGTCGGTTCCATTTGTTTTCATAAATAGCTTATTAGTTTATTTAGCTAGTACCTAAACGTTTTGTAACTGGCAAACATGTTCGTTGTCACCATTACAGTGAAAATAGAAGATTTGAAGCGTTACCCTGCCGTAACACCGTTAAAACTGGCACGGAATGTAAGATTTTTGTAATTTGACTATAAGTAGGTACCTAATACCTACACACAAAATTGTGCTACTGCCATTAATATTTAGGTTAGTTACGAAGTAAAATTGACCTTGTAACTTTGGAAATATTATTATCTTTATCATTATCAAGCTTTGTCGTGTAATTAAAAAATATAGCACTTTTTTACATTCTATGAAAGCTGAAACAAAATCATTATAAAAATGGAGTATAAAAAGATATTATTTATATTAAATAATTATTATTACTTATTCATACTTATTATGTTTTTTTTATAGGTACCTACTCCATGCCTTAGAAATTGTTTTGTTTCATAAAATGAATAGAATAGAATAAAAGTTTATTCGTAGCGAAATCAACATGAACATTACAGATACAGAAAATAAAAAAATATCGCTAACAAAATAACTACGAAAAGGCGCATTACTCAGCATGTATGAAAGTATAGAAATGTGTTCTCATGCAAGCGAATGTAATATTATTTATGAGAAACAAAGTGCCTATGTCCTAATCACATTTTGCAACGTCTATAGCAGAAACAGCCAAGCTTTATCGTCACTGTTAGAGTTAAACTTTTTTGTAGGTGTCTCAATGCCTGTTTCACTGTTTCCCACAGGGTTGGGTAGTCAAACAAAAGGGAAGAGAACAAATTGTACATTTTCATTGCATCCCTAAATATATGGCAATACAGATAGAAAGTGATATGGTGGTACCACTATCCCGGACTTACCCTTCCAAACGGAAAGGGTTTTCTTATAAGTTTTCCATAACTTTTGTACGATTCCCCTCGCACTTCGCACCATGTATTTAAGGTTGATTTTGGCGTGTTTCAGGCGTGGTATGGACAAGGAGAGCGGCGATGGTGCCGACTCGGCGGGAAAGGTGCCGGATGGCCTCTCCGCACTCGACGCTGCTGGACTGTTCAATGGTGAGATTTAGAACCTTATGTCTTCACAGATAAGGTCTATTATTAACCTATTACGATCCCAAGACCTGTGCACTGGAGATTTCAAAAGTGTAAACTTGAACCTTATCATCACCAGTGGTTCGCCTACTGGTGTCAGATCCAGAGGTTCGATAGCCATAACAACAATTCTAAATTATTGTTTCCCGGTATTTAGAGTTAAGATATCCAGTTCCTCAGACTGTTCAGGATTCTGAGTGAAGTGCGCTTCCACAAGGCCAAGCACTTCCCAGTCGTACAATAAAAAAAAACTCTTCTATCGGACGTCTTCTCAGTCATCTCTCCCTCAATCCACAACTCTTCTCGTTTGGCTTTCATTCCTCCTCATCCTACATCCTCAAAAATAAACCTTATTCTTTCTGCAATAAGTATAATAACACGGATTTAATGCCATGTCTTATAGCATTCTCGTTTTGATGTGACATCACTTTTGTCTCGTTTTTTCTAGACTGGATAGATAGTGACAAAAGTAAATAAAGTTATATAAAAACAAGAATGCTGGTATGAATGGTACCCCTTCCGGGAAGCTGGACAGTTTTAAATGGCGAATCTTATCCCTTTACTGATGGTGGAACAACCTAAATTGATGATTGTATTTTTTTTTTTGCTGAAAAGGTATTTAGTACCTATAGACTGGTGTAGTTATTATATCACATACATTAAAGCAAGCAAATAATAATAACTTATCAGAATCCCTTTTCCGTACAGCCCTAACGTGCGTGATATTAAACCATACGTGAACTGGTTAAGGTTACTGCCCTCGCACTATCCTATCACAACGCCATAAAGTTCACTTTCGCCTGTCAACGGTTACACTCAACAACAACGCATTTCGCACCTGTGTTTATCACGCAAAGCTTTTATTACAAGGTAGTAAGGTCGATTCGCGAGTGATTTACTCATTACCACTTTCGTTCAAATGCTGAATCTACTATATTGCACCTGGCTTGGACTTAGCCGTATAACAAGGTATTAAAGTTGATTTTAGCGTGTTTTATGTGGTCTGGTTGGTTGAGTGCAGTGGGTAGTTGCGATTTATGCTCATGTAAGTGATAGCTTTGATACGTTCCTGTATGGAGCGGTTGCTAAAATTAGCGTTTTAAGTAATAAATAAGACTTCCGTGGCAGTTAGTGAAACCAGAGAGAGTTCTGGTTCGATTATCGGCGTTTTTTCTTTCTGCCATTGGGATTCTTGGCCCTCTTCAACACTTGACTTTATCAAGGCTACGCTGTCTGTCTTTTTCCCCTTCGAGGATTCACCTTTCATCACTGGTCAGAGCGTGGAATCTTATGAGGCTCAACTAGGGAGTAGTCAGAGGCACGTCCAAACTTAAGGTCGGTTCATGCCCAAGGTTCGCAAGTATATAGTATTCAATACGTGACATGTTGCAAGCCTATCGCCGCTTAGCGGAGTACTAGGCAGTGTCACGTGACATTCGGACTTTTGCTCTTAGGGACATGCCGGTTTCCTCTCGATGTGACCTTCACCGTCAGAGAATGTACATGTCTTAAATGCGCACATAAACTCCCGTAATCCGAAAAGTCCATTGGTGCACGGTTTGATTGAACCCACAACCTGCGGATCGGAAGGCGGGCCCACTTGGCCGCCCAGCTCTTGGCTGTATCTTTGGATAATACACGTTTCACGTTTATTATATAAGCTCAATAGTGAGAAAAGTAACCCCGACAAAGTTCATACTTGTTTTGATTATATTCCTTACCCTGATGTATAACAACAAATAGTAAAAACCGACTAATCGTGAGTCGGACCCACATGAATGCTGCAGAATAAAATGCAAAAAATTTGCATTTTTTTGTCTTGAGAAATGGGTTGGCACCGAGTGTGCCTGTCCGACTCGTACTTGACCGGTTTATTATTTAATGATGACCCATTAATTAAATATACCGGCCAAGTTAGAGTCATTGAACATTTCCGAAATTCTAACAAGTATAGAATCGAAAAAACTCCGTCTGTTTGATACGTTTTTATTGTACTTGTAGCTATAGCTTAACGCTATCCCTGGTTTCTACTCTTCATAGGCCAAGTGCGAGGCGGCCACTCACACCGAGGGTTCCGATCCGATTCACATTTCAAGGCCAACTGCGGGTTCTTTTTTGCATTTCGTTCTGGAGGTTTTTTGTCTTACTCACGCTTGCTAATTTTTTAACAATGGTTTGTAAGTTTACATCGGTAATAGTTTCTTCTATGAGGATATAGGCTGCTTTTTTTCGATTCTATTGCCGATCTTCGATTGACCTGTCACGTTTCATATATAGCACACCTTTTATAGTTCGAACAGACAGACACAATGAAGTGGTAGTAAATTGTCGTAAAAGGTTTCTTGTATGCGGATATGTTTTAGGTTATAGGCCTTATTTTTTAAATGATAAGTCAGCAGATCAGCCTTTTAATTCTAAATTTCGATTGGCTACCTGTTACGTTTCAAGATATATAGCTGCAGATATAGGTCAGACAGACAAACAATTTTGTAGTAAAGCGATATACAGTGTTCCGTGGGAAGGTGGGAACCCTGTCTAATGATTATACCGTGACAGCATATACTTAGTCAGCTCGAAGTCATAGTCCGACGCTTTCTGGCAATGAGTCATTTAATGCGAGATGATTTAGCGAAATTGTGGTTTCCGAACTGAATTATAGCTGTACTTTGATGTTTTAAAGTATTTTTTTGAGCCACAAAGAAACGATAAATGGCCTAAGTACGTAGCTGTACGTAGGTACTTATATCACGTTAATAGCAGTTAAGCTGAGAAAGACGATGAAACTAACACACCTATAGTTTAGTACCTGCCCGTGTTACCTCGGAAATTTGTTGAATAAGTATAGAAAGTAAAGTAGGTACCTAGTAACTACACAGAATATTCTGATATGTAGAAACTTTGAGCGATTGAATTATTTAAGAAAAACGAGTATTGGCTGTATAACCTAGACTTAATTGACTTTCTGTTTTTATATTAATTGCTGTTGGTTTTCTAATAAAAAAAATCCCATAAAATAAAACTTAATTGCAACGTTTTTAGCTCATATATTTGAGAGTTGCGTTTTGTATTCGATTCTTTTAACTAGATGTTTAGCCAAAAGACATAATACATTATAGTAATCTGAATAGTGTATAGGGTCTTACGGTTGCGCCCTTATTCTTCGTCGGAGCTGCCACTGCGGCTTGGGATAAGATAGAGGGTAATGTCTAAATATATAAAGTCGTCGTGTTGCTGACAGACAGTTATTTTTTTGTACGACGAGGAGCTGCTTGGCCTTCATCTCATCTGATTTTCAAGTTATGATAAGGCCGAAGGTGATAGCTGCAATTCACCCGGAATCCTCAACGAACTAGCTATCTTTCTCGATATTACCTATAAATGCCGGAACACTTTTTAGGAGTTGTTATTATGGTGACAATATCAGGAATGGTGGTAGCTAGCCAGGCGGACTTAAACAAAGTCCTACCACGAACCAAACCAGGCACAATACTGTACTCCCCTGGGGATCGAACCCGGGACCTCAGGATCTGACACAGGTGTTCGAACCACTAGCGAACCACTAGGCGGTTGACTGACAATCAACGCACGGACAAAACCACAGGTCCGATAGACTTGAAATTTTGTATGATTTTGGTTGTTCACTAGATTTTTTTTTATGTTTGATTTTTTTTTCTTTTTTTTTAATTGTATTTTTTTCTTGCAGCTTACTACGGCATGGGGCGGGACGGCTCGGCTGGCGGCGCCGCGGCGCAGGCGCAGGCGCAAGCCCAGGCTGCGCTGTTCGGGTTTGGATCCCGCTACCCGCCGCCGACCACACTCGGAGTCGCCGCCAACCAAGCCGCCTCGCTAGGCCTCCATCCCGCTGCCAGTAAGTGTCTAAACCCCTTAGAGTTAGAGGGTTAACCAATTTTAAAGACACGCTAGTCATAACCATACGTTAACCATTACTATAATCAAAGACCTAAGCCTTAGCCCTGTGCTCAGCTAAGTCATCTCGCTAGTACATCCTGCTGTATATCAGTAGAATACAGTCTTCAAGCTCAGTAATATCTTAGCGTTACTAAGCTTAAATTATATTTTTTTTTATACCACTAAGGTGGCAAACAGGCATACGGCCCATCTGATGGAAAGCGGTTACCGTCGCCTATGGACGCTCGCAACACCAGAAGCATTACTCGCGCATTGCCGACCCTTTAGACATTTCAAAACGCCCTTTTTCTAAAAAACCCATACTGTAGCTAGTAGGGAGATCATTCCACAATTTAATAGTTCGCGGGAGGAAGTTTCTCTCGAACATTACGGTGCGCGACGGCATTGTGTTCAAAGCGTGTGGATGGAATCTCTGTCGATGGCGAGCGATGATAAAGAGAGACTTATATGAGCTAATATGCTTTAGCTAGTCTACTGATATACATCAGAATGTAGTAGTGAGGTAGCTTGGCTGAACACATCAGGGCTTAGTCTATGATATGGTAATGGTTTACTAAGTCCAGTTTTGAGGCTCAGACTCCCTTAGTGTACAAGTCCAGTAGTTCTTACTACTGCAGGTGACCCTTGTCAAGAGCACAATTATAAGTTACATTCGTATAAACTACTCAGTAACACGAAAATAGTTGTTATAACTTATGTCCAATTTATTATTCAGGTGCAGCATGGTGGTCCATGGCATCACACCTAGCAGCTCAGGACTACCTGGCGCGGATCCAAACGGCCGGGCTCCAGGGCTTCCCGTCTATGTCCGACCCTTACTCCGCTCTCTCCGCTCTATCGGCCGCTAATATGAAACATCCGCAGAAGCCGAGCAAGCCCGCTAGCAGGAATGAGAGGTGAGCTCTTTGATGGTTATGATCGCCTGGTAGATGGCGCTTTAAGTATTAGTCTATCTATAAGTAGTTTAAATGAGAATATATTATGTTAATAAAATGCAAGCTCGCTGGTAGGAATGAGAGGTGAGCTCTTTGATGGTTATGATCGCCTGGTAGATGGCGCTTTAAGTATTGGTCTATCTATAAGCAGTTTAAATGAGAATATATTTATGTTAATAAAATGCAAGCTCGCTGATAGGTATGAGAGGTGAGCTCTTTGATGGTTATGATCGCCTGGTAGATGGCGCTTTAAGTATTGGTATCTATCTATAAGCAGTTTAGATCAGAATATTATTATGTTAATAAAATGCAAGCTCGCTGGTAGGAATGAGAGGTGAGCTCTTTGATGGTTATGATCGCCTGGTAGATGGCGCTTTAAGTATTGGTATCTATCTATAAGCAGGCAAGTCTGTAAAACATTGGTTAAATCAAGAAGAATCAGGATTTGGAGGGGAGACTAAAGGGAATTGCTTCAAAATGCTTCTATTAGTAGTCCTTTATACACTTTGGTAGCACTAAAATAAATAATATTTGTTCTGTGTTTAAGTGATCATAAGTAATTAACAAAAGAAAGTTTAAACGTATTCATATTCTCCGTAAAATAATAAAAAAAAGTTTTGACAGATAACTATTGAAGACGTGGGTATGTTTTGTTTGAAAAATATACCCATTGCACTGAACTGTACTTATTTTGATGTCCTAGTACTCTGGGGAAACTTTTGCGCGAAGTACGAGGGCAGCATATTAGTGCAGAAGGATTTGTTTAAAAACTGTATTAACAGATGAATCTCGCAGAACGAACACACCGTGGTTGACAAGTGTTATCGGAACAGTAGCGTTACTGTTTTGTTTTCTGTTTCAGGTCCGGCCGAAGTAGCGCTTCCTCAAGCACTTCCAACAAGGAGAAGAGTCCATCGACGAGTAACGCCAACTCCCAACCGAATCTCAGTGATTGGGGTACGTTAGGAACTAGAGCTTCGAAGCTTGAGCGCTGATCGATATGACGCAAACATTCGGAGTCTGGACCCTCGTGGCTCAGTTGGTTAGAGCGTTTCCGGCTTTAGGAAAAGCGGGTCCCGTCGCGGGTTGTGATTTTCTGTGTTATTATAACATTTGCAAATCACTTGAAATACATTAAAAAATATTAGAATTTCGAACTCGCGATTATGTAAATTGTGCAAAGTAATCAAACAACAAAAGCAAGTACTTACATGGGACATTTGACATTTTAGTACCTACTGGACTTTCACTCTGCGAATAGTATAGCCAGTTCCTCAGTTTGTTGAGGATTCCGGGTGGATAAAAAAAAAAAAAAACAGAATCTCCTAAAAAAAAAATACTATGCTCCTTTTCAACTGCCACTTTATAAATTTTCCATCACCCCTGCCTTCCAAACCCTTATCATACTTGACTTCGAGAGGCCTACCAACGGAGTGCTTTCCAGAAAATGATATATAATTTAAAATTGTTTTTGTAAGCGCTTATTAGTCTTGAAATTGAATATCATCAACCCATTAGTGTCCACACCACAAAGCCTCCTCCAAAGCTGGAGGGTTTTGCAATAACTACCACGCTTGGCAGTCGGGTTGGTAATCGCAGTAAAGGTGTAGATAATACAGAAGGTAGCTACCCTTCTTCTGGTGAGATCCCTTAGTTGGGTTTTACGACATCCATTGGAAATATATCAACTAGATGAAGATAAATAGGCGAATAACTGTATTTATTTCCTTCCAGCGTCTACGTACGGGTTTCCGAAGACCTCCTCCCCTTCTACGATGCACTCACACTCCCAATCCCTCTCCAGCCTCGCGTCTTTGAACAGTCTCGTATCGAGTCCGCATCAAAGCAAGAGCAGCAAGCAGGCGCCGCCTACGCAGTCACGTGAGTTCAACCTTATTCGCATAGCAATAGAGTCGAAATTTCTACAGCTGTGAGAGATCAGTATCCTCAGCAGATCAGGAACCTCTGCGTTCTCAATCACGTGAGTTCAACCTTACTGGCATAGGAATAGAGTCAAAGTTTCTATAGCTGTGCGAAAGCTCAGTATTTCTCAGCAGATCAGGAAGCTCTACACTCTCAACAACGTGACGTAGACCTTATTGACAAGCCTCTAAAGTTCAATTTTAGATGCACTCGCAGACTAATCAGCCTCGTCTTGCTCGATGGAAAGCGGCTACACCAGAAGCATTACTCGCACAGTTCCGACTCTTTAACTTCAAAACGCCCATTTCGAAAATCACCATGTAGCTAGATGTGAAAACCTCGACTTTTTTAAGGTTTGCGGGAGGAAATTTCTCTTGAGCGAACGTTTTACGGTGCGCGTAGGTACAGTCTCCAAAGTGTGGGGATGGAATCTGCAAGAGGCTTATCCAATATCAATTCTATATTCCCTATTCCCCAAACCACAACCCATTATACAAGCGGTAGAACACAGATAAGGAAGATAAGTCTCTCCTGAGACTTAAGGGTATGCATTACTATTACATGTTTTTCTCAAGTCCAAAGTGAACAGGTTCCTTTTAGACAAGCGTGGTCCATCTTAGGCCACATCTTTACTAAAGGTGGTGGTCAAACGTTTACCAATGAAGAAAAACATCGTAATTTCAAGGAACATATGACCAAATTTTTTGTTTTATACAACTAGGAGACGGAACAAGCAAGAAAGAGCCCACCTGATGTTCTCTTGTCTATCACAATGCCTTACTGCGTAGGTGCGTAGGTCACACCCACAAAGAACATAGCCTACACGGCTCTGCATTGCGCCTCAAGGTGTTAAGCCTCACGTGCCTGTAATTTCACCGGCGACCATACCCTTCAAACTGGAACACAGCAATGCTGCTTCCTTTTACACCAAATCTAATTTTGTGGTTGAGAAAAAACCGGACATTATATGCAGCGCCATCTAGCCCCAGACTAAGGAAGGCTTGTGTGATGAGGAGCAAATAATCATGTGGTGATACGGTTGTATTGCAGGAAAACAGTCATCGTCATCATCATCATCGTCGTCCAAAAACAAGGAGCGCGAGCTGGCGCTACTTCGCGGAGACTTGATGTTGGCGCAAGCGGCGGCGCACGGCGCGTATCACGCGGCCGTCGCGCACGCAGCTAAGGGAAAGGTAGCCTTGATTGTACCGGCATAAGATATCAATTGGTTTGCGTATTTCATCCTTGCATTACAAACATCCGACTGCGAGATAGCGTTGAAACAAGGTAAAGGCAATCTTATTTATATGGTGAAAACGTCTATTTTGGCTTGATTATTGTAAAAAGTAGTAGGTCGCTGTGAGTTAAAAGGAAAGTATAATATAATATTACAGGACATTAATTTTACACAGCGCCATCTAGCCCCGAACTAAGCATAGCTTGTTATATGGAAATTAGATGAAGGATAGAATACTTAAATATTTTATGTTGTATTGACATATATACAATATATACGTTTTATATGATACAACACCCAAAGTAATAGATTATAACATTATTATATCATTTTTAACTGCCTGTGGTCTGTGGTTTGCCTACCGGTGTCAGATCTAGAAGTCCCGGGTTCGACACTCAGGGGAGTACAATATTGTGCTCGTTTTGGTTGGTGTTAGGACTTTTTTGAAGTCATCCTGGCTAGCTACCACCATCTTACCTAAGTCTGTTGCTATAACAACCATTGTCAATTGTTGTATTCCGGAATTTCGAGGTCATAGAAGATAGTCAGTTCTTCAGCCTGTTGAGGATTCCCGGTGAAGTGCGCTTCCTGTAAACCAGGTGTGATGAAGGCCAAGCGCTTCCCCATCGCACAATAAAAAAATAAAAATCATCTCGGTTAGTTGTTGAAAGGTTTGTTTTAATTGCCTCTGTGTTCTAGTGGTTCTCCCACCGGTATTAGTCCCGGGTTCGATCCCCGGGGGGTACAAATTTCTAAGGGTTCCTAAGCCTGTTGAGAATTCCGCGTGAAAGTGCGCTTACACCGTCGGCCTTATCATAAGACACAAGGGAGATAAATAAATAAAAATTACAATACATTCTCATCACAGCGCCGTCTAGCGCCAAACTAAGCTTAGCTTGTAATATGGGAACTACATTACGGATATAATATTTAAATACTTTTATTTTGTAAATACATACATATCATGGGTTATTAGATGGTTGTCATGTTCGGTTTTAGTCATGTTCTGATTTAATCATGAATTAGTAAGTTCTCTTTTTGTCATACATTGGCTTTGTCATATTCTGCTTGGGTCATATTCTGCTGTAGTCATATTTTACTTCCATCATTTACAGTCGGCTGAGAAAAAGTATAGGAGCAAGGTTTCAAATATACGAGTATTTAACTAGATTACCTTGAAGTTTTTATAACTTGGTTTTCATTTAAATAAATAGCTCTGAAAAATTAACACTCATCTAAAAGTAATCGAAAGAAATTGAAAATCAGCCAGTTTTAACAATATTGATGCACTGTTAGCAAAAAGGTTTAACATGGTACTCATGATATAAATCGTAGTCTAATCCCCAGAAACGTTTATTCAATGTCTTATATTATTTGTTTATGTAATGAGTCAAGAGTTTATATGCTACTATGACTAAGCCAGAACACGACCAAACCAGACCATGACCAAATCAGAATATGACAACCATCTGATAACCCCTTATCATGCTATAATGAGGATCTGGAAACGCTGTTGGCGTTGTCATAGCGTTGTAACATGTTGGCTCGCAGGTTTGCTCGTTGTACCAGACATGTTAAGGTGACGTTCTTTAAGGCCTACTGCCAGTCACTGTACACGAGCAGCCTGTGGGTTAAGTACACAAAAAAGACGTACAAAGTACTGCGCGTACAGTATAACAACGTGTTTAGAGTGATGTTGGGGTTGCCGCGTTACTGCAGTGCGTCAGGAATGTTCTGTGACGCACGTACCGATGACTTCCACGCTTCCACGCACTGGATACGCCTGCACACGGCGGTGGCGTAGCCAGGGTGTCATCACATCATGTTGTATTTTGTGTCTGTCCGTGTCCTCTATTGTCTTGTGTTGTCATTTTATTATTATTTGATTATTATGTGTAGTTGTTTTGATTATTTAATCATTGTGTAATTAATGTAATTCAATTTGATTGTGTTTTCCCATTATGAGCCTGAGCTTGAAATAAACTATTTTTATTTTATACAACACCGAAACGGATGAAGCGCTTCCCCGACGTGGGATTGTAAATAAGCCTGAGTGAGCTAGTGATTGTTCCAGAACATTCAGAACATGTCGTCCCTGTACCCGTTCGGCATGCCGAGCGATAAGGACCGGCATGGCGCCATCGACGCGCTCACCGGCCTGCCGCACACCATTCTCAGGTAAACCTATACCAATAGATACATACATAGATAGATAAACCCTTTATTGTACACCAAAAAATGAAAATAAACAGACAAGCAAGAAATACACTTAAACTAGGTACAATCGGCCTTATCGCTAAAAGCGATCTCTTCCAGGCAACCGTTGGATGGAAAGGATAGTAAAGAGCAGACAAAGCGGTGTACCAAAATAAACATTAATTTATAAAGCTACTTATTAATAATAACAAAACATACCAATACTTAACAAAATATCCAGTCATTACTAAAAATATATATATAAATAGAAACTGAAACAGCAGTAGCGAACGAGACAATTATAAGTTGGTCGTGGGAAAGTAATGACAGCGTAAATTATTTTTAAAAATGTAGATTGTTTTGCTATAATCTATTTTCACCTTCACCCACCAGGAACACGTCAACAAAACCTGATTTAAAAAAATAAATATGACATAATGAAATAGTAAATAAATGTATTTATTTATTAATAACTCAGGACAAAATAATAAAATAAAAAAAGCATAATATTACTATGGATAAGAACTTACAGGTAGCTAAATAAAAGAATATTAAAATATGTTATCTACAAAATGAATATGTTATGGATAACCCAGTCGATCGTTGTCACTAACAAATGGTAACGTGGCCAGAATACTGGCGGCATTACGTTGGATGGCAAAACACAATCCAGCATTCTGGTCAAATTTATTTATAATAAATCAATATCAAATATCCTTTATTCAGTTGGATTTTTTAGGACTATTTTGAATTAACAATTCTTTATATACATTTTGAATTTACGAATAGAATATAGCCCGTATCAGATGAAAATGTGTGTAAGTGTTTGAATTCCTTACACACTAATATATTACCGGAAATTTCACAAAGCGTTATCTTTAAAAAATATATATTAAATAAATAAAATAAAAATAAAATAAAAAGAGCTTTATTTTCCTATACACTAAACAAATTAATAACAATATTATAAGACTAAAAGCAAGTTATTAAAAAAAAACTAACAGTAGGTACTTAAAATTAACTTAATCTATCTATATGTAATTGTTTTCTTGTTCCTGTTCTGTTTGCGTATTAGTATTTATATATTAAAATGTAACCTATTATATTGTGTATGGACCGCCTGTGGCGGTGAAAGCCTCCTCCAAACTTTTCCATTAAAAATAATCAAAAAAATATATATATTACAGGACATTAATTTTACACACCGCCATCTAGCCATACAATACAATATTATACCTTCTATTACAATAAAAGCTGTAATTCATAATCTAGGTCCCATATTACATATGGAAAATCGATTCTGAATTAATACATAAATGCATAGAGATTCTCTAGTGCGCGAATAGGAAATGAAACCTATGAAGTGCTTGTCTGACGCACATTCCAACATAAAAATACTGTTTTTACTTTTTATTTTCTATTGAAAAATGCGCAAGATGGCTGTTGATTTTCGCTGCAGTGTGAAAAAAGTTAAGCTTACTTTTCTGTGTTGAAATGAGAGTTTGGAACGGAACCCTAGGTGTGCGTCGAACTCCCACTTGGCCGGTTCATATTATTGGCATGAGCTCTAATTGGTAGTTTTTATTTAACATGTGACGTGTTTGCTTTCGTTTTGTAACTTGTCTTATTTTTGTTAGCGCTGCTTTGGAAGGAGGGTGAGTTATTTTAATAGAAGCTTATATAATACATTTTTTTTTAAATGTACAAATAAATAAATATTACATGACATTAATTTCAAAAAGCGCCATCTAGTCCTAAACTAAGCAAAGCTTGTTATATGGGAACTAGATTACGCAAATAATACATATATTTTTTTACAATACTTATCATACAATACAACACCCAAACGCAGAACAAACATCAATATCGATCACACAAATGTTTGTCCTGGGTGGGAATTGAACCCACAACCTACAGCGTAGAAGGCACTACTACCAACTGAGCTGTGAGGCTTGTTATTAATAAATTGTGAATGTTACATTTATTTAAATGTTACAAAGACCCTTTGTTGTGTACCAACAAGTTATTGTTTAATATCGAAACATATGTTACTAGCTTTTGCCCCCCGAATTCGCCCACGAGTCACCTAATTTACCCGTATATAAAAGAAGCATATCCATCTATCCATCATACCGAATTTCATCTAAATCCGTTCAGCCTCTATTTCTTGAAAAGGTAACAGAAATGAAATGAAATGAATTTATTGTTTGTAGATCCAGGTAAATGACATCAGTTGGTCTTAACAATTATCTTGGCATCGTCTGCCGTGTCAGGCTTACAAACATAATTATTTACTCTAAAATAAAAAACATAGATAGTAAAAAAAAACAAAAACAAGAATAAGGTAGTGTCTAACTAATAACAAAAAAGTCAAATAATAATACTTAATACTAACAATGTCGGAGTAATAATAATATTTTTTTGTAGAATTTCCTCTGTTAGATTGCTGCCCCATCTGATGTTTGTCTAACATTTTTTTTAATTGTACCAAGGGAGAAGCGCTTGGCCTTCATCTCACCTGACTAGTAAATCCGGGACTTTGTACCGGCTAACCCGTGGGAATATCCAAAATTATCATTGTACATAACCAAATTATTTTATGTTAGCCTAAAAAATAATATTCTCAAAGTCTTCTTTCTTATAGGTTTACAAATGTTATAATGAAACAAAAATTCACAACCCGCGACGGGACTTGAACCCGCATCTTTTCTTTAATCTGGAACCGCTCTAACCAATTGAGCAACGAGGGTCCTGACGCAGATTTTGTATTTTTGTGTCATATCCGACTCACTTGAAAATGTTGAGATATATAATAAATATAAATAATGAAGATATTGTTTGTTTGTCCGCAGCGACCCGGCCTCGGTTCTGGGCGGCGTGAGATTACCGCCCGACACGGAGATCATCAAGTACACCTCCGCTTTGGCCGGCCCTAAGGTAAACTATATCATCTTGATGCCTTCTGCGCTGTACGCTGTGGGTTCGATTCCAGTACTAAAAAGTATTTCAGGTTTCAGCTATGCATGTAATATGGGAATAATTATATACACGTGACCCAAGGGCTGGCTCTTATTTAGGCCAGCGAATCAGCATAGCTATTCAGCGTGGCAATGCAGCCAGTGTCTTGGGCACGCTTCCGTCTGGTACTGGTCTGGAACAGTTGAGTTACCTATAGGCCTTTTGTAACGGTCCTTAGGTAATCTTACTGATTCCTTTGTACATAGTTAGTTTAATTGTACTTTTTATTGAATAGCTATGCTTAGTTTGGGGCTAGATGGCTTTGAGTGAAATAATTGTCCTGTGTAAAAAAAAAAATAGACACGACTTTTTCCCCTTCGAGGATTCACCTCTGATCACTACTGCGTGGAGCTCTGTGATCTTACGAGGATCACCTACTAGGGGAAATAAGAGGCACGTCCAAACTTACTTTCAGCGCATGCTCACTGTTTGCAAGTAGCTAGCATTCAATACGTTGTGTTCTTTAAATTCCACTTAGGCGAGTGTGCGCACGATATCTTCGACCTAATCCCTCCATCCCCTTTCCACCACCGAAATAGCAGACGTACGGCTGGCTGTAGCCCGTAGCTTTTAAATGTTCCACTGTACCGAACACATTGTTTCACCTCTACCTGTATCATTAATACTGGTAAAGAATGGAATTTACAAATGTTATTATGACACAAAAATTTACAACCCGGAATTTTTTTCCTGAAGCCGGAAACGCTCTAACCAACTGAGCTACGGGAATTTTTTGTGTCATATCTCTCAGCTATAGCACTTGAAATGCAAAAAAAGAATGGAACTCCTTGCCTTCGTCTGTTTTTCCGCACGTGTACAATCTTGTAGTCTTCAAGTAAATATATTTGTGTAGGTATACTTTTGATATCTGTATGTATATTTAATTTGTCTATGAACATTTTATTTAAATTCAAGTACACTTTACTACCTTTTCAGTGTAGCAACTCTCACTCTCTCAAAGGTTTGTTGGTAGAAAACTCTTTAAGGGTTAAGCTCGCCTCTGAAATGAAAACATATGTATGTTTTCTTATGACATGTTATAATCATATTTATGCGTACAATAAAGAATTACAAGTCCATAGTAAATAGTTTCCTTTTAGGCAACACCTTGACTTGCTTTACATGTAAGCTGGTGGTCAAGCGCTTGATTATCACCAATAAAAAGAAACCCTTTATCGAAATTGTCAGGTACCTCCAGGCTCGACGAATCGGGGCAGGAAGAAGACGATATCGCTGGATCCCCCCCACGTGTCCGTGCATCCCAGCGCGGGCGACGGGCGGGGCGCGCCGCTGCCCAGCAAACGGCAGAAAGTGGTGAGCAAGACACCTTTGTAGGCCCAGGGTTTAGGGGGCTCGCCCGGGCTCCTAGTCATTTACATAGTTTATAAAATCTATTTTCGTATTGATTAAAATGTTGTTACCGGGAAGTGACAAAGTGTACCTAATAAAAAAAAAAAAAGTATGTTCGGGAAGTGCTTCACCTTCATCTCACCTGATGTTTCCTCTACGATTTGAGGAACTGGCTATCTTATCTTTTAATGCCGGAACACAATAATTTTCAGAATTGTATTATGGCAACAAAATTAGGTATGATGGTGGTAGAAGTCCGTCTGGTTAGTTACCACCAACTTATCAAAGTATGCCGTCGTAACAACAATTAAGAAATGTTTTGTTCCGGCATTTAGAGGTAAGATAGCCAGTACCTGTCTGTTGGACTGAGGACTCCGGGTGAAGTGCGCTTCCACCTTCGACCTTACCATAACTTGAAACCTGGTGAGATAAGGCCAAGCGCTTCATCATCGTAGAATAATAATAAAAGTAAGTCTCTCTAAGTCTATTTAATAAATGTGTGCTTTGTTTCAGCATCAAGACGAGTACGGCGCTCGCTCGGGGGTCGAGGTAATCCGGTTGCCCAACAAACCGGACCGGCCGGCCAGTGTAGCTGGGACCCCGCCCCCTAACCTAGCAGACTACGCTGGTATGAATACTTATTTAGGATCGTTGTAAGCGAGCAAAAACTTGTATTACTATGTACTTTCAAATGATTTGCTCCTGCACACCCTGGTGATACAGACGGTTCGTCTTGTATCCTTCCAGGGTGTCCAGAGATAATATAACAGTATACCACTCCTTCGTTCAATCGTCCATTCACTCCTTCGTTCAATCATTCACTCCTTCGTTCAATCATTCACTCCTATTCATTCCATGTCTTAGTCACTTACGTCTCGTTCTTCACATACCATCACATTCATATGTTACTTTCCTTATCTCAAATCCAATTTTCATACACCGGAAACGCTTACCAATTGACTCGGGTAGCGACGCAACCTGTGTTTTGTTGTATATTTAAATCAGCCCATGGCTTCATGTTAACTGAAATCTCTGCTTCATCGATCACAGTATCCACAATACTGAATTACTTTACAATTACTAAATTAATTAATTAATTAATTAATTAATTAATTACTTTTGCATTTACTTTATAAATTAATATATGTTCAGGATTGCTGTTTCACAAACATGATGTAAAAAAATTTCGTTAGAAAACTTTTTTTTTTTATTGTACGACGGGTAAGCACTTGGCCTTCATCTCACCTGGAAACTTAATCAATTATCAATTCAATTAAGCCTTGAAACGTTGCTCGGTAAATAAACACAGTATATAGCAGAAGCTCTGTGTGTTCCATTTTCAAAATGTATATTGTTTTACCGTACAATAAATAAACGTAGGAATTCGCGTGTGGTTATGTGATTTGGTGGTCATAAGCGCCATAGTGGCACACCAATGTCACCTTTATTAACCTTATGTTAGTTTGAAACTAGAGTAAAGTTGTTTGGAGATTCTAATCTGAGTTGGTATCGGCCCTTAGCTTCAAGCTGATTTGTTCCCTGGTAGCCTGAGTATATGTCCAATTATCCATTGCAGGGATTTCTCGCGAGTTGCTACAAACAATAGCTAGTCAGAGTGGAGTGAGCTTAGCTGCGCTGGAGAGGCAGTTAGCGGGCTCCGCCACCAGAAGTAAAGGTGATCCTTATTTACAACAGTGTAAGATCTATTTTAGTATATCAATATTATAAACATCTTCAGGATTATAATGGATTTTGAAATAGATAAAATTGATTGAAATTTGAAATTCATAGACAGTCATTCGTAATTTGAAATTATATAATCTGTTTGATATTTGTAATATAATTCAACGTAGAGTTAATAATATATCAATGCCATCTAGCGACAGCAATGTAACTTGCGGGGACACCAACAAAAACAAAAATTTACAAGTTTTTCTGAATTTATCTCTGCCCTCTCGATTGAATTAAATCAATTCAAGATATGTTGGTTCAGTAATATTTTTTAAGATCACTTTGAAATGTCAAATCTACTGTCTGGAAATCAACGCGACGTTAAAAGAAAGGCAAAAACCGGGCTATTCCGTTTTCAGATGATCCATTCAAAATTATCCTAATAATATTACAGAATAAACATATGTTGACAATGTTGCTTTGTAAATAGTGGATTTAAGACATTTTTACTAAGCGAAAACTAAGAACTTACTTACTTTAACTAGGTGAATGAATAAATAAATAAACATTACATGACATTAATTTCACACAGCGCCATCTAGCCCCAAACTAAGCGTAGCTTATGTGGGAACTATATAGAATACTTAAATACTCCTTTTTTTGTAAATACGTATGTATTACGCGATAGAAACACAGAACAAACATCTATATTCACATTCATCACACAAATGTTTGTCCTGTGTGGTAATCGAACCCACAGCCTACAGCACAGAAGGCAGAGCCACTACCAACTGAGGCTTGTAATGAATAAATGGTGAGCGCTGAATAATCCCTTGCGTAGGTTCATTGCTGAAACTTACTGGTGTGTTCAAAATGTAATATTAACTGGCCACCGTTTGTTACCAGACCCCACGTTGAGCGGTCACCTGTCGAAGTCCAACACAAGTTCCGAAGACGCGCCTTTGGACCTCGGAGTGAAATGCGAGGACACGCCTCTCAACCTCTCGCTGAAGCCTACTCCAAGTAAGTTTGAGAAAGTCCATGATAGACTTACCAACTCCTCGCCGAACCTACTCCAAGTTAGTCTGACAAAGTCCATGATAGACTTACCAATCTCTCGCCGAAGCCTACTCCAAGTTGGTCTGACATAGTCCATGATAAACTTAAACATGAATGAGGTCTATAATGGAAGGAGCTTAACCGAAGGTGTAAAAAGCCGATTCTAAGTTCTTGCAGTGCGCGTAATAATAGATATTGTTCTCTCAAGATATCCATATTCCGGATTGTCTTACGTAGTAAAATTCCAAACGTAGCTCTCTCCATAGCTATTGTTCGATATTGTTGATATAACTTAAAGATAACGCGACAATGTGGTGTCGGTAAGGTAACAGTGTCGCGAGTTAATCTAAAGAAAGAAAGATAAAGATAATTTATTTGCATAAACATGGGTACATTGAGACAGGTTCCTTGTATTTGGCTAATGAGGACACATGTTTTAGCCGAGTTTCGGTGTGCAATATTGATAGATTGGCATGCTCGAATCAAGTCAATAATAGGCAAAAGAAGCGCCTAAAGAAATGAATGAATGAAAAGTTAACAGTACAATGGGCGGTCTTATCGCTTAAAAGCAAAATTAAAAGAAAGTTTCACTTCAAAAAGTCGCCACTCAGATATCCACGGGATACAGAAGTAGGGGTACAGGAGTGTAACGGTATGGGTTTGTTGCAGCGGCGAGTCAGGCTTCAGACGCGCTGTCGAGACTGACGTCACTCAGCAGTTCGCTAAACGCCTCCTCACACAACGATCGGACTTGTGAGTACTGCATTACAAATACACATACACAGAATACGTACATTTTTTTTATTTAAAAAAAAAACTTCAAAAATAAACATGGTTGTAGCTATGCTAGCTTTATCCAACTTATTTTTTTAATACATATACAGGTGAGTATTTTTCAGGGCCACTGAGGCCAAGTGTGAAACCGTGAGAGTTATCGAAAAGTCATGTTAGGAGTTAAGTGCTCGATTAAAAAAAAAATATGTTCTGCATTTCAGAAAATTAATAGTTTTTCTGGGAAATATTTTCCAGGAAAACTATAAAAAACTATTTTTTTTAATGCAGAACTTATTTTTTTCGAAATCGAGCACGTAACTCTTAACATGAATTTTCGATAACTCTCACGGTTTCAAACTTGGCCTCAGTGGCCCTGGAAAAAAACTCACCCTGTATACATATATCATAATATAATATATTAATATGTACAATTAAACTAACTATGTAATAAGGAATCAGTCAGATTAGGCCGTTTGTAACGGTCCTTAGACCGTTACAAACGGCCTAAAGGTAACTCGACTGTTTCAGACGGAACAGACGGAAGCGTGGCCAAGACACTGGCTGCATTGCCACGCTGAATAGCTATGCTAATTCGCTGGCCTGTTTATTTTTTCTTGTTATAATTTTTTTTTTACGATAGGTCGGCTATATATGGTAATGATAGGTCTACCACGAAACTTACATAGATATGAATGAGATCGACGATGGAGCGAGCCTACCCAGAAAGTGCCTATTAACTCTCTTCTTGAAAACATTAGGGTCGTAAAACATTGGAAAAACAGACTCAACTGTGTACATATTACGGTATATAATCGTTCATAACATACATACCTCTGACAGACCGTAAGAATAGTAGAGGCTTAGGGATTTAAAACCATGTATTCTATTGAGTACCATATCAGACTTCTTATATGTTCCTCTGGTACTATTAGACCTTATTATTGAAAGTGAAAGGTTGATTATTGAATGGATAGCTCAGTGCAAGCGTAACATCGCGAAGTTCCCGAGCAAAACATATCAATAGCCTTTGTTATAAAAATATACCTTATTGCTTAATATATAAGGTTGACTATTAAATCTTAGGTAACATACACAATATCAAACTTCCTATGTTCCAAGAACTATTCAACCTTATTGTTGATGGCAAAAGGTTGATTATTGAATGGGTAGCTCGGTGACGCCAGGCGTCCGCGTGAAGCAGACCCGAGCTAAATATTGAGCCTTTGTTATTATAATGTACCTTATTGTACATGTGGTAAGGTCTACTATTGTGTATGTCACTCTGAGATTAGGATTTCTGTAACAAATGTATACCTTACTGTTGAAGCTATAAGGTTGATTGTTGTGTGCACGTAGCTCGTCGCAAGCCCGGCGGCCGACCGCGTCGTGTAGTCCCGGAACTAAACACCTCAATAGCGGAGTCTCCGCGGCCGCGCTCCAGCGGCAGTGAAGACAGCGAATGTAAGTTTCTCTACGAGGAAAACCTTGGAGTACCGCGTCTCCGCCCTCTAGCACAAACGTAGTTTTACGATTATTTCGAAATGGAACGGCCGATTCATATGAAATTTTGATTTTGATTTCGGATAGCGATAATCTTTGTCTGTGAAACAAACAATGTTATCTATATATGGAGGAAAGCGTGTTCGAATGGGAAACTCTATTACATGTTTTTGATATATTTGCTAGTAGATTAATACTATCTTAGGAACGTACCTTCCTTTACTTAACGTAATTTTAATCACCTCTGTAGTTTTGTGGTTCGCCAACCGCTTTAAGGTCCCGGGCTCGATCCCTAAAGGGATACAATATTATGCTTGTTTTGGTTGGTGGTAGGACTTTAATAAAGCCCGACTGGCTAGCTACCACCATCTTACCTAAGCCAGTCGCTGTAGCAATATTTTGATTTGTGTTCCGGCATTTAGAGGTAAGAAAAGGTTATTAGTAAGGATTCCTTAACTCCAAACCTCTTGAACTACATAAAGCGCTTTCGCGTTGTACAATAAGAAAAAAAAAACTCCGTTTGTCGAAAAAAAATATCGTTGATAGTCGATTAAACAATTGGTTTTTTGAACCACATGTGGGATGTCTTCGTTGGATAGTTACACGTACTCGTCGTTGGAAGCGGGTTGTATCGTCACTGGCGCAGCCGGTCGGCGAGCGGTGCCGATAGGCTAATGAATGATCAGAGCGAGACGGTAATAATATACGATTAGTCTCTTGTCTGCTATCCTTATTTCAAGAACTTATTAATAAACAATCCACAGCAGTGTCAGCATGGCCGTCGCGGGAAGGCCGGCCGCGGAACCTTGGCAGAGGGGTCAGCAAACCCAAGAAGAATACAGTAGCGTCGCTCCTAGCGCAGAGCAGAGCCCTAGGGCTCCGGCCGGCGCTGGCGCAGCAGCTACTGGGGGAGGCCGATCTTGTGAGTCATCTTTCTTCCTTCCGTTACTTGACTGTCCCCCATTTACAGCGAAGTAGTATGTAGCAGTGAAGGAGCAATAAAGTCCATAGACGCAATACACAGAAATATGCTTTGACATTGGTTGTAAGTCACCAATTATTACTGAACAACCAATGACAAAGCATAAATTATGCTTATTGCGTCTTCTATTTGCGAGCGTAACTTAGTGCAGTAATTTTTAGAATGGTTCATCCCACAATTTTAGGGTGACCGAGTTCTCCGTCAAAAACTGCATCAAAATATCGGAGAACTCCACATTTTTACTTATTTTTTATTGTACTACGTGGAAGTTCTTGAGATGAAGTGCCTTCATCTCATCTGATTTTTAAGTTATGATAAGGCCAAAGGTGGAAGCGGACTTAGCCCGGAATCCTCAACAAACTGAGGAACTTTCTATCTTACCTATAAATGCCGGATCCCATTTTTTTCTTTAATTGTTGTTATGGCGACACTTCATGTTTATAGTGACGTGAGTTCATAACGATGTTAGTTTTGTATCAGCCCCCCTTTAGGCGCGAAGAGAAGGGTTCTGTTTGTCAGTACAACCTTGTCAGTAGTGCAGACATCTTTGGGTGTCATAAATACTAGCCCAAAGTTGACATCAACTTAGGTGACTTTTCAACAAATCTGTACTTTGATCCATGCTTTGATTAAACTCACGGACGTACCTATCTAACGGGCAGGATGTATTAATAGCACAGCAGGTGACGAGTACACCGTTCTTTTTTTTGAAGTAGCAGCGTTTGACATAATTAAATTTGATGTCAATGTCAGCCTTCGATGCAGTACGCTTATCTAGAGGGAATCTATTTACTCTTGACTTTTTTTTTATTACCAACACACTAGGAGGGGGAGATGTTGGTTCTTCTCGCTCAAATAACTTGTAGCGACTACAGATTTAGAGACTATAGATATCATCATCATAGATATAAAATCTCAAAATGACATCTTCAAGTCCCTGTTATTTGAGTTTTGGGTGATATTTTAAGACTGGCCGCCTGACGTCAACTCTCCTTGGGAATATAAGGGGATAAGGATAATAATATCCCGGGAGAATGGCGTGTAGACTGGCGTGTGACACTAGCAGCTAGACCAGTCCAGGGTTGCGTACTCATAAGATATCTGGAGAACGTAAGAGTAGTATAGCCCGTTGTGATAGGGCTCGTGAAAGTACTACCACCATACCTATTTCTGCCGCCGAGCATTGCTGAGTTCCGGTTTGAAGGGTATGGTTGCCGGTGAAATTACGGGCACGCGAGGCTTAACACCTTTATGACTCAAGTTGACGGACGTAATGTAGTACCGTGTAGGCGATGTTATTTGTGGGTGACCTACGCGGTAAGGCATTGTTATAGGCAAGATATACATATAACATCAGGTGGGCTACTTGTCTGTTCCGTTTCCTAATTGTATAACATAAAAAACTCTTTGGCTATGTATATGTCATATTGATGTTGTGATCGTTTACAGGAGAAGTTAAAGTCCGTGCTAGGCGAAGCCGCAAGCACGAATTCGGAATGTTCGTCCGACAGTGTGTCCGACTCTGACGTCAGTGAAGATAGACGGGACCAGGACGCGCAGTTGCGGCTACCTCTAGCGTTAGGTATGTACCCATGTTATCTAAAGTCTTGTGATTGACGACGGGGAAGCGCTTGGCCTTCATCTCACCTGGTTACACGTTGAGATAAGGCCGAAGGTGGAGGCGCACTTCACCCGGGATCCTCAACAAACTGGCTATTTTACCTCTAGATGCCGGAACACAACAATTTAAGAATAGTTATTATGGCGACAGAATTAGGTAAGATGGTGGTAGCTAGCCAGGCGGACTTCAACAAAGCCGTACCACCAAACAAACCAAGCACAATATTGTACTCCCCCTGAGGATCGGGGGGGACCTCTGGATCTGAAATCGGTGGGTTGAACCACTAGACCGCGGAGGCGGCTATTTTACACATTTCCACATATTAGGTTGTATTTTGATTTTGATTTAGTAATCAAATGATTAGGCTATACTTAGGTACGTATACATACAGTTTTTTCGGAGGATCGCGAACCCATCAACGCCCACTAATGGTTTCGCGACAGTTTTGCGAGCATATCGTTGCATCAGTGTAGTACATTGTATTAAATACAAATTAAATAATGTTGGAAAATAAAGCAGAAATGAATGTGTGATCGCAGGATGGAAGCGAGTGACTGTGATCAAAGGCCTCTCCCGAAACTGCAATATAAAGGGCGATGTGACGTACGCGCCGCCCGACCCCCACGCTACCTACAAGATCACAAACGGACAGGACTTACAAACGGTAATATATTTACACATACTAGTTATAATATAATAATTTTTATAATATAATAATTTGGGGTGGAGACCTTGGGTCCGTGGGGAGCCGGTGCCCTCCGGGTTTTCAAAAATATTGCGGGGCTTTTGATTGAGGCGACACGTGACCCAAGGGCTGGCTCTTATTTAGGCCAGCGAATTAGCATAGCTATTCAGCGTGGCAATGCAGCCAGTGTCTTGGGCACGCTTCCGTCTGGTACTGGTCTGGAACAGTTGAGTTACCTATAGGCCGTTTGTAACGGTCCTTAGGTAATCTGACTGATTCCTTTGTACTTAGTTAGTTTAATTTATTGAATAAATGTATACCACAATATAATAATAATATAAGTTTCTTATCATACAGGAACTGGGAGGGTACCACGACCTCTTATAGCATTCTTGTTTTGATATTACTTTTGTCACTATCCAGTGTAGCAAAAACGAGACAAAAGTAATGTAAGATCAAAACGAGAATGCTATAAGACGTTGTAGTTAGGCCGCAGCGGAACTACGAGCATTCCGCCCAGTGTATAAAAAACGAGACTAAAGTAAAGTAATGTGCTTGTTTTGAGCATGCTTCTAGAGGTCGTGGTAACATTAAAAATGTAATTAATAAGAGATAATACAATTGAGTTACAAGCCGGCGTTCAACATTTTACATTTATGAATAAAATGGGTTACTATGAAAACGTCTCTAAATAACCATACAATTCGGTAAAACTTAAAAATATTTATTACAAATATTTTTAAGTTACCATGACGATTTAAATCATTTTAAATGATGTACCTTTTAGTATTTTTAATTTAATAGCCCAATTCAATTTAAGCTCATCACGACCAGAAAATACAGCAAAAGAGGTTTTTATAGCTTAACTCACACATCGTCTGAACCTTTACTAGATGCATAAAGTTGAATTTATACAATTTAATATTGAAAGTGTCCAACAACTTTGGACACATAATCATCATACATTATTAATTTATTATCAAACAAAGAACTCAAATATGCACAATTTTTTTTTCAACAACTCATTTTTCCAGAAAAACTATAAAAAAAAATAGATTTTCGTTAATGCAGAACTTATTTTTTATTAATCGAGCACGCAATTCTTAACATGACTTTTCGATAACTCTCACGGTTTCAGATTTGGCCTCCGTGGCCCTGGAAAATAAACTCACTCTGTATAGTTTGTAAGTTAAATGGTGATTTCTCAATGTTAACAAACTGCCCATTAGGTAGATAGGTTGTTTTAAGATAATATTAATTCTATTTAGGTTTATGATGTAGGTAACACTTGTAATGTTATTAAATTATTTTAAATTCCTAAATGTTAAATGGATCATCAAATAATTAACCAGCCCGAGGTTCTTGTCTTTCTCCTTGTGATCGCGATTCCGAACAGGCGGTAGAGTTGACGTTTCAAAATGATCCTAAAAATCTTAATCAATATAAATATTTGAGTTTGACTTTGAAGTTTATGTGTGATAAATAAATGCGTCATACTGAATGAACGATTATTGATTTGTGATTTGTGTGCGGTCAGTTCCTGGACACGAACCCCAGTCCCCCGCTGTCGACTGACAACTTCAGCTTCAACGGCCGCGTCGTCCTCGGGGATTACGTGCAGCCGCCGCTCGAGGCCGGCGCTGAGCCGCTGCTTTTCAACGAGACTGAGATCTTGAAGCGGTAAGCAAACACAACAGAAACGGGTCTTCATCGCGTACCTTTCTATATTCCCGACAGTTTCGACCGAGTAACAACTAATACTTGAAAAAACGCTATGTCATGGTATACTAGTTGTATCTGTTATAATCTATTTAATGGTAAAAAAGGTTCAGTATTTATTTTTATGTTTACTATATTACAATACGAATTAAATATAAGCAAATATAAGCGTCAAATATAAGTTGACGAAGCATGTATAATAACAATAATAAATTACAGAGCATTAATTTCACACAGCGCCATCTAGCCCCAAACTAAGCATAGCTTGTAATATGGGAACTAGATTTCTGATAGAATACCTAAATACTTTTTTTAATTACATACAGTATATAATGTCGAGTGTGAATAGAGATTTTGTTGCACCCCTACCACATCAGTTCTACCATTACCAGTGTGCAATGTTCCAGCCGTTCTTCAACCGAATGGTCTGTTACGTGATGATGGTAAGCGGCCCGACGGTATGACTCTTGTCCCTTGGGAAATGGGTAGGCCTTTGGTGTGGGACGCTACCTGCGTCGACACCCTAGCGCCATCTCATCTGCCTGGGACATCAGTTAGGGCTGGTGCGGCGACTGATTCGGCCGAGGATCACAAAAGGCGCAAATATAGTGGTCTCGACAGAGCTTACCTATTTGAGCCTTTTGGGGTGGAGACCTTGGGTCCGTGGGGAGCCGGTGCCCTCCGGGTTTTCAAATATCTTGCGGGGCTTTTGATTTAGGCGACACGTGACCTGACCAAGGGCTGACTATTATTTAGGCCAGCGAACTAGCGCTAGCCTAGCCCGTCTGGTACTGGTCTGGAACAGTTGAGTTACCTATAGGCCGTTTGAAATGGTCCTTAGGTAATCCGACTGATTCCTTGGTACATCGTTTTTTTAATTATACTCTTAATTAAATAAATATTATCGTACCATTAATCATGGAACATTTAGTACTTACTGTAAATGTGAGAAGTTTACTGAATATGTTGTTGCACCCCTCATCAATTACCCTCTTTATTCTTTATTCTTTCTTTATTCTTTATTGCACACACAAAATACAGCATATATTATACATACTTAAAATTAATGAGCATGGCAAAGACGAGCTTAACCCTGCAAAGAGTTCTCTTCCAGCAAACCTTATGAGAGAGTGTTTGTGATCAGTTTGGTTTACCTTTCGGAAATGTATTTGTGATGTCATTGTACCTTTAGGTTAGACGAAGCCAGGGCGCTAGCGGCGCTGACGGGGCCTCGACCGACGCCGCCCCCTGTCGACCGCCGCATAGAACTAGCGAGGCGGCAACAGGCGGCGCGCGACGCGAGGAGAGACGCCTCGCACCGGGAGAGGGATCAGGTACGGTACTGTGGACCTTGCGTCCTAGCCTTACAGTTTACTATTCATTATCACTGCCCCACCAACTGGGGAGGGATGTTGCTAGGGTATTGTGTTCTATTCAAACTGGGAGCTAGGGCGGCTTTATTTTTATTTTAGTCCTTGTCACTCTCAATAAAGTTATTGTTATTCTTATTATGAGCGCAGGCCTCGGGAAAATGTAGTTCTAATTCGAGTGTGAAATGTCTTTGTGGTTTTAAATAACCACTCCAACCCGCTCCTTTAGTTATTGGAGCAGGATTTTTAAGTTATTGGTGACACTATAGCGCCTGATAACGAAGGCAGGAGTTCTAACTCCCCATATCTGATTTAAAAAAAAACCTTTCGCCATAGCAACAATTCTAAATTAATGTGTTTCGGCATTTTGAGGTAACATAGCATAGCCCTTAGTTCTAGGCCTTATCATATTTTGACACAGGTGAGATGAAGTTTAAGCGCTTCCCTGTCGTATATAAAAAAAATGCTAAAAAAATGCTGTAAAAAAAACCACACAATTTTATCGTTCATATCGAAATAGCATGTCCGATAAAAAAATCTGCATGCTTTCTATCCATGCGATAGATGAAGAGATTTCGAACCTTATCTTTATAGCGAAAAATTTATATTTACAACGCACATCATACATTAATGTTTCCAATAGACTTGCGCCATGTTTAAGCTCTGTAACTGTAACTTAGTGACCGTCGTGTATAATCGTATGAACTCACTTAAGAAGTCCTCATGCTATGATCTACGTGATAGGTGAAGTAATTTTGAACCTTATCTATTTAACGTAAAGGTGATATTTGCACGCACACCTTATATTAATCATGCCAATAAACTGTGATAGCTTATGTAATTTTGAACCTTATGCCGATAGTAAAAAGGTGGTGTTTGCACACTTTACATTCGTAAAGGTGTCGTTTCAGGCACGTTTAGTGAGGGAATTGGAACGCTCGGAGAAGGCGGAGATGGTCAAACGGGAGAAGGAAGTTCGCAGTCAGCAATTACTTGAGGTGTGTTGACGGGAATTGGGACGAATATACGTGAAAAATTCTTGAAATTGTTACAATTTTTCGTTTTTTTATAGATATATATATATATATACGTAGAAGCCTGAAGCCAGGGAAGAACTTGATTTATTATTTAAAAACACTGAGATTTGTTATATTCTAATAAAAAAACGGCTAGGCTATTTCAAGAAATTTTTGTGTGTATTAATTGAATGTATGTTGGGTATATTGTAGATTGAAGTTAGATATGCGATTCAATTTAAAATTGGACTATATTTTTATCCGACTGCCTCAAAAGGGTTATTATTTGTATTAATTTTAAATATAATAAGTTGCTAATGTGTTTAAAAGATTTTTTTTTTATAATCAGTCAATTTTCACTTGAAACGCAATTTAGATTTGTTTTGTCTATTTTTGCCTCAATTTTTTGTAGTTTTCATATTTTTTTGTGATCTGATTAGCAAAGTTTATCAATATTTTGTATGCATTGTTACGATAACCTTATTATTATAATATATTTGTAGCATTACCATAATAAATGAAGTAATTAAAGTACTTTTGTGTCTGAACTTTTCCAGATATTAATATAAAATATGGGATCTACATTATTATACTTATTGAATATGTTTGATAATACATGTGCTTGTGTTTGTCTTATTTTATTATCAATTTGACGCTTGGCAACATTGTGCTCAAAGCAAAAAGTGCCTAAATCCGACTAACATAAGGCCACTTTTCGCTTTCCGTAGTTAGATTGGAACTCGTAGCTTTGTAGTGTGCGTGTATAGTATACTATATCCTATATATCTATATATATATGTGTCTTTGGGGTGTAACGCGGGACATGACAATGTTGTCAAAACCAAATTGATAATAATCGAAAACATGAAATTAACAAGACAATTTTGGGGCAGCATATCAACAGAAATAGAACGCAACTGACCATTGAGGCTCTGCCGATGCCGAAAGAGGTCGTGAAAGAGACAAAACACGAGAAAAGGGAACGAATAATGCCACCCATCTCGCTCTCTCTGATACCCGTCACGGGACCTAAAGAGAACTCACCGTTGAAAACGTTGAACTTCGAGCAAGGATCTTGGAACGAAGCTGAAGAATACAACGCGCTAGATAAAATGAAAGACTTTGCCGAGAAAGCGGCGTTTGACATCCCGAACAAAAAAGCAAAGGTCGATAGACCTGAACAAAGAAACAACATGGACAAACTGATCGAGTCGTACTCGAGGATTAGCGAGTTCATAAACGGGTGCGATTGGACGAAGTCGCCGGAGAAGGCAAAGGAGAAAGACCCGAAGTCGCTCGAGAAGAAGTACCTCGACGCGAAAAACGAATTCATGTCGGAGAATCTGATGCTCATGCCTAAAACCGCGAAAGACTCGGACGCGGGCGAGTTGAGCGAAGACGGGGACTGCGACATCACACATGTTATAAAGCAAAAGCTGAAGAAAGGGTCTTTGAATGTCGGGAAAGATGGCGCCCTGTCCATATCGGTACAGCAAACAGAGAGTAAACAAATCTCACCGGTACGTTGGAAACGAGATCTAAACTAACATTCTAACCAACTACATATAACTAACAATATATTTCATTATGGTTCTATGGTTAGCTTTCACGGTTTTCATAGTAATCTGCTATTTTCCTATCATTAAAAATATATATTGAGATACAAAAAAGTCTATATCTTATCCAGTATGTTTAGTTCCTATATTCTATCAATAGATGGCGTTGTTATATGCTTTGGTTGAATATTGGAACGCAACATAGTGCTTAAAAGTGGTGTTTATAATGATTAAATTGACTAACAAATAATATACTGCACGCTGGTGTTAGAGAGTGCTGGTTATGGATTGTTAACATTTTGGAGGTTAATATCTATTTTATTTGGCAACATGGTGGGTTGAATATGTTCTAAAAATTGTTAGTCTGACTGACTGACGATCACGAGTCATCATCATCATCATCGTTACCGTGCTGTGCCGTAACCCACTGCTGGGCGTAAGCACACCACAGCTGCACAGCTTAATCCAGTATGCCCCCCCCCCCCCTTTGACCTCCCAAATCTAAAAGTGAGAAGTTCAGGATATTACGGGATATTGGAAAACATTTAAACGGTTGGCACATGGCCGAAAAAAAAGTAATGTAGCTTTCTGCACTCCTTATCGATAGAAACCCTAACTTCGCCAAATTTTGCACTCCCCGCGCGCAATGTGAGTAGACCTTAGAAAGTCAAAAGTTATCTCTTCACGTTTTGAAAATCTTTCATGCATTCACTGTTGAACATTTCTAATGCTTGATTTTGTTGCAAAGATATTAATTATCATATATTTTGTTTCATGTTCTGCTTATTTATGATTTGCTGTACCGCTTTCGATGTTGTTCCGTTAATGTGAAGGCTAAACGGAGGAAGCACGAGGAGCTGGAGAAGCTGAAGTTCGAAGATCAAATCAAGAAGCAACAGGTTTGTTTTGTTTTATGATACTTCTTGTCCTACGTGAGCGAAGCGAAGCGATACTACTCGTATAACAGAAAACGACGTTAGGCACAACATGTATTTGATGATTAGTCAACTTTTCGCTCATTTAGGACAAGAGGTCGAATCAAGACACTGGGGTTTTTTAACGGAACTCAAAGTTAAGACCTAAAAAAATACTACTGGATCTTATACACAGCGGCATCTAGTTTCAAACTGAGTATATTGTATGCAAAGGATACATGTAAAAGCGAATAGTTTTATTTTTGAAGAACAAATACAGACTTTGAGTTCTGTTTTGCAGTACACGTGTGTTAGATCCTTTTATTCTTTCGTATTTATTTATGTCCAAAAAGAATAAGTAACTTAGTGTGTGTATTACAGTCTTAGCGCTTAACTGAGTAGGTTTCTAAATTAAAATTAGATAACGTTTATCAGTAAGATTTTTAGGATAATTTTGTATCGTCAAATCTACCGCCTGTTCGGGATCGCAACCAGCACACAAGGAGAAAGGCAAGCTGCTTTACACATTACCCAACAGCAGAAACCTTATAAAAAAAATCTAAATTGAAAAATTTTATTCGGTAAAACAAATTTTTGTGCACATACGTTATAATTGGAACGATGACACTGCAAAAGTTTTATGAAACCTAAGTAGCAGAGTCAGGTCCTCCCCCGAAAACAAACCAAAAAGTTCCATTAATTAAATAAGGTACATAAAAGAAGAAATAATATTAAATCTAAAAAAAATAAACCTAAGCCTAAGAATATATATAGAAACAAAAGTTCCTAATAAAACCTACTCAGTATTGGCTAAAGTAGTACTTGCATTTTTGAAGACGCACGATCTCAATCTGGTTTTGTTGTTTGGCTAAAGCAAGCTTTCTGTTCTACTATTAATTTACTTGGGGCATTGAAAAAGAAGCAACACGCCAGCCATCCCACCGCTACGCCGCGAGAGCCGCTAAACGGGTACTTTGTTTCAGGAGAGGGAAATCAAAAGACAACAGGCGATGATTCTTAAAGAACAGGTGATTTTTATGACATTACGCGGTACCCTAATAACGCTTGCAAATAATGGGGATGTAAATTTTCGACAAAATTAATATTATCTTACCCATGTACCACACTAAGAGTGGATATAGTCAAGTTTTTTCTTCCAGTGTAAATTCTCAAACGTCAAACAAAAGTTGAATGCCAAGGTTATCGATACAATTTTACGAATGTATACCGATTTTGTCTGAAAGGGTTGATTTTTGAAATTTTATTGAATCTAGACGATTCTAAATGTCGAACTATGCGATCGGTAAGAACGATACTTGCACTGCTGGTATCAAGTTGTGATAGGGCTGAAGGAAGCGCGCTTTAGCCGGAATCCTGGACAGACTGAGGAACTGGCTATCTTACCTTAAATGAACTCGACCATTAGAATTTTTATGGCGACAGACTTAGGTAAGATGGAGGTTGCTAGTCAGGCGGAATTTATCAAGCCCAAACACCATGAAAGCTTGGTAAAAATAACTGATTGCTTGTTTCCAATTTGTTTCCGTACTTTGTTGATTTGCTTGTGCAATTAGGATTAATCAATAACTAATAAATGCTTGGCACACTAAACCGTTCTCAGCAACAAACCAGTGCGGCTGTCGGCGTACGCTTTTGGCATTTGGCTTTCAAGGGTTCATTCAAGGGATGATTATACAGTACAGTCTAGGTCTAAGTCAGTCAGTGTAGTCTAGACGAATCTAGACAATATTTTTTCCCCTAACTAACTGGGGTACGAAATGGCTGCTTATTTTTTGGCGTGAAAGCTCTGCTTTAGTTGCTTATTTTCTTGGAACGAAACCTTTTTGTGTCTGCTGTAAATATTTCTGGCCTGAAACCTCTTTGTGTCAGCTGCGTTTTCGCTTTTTGTGGAGTTTTGTATGTGTGGAAATGTAGTGCTTAGAAAAGGACAATCGACAAAAAATATAATACTAATTTACTATATATTATTTATAATTTTATAATTATACGGAATTTTTACGATCCTATTTATCGATGTCATACAAATATTTTAATATTGCATTTCCCCATAAACACATGCAATAAGACATAACACTATGAAAGTAACTGAAATAATCTAAACTTGCCGTAGCTTCATCAGTAAGATGCCTAATTGTACGTACTGCGTATGCAGCCGAGCTTAGTCTGCTAGCTAATGTATCAATATGAATAGCCCATTGCAACTTTGCATCGACATTTAAACCTAAGAACCCTTCAAGTTAAATATTTCCTCTATTTAACTTATCCTAACTTTTCGTCATTTACCTCTGTTCGGTAAACGACGAAGTTTCTCTCTAGTGTCTCACTCACACAGACGAAAGCCTTCGGTCAAGGTATGACATAAATAATAAGGTTCATAAGAGTCTTGTATAATTCAAAAGGAGAAACATTATAATGTAATATTACAATTTATAGTTGGTTTTATCATAAAAAAGGTGTCGGTTATAGACATCAAAAGTGATCTTATAATGGTGCCGGTTAACTTCTCAAGAGACCTGAGCCTCTTAAAAATAGTAAATTAACCTATACCGCAAGTAAAGTCTAAAATAAATTGGCTGTTCCATTGAATGACAAGAATGTATTCACTAAAAAAAAGTACAAACGTATCATATCCGTAATCATATTACTTACTTGATGATGCTGTGTGAAGTTAATGTCCTGTTATATTTATTTATTATTATTTATTTATCTATTAATGACCGGCGTTGCATAACATTGTGTGGGGTTTAGTTATATAATTATTATGTTTAGTATAAATTTAGTTATATAATTATATGTTTTATTTTAACTTTTAAATATCTGACTTCATTTTGTAAATGTCAGATCCTTTCAATTACAAAGTTATCTTGAATAAACGGTATGAATGAAAAACCTACTTTTAATTAGTTGGTTATTTTTTTTTTATATGCTTACACATTTACATGAATGAAGTCAGTTCTTGCAATATAACATTTAAATGTTTGTAAGCACTTTGTTTGTGTGTGACTACATGTTTGTGTGTTTTTCTTTCAATATCTGATCTGCTGTGTGGCGCGCGGAAAGCAGCAGAAGTATATAAATGAGGTGAGTATCCGATAGACGAATATAACTCTTAATGGTAACGGTGCAAGGGTTAGTATCGCTTAACTTTCGCATGTGTTTGTGCTTCTGTGTTGGCTGCTTTGTTTATGTTAGCTTTGCACAAGTATTCATGAAGATATTATATATTTCTCAGATAAGGTTACTTATAATTGTTGCGGCTTCACTGTAGTACCGTTTTCTCATATACTCGAAATTGTATTATGACCGCCTCTGTGGCCCAGTGGTTGGTCCACTGGTGTTAGATCCAGAGGTCCCGGGTTCGATCACCATGGGAGTACACTATTGTGCTTGGTTTGGTTCGTGGTAGGACTTTGTTAGACTTTGGCTAGCTACCACCATCTTACCTAATTCTGTCGCTAAAACAACTATTCCTAAGTTGTTGTGCTCCGGCATTCCGGGTGAAGTGTACTTCCACCTTCGGCTTTATCATAGCTTGAAAACAAGGTGAGATGTGGCCCTGTCGTAAAATAAAATAATTTGCCTTAATTTTCAAATGACTTGTCCGGTTTAAAATAAATGTTGCCGGATTCATTTGATAGGAGTGCAATATAGTATTCGTTTGGGCAAATTCATTCTCATTCATCCCCAAGTGATCCTTAACTCGCTGGGTGCTATAAAACATTCACTCCATAGATAGCTAGGAGCTCCGAGATAAAGAGAAGCTCTGGGAGTTCAGGTTTCGGTGGGAGTGTCGTGAATTGGTTTCTTCTTTCGTTCGTAGGAACGGGAGAGGCGACGTCAACACACGTCATTCATCAGGCAGTTGGATTCGAGGAGGCGGTGGGAGGAGCGAGAGAGAAGAAAACACCAAAACTTGATCGACAGGCTTTTGGTCAAGGAGAAGAAGTTGCAAGAGAGGCGGAAGGAGATGGAGCTGTTGGCGGAATTGAGGTAAGCCTAAGTTCTGCCAGCGATGTTGTGGGTTCGATTCCAACTCGCACAAACACCAGCTCAGCACGTGTTTGTGTTTGGTTTGGCTGGTGGTAGGACTTGGTTTAAAACCGCCTGGCTAGCTACCACCATCTTACCTAATTCTTTCGTCATAATTTCATTTCTAAAATTGTTGTGTTCCGGCATTTAGAGGTTAGATGGCCAGTTCCTCAGTCTGTTGAGGATTCCGGGTGAAGTGCGCTTTCACCTCATGAACACCGATTCTCTCACGATTATCCGTGGTACGATAAAATCAAAATGAAATAATATTATGTATATAAAAACATTAAATTAGTACATATATCTATGCATTTTCCTTTTCAATAGGTACCTATTTGAACTAGATCCTATCATAACGACAAACTGTAAACCAATAAACCACAAATATAACTATTTTCGTTAAGCTGTTTAATTTATATTGAAGCTGTTTGTTTTCCAAATAAATATAATGTGTTTGTGTACAGACGACCGCAGGAAGACTCAACGCTAGCGGACCAGAAGCCCCTGCCTACCCTCAACCGCATCCCGGGCTTGAAGCTACCGGGCCAAGCCACCGCCAACATTCTACAAGTGTATGAGTTTATACACAACTTCGGACAGACCTTGGGATTTGGTAAGAATAATATAATCATATATACTACCAGTCTGTAAAATTATATAAGTCTTCTTTTGTTTTTTATTGTACGAAGGGAATGCGCTTGGCCTTCATCTCACCTGGTAACAAGTTGAGATAAGGCCGAAGGTGGAGGCGCACTTCACCCGGAATCCTCAACTGACAGAGGAACTGGCTATCTCACCTCTAAATGCCGGAACACAACTATTTTAGAATTGTTATTATGGCGACAAAATTAGGTAAGATGGTGGTAGCTACCCAGCCGGACTTAAACTAAGTCCTACCACCAACCAAACCAAGCATAATATATTGTACTCCCCGTGGGGATCGAACCCGGGACTTCTGGATCTGAAATCGGTGGGTGTAATCACTAGACCACAGAGGTGGTTAAAGAAACTCGCTTTCTTTAACCGCTTATTGAAGTGAAGACCATTGCAAGCTCATTTAAAACAAAACTTACCCAGCTACTGTTGAAAGGAGCATCCTTTCTACAGTAGCTAGTGGGTAAGTCTATGCTGACGATGTTTTCATTAGTAAACATTAAATTAATAAATTGTATTAATGTTAACAATTTTAATTTAATATTTATTTTGACTTGAGTAATGTGTGATTATTGTTATTATTATTTTCTGTTTTTTTTTTATCCTAATTATACCATTGTGTTAGTTTCAAGACTAAATTTCAAACACGATTCTGTAATTGTTTATGAAATAAATTAAATTAAACGAAACGCCTGTTTCCCAGAGGGGTAGGCTGGACAGAGACACATTTCAGTTGGGAGATATTTTTTTTTTAATTTTGTTTTTTTTTTACATATTACGAATCTTACCAGGTAAAAGGCTTGAGTACTATAGCTTATACTTTCATTTTCACACACACACAGATTTGTATGCGTCTCCAAAGCAAGCCTAGTCAAAGGCCACCCTTGACTTATTTTAGGCCAATGATTGACGGCTAACTCGTCGGGTGCTGAGCGACGCGCTATACAGTACCACAACACAGCGTGTGTGTTTCTCAGCATACTGGAGACTTTACTTCGTCAGTGTGTACAGGGCTAAGATTTTTTTATGGTGCTTTTTATTACAGGACATTAAATTCACATAGCGCAATCTAGTCCCAAACTAAGCAAAGCTTATGTGACACCTAGATTACTGAAATAATACTTTTTTTTTTATAGATATCTGCTATGATACCCTTATCATACAATGCAACACCCAAACTCAGAACAAACATTTATATTCATAACACAAATGTTTGTCCTGGTTGGGAGTCGAACCCACAGCCTACAGCGCAGAAGGCAGAGCTACTACCAACTGAGCTGTGAGACTTATCAATGTTATATTATTTAACAAGCCTCGTAGCTCCGTTGGTAGTAGTTCTGCCTTCTGCGCTGTAGGCTGTAGGATCGATTACCACCCAGGACAAACATTTGTGTGATGACTATAGATGTTTGTTCCGTGTTTGGGTGTTGTATCATATAGTACGTATGTATTTACAAAAGTATTTAAGTATTCTATCCGTAATCTAGTTCCCATGTTACAAGCTATGCTTAGTTTGGGGCTAGATGGCGCTATGTGTAATGTGCTGTAATGTTTATTTATACATTTGGTGACAGACATGGATTCAATGCCGACACTGAACTCTCTACAAATGGCGCTGCTGCCCGACTGCTGCCTTGACGCTGAGGAAGAGCTCATTCAAGTGTTGACACAACTACTCATCACGGCTATCGGTAAGGAAATCCCTCCATTGCAATAAGACCGCTCCTGTGGCCGTACCATGAACTCTTATTGCGATTTAATTGACGACCTAAACTGAGCTGAATTGCTATTTCGTACCACGACGTCGCATGTGTGCCAGTGTAGGTTCAGTACTCAACGAGCGACTCAGCAGAGAGTTTATGCGTTTATGTACTTACTTCTTACTAAAAAAAATATGTAGAAAAAAAACTGCTGATCTAATTTCAGAACGTACCAGAGACAAAATGTAGATCATTCAACGATTCAAACGCTAACCAGCTGTAAAGACGTCATGATACCAAATTGAGCGATCCAGTTTAGGAACCTACACTGATTTGGAAATTAGTGGAGTCTTATTATGTGATGTTAGGCCACCTGGTAGCTCGTTTAGCTAAGCCAACCCAACCAAGTTTCAATTGGCATATTATGTAAAACTATCTGGGTGATATTGTTACCCTTTGGAGCAATTGAAGGGCGTGTTTATAACGAATTTCGAAATGGATTAATCAATTTATGCACGATCCGAGTAGTAGACGAACTGCTTATAAGACCGACAGCTAACAAATCGTTCCGATGCATATATAGGACAATGTATAATGGGTAAATTACAGCTTAAGTACCTGGATTAAAAGTAGCTTCTCAATCCTCATGGATATACTATATTAAATACACGATATCCACGTCAAATAACTCTTAAAATCCGTTAAGATATATATAGGCTGCATTGGATAACAACATATGAGATAGTAGTTAAAAGCAAAACAAAAATAGAAAAGGTAACAAACAATGGGCGGTCTTTAAGACAACCTTTGGATGGAGAGGATTTTACACTACAATGTACTTACCTACATATAAAGTAATAAATAAATAAATTTGTATTACAGGACGTTAATTTCACACAGCGCCATCTAGCCCCAAACTAAGCATAGCTTGTATTACGGGAACTAGATTACGGGTATTCGTTTTTTTTTTTTAATACATAAGTACTATATGAACGTTTTATATGTTGTGTAGTGTGGCTATTTTGGGTAAATAAACGTTTTTCTATTGTATTACATTGTTGTATTCCACATATGAAGTAATGAGCGTTTCGTTTGTCCAGAGGACCCTGGAATCCCGCACCCAGGCCGGCACACCACGTTGCTCGGCCACGCCATCCGCATGGGGGACATCACGCCTGCCAACCTCAGTGAGGTGCTGAGGATATATCTGTACGCGAACGCGACGGGCGAAATCAAGGCTTTGACCGGTGAGAATAATAGCTGATTGATTCAGGCGTTATTTTGCGGAGATCCGTATTTCAAAATCAAATCTGAAAACAGAAAAGATATTTAGTAACAAATAAATAACGTAAAAAAAATAGTCTTGCTGCTAACTGACGAGTCCTCTGTGGGCGTGTTGCCGCTCCGAGCTCTGCTTTGCAAGTGGAGTTGATGAGATTTGGCGGATTTGTTACTAAATATTTTTTCTGTTCAGATTTTATTTTGGTGAGAATAATGACGAATAAATATTATTGTGTGAAGACAAATACTTTCTTAGTGGGAGGATTTTAAGAGCTTATACATACATATTATATTATTATAAAAAAGGAGTAACTTTTTTCTAGTGTTATATATACGCATGTTGTGTTCACACCTTGTGTATAACATTCTTTACTAGTCGGTAAATAAATGATCGAATATAGATAAAACTTTTTTTGATGCAAATCGATGCAACGGCTTTGAATAATTAAATGTCTCTTAGAGACCAACTGGGCTTTGAGTACTAGAAATTTCAGGAATCTCAAAATGATTTGTGATTGAAAATAAAAAAAAAATGTCTGGTTTCTCAGCTCAGTTGGCTCTTGGCAGCTCTGCCTTCCGCACTGTAGGTTCGATTCTCTTTATTTATGTACGACGGGGAAGCGCTTTACTTTCATCCTGGTTTCAAGTTATGATAAGGCGAAGGTGGAAGCGCACTTCACCCGGAATCCTCAACATAAATAACTGGCTATCTTACCTCTCAATACCGGAACACAACAATTTAGCACGGTTTTTATCGCAACAGACTGTTTTCCCATGCCACCGATAAAAGCATAAAAATGTATGAACGTTGTATGCGAGTTGGTCTGGAATGTATGTATTGATTGTCAGGACTGACTGCGGAGCGCGAACGGGACCGCAGGGTGGCGGACCACCATCAGACGGAAGCGGAGATGTCGGCGTCCACCGCCAGCTCCAAGAACCACGCGTACTACGAACATTTACACGGGAACCATACATACAAACTGTCAGGTATCTATACGTATATAATTACGCTTAAAAAACTCAAAAGAAAACCGACTTCAATGAAAAATATGATAAAATTTCGTTTACCTGGATGACGTATTGTTTCTTATTATTTTCATGACAGATGGACTGACAGACAGACAGACGCGTGATCCTATAAGGGGTCCGTTTTTTCTTACTTAAATAAATAAATAATACAGGACATTTATTTTACACAGCGCCATCTAGCCCTCAACTAAGCATAGCTTGTAATATGGGAACTAGATTACGGATAGAATACTTAAATACTTTGTAAATACATACGTACTATATGATACAACATCCAAACACAGAACACTTTTGTGGTAATACACCCTAAAAATACCCAAATCACTTCAAGTGTATTAATAGTAAGTGTAATAATGTTTAAAAATTTCCCTCGATTTCTCCAGGATCTTATAATCAGATCCTGACCTGATGACAGGGGTCTAATATTTATACTTTTGAGGTGTTACTCATACCCAAATCGCTTCAAGTGTACCAATAATATTCGAAGAGTTTCCTCGATTTCTCCAGGATAACGGGACCACATTCAAAGTGTATCCTTAAAAAAAAAAGTAACTTGTTTGTACCATATTTTACGTGAATAAAATAATTTTTATCTTAAAAAAAAAAAAAATAACGTTATGTATTGCCTGACGATTTTTGTGTGATTGACAGAAGCGCTGAGGGACACGCCGTTCCTGGCGCTGAACCCGACGCAGAAGTCCGGCATCCTGGCGTTCCTCTGCGACGAGCTGCTGCAGAACAAGTCCGTGCTGCGGCAGATCGACGGCTCGCTGGACCACCAGCACCAGCTGAAGAAGGAGCGGTACCTCATGGACATGAAGATACGGAAGTCAGTACATCAAAACTAAATTACAATAAAATTTAATTTAAATGTTCTCGCGTGTGAAAATCTATTTATGCTTGCTTGGGAAGGAAATCAATATATATATCTACAAATTAATCAAATTGTTAAAGTACTATTATCAAATTCTAGAAATTAGTCATCAGAGAAATGACTTCTCGACTTGTTCTTCAAGGTTATTAGAAAAATAGCGACCTCGATACCGATTTGGGCAGCAAGTTGGTTCTAAGCTCAGTTGGTTTCAGAGTGCGGGTCCTCCACCAGAGGAAAGTGAGAGCAGAACAGACGGAGAAGCAGCAGGCGCTGGCGTTGGAGCGGATGCAGAAGCTGGTGGAAGAGAGCACCAACCTCAGTCGGACCTCGCCGCATCCTATCGACGACGGTAAGTACATACTTCAGAAATGTACCTACCGTCCTTGGCATTCTAAATAACCGCCTCTGTGGTCTAGGTGGGTCAACCCACCGGTGTCAGATACAGAGGTCCCGGGTTCGATCCCAAGGGGAGTAATATTGTGCTTGGTTTGGTAGGATGGGTGGGAGGTAGGATTTTGTTTAAGTCCGCCTGACGTAGCTAGTCAGGCGGACTTAAACAACACCATCTTACATACTCGTAATTCTGTCGCTATAATAACAATTCTCAAAAAAAAATTTGTGTTCCGATATTTAGAGGTGAGATAGCCAGTTCCTCAGTTTGTTGAGGATTCCGGGTGAAGTGCGCCTCCACCTTCGGCCTTATCTCAACTTGTTACCAGGTGTAATGAAGGCCAAGCGCTTCCCCGTCGTACAATAAAAAAAAGTTTTAATACATTTTGAGTCATTTATTTAAAATTCATTTCGCACGGACACATCAATTACACCTATGAATTTTAAAACTTAAAAACAATAACTAAAATAATTAAAATTTAAAGAAAAAACTGAATTAATTAAAAATATTAATAAAAAACACATTTGAATAATAGAAACATAAAATACATGAAGACAAAGAGGCATCACGTGACCCAAAGGTTGGCTCTTGTATAGGCCAGCGATTTAGCATAGCTATTCAGCGTGGCAATGCAGCCGGTTTTTTGGGCACGTTTCCGTCTGGTACTGGTCTAGAACAGTGGAGTTACTAGACCGTTTGTAACGGTCCTTAGGAAACCCGACTGCTTCCCTTGTATATTGTTTTTAATATTGTAAATTTTTTAAATATAAAAATTGAAGGTAATAAATATCATAACATAATCACATTAAGAATTTAATTCATCCATCTCACTGTTACCCAAAAACAAAGACATTAGCACATTTAATAATTATGTTTTTAACACAGTTTTCGTTGTAAACACAAAAAAAACATTTGTGTGTACAGAAATATCAAAACAATTATTAAAAATCGATTGATAGCTTATGATGGTAGGTGAACTAAATTGTGTATTTCTTTAAATACTCCAACACTTTGCGATAAACTAATTCATCGGCGTTCTTCCCCCATACATAATCCATATGGTTAAAACTTTTGAGCTTCACTTCGTAAAGCTCGTAAGGCTTCGGCAGTTTACATGTTAACTGCTGTATGTCTTTGTAATTCGAAGGAAAATCGTTTTGGCTCCAAAATATCACCATATTCGTTCTTATATTCTCCACAGTATACGTAGGCGCGATCGCAGTTCCATACACCTTTAAATTACCATCTGGACCGTAATCGTATTTTTGGAATGAGTTGCCATCGATGTTTTGTAAGAAATGCATGAATTGTTTCACCGAGCTTCCACTTGGATAGTGTTTGAATTGCGTATTGATATGATGTTGATCGATTTGTTCGTAATCGGGGCCGGTTATTGCGTTAATCAACGTCGTGAGGCACGTGTAGCTGAGCGCTGCAGATGCCCCGCATATCGATAGCTGCGACCTGGTCAGCAACTCGTTCACGCCGAGAGTTTTCAAAGCCAACTCCTCCTCTTTTCGTATCTTAGCCAGCTCTTTTAATATCTCGCTTGTGGAGTTCCCCATCCACGCTACAGACGACAGCGATACGACCACGCTGATCTTGTCATTGTACTCCGGTCTATCCGACAGCAACGCGTACACCACCGTGGTTCCTTGCGAATGGCCGATGTACGCTAATGTTGGTACGCCAGCTGTGATGCACACGTAGTCGATGATAGCTGGGAGGTCGCAGACCCCGATCTCGTGCCAGCTGAAGTCCCAGTACAGAGCGTCGTCTGGAGATAAGGTGGTGTGATGTCTCGAGTAGAAGTTGCCTCGCGCGTTCGCTAGCCAGACGTCGTAGCCGCATCGAGCGAGGGTGATGGCGAGAGACTTGCTGCCGAGGGTCAGTAGATCGTCTGAACACGATATGATTCCGTGCACGACCAACACAGATGGACCTCTCCCCGGTATTCTGAACATTGCCAGTCTGTACCCGTCTGAGTACACGAAGTGCTCTTGGACCGGGAGTCCTTGAGCCGCGATGAGTTGTGACGAGTTCGTTATATCGCTTTTGTCGAGTTCTTCTGATGCATATTGAGCGTTAAGGCGGTTCAGCTTGTTTAGGAAATCTGCTATTTTGGAGGTGCGTGTTAGAGTACACGTTAAAACTATTATCAAAACGGCTCGAATACACGTGATGTACATGATGTATACGCTTAACAATGATAGCAACAAGAAAACATATTTTATTTTTATATGTAACACTATTGATTTTAGTTTGACTTTGATATTTATATTGTGATATGTGGTGCATCGAACACTTGTTTCTACATTATTGTTTATGTAACTGTGTAAGTGTTTATAAAGTCAAAGCCTTATTGCGCTCTTTGGGGTTATGTAACGTATAAACATTTTCTGGCCGTTATGATAATCAAATAGGTACGTCATATTTGACAAAGCCTGTTTTATATAAAAACTTTGTTTGGGATTTCCAAATAATGACTACACGCAAGATGTAACATTTAGAGGTAAGATAGCCAGTTCCTCAGTTGGTTTAGGATTCCGGTTGTAGTGCGCTTCCACGATCCAGCCTTATCATAATTTGAAAATCAGGTGAGATACAGGTCAAGTCATCTTCCCGTCGTACTATAAAAAAAAAGACTTTAGATAATAAGCTTATAACATGTATTTGCCCAACAGTTTCCCTACATTCTGAAAAGTCGGAAACGCCAAAAAAGGACGACCACGAAGACGAATCTCCGTTCAAAGATCAGAGCGTCGACGGAAGCGATAAGGAGCTATCGCCCGCTAAAGATCTCAGCAGCAAAGAACTGTCCAGGTAAAGAACTAAGATCTCGAGAGCTAAGAAGAGTGTTGATTCAATCACTGATTAATATTACTATTACATTTCACAAACCTCTTAGCTTTTTTGGTAGTAGCTCTGCCTTCTGCGCTGTTGGTTGTGGGTTTGATTCCTACCCTGGACAAACATTTGTGTGTTGTAGAAGTTTGTGCTGTGTTTGGGTGTTGTATTGTATGTTAAGTATGCATTTAGAAAAAAACGTATATATGTGTTATATCGGTAATCTATTTCCCATCCCATGCTTTGCTTAGTTTGGGACTAGATGGCGCTACGTGAATTAATGTCCTGCAATATTTATTTTACACAACGCCATCTAGCAAAGCTTGTAATATGGGAACTAAATTACGGAGAATGTGAATACTTGAATACTTTTATATAAATACATGCACATAGCAATATAACACCAAAGTACAGGATAAACATATATTCTCACCACGTAAATGTTTGTGGGAAATGAACCGGCTTAATATTTTTTTATTTGTGTGACTTTATCGTGCCTACAATTTAGGTAGATTCCACAAACAGTCAATGTTTGTTTATGGTACATTTCTAGACTTTTTTGTACAATTGCAATGCGTTTCAAAAATATGCTATAATTATGCTTAAATACCAACAAATGAAACACCGCAAGCGAAGCCGCGGGCAAAAGCTAGTAGCAAGTGTAGGAAAGATATTTTACATAGCAAGATTATTTTACTCAAAACTCATTCAAATACAAAAAAATATAAATAATAAATAATTGAAACTACGTCAACGCTCTAAGCGAAACCTTACCGCGTTGTTCTCAACAGCGCCATCTAGTATTCAACACCATAGAACTTTCCCATATGTTACAGCATAAAAGAGCTAAGCAGTAGACGGCTGAACAACAACAAAGAAGAATGCTCGCCGACCGATAACAAGTTGGATAAAGACAGCGTAATGGGAGACGAAGTGCCGAGCGATCTGGAGAGTGAAGGCACGCAGCCTGAGGAGGTGAGAGTTGTACCAGTTGTGATAATAGATGGCACCATTTTTTTTTTTTTTTTTAAATGAATTGTGTCCACGATTGAGCGAGTCTGTCCAGAAGGTGCCTAATTATCTTCTTGAAGACATTAGGGTTGTTGCACAGCGGGACATCTTATCGCACCAAGATACAGGGTTTTTGATGATATGCGATCCATAAAGGATTTTTGAAATTAATTTATCAACGATATATTTTATAGTGAGTTGCGGTAGCTGTCTCTGCGTATTATTATTATCTATCTATTATTATTAAGCAAGAGTTAGGATGTTTGTTGAAATTGTGCACAGATTATTCTGGGTCAGGACTAACATATAGAATACTTTTTGTACAATTACCACGCAGGCGAAGCTGCGAACAGAAGCTAGTAGTAATATAGTATGAGCCATCGTCGCGAGGTTTCGTGTCGGTTTTTTTACAAAATTTTATTCGGTGAATGTGGCCAGGAGCTACACGATTATTTAATAGGAATTGTGAGACGCACAGCTAATTAACATACCCACCTGGTTGATATTCCATGTATTAAGACCAAGCGCTAAAAGTATTTTACCAAGCGCACATCAAAAACTTGGAATCAGCTCTTAGCGTCTGTATTTCCGCTGTGTTACAACCCAAATGTTTTCAAGAAGAGAGAGTTAATATGCACTAACTCCATCGACCTTATTATTATAATCTCTGTCTAGCACTGGAAATTAAAAAGCTGTTGATGTGTGTGCAAATACGTGTCAATACGTACTCAGAAATGGTAGTACAGTAGTTACAGTAACCCTCATCTTATATTTATCTCACGCTTCTAAATCTTGAAATTAATACAGATCTGTAACCTATTTCACCAGGACGAAGACAAGAACCTATCATCAGAGGAGCTATCAAAAAAGCTGGAGAAATTACTGCGACAGTCCGAGCAGCAGCAGCAACAGCTTATAGCCGGGAATCATGCTTTGAGGGCGACCTGCTACGGGCAGGACAGGTGAGTACTTCACATGTAAACAACTAACGCTTGAACGGTTTAAAGCGATCACTTGTCACAAAATAGCAATAGACTCACGACTTTTACCCCTTCGAGGCTCTACGTATTCATTTGGATCTTTTACCCCTATGAGGCTCTACGTATTCACCTCTGTATTGTATTGTATTTTTTACCCTTTCGCAGCTCCAAGTATTCACCTCTGTATTGTATTGTATTTTTTTGTATCTATTACCCCTTCGCGGCTCCAAGTATTCACCTCTGTATTGTATTGTATTTTTTTGTATCTATTACCCCTTCGCAGCTCCAAGTATTCACCTCTGTGTTGTATTGTACTTTTTTGTATCTATTACCCCTTCGCGGCTCCAAGTATTCACCTCTGTATTGTATTTTTTTTATATTTCGCTATTAGTCTACTTCGGCTATAATATAGTGATTGCTTATTATAATTTAATATGAATGAATGAAAATACTTTTTTTTTTAATGTAATAATATAAAGCTAATATCGTACATGTATCGATGTTAGGTACTGGCGTCGCTACTGGGCGCTCGGTAAATGCGGCGGCGTGTTCGTGGAAGGCATGGAGTCTGCGCAGCCGGAGATCCTGGAGTACCACGAGACGCTGGAGGCTGAGAACGCAGCTCACAAACTCTCGGAGGGCAACAAGAAACGAGGTAACAGCTGTTAGCTTCAGGTGTTTCCGTTCCTAATTCAAGGACAGATCGTGGATTTAAATATCTAAAATTCTCCATTACATGTAATAACAATGATGTTTGCGGAATTCAATGTTTCTTTTTACATTTTCTTAGCCTGAAACTATGAAAGGATTAAATGTGCGAAATATCGGTATATGGAATATTGACATACAATTTTTTAATAATTGACAATTTATATCGTGTATTTTGATTAAATTTGTCGTCCTAGTGTGAGGGTGGACTTAAGCTGAGGGTAGTTATTTGATGATAATATATTTTTCGACACAGGTGTCTAGATTGGTAACTTCCTATTTGGTTCGGAAGTAAAAAAAAAAAAAAACTTATGCCTGCGCCTATTTTTTTCCCATATCCTATACATTATACTAAAAAAAACTTTAATTAAGCTTTTACTCATCAGAGAGTGAATAATCGTTTATTTAATTTAATTTTACGTTATCATCTAGATCTAGACCACATTACATTAATATCTGGTTAGAGGTGCTATGGTAACAAATAAGAGTTAGTTTCGACCTGATGAGTGGACACATTATATGCATATTGTTCTATAACAGGTAAACTAGAAAAGAAGGAGCCAGAGGAACAGAAGACCGAATCGGAAGCGCAGAAGAAGGAAGACGCCCTAGAACTTAAGAACATAAAGTCTGAACTGAACCTCAGCGACCACACGCAGATCATCAAATACGAACCGAACCAGGGCGGGTGCAAGCTCGAAGGTATGCTCTACTACCATCCAATACACTAAACAAATACATCAGTGTATCGGTTTACACTTTTGGTTCCACTCTAATCCAACAATGGATCTGTTTCTACTATTCGTTCCACTCTAATACAACAATGGATTTGTTTCTATTATTCGTTCCACTCTAATCCAACAATGTACCTGTTTCTACTATTCGTTCCACTCTAATCCAACAATGTACCTGTTTCTACTATTCGTTTCACTCTAATCCAACAATGGTACTGTTTCTACTATTCGTTCCACTCTAATCCATCAACGAATCTGTTTCTACTATTCGTTCCACTCTAATCCATCAACGGATCTGTTTCTACTATTCGTTCCACTCTAATACAACAATGGATTTGTTTCTATTATTCGTTCCACTCTAATCCAACAATGTACCTGTTTCTACTATTCGTTCCACTCTAATCCAACAATGTACCTGTTTCTACTATTCGTTCCACTCTAATCCAACAATGTACCTGTTTCTACTATTCGTTCCACTCTAATCCATCAATGGTTCTGTTTCTACTATTCGTTCCATTCTAATCCATCAATGGTTCTGTTTCTACTATTATTTCCACTCTAATCCATCAATGGTTCTGTTTCTACTATTTGTTGCACTCTAATCCATCAATAAATTAATATTACAGGACATTGATTTTACACAGGCCGTCTAGCCGCAAACTAAGCATAGCTTGTAATATGGGAATTAGATTACGGATAGAATACTTGAATACTTATGTAAATACATACGTACTATATGATACAACACCCAAACACAGATCAAACATCTATATTCATCACACAAATGTGTGATGGATCTGTTTCTAATATTTCTTTCACATTAATCCATCAATGGATCTGTTTCTTCTATTCGTTCCACTCTAATCCATCTATGGACCTATTTCTTTGTGACCGGCTTTAGAAAAAAAAGCAGAAGTTTTTCAAGTTTCTCAAATTTGTGCTCGGTTTGATTGGTGGTTGGAAGTCGATGAGTTGAACCATTAGACCACAGAGGCTTCTGTATTACTAGAGGTTCATATTGTTATTTATGTGGTTTGTGTAGCAACAAAGCAAGCTAGAACATTCTTAAAAAAGCTTCATTCTTAGGAAACTGTGTGAGATTTTATAATAAGCTTCCTCAAAGCGCCACCAAACTCTCTACTCGTAAATTCAAATTGTATTTAAAGAATAATTTAATTAAAAGTGCCTACTACAAAATTAGTGATTATATCGACGATAAGAACGCGTGGCCCGATGTTGCTATACCAGTTGACAGCAAAATGGTGATTTCTCAATGTTAACAAATTGCCCATCAGGTAGATAGGTAATAACAAATGTTTTAAGATTAAGTATTTAGGTTTTTGTTGTATCTACTTAGAATATAATAACAAATTGTGTATCTAAATGTTGATAAATGATAAATGATAAATGATTTATTGGTTTGTTCAATCATGGTACATAAAAAGTTCTTACAGATAGTTTAGGTCTCACATGATTCCACCAGATATTGGTATACAAACATTAGGATAGCATGCACTAATAATATTTATTAATTGGTATACAGAAAGAGTACTTAGTTATATATATTTAAACACAAATTTCATTTATACCTAGCGACCAAAAGTCAACCAACAGAACAGTCCAAAACACACAAAACTACATAAGTTACAATTAACAATGTTTAATGAGTATTTATGTCAATGATTTTAAATTAAAAATGTGTCATTTTTAATTTAAAATTGAATTTAATTAAAGTTGAATGGCTCATCAAAAAAATTAACCGGCCCGAGGTTCTTGCCTTTCACCTTGTGCGCTGGTCGCGATTCCGAACAGGCGGTAGATTTGACGTTTCAAAATGATCCTAAAAAATCTTAATGAATAAAGAAATGTTGCCTTTGACTTTCACTTTGAACATGTTGATTTGTCAGGGTCGTCGATAAAGATGGAGGAGAAGTACATACAGCAGCAGCAGAACAGCCAACAGGACATGCTGGACATCGAGGACTCGATCCCCACCGCGTTCCTGGTGCAGAAGCCGACGCACAAACCGATGTACGCGACGCAAGCGGAGCCCGCGGACAAGTCCCACGAGATCGTCAAGGTACGGGTAGGCCTCCGTGCTCTTAACAAGCCTCACAGCTCAGTTGGTAGTAGCTCTGCCTTCTGCGCTGTAGGTAGTGGGTTCGATTCCCACCCAGGACAAACATTTATGTGATGAATGTAGATGTTTGTTCTGTGTTTGGGTGTTGTATTGTATGATATATGTATGTATTTACAAAAAAAAGTATTTATGTATTCTATCCGTAATCTAGTTCCCATATTACAAGCTATGCTTAGTTTGGGACTAGATGGCGCTGTGTGAAATTAATGTCCTGTAATATATGTATATGTATGTAATATATGTCTGGCTGCGGAGGTCCAGAGGGCTCGATCCCCAGGGGAGTACAATATTGTGCTTTTTCTCTCGTTTGGTTGGTGATAGTATTATTTAAGTCCGTCTGGCTAGTTACCACCATCTTACCTAAGTTTGTCGCCATAATAACAGTTCTATAATGAGTGTTCCGGCATTTAGAGGTAAGATAGCCAGTTCCTGTCAGTTGAGGATTCCAGGTGAAGTGCGCTTACACCTTCGGCCTTATCTCAACTTGTTACCAGGTGAGGTGAAGGCCTAGCGCTTCCCCGTCGAACAATTAAAAAAAAGGACTACTTTAAAAATGAATGCCCTTCCACGCGGTTACGCACACATGCAAACATTAATGCACATAAATATGCTTTGTCATTGGTTTTTGGACCTGGTTATTGAACAACCAATGACAAAGCATATTTATGTGTATTGCTAGTGTACACCTTCTATGCGCGTGAGAGTGACCACTGTAACTATTAACAAGCCTCACAGCTCAGTTGTAGCTTCTGCGCTGCTTCTGTGTAGGTTGTGGGTTCGATTCCCATGCAGGACAAACATTTATGAGATGAATTTAGAGGTTTGTGTGTCTGTGTACATCAAACTGTTTGTATACTTCAAACGGTTCGTATACTTCAAACGGCTTTTATACTTAAAACGGTTTGTGTACTTTAAACTGTTTGTATATCTGAAACGGTTTGTATACTGTTTTTTTTTGTGGGGAGCTAAAGAATTGACCCTTTCAACTCGGTTCATCTGTGCAGGTAGAAAATGCGGTAAAGGCGGAGGAGAAAGAAGAAGAGCCCAAAGACACGCTCGTCAATAACCTGGAGGAGCTGAGGAAGATGGCCGAAGCGGTCTCCTCACAACTTGGTAAATTAGTTTTATTTTAATGTTTTACAAGACGTGGTCGCTTACTAAAGACCTACTGAAAAATTTCAAAGCTGCACAGCGAGATATAGAGAGGGCTATGCTTGGAATATCACTACGAGATCTATCCGTAGGAGAACCAAAGTAGCTGACATAGCTCTCAGAACTAGCAAGCTGAAGTGTCAGTGGGCGCTACATAGCTCGCAGTACCGGTAACCGCTGGGGAGCAAAGGTTCTCGCATGGCGACCACGGTTAAACGCGAAACGGAGTGTGGGAAGACCCGATGGACCGACGACATTGTGGCTGTTGTGGGGAGTCGATGGATGGAGGCGGCTCAGACTGGCTATTTGTGGTGTCGATTGGGGGAGGCCTATGTTCAGCAGTACAAGTGATGATGATAATGAAATGTTATAATAACACAAAATTTCACAGCTAACGGGACTCGAACCCGCACCTTTTCCTAAGAGGCTGTATAATGGAGATAAGGGTTTAGAAACACCGATAATTATCGTTAAATTCGAAAGGTGAAAATTGTCTCAATAGAAAATTTAATATCTGTTCTATGCACACATTTAAAATTTATAGTTGAAATGGTGCGATTCCTTTGAGCAGTTTATGGTTAATAATGTAGCTTTTATCTTAATTCTAGGGTTTTTGAATTTTCGATATCAACACGTATTCTCAACAAAAGCAGTATTTTTGCAATGAAATCTCGCTCATCCGTCTCGCAACTCCTCGTGCGAGTGATTATAGCACCGTCTCTCTCATTTTGGATACCTATAGTAGCCTCTTAACGAAAAGGCTCTGTCCCAATTTGCAGAGCCTCTCAAACGGTCAAAAGTCAGCTAGACAAAATTATCAGAACCAAAAATGAGCAAGCTTTATCACTTGAAAAAAAACCTATCCAATTTTTCACTTTTAAAAACTGAATATGAGTTTAAATATACGTTTTCCTTTCGTATCTATCTCAATATTTATGTACATAATATCAATGTTATAAGAAAACTGTTAAAGTTCTTATGAAAATTTGCACAAATCCAAAGCATCGCATCTATATGCCTGTGTATGTTTAAAACTCATGTAATCCCTTATCCACCACAGACGCGGAAAGAAAAGAAGCCCAAATAAAGGAAGAACAGGAGAAACAAGCGAAAGAGATCAAACAAGAACAAACCGACACCGAATCGGCCAACACCATCCTCTACACGCGGATGCTCGAAGGAAAATGGTTCTCAATCCTGAGGCACGAGAGCTCATTCTTGAACAACATCAACGAGGCCGCTAGTGATGTGCCCACGTTCTGCGACAACGAACACACGTGTGAACAAGTAGTGTTGTGCCAGGGACACAAGTGGGATGTGTCCAACAATCTACATCTGCTGAGCGATCCCAGTTTGTTCACGCTCAATAGTATGGTGACCAGCGTGCAGGTAACTATCGCTTGCTACTTTACTAGTTTAGTAGACTTCTTTACTACTTTATTTATTTATTTTATTGTATTCGGAGAACAAACAGTATTACACACTTTGTAAATAAACTTACACAACTTACTTTACTATTCTTTTATACTTATATACTACTTTACTAGTTTATTATACTTATATATACTACTTTACTAGTTTATTATACTTATTTACTACTTGACTAGTTTATGATACTTATTTACTAAACTAATAGTTCATTATATTTATATAGCCTTTTTTTTTTATTTATTAACGACTACTCTACTCCGACTAGTAGACTCTAGTCAGACTAGTTACCGGAGATTTACGTTTCAAAATTATTCCAAAAAAACTAAATAAATAAAAAAAAGACTGATTAAGCGAGCTGAAGTGGCAGTAGGCAGGCCACATAGATCAGCTCGCTGAACTGATAGCAAAGGAGCAAAGGTTCTCGCATAGCGATCACGATTAAACGCGAAACGGAGTGTAGGAATACCCCACACTCTATGGACCGATGACATTGTGGCGGTTGAGGGGTGTCGATGGATGGAGGCGGCTCAGATCGCTATTTATGGCGTCGATTCGGGCAGGCCTATGTTCAGTGTTGGACGTATGTCGGCTGATATTATGAATGATGTAATGACCCTGCTTTCACGTCAACAAATCTTTTTTTACCGCCTGTTCGGAATCGCGACCAGCACGCAAGGAGAAAGTCAAGAACCTCGCGCTAATTAATTTTTGATGATCCATAAAACAATGAAAATATCATTTATATACCCTGAAAACTCCTCAGCTGAGCCTCCCCAAGTATTCATATATATAAAATAAAATAAAAAAGTATTTTATTCCTTAACCCAATTTCAGTACAATAATAACATTGTCATAGTAATAATAATTTATATAAAAAAAAAAATGTCTCATTAAAATGTAAATGTAAATGTAAATTATAGAAATGTCACTAATGAAAATTTAATGAAAGTTCAAGGTCAAGTTTAGGTTAGGTTACCCGAGAGGAGTCTCTCGGGTATAGGCCTCCTCCAGTCTTTTCCACTTGTCACGGTCTGCTGCTGTTTCGGTCCAGTTTTCTGTTTTGGTTGTACTCTGTATGTCATCTGCCCACCTAGCTTTTGGCCTTTGTCCATTTGTTACTTTGCATTCATTGCTACATGGCCAGCCCATTTCCATTTCATTTGTAGTGAGTGTTCTAGTGCATCAATTAGTTTTGTTTCGTTTCTGATTTTTGTGTGTCTCACTTTGTCTTTTAGTCTTATTTTTAGAATGGACCGTTCAATTGCCTTTTGGCAGGTAGCAACTTTATGTTTTGCTGTTTTGGTGTGTGTCCAGGTTTGACATCCATAGGTTAACGAAGGCGACAGGCAGCTATCTATAACTTTCTTTTTCATGGTTGTGGGCACTGGACCTTTCAGAATCTCTTTCAGTATTAATATATAGATGTAACGTACTCGCAGGTGCCGTCCAATACCGTGTATGCGGACTCGAGCTTGACCATGTCCGGGCTGGAGCAGGAAGTGATCGATGCGGTCCTCAGAAAAAATGGAGACGCAACTTCCGATGACGATACCAAGGAACAGGTATCTTACGGTTTATTATAGCTCCTTAAGCCTCATAGCTCAGTTGGTAGTAGCTCTGCCTTTTTTTTTTATTTATCGACTTGGTCTTCATCTCACCTGCCCCCTCAGCACGGGGAGGGGATAATGTGTCCTCTGTTTTTCTCCACCATCGGCAGACGAAATGCTCTCAGAGGTGGATAAAAACAGAGGACAAAAATGTTATCCCCTCCCCGTGCTGAGGAAGCTGGTTATAAGTTATGATAAGGCCGACAAACTCAACAAACTGAGGAACTGGCTATCTTACCTCACCTTCTGCGCTATAGGCTGTGGGTTCGATTCCCACCCGGGACAAACATTTATGTGATGAATGTAGATGTTTGTTCTGTGTTTGGGTGTTGTATTGTATGATAGGTCTATCACTATCACTCTCGATACTTGTTTTCACCCAGTCCTAGATTTTGTTATTTTGTAATTGTAGTGTGTTAATTCATTTTAAAAATATGTACCAATTCAGTGTTTCATGAAATAAAAATGTACAATTATTATTATTGTTAGTGTATTTGTAACCTACGTATCATGTGTCTATTAATTTGCGTTTATTAACCTCTGTGGTCTAGTGGCACGCCCACTGTTAACAGATCCACAGGGCCCGGGTTCGATCCTCAGAGGGGTACAATATTATGCTCTCTCGCCATATCTGTCGCCATAACAATAATTCATAAATCGTTGCTTCCTCCTTCGGCCATATCATAACTTGAAAATCGGGCGAGATGAAGGCCAAGCACCCCGTCGTATAAATAATAATGATAATTATAATGCTCGGTGGTAAATAATAAGGCCATATGAACATTAAAAAACACAGTTTATGTACACAGTGACACGGGAGACAAATTAGAAAATAAAACAATCACACATACGGGTTCTAGCCGACTTAACATGGCTGACCTCTCTCGGTTCCCTGTATCGCAACCCCACGGCAGAAAAGCGCGCCAGCACAGTTTCACCAAATGCCGCGATTGGTCGACGCGATATGACAGCGTCGCGTTCGATCCAATCACGTAGATCTTTCAGGCTCGGATACGGAATCTTATCGAAGTTCCGTTCCGAAACTTTAATACGTTCAAAAATGTATAAAATGGGGCTATAAAAATATATACACGAACCCTTACATAATAATGTATTTTCGCAGGACAACGATTTAGAGAAAGAGTTGCAAGCGGACTCGTTGAAGCACGAGGGGGCCGTGCAGAGGGCGAAGGCGCACAGTCTGATGAGCCTCGGCCTGCTCAACTTCAACGCGCTGTCGACGTACGTGACGTGCGACAGTCCCCCCCCGATACAGATGTCGGGGGGGGAGGGACATCAGCTGAGGAACTGCAAGCAGCACGGGCTACCGGAGAAGAAGGAGAAACAACACGTGCCCAAGGAGCTCAGGTGAGAGGCATCGATGCAAGGGTAGTGGAAGCCCTTAGTGAAACGGCTCCTCCGGAGAATTACTACCACCATACTTATTTCAGTCGCGGTGCAATTACGGGTACGTGAGACTTAACACCTCAAGTTGACGGACGCAATGCAGTGCCGTGTAGGCTATGTTCTTAGTCATAGGAAAGAGTACACTTAACACCAGGTGCGATACTTGCTTGTCCCATCTCCTAGTTGTATAAAAAAAATACAACCGATTGGGACGTCGGTATTGACAGCTGTCATTTTCAGCTGCGGGTGAAGGCCTGTATATGAACTAAAATAAAATAGCCTCTATTTTATGACCACGTTATACAAAGAATAGGTAACCTGTGAATATTATAGAGGTATATTATCGTAATTTTTGCTTGCGTTATAATTGTGTTATAATTTTTTAACCTCCTCTGTGGTCTGGTGGTTAAACACACCGATTTCAGATCCAGAGGTCCCGGGTTCGATCCCCAAGAGGAGTACAATAATATTGTGATTGGTTTGGTTGGTGGTAGGACTTTGTTTAAGTCCGCCTGGCTAGCTACCACCATCTTACCTAATTCTGTCGCCATAATAACAATTCTAGAAGGCCAAGCGCTTCCCCGTCGTACAATAAAATAAATTACGTGAATTGGGATAAATTGAAACAATTTTAAACTTTACATAACTTGACGCCAGGTGAGATGGAGGCCAAGCGCTTCCCCGTCGTACAATAAAGAAAAGCCTTCCTCTTTCAGCTTCCTCTCGCTGCATTTTTTATACGTCATGGAGACGTAACAAGCAAGCGGTTCTCCTGATGCTAAGTGCATCTCTTGCCTATAACAAAGCCTTACTGCGTAGGTCACATCCACAAAACACATGACCTACACGGCAATGCATTGCGCCCGTGAACTTGAAGCATAAAGGTGCTAAGTCCCGTGTGCCCGTAATTTCACCGGCAACCATACCCTTCAACCTGTAATACAGCAATGCTGCTTGGTGGCCATAATATATATGTTGGTTTTACTTCCCCGGATGAGCCCTTCCACAACTAAGTATTTTACTTCCAAGTCACGTGGTTTTTCCGGGAGCCGAAATAGCAAGTTCGATTCAAATTAAATTTTGCAGGTCTAATGGGATATGGATACTATGTGTCTGTGGTACTTTTTCTCTTACTATAGTTTTTATGAGACACTGTTTTGTTTATCGAAAACATGAAATGGAAAGTATACGTAATATTTTGCCACAGGCACGGCTGGTGGCGAATAACTGACGAAGAACAGGTGAAGGAGGTGATGGATGCTCTCCATCCGCGAGGAGTGAGGGAGAAGGAGCTACATGCCGCGTTCCTACATCTGCCGTCGGCCAACAACAAGGTATTACTCTTAATTTAGGTTTTTCTTAAGTCATCGTCATATTGGTTGTGTTCTGGTATTTAGAGGTAAGATAGCCAGTTCCTCAGACTGTTGAGGATTCCGGACTTAACTTGTAACCAGGTGAGATGAAGGCCAAGCACATCTCCGTAGTACAATAAAAAAACCTATGGAAGTGGATTGCAGAAAGCTAAAAATTCACCTTTTATCACCATTGCTTGGCAGCAGCTTCCTTCTGTGTATCATCTACACTTGTACTTGGATTACCAATCCGTCTGCCAAGCGTGATGATTATAGCAAAACCCTCCCGCTTTGGAGGAGACTCTGTCCAGCAGTGGACACTAATGAGCTGTTTTTTTTTAATGTTCTTTAAAAAAGTTCAATGTTCTCTTGAAGTTTCACTTTTCTACCATATCAGTGTATCGCCTCTCTCAAAAGTTTGCTGGTAGAAAACTGTAAGCGTTAAGCTCGTCTCTACATATGTTTTCTTATGACAAAAATCATATTTATGCGTGCAATAAAGAATGACAATAAGTGTTTGCGCGTTGATTAGTATGATTGATGTATTTTGTCCACAGTATTACATAGAAAAAGGCGACACTAGCGCCACCGAGCTGTCGATATCACATTTGGACCGCGTCATCTCGGCCAACGGCGGGTGGGCCGGCGCGGACGTGCCGCACGCGTACTGCGCGAGCGCGGCGCGGCGGATCGATCTGCAGCTACTGCACACCGTAAGTCACGTGTCCAACCTCGCAGCTCCCTTGGTAGTAGCTCTGCCAAGATGTGGGTTCGATTCCCACACGGAACAAACATTTGTGTGATAAAATAAAATCTGAAAACTGAAAAAAAAATAGTACTAAATCCGCCAAATCTCTCTGAAAAAATCAAATCGACACGTGTTTCGCCTCTACACGAGGCATCCTCAGGAAATATAGTCTTGCTGCTAACTGACTAGCGCTCTGTGGACGTGTTGCCGCTCCGAGCTCTGCGCTGCAAGATTGCAAATTAAATATTTTTTCTGTTTTCAGATTTTATTTTGAAATATGGATCTGAGGAACTGGTTATCTTTCTTCTAAATGAATCTAAAACCTCATCTTTATGCAAGTTAGCGCTGTGTATGAACCTCATAGTGTATACATAATATATAAAAAATAAAAAGACAAGCCTCATAGCTTAGTTGGTAGTAACTCTGCCTTCTGCGCTGTAGGCTGTGGGTTCGATTCCCACCCAGGACAAACATTTGTGTGATGAATGTAGATGTTTGTTCCGTGTTTGGGTGTTGTATCATATAGTACGTATGTATTTATAAAAAGTACCTATTTATTCCCATATTACAAGCTATGCTTAGTTTGGGACTAGATGGCGCTGTGTAAAATTAATGTCCTGTAAAAAAAAAAAATGATAACGTATTGAAATGGTAGGTGGAGGCGTTGGAAGAGCGAGTCGCGACCGCCTCCATGCAGATTAAAGGCTGGCGTCCATCGCGAGTGCCCATGGCGGACGACGCGAGCGGAGCGGAGATAGTCGCCAGAGCGAGACACAAACTAGCGCAAGTGGAAGCGCACATAGAGCGGAGATATCTCAAACCGCCTTTGGTACAAAGGTACGCTAGGTAAAGTGAAACTGAATACTAAGTGTGCTGGTGTAGAGGTTCTATCGCTTGTTGGTCACTGTTTGTTTGTTTGTTTGTGTTTGTGTGTACGTTTGTGTCGCTGTATACCAACCTGGTGTGATCCTCTCCATCCTAAGGTTATTATTAAATGGGCTAGCTCTTGATCTCTAGGTGTGGAAGAGCTTTCAAGGAATAATACCGCCCTTTGTACTGGTTGCTTTCGTGGTTCAACCCACCGATTTCAGATCCAGAGGTCCCGGGATCGATCCCCAGGGGAGTACAATATTGTGCTTGGTGTGGTTGGTGACTTTGTTTAAGTCCGCCTGGCTAGCTACGACCATCTTGCCTAATTCTGTCGTCATAACAATAAAAAAAAGGTGGGTTCCGGCATTTAGAGGTAAGATTACAAACGCAAAGGTCGTACAAAAGCAAAGATGTCTGTATTCTGGTGAACAATAAATATTTTATATTCGTTCATTTATAGCACTAGAATTCAGGCGCTCAGTAAGTGTTGCTGGGCTGGCTGGGGTTTTGTAGTTTAACAAAGTTTTCAATCGCACTTCACCGAGTCTCATTAAACTAGTTTTTACATCGATCCGATTTGTTAAATTAAATTTTTTGAATTGTTTTTTGGAAATTGGTTGATGCATCACACTTTTGTGCATTGAACATTTACAAATGTTATAATGACACAAAAATTCATAACCCGCGACGGGTCTCGAACCCGCATCTTTTCGTTAAGCCGGAAACGCTGTAACCAACTGAGCCACGACGGTCCTGACGCAGGTTCCGAATTATGACATCACATCAATACTCGGCGTGAGCGATTCCGGCTTGAGAAAGAGATGCGGGTTCGAGTCCCGTCGCGGGTTGTGAATTTTTGTGTCATAATAACATTTGTAAAAATTGTTAGATGCATGTTGTTCATTGTTACGTTGTTATCACAATGAACTCTTTCGTCGTTTAAAACAAAGTATCGGATCTCGTCAATGAAATCATTCCAAACAGAGGTGTTGTCTGAAGATATTTCATAATTAACCGAAAGGAAGCCCACGGAAATGTTGTCGGTGGCAGATGTGCTTAGGCTTATGGTTGCACTAATACTTTAAAAATAACAAATAATTTATATATTTACCTACCTATTCCTGGAAAAAACATTTTCGGAACTCATTTTCAATATCACAACCACAACCGAATAATACGAGGGCAATAAAATGATTTGACGTAAGTCCTAATCTTTCACATCGCATCAAATAACAAAAAGTGTATTATATGATATATGAAATATATATGCCACCGTGAGATTGTAAACACCGTCCGTTTGTAATATGCCTCTGTCACCGTAAGATTGTAAACACCGTCCGTTTGTCGTATTGTAACAGTCGGCAAATTGTCAACATCAACTAACATTTACAATAACAAACATAGAAGTCAAATAGATAAACAGATAACGGGTGCGCGCCATTTGAACCCTCAACATTTTTAAACTCAATTATACCTCAGTTGGCATCGTGCCAACAGATGTATCAAAGCTTATAATAGTAGGCAAAGTACTCATAAAATACGAAAATATATAAAAAATAAAATAAGTGATTAATTGCATAGAGATTTCCAAAAGTCGGCTCTCTATTACTTGTTTTTAATACTACAAAATTCGCTAAAGTTCGAAAGGCGGCACTAAGCTCCGAAACTGGATAGAAATTAATGGTTTTCCTTCTTTTCTTTCATGATTTGTTGGTATTGAGTTATCCGATATTTCACGGATCACGGATACATCCCGGTAAATACCCCGGTAATACAATACAATATTATTTATTGAACACCAAATGTAAATAAAATTATGAACTAATTCATCTTACAAAAAAAAAAAAAATGCACAATGGGCGGTCTTATCGCTAAAAGCGATCTCTTCCAGACAACCTTTGCATGGACAGAATCAGGAGGATATATATATATGGACATATAGGCGCACAATAAAATATTTGGAAAAAAATAAATAAAAAAATACGCAGTATACTAAAAAACTAGCATCCGCAGATAATAATAATACAAATTCCAATACAATATGCATAAACATACATAGATAACATATAAAATAGAATACATACCTATTTAATAAGCATAAATACATATGATAAAAATATATACTGTAAATATTTTATAACAATACCAACATAAGTAGTTACATACGAAAGATAAAAATAATCAATAAACACATGTGATTTAAGATAATGATAAATAATGCTGAGTAACCAAACTTTTAAATATAGGGAGAGACTTTGCAAAGCGTATTGATGCCGGTAGATCATTCCATAGCCGAGTAGCGTCTACTGTAAATGATCTGCCATAGAAAGTGGAAGAATGCATAGGGATATTTAATTGGCAATAATATTAGTTGTTATTAATAGTAATATTGGTAATATTAGTAATAGTATTCATAACCACGGTAGTTTCAAGTTCTAGCCTTGTGTTGTTTTGGTAGAGGTAAGCATGGAGTGAGCGTGTTTACTTGTAGCGGATCGGTGGATGGTTGCTTTATTGGATCGGTGCATGGTGCCCGGATTTATAACCGCCGCTGTGATCTGGTGGTTCAACCCACCGATTTCAGGTCCAGAGGTCCCGGGTTCGATCCCCAGGGGAGTACAATATACTGTGCTTGGTTTGGTTGGTGGTAGGACTATGTTTGGGTCCGCCTGGCTAGCTACCACCATCTTACCCAATTCTGTCGCCATTATAACAATTCTAAAATTGTTGTGTTCCGGCATTTAGTGGCAAGATAGCCAGTTCCTCATTTTGTTGGGGATTCCTGGTGAAGTGCGCCTCCACCTTCGGCCTTATCTCAACTTGTTACCAGGTGAGATGGAGGCCAAGCGTTTCCCCGTCGTACGTATTTAGAGGTACTAAATGCCGGAACACAACAATTTAGAATTGTTGCTATAGCGACTGATGACTTATGAATGATAATGCCAAGCATATGTTTGTTTGTACCCTCTGGGGATCGAACCCGGGATCTGTGGGTCTCACACCGGTGGGTGAACCACAGAGGCGGTTATAAAGTCTAGTTGCGAAAAGGTAAAAATGAGAGACACTTTCGAATTTATAATATTAGTATGGATTCACCAAAAACACTAGATTCTGTACAAGTGCTTGGAAAGTGTTACATTTGCAGATATCTAGCAAGAGTACATATTATATAAGCTGTAGTTTAACAAGACAAATAGGGATTGGAAATGAATCAAATTGTGTTGAAACTAAAGCCATGTATTCACTGAGCACCAATGTTTCGGATACACAGTTTCTGAAACATCACGTAAATGTTTCCAGGAACAATGTTTCGGAAACTCTGCCGTCCACACAGTCAGTTGCTTAGGTCATGTCGCCCGAGGAAGTAGTGTTGTTATGTGGTGCCTACATTTTTTTGCATAAGTCCATTTCTAGTAAAAAGAAAAGAAAAAGATGGTGGGTCAGGAACTACTTGCTAAGAAGACCCATAATATTAGTTTTTTCTCAAACAGTTCTATCAATTTAAAGATAGTTTCGTCGTCCTACTACGTCCTACAGCCATGTTTATAAACAAATGTAAGACGTGTCCACACTCGCATATACCTGTTGCGCAGCTGATTTGTTTCTGTGTTCTCCGCCGCAAGTGGGGAGCACCGAAACATCCGATAAACACGTAGTGTTTACAGAAACAAAATTATATGTTTCTGATACAAAATTATTTGTTTCAGAAACACGTAGATTTTGTTTCTGAAACAGAGTTTATAAACAATTGTTGCTCAGTGAATACGTGGCTTAAGGGTGCTTAAATTGTGTTTTTTTTTTGTGCGATACGTTAATTCTTACAATAATTTACGGTTCAACAAACTTACTTAGCGATCAATAGTGGTTTTTTCGAAGATATTTCGCAACGGGGACTTTTGGTCCGGGCCGAATCACCTGTACTCAAAACGGCTTTAGAAACGCGTATATTCCCATACGATTGGTACTCACCTGCTTGTGAGTGACTCGCGCTTGGCCGGTCATTTGTTGTTTTACCTCAGGGTAAGCTTATAGCCGAGGTGGTTCCGGCTAACGAATAGGACCCCTCCATTTCCTCCTGAGAATGTCGTAAAAGGCGACTAAGGGAATGGGCAGCAGTATCCGCCTGAGTACGTAACACCGATACTGCGCCTGCCAAGCATGGTGATTATGGGGGGGGTGACCTCCAGACTTGGAGGATTCAATTTTTTTTTTATTGTATGACGGGTATGTTCTTGGCCTTTATTACACCTGATTTTCAAGTTACGATAAGGCCGAAGGTGGAAGCGCACTTCATCCGGAATCCTCAGCCAACTGAGGAACATCTTACCTCTAAATCTGAAATTGTTGTTATGGCGACGGAATTAGGTAAGATGTTGGTAACCAGCGGAGTTAACCAAAATCCTACCCCCAACCAAACCAAGCACAATATTGTTACACCGGCGATCGAAACCGGGACTTCTGGATCTGAATTCGGTGGGTTGAACCACTATTCCAACAGTGGCATTACGGGGTGTTTTAACCTTTTAGCCCACGTTAGACGGTAGAGAGGATATTATTTACCAGTCCGTTGTCCACAGCACCACAGAGGCTAACATCGGCGCGGCGCTGCAAGCCGAGCACGCCAACTCGGCGGCCCCGTCGCCGCAGAACGCCGACAGTCCGGACACCAAACGTAACTACCTTACCTTGACAACATTTAAATACACAAGACGGGACACTCATTTACAGGAAACTAAGCATAGCTTGTAATATGGGAACTTGAGATTACCGATAGAATACATACATACTTTTTTTTTCTTTTTTGTAAATAAAAATGAATTGAATGTAAATAAAATGTAAAACTTATAATGCAATACAACACCCAAACACAGAACCAACATCTGTATTCATCACATAAATGTTTGTCCTGGGTGGGAATCGAACCCACTACCTACAGCGCACAAGGCAGAGCTAATACCAACTGAGCTGTGAGGCTTGTTAGACATTACATAAAAACGTTTATTGCAGTACCTTTTTTTAACAGACTTTCTAAAGTAGGAGAGGGTTCGCAATTCGTCGGAATCTTTTGTTTTTTTTTTATGTTCCCCGATTAATCGAAGATGCCTGGACCGATTTGGAAAATTATTTATTATGAAAGGGTATACTCACAAGTGGTCCCATTGACATCACGTCAGGATCTGATGATGGGATCCTGGAGAAATCGAGGGAACTCTTCGAATATTATAGGCATACTTGAAGCGATTTGGTTGTATTACCTCACAAGTAAGGCAAAAATTGACCCCATAATAAGATCACGCGTATGTCTGTCTGTCCGTTCATCTGTCATCAAAATAATTGGAAAAAATACGTCATCCAGGCAAACGAAATGGTATCATATTCTTCATTGAAGTCTGTTTTATTTTATTTTTTTATAACGTAACTATTACAAACAAGATTTGGGAGCCTGTTTTCCAATGTATTCTTGCACATATTTTAGTTGTTTGCCATTTATAATAATAATAATAATATTAAATTGCTATCAGTTATTTTAAACATAAAAATAAAATTAATTATTCGTCACATCATTTGGTTAGGTTAGGTTAGTACATAAATCGGTATTGATATTATTTCATAATGTAACAATTGTTATCGGATGTCAATTAAAACATTTGATAAATTAATTATTGGAAAATTAAATCTAAATATATAGTTAAATGTTTAAAACATACTCACAACATTATTATTTGCGTTTAAACTTATTTTTAGCTTATTTTTAACTTATTTATGAATACCTCCTTAATTTCGTCGTTAGACATTACTCGTGTTTTTTGAAATTACTTGTGTTTTTTTTTATACTACTAGGAGACGGGACACGCAAGTAGCGCACCTGGTGTTAAGTGTACTCTTGTCTATGACAAAGCCTTACTGCGTAGGTCACATCCACAAAGAACATAGCCTACACGGCACTGCATTGCGCCCGTCAACTTGAGGCATAAGGGTGTTAAGCCTTACGTACCCGTAATTTCACCGGCAACCATACCCTTCAAACCGAAACACAGCAATACTGCTTGGCGTCTGAAATAAGTATGGTGGTATTCTCCGGACGAGCCCTTTCACTAGGGGCTTCTACTACTCTTAAAGTAGTAGAAGAAGAAGAAGAACTCATTAATTAACTACAGGACATTAAGTAAATTTAAAAACAAGATACAAAGAAAGGGTAGGGTCTATTATAGACTACGGTCTACAAGAGCTCAGAGACACTTACAGACGAGGGGTTGCCAGGTTGTATATGTTCTATAAATACCACTGGCGAATGTGTGCACGATATCTTTGACCTAATATTTCCCCTTTCCACCACCGGACTAGCAGACGTCCGGCAGGTTACAACCCGTACCTTGTAGATGTTCCATTGTGCAGAACATATCGATTCTCCTCTACCTTTATCATTAAAATCAAGTATCTAGGTATTCATCCTATTCATCTATATAACTACGTGGTTGCATCTATTTGCCCGACTGCTCCCAAACTGAAATATATGTAAATTGTAATTTAATTTAGATGTAATAAATACGAATAAATTGTCCTTTTCTTCATTGGTGGAAGGTGGAAGCGCACTTCTTATTTAAGCAAGCCTTACAGCTCAGTTTGTAGTGGCTCTGCCTTCTGCGCTGTAAGTTGTGTGTTCGATTTCCACCCAGGACAAACATTGTGTGATGAATATTGATGTTTTTTCTGTGTTTGGGTGTTGAATTGTATGATAAGTATTTATTAACAAAAAAAAAAGTATTTAAGTATCCGTAATGTAGTTCCCATATATATATTCCCATATGTAGCTTTGCTTAGTTTGGGACTAGATGGCGCTTTGTGAACATAATGTCCTGTAATATTAATTTATATACATTTATTTTAAATGCAGTCATGTATAGCATTACGAGTACGTTTCAGCGGATACAAAGGGCGTGGCGCGAGGGCTAGCGAACTGGCGCGAGGCGGTGTCTCGCTGCGCCACGTCCGCGCAACTCGCCATGTGCGTGTCGGCGTTGGAGGGGGGCGTGGCCTGGGACAAGAGCATCATGAAGGCGGTGAGTCTCAGCTTTTCGTGGCCTTTTCATTACAGTGAGTGTGTAACCCTTAAAAAGGGCTACACACTCCAGCTACTGGGTAGTTTCACTTTCCTATATTTATTTACTGTACAAACCTCCAGTACCTCACTTTGTTGAGGATTCCGGGTGAAGTGCGCCTCCACCTTCGGCCTTATCTCAACTTGTTACCAGGTGAGATGATGGCCTAGCGCTTCCTCGTCGTACAATAAATAAAAAAAAACTTATATCCGCTTTCATTTCAAATTGAATTGGCAAGTCTGATTCAAAAGATTTTCTGCTGGTATAATCGGATAGGGATAATATGTATTTATTTTTATATTTAATACATATTTTCTAAACACAGAATACGAACCAAAATATAATCATAAAATCATCTCCATCCAAAGGTTGTCTGGAAGAAATCGTTATAAGACCGCCCCTTGTTGTTTTTTTTTTAAGTGATCCTATTTCATTTTTGCGGTCTGCTATAAATAAAGTATTCTCATTCGTATTAATTCATACATTCACGGTTAAATGATAAGATGTTTCTTTGTTTTTGTGTCAGAACTGCCAGTTCTGCTTGAGCGGCGACAACGAGGACCAGTTGCTGCTGTGCGACGGCTGCGACAAGGGGTATCACACTTACTGCTTCAAGCCGAGGATGGACAAGATCCCTGAGGGCGATTGGTGAGACACTTCGTGTGTTATGTCTAGCTGATATCGCACCCCCCGACCGGCTTCGTCCGCGTACTCGGATAAGTAGCCTACATATATTTCCTGGTCCAGAACTATATCTGTAAAATTTCAGCGCAATCCGTTCAGTAATTTGGCATGAAGGGTTATCGAAGAATCAAGAAAGTTTGAAAAGGAAGGAAGTTTGAAAGTGGCACCAGTTGTAGAAAAGTTGAGGAGTGCTAGGTTGGCATGGTATGGGCATGTAATGAGGAGGGATAATAGTCATTTGACCAAAAGGGTTATGAATTTGATCGTCGATGGACATGCGAGCAAAGGGAAGGCCGAAAAAGAGATGGATGGATTGTGTGAAAGAGGACATGGGTATGAAAGGTGTAGATGCAGAGTTGACGGTTGATAGGAGTGAGTGGAAGAAGAGAACATGTTGTGCCGACCCCACCTAGCGTGGGATAAGGGCAGGAGAATGATGATGGTTATCGAAGAATCAATCAGTTTTTTCCCTTTTTTTATTTTTTACACCACGCGACGGGCATATAGCATGGCAGGGCCTTCATCTCAATTGATATTTCAAGTTATGTTAAGGCCGAGTGGAAGCGCACCTATAAATCCATAAATCAGTTCCCGTGGGATGGGAATTGTATAGTCTCAGTATGTTGAGGATTCCGGGTGAAGTTTGTTTCCACCTTCGGCCTTGTACTTGAACATCTCCCCGTCGTACGATAAGATAAAAACATCCTGTTTTATCATGTTATGTTATGCCTCAAAATTAAGAATACATAGTGTGCCTTTACTCATTGAATTGTACTTCTTTCTGTTTGCAACAAGTAGATAGGTGCGATGTTAGCACGTACCTAAATGTAACAAATAATAATTATTCATTCAATACAATACGTATCGTACCTACCTAACTGGAATGGGTGAGATGGGTGGAAGGTTGTTTTATTATTTTTGTTTGTTACCTTCGTTACTACGTATTTTAAACAAAACTGATACTTATTTATGATCCTATTTTATGTTTTTCATCACTCCCGGAAGTACCTAGCCGCTAGTGTACCACAAAATAATATAATATTAATTCTATTATGTAAGCAAATTTATAATGATTACTTCGTATGTTATTTTGTTTTGATGACCATGTTTCATGTTAATTAATAAATAAATTTTGTATTTGTATGTATTGATTCAATGAATCTAATTTGATGCATGTTGTATATTTGCGTAGGTACTGCTGGGAGTGCGTGAACAAAGCGAGGGGCGACCGCGTGTGCATCGTGTGCGGCGGCGCGGGCGGGGCCGGGCGTACCATCCCGTGCGCGCTGTGCGTGCGCGCCTACCATCAGGACTGTCACTACCCCCCCCTCAACAAGGTAACGTCCCCCCACTCTACCATCTCATCTGTCTTAGCTTATTTTGGCGACGAGCGCTCAACTGTTTTATCTATTTTGTGCAACAGTAATAAATTATTTCTTTTTAACATAACACTTTCCATTATGCCGAAATGTGTTCCCTTTTTTAACAGACTTCAAAAGAAGGGGGAGGTTCTCAATTCGTCGGAATATTTTTTTATGTATGTTCCCAGATTTCTCGAAGACGCGTGGACCGATTTGGAAAAATCTTTTTATGTTTTAAATATCCATCGTCATCAGGTCAGGATCTGATGATGGGATCCTGGAGAAATCAAGAACTCTCTCTTCAATATTATAGACACACTTAAAACGATTTGGGTATTCTTAGGGTGTATTATTTGAATTATTTCTTTCCCAACCTTTGCTGGGAATCACTGGGAAACACCAACGGTCTATCTGGATTTGGGACATCAATAATATTACGTCAGAGCCTGATAATTCACGTAATTTATTTACCCGAGTGTACTTCCACGATCACACGTTGCTTAGTTGGTGCAGATGACTGTCAGCTACTCATTAATGCAGCTCTGTCATACACAAAACTGCTAACGCAAACGAATTCCATTCATATTTACATGTCCCTAACCCTTCTTGGAAGTCGGTTTTAGTTTTTAAAACGTAATTAAAATCAACTGACTCATACATAGGGTTATGTTTTATCCCTCAGAGGTATAACTCCTTAAGAGTAGTACAGATCCTAGTGTAAGGCTCGTCCGTGGAAATACTACCACCATACCTATTTCGGCCGAAATGCAGTATTGCTGTTTCGCTTTGAGTGGTACCTTTATGTAGTTGCTGGTGAAATTACGGGAACACGGAGCTTAATACCTTAAAGCCAGTGCAGCGTAGTTTTCTAGGTGGATATGACCTATCAACCTGATGTGAAATGGAACTCTTGATCCGAAGATTCCTCTCCACGTATTAATGTTAACTATTACTTTAACCTAGTGGTTAACTAAGTGGTCTAATGGTTCGCAACGGTATCAGACCCAGTGGTCGCGGGTTTAATCCCCAGGGGAGCATATTTGTGCTTGGTTTGGTTGCTACCACCATCTTAACTATTTGAAACTGGTCTATTTATTTTTTGTAATTTACTCAATAGGGTTGCCAAACCAAGGGTGTCGATAAGATCCAAGGATTACTCTTAGGATGTCATGCAATGGGTTTGACTGCGCATATCCCACATCAACAGCACACAGTCTTTTAATTCTGGTAATTCATTATGGTACACATAAATATTATTTAAACATGTGGAAACAATGTGGAAAAACTTCCTCTAAAATTGTAAGATTTGACTATATACACCACGCTTAGTAGACATATTGGTGCGCACAGTTAAAGTCTTCTATACACTTAGAAAAAAGCTGTTGCCAATTTGGTGAAGCCCCATTGGTTGACTTTACGACATCCTTGGACTGGAGGGGTTAATCTTTAAGTCACGACTCGTAAGGCAACGGTTTTGAGAGCACTTTTCAAAACAACAACCTGTGTTTCATGTTAGTAAGGGTTATTCACTTAATATAATATTATATTATTACAATAATAATAATTAACGTACCCACATTCATTAGATTTGCGGTTTATTTTAATTCTGGCTTTGCTTAGAATGAAAGTTAGCAACAGGAGAGAGCCACGAACACTCAGGTGAATAATAATAATAAATAAATAATATATAAATTTCACACTCATTTTTCCTACCATATCTTCACTCGTAAAAACCTATTAATATCTCACTGTAATTTTAAATAGTTTTTATACTGTAATTTTAGCTGTTGGTTTTCCAATAAATGAATATTTTTACATTGTCAGAACCCCCGGGGCAAATGGTACTGCAACCAGTGCGTATCACGAGCTCCGCCCAAGAAGCCTCGGAACACGAAGAAGCGGGAGAGCAAACACAAAGACAGTCTGGACCTGGATAGCAGCATGGTGCCCAGGTGAGTTAATATTTAAACAACTAGGAGACCTTATGTTAAGTGTACTCTTGCCTATAACAAAGCCTTACTGCGTGGGTCACATCCACAAAGAACATAGCCTACTCTGCACTGCATTGCGCCCGTCAACTTGAGGCATAAAGTTGTTAAGCGTCACTTGCCTGTAATTTCACCGACCCTTCAAACCGGAACACAGCATTGCTGCTTGGCGGCTGAAATAGTTATAGTGGAAGTACTTCCCTGCCCCCCCCCCCCCCTTCACAAAGCTCTACTACTCTTAAGAATATTGTAAGAATGTAATATATCTAAACAAGTTGCTTAACGGTCTTGAGGATCTACCCCTCCAACTCAGCTCATGGATAAGATGGAAGGGTATTATCCTTCTGTGTATCTTGTAAACCTTTATTGCCATCACCAACCTCCTGCCAAACGTGATGATTACCACTAAACTCAGCTATTACTCCCTATAACATCAGCCTCCTCAGCACGGGGCGGGGATAACATTTTTGTCCTCTGTTTTTATCCACTATCGGGAGACAAAATGCTCTCAGAGGTGGATAAAAACAGAGGACAAAAATGTTATCCCCGTGATGAGGGGGCAGGTACCTGCCAGTGAGACCCGTTTCGGAAATTAGCCGGAACAAATAGGCAGACAGACATTTTTGAAATTTTTGTTACAAGTACCGTTGATACTTTCATATGCATTGCATTTATTAAAAGGCTGTTGTTTTTACATAACAAATTATTTGAATTATTTTTGCTTTGAGACATTATTGTAAGTTTTATCATCTGTTGAATATTTATTGAATCGGCCCTCATTTTTTTATTATTTTTATTGTAAGACGGGGAAGCGCTTGGCGCACTTCACCCGGAATCCTCAACAAACTGAGGAACTGGCTATCTTACTTCTAAATGCCGGAACACAACTATTTTAGAGTTGTTGTTATGGCGACAGAATTAGGTAAGATGGTGGTAGCTAGCCAGGCGGACTTGAAATAAGTCCTACCACTTTGTTTCAACAAGCTTTGAGGCTCAGTTGGTAGTAACTCTGCCTTCTGCGCTGTAGGCTGTGGGTTCGATTCCCACCCAGGACAAACATTTGTGTGATGATTATAGATGTTTGTTCTATGCTAGACTGCGCTATGTGAGATGAATGTCCTGTAATATTTATTTATTATTCTCTATAAAATGTATAGGTAGGTACTTATTAATAAAGATTATATATATATATTGTATGAGTGGCGACCCCATGGTGTGAATACTTGTTCCAGCCCCGCGCCGTCGCTCGCGTCCACATCAACGACGGCCGAGGAGTGCCCCCCCACTCTCCACACTCCTGAGAAAGAGCTACCGGACAAAATGGAGGATGCCGTCGACCACTTATACCTTCAAACAGGTTACAATTCATTTGCTCCTTCGATTAACCTTACACAATTACGAAATTACTGGCACACAACTTAAGAATTTTCTTAAGTTGTGTGCCAGTAATTTCAAGAGCAGTTCCCTTCAAACCTTAATCAAGCAATGCTGCTTGGCTGTCGAAATAGATACTTCCCTGGACGAGTCTTTTCAAACGTAGCTCTACTACTCCTTAAATTGGCAACTGTGCTGTTTGTTCCCGGTTTGTTTGAGACATTGCTTGAATTATTATTATTATTGCTATATGATTATTTTGTTAATAATACATTTTTGACATCTTATTTACCTAATTATTAATAATGACAATATCTGTGTAATTCGTATCGAATCACAAAAGTACAAATAATTGGTTTTATTTAATCTAATATACATACATTTTTCATGGTTTGAGGCCCTCTTTTAAATATGAAGATTACCCGTTTTAGAGTCCCGCTGTTCTGTAACTTTTAAATTAAGTTAAATAAATAACTAAAGATAAAACTTAATCAACAAAAGTGTTAAAGAAGTTTTAAAACAGTTTGTCTTTTGTGCAACAGTTGTCCCCGTGGCAGAACCAGAGGTGGTAGGGGAAGGTCCTCCGGAGAAGAGACGCGCGTTGCAGTACGTGGCGGGGAACGGAGCCGTCGCCCACGACGAGATACCTGCCGTCGACGGTAAACATTACCTGCATTATAACATTACACGTTTTATCACGACCTACCGTCGACTTTAAACATTACCTGCATTATTACATAACACGTTTTACCACGACGAGCTACTTGCCGTCGACGGTAAACATTACCTGCATTATTACATAACACGTTTTACCACGACGAGCTACCTGCCGTCGACGGTAAACATTACCTGCATTATTACATTACACGTTTTATCACGACCTACCGTCGACTTTAAACATTACCTGCATTATTACATAACACGTTTTTACCACGACGAGCTACCTGCCGTCGACGGTAAACATTACCTGCATTATTACATTACACGTTTTATCACGACCTACCGTCGACTTTAAACATTACCTGCATTATTACATAACACGTTTTACCACGACGAGCTACCTGCCGTCGACGGTAAACATTACCTGCATTATTACACAACATTTCACACAACGCCATCTTGTGACGTTCTTAACCGCCTCTGGTCTAGTGTTTTACCAACGGTGTCAGATCCAGAGGTCCCGGGTTTGGTCCCCAGGGGAGAACAATATTGTGTTTGGTTTGGTTGGTGGTAGGATTTTGTTAAAGTCCGCCTGGCTAGTTACCATCTTACCTAATTCTGTCGCCATAACAACAATTCTAAAATTGTTGTGTTCCGGCATTTAGAGGTAAAATGGCCAGTTCCTCAGACAGTTGAGGATTCCGAGTGAAGTGCGCTTCCACCTTCGGCCTAATCATGTCTTGAAAAATCAGGGGAGATGAAGGCTGAGATACGCCGTCAAGATAATAACATAGAAAAAAGACCACTCGAAGCTTTATTTTTATTGTATGAGGTAGAAGCAAACACAGAACAAACAGTATAGAAATTACATCATATCAATGTTAGTTCCGGATAGGAATCGAACTCACAACCCAACGCACAGAAGGCAGAGTTACTATCAATTGAGCTGCGAGGTCAGTCAATTTATATAAATGATTTTAATGACAGAAAAAATCACTCCCTAGTGATTATATTTTCAGTTACTAGGGCAGGTTTCAAGAGTAGTAGAAGCCTTTTGAAAGGGCTCGTCCGGAGAATTACTACCACCATACCTATTTCGGCCGCCAAGCATCGTTGCTGTGTTTAGAATAGAATAGAATTTTATTTGCAACAACAATTAATTATTACACACAAAAAAAAATTATGAACTGAAAATTACTAACTCAGCTTCAAGCCGGTTGCACAAAGCCAACCCGCGCTGGTCTTCCGTAAGCACAGTGACAGCTAAGCGGACGTGAAAACAAAATTATACTATGTATTAAATTATTATAAAAGAAGAAATAAATTAAACAATTCGTAATCATCACTATAAAGTGATTGCCTTAATACAAAACAAAGCAAAATAATTGAATTAAATCGATTTCAAAATCAATAAAAATAATAATAACAATAGTCAATGAATCAACATCAATCGGTAAATTCACAAATATAAACAAAAATTACAAATTCAAAATAAAAGTAAAATACAGTCAATTAAACAAACAATAATTAATCAATTAAAATAAATACACAATAGCATAGTATAGAGTATACATAACATATGAAAAGGGTCTCAACCTGTTCATGTTTGATTCGTTCCCGCATAATATTATGATATAGCAAATATATATAAATATATAAACAAGCCTCACAGTTCAGTTGGTAGTAACTCTGCCTTCCGCGCTGTAGGCTGTGGGTTCGATTCCCACCCAAGACAAACATTCGTGTGATGAATATAGATGTCTGTTCTGTGTTTGGGTGTTGTATCATACAGTAGGTACGTATGCTTTTACAAAAGTATTCAAGTATCCTATCCGTAATCTAGTTCCCGTATTACAAGCTATGCTTAGTTTGGCGCTAGATGGCGCTGTGTAATGTCCTATAACATTTATTTACATACATGTAACGCCCACAATTCTCACACGTCAAAATCCATCTAGTAGCTAATACTGTAGAGCATGTTGCGTATTTTCGACAAACGTAACCCCTCTTCTAAGGCAGTTGGGTAAAAATTGTTAATCTTCCCATGTCCAGTCCATCTGATATTATCTCGTATGATAGCGATTTGATTAGATTGATAAAGTTGATGAACCGCGCAAACAAAGTGGCGACGCCGTGACATTATTATATATTCAAGTGGTCAGTGTATGCGTTCGCAGCGGACGTGCGGGAGCGAGACAGCGAGAGCGTGCCGCTCGTGTCGCGCCTCAAGAAGGAGAAGACGAGTGCCAAGAAGATCGCCAAAGAACTGCTGTTCTGCAAGTGAGTCATGTACAGTAGTTATATGAAACACACTTGCTTTTTCGGCGCCGCCCCGCCGATAAAATATGGCTATTTTTTAATTGTCTGGAAGTACTCAGCTTCATCTCACTTTCAAGTTCTGATGAGGCCGAAGATGAAAGCGCTTCACCCGGAATCCTCAACGGACCGATAGAGACACTTTACTTGATATATTGATAGGATATTCACGAATTATTGTTCAGCACAAGCACCATTAATGAACGTAAGTCGGAGACAGACTACGAAACCACAGACCATAGAGCAGTTATTCTGACACAAGCTCCCGAAGAGCATCGAAGGTGCTGTCAGTTGTATGTTTACATTTCAACAGCCTATCAACCATCTTACCGAAGTCTGTCGCCTTATTAACCATTCTTGAATTGTTGTGTTCCGGCATTCAGAGGTAAGACAGCCAGTTCCTCAGTTTGTTGAGGATTCCGGGTGAAGTGCGCCTCCATCCGGCCTTATCTCAACTTGTAACCAGGTGAGATGAAGGCCAAGGACTTACCTGTACTCAAAAGCTTCCTCATTTGAAATCAATATTGTGTTCCAAATGAAATGACATCAACGTATTCCAGAAACCTGCTAGGCGATATGGAGATGCACGAACACGCCTGGCCGTTCCTCATTCCGGTCAACACGAAGCAGTTCCCGCAGTACAAGAAGGTCATCAAATGTCCCATGGACCTCTCCACCATCAAGAGGAAACTCAATGACAATATGTAAGTACCCTGTCATACACATATGAAGTACTGCTATCACCTTTGGGTACCAGGATACCAACTTGGTTCTCTCGATTGCAAACGAGCAGCGAGTTTTGCTTGGCCTTCTTACGTTAAAGTTATGATAAGGCCGAAGGTGGAAGATAAAGATAATGAAGACAATTTAAGAATTGAAATTGTTGTGTTCCGGCATTAAGAGGTAAGACCAGTTCCTCAGTTTGTTGAGGATTCCGGGTGAAGTGCGCCTCCACCTGATCATAACTCATCTCCCCGTCGTACAATAAAAATAAAAATAAAAGTGTTATCTCTGTGAATATACAAAGTGTTACTTTCTCTTCAGATACAAATGCAAAGAAGAGTTTGCATCCGACGTCCGCCTCATATTCAGCAACTGTGAGGTGTTCAATGAGGACTACAGCCCGGTAGGGCGCGCGGGACATAACATGAGGCAATTCTTCGAGGAGCGCTGGAATACTTCGTGAACATTCAAAGTTACTTCGTGAACATTCAAAGTTACTTCGTGAACATTCAAAATTACTTCGCGAACATTCAAAGTTACTTCGTGCACATTTGCATTATAGTGATATACAAATGTGTGGAATGTTATACATTTTAAACATTTTACGCACTTATTTACGAAGGATTTGAAGGTAAAAAGGCAGTGTTTAAAATGATAATAATCTCTGCATCTCACGCATGTTTTAAAAGGCTACTAAGCTCGTTGGATGTGTATATATATTTGAAGGACCGTAGGCAAGTTTTCGAAATAGGAATGAGACGAACACTGCCATCGGGCGCTGTAATTGAAAAGTATTTGGTAGCGGCGGAATGTTCCGTGATCGTATGTGATTTACAAATGTGAGGGTCAATGTTTCGAATGTTGACCTTACCCAATTATTTAAATCATTTAATATTAAAACGAGAATCCAATTTACAGAGAGCATCATCAACAGAGTCGATTAATGTTGCCAGTTCTTGCTGCCCGCTGTACATATGTACGTCAACTATTAACAATTTGGAGAAAAAATGCCAAGTTAATATTGAGCAATCTGAATAACTTAAATAACTAACACATGAGTGAAATATTTGTATCGATATTCTAGCTCTAACAATTATTTGAGAATATGTCTACGACAATAATGATGGGACACGAATTCTTATCGATATTGATAAATGCCGATATCGATGATATCCACAGTCCGACGAAGATCACAATGAACGTGGGTGAGGCCGCCAGCGTCTTCGGAAAATGCTGAAGTGACGCTTTTGGCCTTGGTTGTACGTAAGTTATTTTTTTGACCAAGTTTATTATGACCATTGTCGGTCTGTTACTGAAGTTACTTATATTTTTTAGCACTGACCATGACATTCATTCCATTTTGTGACAGAATAGTTTTTTTAACATTCCAATGTTGGACTTTGGAACCAAAGGGGTTTCGATCGGTTGATACATTGAGAATCTCGAGAGAGCTAGTGATTTCAATGTGGGCAACGCACACTCCCGTTGTGTATATCTGTACATATTAGTGTAAGCCTTAAAGTATTAGATGAGATCTACATTAAGCTGAGGAGATCATTCGGTATACTTATTTTTTATATAATTTGCGCATAGCAACGAACAGTATTTAATCGTGGATTCTTAATTGGAATACTCCATTGGTGGCCAGTTTTTAGATTTGAACGCGTAATGGGTGTGTAAAAATAGTCTTCTACTTAAAATTGTTGGTATTAGGAGGTTTAAGTGTAGTAGGGCCTAACTCTTCAAGTGTAGCGTAGTTGTTAGTTTCTGTAAGTAAATCTCGATTTGTGTCTTCGTCGAATCGACATAATATTTGTAAATGTCTCGCGCGTTGTAAATCTATATCTATCTTTACCATAGATTGGACTATCTGCTTTTAAATATGTTTTAATTAAAGACTATGCTAACTCTCGGGTTACAATAGATTGACAATAAATATAATGTCAACTTTTTAATTCATGTACCTAGTGTAGTGTGTCAGTTTTATAGTATTTTTAGCAATTATTTTAAGTTACTTATGTCGTTTTAAAATGTCCAAGTATAACTAGTTTTTTTTTGAAAAATATTGTGATTTTTTTAGGTATGTTGTAAAATCGGTTCTCCTCGAATATTAGTAGCGTTGTAAAAATATTGGATGTATGTCGATAACATTATAATAGGTCTCCATTTCTATTTATTTTATAACTGTTTATTTATTGAGTAGTCTGTCTTGTGATCGGCGGAAAGCTACTAAAGTTATTATGTACTTATATCTTGCTGTCTATTTTTCTGAATATAAGAACTTTGTGATATTTGTTTCAATTAAACATACATTTAATGACATGTCTTAAGATCGTCTGTCACTTTTCTAAGAAATATTCCCAAAAATATCGATATCGATAATTCTTAAGCGTGTTCTGGTACAACACTAATTTGAAACAAATATCACAGATTACGCTTTTTAACTATGTTTTCTACAGAGTATTTAAGACGAAGTATTAATTTAGACATAAAAGCAGCTTTTAACTGCATAAGTAGACATTTTTTTAATCAATATTTTACTAGTTCTCTTTTGTGAATACACGAAATTAGTCAAAACTAAAAAGGTCTGTTCCGACAGTAGAGTACATCATTTGGTACAGTCTCTTATGAAACATGAGGAGAAAACTGTTGTCACCTTCTGAGAACCTTACGTTATTGTTCAAACCCGAACAGTAAAAAAAGGATCCGACATGAATCTAACCCTGTAAAGAATAAAGGTTTGCCAAAAACATAATACCTAATTTGACAAGATAGGTCTACTTTTAGGTTATGTACACATTACTTCCTTGTATGTAACGATCATATGTTTTCATTGTTACCATTCACTATAAAGTGATGGCGCTTCTTCCGTGAGGATATTCCTCAAATCCCCGATCAACATCAGTTATCGAGAACTACTTACCATATACCTGTTAATGAACCGGATTGTCCGAACAGGCCTTTTTAAGATTTTTTATCCTTTTGTATCTTTGCGTGTGTGAATTTTTAAACGACTGCAAAACGGAGAAGGTTCTTTACAGTTTATAATTGCTACACAAGTAGATACATAGACTCACGACTTTGTTGCCTCTGTGGATAGACCTCGGATCTCTAACGGTTACAGTCAGAGGCACGTCCAGACATCACGCCTGGCTTGTGCCCTCTGTTTGCAAGTAGCTAGCATTCAATTCGTGGCAGATTGCAAGCGCATCGCCGCTTACCGGCATGCCTTTATTCATCTTCGGTAGTAAATTCATATGACTAGTATAAAAAAATTGATAATAGAATATAATCTATTGGCAAATTTCTTATTATTGTGTAGTTTGCATTCCGTTATTTATTAACGCCGAAAGTTTAGAAGTTTACATCAAATATATTTTTACGGTTCCGTCCGCTTAGTTTGTAATTATATAATGACGAGATAAATTAATATCATTCTTAGTTTTGGATGATCAACTTAAATAGTGTCCTTCGACGTTTGTATGGAAATATGTGAAACCTTTTCATCCAATACATTACACATTGTCTATTCACACATGTTAAGATACGCGAGAGTATAAATGTACTGCCAGATTTAAACGAGTTCGAGTTGCGTTTGTTTGTGTGCAACAGTTTTAAATGGATATATAAATTATATATACGATAAATAAATAATTTTTGAAGCACTATTTATTTGTTTCATTGTAATTTTGCCCAAAACCGACCACTGTTGGACAATGGACATGAGCAACCTTCAGATTGATTTAGACGCTTGACCTTCGTCTCACCTGGTGTCAAGTTATGACAAGGCCGAAGGTGGAAGCGCACATCACACGGAATTTTCTACTGACTGAGATACTGACTATCCAATGTTTCATATTCAATAGTTAAAATGTGTTAGTGAATTGTCGGCAGACTTAAGATGGTGGTATAGCTACCACTTACAAAACTTGTTTTAAGACTTGAGACCGCTCACTACCGCGAGTGCAAGTACCTCGTAATTTAAAGTACCTACCTACGACCTACCAAATTTGATCAGGATCCAGTACGGGAGTGGGAGGGATCCAATTTCATGGCTACATACCTACCAACCTGCCGATCTCGTAGTCGATACCACACTGCTGGTCTTGCTGCTAACGAGCTACAGATCATTCCCTCAACCCTGAGAGCTGGAGGGTCTACCTACGACCGGAAGCAGCCTACTTGGAACTCACGTGCTCAGGCCAGTGAAATCTGTGCGGCTGTGTAATTTTTAGCATATTAAAAGTGAGGCTACTAAACCCTCCTGATCACCCGCGACCTATCTGCGAATCTATCGTCACAGTGACGCACAAACAAAGTCAGATCAGTCAGGTCCAGAGGTCCCAGGTTCGATCTTCTGGGGGAGTACAACATTATGCTTGGTTTGGTGGTAGGACTTTGTTTAAGTCCGCCTGGTAGCTAGTACCACCAGCTTACCTAATTCGGTCGCCATAACAACAATTCTAAAACTGTTGTAGAAGCTCTTACTTCTCTAGGTTGTGCGATGTGCATGTCTCCAGCTTGCACAGAACGAATTTGTTATTTATAAATATGTCAATGTTTGGTACAAATTTGGTTCGATCTAAAAATCTAGGTAAATTTGGTTTAATCTATAACTCTTGTTTAAAATTTAGGTTCCAATCAAACTTCATAGATACAAGCCTAAGTAGGTGTGTAAGCCAGGGACAGGGTGTACAGCTTACACATGTAGGGTATCATAACATATGTATGTATGTATGTACGTATAGAAATAAAAGAACAAAAACCTATAGAACAAGCTTTACTTAGTCTATGGCTAGGTGGCGTTGTTGTAATGATTGGTAGTATATTTATTTATGAAACATACCTGATATTGAAAAATGTTTGTCTCACTTAGTTTTGAAAAGTATGTAACGCCAAACTGATCATGACTGGGCTATGATTAATTGCCTATACTTAATTCAGTACCGCATGGGTTCACTATGCATCAATGATTTAAGGCCTGTAGTTATAATACTTTCAGAGACACAAGGTAAAAACAACGTGTTAGGAGATTGTCTGGAAAATATTGCTCTCAAACCATACACCCGTTGGTTAATATACGTATTGTTTCGCCAATTAGAATGGTCTGGAATCATCACGGGCCTTCACTAAGTTCCGCGAAAATAAGACAAAATAAACAATAGCGTTGTTTATGGCCTTTGAGAACAATAGTCCAGTACGTAGTAGTTAGCACCGCGAGTGTTTGAGAACAATAGTCCAGTACGTAGTAGTTAGCACCGCGAGTGTTTGAGAAAAATAGTCCAGTACGTAGTAGTTAGCACCGCGAGTGTTTGAGAACAATAGTCCAGTACGTAGTAGTTAGCACCGCGAGTGTTTGAGAACAATAGTCCAGTACGTAGTAGTTAGCACCGCGAGTGTTTGAGAACAATAGTCCAGTACGTAGTAGTTAGCACCGCGAGTGTTTGAGAACAATAGTCCAGTACGTAGTAGTTAGCACCGCGAGTGTTTGAGAACAATAGTCCAGTACGTAGTAGTTAGCACAGCGAGTGTTTGAGAACAATAGTCCAGTACGTAGTAGTTAGCACCGCGAGTGTTTGAGAACAATAGTCCAGTACGTAGTAGTTAGCACCGCGAGTGTTTGAGAACAATAGTCCAGTACGTAGTAGTTAGCACCGCGAGTGTTTGAGAACAATAGTCCAGTACGTAGTAGTTAGCACCGCGAGTGTTTGAGAAAAATAGTCCAGTACGTAGTAGTTAGCACCGCGAGTGTTTGAGAACAATAGTCCAGTACGTAGTAGTTAGCACCGCGAGTGTTTGAGAACAATAGTCCAGTACGTAGTAGTTAGCACCGCGAGTGTTTGAGAGTAATGAGTTTGCTGCAGATTTTTTATTTCAGACGATTACATAGGTAGGTAGATACTTCATTTAATATTTTACGCAACATCGACACTGTTTACCCATTTTCGGCAAGGCCTCCTCCAACTTCTTCCACTCCTCTTTCTCTCGCTATTCTTGCCCATGTTTTCCCTGGTATCTTTCAGCTCGTCCACCCATATTTTGTACTGTCTCCCTTACGTTTATTGTATTTCGGGAACCAATTCATCAGGGTTTGACTGCATTTCTCTTTTACCTTTACTGCATATCCTGTCCATCTCTATTTTTGTTTCTTTATTGACCGAGCGAGCAAAGCGTCTATGTTTCGATACTGGCTGATGATACCGCTGTCTGTCGGTTTGTTCTCGTCTACAGGTCGCATTTCTCAACCGATTTTGATGAAAATGAGCACACATGTTCCTTGATTTATTTAATTTTTTTAGTCGATTGCGATTTTTGTTAGAGGGAAAAGAGGGGAAGTTTGCTATAGTGTTATTTATCAACGGATGTGAATTAAATTAAAAAGACACACTAAGGATTTAATTCTACACAAGATGTTGTGAAAAAAAAGGGGTAGAGAATAGAGGATAAGGGGAGGAGTTTGCTGTGAGTTTTTTTTTTTTTTTTTGGAAAATGTATACCTACGTACCAATCAGATTACGCAGTCCTCTCCGCCTATGCGAGACGAACTCGTAGACATCAGATTTGACCTCTTAGGATCAGGTTAACACGTGTTAGCACTAAAGCTAATACCTTTTTTTGCTTAAAAGTGTAAAAGGAAAAGTGAAAGAGAAAAACATCGCTTATTGCATGCTTGAAAGGGCTCGCTAGGTGTACTGTTCTTACAGAACCACTAGCTTTAAGTAACGCATCTTCGATTTTTGTACGATTTCTTAGTGTTTCGTTTTTTATTTTATCAGTTTCCTTTTTCCGAGGATAGTTCTTTCCATGGCGGATTGGCAGACTCTTATTTCTTGGCATGGGCTCTTGTAAAGCTTTCAATTGAAGTACATGTCATTTGGTGATATCATTTGGCCTAGATAGACGCGTTGACATATCTGATATTGCTGTTATTTATGTTCACTGGTTCTTGAATGTTTTTCCTACTTTCCAGCTTTCAATATCCAATTGGCTAATCATTTGCTGGATTTCTTGTTTGGTTGATGCGAAAATTATCAAGCCGTCAACAAATTTCAAGTGAGTCAACTTCTCTCTATTTGTATTAAGACCTAAATTGTCTAAGCCTAGACGTCGGAAAATTTCTTCAAGCACGCTTGGAAATTTTGGAAATTGTGGCCTATTTACGAAAAGTCGCTTCTAAACCCCGCTTGCTTAGTTAAATAATCAACCTAAGAAGGTTGATTCTCATCTATGTTCTTGTTATGCGCTTGAGGATAAGCTTTGCGTAGCTGGTGCTGAATAAACGTGTCTTATTTTGTGTACTAATCGGTTACATATATCATAGTTCTATATTTTGTATTCTAATAACATAATTTTGTACACAGGGGTATATCACAACCTATGTTTTATTTATTGCAATTTCTTGTTATATAGGTATGATATCAAAATCATATCATAGAAATAATTATCATTTTCATATGTTATAATTTAACAGTCAGCTAATTTAAGAGGTTTTGGTCAGGTGCAAAATTTATTTTGTTAGCTAACAAAGTGAATTAAAAAAGCATGGCGTTTCTGGTTGCAAATTACGAGACCTAACAACCACTGACGTAGGTAAAGTTATGATTGGTGTAGTGTAGAGGTGTACGAGTCGTCAGTCACGCCGCCGACATTTCGCATATAAAGTTGCCGGAGCTGGCTTCTGCCGCGGAGGCGATCGACCCGTCGCTATATACCATCCCGTAGCACCAAGCCTCCCCGCTCCATGGCTCTTTTTCGGCCCACACGTTGAATCCCGCCGTAGTTTCCAAGTCCGTTCCTGTAACGACGGAACACATTCTCTGTACGATGAAAACACCTCACCGCTGTCGGATTGTGCCCGTGCCCTTATTGGCACTTGCCTTGTAGGTACAGCTCCCATTGCCAGATCACTGACCTTCTTGGAGCTACGTACACCTTCCGAGAGACAGGTGTACCAACCTGTATCACTATTCTGCGCTAGCGCCTTAGATTTTCTTTAACTTCTTCTCCTTATATATATAACCTAAAACTCTGACCCTCAGTTGTGACGCCTTGACCGACAGCGAAAAATTGAGTGCAAAGTGCAGACTACTGCTCCGGTACGTTTTGACGGAGTTTTTTTTTTTTTTTTTATGACGGGGAAGTCCTTGGCCTTCATTTCACCAGGTTACAAGTTAAGATAATGCCGAAGGCGGAGGCGCGCTTCACCCGGAAACCTCAACAAACTGAGGAACTGCCTATCTTACCTCTAAATGCCGGAACACAACCATTTTCAGAACTGTTATTATGGTGACAGAATTAGGTAAGATGGTGGTAGCTAGCCAGGCGGACATAAAGAAAGTCCTACCACCAACCAAACCAAGCACAATATTGTACTCCCCCTGGAGATCAAACCCTGGACCTCTGGATCTGAAATCGGTGGGTTGAACCACAGAGGCGGTTTTGATCTAAGTTTCTTCCTATCTAGCTTGGATAACTATGAAAGGAGTTCCATAGTTATAGTTAAAACGCAACCGCTCTTCTGCTGCTGACCACAGCCGCACAGGTACCTTCAGATGTCCTTCTCTCACCTGCGACGGTCATCCAGTGACCTGCTGAGTCCCGGAACACGCCGATATAGCAGACATCGCTAATCCTTTGCCGGATGCCGGACAGCACTCGCTTCTCCTCGCGATCGTTGATCACGGCGAGGAGTCCCCCTTCCTCGCGACACGTGGAGTTCGCGATCGGCCACTGCACCGACTCCGTGTGCAGCTTGTAGCAGCGCCCAGTCACGTCGGAGTACTCGTAACCTGCACGACTAAGTTTCTGTAGTTTTTTTTATAAATTTAGGGTTAGCTCTTGATTTAGGCCAGAGCTTTCCCAAAAAGCACTGGTTACCCGCGCAACGGAACATGACAAACCGGCGGACATGCGGCAGGCGGGCGGACTCTAACCACGAGCAAAAGTCAGCGATTTCGTTGCCCAGGGTAGACCACTTGGAGGTAGATTACACTCCCTTTCGTTCGCGTCAGGAAACGTGACTGTAGATGTAAGTTAGGTGCCAGCGTTCGCCGAATAATAACACGAATACTATTATAATGCATACCCTCGAGTACCTATGGTTGGGAACCCTGTATGATAATAGCACGGGCTCCGTGAGCAAACGGTGCCAACGGCCCAATTCATTCTCGTATCTCTATCTGACCTTAAAAACAAAAATGACACCGTGGACTTACCATCAGACACGCAAGTCTGCTGCGCCACAGTCGGCGTCGTCTCGGCCAGAGTCTTCGTCAGGTTCTTCACGGGGAGTTGGCACAGCCCGTCGCAGTCGCAGCGTGGCGCCGGCGCAGGCGTCGTCGTCGATGCCGTCAACTGCGCCACAATCGTCGTCAGGTTCCGAACGGTTTCCTGACACGCTACAGCGCTCGCGATCTCTCCGACACAAGTAGACACCGGGGTCATCGTCGTTGAGGGCGTCGGTACCGTCAGCTGCTCCACAATTCTTGTTAGATTTTGTACAGTTCTCTGGCATTGCCCCACGATGCTGACGATCTCCTCGTTCGTAAGAGTTGGCGGTGTGAGGTCCTTCATAGCTTGGATGACGGCGGCGCTGACGATGCTCGTGATCTCCTCCCGGAAGCCGATCATCATCGGCGCAGGAGTTGTCGTCGGGTAGTTCTTGATACTCAGCGCTACGGCAGCTGCCACGGCGCTCTCTATGACATGACGAGAAAACTCCTCGGCGCTGTTCGGCGCCGGTGGCGAGGCCGCTGACCTCGTGCACGGCGCCTCGCCCCTGCAACCGTCTGACACGCTCCCCCGATAGTCAGCTGACGGAGACGCTGGAATGTATATAAGTACGAAGGTTATATTCAACGATGGGGAAACGCTTGGCCTTCGTTGGTAAGGCTGAAGGTAGGAAGGAAGAAGCACACTTCACCCAGAATCCTCAACAAACTGAGGAACAGGCTATCTTACCTCTAAATGCTGGAACTAAGCCAAGCACTATATTGCTTGGCTAAAAAAAGATTCTCCTTTTTTTTAATTTGGTTAAAAATAAAGTTAAGAAGTCTTGATTTTAACCTAGTTAAAATATTACAAGCTATGCTTAGTTTGGGGCTAGATGGCGCGGAGTGTAATATTTATTATTATTTTGCGAAAACATATTACATTCCTGGGTGGGGATTGTTACTGGACTTCACACTGTTATAGCTCATCGGCTTTTTAACGTCGCACTTTATTTTCCCATTTGTAGGAATCATTTGCCATAGCAAAACACTAGGCTGGGCTAATGTCATGGATAAAGTTGTGAGTAATATCTAACTTGTTGGGTGCTGATAAACACTCACCGTGTGCTCTTAGGCCAGCTGTCTCTCAGCACCCAACGAGCTAAGGGTATGTTAAATAATTGAATATTTCTTACCAAATGCTTCCGAACCGTACAGAACTAATAACAAAACAATATATTTGACCATATTGATCAATTCAATTAAAACAGTAGGTATTATAAACTTGAGTCGACAAATAACTCTGATGTGGGGTCTCCTGACTACTGGTATTTATATATAGACATGGTTCAATAACGTGGAATAAATAAAGATAACTCAATAATAGTGACCTGCGACCCCGCGCTGTGCGGATCTTATCTTCTCGGAAAATAAGTTAGCAGAGGTTTAGCCCACAGATAACAAAACTTACTCAAAATACAAAATAAATTCACTGAGAATCATCATCATCATATAAGACACTAATAATACACCTTGTTACATCAGGAACGACGACCTCCACAGGGACCTTAACATAGAGTTCGTTGATAAAGTTATAAAAAAACATGCAGAAGCTCATGAACAAAGACTTCATAAACATGTGAACGTTGAGGCAATCCAGCTGCTCGACAACACAAAAACAGTGAGAACACTGAAAAGAACTAAACCTTTTGAGTTAGTGTAATGTTAAATAGTATAAAGTAGTGTCAGTGTAAGTGAAAGTGCTACTTCAAAGAACACAATAACGCAGTGTCTCCCCTTAAATAGAAACTGTAAGAAACGTGACATTGGACACATTCTTTAAAATAATTTCTTATATAAACTAAAATTAGCATTAAATTATTCATTAGCCTACCTCAGCTAGATTGTTATATAGTTTTAGAGCTTATATTAATTTAATATGCACAAGTATCTAATTATATATAACACTACAGCTGCAACAACTGGCCGTCGTCCATTCAGTTTCTTCCTTCTCGTTCTAGGTTCTTTCTGCGTTTGCTCTCAGGTCTAAGCCACTACATCCATCAATATCTGCGCTATGTAGTGCGAGCTATTCCTCTAGAGCTGGAAGGTCTGTATAGCGACCGAAGGTTCCATATACATAGATTAAATCGTTAGCCGCTTTAGCTTAACCGTTAGAACTTTACTTTTTCCTATTACAATCGTTTGGTTTGTTTCTGGGTTTAGTCTGTTCTAGCCTAAAACTAGACAAGCCTAGAGGTCTAGAGGTCTAGAGGTCTCATGACCCTACTACTCTTTAGAGTAATTAAAGCTCCTTATGATAGGACTCGTCCGGCGAAGCACTTTTTAACCGCCTCTGTGGTCTAGTGATTCAACCCACCGATTTCAGATCCAGAGGTCCCGGGATCGATCACCAGGGGAGTATATCGGGGAGTATATTGTGCTTGGTTTGGTTGGTGGGAGGATTTTGTTCAAGTCTGCCTGGCTAGCTTAGCTACCACATCTTACCTAATTCTGTCGCCAAAACAACAATTCATAAATTGTTGTGTTCCAGGTTCTAGGAGGTAAGATAGCCAGTTCCTCAGTTTGTTGAGGATTCCGGGTGACGTGCGCTTCCACCTTCGGCCTTATCATAAGTTGTAACTAGGTGAGATGAAGGCCAAGCGCTTCCCTGTCGTACAATAAAACAAAACCCTGATTCGGACAGGTACGGCCGCCGAAGTATTAATTAGATTTGATACGTCGTCCATTATGTGTACGTGATGTAGCGATCCGTCACCTGACGCCACCTGGCGGCAGATGCTAGTGATGGAGAGGTACTCTGTCACCGAGGCACACCTGTCAGATCACAATCATTCACATAACCTTGATTGTAGTGAGCCTGCCAGAACCGCGTTGTATTCTGGATCAACATGTCATGACAAGGTTCAATGCATCCACAATACAAAACGTTACCTATTATTGACCATCAAAAATAATTAATGTTACCGGAAAATGCACAATGGGCGGACTTAGTTAGAAGCGATAATTACCAGTGAGAATAAGGCCTATGGAAGTCTACAACATGTATCCCCCAGTAGGTAAAAGTGAAAAAAAAACCGATCTTCCCCCACCAGTAGTAGTTATATATGGAAATAAATATATATGGAACAGGCTCTTTGCCATGGCTGACCCACAGATTTCCTGGGTAGATACTTTGACAGAAGGCTACGTAAGTTCACTACGGAAAATCTGCGAGCCAACATATTACTATAGGCACATATCTATCTTAACTAACTTAATTTATACCACTATTGATCTGTATAACCTTTTAGTTAATTATGGAAAAATGTTACTGATCGTTACTGACGGTCTATAGGTAATTCAACTGTTCCAGACAAGAAACTGGCTGCATTGCCACATATATTTTATAGGAACCTATCATAAGTATGGTGGTTTATCTTATAGTACGTATTTATTTACAAATTAAAAAAAAAGTTTATAAGTGTTCTCAAAAGATCGCCCCAAACCAAGTTATGCTGCGTTTCGGGCTAGATGGCGCTGTGTGAAATTAATGTCCTGTAATATTATTATTATTATGATATAAAAAAAATGTAATGCAGCCAGTGTCCCGGGCATGCTTCCGTTTGGTACTGGTCTGGAACAGTTGAGTTACCTATACTCGTATATAGGCCGTTTGTATCGGTCCTTAGGTAATCCGACTGATTCCTGTGTACATAGTTAGTTTAATTGTACAATTTATTTAATCAATTATTGTTATTTAAAAAAAATAGTTTTCTATCCGTAATCGAGTACCCTTAAAACTAGATGCTTAGTTTAGGGCCATAGGCGGTGTTGTATAAAATAAAAGAAAAAGCTGTTTTTACGGGAAAACTCTTTTACTTATATATTTTGATTTTAATTGTGTTTTTATAAAAAGTAACGCGGAACAAACTCAGATTATCCCGAACTATCCCATACTATACTTTTAACTATACTATACTTTAATATTAATTTGTGGAAACTTGTAATTGGCCTTCAGTATCAATACTTGCCTGCATTTATGCAGTTAGTGTTGCATGCAATTTTTACATAGCATGTTATGTATACATCTGTTAGTTTTCTTAAAAGTCTTACAATGCATGCTATGTAAAAATAGCTTGTTTAGTATAAATCTTATAGTTTTTTTTTAATTCTTACAATGCATGCTATGTAAAAAACTTCTAGTTTTCTGAAAAGTCATACAATACAATAAAATAAAATTTAAAAAAGATTAATAAATACCGGCAAAACTTTTTTTTTTTATCGGATCATCATCATCATCTTGCTGCCCTTTACTGCCCTATTCCATTCGGGCACCAAAGGACTTTTCGGTTATTCGGAAGTTTATATGCTCATTTGACACATTTTTTTTATTGTACTTCGGGGAGGTGCTTGGCCTTCATCTCCATCTTCGCCCGATTTTTTTAATTGTTTTCAAGTTATGATAAGGCCGAAGGTGGAAGCGCTCTTCACCCGGAATCCTCAACAAACTGAGGAACTAGCTACGAGTATCTTAACTCTGAATGTCGGAACACAACAATTTAAGTTTGTTTTTTTTATTTTATGGCGACATAATTAGGTTAGATGATGGTAGCCAGGCGGACTTAAACAAAGTCCTACCACCAAAAATCAACATGCACATGCCCTGATGGTGAAGTCATGTCCCTAGGATCAAAGGACCGTGTGGAATGTGTCACTAGCAGTAGGTATTCCGTGAAGCAGCGATGGGCTTGGAAACAGTCACATATTTAATGCTAGCTACTTGCAAACCGTGGACATGTGAACGTAAGTTTGGACTCTGACTGCCCCCTTTAAGGTTCAGAGGTGAATCCGTGAAGGGGAAAAATTAAGTCTATTACTTATTATCATTAACTGGGGTCGGTACAACAAATCCTCTTCCTCCACTCTCCTTTATCACACGTCATCTCATCTCTCCTTTCCTGCACATATCATCTCTCACACAATCCATCTCCTCTCCAGTCTTTATCTACCATTACAACCATCCACACTCATATTCAACACACTTTTCGTTATGTCTTCCATCCCTCTCCCTCATCACATGACCATACTACCTATTAGTTCTCAACTTTTCAGTCACTGGCGCCACATTCACTCCTTCTCCATATTCGTTCCTTATCTGATCCCTAGAAGAGTAGAGCCCCTTGTGAAAGGGCCCTTACGGGGAAGTACTACCACCATACCTATTTCAGCCGCCAAGCAGCATTGCTATGTTCCGGTTTCAAGAGTATGGTTGCCGGTGTAATTACGGGCACGCGAGGCTTACCACCTTCATGCCTCAAGTTGACGTGCCGTGTAGGCTATGTTCCTTATGGATTTGACGTAATAGTAAAGGATTGTTATAGGCAAGAGTGCACTGGGCTACTTGCTTGTTCCGTCTCCTAAGTGATTAAAAAAAAAACATTCTCGTTCCTCCACATATCCATCTCAGCATTCTCTCTCCCGCGTGCACTGTCCTATCATCAGTCACTTCCGTGGCCCAGCACTCAGATTCATACATTACGATAGGTGTCACGATGGTCCTTCAGATTTCCCCTTTAATTTGAGGGCATTCAGGGGTCGCAAAATGTCCCGTGGGCCTCCCTGAGATCAAGTATTAGTACTTTTTTTTTATCTAAGGTTACTGAACAAAACATTTGCGTTATCTTACTCGGTTTTTCCAATACAATATCAAATACTGGTGATAACTAGTATGACGAGATAAGTAGGTGATAGGTTTATATACAATATTATTATTTCAACCACCAAGCAGTATTGCTGTGTTCCAGTTTGAAGGGTATTGTTGCCGGTGAAATTACGGGCACGTGAGGCTTAACACCTTTATGACTCATGGTGACGGGCGCAATGCAGTGCCGTGTAAGCTATGTTCTTTGTCGATGTGACCTACGCAGTAAGGCATAGTTATAGGCAAGAGATGCACTCAACATAATTTGGACTACTTGCCTTGCTTGTCACGTCTCCTAGTTGTATAAAAAAATATATACATACCGGGAATAACCCGGTTTGGCTGTCCTCTGAAAATCACCATGAATGTGTATTAGAAATAGAAACATAATAATATATAAAACTATGTGTAAGACGTAGGTATTCAAAACACGATAAATTCAATTCAATTCAATTTCAATTCAATTGATTTATTGTTTGTGAACCTAGGTATAATAGATGTTATAACTTAAAAGAGAAGTGAGAAACGACTAGGTCCTGCTAAGGAGCAATACACACATTACAAAGTTACATAATTATACAAAACAATTAATTAAATTTAATATGTACTGTCAGATATGTATTACAGAAGTAAGCCGCTGCCCTTCTTCTATAAGACCACCCATTGTACTTATTCACTATGTCACACATTGCCCATTGTACTTATTCATTCAAATCAAATCAAATCAAATTAATTTATTGCCAATAAGTTTAAATAAATTATACAATTACTAGAAGACCCCACACTAGGGCTAGCCTGTGCCGCGGGAGTCTATTTAAAGAATTACCAAAAGACTTGTGCTACTAACAGGGCAAAACCAAATTAATTAAAAAAAAAAAAAACAGAATGACTGAGTATGACAGTGAAAAGGGGTGTGTGTGTGTGTGTGTGTGTGTGTGTGTGTGTGTGTGTGTGTGTGTGTGTGTGTGTGTGTGCGTGTATGCATGCGTTATTTGGATACGTAGGAGTTAGGAACATGGATGGGAAACAAAGAGCAAAGTTATTGGTATTCACATCAGGATTGCCAAAACTCTCTCTGTATCATCATAATCAAGGGTGAGGAGTCACTGTCTCACTTTCTTTCTAACGCCGTAAAGACTAAGATAATTCACAATGTTTGCTAGCAATGCGATATATAGCAGGAACATTTATTCTAATGCGACGCTTCACAGACGGGGGAGCAGCCTTCTGCTCAGCCAGAAAAAAAATATGGTAGGTGATTATTACTCGCTGGAGTAGAGCTGGCGAACACTCAGTGTTTGAGTATCGGTGTATAGTGATATAGTAGGGTATCTAAACGACTCGTGGAACATGACTTTGAGCACCGATCTGTGAGCTCTTTCAAGGGTAAGTGAGTCTTGCCTGCACCACCCCAAACCGTAATGCAATAACATAAGATAGACCGGCAAAGAGATGTATACACCAACATCAGAGTATCTACATCTGAACTATCACGGAGAAGCTTTATTATTAGAATGAGTTTTCTGACTCTAGCAGAAAGCGAGAGAATATGATGCTTAAATGTTAAATTTTGGTCAAGGTTTATACCTAGATATCGCAGGCATAGTGTTTTTTGCAATAGAAGGACATGTACAATTATTTGCAAGTCGGTTATAGCATTTATGAATTCTAATTGGAAGAAGAGGAGGAGGACTAGATGCTTTGGTTTTATGGAAGCATAAGTATTTCGTCTTAGCAGCGTTAAGAATAAGCAAATTAGCGTCAAGCCACGCAGCAATACAGGACAAACCATCTTCAACGAATTGAGAAACTTGCACCCAACTATCTCCAAGGAAAACGATAGCTGTATCATCGGCATAGCATGTGATTTGGCCGTTGGTAGAATTATCAAAAAGTGCTATAAGGTCATTTATGTAGAGCGTAAAAAGAGTAGGCCCCAGGATACTACCATGTGGAACCCCAAAAAACAGTTCTTTTATACCACTCGCCTGCCCAGATATAGAAAAGCACTGTCCACGGTTACTCAGATAACTATGAAACCACTCAAGCGCTACACCCCTGATTCCCAGACACTCCAAGTTTTTAATCAGAATTTTGGGAGACACGGTTTCAAAGGCTTTTGCCAAATCCAGGAAGTCACATATTGCCCATTGTACTTATACAGTGTATCACATATTGCCCATTGTACTTACACACTGTGTAACATAATGTCCATTGTACTATAATGCCCATTGTACTTTTACACTGTGTCACATAATGCCCATTGTATTTATACACTGTGTCAGATGATGCCCATTGTACTTATACACTGTGCCACATATTGTCCATTGTACTTATACACTGTGCTACATAATGCCAATTGTACTTTTACACTGTGTCACATATTGTCCATTATACTTATACACTGTGTCACATAATGCCCATTGTACTTATACACTGTGTCTCATATTGCTCATTGTACTTATACACTGTGTCTCATATTGCCCATTGTACTTATACACTGTGTCACATAATGCCCATTGTACTTATACACTGTGTCTCATATTGCCCATTGTACTAATACACTGTGTCACATAATGCCCATTGTACTAATACACTGTGTCACATAATGCCCATTGTACTTATACACTGTATCACATAATGCCCATTGTACTTATACACTGTGTCACATAATGCCCATTGTACTTATACACTGTGTCTCATATTGCCCATTGTACTAATACACTGTGTCACATAATGCCCATTGTACTAATACACTGTGTCACATAATGCCCATTGTACTTATACACTGTATCACATAATGCCCATTGTACTTATACACTGTGTCACATAATGCCCATTGTACTTATACACTGTGTCTCATATTGCCCATTGTACTAATACACTGTGTCACATAATGCCCATTGTACTAATACACTGTGTCACATAATGCCCATTGTACTTATACACTGTATCACATAGTGGTTGTAGGTATATTACTACTAGCTGATTCCGCGCAGTAACACTTGCGCTAAGCTTCTAAGTTCATCGATATCATTTCAGTCCATATAAGTTCACAGATGAACTAAATTATTTTCTGTTAAACTCGCTGCATAAGATTCGATAAAGCTCCATTCTTGCCAGATAAGGTTATTTACGTCTAATTTTCATATACGTAGGGCTGAGTGAGTTTTTTTTCAGGGCCACTGAGGACAAGTCTGAAACCGTAAGAGTTATCGAAAAGTCATGATAGGAGTTACGTGCTCGATTTCAAAAAAAAAGTTCTGTATTAAAAAACATCTAGTTATTTTAATAGTTTTTCTGTAAAAGTGAGTTCTTGAAACAATAAATTTTGCATTTTTGAGTTCCTTGATAATAAAAAAAATATATGTATGATGACCATGTGCCCAAAGTTGTTGGACACTTTCAAAAGTTAAAATGTATAAATTCATCTTTATGCATTTAGTAAAGGTTGTACGTTGTACTCACAGCAACCACAGTTTCACGGTTTATATATAACATGTCTTTATAAAACATTCATAAAACGCAACGTTCGCGCATTCTAACTTTCTCCGTGCTGAAATCTAGTTAATATTATATAAAACAACATGTGGCCTGTCTATTCAAGGCGGAAATGCGTATTCAATGAAATTCCTCTTTTAGCATGCGCGGACGGAGGATTACAATTTGCTTACCATATAAATGAATACCTATTAGCTTACCTATTTGAGCATTTTGGGGTCGAGACCTTGGGTCCGTGGGAAGCAAGTGCCCTCCGGGTTTTCAAAAATCTTGCGGGGCTTTTGACTGAGGCGACACGTGGCCCAATGGCTCTTATTTAGGCCAACGTATTAGCATAGCTATTCAGCGTGGCAATGCAGCCAGTGTCTTGGGCACGCTTCCGTCTGGTACTGGTCTGGAACAGTTGAATTACTTAATTAGGCCATTTGTGACGGTCCTTAGGTAACCTGACTGATTCCTCCTGATTTCCGATTATCTAGAAAAACTAACGTTTATTTTAAAAATACCGTTCACCACCTCTCAAACGTCAACCGTCAGATGGGGAGTTAACTTCAACCGAGCTCGGCCCCATCGATTAGTGAGGTAATCGATTGCTCAAAGTTAATTTGAAAATACTTTTGCTGTTATCTATCTTGAATTAATAAACACATTTTGTAGTATATGGGAGCGACGTTTCCCAGACCTTGCTATAAGCATTAAAAACCAACCACCGAACAGAAAAAACGTAAAAGCATCCTGTCGTTACTTCATAGTTCATGCAAAAAAACGACGAATGAAACCAAGATGAATTTTATTTGTGAATAATTTTTATCTCACTCATTTTCCATGAAATCCCATATTTTAGCAAGGGGTCTCTTCTTACTTGTTACTGTATACTCTTTGCGCAAGAACGTTAGGTAATTTGCTCGTAAAAGACTTAAAAATAAACAAATACGTAAACAAAACAAATGGGTCGATGTAAACATTATTTCGTATGATTTTTATCACTTTTCATTCGCTCGCATTATACTGTAACTCGTAACTCATCGGATGGTTTGCGTATCCGTATCACAACATTTATTCGCTCGCATTATACTGTAACTCGTAACTCATCGGATGGTTTGCGTATCCGCATCACAACATTGGGGGCCGAAGGTGGAGGCGCACTTCACCCGGAATCCTCTACAAACTGAGTAACTGGCTATCTTACCTCTGAATGCCGGAACACAACAATTTAGAATTGTTGTTATGGGAACAGACTTAGGTAAGATCTGGCGCACTTAAACAAAGTCCTACCACCATCCAACCCGAGCACAATATTGTACTCCCCTCAGGGATCGAACCCGGGACCTCTGGATCAGACTAGGGTGTTGTGTCTGGTTATAACAATTGGTTAACATTGTACTTACAATGTTGAGTTCAGTATTAACCGCCTCTGTGGTCTAATGGTTCAGCCCACCGATTTCAGATCTAGAGGTCCGGGTTCGATCCCCAGGTGGAGCAATATTGTGCTTGGTGTGGTTGGTGGTAGGATTTTGTTTCAGTCCGCCTGACTAGCTACCACCATCATCTAAAAATGTCGCCATAACAACAATTCTTAAAAAAATAGTTGTGTTCCGGCATTTAGAGGTAAGATAGCCAGTTCCTCAGATTGTTGAGGATTCCGGGTGAAGTGCGCCTCCACCTTCGGCCCCCAATGTTGTGATGCGGATACGCAAACCATCCGATGAGTTACGAGTTACAGTATAATGCGAGCGAATAAATGTTGTGATACGGATACGCAAACCATCCGATGAGTTACGAGTTACAGTATAATGCGAGCGAATGAAAAGTGATAAAATATTGCATAATTGAATAGGTATCTGTGATCTGTGAAAATGTAATTTTGCTCTGCACTAGAACATTTAATTGGATCTTTCAGGGTTGTTTGATTACTAAGGTTTCTAATACCTACTTATTTATCAAAGAGCAATAAAAATTTAACATCTATTTAAATTTAGTAACGGCAGAAGCTTATTCAGTCTTGTACTGATGTGGATTATTTGGGTTACCTACTTGGAGACTATTTGTAACGGTCCTTAGGTAGCCCGACTGCTTCCCTTGTTAATTAATTACTTACATTTACTTTGATTATTGTGTTAGTTAGTTATTACTATTAGTTTTATTTTTATTATTATTAGTTGTTACTATTTGAATTATATTCAATGAGTCTTAAAAAAAACTAGCCAGTCCGATGTTCTTGCTTTCTCCTTGTGTGCTGGTCGCGATTCCGAACAGGCGGTACATATGACGTTTCAAGAAGATCCTATGACTTTACTTTTAACTGTAAACTTTTTCCCCAGCATGTCCAACTGCTAAGTAAAATTTAACAGTATGAATTTAGAAGCTCACAAGCTGAAAAAATATAAATACACCATTTGACCTAAAACCAATAAGGGTACCACTGAAGCAAAATGATAAAACACCAAAATCAGTCCAGCCGCTTATGAGAAGTGCAGTGACAACAACCCGTACAGAACAATTTTGTATGTTATGAGATTGGTAAGTATATTTATGCAAACCCTCCCATAGATATTTCTAGATCATTACATATTATTAGCTGGCTATCAATGTCCACTGCTGTACAGAATCTTCCCCAAAGCTGGGTTTTGCCATATCACCACGCTTCGCAGCCGGATTGTCATCACAGTTAACGTGTTAGATATATATATACACAGTCAGGTCATAAGTATTGTCACACAGTAAAAACTTTTCTTTTAGAATGCTGGCCACAAAAAAGTTTATTGAATTCGAATTTCGAATTGTTCATGAAAACAAAAATGTATACTATTTAGAATTTTACTCACTTTTAAATATGGAGTGGACGCTTAAAGAAGACCGTGTTGCAGTTATTGCGTTGCATCGTTGCGGTTACGCGCTAATTCAAATTTTTGACATACTGAAAAATTTGAATATAACCAAAAGATTCGTTTATCGTACCATCAAAGGATACAATGAAGACTCTAGTGTAGATGACAGGTCAAGAAGTGGTCGCCCTCGGTCTGTTAGGACTCCAGCAGTGATAAAAGCTGTGAAGGCGCGAATTCAAAGAAATCCCAAACGTAAGCAGAAACTGTTGGCCCTTCAGATGGGGTTAAGCAGAACCACGGTGAAAAGGGTGTTAAATGAAGACTTAGGGCTTCGGGCATATCGAAGAAAAACAGGACATCGTTTAAATGCTCGTCTAATGGACCTGAGACTAAAGAGATGCCGCGCTTTGTTGAAGCGGTACGCGGGAAAAAAATATCGGGAAATTCTTTTTTCGGATGAAAAAATTTTTACCGTAGAAGAGAGCTACAACAAACAAAATGATAAGGTGTACGCACACAGTAGTGAAAAAGCGAGCAACCGTATTCCGCGTGTCCAACGAGGTCATTTTCCATCCTCGCTCATGGTATGGTTGGGAGTTTCTTATTGGGGCTTAACAGAGGTACATTTTTGTGAGAAAGGTGTAAAAACGAATGCAGTTGTTTATCAAAATACAGTCCTGACGAACCTCGTGGAACCTGTTTCTCATACCATGTTCAATAACAGGCACTGGGTATTCTAACAAGATTCGGCGCCAGCTCATAGAGCGAAGAGCACACAAGACTGGCTGGCGGCGCGTGAAATCGACTTCATCCGGCACGAAGACTGGCCCTCCTCCAGTCCAGATTTGAGTCCGTTAGATTACAAGATATGGCAACACTTGGAGAAAAAGGCGTGCTCAAAGCCTCATCCCAATTTGGAGTCAATCAAGACATCCTTGATTAAGGCAGCCGCCGATATTGACATGGACCTCGTTCGTGCTGCGATAGACGACTGGCCGCGCAGATTGAAGGCCTGTATTCAAAATCACGGATGTCATTTTGAATAAACTTTATTGTCATAAGAATTTATGTTTCGTTAAGTTCATTTTGGTATATAAATGGTTACATAATGAATAAACTTGTTTCAATTATTTTATATTAAACTTGTGACAGAATTTATGACCTGACTGTGTGTATATAATATAGATGCACATTCTGACCTGAGTCAACTTTTATGACATCCGTGGACTAGAGCTTCATATACGATCAGTAAAAGAACTAAGCCTTCCACCAGCTCAATGTGTTTCAACAGCTGATAACAACGTAACTGCTTAAGTAAATTTTGGGACAAGTAGACAATATTTTGTCATTTGAGTTAATTATAGAAAGTCTGTCCTAAACCTTCCTCACATTTTGATTTTGTCGTCGACAAAGCCCGGAAGATATTCATTTAGAATTTGGTGAACCTAATAGGTAGAGTGAACTCTTATCTACAACAGTAATTAGTACACATTTCTAAATATTTAGTTCTGAGCCAAATGTCGTCGAAATTAATCTAAAGTGATTCAAGGTCGCCGAGCCCACATCACCGCCTAGGACTAGGTCATTTTTATATTCCGTTAATTTAGATTTCAGACGTAAACAAATAAAACAAATATTTCATCAGTTCAAGTTTATATACGAATTCATATATACAAATTATACTTATAATATACAATTAGATAGTTAAATTACACACCATAAAATGTTTTATAATTATGTACAACTTGTTGAATCAGGCACATAAACATGAAAATGAAACTAAGATATATCATATTGCTGTTTCAAAATCAATAATGACTTCATATAAAGTTTTTTGCAACAGTTGAACATTTAAACCAATATTGTTTACCTAAACCTCGACAAGGCTTATCTTTTCCCCTTTGACTCCCTTTCTCCCATCCCAAAACGACAAAATATCTTCAAAGTAACCTTGCTATACACGTAGATACTTTATAAAGTTTGAAACTCTTTTTGACAAACAAAAATAACTTCTTCTTCCTGTTCCTTTTTCACACCTAGTGTTTGATGTTCTTTTTGTTATCTATCTAACAAAAAGAAATCGAGCAATAACTTATCAACGTAACGAATCTCCAGCCAAGTTTCGCTCCGAGTTGGAAAGGAACTCGCAGGATATAGGTAGGTACTAGATCACCTAAGATGATAACCTAAAATGCGAATAAACCTGTAAAATATAAGCAAACTACACAGACCGTACAGGGGCGAGTAGAAGAGAAGGTCGAAGTTCGGGTTCGTAATTAACGGGTGAGTATCGGGTGAGTATCGGGTGAGTATCGGGTGAGTATCGGGTGAGTATCGCACTCTGGGAAATACCTGCAGTAATGTACTGTAATGCGTTGAAGATCATGATAATACTAGTGGTTCTGTAAGAACAGTAAACCTCGCGAGCCCTTTATAGCCATGAAATAACCAATGCTCTTTCACTTTTCCTTTTAGTCTTTTGAGCAAAAAGAGGTATAAGCTTTAGTGATTACTCGTGTTCCCTGATTCTAGGAGGTCAAATCTAGTGTCTAAGAGTTCGTCTCGCTAAGGCGAAGACTGCATAATCTGATTGGTATACGTAGGTGTACATTTTCCGAAAAAAAATAAAAAAGAATCCCACAGCAAACTTCTCCCCTTATCTCCCTCCTCTACCCCTTTTTTTCACAACATATTGTGTAGAATTTAATCCTTAGTGTGTCTTTTAAATTTAATTCAAATCCGTTGATAAATAACGCTACAGCAAACTTCCACCCTTTTACCCCTATTTTCCCCCCGATTAAAAATCGCAATCAACAATTTTTTTTAATAAATCAAGGAACATGTGACAATGTGACCTGTAAACGAGAACAAACCGACAGACAGGGGACAAAAGCATTTTTGGCCAGTCGCGAAACATAGACGCTTCGCTCGCTCGGTCAATGAACGAATTATAAATTTTTCTATATGCCTAATTACATCAAGTTGTCTCATGACAAGTCTCCAGCCAGGACTTGGAATGAGGTTTCTATAAATTGGTAACACAAACAATATACCTACTCGCTTATTACCTACTCAGTACCTACTCATTATAACACCAGCGTCAGAACATTATATAAGTGTGGTAAACCAAGCACTTCCCCGTCAGAGAAAACAAAGAAAATAAATGTTCAAAAAATATTATTAACTATACTTAACTATTCCATTTTGTTAGATTTGTCGAGCTAATATTCTAGCGAAACGGATTTTTCTACCAGCCTTTAAATATTAAATGTTAATACAAAAAAAAATGTGTCACAATAATTGTAAATTTTGAAAAAATATTTGACAGGCTTCGTCAAACATGCCATTGACAGTTTTATTTTTTATTTTTTTATTGTACGACGGGGAAGCGCTTGGCCTTCATCTCACCTGGCTGGTCACCAAGTTGCAACCAGGTGAGATGAAGGCCAAGCGCTTCTCCGCGGTGAAGTGCGCCTCCATATCTTAACTTGTAACCTACAAGTAAAGATATGGAGGCGCACTTCACCCGGAATCCTCAACAAACTGAGGAAATGGCTATCTTACCTCTCAATGCCGGAACACAACAGTTTTAGAATTGTTGTTATGGCGACACAATTGGGATAGATGGTGGTAGCTAGCCAGGCGGACTTAAACAAAGTCCTACCATCAACTTTCGCTTTAGCTTCACGCGTTCTTGTGCTTGTTTGGGGTTGGCAGGGGTAAGAAAAACTTAACATTTCTAAATCAAAGTGGCCCACGATGGTGGTAAAATATTTCAGTCGTGGTTATGGCACTTAGGTCTTCGTTTCTTCTGTAAAAAAAGAAAAGATATGATTAACGTGAGAGAAAAGGTCTTAAGGAAATACTTGACTAGGACTTGAAGCTGTTGTCGCCTCCCACATTTATTTTAATATCAAAACAAGATCAGTATTTATTTATTTAATATAGCATACAATATAAAAAAACGAAATATACACGATATACCTACATACTCTCTCTCAATAAATGATTATATGTACAGAAATATAAAAAAAAGAAACCATAGAAAGTACCACTTATAGAATATTATATGAGTAGGTAATAGAGTTAATCCTTGGCACTCGTACATTACCAAGTTACATTACCAGCAATGTACATAGAAAGAATATTTTTCTTACAAAACCAGGTAATGTACAAAGAACGGAAGTTTCTTAGTACATAAGAAACTTTCATTCTTTGTACACTACTAATTACAAAAAATATATATTATAACAGCAAAAAAATATTTCCAGGAGGCACTGGCTCTCCGGCATCGACGGAACACTGCAAACCGTTTGGCGCCGGACTTCTTCAGAAAGCTGGTAGCAAGCCAGGTCCTACCACTAGTGGTGTGGTCCTTCAGCCATAACCACCTTGATTCCATTGCCCAGTAACCCTAGGAAGTAGTTCACACCTACCCCTACATCATCACGAACAAGAGCCCTCAATGAGTGGTACGAGGGATTCCCGTACGACTCATAATCACTTTTGTCCGAAAATCACTTTCCCGCACAGACATCTTATAATCATCACTTGCCATAATGCTAGATTCTAATACATTTTGATTATTATAATACTCTTTTTCCCGAAATTTCTATAATATAACATAATACATAGTATTCCGAACGATAAAAATTATGAAAAACTAAATACTAATTATGTAACCTATTTGGTTGTATTAAGAATTACAAGTATACTTAGGTGACAGATCTACATTTCCATAGTTTTTATTTGCGAGCTTATCAGGACTGTTTGATATACTAGCAATTGATTTCGTTCAAAATGAATGACAGAACTGACACGGTGGGTCCGGAACTAGAAGCTCACATAGAAGGTTCTGAGAGGAGCAAGCCTGTGAAACAGTGCGCAGCGAAGGGGGGGTGACGAGCGAAGCGAGCCGCTGACCTCCGTAGCGAACAATTGACAGAACCGACACGGCCAACCTCGACTCTACCTGGTCTTGTGCGTGACATTAGGGTGTGTACATAAAAAAGGCGGAGCCAGAAGCTCGCAAAGAAGGTTCTGAGAGGAGCGAGCCCGCGAAACCTAGCAAGGCGAAGGGGAGGTGGCGAGCGAAGCGAGCCGCTGACCTCCGCAGCATAGCGTAGGTGAAGTGATTCTCAGGGGCGACGAGCGAGCTTTCTGGCGGGAGCTCGTCCCAGAAAACATTGCATGCTGCTTGCAATTTCGCAATTTTGATTATTACAATTTCGGAATATTGATTATTATAGAATGTGCAATACGTACAAGTGATGTTAGGTAAAAAGATATTCAACAAAATAGGTTTCGGAATTTTGATTATTATGGCAAAGGTTGTTATGGATTGCTAAATTAGGATCATCAATTTTATGAGAGATAAGAGAGAACCGATATGAAAAACAAAAATAACACTAGCAATAATATTAACGGGATATTTTCCATGATTTGTTGATTTTTGAGTTATCCGATATTTCGACGCAGTTGTATGCGCCATTACTCAACATATTTCAACAAGCCTCATAGCTCAGTTGGTAGTAACTCTGCCTTCTGCGCTGTAGGTTGTGGGTTCGATTCCCACCCAGGACAAACATTTCTGTGATGAATGTAGATGTTTGTTCTGTGTTTGGGTATTTTATCATATATTATGTATGTATTTACAAACAGTATTTAAGTATTCTATCCGTAATCTTAGTTCCCATAGTACAAGCTATGCTTAGTTTGGGGCTAGATGGCTCTGTGTAAAATTGATGTCCTGTAATATTTATTTATTTATAAATATCACGTTAATATTAGTTATGGTGTTCATAACAAAGATAGTTTCAAAAGTTATAACGCATTTATATGTTTATTGAAATATAAAAAAAAGATTCCGACGTATTGAAAACCTCCTCCTTTAGTTATAAAGAGTTATAAAGACTAAATAAATCCTGCAAAGAGTCAATAGCAGCAGTCCTATAGCCTAAAGCGAAGCCGATGTCTATTGGCATAAAATGAACTTCATAAGAAATAAAACGATTTTTACCTACCGGCTATCACATGTGTCAGATCCAAAATGGCGTTAGAGTGGCGTTTAGCAAGCTTCTGCCCAGCAGTGGGTTCTCTAAAACCTGTTGACGGAGTCGATAAGAGAAATCAACGAATTTGAAGGAAGGTGGTTCACCTGAGTTCCAGCACCCCATTACTCGTGCAAGAGTAGAGCGACAGCACCCCGGTGTACCTGCAGCTCAGCGTCCCCCCGGGGTCAGCTGTGGGGAGACGCGAGGGGGCGGGGGCGATCTCCATCGTGAACTCTGCTCGCTTCCCGTAGCGCGTTCTCATCGCCCACCTGCAGCCATTGATCTACTTTAGCCTGTATTTCGACGTTACTCATTTTTTTTTAGGATTTCGTGGATCTTTTTTTAGGATTTTCGGGACCCTATTATGAGTCTGTCAGCAGGCTGAATCTCATGAACCGTAATAGGTAGTTAGTTCAAATTCAACCGCCTCTGTTGTCTATTGGTTCGCCTACGGGTGTCAGATCCATAGGTCCCGGGTTCGATCCCCAGGGTACACTATTTTGCTTGGTTGGTGAAAGGCGCTTTGTTTAAGTCCGCCTGGCTAGCTACCACCATCTTACCTAAATGTAATACTGACGCCATAACATCAATTCTTAAATTGTTGCGTTCCAGCATATAGAGATGAGATAACCAGTTCTTCAGTTTTTTGAGGATTCCGGGTGAAGTGAGCTTTCACCTTCGACCTTATCATAACTTGAAAATCAGGTGAAATGAAGGACAAGCCCGTCAAGCAATAAAAAAAAATACAAACATACTATTGCAAAAATAATCATATCGAATTAAAGTAAAGAAAAAGGTGCAATCGAGGTACAAGGCACCACGACGTTAGGGGCAAGGTAAAGGGTGCACCACGATAATGTTAAATGTAGCGAGATTGGACCAAAATGCAGTTTTAGACATACATGGTGCACCAGATGTTAGGGGTAAGATTAACTCGAACACGGCGAGGGTAGATGATTTTTTTCGTAGTTTGATAGCCAATTGATAGCTTTTAAACGTTAAACGGCTATATCTCCTAAACTAGACTTCGTCGTAGACCCGCCACACCTCTCATACTGTCAAACCTTAATTTAAGGTATTTTTTTATTTATTTAACGACGGCGCGAAGTGTCTGCTTTTCACCTCGCTCAATTAAAATGTATGATCTTATTATTTTTTATTTTCTTGCTAACAACTTAAAACGCATAACGAGAACTCCACGAGCTGCATACAGCTCGCAGCACTACCAAAACACTTGGCAGTCATCGGAAGGCCATTCCACATCTCGAGAGTTTGCGACAGGAAATTTGTCATGAACCTCACTGAGCGAGAACCTCTGTTGATGGCGATGTGCGATGCTAAATGGCTGGAGGCACAAATAGAATAATTCTTCAGAACACGCCCGATCATACAAACGGTATAGCGGTGTTATTATATGAGTTGCGAGGGTTTTAACCGCCTCTGTGGTCTAGTGGTTCAACCCTAGTGGTGAAATACGCTTCCACCTTCGGCCTTATCTCAAATTATAACCAGGTGAGATGAAGGCCAAGCGCTTCCCCGTCGTATAATTAAAAAAAAAGGTAGCGGCACTTACTTATCATTCCTCTGAGCGATGAGTCGACCAGTGCGGCCGTAGCGAGAGAACGCGATGGATCCCGGAGATACTGAAACACAACGTATAGGTACCTACTTCTCCACACATCTACTGAGCTCGCACCAATCTATTCACTTCAGCAGCCCATTACGTCAACCGACGTCAAATCTCCAAAACGGAGGTATACGAGTCAACAACAGCAAAGCTTGCACTGCCCTAGATTTAACAAGCCTCACAGCTCAAAGTCAAAGTCAAAATCAAATATTTTAATTCAGTAAGATTTTTTAGGATCACTTTGAAACGTCAAATCTACCGCCAATTCGGAATCGCGACCAGCACACAACGAGAAAGGCAAGAACCTCGGGCTAGTTTTTTTATGATCCATTACAATAGCTTTAAATGATCTAATACTAATACAATTTATTCACTGGAGCAAAGTTGGTAGTAGCTATGCCTTCTGCGCTGTAGGTTGTGGGTTCGATTGCCACCCAGGACAAAAATTTGTGAGATGAATATAGACGTTTGTTCTGCGTTTGGGTGTTGTATTGTATGATAAGTACCTAAGTATTTACAAAAAAAAATGTATGTAACTATTATATCCGTAATAATGTTCCCATATTAGCTTTGCTTTGCTTGGGACAAGATGGCACTGTGTAAATTAATTTCCTGTAATATTTATTATTAACAATTACTTGGTGTCAGCGCTAGGTAGATAATCATTATGTCAGTACACAACCTCAAATCAACGGGCTTGGTCGTTCACACTCCCTGACCATTAGCTATCCAACTCAGCTTTTCATTTGATCGACGCAAATATTAGGGTTAAGTCACAATCACCACGCTTGATAGGCGGCTTGGTGATCGCAGTAAGCCTTTGATAATAAGAAAAATACAGCTGAACAGTGGTTTCCTTCATTCTGGTGACATTCCTTAGGCGGATTTTACGACATCTTCGGGCTTATTGGAGGTCTCAATTCCAAAGCCGCGGCCACTACGGCCTTTTTTGTGAATAAATTCGTCAAATACATAGCCATATCAATAAATAGCAAGAATCAAGGGAAGGTCAGCTTAAATTAAAATCGTAAAACTATTGCACATTGCAAATAAACATTTGTGCAATAAATATTTTGTCCTCTGTTTTTATCCACCATCAGGAGACAAAATTCCAGGTGGCCTGTTCAATTTTACCTTAGTCTTTTTAATTTTGGTTTCAGTCAAAATAGTTAACTTTTTTCGAGCAAAGTGGCCATTTTTATTGAAACCGATTAAACCCCAAATGAAACATAGGTCATAGGTATATAGGTAGGCCAGCAGATAAATGTCCAAAACTGTACATGCCTCTTTCAAAACTTGAGGGCTTAGCCACAATCATCTCGCTTGGTAGGTGGACGGGAGAAATACTCACAGTATGCCTCGCTGTCGCGTGAGATGTGCGCGAGGCCGAGTGCGCACGCGCACAGTACCGCCAGCGCGCCGTGCATGGCTCGATCCCGCCCTGGACGGGAACAACATAGGTACTTACATAACTTTTTATTAGGCATTGGGCTCCCAAATCATACAAAGGAACATCATCATAACTTGAAAATCAGGTGATATTTAGGCCAAGCACCTCCCCGACGCACAATAAAAACATACAGCGCCATCTAGCCTCGAAATAAGCAAAGTTTGTATACAGAGGCGGCAAGAAGAAAGTAGATAGACACAAATGTTTTATTTATATTTTTATTTACAATGGGTCGGCTTTTGACCACGAAACTTACACAGGCAAGAATGAGATCTACGTTGGATTCAGATTCAGATTCAGATTTCATTTATTGGCCACATTATAACAAAGATTGCTATACAAGGCAAGTCACAATTTTTTACATAAAATATGTTAAACTTTTAGATTTTAGGTAGTAATAATAAGGTTAGTAATAGTTCACCAAATTCAACTTATTTCAACAAATTATCAAATAAAGTTAAATGACAGGAATTAAACAAAAAATCAATAAAAATTTAACCACCTACTAAAACAGTTCAAAATATGTCAAAATTGATTCAAAATATTACATAGGTATTACATAGGTATTTCATTTTCAATTTTCAATAACACACAACCTTAAATAAATAAAATTTCAGGCAAAAACATATATTTAAATAAAGCAAGTCAAATAAAATGTGATTCTCCTAGAGAGTTGGAGCGAGCCTATACCCAGGAATATCTTCTTGAAGATCTTAAGCTAGCATGAAGTAGATTGAAGAATCTATTTATTTTATTTGTTGCAATAAAAAACAAATCACACATAATTAATGTGTTCCCAACGGCCTTGGGGCCTTGGGAATTTAGATTAACACTTAACTTTCTAGTATTACGATAAGTCTTAGAATCTATCAGAGAGAGATGTCGTGAGAATATTTCTTTTTTATTGTTTTATTTTCTTATTCCAGCCAGGACCGGATGATGTTCCACCCGGACCGGATGATGTTCCGCCCGGACCGGATGATGTTCCGCCCGGACCGGATTATGTTCCGCCCTGACCGGATGATGTTCCGCCCGGACCGGATGATGTTCCGCCCGGACCGGATTATGTTCCGCCCGGACCGGATGATGTTCCGCCAGGAGCTTCATTCGGTAATCACCCGGGAATCCGGTCAGCCGGACACATCACTGTTTACGTTTGTATACAGATAATTAAAACGGTCTATGTTTATGGATTTGTATTTTTATCATTTAAGTTATTTTAGCCGTTTAGTGTTGGTCGTGAGGTGAGATTAAGTTTCAGTATAAAATTCAAAACGCCGCCACCGCTGTCCGATTCTTTTTGCTTGACTTGTTAGGTTTCCGTGCCTCCGATGACTAAACTGAACTCTTACGGTCACTTGCGTGTCAGGCAAAGTTGTTGAAGTAAATAGACGAAATGACCATAATGTACTGTACCTAATGTCAGAAGAAGCCAAGTAAAAAAAAAATTGAATACTGACCGTCACTAACATTTTACAGGAAATCCCAAGGGAATTTCATAGGTCTTACAATTCGGGGGGAGTTTTAAGACCTATGAAGATTCATAGAGAGCAAATACTGAAATTTCTGAAATATCGCCTAGCCTCGTGCGTATAGTACCGCACTGACGTCCTTCTGAGGTCAAACCTTGGGCGGCCGTTTTTTTTTAAGAATTGTTTTTTATGTTTAATATAACTCGACCAATGCTCCTCTAAGATGTTACTGACAGGCAACACGGAAACCTCTTCACGCGAGTCCGACTCGTACATTACCGAATTTTTAAGACTTAAAAAAAAGGAGGAGGTTCTCAACTCGGCGGTATGTTTTTTTTATGTTTTTGAACTTTGAAATTTCTCAACCGATTTGAAATACCTTGGGTCCGTGGGGAGCCGATGCCCTCCGGGTTTTCAAAAATATTGCGGGGCTTTTGATTGAGGCGACACGTGACCCAAGGGCTGGCTCTTATTTAGGCCAGCGAATTAGCATATCTATTCAGCGTGGCAATGCAGCCAGTGCGCTTCCGTCTGGTACTGGTCTGGAACAGTTGAGTTACCTATAGGCCGTTTGTAACGGTCCCTAGGTAATCTGACTGATTCCTTTGTACATAGTTAGTTTAATTGTACTTATTATTGAATAAATATTATAATATTTGAAATAATGTTATTTTCTTCGAATGTTCAAAGATTCCAGATTGGTCCCATAGAAAAAAATCGAAATTGGTTTTGTAATTTGGCTTTTAAATAAGAAAACAGGATAATAAGAACGAAAAATCGTTCCCATTATCCTGACATATTATAGTGCACCCATCTCTGCACCATAGTAGGAACCGATTCTTAACATTTGTTTAGGTCATCTGTTATTATCTTAGTTCCCATCATTGCGTAGATATTTCCCAGAATCCCGTATTATTGAAATGAAATGAAATGAAATGAAATGAAATGAAATGAATTTATTGTTTGTAGATCCAGGTAAATAACATCAGTTGGTCTTAACAATTATCTTGGCCCTCTAGTCTGCCGTGTCAGGCTTACAAACATAATTATTTACTCGAAAATAAAAATAAATCACAGGTAGTCAAAAAAACAAAAACAAGAATATGGTAGTGTCTAACTATAAAAAAAAAAAAAAAAAAGTCAAATAATAATACTTAATACTAACAATGTCGGAGATCAGAATCAAATACTACCTACTCATTCAAAATGTCAATGCTAATTTAATTTAAGCACATCATTCAATTCCAAATAAAATAATACAAATAATACAAACAATATCAAATATTAAAAATTGTCATTAAGGAACTCATATTGCAACCTTTACGAATTTAAAATTAGGTGTCGTAAACGTCGTGGTGTCGTAGGTTTCACAACGAAAAGAGCTAAATATAAGTTATTAAAAAAATAAATGGAACCGACTTCACCACTAAAAACTTAAAAATAAGTCTAAGTTCATATACTTTGAAGGCGGTGCCAAACAAAAGACATGTAGGTGCTTGGCGATTCGCCACCAACATCAAATTATATGAACTTATTATTTGACTTTGATTGACGAGATATGAAAGAATCGTTGATTTCATGCGATACAATGAATTCGGTACCAAATGATTTTTTATTTTAAATGGTCAGCTCTTAATCTCGAGGATACCTAGGGATTAACTGGGCGATCAAATCAAATCAGCCTCAATGCGATCAGTGGTTTGGCGTGAAGGGGTGAAAATATCCACATATGTGGAGCTGTACGGCTGAACGATCACAACTTTGGTAGGACCTGCAAAGGATCAAAAACCACGTTACCACCTTCTCCTCTACTATTCATAATTTCCAATGAAATGTATTTCCTCGGAAACCTCGCCCCAGCAATATCTCGTTCCATCCCACACAAAGATGAAACCAGTGATAACTCATTTCTCTTTAGTGAACATTACTCCTACAGAATCAATATCAAATAAAGATTCGGTAGGTATACAAATTACAAATTTATTTATTTGGAATACAAAACATTAAAACTGATGACAGCGATGCTGACCGCTAAAAGTAGGTAGCTGTTTCGAAGCCTCTTGACAAGTAGTTAGTTAAATAGGTATCCATTTAGTATATACAAAATTTAAACCTTTATTTAAATGAATTAATATATATTACAGGAAAGTAATTTCACACAGCGCCATCTAGTCCCAAACTAAGCAAAGATATGGGAACTAGATTACGGATACAACTTCAATCTTTTTTATAAATACATACATAACATACATATTTAAAAAGTAATAAGAGATGAATAATGTTAGATCAGGTCAATGCAGAGAAGTTATTGAGTAGGTAGATGAGAGTTACACGTAAATGGCATCCTGGTAAAAAAAAGTAAAAATTAAATATTATAGTCAACTCATCCCATAGGAAAAGTTTAGCGCGAGATCAGACTAAAGAGCTAAGAAATGACTAAGTATGAAATGTATGTAGCGTTGGACAGTAAGGAATGTACGTTATTAAAGTTTAACACGCCGAAGTCTGGCGCCAAACTGTATGCCATGTTCGCGCCGTCACGCGCGAGAGAGCCAGGGCTTTCTGCTCAAAAGCTTACCAATCATAAATCAATCATAGCATACCAACCGACCAACTCGGTGGACAACCTGGTTGGTCGGTTGGTAATAGACGTAACTTCTGACTGGCGGGTATCGTCTACAGACGCTATAGGGAACCGACTCACGTGTGGAATCCCTCCATTGAAAACAATTAGTTTAAAAGTATATATAATTATTATGTATGACTGTAAGGTATGTTATGGACATAATGTAAGTTTTATTTACTGGTCTGAAAAACGTGTATTATTATTATGTTTTATCTCGTCTGTGATTTCTCGATTTACTATGTAGAAATCATTTACTATGTAGTGTATGATTTACTATGTAAAATACATGGGGCATTATTATAATAAAAAAAAAAAAACACGCAAAACACTTTAAGGCGAGGCAATGCAAGAGCTTTTTTTGAAGACGTCTCGGTAGGCACTGGCCGCTTGGCGCGAGCGTCCGACCGGCTAGATTTCCTTGGTTTTTGTTCACAAAGTCTAATTATAACAATATCATAATATTTGTTTTCGGAAAGCCTTAATAAATAAGCAGCCCTATCTTTTGTAATAACGTTAACATGGTTTCAACAAGAAATATCTCAGTTCTACACGTTTAAATATCGATTTAGTATCTTTATGATTTTTTTTATCGGGACAATTATTATGACTTACGTTCCCGTCTTTGTATGAGTATGTTTGATTTAATAAAAATACTTTTTTTTTGGGGCTACGTCGCTTTTTATTATTAGATTTACAGAGGTTCAAAAAAGCTAAAAAGTGATACTACCCCGCCTTAAGACGATTTACTAATCGTATTTCGAGTTTGTTTAGTTGTACATGGAACCATCTTAAATGGCAAACTATCCATCATACATAATATGATACAGAAATGTGTTACTTGTGCCATAACTGTTACTAGTCAATGGTACCTACTCTGACATAATGGCATTTAAAAGTTACAGTTACCCCGACTCTACTTAACCAATCGCTTCACTAGGACACGTCACAGAATTGCCACTATAGATGCCTTTTGGTATTCTAGTGGCCATTCTGTGATAATACCTTATCATTGTGAAGTTATTGGTTTAGTAGAATTGGGGTTCAGTTTGAGACGCGTTTTATACCAGCATTAATAAAACACAGCAATGGAACCATTGCTGAATGATTACAATCATAAACTTGATTGGTTTTAGAATAGGCTATTTTAGGAAAATGACGCGTAAAAATTCAAGTATTTATTTTAGATGGTTCTCGATGAATACTCGTGAGTAACTTCAAACCAATTTGTTTTTTAATGAAAATTTTATGAGCGACCTGTTAACTATTTTTCAGTGCTAAATTGTAGCTTAAAAACACATTTGAGAATACAAAAATGTTATATTCACCACTACGTTCTTTTTTTTCATTTATTCACAGATCTGGAGCAGTGGAGTTACCTATACACCATTTGTAACCGTCCTTAGGCATCTCGACTCGATTTTATTACTACATATATATAAATACAGTCGGGCTACTAAGGGCCGTTACGAACGGACTATAGGTAGCCAAAGGTTCCAGACCAGTGTTAGACGAAAGCGTGACCAAAACACTGGCTGTATTGCAAAGCTGAATAGATCTGCTAGTTCGCTGGCCTAAATAAGAGCCAGCCCTTGGGTCGTGTAGCCTCAATCAAAAGGTACGCAAGATTCGACCCGAAAAGGCTCAAATAGGTGAGCTCTGTCAAGACCACTATATATGCGGCTTGTCCTTGATCCTCGGCCAAATCAGCGGCCGCACCAGCCCTAACTGATGTCCCAGGCAGATGAGATGGCGCTAGGGTGTCGACGCAGGTAGCGTCCCACACTAAAGGCCTACCCATTTCCCAAGGGACAAGAGTCATACCGTCGGGCCGCTTACCATCATCACGTAAGACCATTCGGCCCGAGAACGGCTGGCACATTGACACTGGTAAAAGCTTGACAGATAATGTTATTAAGGCTTGCGTGGCGTAAAATCCTGCCGATAGACCTTGTGTATGAAAGTCCGTGTAGGTATACCCAGTTTATCTACAGCCGCAAGGCACCGGCACTGGTGAGAGGCGCAGCATCTTGTACCCAATAGAAGAAGTGGCTACACGGAAAGTTAACGGAAGAGTAGGTAGGAGAGAGGAGTAGAGTCAATACCGTCATGTCATGTCAGGTCATGGTCTGCAAGCATATCCATCTTACAAATAAGATGGATATGATGAGAAAAGTGGCGAATTTTGCTTTGTGAATCTAATATTATGTTTTGTAGCTAACATTTACCTAAATCTTTTTCGTGCGTCTATAGCCCGTAGGCAGGCAAAGGTGATAAAACTATTTATATGAAAATCTGAGTAGGTAGTTCCTCTGGTTACTGTAGTAGGTAGAATGATTTCTCCCAAAGTCTACAAAGCACACGTACAAGTAAACCTATACTTTTAGGTGTCGAAACAAAACACTTGTATTTTGGAATTTGAATTTCATTAACCACCCTGTCAACACATAAATATCTTTAGAACGTGCAATAATTGACCTTAAACACTCACACACGTACTTACTGTGGGTAGATACGGTGTTATAATCTCCATACAAAAGAGTTTAACGCGTTTTCAAAACTTTATTCAACTTTGCTTAAAATAATTCGCTGTATTATTTTTTTAGATATGACAATAACTGTTTATAGCTATCGTTCACGTTGAATGATTTTTAATTATATTATTTTTAGTTAAATAAAATCGTTACAATATACATATCTTTTTATTCACGGTTATTTATTTTTTAAAATATGATACTACTTATCAAAGTGATTTGTTTGGATTAAATATTTACTGTATTTATACCGTTGATATATTTTATTTATTTTTACGCGCAATTCGTCCATGGTACGAGTGTGTCTTAAGACAGTGGTGAGGTACTTACGTGGTCCTTTCCTCGCGTGCGGGCTGCTAGTGCAGTGTGACGCCGCCGCCGCCTCTGCTCTGCGCATGTCCTGAGCAGCCATCGTGCCATGCGCTTTATTACAATTTCCATAGAAGCCTTAGTACCTAGTTCAACTCCTTAGGTATGAATTTTACCAAACCCTCATTAACATAAATATAAAAAACCGGCCAAGTGAACCAAAATATCTGAAAATGATTTTTTTTCTCTAAAACTACATACAATTTGTTCATAAATTATTTCCATGATATACTAACATTTAACTATAGATATTGGATATGTGATATAGATAGGTCTACACATATTTATCCGTGTTGCATTGGGTAGGTATCGGACATGAAAATTCTGAATGCCTTAGATTATACTCTTCTGACGTTTCGGGTGAAGTGCGCTACCACCTTCGGCATTATCATAAGTATATTACTTGACACAAGGTCAGATGAAGGTCACAACGGGTAAGCACTTTCACGTAGTAGGTACTTACAATAAAAAAAAACTGTTTTTTTATAGTACGACGGGGAAGCGCTTGGCCTTCATCTCAGCTGGTTATAAATTGAGATAAGGCCGAAGGTGGAAGCGCACTTCACCCGGAATCCTCAAATAACTGAGGAACTGGCTATCTTTCCTGTAAATGCCGGAACACAACAAGTTTTTGAATTGTTGTTATGGCGACAGAATTAGGTAAGATGGTGGTAGCTAGCTAGGCGCACGACAAAGTCCTGCCACCAACCAAACCAAGCACAATATTGTACTTCCCCTGGGAATTGAACCCGGGAAATCGTTAAGTTGAACCACAAGACCACAGAGGCGGTTTTGGGTATGTATTGTATCATTTCCAAAAAATAGATTGACTTTATAAGTGGTGGTAGGTGCTTTCTCCCTTACATCCCCTAAAAAAATGAGAGTTTGTGTCAAGATATCCAATCCCCTTCAGCCTTAACAGTTGCAGCTCTAAAGAGGATTTTGTCACTACAAAAACCCAAAAAAACGTATATAAGTATTAATATTTCCCGTAATCTAGTTCCCATTGCTTAGTTTGGGGGTAGATGGAGTTGTGTAAAAAGTTTGTGCCTACGTCCATAAAATCTAAGAAATACATTTTGACGTTTCGCATTTCTTATTACGCTACAACTTTGTTCAATCGTAGACACAAAATATTACAAACAGTAAATCTTATAATGTCCAAAAATTATTTACTCAGATAAATAATTATATTAATTAGACATTACAGTACATTAATCTATATTTGAATCTCGTAAAACTAGTTTAAAACATAAACAATCAATGTTTTGTCATTAAGTTGTTTACAGTAGTGCTGCGATAGTTTAAAATTATTGAGTTTCCAAATAATCGGTAAAAATATTGAAATCATTCAATTAATCGAATCGATTTTTTGGCGGAAATTCAGTGAGATAGTTTTGTGTAGTGCGCGAGTGACCAATTTAGTTCAGTAGTTCTTCGAATTACTTGTCATTAATAAATATAGGCACCTAAATAAATAGAAAATATAATTATATTGTAGTACTTCGCCCCGAACTTCTGATGTGATCTCGGGATGTCTGGTTTGTAACGGAGGTTAATTCTAAAATAGAACGTAATTAACAAACGATAAAAGTGTGCTTTCAATATACCTACATTTCTCACTTTACTTAAGCACTTTTTCTTGAACTCTCTTTATTCACCTGAGTGATCAAGGTTCTCTAGTTGCTAACGTAATGTCCTTTCTAACATAAAACAAAGGTTGATGTCCTTCAGTTATCTTTGTCATGGCATGGCATTTGTCTTTCGAAGTCAATCGCTTTTACCGAATCTTTCTCGATTTTTTTTGTCTAATTAGCTTGACGCTTTCAATACGTCACTTGTCACTGAATTGGTGAAACGGTTGCAAGTCAAAATAAAGAAGTTAAAGTTGAAGTTCACTCCGTAGACACAAGTAGGTTCAAAACAACCTCCAATTTAGCCTGGCGTCTATCTGTGGGTGGCCATCTCGAAAAAAAAATAAGCAGAAAATAATTAATTTATTTGGTATTAATTAAGTGCTACATATTTATTTATCTTCTATCTAAGTTATCAAAAAAGTAAGCGATTGTTTCCTACCTTTAAAGTATCAATATCGATTTTTCAATTTCTCATTAATATCGAGTATTTTCGATGGCAATTATCTGGTTCACATCCCTAGACAAGTTGATCTGACAGCTGTCAAAGTGTATTTCTTAGATTTGATGGACTATAGTGACGGTATCAACTGATCGATTTTACCAATAATATGATGCCAAGAATAAATCTCAAGGATCTACGAGCAATCGCACTTTTATGTTTTGAATTCTCTTGAATTGCGGCCGAGCCCACGCCCTCGGCCGGTCTCCACATTCATCTATGTCTATGTTGATTATCTAATCAACATAGACTGAAATTTCATACCTATCTAGGTATGAAAGGTATATATGCAAGGTAGAGGGTGGATAGAAGTAGGTAGCTAGTGGAAAAATAGAGCATGTTGTGCCGACGCCGCCTAGCGCGGTATAAGGGCAAGAGAATGATGGTCCTAACATTCAAAAACATTAAATGATTCTGATTGCTGTCACTGAATCACTGATTGTTTTTTTTTATTGTACTACGGAGAAGCGCTTGGCCTTCATCTAACCTGGTTAGGTACAAGTTGAGATAAGGCCGAAGGTGGAGGCGCACTTCTCCCGGAATCCTCAACAAACTGAGGAACTGGTTAACCTCTAAATACCAAAACACAACAATTGAAGAAGTGTTGTTATGGCTACAGAATTAGGTAAGATGGTGGTAGCTAGCCAGGCGGACTTAAACAAAGTCCTACGACCAACCAAACCAAGCACAATATTGTACTCCTCCTGGGGATCGAACCCGGGACCTCTGGATCTGAAATCGGTGGGTTGAACCACTAGACCACACAGGCGGAAGTGTTCTATAATTCCCACGTAATTCAACTTAACATACGCAGTTTTAAATGAGTACTATCAATCGCAAGAGCATCGGGATATCGCAGGTCGCAGGTACATGGCAGGTAAAGGTCCATCCACACCCGCGGTCACGGTGAAGTGAAGCCGAGAGGTGTGAGAACCACCGAGTGGCCTCCTCTCACCCGGCGCGTAGTGATACCATTATATTTTAATTATTTCCTCTGTGGTTTAGTGGTTCACCCACCGGTATCAGACCTATAGGTCCCGGGTAAATTTGTGCTTGGTTTCGTTGGTGGTAGGACTTTGTTAAGGTTCCCCTGGCTACCGAAGCCTAAGAATAATGCTAATGTTTTGGATAGCCAGTTTCTCAGTCTGTGTTGAGGATTCCAGGTGAAGTGCGCTTCGGTCTTATCATAACTTGACGTCAGGTGAGATGAAAACCAAACGCTTCGCCGTCGTACAAATAAAAAAATGTTTTGTGCTATAGTAGGCAAGTAGGTACGTCTTGATACGTACCTACCCTGTTTCTACTTAATTACTACGCCATCCGTTTCATGGTAGAAATGACACTTTTTTATAGTTCGCTCTTTACTTCGAGGCTTGCCTGGGCAAGGTCTACGATGGAGCTGTCTCTTCAGAAAATACCTAGTGACTCTCGTTTTGAAGGTCTTAGGGTCGTTAGTGATAATGGGGGTGCATGCAGCTGATTCAACATTTCAGGAAGCTTGTGACACAATTGAACAAGATTTATCATTTGTCATTCCTAGCATCGACGGTCCATGTGAAACCACCTTTATGGCATTGCCCCAGTCATTAATTTATCAATGTTTCAAGAAATAAATAAATTCAAATGTTATCATAATAACCGGTCAAGTGAGAGTCGGACAAGCACTCCAAAGGTTCCGACTCACATTTCAAGCAAAATATAACGGTTTTTTTCCTTTTTTATATATATTTATGAAAGTCAAGCATTTGACCAATAACTCCTCTGCTTTTCGTGTTATTTGTGTCGGTTCGACTCACGTTTGGCCGATTTTAAGTAAGTATATATTGTTATACATCAAGATAAGGACTAAGATAATCGCACCAAGTTTGAACTCTGAGCAAGTGGTGAGTCGTCGTCACAGTGCATTAGGTATGCCTTACTACTTTTACTTTACAGCTATTGTAATAAAAATAATCACGTATTCTGTATGTAAATTATTTTCTATTTATTGATTTCTCATTGATTATTGTAGCGGTAAAAGATAAACAAACTGATAGATTGTTGATCTACCAATTACGGATCATGAGACTTAGCCCACTGAGTCAGCAAAGGCTTATATAATATAATAGGGTCTCGTTGGCACTCTTTGGGTACGGAACCCTAAAACTATGTAACTGAGACAGATTAAGAAGCACACTTCATACTTCGCACTGACTAGGCACTCGCCAGCCGTCAAGATTAATTTTGTCTTACACTTTCCAAGATGTTTAAAATGTTCGTTCATCGCATGTGTGCTATTCGGTTTGGAAGCTAATGATAGGAATTTACTTTCTCTTATCTTCATAACGCTCACTTGATAGACAGAAATTAGGATACTGATATATTAGACCGAGCGTACGTGACGTAGGACAGTGTACCTATACGTGACGTAGGACAGTGTACCTATACGTGACGTAGTACAGTATACCTATACTTGACGTAGAACAGTATACCTATAATTGACGTAGGACCGTGTACCTATACGTGACGTAGAACAGTATACCTATAATTGACGTAGCACCGTGTACCTATACGTGACGTAGGACAGTATACCTATACTTGACGCAGGACAGTAGGTATACCTATACGTTACGTAGGGCAGTATACATATACGTGACGTAGGACAGTTTAGATCACTGATTTTATATTTTGTACTGAAAAACCGTATCAGTTTTAACTCAATCGGACTATTCATTGAAGAAATCCCTACAAGCTTCTGATTCGTCAGGTCAATTTATTGTCAACATATAAATTCATTTGTTATAAGTTTAATCGTGTTTATTTTGGTTCAATCGGTTGGGGAACAGCTTAAGTTGCAAGAAGGTATGTTCTCCGGAACTACCACGGCAATTTATAAGCTTGTAAATAAAGCGAACAGTTCCTATTGGGTATCTCTAGTTGTACTAACGGACATTTTACTTACTACGTGGTAGGTACTGAACTGTCGATGTATTTATCTGAGTATAAGTTCAAGGTCAAGTTATAAATAGCAATGTTATACGCCATTCTTGATAGTAGCAATAAAAACAAATGTGAACAATGAAATTAATTGAAATACTTAATTGAATAATAGGGTACAGGCTCTAAGAAGTGTGGGATTGGTGCACAACTCTATTCGATAGTCCCAACACTAGCAAAAGAACCTGAAGAAAGGTGTTAGCTTAAAAACATTCGTCATGAATACAACTTTGATTTTCTCAGATAATCTCTAATTAGGTTCTTGCTTATATTTCCAAAGTTTCAGTCAAAGTTATAGATAAGTAAGATGCCGTACCTTGTAATCTTGAACAAAGCTTTTGTCCAACAGTGGACACAGACTGACGATTTTGTCACAGACTGTAGATTTGTATCCGTTACGGTAGCGTAGTTACACCGAATCGAATTCACGTTCGTTGTTATGCTAAATAAATTCAGCGTAAATAGAGTATAATTAGTGCAAAAATAAAATAAATAGTGCCTCATTGGTTTAAGAAATAATGACCATTCTTAGTGTGTACGCCAGCATAACGATCAAGCTAGCGTACACATGACTGTACTAGAAAACGACTTATACTATATCAACGAAGTTTTCACACAAAAATAGAGCACAAATACTGCCCGAGCTATACAAAATTTCATAATGATTGCTCTTATAGGAACGGAGATATTGAAGAAGACTTTTGAATGACATTCCGAGCTGGCGTTATGGCAGCGTACCCATTAAACAACGTAATAGTTCTTATAGAAAACGAGCTTTTCTTATCATAAATGCTATATGTATAAATAGTGTGTGAAATACTGCCTCTGCCAGTAGTCATACTTTATGCAATTTCGTAGTGGAACAATATAAAATGTCTATGTGAAGTTCTAGGAACGAATGCATTGTGGTAGTCGCACACAAAAAATAATTTGTTAGTGAAATTATACACCGAACAATGTAGGTAGGTAGTAAGAATACGTAGTTTTGTTACTTTATATGAACTTGCTTCAACAACGGACACGTAGATTTCTGTCGTACCTACAGCTCGAATCGAATCAGCGCGACTCATGAATGTATCAAGCTTAACCGCCTCGTGGTTCGCAAACCGGTGTCAGATGCAGATGTCCCGGGTTCGATCCCCAGTGGGAGTACAATATTGTGCTTGGTTTGGTTGGTGGTAGGACTTTGTTTAAGACCGCCTACCACCACCATCTACACCATCTTACTTACCTAATTCTGTCGCCATAACAACAATTCTTAAATTGTTGTGTTCCGGCATTTTGAGGTATGATAGCCAGTTCTTCAGACAGTTGAGGATTCCGGGTGAAGTGCGCTTCCTCCTATGGCCTTCTCATTACCTGGTGAGATGAAGACCAATCACCATGGCGTCGTAAAAAAAAGTAACTGTCTGCCAAATTACGATGTCCTATCCACAATTCGTCAATCAGTCAAATTATCGAACAAAGGAAACTGCGAGGGGTCCAGCTTGTCTCGAAATTACACGCATTTTTAGTTCATAATGCTTTATTTTAAAGTAAAATCATATTTTATTTTTATACAACACAGTCCTAGAAATTACATACAAAATCTACAAATACAAAATTTCGAATAAATAAAACCAGTCTAGTGTTTGGTGGGAACTCGTGCTTGGCCGTTTTACATACGTAGATACCGTAAATCGTTTGCAATTATGTTGGTAAGTTCGTCTGTTCAAAAGAGTTTGGTATTATTTGCCTGAACATTTCATATTAATGTACGGGTTTCATTGAAATGAGATGCTACGAATCACGTAGCAGAGTGCTACGCCGTAGATTCCTGCTACGTTGTAGCCTTTTTTTTTATCTCGTCTACAATTCAATTATTTTCTTGGTTTCATTAGATCCATTATAAAAACAAAACTTATGGCATCAGTTAATTATCAGTTGCAAATGAGTTCGTATACTTCATAAATATTCAAACAAACTCCAACATTTTGCATAAGATTTTAAGGAAAAAACGATGTAATTTAGCCAATTTAAAGTACACCCCAAACACTTTAAGATAAATTAACAAATTCAATGAAATCAGTCTAATGGTTACACCTAAAAACTAATCAAAATCAGTACAAAAATAACATTTAGCTGAACTCACATTTCGTCATACACTAGGCTTTTCTACAATGTTTTTTTTTCATTTAGAAATCAGCTCATAACCTTGCACTTGCACAGGTAAATATGAGGTCAACGATGTGGTGAGTTGACCTTCTGGGCAAGCCTTGGAGTACGTCCCATAGACATTTGGAACCACACGGCAAAAATAAAGTCTCCGTAATCTAGTTCCCACATTACAAGCTATGCTTAGTTTGGGGCTAGGTGGCGCTGTGTGATATTACTGTCCTGTAATTTATTTATTGAAAGATATTGCTGGAAGTGGATTTTATTTAAATAAATAAATAAGTAATGTACTACGCCGCGATGAACCTATAAAGTTATAGATGAACCTTTAGAACCGTTCCTTACTCGTACCAGCTAAGCATGTCATTGAGGGGAACTATTGCAAGTCCAGAGATAGCAAACGGTCCATCTGATGTCACACCAAAGGCTTCACACATGCGGCGCCAACCTTTTTACCCGACTTAAAAAAAGGAGGAGGTTCTCAATTCATCGAAATCTTTTTTTTATGTAAGTTCCCTCTCCGATTACTCGAAGAAAAATATTTTATTGTTTGAAAAGGTAAACTTCACAGGTGGACCCCAATGTCATCACATCAGGATCTGATGATGGGATCCTGGAGAAGAGAGAACTCTTCAAATAGCAAGTGTGCCTTAAAGGCACAATTGCTTCAAGTTATATTAAGGGAGTTTTACCTCAAAAGTAAGGAAAAAACGGGCCTCTTATAGGCTTATAGTATCACGCGTCTGCCTGTCTATCCGACCATCTGTCATCAAAATTATTAAAAAAATAGGTCATCCAGGTAAACGAAATTGTATCATATTCTTCATTGAAGTCGGTTTTCTTTTTAGTTTTTAAAACGCACTTAATTATTATACATTAAACTCTTTTGATATACATGGGGTATATCCCATACTTTAGTCTCGAGGATGCATCGGTAAACAGACCATTCCACTACTTGAGCGTTTGTGGGAGGAAATTTGAGGAACCAGTTCCTCAGTTTGTTGAGGATACCGGGTGAAGTGCGCCTCCACCTTCGGCCTTATTTAAACTTGTTACCAGGTGAGATGAAGGCCATGCGCTTCCCCGACGTACAATAAAAAAAACCCTAATGTCTTCAAGAGTGAAGGGTACCTAGGGTAGGCTCGCCCCGTCGTTGACCTCATCTCGTCCTGGCATGTGCAATAACCGAGGTCAAGTTTTTTATTTGATGTTTTATTAAATAAAAACTTGACCCATACCTTGGTCGATTACCTGTGAATGACGAAACGCCGCCTGCGTCACGTTTAAAAATAAGTCTTAATGCGTTGAGATAAAATTCAAAATAGATATTTCGTTCGGAGGACTGCAAAAGGAAGTAACAGTTTAAGGGCCCGGTTGTAATGCAAGCGAGTCGAGTTTTATTTTAAATCTCTATTTAAGGACACTGGAATTTGGAGATTTTATTATTATACTCTTAATATTAATTTAATTCTATGAACATGATCAACCCGCTTGCATTACACCCACCCCCGCTTTAGTTTAATTCGATATCTTTAGTGCAATTCCTTGTATAGTGATTTTTATATTAAATTACATACATTTATTACAAAATCAGGATTATTTACATTGGAGTTTGAATTTTAATAAATAGTGCGCAGTAACTTAATTTAATGTAAATAAGATACAATAAATATTATTGTTTTAAAAGAAATATAGATTCAACTACATAATTATGTATCAAATTTACAAACTCTTATTACGTAATAGTTACAAATTTGTAAAAATCGTGACTTATATAAGAAGTAGATAATATATGAACTACGAAAATTGTGTCATGGCGCAACGAATTAAATACTTAGATTTGCAAATTTCTTAATATAAATGCAAAAGAGAATGTTGTTGCCAGTTGACAAAAGATATAATCGATCTTTTACTGGTAATACAATTGTTTGGTCGTGTGTGAGTGCGATATGCAAACCAAAGTCGGTTTAAAGGACTCAATAAAAAAAAACGGGGTTCCCCAGTCAACTAGCACGTTTCAAATCTGGCACTTAGGCTAGTTAAGTTAGTGCCATATATACGAAATTCTTTTAAGTACATAAAAAACAGCACAATTTTTTAGTGTTGTTTTTTATACTTGAACGATTTTCATGGCGTGATATTCACTTTTTTGCTTGTGCCAGTAAAATTTAAATATTTTCACTTTGACATAAAATCATTGCCCCAAATTATTGACTAGCTTTACATAAACCTTACATAATTGTGTTTATGTACATTAGGCAATAGAAGTCGCTCAAAAGTTCGAGCTAAATACGAGACCTTTTGATGCGAATTGAGCTACAAGATAGGCCACATAAAGGAACTAGCCTTGAGCAAACCGCTGTCTTTTTATATATCTTATTTGTAAAAAGAATTTCAAAAAGATCATATAATTATCTAACTATTTATATACAACTACAATCTATATAGGGATCACAAGTACATACAGGGTGGTAAATAGTCACAAGGATATACAGGGTGTCAAAACGGTGGAACCTGAATGGGTTCAAATTTAAATTTTGTATTTACCAAAATATTTGATTTGAGTGTTCTCATATTATTTAATTTAACGATTTTATTAGTACCTACGTACAAAATTAAACTATTTTTTTACATTCAGTATATTTTGATAGTGTAAGTGCAAACTATATAGGTACCTACTTAAAACTTGTAAATCAGATCCTTAATGAGAAGTTAATTCATGTTTTCGTTCTATAGATCCAAACGGCCTCTAATATTTGGAGGAGGCTCTGAACCAATGGACATTAATAGGCTGTTGTACGGTTAAGTAAATCAACATCTCAGGGCCCTGATCCTACAAAACCATTCGCTTCACTATGGCAATGGTATAGTCACAGAATGGCCACTAGAATATCAAAAGGTAACCTCTGTCGTGGTATCGACACAGAATGGTTACCAGAGGTTGTCATATTCAGGCGATTGGTTTAGTAGAATCGGGGCCCAGATCCTGTCTTAAGATACATGTATATTTGTATAGCGTTTATCCCATTAAACTTTCCATGAGGGACTGCCTTATCAAGTCATATTATAAATATAAATTTTCATCGCACAAATTTATTGAACGTAGCGTTTGTTCTTTTTGAATTGAGATCTTTAGTTAGTAACTGCATATATCAAATACAGTCATAGTTTTGTCAATGTGAATGAATGACCGAATGATTGAATATATGAGTGGATTCCGAATAATTAACGAACGATTGAGAACATACTAGACATATAACATATATCGGTGAATAGTCTGTTCATTATATAAATATGGCAACTACATTTTTGTGACAGTCGTTTTAAATTATAAGAGGATCAATAAATATATATCAACGAACACAAACTATGCTTATGTAGTCTATAGACCAACGAGATATTACAAACAAGTGAACGCAAGATTGCACGAGTGCACGAATGAATGAACATTAATAAACCAGTAAACCAATATTGCACAGCTGAACAATTTAATGAACATGTGAACGAATTATTGCACAGCTGAACTAATCAATGAACGAGTGAACGAATGATTGTACAGCTGAACAATTCAATGAACGAGTGAACAAAAGGTTGTAAAGCTGAACAAGTGAACGAATGTTTGCACATATGAACGAATAAATAAAAGAGTTAACGAACGAATGTTAGCAATGGAACTGGTGCTGCGTGATGGCGGAGAGGTCCTTCATGAGTCCCTCCAGGTTCTGCATTTCCCGATGGAGCCGCTCCGTGGAGCGCGAGGGGGTCAGCGGCTCCAGCTCCTCGGGACACTGCGCTACTCCGCTGCAGCTACCTGCGAGGACCAGCTTCATCACATCAACCACTCTTACATCCAAATTAAAATGACTAAACAGACACATAAACATTCATTTACACTGAGGCGACACGTGACCCAAGGCCTGGCTCTTATTTAGGCCAGCGAATCAGCATAGCTATTCAGCATGGCAATGCAGCCAGTGTCTTGGGCACGCTTCCGTCTGGTACTGGTCTGGAACAGTTGAGTTACCTATAGGCCGTTTGTAACGGTTCTTAGGTAATCTGACTGATTCCTTTGTGCATAGTTAATTAGCTGAATTGTACATTTTATTGAATTAAGTTATTAATATTTACACTAATATTGAGTTAGGGGCTCTCCCATGTAACAATATACATATTTTATATGACATGCTTAGATATTGAATTAGCAAGAATAATTCTATGGGTAACCTTTATCTTGAATATGGATTTCAGTGTAAGTTACGTCTTTAACACACATAAACACAGTGAAACGTTTTGTTTTTGTATGTGTGTAAGACATTCAAGAAAATAAAAATAGTGTTATCAGCATATAAGGTTTTCCGTAACTAGGGCTAGCAATATACAATAGAATAAGGCTGGTCTTGAGCCTCCTAATACTGTCATTGGGAGGCTCATGACCAGTCTATAACAGCAGAGGAGCTGAAGATAGAAGCTGCATATCCCAAAAATCTAAAGTGGCCGTTGGTAAGATTTTTTACCTAATTGTAATCGGTTGGGTACGTGTCCAGGACTCGAACTGGCACTCTTTTTGTAAGGGGACGTTTCTCGTACACTTCCTGTAATTCAGAAATCTTCATACAGAAATTGAATGAGAAAAATTGTTTCAGCAATAGCCTTCGTCAATTTTATATAAAACGATAAACGCCTATTGCAGCAAGCAATAGATCAGATACATCAAACAGATCAATATATATTTTTTCAATTTCAAAAGATCTTTTTTTGATAAGAAAGTACATAAAGCGAATCATCTTCAGTTTCAATATGTCCTGGAATGTATCTATCAACTTAAGAATAAGACAAGACACTACAACTAGTTGTTCAAGGTTTTGAGCCACTAGTCGTGGTTCAATCGTTCAAAAGTTCAATCGTTCGTTCTTTTCATTCGCTCTCTAAAATGTAAGCGAGGGGTTTGTCACTTGAGTACTGACCGCGAGTGTGCGAGTGAGAGGGCGAGCTGTGCGCCGAGGTGTCAGTGAGCGAGAAGGAGTGCAGCGGCGCGGCGCACGGCTGTTGTCGCTGCAGACTGCTGACGTTGCTGGCCGGACCCGGGCCCGGGCCGGCCTCGCTGCTCACAGAGTCACGACTGGGACAAACAAAGCCAACTAAGCAAACATATGTAATACAACTAGATTACGGATTTAATACGTCACGACTGGGATAAACTAAGCAAAGTTTGTAATATGGGAACATGTAATAATGGGAATTACGGATTTAATACATACTTTTTTTTTTGTAAATACATACTTATCATACAATACAACACCAACACCGAACAAACTGCTATATTTTATTTGTGAAACAAAAAAATATACAGGAACTATGTACCAACAACATTTTATTGTGGCAGTCGCAGTTTAAGAAACCTTCCAAATACAGTCCGCGGGTGTCGTACAACTAAGTAATTACACCAGAACAAGGTGTGCAGTTTCCTTCTGTTGAATAACTAACACCTTTACTGCTAATACCAATCTACTTGCAATGAGTGACGACTATGCCGAAACCCTCAAATTTAGAAGATTAGTCTTCTAAAACTGGAGTGTTTAGGAGTGTCAGTGGACATTATTGAGTTATTAATATGCAAAATATGTTACATTTATGTATTTAGTTATTCAGTAAAAGTGTAAATATAGAGTTGTTACAAGAAATACAAATCATCCATACTCAGACTGAGTGCACGCAAAATAATCACTTATTCTAGAAACATTCACCACTACAGTAAAAAAAACTCAGTCAAACAAATGAATAAGCAGATCTTTGTAATATATGATGACTTTTACAGGAAACTGTAATCGTGTAAACTTACTGCGTGTAATGTGCGATCAGAGGTTCGTACGCGACGTAGTGGCCGCGCTCCCGCGCCGCACACGCGTAGATGTCCCCCCCAGGCGCGGGGGGGCCGGGGGGGACCGAGCATGCCGACCCTAGTGGGCAGGTGCCGGACCCACCTGACGAACAAACAATATCTACCATTTACGAATGTTATATTCACACCCGCGTTTCGGGCTTGAGGAAATTACGGGTTGTCTTGTTACCTAGTGCAAAAACTTGAAATACTAACACATAATGTTAATAATACACAGCATGTATTCGTTGCCCATGCTACAGCCCCCAACATATAACCACAACCACTTTGGCAACAGCGAAACAACCAATGTCTTTGAAAAAAGTGTAATTTTGATCTACGGGACTTAATGTTAGTTTGACCAATATTTAACTTGTTGATGTAGATAAGGCACCTAAGTTTTAGTTTAATTATTTAAAATTTTTATGTATAGACACTCACGATAGCACAATACAAACCTTGGTTGTTTAATGTCTTATCTACAGGTAAATAAGTAAGAAGACGGGCAAGAACTTTGGGCTAACCAGTTATTTTTTCAGATTTAAAATTCGGAAAGCTAGCCACTCTAATTAGACGATCTTCATAAAATCCTCACTCAGAGTAAGAGAAAAACGTCAATATTTATCCAAACATTTTTTTCGGTGTCCCAACAGATACGTAATTATTTCTAAAATTAACGTAGTAAGCCATTCTCTGACATAAAATAATGAATTGTGTACGATATATTCGAAATCTTTAAGATTTTTTTAAGATAGCACACAAGGAGATATTTAAAAGACTTAGTCTAGTGACAAGAGAGAGTAGTACTCACACGGCGGAGGCGGCGGGTGCATAGGCAGGTGCGAGTGATGCGGCGCCAGCGAGGCCAGCGAGGACTGCGGCGAGCCCAGCGGCCCCACGCCCGCCAGCAGCGGCGTGCTCTGCAACCGTCACGATCTCACTTTACTTCAACCGCCTGTCGTCAAGTTCGCCCACCGTTCGAACCCCAGGGTAGTACAATGTTTTCTGGGTTCGGTTGGTGGTACGACTTTATTTAAGTCCACCTGGCTAGCTACTACCATCTTACCTAATTCTGTCGCCATAACAACTATTCGTAGTTAATTATTGTGTTCCGGTATTTAGAGGTAAGATAGCCAGTTTCTCAGTTTGTTGAGGATTCCGGGTGAAGTGCGCCTCCACCTTCGGTCTTATCATAACATGGAAATCAGGTGAAATGAAGGTCAGGCACCTCTCCGTGTTACAAGGAAGCACCTAATGTTTAATGCAACTCTTTCCTGGAACACAGAACATGACCTAGGATGCACAGACATAAAGGTGTGTGCACGAAAACCGAAACATGGTAGTGCTTCCCGAAGGAACTCCGAAAAGACGCACTTTTTTTTTCCAACATAGATTAAATAATTCAATACTCACTCTTGCAATAGCTCTTCATTTATTAGCTTTTGTTAAGACTTGATGATTAGTAGCACATTTTAGTGAATGAGTATTTTACCTGATCTGGATGCGGCATCCGATGCTGTCTTCTATCGCAGGTAGATGCGCAGCCTGGACCCATGCCCATTCCAGTCATTGCTAAGACAAACGTTTTTTATTTAAAATTAAATGTCATTTAATGCTGGACAATACTTTAATAAATCAAACGGTCGGTATAAATAAAATAATAAATTAAAGAAAATCATGAAAAACATATTAAATAATCATACATAAAATAACAGAAAACCTTACGTTTATAACCGTAGTCGTCGCATTTATTACAGTTGGGTAAGAGAGGCGCGAGCGGCGACGGAGACAAGGACGGAGAGGCTCTCAGGATGGCCGTGTCGTCGCTGCCCGCGAGCGACGACGAACGATAGTCTACAGATAACATAAAGAACGAACAAAAAAGAATGAACTTAAAACAAAACATCGAAATGGGGTACACCGCTATATGATCAAAAATAAAAGAAGTAAAATAAAAAATACATAAAAGCAGTGAATGCTGTCGGCTATATATTGGAAATGGTACATTTTCTGTTATTGTCGTCAACCAGACGTAAAAGCTGTACCTGTTTTAGAACAAACGAGGCGTACTTACCGACATAGGTAGGTACATAGTGCCGGCGGTCGAGACTGGCAGGCAGCGGGGGGTGCGGGGCGGGTTCGTACTCCGCGGAGGCGGGGACGGGAGCGGGGGGTCGGCCCAGCGTCAGCGTGGACGACATCAGCCCCCCTTCCACGCTGCCCGCTGATACTGAAACGTTACCCCTCTTTGTGAGCTATGGTCGCCTGGTACATTTTATTTCTATCGTGTGAGTTGTAGCAGTAATTATTTATGTGACTTTTATATTATGTGACTTTTATATTATGTGACTTTTATATTATGTGACTTTTACAAGCCGTTTCATGGCTCGTGTAGGTACGCAACCCCAGCCTACACTAGCTACCAGCTTCATACCCACAATTCTCTCATTATTATTCTCATCCCTCCTTATTCCTCTCCTTATCCATATCTTTATCCCCTCATCCCAGACATCCTGGTATTCCCATGGTTGAAGTCAGGCAGGTGTCCAGTCTTAAGAAAAAAAAAACAGCCAAAACTATAACAACATAGCCTAAAAAGACAAGATGTGCCGACCCCAGTGTGGGATATCGAACAGAAAGAAAACTATTCTGATTGTCATCATCTTTGTTGATTTGACTCAGATTCCAATAGCTGTACAAGGAATAACAAGGTGTTATAAATCGTGCACTTTTATTGCTACCTACTCGTACATTGTTGGCGGATTACAACCATTAAAGCCTCAGGAATTTTATCAGAGCTTCAAATTGTAAATATTTATTTTGTGATAGTAATGATTAGTGGAGTAAATTTATTTTGTTACCCTTCAGATTTTACTAGGTACCTACTGCACTTTAAGGATTCTTTGTTGTTTAATATTTTTACTCTGCCTTGTCTACCGATTCAATATATTATGTCATAAATAGTTATGTACGAGTGTAGTGTACGAGTGCGGTGTACGAGTATGTTGTACGAGTGCGGTGTACGTGTACGTTGTACAGATACAGATAGATTACTTGAGTTGAGTACAGTGTACGAGTGCGTTGTACGAGTGCAGTGTACGAGTCGTCTCTTACTCTTACTGTGCGAGGTGTGTAGTCCCTTGTCCAAGTGCTTCAGTTCCATCTGGTCGTGATGTATCCAGAGGTCCGGCGGCTTGATGGCGGCCGACGCTGAGGACTTCTGGTACGTGCTGGATACCATGCCGCTGCGGAGACACCACCCTCACTATATTGTATGACCAAGAGCCCCTTGGTCATACAATAAGGGATCACAAAGCTCAAGCGATAAGGTCTATGCCTCGTTTGTATAACGGGACTGTACATTCATTATTCTTTCAAATATGGCTTCTCCACCGTCTGACAGTCCACATGGCCTAGCTAACACCATCTTTATTAAATCTGTCGCCATATCAGCGATCTAGATGTTCGTAATCTAGAAGTTCAGTGCAAAAAAAAGACAACACTTTCATTTCAAAGAAATTAATTCCACATAGCGCCATCTAGCCCCAAACTCAGCATAGCTTGTAATAAGGGAACTAAATTACGGAGAGAATACATACTTTTATTTTTGTAAATACATACGTGCTATATGATACAACACCCAAACACCGGGTGGGAATCGAACCCACAACTGAGCTGCGAGGCTAGTTACTTGAGTTGAGTCACTGTACCTGGTGTCGGGCGACAGCGGCGGATGGCTCCGGCGGCAGCACAGCGAGAGCGCCAACGCCGCGGCCAGCGCCAGCACTGCGCACGCGCCGCCAGCGCTGGCCCACAGCCACGCGGACGTGGCGCTGGCTAGCCCCGCGCCCTCGCCGCTCTCTGCGGGCACAACAACACATTTCAAACGGAATGCTGCGATAAACACTCGCGACGAGTATCGAAAGTACCAGGCGAACATAAGCGCGTAGAAGTTCAAACGAGGGAATTAGGCTTACAAACGTGTTTTGATATATTTCGATGGAACTTTGTAGGCAGGTAAAATGTATAGATAGTACAGAAGTAGTTTAACATTAATTTCAAAATAGCATGATCAATTCAATTAAATTTTGAAGGATAGGAATAATATAGGGTTTGAGTGTCCACTGCTAGACAGAGCCTCCTCCAAGGCTGGAGGATTACTTTACCAATCTTAAAACATCATAATGAAAATATAATGAGATATGCATGCAAGACTTTGTTATTGGAAAATAACTTTACCATTATTTCTATTTTGATTGTGTTTTTAGATAAAGAAATACTTCTCCTAAAAAATCTACTACTATCTGATTATACCTACATAATTTCATTTAAATTGGTCATGCTATTTCAAAATGAACGACAAAATATGTTTGTATGGGAGGACATTTAACATTGACAGTATATTTATATTTTAATTTTTTGCTCACCGATATTTGTAAGCTTGACTAGGCAGACTAGAGATACAATTTGAATTATAAGACCAAAGTATCTAATACGAGAATCTGCTATGCCGACCCTGTCTACGTGTAGTTGGAACAGGAAGAAGAAAGATTCCCAGCTAGCTCAAAGGTTTCTAGTTTAGTAGCAAATTGCTACGCCGTAGAACACTGCTTTTTCGTAGCACATCCCGTAGCACTATCCGCATACAATTAAAGTAGCTTCTTGCTTCTGCTTTCCTGGTACTATCACACTTAACTAAACAAATAGCAATAATTTTACAAGTATACGAGGCAGCTCACTAATTCTTGATTGGTAATTCTACGAGTCACCAAATACGTCAGACAAGACGAAGCGGTTGGATAATCTGACCTATATAATATTACAATACCGACTACCTATTATCATTTACAAGGTTGAAATAATTGAAAAAAAAAACATAGAGTTCTTCGAGTTGTAACTCGAAGAACTAATTGGATGTTTTTTTTAAATACATTTAGTAGGAAAGAGGATATTACCCTACTATGGCAACACTACCTACTAGTAAAAGATTATTATAATTGACGAAGAGAAAATACGAACTTTGGTTGCCAAATATATATTTAGCGATTATATATAGTTTGTGTTATGTACCTACCTAAGCTCAGATAGCTATCATAAAATGTGTTCTCATTTAATTGAATGTTATTTATGAAAAATGTCTCTGTGAGACAAAATTCCCAGCTCCATATATACATAGGTTTATTCATAAAGATTATGAAAACAAATGTCTAAATCTTATATGAGGGCAAATTTAAATTGTTATCAAATTTTATTATGTAAGTATTCTTTGTTTAGAATTTACTCTACCTATTCCATATTTATGTGTTGACATAGAAACAATGTGAGTTCTTCTATATAGTGTGATTTTTTTGTGTGACGTTTCTTGACATGAAGTGGATGTAATATGTCGAAAAAGGAAATAAATGATTAATGACAATAACAAAACAGCATTAATTCCTTTCCATAGCACATCACTAGTGCCTATTCAATGAATATGTTTTGACATAGAAACTATATGTATTCTTCTTTGTGGTGTTATATTTTTATGTGTCTTGATATTAAGTCATGTAATATGTCGAAAGAGGAAATAAAAGACGAATGAAAATACCAAAACAGCATTAATTCCATTCACGCACATCACTATAGTAACATCTTGCACACTTACTCTTCCTTACTAAATTGATTTAGGCGTTACTTTGAGTAAGTTAATTTAAAAATTACCCTGAAAACAGACAAACATTTAGTAGCAATAGCAACCGGTAGGTATATTTGAAAACATCAGCCAAGCGCTTGTCAACTTAGCAGCAGGACTATTTTTCCTGAAGGAAAAATACTGTTTCCTGTTTCGCCTCTACATGAAAAATACCTTCGTGTAGAGGCGAAACAGGAAACAGTATTTTTTTCTTCAGGAAAAATAGTCCAGCTGCTAAGTTGACGAGACAATTTGAATTATTTCAAAAATATTTAAGGTATTGCTAATACATATTTTTCTGTTTCAGGTTCATATTGGTAATCTTGTAAATAATTTTAGTAGCATAAAATTTATTACATTTATTTCAGATAACTTAGATCCATATCATGTTAGTAATCATAAGCTCAAGGTATTTTAATTTATAGGACAAAAAGTTAGGTTAATGTAAAGAAGGTTCCGAAGTACACTGATAGATGGCGCCAGAAGCACCATATCGTCCGCATAATATTGATTACAAGTCCCGTCTGTTGTCTGCCGAAATCATCAATCAGGTCATTTATGTACAGGTTCAAGAGATATGGAGAAACTACCCCTTGCCCAACCCCACGCTGCAGACCATAGGAGGTAGACAGAACATGATGTAGTAATTTAACATATTGCTGTTGTACCGTTTAGAATATAAAACAGAAAACAAATTCTTCGGCTGGTTTGAAGTACGAGTAACTTCTTGTTTATATACGTACTACTTTCGGTTATTATAGTAAGTGTATATACATAATGTAATCTGATGAGGTACAAGTAGGTACTTGATGTTAAATTATTTAACAAAAGCTTTCAGCGCTACGGCCACCAATTGTACGTCGTTCAAGTATTATTTGTTTTCTTTGGTTTCTTTCTCGTATAATAAAGATTTTACCTTTTCTTCATGATTGGATAATTAACGATATACTCAACCGTAGTTCTTAAGTAATCTTAATTCAAATTGCTAATTATTTTTAATTGTTCTCCTCGTTTGTCTCTGTTACATCGTTAAACAAAAAACAATGTTAACATCATAACATACTGTAGAACCGCCGCCCACATGCTCATGAGAAGGTACGTGAGAGTGCGCGAGGAGGTGTCGAGGCCGCCAGCGGAGCGCCACTCACCCATCGCCGTGGTGTAGGAGAGCGGCACGCTGACGGGGCCCAGCCCCTTCCCGTTCTTGGCCTGCACCTTGAACAGGTAGGCGGTGCGCGGACGCAGCCGGTCGACTCGCGCGCGCGTGCGCTCCCCGGGCACCGTGAGCGTGGTCCACTCCTCCGCGCCCGCGCCTCGCTGCGCTGCGTACATCACCAGGTAACCTGCGATCCACGATTGGTTAAGTAGCCTGCGATCAACGTTTGGTTAAGTAGCCTGCGATCAATGTTTGGTTAAGTAGCCTACGATCAACGTTTGGTTAAGTACCCTGCAAACAACGTTTTTTTTTATTGTACGACGGGTAAGCAGTTGGTCTTCATCTCACCTGGTTACGGGTTGAGATAAGGCCGAAGGTGGAAGCGCACTTCACCCGGAATCGTCAATAAACTGAGGAACTGGCTATCTAACTAAATGCCGGAACACAACAATTTAAGAATTTTATTAAAGCGACAGAATCAGGTAAGATGGTGGTAGCTAGCCAAGCGGACTTAAACAAAATCCTACCACCAACCAAACCAAGCACAATATTGCTCCCCTGGGGATCGAACCCGAGACCTCTGATATCGGTGGGTTGAACAACTTGACCACAGAGGCGGCAAAGAAAAAACACATCCCAATATTGAAAAAATGTACCCTGTAGATTTCCCCGTCGGTACCAACACAAGACCTCGAATACCTCGTAGCAAACTTGGTACAGCTGCAACTACTGACTACAAATACTCACTAGTAATAAGTCCGTTGGGCTTGGCGGGGGCGTGCCAGGAGAGTTCAAGGGCGCGGGCGGCGGGGGACGCGGGGGAGGCGCGCAGCTCGCGGGGGGGCGTCGCGGGGGGGGACTCCAACGTGCGGTTCCACACCAACATCGACCATGCGGACTCCCGACCACCTGGGGAAGCACAATAAGATAACCTACATTTTCACGTTGCCTCTACAATTCAGGCTCTCCAATTATTCAATGCCCTATTGTTTAATATGAAAAATGTTACAAAAGAGTTACAATATATTTTTTTGATCGATAGAGGTAGATCTGAAATTGACCCCATTTTTATTTGTCGAAAATCTGAAGATCTTTGGAGCTTTTTAGACCAAAACTTTTCCGTCCGATTTGCATTATTATTTTTATAGGTTGTGTTTAATTAAATTTATCAATTAAAAGAGTAAAAATAATATATGGTATCTACAAATTAATTGGAAAAGAGTTCACAAAAATCAAGAAAATAAGTATATGAGAAGGCGCTTCGCCTTCGTCACCTGCAAAGGTATTTTCAAACATTCGGAACGCTTCATCGGATTGAATTCGGAAGCTTCGTATGGATATTCCGAGAACGCTATTCTTAGCTCCTAAATCTAATTATTTTGACATTAGAATTCGACACAGAAGATTTTCAGAAATGGAGGATGGGACTAGCGTTGATCCGAAAAAAGGTAATGTTCCGATCCGAAAACTTGCCGAATGTTTGGAAATACCTATACTGGTGTCAAGTTATGATAAGGCTCAAGCGCACTTCACCCGGACTCCTCAACAGACTCGGCAACTATCTTACCTCTAAATGCCAAAACACAAAAAAAAAAAATTGTTGCTCTGGCGACAGACTTAGGTAAGATGGTGGCAGCCAGGCGGACTCTAACAAAGTATTACCATCAACCAAGCCATGTTCACAATTGTCCTTCCTAGGGATCGAACCCGGGACCTCTGGGCGAACGAACAGACCACAGAGGCGGTATGAAATCAGTTTAAATGAAATAGAACGCTTACCTTTGATGAGCTTTACACTAAACTCATACTGCGTGTACGGCTTCAGCTCGTCAAGCATACAGTTGAGGTCTGTGGCGTTAAAGTAGCGCACCTTGCCCCCGGCCCCGCCCCCTGCCCCGCCCTCCCCCTGCCCCGCGGCCGCCCACCGCACCACGTACCGCCGCCCGTCCGCCACCGGCTGGAAATAACTCTTCCTGATATATGCTCGCCTGGTACTTCACAGACCGCTCATTGTACTGTTTACTTTAGTTTTAGAATTGACAATTGTTATATATGTTTTTAGTGTACAATCAAGAATGTTCATACATTCATTCATTCATTCGCTAATCTTTTCTTTACGAATAGAAAGAAAATACTACGAATCGTAATGATAATTACAATCAAATTGTTTTCTCACAGAAACATCCAAAACTAAACCTTGATTTAGTGTAGTGTAAAATAGTTTTTTTTATTCACATATACATAGCTAAACTTTTTGATTTAGTGTAGTGTAAAATATAATAATGTAGTATCAGTGTTAGTGATAGTGCTACTTCGAAAAACACGAACAAAGAGTTTCCACAGAAATAGAAGCTGTCATTTTTTAAAATTATGACTATTGTAATACTAAGTTATCATTAACTCATTAAACATTACTCATTAGCCTACGCAGGCTAGATAAGTTTTAGGGCATTATAATTACCTCATTTCATACGGATTAAAATAAATAAAATAAACGTATAAAGTAAATACCTGTCCTTTAGGTAGCGTCGGGTCGGTCCAGTAAACGACAGCTGTGGCACTGTTCAGCATTATCGCCTGAAATATTACACGATTACAACATAGATAGACTGGTAAGGTTCCATCTCCAAGAATAATTATTATAAATATTATCACTCGACTTTTAACGTATCCATGATGACGAAGAAGACCCAAATGAGATGAAAACTTAACGCTAATCAGTAAACTAAACACTAGTTTTGAAAATAGAATGTCATGTTTTAAAAATAAAATTAATTTGAAATTAGAATTCATAGACATTCAGAAATAGTTTTTATTCAGATTACCAGTACTACAAAACCGCAACTTCATAAGACCCATAATAACATAAAACCATTTTGAAAAAAAAAAAAACACTGCTACGAACTCTTTCTGGGTATAATTATACCCTAGGCACTTTTTTCCCTTGTAGCTGTAGATACTTCTAGTCACAGGAGTCGTACAAGACGACTAGGGGCTGCTCTGTGCCGTGGAAAAACAATATTTATTTTTCACTCGGGCTGGGAAGGTCACCACTGATACAAACGTAGTTAGCCACTTATTTCGAAATGGGATGTTGAATGCATAAATCATTTTGCAGGTTTAATCGGAAAGATATGATCTAGGTTTACAGCGCTTAAAAGTTAAGTATGAAAACAAAGTTAAAATCGAAAGATAATCCTCATACAAACACACTCTTGCGAATAATTTAATTTTAATATTGTTCTTATAAAATTTAAGAGCATTACAGATGCCGATTTTTTTTTTAATCGCACATGTCTTTTGTTGTGCTACGGAGCCGCCTTATGAGTGCGAGTGAGACCGATATATTTATGTCACGCCGTCACATTTAAAACAAAGTTCGATTTATCGATACCTTCACCCCCACAGGAGGTATGAGCGGAGCAGGGTCCTCCTCGTCGTCCTCCTCCCCCTCCATCTCCTCCCCGTCCTCCGGCAGCTCCTCCAACTCATCCCCCTCCCCCGCGGAGGGTTTGGTCCTCACCGTGCCGTACACGGCAGGCCCCAGCCCGCGGGAGTTCGAGGCTCGAAGTGATATCACGTACTCCGCGTTTGATGCTATAACACATTTGTGGGATGAATATAGATGTTCTTTCTGTGTTTGGGTGTGGTATCATATAGTACGTATGTATTTACGAAAAAAAAAGAAAAAAGTATAGTTTGGGGCTAAATTAGCATCCTGTAATATTGATATCGTAACTATATAGAACAACGGCTTTATCTATACCAGGGGTGTCACTCCAATGTTTAGGTACGTTTGGCCGGAGCTCCTCCCGGGGAGGATGACGGCTGCAGGTTGCCACTCGGCTCTCGTCTCTAGTCGCGCGCTAACCGCGTGCGTCATCGTACCGTGCGTTATTTATGTGATTTTTGTATCGAACAATTATTATGACTTCGAAACATAATCATTCGTATAAAAGATACTGTTATGTATTGTATACGGATGATAAAATAAACAAAAACTTAACTATGAGTAACTAAAGTAAAATGTAAAAAAATCCTATATACATTGAAAGGTAATGTATTGAAACCATCAGATTTCAAACCGCGCGGATCAACTGACCACGTCGATACAATCATGTTTGTATAACTTGAACGCGCTGCCGTACGTACCTAATAGTCGCCCACCCAGTAAAACCTAGTTGCCTATGTTTGTAGTTAACTAGCCAACCACCTAAGTATATTTATATCGGCGAGTGGAAAACCGCGAAACCGGTAACACGTCAGCGATACCAAACGGAGTATGAACGCTAGCGCCACACGATTTATATACCTAAACATGACTTTTATTAGAGAGTGATCCTTTTGTACGTAGTACTATTAGTTATTCTGTGTCTATACGCTTGTCTGTCACTCACCCAGCCCCCGTATCACGTGGGAGTGTATGTGCGCCGGCAGCGAGCGGGACATCTCGTCGGGCACCCCCAGCCCCCACCCCAGCAGGTACCCGCGCACCACCACGCCGCTGCCACCCCCGCCCTCCTCCGACCACCACACCGAGATCCAATCGCGACCCGATCGAGCTGCAATGCAAACGATCATAACACCTCACCAGCACCACCACGTGGGAACTATTCTCTTCATATAATCATTATTCCACAACATGCAGATAATAATTTAAAGCGGGGTTTATTTAACCGTATAATTTAAAGCGTGGTTGCTTTCTACCACAGCTCGTCAACCAACGCAAAAGTACCAGGCTCACAGAAGTGCACAGAAGGTATATCGTTCCAGAGAGATGAACATTAAGCTTAACACATCTCGTCTACCAACACAAAAGTACCAGGCTCACATAAGCGCACAGAATACATCACATTTCAAAGCGATGAACATTTAACCTAACACACATCTCGTCAACCAACACAAAAGTACCAGGCTCACAGTAGTGCATAGAAGATATCAAATTATAAAGAGATGATTTAACCAGTAACACAGCTCGTCAACCAACACAAAAGTACCAGGCTCACAGAAGCACACAGAAGATATACATTTCGAAAGATATAAGTGATACGTACTGGTGAGCGGCGGCGGTTGCGTCGGCACACTGCCCTCGTCGCGAGTGTGGCTGTGCGTGGTGGAGGACACCCACTCACTGAACGGGCCGGTGCCGTTCGCGTTTATGGCCGACACCCGGATCTGGAACACACGGTATCGACATTTATATACCCACCGGTGACAGATCCAGAGATCCGAATTATGTCGCCATAACAACAATTATAAAAATATGTGTTCCGGCATTTATTGGTAAGATAGCCAGTTCCTCAGACTGTTGGATTCCGGGTGAAGTGCGCTTCCACCTTCGGCCTTATCATAGCTTGAAACCGTGAGATGAAGGGCAAACGTTTCCCCGTCGCTTTTTAGAAAAAATCGGATATTTGGAGGTAAGCTTACATGCTTCTAATATATAAATAGATAGTAGAGTTAGGAGTTTTAATTAAATAAAATGAGGTTTACAATTGTCTCTATTTTTGATATTGATGAAAATTCTTATTAGCTTTTTCTGTACTGTGAAGTGAGTTTGCGTCTGTACTACTCGTATATCCCAAAACAATACGCCATAGCTAAGCGACGCATACGCATAAGCATAGTATATATATAGTTAAAAATGTTTGTAAATCAGTTGTAGATTTTAACCGCCTCTGTAGTCTAGTGGTCCGCCACCCGGTGTCAGATCTAGAGGTCCCGGGTTCGATCCCCAGGGGAGCACAGTATTGTGCTTGGTTTGGTTGGTGGTAGGACTCTGCTTAAGTCCGCCTGGATAGCTACCACCATCTTACCTAATGATTGCGTTGGTTACTTCTGCCCATTTTGCCCATGTAATACGGGATGGGGTTCATTAAACCCATAATCATCATCAACAGCCTTTTAGTGTCCACTGTTGGACAGCTCCTAAGCTGGAGGGTCTTGCCATAATCACCACGCTTGACAGGCGTGTTGGTGATCGCATTGGCACCAATAATACAGCTCATCACGTTCGCAAAAGTACCAGGCTCTCAGAAGCGCACAGAAGCTATCACATACCTGATACGTAGTAGCAGTATCGAGGTCCGTGATCTCCGCTCGCCTCGTGTTAGCGGACGTGGTGAGAGTGTCCGCTTTGCGTCGGTTGTGCGGGGCGGGGACCAGGCCAGAGCTGACGACGCGATAGCGGACCTTGTACCCTGTCAGGGGACCGCCGAGGGTGCGGGCGGGGGGTACCTCCCAACGGACTATTATCGACTGGAGACATATTAGTACTTTTACTAAACATCTTGGAGGAAATGAAAAGTATAACACACACACAGGGCATCTTAATGGTATTCACAATTTGTAATTAACAAATTTCAAGTGCAATATATTTGTTTTATTTATCTTAAATAACATGGTTTATCTTAAATACTATGTGAACACTGGAAAAATGTGCGATAGTCACAAACTGTGTTGCACATTCCAGTTCCCGTACCTTAGGACTAGAGATGATAAAAATCTAAGATATATTTTATAGAATATATAGAACATATAGAATAATCTAAAAAATATAAAATGATCAAACGATCTGTTTGAGTGACTTTCAAAGAGATCTATTAATTTAGAGAACAAATAGAGGCGGCTCAATGCTATATGCCAGGTAACATGGAGACAACAGAACAAATGATGACCTACGTGCTACACCAGGCCACACTACGCCTCCCAAACAAAGGTCTATCATAGTAAGAAAAGACCCGACCAAGTTCCAAAACGCATACCGATGGTTCCGACCCATATTTCAAGATTTTCAAAGCAAAAAATCACGTTTCTCTTTTGGTCCCCGTAATAATACATTCAATTTTATGTTTATGTTTATTGTTTGTTGTTACAGCGGCAATAGAAAACGCACTCTTTGAAAATTACAACTACCTGAACCATCTGTCTGTCAGTTGGCGGTCAAAGGAAGCTTTGTAACAGGGTTTTGTTGGCACCCTTTGGGTACGGAACTCTAAAAATATGATACCCACGAGTGGGAGATGTTTATTCCCAGGGGCAGAACCAACTCTCAATGTACCGCTAGTGCGGAGAGAACCTGAGAGTTGAGTATCTATGTAAGTTGTACGGGCAAAAACAATGCCAGGTTTTACCGTCGAAAATCTATGTTTTTTTTTAATTGAGCAGCCTTATAACTTGCCTAGGCAAGAAGAAAGAAAGAAATACTTTTATTTGGTCCATACAATTACGTACACATAAGAAACAGAGAGAAATACAGCATAATTGGAAAAAAATATATATATATATATCTTTACAGATAGGTAGGTTAGGTACAACATTTCAAGGAGATAGTGATGGGCCAAAGTCTATGATGAAGTGAGTCTACCGCCTCCGTGGTCTAGTGGTTCAACCCACCGGTTTCAGATCCTGAGGTCCCGTGTTCGATCCCCAGGGGAGTACAATATTGTGCTTGGTTTGGTTGGTGGTAGGAGTTTGTTTAACTCCGCCTGGCTAGCTACCACCATCTTACATAATTCTAGCGCCATAATTACTATTCTTAAAATAATGTTGTATTCCAGCATTTAGAGGTAAGATATACAGTTCCTCAGTTTGTTGGGAATTCCGGGTGAAGTGCGCTTTCACCTAAAAAAAATACTACCCAGAAAGAGGCTATCCACTCGTTTCTTGAAGACATTCATCATAACAGCCCGTAACCGTCCACTGTTAGACATGAGCCTCCTCCAGGCGGATTGGTGTTACATACTCAGGCAGGTGCTGCTACCCATCCCCGGGTGTATTATATTCCCTTACTCGCCTTTTACGACATCCTCAGCAGGAAAAGGAACAGTTTTTAATGAAATAGGACTTAGTGTACTCACAGTGGCGGAGGCGGGGGCAGCGCTGACGTTCGCCGGGGGGGCGCTCGGGGGCGCGCTGGCGGTGCGCGCCGACAGCACGGCGCCCCCCGCGCCCCCCCGCGCACACGACACCGTCACCGAATAGAGGGTCGCGGCGCGGAGACCTGATATCCTGCAATAATAAGTTGTGTTATTCAAGATCGCATACTCTATGACAAAAAAAAATGTTGCTCATAAAAATCTAAATCGAAATTTATTAGATACATTCATAAAAAAAACTATTACATATAAAAAAAAATACTTGTTTTTTTTTGTGTCAACTAGGTACTCCATTAAAGAAAAAGAACATAAGATTATGTTGCTCTTAAAAAACTAAATCTAAATTTATTAAATACATACAATTATGTACAAAAACAAACAATTACATACAAAAACTGTTTAAACAAATAATTGTTTAAAGCAAGTAGTCCACCTGATGTTAAGGCCTAACTACGTGTGCGTAGGTCACATCCACAAATAACATACATAGTCTACACGGCGCTGCATTGCGCCCGTCAACTTGAGGCATAAAGGTGCCTCACTTGCCTGTAATTTCACCGGCAACCATACCCGCAACACACCGGACGAGCCCTTTAGGGGCTCTACTGCTCTTAAAACTCTTCTTCAGGTCACCTATAACAAGTAAAGGATATGTTTGATGTACTTACGTGTGAGTGATGGCTTCTAGCGCCGGGTCCACTTCCACTTGTTGGAACTGCTCTTTGCTACTTTCCACCTGACATACAGACGAACGAACATTTGTATTATGCTAGTGAAACGGCCAGGTGATTAGATTCATTTAATTCTGATCAAAAAGCCTATTAATGCGATATCATATTTAAGAGTATATGATATCTGAAATGGCTTAGCTACAGCGATCATAATCTTCCACAACACTGGAGCATTTACTTTACAATGAATATAATATGTTATAGTTCAGGATTGATTTTAGAACGCTATTGTTGCTAAAACACGATAACATACAATTTTCTCTATAGAAAAAAATAACAAAGTTGACTGTAATTTGTACCAAAAATGTTCGCCATTCATTAAATACGCCCAATTAGGCCTTGGCAGGTTGTACAGTAAATAAATAGTAGTATACAGCAGACGCTCTGTGTTTTAGATTTACAAAATTATTATTTGTTGACTGTAAACAAAAAAAAAACGTAGAAATTCGCGCGTAGTGCTGTCATCTGGTGGTCATAAGCGCCGTGGTTGAGCGCACATCAATGTCACCTTTATTATAACTGCACCTTAGTTCGAAACAAGAGTAAAGTTGCGGCGAGTTGCTAATCTGAGCCAGTGCCAAGGAAGATTCCCTTGTAAGGTTACCTCAGTGTAATGTACGGTGTATGTGGTGGGTATGGGCTGGCTCGTCCCCCCCAGGGGAGCCGGGGGGGCCCACGACACTCGCAGCGCGTGCGGTCCCAACGGCACCACCGTCACACCTCGAGGGGGCCCGTGGGAAACCTCCTCAGACGACGTTTTAACTTCTATCACCTGAAACCATAGATGTAACAATCTTCATATAACAGTACTTATGTAACTTTTTAAACCTGAATGAGGCATACGTATGAAGACAGCTCTATCGCTTCAGTGCCGTGGCTTAAAGTATTGCAGTACCGCTCTCTCATACAAACATTTGTATGTGATCGTTTCGAAAAGCACGTTCGATTCAAACGAAATTTCATATTGGAATGTTTTCTCATACAAACACTCATTTTCATATAATTGATTTGTTGACGAAAAGTGGTGAGTTACTTAAAACTAGTCAGAGAAAGGAATTTTCGAGAAAGCACCACAAACACAAATGATACTCATCCAAAATTTCATTAGAATCGGACATGACATTAAGAATTTAACAACAAACCACGTTTGTACTGGAGAGCTAAAATCTGCGGTACGAGTCCGCGGGTTTCGTTAATCGACTAAGGGAACACCAGAAGAAATACTTCGTAATATCTATAACCTTAACAGCGATCACCAATACGCCAGGCAAGCATGGTGATGAACCCTCCAGCTTCGGAGAAGGCTCAGTTTAACAGTGGACAATAATAAAAAGTCATGTGAAGAGATGATTAAACGCAATGCAAATGCCACGGAACGATTTCCGCCACAAAAGTACCAGGCGAGCAGAACCAAGAAGAAGTTGGTGAATATAACTAGGTACGGCGTAGAGCACGCTACGCCGTAGAGCCAGCTACGCCGTAGAGCACGTGCTACGTACCTCGGTCCGGGGCGAGCCTCCGTGCGCTGTGAGCGCCATCACCTGGAACTCGTAGGTGGTGTTCGGTTGGAGAGAGGCCACATTCATCTCGTGGCGCTGACCGCCGCCTTTCGACACTCGCGATCTGCGAACAACCAACTCATTAGTTAAAGCCTTTCAAGGAATTCACAGAATACCGGCATTTGGAGGTAAGATAGCCAGTTCCAGTTTATTGAGGATTTCGCGTGAAGTGCGGTTCCACCTTCGGCCTTACCATAACTTGAAATTAAGGTGAGATAAAGCTAAACACCACCCCGCCGTACAATAAAAAAAAAACTGCTGAATTTATTAATAATTATACTGGTTTCATCATCAGATCAGCCATCATTGAAGCCATATCAAATTATAGCATTGACATCTCACACACTTTTAAATTTTAAATCGATAGAGCCATATCTATACAAATAGGTAAAAAATTACTTCAAAAACATTGTTACATGTTAGTTAGATAGGTCCAGTGGATGGATGCACTCTGCGGATTCATATTCAGTCGTGCACCAATTAATTTATCGGTCATCGGAAAGTTTGTGGGCGCATTTAGCACATGTAGAAGCTCCGACACAGACAGACCAGCACTCGGTATTACGATGAGTAGAGATGGCCTGCATACTGAATGATGAATGAATGAATTTTAAAGACTCACCGTTCACTTCCCTTCACCCTATAGATCACGGCATATCCTGTGATCTCTTCACTCTTCGTTTCCGGTTCCTCCCAACTTAACGTGACAAATCTGTGCTTCACGATAACAGCCTTCAGCCTCCTCGGCATAGAGACCAAACTCGCGTTTAGCCCTTCCAATCCTTCGGCAGCGTGAAACGAAACGTTATTGCCATCAAAATCGTGAAAATCGTCAAAATCCACGTGAAACGGAACGTCATCGAAGTCTTTCACGTGAAACGGAGCGTTGTCATCGTAGTTCGCGTTCGTTAACGGAATGTCGTAATCGTCAGGCTCGGAGGTATACGCGGAAGATGTCTCGCCGAGGAAGTCTGGGTCTTCGGGCGACGGATCTACGGTCGAGTTTCCTGTGGCGAGGGAATTCAAAATGGCGCGCGTATTCGTTATGTTGGTTACTTCCGAAATGGCGGGAGAACGGAACGTAAATGCAAAATAAAATTAAAGCAAAACAACATATCATAATAGGAGCAGGTGAGGTAATGAAAAAGGATAACACTGGAAAAATAAATCATAAAATCATGACATTTATGTAGTACCTACCTATATAGGTATAACATGAATTATCAATATTTTTCGTCACGAACAGACCACGCCAGCCATAAAACATGAAAACTTGACTTATTGTTTCCGTATATTTGGTGCAAGTGTTACCGTCGTGACCCCACGAACAACCCCCACGTGTGAATTCAAGTAAATGGTGATACAGCTAAAAATTCAAGCCCTAAACGCAAATTCGCCTGTGAACATATTCCAACACGCCTGTGAACATGTTCCAACACGCCCGTGAACATGTTCCAAGTTCCAACAGGCTGCGAGTATGTACCAAAACGGTCGCGAGCACATTAAATACTCCTGCGAACCTGTTCCAACAAGTCTGCAGTTGTATGGTGTATAGTTACCGTCGCCGGGCGCCGGCGGCAGCACGGCAAGTCGCACGGTGGCCGTGGCCGACCCCGCCGGCGACGTGGCCATGCATTGGAACATCCCCGCGTCCACTCGCAGCACACCCTGGATACGGAGCGACGACCTGGAACAACCAAACCAACCTTACAGATGTTCCATTGCGCCGAACAGATCGATTTGCCTCTACCTTAATTTAATACTGGTGAGAAATGAAACTCCTTGCCCTCGTCTGTTTTCCAGCACCAGGCAATCTTGGAGTCTTCAACCCCAGAGTCAGTAGGTCACATCCAGTCCAGAGTCAAGTGTGAGTAGGTCACATCTTTTCAGTTTAGGGTCAAACGCTTGGCTATTATCAATTAAAAATATATAAAAACCCAAGTGTTATATACAGAACGAAGTGTTACGTTCCTGACACGTTTCTGTCCAGTTCACACGCGGTAGAAGTAAAAATATAAAAATATTTACTAAGGCGATACACGTGACCAAATACACCACGGCGTTTTACCAAGGCTTTGCAAAATGCAGGCGCACACACAAGTATTAACACGCGTGTGTGCGCCTGCGTATACGTTGGTTATGGTTGGACATTGCTGGGGTCCACCTGGCTCGCTACCACCATCTTACCTAGTTCTGTCGCCACAATAACAATTCTAAAATTGTTCCTGCATATAGAGGTAAGAGTCCTTAGTATGAGTTTCTGATAGCTAACGGAAACTATTTTTGTTTTCGTATAGGGCGCTTATTTCCATACTATTTGTAAGCGGACATTGAAAGGAACTACAGTTGCTTTACTATTCCGCTAACCAAATGTATGGAGCCTAAGATAGCCAGTTCCTCAGTTTGTTGAGTATTCCGGGTGAAGTGCGCCTCCACCTTCGGCCTTATCTCAACTTGTAACCAGGTGAAGTGAAGGCCAAGAGCTTCCCCATCGTATAATAAAAAAAATCGTATGCGCAGATTTATATGTTTCGTCTCTTTTTAGTGTCGCCTTTTCGTTTATATGGGTTTCAAATCACAACGGTGCTAGAGAATGTTCACATGAAATAATAAGACTCACCCGTCCACGATCTGTATGTCGTGGTCGTTGGGAGAGAGCAGGTCGCCGTCCTTGAGCCACAGCGCGAGCGCCGCCGGCCGCCCCCGCACCGCGCACCGCAGCACGGCGTCCCCCCCGGCCCGCGCCGACACCCCCGCACCCCCCGACGAGCCCTCCACTTGCACGCGCGGCGCCGTCTGCCCCCCACAAACATGACACACGTTAACTTCCGCACCAATAGAGCAATAGTGTGCGGGCGGGTTCGCCTTTGAATCACTTGGCTTATTGAAACATCAGTACTACATTGCGTCTGTTTACATTTGTCCCTGTCCATGTTAATACTAATAATAGTACTACTAATATTGTATTGTAAAATATACCAGGTTAGTTTAATATTTTCCATTATAATTTTTACTTTCTGCTACACCTTCTAAGGTTGCCTGGAAGAAATCACTTTAGAGATAGGGCCTCCTACACTGTCATTTAATGTTTGTATTGTTCCATGTCATTTTGTGTATGTCACAATAAAGTGTTAATTAATTCATATTTAATATATGACAAAAAATATATAAGATATTTTATGAAATTTTCAAACACATATTATATTCAAACAATGACTCGTGGTCACACAAGATTGTCACACTGGTGTGCCTAATAAGAATTTATTTTACTCGTGGTCACACTGTGTGCTGTGATCAATAGTAAGCTATGATAAGTATGTATTCACAAAAAAAGTATTAAAGTATTCTATCAGTAATCTAGTTCACACATTACAAGTTATGCTTTATTTGGGACATTTATGTTAGTGTAAAAACATAGAAATACCTCACATTACACCATAAACCAAAAGTAAAAGAAGAGCTGGAGCTTTTCGAGTGCGACAGTTGTGATCCCTGAACCTGAGCTTCCATCTCCTTTAACTCAGAGACCACCTCTTGAGCCATAAAATCATCTCTCCATATCATCGATTCAACGGCTATTAAAAATATCACAAATTGTGATGACCAAAACATTGCCGCTCGTCGACTGTCTGACTTTTGACATGTTAAGTATTTCTCTCAAAGAACAAGTTTTGCCCTTTCAAAATGTTATATTTACCGAAATCTACCAACAGATGGTCATTGGTTGACGGTATTTTTTTCTATCAACACCGCGTTTCTATACACCTAATTGAACTCATGAATTCTGAGAATGTATAGAACAGACCTGCACGTTCAGTACGGTGGTGTGGTCCGCAGAGTCGAGCCGGCTGTGCGCGCGGCAGGTGTAGGCGCCGGCGTCCAGCGCTCGCGCCGACTGCACGCGCAGGGATCCTGACCCCGCCAGGTAGAAACGAGAGTCCAGGTCACTGCACAGAGAGACCATGCTATTCTTACGAAAAAATATTGAAATAGGATTAGAATATCATGTTCACGTCTTTAGTTTTATCATCATTATAAACAATATGGGTCGCATAATCAGGCCTTGCAGTATACAACACAACAGTTTTAATATCAATCAATTACACAATTTCGCGAAGTGAAGTGGTGCTTTTTTATGAGCCAAAGTAAGATACAGTTCAACAAGAATTCAAAAACAAGTTGCGTTTTACCTTCTTAAGCTTTAGTTACTGAGTCAAATGCATAAGTCAAAACGGAATATAATAAACAAACCTCAGATCGATAGCCACACCGTTGTTTAGCCACGTGATCTCCGGTTTGGGGTTGCCAGTGGCAGCGCAGTCAAACGTTACGGATGCACCTTAAACAACAAACACAAAAGATTAGGTAGGTTTCAGTAGATACGCAATTACTATAGGATTTACTTTTATTCATATTTCTTACCTTCCATGATAGTTACAGGTTGAGGAGTGGCTATAAATCGAGGCGGTGACTCTACATTTGCGACCTCTGTGTTTACTTTTAGTTCTATCTCCTCTCCGTCCCTAAAACACAACATCAAAAACATCGTACAAGTCTTATACGAAACAACATTTTGGAAATGGTACAAGTTTAATTTTATTTTTAAGCGGGATGCTTTTCCGTGTAATGACCTGGAACATTTTTAGATGATGTAAGCTTGCCCAGCCTACACCATCCTACCATCATTTCTGCTTGATTTGCCTAGACCTAAGCCTAAAAGCCAATACGTCTGTAATAGTGACAACTGACCCGTGGTATCAAGGTATCTTCACGATGTGTCACCGTAAGAGCTTTGATAACTACCAGCTCAGTTAATAGCCTTCCGATCAGAAGATCGTGGATTCGGAACGAATTCTGATGTGCACTAATTTCCTGTTCTGATCTGGATGTGCACTAATTTACTTTTCAACCGATAGCCATTAGCGGAACTTTCTAAAAACTTGGAATCAGTTTCAAGTTTCGAAGTCAAGAGCTGATCAATCAAACAAAAATGACTTTCCCGTACGCATTTGTCAACACTTGAGTGTGATATACTTATAAATATGCGGCGAGTGTAGCAGCGCCACCCGGCAGCGATAGGAGGCTGCGTCGTGGTGCTCCAAAGGGTCCATCTCCAGCGCGCCACTCGGGGTCAGCGAGACTCGCGCGCTTTCCATCCGCACCGGAGTCCCGTTCTTGAACCACGTCACCTGCAATATAGATGGAGATATTGATGATACATAGGGGGTTATACGTGACGTCAGTTGGGCAGCTTGCTTGTCCTTTCTCCAGATTGATTTGAGACAAACCAGAAGGTACGAGGAATACGAGACAATGGAGCTCCGTGAAAAAAGACCGGGATATATTCCCGAAACACTAAAAGAAATCAGGAAATGCAGCCTTTTAATACTTGATTAAAAGCTATGAACAACTAGCGTTTGCAAGCTGGTAGATTTAGGTAAAAAGGAGCCTAAATTTAATTACGATCTAGCCGTTTAGTCCTTAAAACAAACATGCATGATGGATGACTTGTGTGTAGTATGACCTGAAAATGGGTGCTTTTTACTCACATTGAGCTTAAGTGTAGGTGGCGCCTGGTGCACCCTAGCGGCGCCGTAAACCCGGCGGTCGGGCGTTGGCGCTGGCGCCACTCGCAGCGCCACCCGTGGCGACGCGCGCAGCCCGCACGGCAGCAGCGCCACGCTCCCCGCCACGCCCAGCACGGAGCGGGGGCCGGGCACAAGCTCGGGCACCTCTGAAACGGGGGTCACAGACATTCGCGAATAGCTTCTTGTTCATTATGATCGCCTGGTATATTTTGCAACCAAATGATAAGGTATTTTTAGTATTACCAGCAGGAAGGAAGTCAGGTGTCCAGAGTATCGTTTGAGCCTAATCTTGAATAGATTATTTGGCGATGGTCGGAGTGATATTTAAATTAAACTCGATTAAGAGATCTCACCAGAGCTAGGGCCGCTTCTTCCTGTATAGGTATTAATCTAACATTTTTAATACTGCAATCACCAATCTACCTGCCAGTAGATTGTGTGCGTACAAGTAGAGGTGATTATTTGAAGAATACGGAATAGAAACTTCGACTCCTTTGTCATAAGTCCAACAGCGACATGGGCTGGTGATGATGCTTATGCCGATGGAACATGAAAAAACATAGCAACAAGAACTAACAGCTGGTTGCAAAGAAACTGGCACAAACTCCAAAAGATTTTAAAAGGAGTATCTCAGGGTATATTATATTGATATTAGACCTATGTTCTTAATTGTTTCACCAAAAATCTAGAAAGAACATCATTAATTAGTGAATAAAGCAAGCCTCACCAGCCATGAAGACGGTGGCTATCCTGGAGACGATAGTCCCGACGCCGTCCACCGAGATGACACACTGGTACTGGCCCGCCAGCGAGCCCGTCATACTCTCTATCACTAGCGACCCGTTGGGGAGCTGCTTTCTGGAATTGACAAAAAGAACGATCGTTAGTTGTCACAAGGTATCACAACACTAATACATAAAAAACCGGCTAAGTGCGAGTCGGACTCGCGCACTGAGGGTTCCGTACAAATATAGGTATATAAGTAAAAGTTATGGTATTTTTATTGCAAAATGAAATCCATAACATTACAATGTGGAAAGCTGGAGGAGCATAAATTGAAGACAAAGGTCTCTTTATCGTTTCAATTATTAAAAAAATATATATGTGATGTAACTAAAACTTGAAGGTTTTCGGAATTTTTCCTTTATGTGTGCTATAAAACGTTGCTTCATGCCAAATTTCAAGATTTTAGGTCGACATAGAAGTTTGGTTTTGTTACAGCTTAAAGGTATACCTTACCTATAGACCTGAGTATTTGTTATTAATTTCAATGTAATACTGTAGTAATCAGTTTAAAATGATTAAAAATATTTTTATCATATGATGTAACTAAAAATTTATTCTTTTCGCAATGTTTCCTTTATCTGTGCTATAAGACAATGCTTCATACCAAATTTCCAGATTCTGTGTTCACGGGAAGTACCCTGTAGGTTTTGATTCCCTTGCGAGTGTCGAAAATTTGCGGCATAAACGGCTGTATCTTTTGATTGCGTTCGCAGTTCGATTTTTTCACAGCTCCAAGGAACAGTAGACCTAAGTATTTGATATGAATTTCGTCTTGATACCTCCACGCGTTCCTGAGAAAAAGGGTCTTGACAGACAGACGGACAACAAATTGATCCTATATGGGTTCCGTCTTTTCCTTTTGAGGTACGTAAACCTAACCTAACCGTAAAAAGCGAACGTTTGTTTAGATGTATGGGTGCACTTTTTTTCCTTCGTCACGAAAAAACGAATGGGTTGAGCTGTTACGTGGCCGCATGTTATTTTAAGTAGTTTTCGTATGCAGATGTATATACTGATACTTATACAAATATGTTGCAGGTTGGGAATTAAACATAGTGTAATTCCATAAATTATAAAATGTACTTATATTATTTAAAATTCATAAAATACATCATTCCTGTATATTGGGAATGGTTTTACTTACAAGTCACATACTATCGAGACATCAAAGATGAGTCATAGAAAAGTACTGCAACTCCAACTGTCGTCGACGAGACTAGATAAATGTTCTGGCATTGTTATTTTGAAGTTTGCTTTTTTTGGCGCGTAAGGGCAAAATGTTACGAGTATTTTTTTCAGATGCGCGCGCACATCTCCACCTGACAGCGACACCATGAAGTTGATTGCGTTTTGGAAAAATGATGAGTGATCTTTTTACGATGCGCGCGTACACCGATACTTAAAAGCGACACCATGAAGTTGGTTGGTAGTTGTCTCTCAAGTTTTCGTGAGAACTGGAAAAGGTAGTTCAAAGAGTATACTATAATAGTACCTAATGAGGATTTGAGATTTACTGTCGGTATACTGAGGCGAGTCCAGTTTTGCACAATGGAGTCGCTAAGCAATACAGAGAAATTAAAAGTTCTTAATTTTTTTTTATTGTTCTTATCTATCTGCAACTGTACGGGTACCTACCAAAATACCTACCCAGGATCGCCTTGACAACGAAAATTATAAGGAAGATGGTGCAAAATTTAAGTTGTTACGGCAGGTTTATAAAACCTAAGACATAAATACCAACTCAATTCTAATTTTGAAATGTATGAGTAATTCTGTTTTCAAATGCTAAAGTTGTATTTTCGCATTCAGCGATTCCAACCTTTTTGAAGATGTTCCGATTTTTAAAAGTTCTACACGAACAGAAAATACGACAAAAGTGGATTTGATAGCTTCGCTTACGCGTACGTCTGAATGTATGAATTTAGTAATGGCTGTACTTTACTACATTCATAAAGTTGAATTTATACATTTTAATTATTGAAAGTGTTCCAACAACTTTGGGCACATAGTCATCCTGCATTATTTTTTTATTATCAAACAAAGAACTCAAAAGTGCGTTTCTTTTAAATTTTAACATCTAACTTTTCCAGAAAACCTATAAGTGATAGATTTTCTTTAATGCAGAACTTTTTTTTTATTGATCACGTAACTCCTTAAATTACTTTTTTTCGATAACTCTCAAGATTTCAGACTTCGCCTCAGTGACCCTGGAAAAAAACTCATTCTGTATGTTATTTTTATTTGTTTACATTATAAATTATTATTTCAATATTTTTTTTTGTTACGCTAAAGAAGTATAACGTGTGTGTACGTAAGTTCACACACACCTTTTTTTTTATTTAGACTTGTACTCTTTTTATGACTCAAATAGTTATAAGTAATATTAATTGTACGACGAGGAAGCGCTTGGCCATCATCTCACATGGTTTCAAATTATGTTCAGTCCGAAGGTGGAGTACAATCGCAATGAGTTTAAAAAAATAGCTATAAGTACTCAAATATACCAACCACCTGTTTAGCCATTAAATCCCATAGGTTGTCTGGAAGAAATAGCTTCTAAGCGATATGACTACTCATTGTATATGAATATATTAATTTACCCAGTTACATTAGGTGTGCATTCATTAAAAAACAACGCGGGCGAAGCAGCAGTTGCAGTGATAAAGGCGATTATGGGGTACGCCCTTTAATCAAGTTTATTAGTAAGTCAATATTTGCTGGAACGCAAATAACATTCGATTTTCACCTCTATTTCATTTAATTTAATCAACGACTGCATCGTCATTGATTACGACCACCTACCGTATTATTACTTAAGTAGTATGTAGTTATACAGGACAGGAAAGGGCATTCATTTTACACAGCGCCATCTAGCCCCAAACAAAGCATGGCTTGTAATAGAGGAACTAGATTACAGATAGAGTACTATATATTTTTTTGTTTTCTAATCAAACTATGTTTTGTAATTAACATATAAATAAATAAATAAATATTACAGGACGTTAATTTCAAACAGCGCCATCTAGCCCCAAACTAAGCATAGCTTGTAATATGAGAACTAGATTACGGATATAATACTCAAATACTTTTGTAAATACATACGTACTATATGATACCACACCCAAACAAAGAACAAACATTTATATTCATCACACAAATGTTTGTCCTGGATGGGAATCGAACCCTACAACAACCTACAGCGCAGAAGGCAGAGTTACCACCAACTGAGCTATGAGGCTTGTTACTAATTAATACATGCGTACTATATGAAACAACACTTAAACACAGAACACACATTAATCACACAAATGTGTGTTGCTGGGTGGGAATCGAACCGTCAACCTACAGCTCAAAAGGCAGAGTTACTACCAGCTAAGCTATGGCGCTTGTTAATTTTACAATAAATTATAATATAGTAATAAATAATAATAATCAATTTAATAACAAGTTATACAGACTAGGTACTGTATAACTACCTATTATGTAGTTATACAGGCGGACGATTTCACGCTAAAGAGATGTAGAACGGGATTTTGAACAGACGGCAGTAGATTTGACGTTTCAAAAGTATAAAAAAAAAATCGTAATTAATAAAAACATTTTTACTTTGACTTTGTATTACCTTGATAATTTACGGCAACACTTTAAGGTCTGCGTTTCAAAATCATTCAATATCGCTCTATCTACATAAACAAATTAATAAAATTGAAGTATGTTTGTAATGTGAAATGCATATGAAGTACTTCTAACAATAAAAAATGGGTAGTAGTACCTAATTAACCAAAAAAATACCCATTTTTTCCAACAGAATATGCTAGGCGTAGATTAAAAATACCATTTGTCCAAATTTGTATATTTAAATAAAAAAAAAATAATACGTTATAATAATAAATAATAATAATAACAAAATCATTTATTTCTCTCACAATAGGTTTTAAAACACAATATACGTTATACATAACAACTACTTTAGTTAATGACCGTCTACTATATCAATGCACCAACGAACATTGCTTACCAGGGCCCGAACCGCCTAAGGCGAAGCCGATTGTCTTCAAATTAGCTTCATACGAAATAAAAACGATTTTTACCTACCGGGTATCACAAGTGTGAAATCCAAAATGGCGTTTCCCATTTGAAAAGTGAACACATGCTAGTATACTTTCTTTGATTGGCCGTTTTGTTGCTTTTGCATAACATAATATTTTTCGGTTTTTAAAATTACTGTTTTGTACCTTGAAATAAAAATTATAAGCACTACAATACATATCAATAAATGACATGCTAATTGAAAAAAAATTGTGATATCGCATTATTATAAAATCGTTGCGTTTCGCTCATGTTATACTTGTTTCCTTTTGAAATCCTTATGCCATTGTATGCTAGGAATCCCATCATAACATTGATGAACTTCATAAAGTATGGCGGTAGCATTGCAGACTTATCTAGAGATGAAGATGGAGATGAAATCATAAGATGGCAATGAGCTTCGACGAAATACTCGGTTGGGCCCCAGATTAGGCAAAACCGCGGCTATCTCGCTCGCCTCGTACATTTATTATGCATTGTTCAAACACAACCTAACTGAATTACTTTTCATATGTTATTTTATTAGCAGTCATTTATATAATTTATATGGTGTACACGTAGTAGGTGCAAGTACGTGCGAATATTTTTCCGGTGTTTTTTTTCCATTACATGTAGAGCCTAGCATCATTGTTAAAAAAAAATAAAAAAATACGACATAATACTGTTTTTTCCGGCTAATCTCCGAAACTGCTACACCGATTCTGACGGGGCTTTCAATGACAGAGAGCTGATGTTATAAGGAGGCTATTATTATTTTAGAGAATAATTAGGGTTCAGTGCAAAAAAAAAAACCCGTAAAATCTAAGAGCAGCTTCCCTTTGTGGCAGATAGGGGTGCAAATAATATGAAAAATATTTTTTTTCTGAAATTTCCCAAAATTTCCGAGTAACGAAGTGACGGGCGTTGCTTAGCATGTAATACACTTTTTATTTATTTTATTTTACTAAGGAAACATACAGTGCATGATAAAACTAGATATTACAAAAGAATAACACTAAAACCAGCGATGTTTCCAAAGTTCCGTCTCCTAGTTATATAAAAATAAAAATAATAAAACAAGAGATTGAGAATTCAAAGGCTTATACCCTTTGAATTCTCAATCTCTTGTTTTTATATCAGTCTTGACTTGAGAACTACTCATACTCATTGAAGCATTGTAGCACTGACCTGTATTTGTCTGTGCTGGTCAACACGTGTTCCCTCGTAGGCATAGCCGCTACATTGTGTCGCCAGGCGAGCCGGGAGGCGTGCCGGGTGGCGGCGGCGCAAGGCAGCAGCACGGGCGCCCCGGGCAGCGCGCACGCGTCCCCCGGCTCCGCGCTGAACCGCACGCCGGGGTCCAGCTCTTCTCCACCTGGAAGAGAGCACAGCGATATTAAAGGTTAACTTATCTTACCGATCTTATGAGTACAACTTTGGAGTCTTCAAGTCCTGAGTAAATAGGTTCCTTTTAGGCAAGCGTGCTCCATCTTAGGCAATATCTTTACATGTAAGGTGGTGGTATATACCACTAAACAATCAAAAAAACTTAAGTCGATCGTCAAAGGTGTGTATTGGCATTTAGAGGTAAGATAGCGAGTTCCTCAGTCTGTTGAGGATTCAGGGTAAAATGCGCTTCCAAAAAGGCCCAAGTGCGGACACGCACGTAACACATATATATGGAAAAAAACAGATTTGTTAACACGTGTTTAATATATGTATATGGTTTAAATTAAATAGTATATATGTGTAATATTTCTTACATAATTATTAAGAAATTGTCGTATTATTGTTTTGTTATAAAAATGGTTTTAAAATAAAAGAAATTACATTAATTAATTGTTGTATTTGACTTGGTACGGACGGTTGGCGCCATCTTTTTCTCATATGGTTTTTATGCCAAAGAAGAGCTTAAATACGATCGAAAAGCTAGCGAATGCCCACTCTTTGATCAGCAGCCGTTGTAAATTGTGTTCGCCGTTGGTTCTCCAAAGTATCTATTATAGCTAAGTATCCTCAGTTATATATACCTAGTTGCTACTGATTGTGTAATAAAAATAAGTAACGCTAAAGTTCCTATCCTAAATGTACCTTTGTACTTTTTGTGTGATAGCAGACTGTTTTGATGAATATAAGTATTCGTTTAAAAGTTATACTAGTTTCTTTGTCTCCCATATCCTCATAGCTAGGGTAGTTATCTTTTCGGTCAGGTTAGTTTCTAGAAACAATTGTTAAAATTAGGTTATTCCTGATCTTACCTAACTTCTTTTAATTAGTCTGTGAACATTTGAACTAATTTTACCGTTTATGAGATACAGCCCGCTGACAGACACACGGCCCAACAGCAGAGACGTAGTAACAGGGTCCCGTTGGCACCATCTGGGTACGGAACCCTAGTAATCGGCAAATCGATATGTAATCTGATATAATTGTTGGCCATCATGCGGGCCGACGGATAGACAGCTGGTTTTATTACAATTTATGGATTTGTATTGTCCATTGGAGACACCGTGGTTCGTTATAGATTGACCTTCGACTGACTGTTTACGAGGTCAAAGTAGGGCCAATACTTATGTCATTGTGAAGAGCAACACTGATACCCATCCTGTGATTCGATACCATCGGAATGTCACAAAAAATATCATTTCTATGCGGAATGTCACAAAAAATAATCACATCAAATAAAATATATAATAAGGTAGTAATGTCAGAAACAAATAATTACATCTTAACTTAAAAAAAAACCACAGAGAAATACATACTCTAAATCAATTAATTAATAAGAATAAGAAAGCATATTATTTATATATATACCCATATTAATCGGATCAAATTAAAATTAAATTATTAAAACTAAAACTAAAATTAAAACCAAGATCGGGAAGTCCGGACGGAGTGGGGGGAGGCCTTTGCCCAGCAGTGGGACACTGACGGCTTAATATAATAATAATTAAAACTACAAATCATAGGAAGTGAAGTGATAAACATATCGTTCAAGTTCCTCAATTGAAAGCCAGCTTAGCTTTCATATGATGTCGAAGGTGGTGATGGGTATCACGGATTCGAAAACGTTTTTATCAATGGCCATCGTCTTTTTGCACAGGTACCTGTTTTTTTCTCTATTTAATTTAACCCGGCTCCACTTTTTTGTTTGTACGACGGGGAAGCGCTTGGCCTTCATCTCACCTGGTAACCTGGTGAGTTGAGATAAGGCCGAAGGTGGAGGCGCACTTCACCCGGAATTCTCTACAAACTGAGGAATTGGCTATCAAAATAAAAATAAAAATTGGTCATTTCAGATAATAAAGATCCATTTGGGTTAGTAAGAAATGAAAGTAAAAACTAATTTGTTAGTAGACAAAAGACAAAGGTACCTAAACATTAACTCAGCAAAGGGGTGATGGATATCCCGTGATCAGTTTCCGCACCAGGGACCGTACCGCCGACGGCGAAGCCGATCTCCATTGATGGCTTTAAATTAGCTTCATGAGAACTAGAAACGATTTTTACCGTCAAATGTACTGAACGGATAGGTTTCATAACATGTGTACACTTTTGAGATGGGAAACGCCATTTCGGATATGACACATACCTAAATCGGTAAAAATCGTTTCTAGTTCTCATGGAGCTAATTTAAAGCCATCAATGGAGATCGGCTTCGCCGTCGGCGGTAGCGTCCCTGAACCTTTCAAAGTGTTTAAGTCCTTTGAAAGTGTACCGGTCTGCTAAAGTGGTTAGGATGGTGTTTTTTACTCCGCTGACTTCTTACTAACACAAATGGATCTTTATTATCTGAAATGACCAATTTTTATTTTTATTTTGTTTATTAGGTAACCCAACTGCTTCCCTTGTTTAATTCGTTTGATTACTTAGTTTAATTAAACAAGCCTCATAGCTCAGTTGGTAGTAACTCTGCCTTCTGAGCTGTAGGCTGTGGGTTCGATTCCCACCCAGGACAAACATTTGTGTGATGAATATAGATGTTTGTTCTGTGTTTGGGTGTTGTATCATATAGTAAGTATGTATTTAAAAAAAAAAAAGTATTTAAGTATTCTATCCGTAATCTAGTTCCCATATTACAAGCTATGCTTAGTTTGGGGCTAGATGGCGCTGTGTAAAAATAATGTCCTATAATATTTATTTATTTAATTGTAAATATTGTTTAAGTAAATTTTATATTTATACCTGTGTTCGACGATACATTTCATTATTGTCTATTCCTTTGGATACGGGTCTGTATCAATTATCTATCGCTAAGCCATCTGTCCTTATTGTCTGTAACGCTTTGTGTACAACTATTAAATTGATAGAAGGGTCGGGATATTGAGTTTCTGTCACTCTTAACGGAGTAGCTCCAATTCAATCGTTTCAAGTCGAATATGTCATTCAGTATATACGCCATAATAACAATTCTAAAATTATTGTGTTCCGGCATTTAGAGGTAAGATAGTCAGTTCCTCAGTTTGTTGAGGATTCCGGGTGAAGTGCGCCTCCACCTTCGGCCTTATCTTAACTTGTAACCGGGTGAGATGAGATGAAGGCCAAGTGCTTACCCGTAGTACAATAAAAAAAAAGTTTATTCGGCTTTGTGGTCTAGTGGTTCGCCCATCGGAATAAGACCCAGAAGTCCTGAGTTCGATCCAGGGAAGTACAAATTTGTACTTTGTTTGGTTGGTGGTAGGACTTTGTGTAAGGCCGCCTCGCTAGTAACCACTTTTTTTTTCTATTGTACTACCGTAGGTCCTTGGCCTTCATCTCACCTGATTGTCAAGTTATGATAAGGCCGAAGGTGCAAGCGCACTTCATCCGTAATCCTCAACAAACCGAGGAATAAGTTAGCTACGTCTATTACCATAACAAGAATTCTAAATTATTGTTTTGTTCCGGCATTCAGAGGTAAGATAGCCAGTTCCTCAATCTGTTGAGTATTCCGGGTGAAGTGCGCTTCCACCTTCGGCCTTATCATAAACATGACACTAGAGATGAAAGCCAAGCGCTTTTCCGTCGAACAACAAATAAAAGTCAGGCTTAGGTATGCAGAGTAGTGTTAGGTATACTAGTTTAGCGTCGAGCAGCACTCAATGCAAAGTGGAGAGTCAGTGGATGGCTAATTGACCTGATTGCTGCTGCCTCGTCGGTCGTGTCACTCGCGCAGATTATAAACTAGCCGGCATGTCACTCATTCGTTCAATCATTCAAAGATTGAAACCGCAATTTATGCTTGTCCTATTAAGTGTTCTGTGACTCAGGTAAAATAACAGAGAGAACAGTGGGAAATAAACCATTCCTGCACATTCATTTAGATAAGTGAAATTTTAATAAGAAAAAGCTACCACAGCGCGCCACGATCGCTCGAGGTTGTGACGTTGAGCACAGTAAATGCGTTACACTCGGATAAATCATATAGGTACTATTACTTTACGATTGGGTTCACGATTATTCATTAAAAAACTGTTACTGCGAACGGATTTTAATGTTATTTGGAATGAAGATTTATACGACAGCCGTCAGTGGATAGTCAGAATAGTTACTTTAAGTATGTACCTACTACCTATACCTACATAACCCAAGAAAGTTAGTAGTCGGTAGGTAGTAGGTAGTTACATTTTGTTAACAATTGCAATATCTCCAAAACCATACACGAATTTAATTTAATCAAAAACACTTACACGGCCATATTATAACCCAATCCATTATTATAGGCAGCTCTAGATTAATAGATCAAATAGACTGGCAGACAGTATACCTAACGTGGTTTTTAATGGAATAATCCTATCCCTTTTAGACAGATCTGTTTTACTATCGTAGGAGACACAAAGCGACGAACGACAGCTACAAAACCTTTCGACACTCATACGCGGACTTTTATACAAGTTTCAGAATCCACATTAGAGCAAGACGTGGTCAATGCCATCAAAGAGTACGTAAACCCAAAAGTAAAAACTGCTCGCAAAATAACGCCCCCATTAGGTATGTAGCAATTCTTCCAATTATCCAAAATAATTTCAAAACTCTTCTATGAATCTAGTTTTAGCAAAAACAGAACTGGAAGACGTTAAAGAGTACCTCAAACAGCAGGAGATAATAAAACATTATCACGAAGGGAAAACAAACCATCGGGGTATTAATGAATGCTACCTCGCCCTCTCACGTCGCTACTATTGGCCGAGAATGAAAGACGAAATTACTAAATACATTAATGAGTGCACAATTTGTGGTCGAACAAAATATGATAGAAATCCTATCAGACCACAATATAATATCGTTCCCCCAGCCACTAAACCCTTCGAAATAGTACATATGGACCTATTCACCGCACAGGCTGAAAAGTACCTAACCATCGTAGACTCTTTTTCAAAATACGGGCAAGCCTACCACTTACGTGACGGAACAGCAGTAAGCATTCTACAAGGACTATTGACTTATTGCACACACCATGGACTACCCTTGACTATAATCACTGACAATGGAACAGAATTCACAAACCAACTGTTTGCTGAATTTGTAAGAGTTCACAAAATAAACCACCATAAGACTCTTACCCATTCCCTCAATGATAATGGTATTATCGAAAGATTCCATTCGACACTACTGGAACATTTGCGCATATTAAAGCTAAACCAAAAAGGGGAACCGACCGTTAACCAAATGCCTTATGCCATATTGGCCTACAACAGCTCAGTTCACAGTTTTACTAAATGCAGACCTCATGACTTAGTCAGAGGACACTTTGAGCCTAGAGACCCTTTAGACATTGACCTGACAAAGCATTTGATGCAACAATATATAATAACACATCGAGAACAAATGCAAACAGTGCAAACCTTATTCACCAGACCACGACAGTCGACCGCACAAACTTAATGAATAACAGGAATAAGAACCGGGAGACTGAAGTAGAATATGAACCCCATCAGCAAGTCTTTGTACAAAACCCATTAGCCGCAAGACAGAAATTAGCACCTCGATTTACCCAGGATACTGTTTTAGCTGCCCTTCCCATGAATATATGACTCTTGTCCCTTGGGAAATGGGTAGGCCTTTGGTGTGGGACGCTACCTGCGTCGACACCCTAGCGCCATCTCATCTGCCTGGGACATCAGTTAGGGCTGGTGCGGCGGCTGATTCGACCGAGGATCACAAAAGGCGCAAATATAGTGGTCTCGACAGAGCTTACCTATTTGAGCCTTTTGGGGTGGAGACTTTGGGTCCGTGGGGAGCCGGTGCCCTCCGGGTTTTCAAAAATATTGCGGGGCTTTTGTTTGAGGCGACACGTGACCCAAGGGCTGGCTCTTATTTAGGCCAGCGAATTAGCATAGCTATTCAGCGTGCCAATGCAGCCAGTGTCTTGGGCACGCTTCCGTCTGGTACTGGTCTGGAACAGTTGAGTTACCTATAGGCCGTTTGTAACGGTCCTTAGGTAATCTGACTGATTCCTACATACTTAGTTAGTTTAATTGTACTTTTTATTGAATAAATGTTTGACTTAGAATTATTTTACTTTGTAACTTTTATTAATAAACTTCTTCAAAGTCTTTTGGTTTTTTTTTTAAACCACCAGCTGTGGTCATCGTAATTCGGTCATAAACAATCGTTTTGTGTTATTTATAAATAAGTTGTTATTGTCTTATTTTCGCGGAACTATGTGAAGGTCCGTGATGATTCTAGTATACCAATCAGCATACACAGTCCTCTCCGTTTCTCTTCTTTTGCAAGACGAACCCTCTGTGTCTACACCAGATTCGATCTCCTAGGATCAAGGGAACGCGATTAATCGCTAAAACTTATACCCCTATTTTGCTTAAAAGTCTACATAGGTGAGCCTATTGGAAAATTCAAGCACCTGAAAATCGATTTTAAATTGGACTTTCTTCGTAAATTTTGTTCTTCTTCTTTGCTAAGCCAGGGAAAAGGGGAAAAGGTCGGTTATTGATGGTTATAAAGACTCGCAACGTCCACGGTGCTCACAGAACCACTAGTCGTATAAATACTCACACCAAAGAATTGTTTGTACCCTCACAAAGGATAACAACCTACTAACTATACCTACACGGCTTACCTGTATTGTACTGTGACTAAGTACCAGGGAGGCAGGAGGGCACAGGAGTTTACAATACCTCTTAATGTCATTGTCAAACAAAACATACAAACCCTTACTGTAGATTAAATAGCAGTTACTGACTCGATGCTGGTTCCAAATTAAATTGAGCCTTATTCTACAACCTTCAATCAGTATTTGAAGCGACAATAAGTCTTAAACCTTAGCTTGAATAGAAAATAAAAATACGCAATAGACTCTTAGCCCTACACAGCACGCATCAAAGATCATTTTACAAACAGAAACCACAATCTCAAACGTTTATAGAGATCAAGACTTTATCACACTGTAGTTAAAGTAGGTTATCGAATGGTAGGTTTAACTAAGAGGTGGTCTCAAGGGAAATAGTGCAGTAATGGTGGGCAAATATTGTGCCTCCTCAATCGTGGTAGCTGTTGTGTATTCTGGGTATTGTTTGTAATCAATTAAGTGTCTGTGGTATAATATTAGTGTAACCTGTTCTACTGCAACCAATAAGGATGTGTTAGGGCTTGTAACTCAGGTATCCGGGTATCCGATCAATTTTAGTATTTGTATAATGGAGACAATTGTATCCGGATAATACGGATACTACAATTAAACGGATAATGCAAGCCACAGATGTGTGTCCCGGTAACATCCCATCGTATAGTTATCATAAGCTCACTTGCGTTATATATCCGTTTATATTGCTTTTTTTTCTGATATAGGTATGGTGGTAGTATTTCCCCGGACGAGCCCTTTCTTAAGGGACTCTACTAGTCTAAATTGCAGTAGTAGCTTCTTTTTTAAAGTTTAGGAGTGCTAAGAAAAGGTTTTGAGATTTTCTTGTGGCATAATGGCAGCAAAATCCAGCGAGGTTATGATGCGCAACACGAAATATATCTCTGTCACTAGTTTTGTCGTGTATTGTGTACTAGTATACCAGTAGGTGCACCACGGAAAGTTGGCACAAAATTCAAAATTCTATTTATTGACCATAAAAATTATTACCACAATTTTGGCATGTCATTCAGATATAATTTATCCATATTTCCTAAAATTAATAATAAATCATACTTATTACGAACATTATGTACATGCACGTATACAAATTCATATATTAAGTTTGTGTAGCGTCTGTGAATAAGCGCGTATCATGTCAATGTCAAAAAAATTGCTATTTGTAAAAACTCATGACTTTTATCAACTCTGATCAATATTAGAGCGTCGATCTTATGAGGATCACCTACGACCCCCTAGGGTAGTCACAGGCACGTCCAAAATTAAAATCAAATAGAAAATCATTTTGAGACACGGAACACTAAAAACAGCATATTTTGTTGCAAAAAATAAAATAAAATAAAATGCGAGAGACCTCGAAAATTCACAGAAGCTGAAAGCTATGAAACTACATCCGAGTTGTAGAAATGTCGACGTGTTATATGGGGGATAGCACATGGGGTCGTGAGCGTCATAGGGGGACTTGTATCACTCCCTAGGGCCATGGGGTTAAGGTCCCTGTTGGGGCGCCATTAAAGGTATCTGCTGACCGACTGAATTCATATATTTTTTCTTTGATAAAAACCAACTAGACAAAATATGAATAGAAGATCTCTTGTTCGGATTATCATTATATAAGCTCGACATACGATGACATAGGCATCATGAGCTACTTCCATGCACCGATTTGTCTACCAATTTTTATTTTAATATGAATTTTGGGATATCAAATAATTATTTTTCAGATTTGTGATCGGGTATAGTACCCGGGAGAACATTATCCTTGACCGCAACATAATCTTACAATTTTAAATAATTAATATGTACTAACCCCTTGCAATTGTGTACAAGGTACTAACTTAATTTAATTGGTCAGGTATTTTTATTTAGAAATAACTCAAATTGAATAAAAAGAAAGACATTTATTTGGGCCGAATAAATGTCTTTCTTTTTATTTATTTTTCCACAGTTAGGTACACATAAAGAAGAAAAAAAGAAAAATACAACATATTGGGAAATTAACAACAAAAAAAAACTAAATAAATAATTTAAGAGGTAGGTACTATTTAGGTTTAGGTTTAATCAATTGTCATATAGACATATCAATTATATGAGAACTAAAATTAAAATATATAGCAAGTACACATACGTCGACTAAAATGAATCTAACATATTATACTGATTATATACATTTTTTTTATACAACTAGTAGATGGAACAAGCACCTGATGTTAAGTGCACTCCTGCCTATAGCAATGCCTTACTGCGTAGGTCAAATCCACAAGGAACATAGCCTACACGGCACTGCATTGCGCCCATCAACTTGAGGCATAAAGGTGTTAAGCCTCGCGTGCCCGTTATTTCACCGGTGACCATACCCTTATAACCGGAACACAACAATGCTGATTGGCGGCTGAAATAGGTATGGTGGTAGTACTTCTCCGGACGAGCCCTTTCACAAGGGGCTCTACTACTCTTAAAACTAATACAATATGGGAACTAGATTACGTTTAGAATACTAACTACTATTTATAGCGGTACTACTAAATTGCCTTTGTAAATATATACCTGTGATAAAATATAACACCCAGAACGAAACCAAATCATACTATCCTTGAAAATAAATTGAAACATCAACTTGATAACAAATTATATTGTAATTTAAACGACTTTTTAGTGATTTAATAACACATTCTGAATTAGATTAACTTTGTTTCTACTGCTTACCTAAACATTAATAAAGCTTGTTCAAAGCGTCGTCGTCGTGTTGGTCCGCTTTCACTGTATTGCTATGCCTTAATAAGGTACTAATGAATAACTTAATCAATCGTAAGATCATTGTACGTCCAAAGTACTTTAAAAATACCTATATAAAAAAGTCACACACCAAAATAACACAAAAAATAACTACGAACAATCATCTTTATTCATCACACAAATGCTTGCCCGGGTGGAAATTAACGAACCCACAACCTTAACTAACAACCTAGCGTAGAAGGCCGAGCTACTTCCAACTGAACTGTCGAGTTGGTAGCAGTCCTGCCTTCCTTGCTTTGGGTTCAATTCCTACCCAGGACAAACATTTATGTAATGAATACTAATGTTTGTTCTGTGTTTGGGTGTCATCATGCGTATGTATTTACAAAACAAAACAAATTAATACTATATCCGTAATCAAGTCCCCATATTACAAGCTCTGCTTAGTTTGGGGCTAGATGGCGCTGTGTAAAAAAAATATGTCTCATATATATTAAAATATTAAACGTAGACATCATTATTCGCCAGGTATCTAAAACCATCGGAAACGCGACTGTAAACGACTTGTAAGTTTGTTTGTCTGCGAGCGATGCTCTCCGCCCATCAAATTATAAGTTCGTTGACCTTCCGTGGAGTATCGAACGCTTCGCGGTTCTGGTCTCTACCAGACTACTTTGGAGACACGGAACCCTTTACAATGTGTAATGTTTACAGTAAGTTCTATGACTTCCCTTGTGAATAGGTAGGTCCATAGGGCATGGACGGAGAAGTATTACCACTAAGCCACCCGTCACGCAAAAAGGGCCCATAGGAGGCCCAGTTGCGGGAAATAGTCCGCGCACCAAATACGAAGTAAGTACCACGAAGCCAGCAAACCATCTGCCGACAAGCAGTATTGCTGTCTTATGGTTGGAGGTAGGTCTGGCGAAAGTTACAGATGATCGTTCCGACTTACTGTTGGATTGGAAAAGTTGGATATTAAAAAAATATATATTTATTCCATAAATATGGTAAGCAAGGTGTAAAAAGAACTGTGTTTGTACGGGAGTCTCGAACTTACTGTTGGATTTTAGAAGTTTGATACTAAATGAAATTATATATATTCCATACATAAGCATGGGGTAAAAACGGGAATGCTCGGGAAAAAAAAGTTTTGATTTATATTAGTTTTTAGCAAAAGTAACGCACAACAGACACGAATTATCAGCAAAACTTATTTCGAATCAGACTTGCAAAATGACTTTTCGAAATGAGAGAAGTTTTATGTCATATTTTCTATTTTATAATTTGCCAAAGACAATTTCAGCACACAAATGTTTCCTCTCTGACAAACTAGCAGCGCCTCTATCAAAGCGCGCGTGCTTCGAGCGCTGTGTGAGGTTGTAAACGTAGCAAAGTTTCAGTATTGGGTCACAGGAATACTTGTATTATTGAGGAAGAACTTCTTTGTTTTATTCGCGTTTTTGTTACTTCACCTGGATTCCTAGCATGTTATTTTGAAACGGAAGGAATATTTTACTATTTTAACTTGTGACTGAGCCACAGTTTAGCAAGCCGAAATGTTTGCTTTATTCTAGAAGCTAGTTTTAGATATTGAAGTCATGATTAAACAAACAAATGTCCTTAAGGAAATAAAATCCTTAAGGTAGGGTTATGGTCATTGCCTAACGCCATTAATTACTGAAATTTGGTCTCGTCTCCATAGTTAAATCAGAATTAGGTTCTTATTTAAGGGTACTAATAAATTATCCAAAAGGGTATTTTATTACGCTCTAAAGATATTTTATTCGAGAGATTGCGGCCACTAAAGTTTATGAACCAGCAAATTATAACAATAATCTTTGAAACGTCACAATAAAAGCGTCGATATTTTCCCAACAGAAAACCTACATTATTTCGCGGGATCGTTTCGTTACGTTGCCACAGAATTATGTGGTTCGTACAGAAGTATCACTCCATCAGACGGTAAATACGATGACAAAGATGAATGACAAGCTAATTGTAGTCGTTTCATTTTGACATGACTTCTTTTGAAATACGTCAAAAGGTTTATCACTGCTTTAAAATATGTCAGAAGCGTTTCTTACCTTCCTCTGTTCACCTTGGTAACGTGGTACACGTTACCACGGGTACCTTTTTGTTACCACGGGTACCATTCAAGTGCACTATTAGGTAATTCAATGGACCCATGGAACACCCAGGTGTACTATGTGGAACATCTAGGTGTATTGTAGGTTGTTCAATGTACCCGTGGAATACCCAGGTGTAAAATGGATAGTTAAATGTGTCCGTGGATTACCCATTGTCTCCGCCCATTACATGACCATAGTAGGCATACCGCTACCAAACCATCAATTAATAATAAATCATTAACCTGGTATCACTACCACGCCTACTTCGTTTTTCTTATTTGGTAATTACACACACAATGTATTTATGACATTCATTAGATACTACACTAAGTAAACACCTCTATTTAAATACTCATCGCAAAGTGCAATGTCATGGTTATGATCGGTGCAAATATTCTTCCTATCATAGGTGTAGGTTTCAGTAATTCTGAATATACAGATATAGCTTAAAAACATCGGGCTGCATAATGATCGAGACGACACGACGACGGCATTTTAAAGAAGGCAGAGTCAAAACAAAAAAGTTTTGTGGGGGTACCCACAAAACTTTTTTAAGAATAAACAAACTAGTCGAAAAGCGAATCTTCTGCATAGGTTTTACTAATTTCGTGAAAATATCACACGGCGCGCACTACAAATATCGCAATTTGACAGCCGTGATTGCGGGTAGGCAAAAAATAACCTATGACATCTGAAAATACGCTCTCGATAAAATCGAATGAGGCGGGTCGGCGCGGCGAGGATTGCTTTTTGTCTATTTTCACGAAATTGTTGTCTATTTTCACGTACGTTTTTATATTGAAGTTTTGGGCGCGCGGTTTGATTTTGGTTTTAGTTTGAATTGACATCATGGCGAAGTTTTTGCGAGAGTTAAAGCGCAAGCATAACGATGCGGAGAAGCCACATCGCACGACAGTTGAATGGCTTGAAAGGCCATATCATCTCATACTAGCTATGAGATGATATGATGTGGGCTTTCGGTAGCGGTAACAAACGCGGAGAGATTACAAATTCAAAACGAATCCCGTCAAAGTTTAACAATCGATGGAAGAAGCAAAAGTTCTGATTCATTTAAGAAGCTTTTCTTTGAAGAGTAATTACGGAACAAAAACAAGGGGAAGAAACCGGTTCGAAAAAGATGAAATGCGAAAGGAAAAATATGGGAAAAGTTTTAACATGTTTAATGAGAAAAATATAACGAAAATACACGACATAAGTTAGTAAGATAAATGGGAGAACGTTTATAACTTGTTAAAGGGCTGAATATCTTTGGGAGGCTAAGATTTTTAGCCTTTTAGTTAACATTCCTGATTAACTTTAATTAGTATTTCTTAAAACTCACTAAAGCAGATGTCCCGAATTCGAATAGTAGATGTCCCGTTAAAATATTAAAAAAGAAAAAAAAAGAGTAGAAGAGCCCCTTGTGATAGGGCTCGTCCGGGGAAGTACTACCACCATACCCATTTCAACCGCCGTTGAACTTTACTGTCGTTACTGTTGACGGGCGCAGTGCAGTGCCGTGTAGGCTACTTGTAGATGTGACCTACGCAGTAAGGCATTGTTATAGGCAAGAGATGCACTTAACATCAGGTGGACTTCTTGCTTATCCCGTCTCCTAGTTGTAAAAAAAATGATTCGTACGTGTCTGAAGTTCGTCGCAAATCGATACAGACGAGCTGCACGTCAGTCGCAAATTGCAAAATTGCTTAAAGCAAGTCGTGTTTACGACTGCTTGGAAGACCATCTAAAGTCCAAAGGGTTTTGGAGCATTTGTCAGAAGGCATACTACATACAGGCCTGGCCGATACCACTTTAACCAAAACGCCTCTGTGATATAGTGGTACCCAACCCACCGATTTCTAATCCAGGGTTCCCGGGTTCGATCCCCAGGGGAAGCAATATTGTGCTTGGTTTGGTTGGTGGTAGGACTTTGTTTAAGTCCGCCTGGCTAGCTACCACCATCTTACCTAATTCTGTCGCCACATTAACAATTCTTAAAAAAAATATGTGTTCCGGCATTTTAGAGGTAAGATAGCCAGTTTCTCAGCTTGTTAAGGATTCCGGGTGAAGTGCGCCTCCACCTTCGGCCTTATCTCAACTTGTAACCAGGTCAGATGAAGGCAAAGCGCTTCCTCGACGTACAATAAAAATAATAATAATAATAAACATACATTATTATTATTAATACAGCGCCATCTAGCCACAAACTAAGCATAGCTTGTAATATGGGAACTAGATTACGGAGAGAATACTTAAATACTTTTTATACGTACTATATAATACTACGCCCAAACACAGAACAAACATCTACATTCATCACACAAACGTTTGTCCTGAGTGGGAATCGAACCCACAATCTACAGCGCAGAAGGCAGAGTTACTACTAACTGAGCTATGAGGTTTGTTCCCATATTCCCAAATAATATCAATATATCTTTGTGTGAGCGGAGGGAGTCCCTGGTGTGCTTTCTGTTTTGTACATTTTCAGAACACAAGTGCGAATTGTTATGACTATCAACGTTGGCGCCCACCACGGGACCATCGCTCTTGTCGTGAGCGCTCCGAATATGCGTGAAAATATACAATTCAGGTCTTTCTTTTATTCTTACACACGTTACAATCGTTTTTTTTAAACATATTACATTCATATTCCCATCAAAAATACGTAATGGCATAAGTAACATGGTAAAGTTATGGCATCACTTATCAATAAAAATATAAAGTAAACATGCTGAGCATGAGTTTTGATTGAGATTTTTTTTGAAAATGTTATAATGACACAAAACTTCACAACCCGCGACGGGACTCGAACTCGCATCTTTTCCTAAAGTCGGAAACGCTCGAACCAACTGAGCCACGAGGGTCCTGACGCAGATTTTTGTGTCATATCGATACTCAGCTTGAGCGCTGATCACGCCATCTAGCCGAGATTCACTGAACTATGATTTGCCCTAGTGTTTGAATGATTGTTTTTACGTTTACAATTGTGTTTTTTGGTTATTTATTTTACAACTGTTTTATGTTTAGGAAAAATATGTAAATAAAAAAATAATATGTAAATAGAAAAATATGTAAATAAAGAGCCCCATGATTGCCTCATAAAGTTGGCGCCCCAACGCGGGGCATCGCTCATCGCCACGCGCAGCACTTGACTGATTGTGCCCTTACCCGTTTCTATTACGCCGTGAACGTGAACGCTGCGATACAACACAGATTATAAATGGGCGGTTTGCTCTCTCGCATTATTTTATCTTGAACAAATGAACGCCTGTGTCTTCGTTCCCGTCATTACGGACTTAGTAGGAATTTTCCTAAATTATCACGAAAGAAAGCTACTGTGCGTGTCCGACTCGCACTTGGCCGGTTTATTTATTATAGCCATAATAATTCAGATTCCTTGAAATATATATTTAGCTTTTTTAAGAAGTAATACAAAATAATGATAATTTAATTTATTTTGTGCTATATGATATTGATATATAGATAAGCAACGGTTTATTCTGAACTTCTACCCTGATTTTGAAGGATATACCCTGAAAATGTAAAGTATATATCTGGACCTCTGGATTGGGCTGTGCGTCGATTGTCAATCAGTCAGCTTCGAGACGAATTTTATATTAAGATAGTGCTAATAATAATATGCTGGAATAATGGAACAAGAAAGTTCCATTATTATTCCATTTATATTGACTTTATTTGTTTTAGAAAAATTAAAACCATGCACCTAGATTATCTCAATCCTATTATTCGAGCGTGAATTCCTAAAACTTAAATTGCTTTAATAACTACACCATGACCTACCCCACGAAACTCCGATTGAGTCCGCCATTTTGTGCATCAACAGCGTGCAGAATAGCACAGGATACAAAAGGCAATTACTAGATCGGCACGTGTTCCATAACGAGAGTCGAACCCGCGACCCCGCCCCGGGGTAAATATTGTTTATGGGGTTACAAGGCATCCCCTCGTACTTGTACTTACTTGGAAATTATTTTAGATGTGATGTTTTTTTATGAATCTTGGGAAATAGGCCGTGGCCACTATTATTTATTCGGTGGTCATGGTTCTTTCAAGCGTGAGCTAAAACGACGCTTTTAAGGTTATACCTCAGATTAAGGTTATATTTTTATACGTTTATGCGTTACATGATTTTTGAAAAGTTTTAATTTTAAAACTTGAGGATTTGGTGTAAGTGTGAAACATTAATTAAAATCGCCACATGTTCCAGACAACATGAATAATATCAACAGTATTAACTCGTTGGGTGCTGACCACTAGATGGTCTATGAAGAACACACCCTGAGAGCTTCAGAGAAAATTTTTATGTTAACGTGTTTTCAACATTAACGATCTAGCGTCAATCTTGAACTATAACATACATTTATATCAAAATAAATCCTTCAGTATTGTGGAAGATTGCTAAAGCAAAGCCATTTCGGGTATCGTCGACTCTTAAATAAATAAACAAATAAATAAATATTACAGGATATTAATTTCACACAACGCCAGCTAGCCCCAAACTAAGCATAGCTTGTAATATGAGAACTAGATAACGAAAAGAATATAATATTTATATATATTTCTTTTTTGTTGTAAATACATACGTACTATATGATACAACACCCAAATGAGACAAGCCTTTGACAAGCCTCACAGTTCAGTTGGTAGTAGCTTTGCCTTCTGTGCTGTAGGTTGTGGGTTCCATTCCCACCCAGCAACAAACTTAGTGTGATGAATATAGAGGTTTGTTCTGTGTTTGGGTGTTGTATCATACAGTAAGTATTTACAAAAAAAAGAACTTTACTGAACTGTGAGGCTTGTCTCATTTGGGTGTTGTATCATATAGTACGTATGTATTTACAACAAAAAAGAATTATATGTAAATATTATATTATATTCGTTATGCAGTTCTCATATTACAAGCTATGCTTAGTTTGGGGCTAGCTGGCGTTGTGTGAAATTAATATCCTGTAATATTTATTTAGTTTGGGGCTTTGTGGTCTTTGGGGTGTGTGTGTCTTGGGCGAAAAAACTGATTGAATGGAGACCTTGGGGGAACAGCAGACCCAGAGAACATCCACCAAAAAGATGCGTGGATGATATTAAGGAACATGCGGGATTACAGTGCATAGCTACAGAAACCGACAATCGCGCGTGGAAGGAGATGGGAGAGGCCTGCGCTCATAAATGGGCACTGAATAGCTGATAATGATGATGATGAATATTAAAAAACGGTTAGCTCTTACCTTACATAGTTCATCACATTATAATTTCATACCTTTAGCTAGCACTCGTTCATTTATTTATTTATTATTATTAATAACTAGAACGGCCAGTGCCACTTACACTAATTACATAACTATGTTTTAAAAAACTTATAAAATTAATTGTAGATTAAAATAATAAACTAGATTTTGAATAGTTCTTTGTGAAAGGGCTCGTCCGGGGAAGTACTACTATTTTGGCCGCCAAGCAGCATTGCTGTGTAAAGGTATGGCGACCGGTGAAATTACGGGCACACCCTTAACACGTTTATGCCTCAAGTTGATCTACGCAATACAGTGTAGCGTAAGTCATTTTCTTTGTGGATATGACCTACGCATTATATACATATAAATACAAATTTATTCAATAAAAAGTACAATCAAACTAACTATGTACAAAGGATATATTATATACATATATATAAATCTTCATGTTGCATAAAAATACTATATTTCATTTCGGAAACTGAGTACCTACGTTTCTATAATAAGCTTCCTCAAAGCGCCAGCCTGGATTACTAATCTATAGCTTTAATGTAATTTTATAATGTTATAGAAGTTTAATTGAAAGAGATACTTAACATTAGATTATGTTTTTTTAAAACGGTACCTACATGAAAACATTTTCAAATAGCTGTGAGGCAAAGTAAAAGAGAATTCCCGGGCGGTTATACACTTTACATCCCGGAGAGTTTATGTGCAAATCGACTCATGCTCTAGTATTTTATTTTTTGTTTTTATTATTCAGTAATCCAACAGCTCTTTTGCTTTGCAACACAATTGGATATAGATATTAAATAACATAGTTAATAATAAGGTCAAATCAAGGTTGCACAGATCTAAATAAAGGATTAAAATGTACCCACAATAATAAGATTATAAGACCTTCTTGCTTTCTTGATCTACTACCTATGTGAACACCATTCGAGTATATATTTTTTTATGTGTATATTTGTTTTTGGTTTTATTATTATTGTAAAATAGACCTAAATTACGTTTCATGTATTAGTTTATACACCGCCATCCTTGAAAGCCGTTATCTTCTCTGTCCATCCATCGGTTGCCTGGAAGAGATATACAGCGATAAGGCCGCCCGTTGTTTTACCAGTGGTGATTAGAATAAGTAATTTTCAAATCTGTATTTTGTTACGTTATTTGAAAATGGTAAGCAATAAATAAATATTACAGGACATTAATTTTACACAGACCATCTGGCCCGAAACTAAGCAAAGCTTGTAATATGGGACTAGATTACGGATATAATACATACCTTTTTTTTGTAAACACCACAGAACAAACATCAATATTCTTTATACAAATGTTTGTCCTGGGTGGGCATCGAACAGAGTTACCTATCTATCTACTTCGTGGTAAGTATAGCTATAAAAATGAGATTTTGTGTGCAACCGTTCAAGTAATATCTTACAAAGCTTATCGGTTCGCGAGAACGGGCATTACAATAAGTAATAGACTTGCAGGCGGTGCACTCTCATATTGAATTGTATTATGCGAGATGACATTACAATATTAGGGTAGGGGTGCACTAGGGCACTGTGCTAAGGGTGCTCAACCCATATTGCAATGTAGTTCGATCCCGCCTCGCTTTTTCAGACAAAAATTATACTACTAAACATAGTATACAGTATAGAACAAATACGATGTGAATCCAAACGATGTCGATGACCGATAGCACAAGCCTCACATATCATCTGCGAAGAAAGTTATGGGTTCGATTCCCACCCTGGACAATCATTTGTGTTTTGAATGTTAGTTCTGCGTTTGGGTTTTATAGGTTGTTATTTTATGTTGTATATTGATTGGAAAAAAATACAAATAGTAGGTATATATGTATTCTATCCTTAATTTAGTACTCGTATACCTTTGCTTAGGTTGAGGCTAGCTGGAGCTGTGTGAATTTAACGCGGCAAAATGTCTTATTCTTAATTATATTTCCTTATTCTCTTTTATTATGTACACCCTCCTACCATCAACCGTATTTGTACTATCCTCTCCATTCTAAGGTTGTCTGGAAGGGATCGCTTTTAAGCGATAAGACCGCCCTTTTTACTTACTGTTTCCTTACGTTTTAAAATTGTTTTTTTTCTATATGTTTTTGATGTACAATAAAAAAAACAATCATTCATTCGTGTTCTTCCTCCACTCTCCTCTATCAGACATCATATTATCATCACTCACTCCTCTCTTGTCCATATCTTCATACATTCATATCTTGTCACACAATCCATCCATTTCTTCTTCAGCCTATCTCTACCCCCATAATCCATCCACACTCTTCTCGTTTATGGCTTTTATCTATCATCTCGTGACCACATATGTCAGTCAGGATAGAATATTATCTTCAAAGTAGTGTATTTATGTCAATTAACTCATTCAGAAATGCATTTTTGATACCGGGCAGCAGGATCCAATGGTATAAAAACTAAGAGGTAATAAAACCTCAAGTTTTGATGGAGCCTTAAGTCCAACAGTGACAGATTGCCTGCTGATGTGATGGTCCTCTGATTTTAGCCGCCTCTGGGGTTTAGTGGTTCACCCACCCGTATCAGACCCAGAGGTTCCGGGTTCGATCCCCAAGACACGGATTTTTACAAATTTTTGCTTGGTTTGGTTGGTTTTAGGACTTATTTTAAGTGCGCCTGGATAGCTACCACCATCTTACCTGAGTCTGTCGTTTAAATTGTTGTGTTCCGGCATTTAGAGGTAAGATAGCCAGTTCCTCAGACAGTGAGGATTCAGGGTGAAGTGCGCTTCCATCTGCGGCCTTATCATAACTTGACATCCGGTAAGATGAAGGCCAAGCGCTACCCCGTCGTACTAAATATATACAAGTTGGTAATATGTATGTATATAGATATATGTTTTCGTAGTATCATAGCACAAGCAAAGCCACGAACAAAACCTAGTACCTTACAAAAAATAACGAAGGAAACTCGAGTTCTTAACGCAGACTCAATAAAGGGTCCGCAGCACGTGCCTTCAATATTTAATCACGGCAATTCCGACTATAAATCTTCATTAGCAAGGGCTATAGTCGGCTAACGAGGGGCGACCCCTGGCTTGGGGTGGCTTGTGCAAGTTCGCGCATTTCTGATCATATTAGGGGAAATTGTCTTCAGAACGTTGTCGTGTGTTTGATGAGCGAGACCCCATAACTCACGGGTGACGTACAAGTCGACTGGAATTCTTCTAGTGGCAAACGCAGTGCATGCGTATTCTGTTCAGGGTTCAACACTGTGATCTCCACTTTTTTTTTGTACGATGGGAAAGCGCTTGGTCTTCATCTCACCTGATTACAAGTTATGATTAGGCCGAAGGTGGAGGTGCACTTCACCCGGAATCCTCAACAGTCTGAGGAACTGTATATCTTACATCAAAATGCCGAAACAAACATTTTGAATGCTGACAGAATTAGGTAAGATGATGATGGCTAGACATGTAGTCCTGCCACCAACCAAACCAAGCACAATTGTACTCCCCTGGGGATCGAACCAGTGGCGAAACACTAGATCGCGTGGTTGCTTGCCAAGTAATGAGATAAACCGAACGGTACACCAAGGTATAATAATATACCAATTATATACTATACCTATATATTATATACCATAATATATATCCGCAGTCTATCATTATCCCTGTGTGATACTATTCCACCGACACCACGTATTGAAATCGGTTTTTTGACTATACTCAGATCATTGTGAATGGGTATGGAAGCGCCTCGTCCTATTGAATGGAATGTACAAGTGAGGACGATAATGAGCAGTGCGTCTAAAATAATATATATATTTATTTATTACAGGTAATTTTACACAGCGCCATCTATGGTAGTATTCTGTTTCTGGTCTGTCACCATCATTCTAAATCTAATTCTATTTAGGAGGGAAAATGTTCTACACTGACGTCCCGTCCTGTGGTGTATTGTGCATTGCCCCCCCCTACCCGTACTATCCTGAACCCAGCCATCCCAACTCCTTGAAGTAACGGAGAAGGGTCCTGGGATGCTGACAGCATTGCTCCGGAGTATTTGATGTGGCCGCTTGTTCCCCAGCAGGTGGGTCAAGCAGCTTTTGTTCACCAGATTTCACTCTGGCTTCCCTTGTGACGGCGCAGTGAATGACCACGTGCTCCACCGTCTTCTTACAAGTTGAGATAAGGCCGAAGGTAGATTCACCCGGAATCCTCAACAAACTGAGAAACTGGCTATCTTACCTCTAAATGCCGGAACACAACATTTTTTTAAGAATTGTTATTATGGCGACAGAATTAGGCAAGATGGTTGTAGCTAGCCAGGCGGACTTAAAATACATTTAGGTATAACTACAATTTCGTCGGTAGGTACTGGGCAGGCCACACACACACACACACGCTAGCAGAGAACCGATAACAGACGAAACGATCCGCTCTCGAACTGAGCTCATGTTTTTGAAAACGGTGAAAATCACGCAATTTTCAAGACTCTTCCGAATGGTGGAAGAAAACCGCTTTCCCTCAATGTATGGTAATCTAATATTTGTATACAATACTCCGCAGATTGTATTGAGGTTGCTTCCCTCAGAGGTAGGAAGGAGGGAATGGGGGAGGGGAGAATTGGTGAATTGTTTCGTTCTACAGAGAGCTTGTGGATTTTACTTGAATGCATGATAGGTACATTTAATGAGATACTCTGTGTTGTAAAACAGATTTAAATTACTTGTATTAAGTTTTAAACATTTTGTACGCTTTAAAGCGTACAGAAATGTGGCAAATATAAGGCAATTTTAAGCACATACTTACCTACGTATCTAATAAAAAAAATATATATACACTATATTCTGTGGTTATGTGCTGAAGAAACAGAATAAATATTACACGACATGAATTGTACATTTCGCCATCTAGCCCCAACTAAGCAAAGCTGTAACATGGTAGTTGGGAACTAGATTGCGGACAGATCACGTACATGCTTTATTTTGTAAACATTCGTATTGTAGGGTATTTAATCTTTTCGAGTTATTTTGCTGGCAGGTTTGTTATAGCTACATTTGTACTTTCATGTTAAATTTGGTGTGTCGTGTCTTGTGGAGGTTGGGAACGATTCTGCTGTATCAACGAAGGCAAATTGAACACCTTGATGATTAAATTGTGGTGGGAGTTTACCAGCACAGCTATATAAGTTCAAATGCTCACTCACAATCACGAGACACTATGCATTAGAGATACGTTCGATAACGAGATAGAATGAGATAGAACGTCTATCAGCATGCGGAGAAAACACGACCACAGTTGGACAAGATATGGAACGTCCACTAGTCACAACGCGCGAAGGCTTTCTGTCGAGCTCTCGAAGTGAGCCCGAAAGTAAGGGTCGGTGGTGGTTTACCAACTACCCTCATCTCAACAGCAGGAATCGAACACGTATCATACAATACAGAAAATATTCTATACTCATCACACAAATGTTTGTCCTGGATGGGAATCAAACGCACAACCTATAGCACATAAAGCAGAGATACTACCAGTACCAACTAAGCATAGCTTGTAATATGATACATACTTATCATACAATATAGTTTACTATTGGTACCTACCCGCTTTGTGATCCAAATTCGGTCCCAAAACGCTATCAGAGAAGACGGAAGACCCATCAGATCAGAACCACGCAATACTTCCACAGCCGGAATCAGACATCTTGTATCATTCCGCCATTACGGCGACTGACACGCGGACAATTTCCGCCTTCCGGTCCGAGAGCGCCACTTCCGGGGGACCAGTTGCCGGAAGTGGTCAGTGGCTCGCTCTTATGTGACAAACGCCAACAGGGTGGCAATTGTCACACAAGGTGCTCAGTGGATGGTACGTCACAAACATAAGACCAATACAAATAGTCTTTCTTGCCTAACTAATGAATAATATTAAAACGCTAAGAGAAAACTACAGACCCGTTTTGAAGAATATGGCGCGCACGGTCGAGTTTGGGTTTTGGCATAGCTTAAAGTTTATACCGAGGCGATATACAGAAACCAATTTTATGTCAATGTTTATTTTATGGTCAAATTTCGACGGGCTTCTAGTAATATTAAAATTACATTTCTGTGATTAATACGCTAAGGGATAACTACGGACTCTTATTTAAATCGAACGCACGGAGTTGTGTGGAGCTGTACATAGTTTAAATTTATAAGGAGGCGAAATGCAAAAAGCTATATTTTCCCCAGTGTTTTTTTTTATAGTCGAATTTCGAGGAAGTTTTTTAAACACCTTTCTAAGTTTTACCTCCACACGACGAATGGAATCTACTTGGGTTGTACGTTGATAGTTAGTCTCTATAATGTAGTAGAGGCACTGTTAATTTTATTATGGCCTCCACAGTACAGGCTCAGCCTAGTGTGTAGACCATAGGTAAAAAAAAGCTGTAATAATGTCTGCTTAATAAACTAGTTTTTACTTACCTTTTACTTTATCCTAGGGTTGCCTCGAAGAGATCGTTTCTAAGCGATAAGACCGGTCATTGCACTGTTTACTTTTTATATAGTCAATTTGCATTTCAGACTATCGGCTGGCCTCAACGATTGAAAACAGAACCAGAAAAAGGTGAAAGGCATCAATGAAAATATTCATCAACGCATGGCTTTAATAAACCAGTTCATATTTCAATTTCCCTTTAGTAAGTTGAGCACGGAGCGGAAGTAACAAATGGACGGACAAATTAAATAAGGCTTCGGAGGCAATTACTCAAACGATGAGGAAATACTGACGAGCTCAATATTCTACTGCTCATTTTACGCCTTTCTTTATTGTTGACGGGGTGTGGTTGGCCTTCATCACATCTGATTTTCAAATTATGATAAGGCCGAAGGTGGATGCGCACTTCACCCGGAATCCCGGAATCTCACCAGAATGGCAGCAGCTTATCTGTGTTTTACCAAAACACCTCGAGATACTGCGACCAACAATCCCACGAATGCCACGCGTGTAATTATAGTGAAACCCTCCAATTTTGAATGTGGCTCTGTTTGTGGACATTACTGAGCTATTAAAAGAACAGAGAGCAGAGTGACCCAGCGTACAAAATGCTTAGTAAGTTAGCAGTGTCCTGTGACAATTCCGATAATTCGTCGGAATTTGTAAGCTGCAGATCTCTTCTCACTCAGAGTTAGTAAACTGCAGATCTCTTCTCTCTCAGAGTTTGTCAACTGCAGGTCTCTCCTCGCTCAGAGTTTGTGAACTGCAGGTCTCTTCTCTCTCAAATGGTAAACGGCAGATCTCTTCTCTCTCAGAGTTTGTAAACTGCAGATCTCTTCTCTCTCAGAGTTAGTAAACGGCAGATCTCTTCTCTCTCAGAGTTTGTGAACTGCAGATCTCATCTCTCTCAGAGTTTCATGTTATTAACTTTTTGAACTATTCAAAACGGGAATTCTATTCAATAGATATCGTGAATTTAAAAATATAAAAAAACTTGATGGATTTGAACGAAACTTTGCATAATTATTGCTGATATAAAACGCCTAGGATGTTAAAGTTTTATCTACAAATACAAAGCAAAATAAATTATGAAACTTTTGTTTCACGGGTTTATGATAATCATCGCTTTACTAATGAGCTCTCTGTAAAAAGAGTTTACTACGCGCGAGACTGATTGACTTTGACTTTGACTTTGGATAGTACTTGGATGCTGGACCATACATTCAACTAAATTTAATTACAAATAAGTACTTGGGTTGACTTTAAGGCCACAAGTAATACATCAAACAATTTAAGCTAAAACAGTTTCCATAACAATAAATTGGTCCTACTTAAAATAACAAGAAAGTTTCACTGAATTTTTCAACATAATATTGAAAATATTCAATATTACATCTTCGGCTGTACTAACACAGGTAATTGTACGAAGGGCCCGAGTGAACTTGGACTCGCCCAGGAGGTTAGTATTCGCCCTCGGGGTAGCAAGTAGCCTAGGTCGTAGGCGTGCGTATACATACTTATCAGGTACGTATAGTCCTATGCTCATCAAAGAAATCAATTAATCATGAAAATTATGAATTTCAGAAAACCCCAGCTGTTTTTTCAATATTTTTGCAGCGTATAGCTAACCTAAGATTCAGTGACGAGGTATGAAAACCTTTTATTTTCATTAGAAATGGGTGATATCTTGAACTGGGTATACATTCCCTTGAAACACTACTCTTAGCAGACGAATTGGGGTATTTGTTGTGACCGGCGGCGGTCACGTGGAGTTGGCGGCTCATGATTATATCTAAATAAATAAATAAATAAATATTAGTACATTAATTTCAAACAGCGCCATCTAGCCCCAAACTAAGCATAGCTTGAAATATGGGAACTAGATTACGTATAGAATACAGAAATACTTTTTTTTTAATACATACTTATCATACAATACACACCCAAACACAGAACAAACATCTATATTAATCACCCAAATGTTTGTCCTGGGAAATCGAACCCACAACCTACAGCGCAGAAGGCAGAGTTACTACCAACTAGGCTACGAGGCTTGTTAATATATATGCGTAAGGTCAGCCCTGGATCTCATGGTTTGCTTGGACAATAATGAGGTCTACAATGGAGCGAGCGTTCTGAGAAAATGTTCAGCAGTGGGCTTACATGGCCCGAAACGATAGTGATGAACTTAAAACCTTGGCGCAAGTGTATCTGCGCAGGGTCAGCTAATTAAATAAAATGAACTTAAAACCTTGGCGTGAGTGTATCTGCGCAGGGTCAGCTAATTAAATAAAATGAACTTAAAACCTTGGCGCAAGTGTATCTGCGCAGGGTCAGCTAATTAAATAAAATGTATTTTGTCTTGTTTTAAAACATAAAGCTACCGTAACCTGGGGGTTAGCAACCATAATCTCAGCGCCAGCAAATGAACCGGATTATGAACGCCGCCGTCTAGACGCCGCCAGCGAGTACCTAGTGCAACTCCACGTATTTAAATTAATGAGCTATTTTTATACTCTTCTTTTTCATCATCCTTTTAAGAGTATACCTGAAATGGCTGAGCTTCAGCGATCATATCTTCCACGATACTGTAGCATTAACTTATAAATTAATATATGATATAGTTCAGGATTGATGCTAGAAAGCTAGTGTTGCGAAAACACGATTTCATAAAATTTTCTTTATAGAAAAAAAAAAAAAGTCGACTGTAATTTGTACCAAAAATGTTCGCCATTCAATAAATACGCCGAATTAGGCCTTGACACTTTGTACAGTAAATAAACATAGTATACAGCAGACGCTCTGTTTTAGATTTTCAAAATTAATATTTTTTTACCGTAAAAAATTAAAACGTAAAAATTAGCGCGTGATTGTCATCTCGTAGTCATAAGCGCCGTGGTAAAACTGAATCTAGTTGGAAACTAGAGTAAAGTTGCGGTGAGTTGAGGCTAATTTGATGTAGTATAGGCCGTTAACTAGCCTCATAGCTCAGTTGGCAGTAGCTCTGCCTTCTACGCTGTAGGTTGTGGGATCATTTCCCACCCGGAATAAACATCTGTGTGAAGTATAATGTTTGTTCTGTGATTCGTGTAGTGCTGTATCATAAGTATTTATTCAAGTGTGTGTATTCTGTATGAATGAGAAGCTGTAACAAGATTCTCTCCCGTAATCAAATAGTCTCCCACACCTGACATTCCTCCATTACACCTCTCTCGACCTTCCGTAATTCGATCTAACGATACCCGGAGTAGTGATGACCAAGCTATGCTGCGTCCGAGGTATGAAAAAGACGGAACCAGTGTACGTTTCTCTCTGGTACGGGTCTGGAACAGTTGGGTTACCTATAGAACGTTTTTAGCGGTTTTAGGTAACCTGAGTGCTTCCCTTGTAAATATTTAGTTTAGTTATGCATAATGATTCGATTCTATTTGAAGTAAATTAATCATTTATTTAATCACAAGGTTAAAGGTTTTCAGTTGAAATTCCATTTTTTATCATTGGTAGTTTCACTTTTGCGTGTCAGAACTACAAATTGCACTCAGAGAATTCAATCTTGGCCCTTATGCCGATTGAAATAAAAGGTCTTTGCAAATTAAAAAAAAACGGGTTTGATTGACGAGCACTAATAGTAAATCAGGTTATTATATAAGTACAGGTAAACAACACTGTATGATCCATCTACGGTTGAAAAAGTTGCATTAGCTAAACATTTTTATTTGACAGAAGTACGCTCTAATTACAGTCGAAGTGCGTCTCAACTTAGTGCACAAATTCGATAGCACGATACGAAAACAGTGAAATGCAGGTGACTTCCCGTTACGATTCATCTCATAATGTTTAAGGCAATTGTCACCCAGGTATGATTGCTCTGCAATTATTTGAAAAGTTTAGGCTATAGCTAGCTCTCTCACTCTAAGGCATATCGTAATATCCCTTCATTTGCCGACTGCTCTAAGCAGATTACGAAAAATCTGTTACAACTTTGTATGGAGGGCGAATGTAACAGTTAGCAGTGTGTAGGGGTTAATTGAATGAGTTGCGTAAGGGGTGTTTGTGACTCGCTTGTGTCTATTGTGAAAATACTTTCAAGTGTTTCGTACTCAAAGAGGTTGTGCCGGAGAAGCATGCTAAAGATTTAATGAACGGAATTCCGAACGAACAAATCCATTCTTTAACAGCTGAGTATCAAACAGGGTCTCTCTACCCCCGTGCAAGCTCAAATTACGACCTTCTTTGGGCACGTGTCGCGGCGAGATGACGCCTCTGTATAACGCCTTGTCCAGGGCAAAATTGCAAGCACAAGAGCACACGGTAGCATGAAACAAAGGTTGATGACGTTTTGAAGGTGCTCTCAAAACCGTTGTCTTAGTAGTCTTGGTTTAAAAATATACCCCTCTAGCCTACGGATGTCGTAAAGTCAACCAAAAAGCTTCTTTCTGTGTGTTAACAAAACTTTAACTGTGAACACCAATCTGGCTGCCAAGCGTGATGATTATGGCGAAACCTTACAGTTATAGAGGAAGTTCTTGCATGACACCCCAAAGTAATTCTTTGATTTTATCGACACCCTTCCCTACTGAGTGAATAACAAACTAAAGATGGCAATAATGGTTAAAATTTAATATTAGTTAACAGTTAATTGATAAAAAAATATATCGATATTTTTATTGGTTGAAAATATTATTTGTTGAGTACTAACACGATTTGGTTATTGGTTGATGTTAATGCAGTTGAATATTTTATTCTATTGATCAGAATAAAAGTAACCGATAATTCGTCTCTATCATAGTAGCACTATGGGTATTTGTTTAAAATATCACATCACTTTGTATTGAATAAAAATATAATATACAGCAAATCAGAAATTTAATCTTTATAGTGAGGAATCGAAAGCATACAATTGAATGAAGTCAACCTAATACATAGTTGAAAACTCTGCGAGCAGCAACGTACGAAAATGTTTCTTATTTATATCCGGTTAAAGTTAAAATTTCAATGCATTCAATTATGTTAGTTCTAACTCGGGCTGAAGTTGATACGATATTTTTAATCGATAATGTTAATTCTGATTCTTGAATATATTGGTTGATTATAAATATTAGTTAAATTTATTGGTTGATAATTATATTCGTCATCTCTATAACAAACATGAGATTCCGAATACCCTTTCTTATCTAAGAAGACCTGATGATCGACCTTTGCCCCCTTCATCTTAAAAACCACCCCTAATAAACACAAAAATAAACTTATTTTGAAATCTGCAGTCTCAACTCCTATTACTTAAGATATTTCATGTTTTCACATATTTTCAAGACTTCAATCTTATCTACCCCTTTGGCAAACCTTAATTTAAATACAGGGGTGGGTTCAGCAAATCAAAAGAAAGTTAATTGTAAAGTCAACCCCCTTTAACAGTCTATCCTACAAGGCATACCAAGCGTTTTTACCCCTTAATACACCCCTTTGTTACGAAAACCACCATAAAATATATATTTTATGAATCGGCTACACAGCCGATACTCTTTCAAATGACATCTCACAAGCCAAAAATCTTCTTATCCTTAACACCCTTATTTCTCCTACCCTAGTGTCAAAAATATCCTCATTCCTGTTGATGAGTAATAATCTCTGCATGTTTAAAATTTTTAATTGATCGGATCAGCCACTCAAAAGATATGGGCGAAAAATTGTATTAAATTTCACCCCAATATCTCAAAAACTACCCCACTTATCGAAAATTCCCCAGGAAAATCAAATTCTATTTACGTTCTAATTACATAAAAACGGATAATCCGTTCGAGAGTTATGCCGTCACAAACATACATACATAGGTACAGTGCCGTATTTCCCAAATAAACTCGCAGATACCCACCCGTATACCCAGGACAAACAAATCAAACAAAATGTTTGTCCTGGGTATACGGGACATATGATTTTTACACAGCGCCATCAAGCCCAAAACTCAGCAGAGCTTAGCTTATATGGGATCTTGAATACGGATAAACTTCCATACTTTTTTTTTTTTTTGTAAATACACACATATGATAAAATACAACAACCAAACACTGAACAAACATTTATATTCATCACACAAATGTTTGTACTGGGTGGGAATCGAACCCACAACCTACAGCGCAGAAGACAGGGCTAATACTCTATGCTGGACTGACGCGATGCACTTGACGGTCCCCTAAACCAATATACAAGACAAGATAAGAAAAAAATTGGCACTAATCCGAAAATCCTGAATGATGACCAAAACTTCTTTGCGAAGAGTGATAGCGAATGAGAAGAAAAACTTCAAGGGGGTACTACTACTCTGACTTATTACTAAGTCCTACAAAAGGCTTTCTCATTGAGAAAATTTCTATGTTATTTTATTTGATTTAGGCGTTACTTTGCAGTGATCCAATTCGATTCATTCAGCTGTTAGTTTTCCTAAAATTCTCAAATAAAATAAAAATATAAACCTGAAAACAAAGTCATTCAGCTGTTAGTTTTACTAAAATTATCAAATAAAATAAAAGTTTAAACCTGAAAACAAAGAAATGTTACGTAATATTTAATCTCTACACGAGACATAAAAATAAAGTAAAGGAAAAATTCTCAAACTCAGGAAATATTGTCTGCCAAGATGACGAGCCTCTGCCTCTGAGGATGCCCTCGTGTAGAGGCGAAACCCGAATCGATCAGATTTTTTCAAAGGAATTTATGGGATATATTACAAAACATTTCTATGTTTTCAGGTTTTTAGTGAAACTTTAGAACTTAAAAGAGTTCGTCTTGCACTTGGCCGGTTGTATCATGTGCATATATGATATCTAAATATATATAAATCAAAGGTGACTGACTGACTGACTGACATAGTGATCTATCAACGCACATCCCAAACCACTGGACGGATCGGGCTGAAATTTGGCATGCAGGTAGATGTTATGACGTGGGCATCCGCTAAGAAATGATTTTGATCAATTCTACCCCCAAGGGGATAAAATAGGGGATGAAAGTTTGTATGAAACTTTGTCAATTTTAAACCGATCGGGCTGAGACTTTGCATGCATAAAGCTACTATGACGTAGGCATCCCCTAAGAAAGGATTTTGAGATCTTGCATTTGTTTTGTTTCGGTTTAGTAGTTTTGGTTATAGACTCTGCTTTGTATTTAGCATTTGTTTTGTTTTCGTTTGGTTTAAGTATAGGTTTTGTCGGTTAGACTTTTTAAAATTACTTAAGAAAATATGAACGTCAATGGAGAAGTTGAAGAATGTACTGTCGTTTTTAAGTTTTGTAAGCCCTAATATTTTACACACGCTAAACAAAAGTAAAGCCGCAAAAACTATACCTAATTAATAATAATACTTCTTAACGCGAGCGAAGCCGCGGGCAAAAGCTAGTTACATATAAGGCGAAGTGGGATCGTGGTTGGCCGATTGATGGAAGGAACAAAGCAAGCCCACCTGATGTTAAATTTAATTTCACTGGACCAAATATTTTTAATTGTATTTTTTGCGACAAAATAACACTTTTTCGCAATAAAATAAAACCATAATAGTCCGAAATATTTATTAGGGAACACGTAGATGAAATTACATTGAAAAATGTTAAATGAAACAGCTTTTTCCGTTGAAGTATCTCTTTAAAAATAAATATTTAGAGGAAACATTGCGATTTTATTGTATCGAGCCAACTTAATTTAAATGTGTTTCGACTCCCATAACTTACTAATTAATAATCCTAATCCTAAGCTTATGATTATTATCAAAAAATATTTAAAAATCGATGTTATTTCGTCCTAAAACTGATTTTCCGTACAGTAAAATTGTGCTTTCTGAGACTCAACTCACCTCAAACCTCATCACTATTTCCTATACAATGTCCTAATCTAGTTCAGACCAGAAGCTCTCGAGTCTCCTCGACTATTATTCCCGCAAGACTCCTTGGCACCAATGCCCGAGTCTGCCTGATTGACTCCACAGATCCTATTGAAACTAGGGACCTATGTAACAATGCATACTGACAACAGTTCTCAGACTGAGCATGAATACAAAAGCTCACTAGACTATATAGAACTCGCTAACGATAGAATGGTGTGTTGAATATATTAATGGATTGACTTGAAAATTGCTACAAATACTGTGCGAAGTTATTGATGTTACTAGAAAATTATTAGTAATAAGTCTGTCGCTATAACATCAATTCCGAATGTTTTAGTCTTGAGGATTTCGGGTTTAATTTAATTTTGCAAAAACAGCAAGCAAAAACATAATGAAAGGTCATTTCGAATTATTGAACTAATAGCCTTGGCGCAAGTGTAATTGCGGTCAGCTAGTTGTTTAATAAGCCTCATAGCTCAGTTGCAAGTAACTCTGCCCTCTGCGCTGTAGGCTGTGGGTTCGATTCCCACACAGGACAAACATTTGTGTGATGAATATACATGTTTGTTCTGTGTTTGTGTGTTGTATCATATAGCATTGTTATGAGCTGGGGTTCGTAAGAATTAAAAGCAACCGGTTATCACTCAAAAAAAGACACGTTTATTCAGCACCAAACTAATTACTCTCAAACACAGTACAACACTACTTAGTTATACTACCGAATCTCTAAACACTGTTATCGCACTCAAATATCGCTTGATGTTAACTCGCTGTATAGTAATCGAATACTGACTTGCTTTTTTTTTTATGAAAGGACAATACGCTGCTGGCCTGGTTCTGAACCTGGAGGGCGACAGCTTTGCGCAGCTGGCGACTTCAGCGCCAGCCAGGTCACTGACTTGCTTCCGAATCGTGCGTCAATTTATATCCAACTCTATCGAAAGTTCTAGTAAGCGCGGGAATGGTCGCGCTGCTAACTGTTGCGTAATCTGGAACTATTATTTTGGCACGGCGGCGGTCATAAATCTTCCTTGTGTTATTGATAAACAAGTTGTTATTGTCTTATTTTGTCGGAAGTATGCGAAGGCTCGCGAATATTTTAGACGTTTCTGATTGGCGTAACAGTACGTATGCATTTACAAAAGTATTTAAGAATTGTATCCGTAATCTAGGTCCCATATTACAAGCTATGCTTAGTTTGAGGCTAGATGGCGGTGTGTCTTAATGTCCTATTATATTTATTTAAATTCATAGTTGTATAATTTAATATCATAATATAATATTTACAAAAAAAGAGGATATAAGTACCAATAAGATTTTCATATTCTCAATAGGCCATATCTCCATATAAATAAATGACTGTCTTTCTTTCTTGCTTAATATAAGCTTTGTTTCGTTTGGTTTAGTCATATTTATTTGTGAAAGTAAATTTTGCGCCAATACTAAACTCTGTAGGTTCTAAACTATTGATTGGATCATCAAAAATCAAAATTCTAATACTTAATTCCAAGAAAGGGCTAGATTAGCCCTTTCTTGGAATTAAGTATTAGAATTTTGTCTCTGGCTCAGCGACCCGTAGTGGATCTTGACCTCCGAAAACAGGACATCTCCAAGCTTCACTTTTACCGACCGATTCATTTTACTGTTTTTTTTTCATCAACAATATACATAAATCAATAGTTTAGGCCACCGAGGACCAAATACAAAGAAATTATTTCACTCCTCCAGTATATTATAAGATATGCTAAGGTTACTTTGGATGTGTGCAAGGAATTCCGACCACAGTTCAGTACAGAAAAGCTATCGCCATCAATGTTCACTAGCATCAAAGCAACCCCGACGAACTTATAACTTCTGATCTCGTGAACCGAAGCCCGTAAACGCAAATACATCGAGTAGTGAACTACACCAACACACAAACCAAGTGGTTGAAATCCTGATTCCAAGCTATCGTGTGTTGTGTGTCGCCTTTTCTAACACTAGACCTCGGACTAGTGGTCTAGTGTTAGAAAAGGATGCACTATGTGCTACGTGTCTTACCACAACTCGGCGATAACTTCCTTCAATTCATTTTATAAGTTAAATCATAATATAAATATTTTCAGTGTTAATTATAGTTTTACTATTATTTCGGGGATATCGATTTTCTATTAATATTATATTGATAGTTGTGTGACCGCCACGCTGTTTGCTTACCGCAATTGGCGGTTTAGTCAAAATGGGTTTATTATTATAATTGGAAGTTATTGTTATTGTTTATTATATTAATAATGCATTATAATTAGAGTCATAATATATATACGACATCACGTGTGCATCACGTTTAAGTTCTATTTTGTATGTATTTTAGTTTTAAGGTATATATTAATATGGGTCTTAGAATTAGTATTTAAACATCCTGTACAATTCTTACGTTACCTGAAATAAACTTATATTATTATTATTATATATATAACTATAAGTATGTACAAAACATTATTTTTTATACGATAATACTCAGACAATATGTATCTAGGTGTGAGTCGACTGTCGATGGTATATAAGCGGGTCGAAAATTCTTACTTTTAAATTTGTGAAGGAAACGGTTCATCTCAGTGCTAATATTTTTGATTTATGAAGTCTGCTTTTCCTGTCAGTTCCTATCTCACCTTCTGTAATACTAGTTCAAACATGACTGAAATATTAACAAGTTCTGCCTTCTGCGCTGTAGGTTGTGGGTTAGATTCCCATTCAGGACAAACATTTCTGTGATGAATATTGATGTTTGTGCTGTGTTTGGGTGTGACATTGTACCATAAGCATGTATTTACAAGAAAATAAGGTATATGAGTAGGTATTCTATCCGTAATCTAGTTCCCATATCAGAAGCTAAGTTTGGGGCAAACAAATTAAATCTGTGAAATTAATGTCATGTATTATGACATAAATCACTCAAAGCCAAGGCGATTATACATACATAGATTATATATATCTGTACAATCACAAGTAGGTTTAAACATTAGGCATTCTGTGACCCACTGAGCAGCACGCCTCGAATAAAACGATTAAAGTAAACGCCTGGAGCGCCTGCTTCATACAATATGGACGATCCTGGGACCTTGGATCCACATCTCAGCAGGTCACGTGCCTTTCAATTATTCACGTAGATTTACAAGTGGTTCCGTGATGGTGCGATTTGAGACTGCTTGTGGCATCTTTATATTTCAAACATTTGGGATTATAATATGCCCTCTTTTTCTTTCTCACATGGATGTCTTCAAAGGCGTCTAAGGGATTACCTACACCAGCAGATCAGGACCAGTGCCTACCTGAGAAGTAGTCATCAACACTGCGATAGCAAACCCGCCACTCGAGAATTTTATAATAATAAAACTACAGCTATTTATGCGGTAAACAAATACTGCACAATCAATATATATTTTTACTAACATTATCAAGCTCTGTTCTATTGAAGCCTTTTATTGTCCACATAACAAATTGATCAACGAGGGTCCGCAAAAATCTAAATAAAAACGCAGATTCCGTTTTTATTTTGTGTCATATCCAAACTCAGCTTAAGCGCATATATTTTTTTTTCACACAGCCTTTTAAGCGTTTTTAGATTAACAACACAAAGTTTAGTGAATATATGTTAGGTGGCGTTAATCAGTGCTTAAGCTGAGTTTGGAGATGACACCTTAACTGATTTTAATTACGATATCTTCAATAATTTTTAGAAATAAATATTTTAGAAAACATTCACTTCCATGGAAGTCGTAAAACAAGCTTTCAAAAGCTAGCTCAATCATTCGCTAACCCCAATTCGTCGCGTCGCGATCGCGATCCAGTCATTATTCAAGTCCACTCCAATCCTTTCGCCCTACATACATCCAGCCGCCATTTTTCAATCAGCGCGGGAAACTTTGACAGCTCCGTTCCTTTTTCAAATCGTTCTTTCATTGTGGCCGGCGATTCTGTGACATACATCTCTTTGTTGGAGTTTCTAGCAGGATGTTCGTTTTTTTAAAACGCCAGGTGAGGTTTTAATTTTAAGCTTTGAGTTGAGGTTTTATTTCTTTGTGTGCTAAAGCGAAGATTGTAGAGCCGGTATGGAACTTTAACCTGTTTTTTTATGTAAATGATCTCTAGTCTTGTCTAGCTCTAGGCCAGAGCATGGATGTGGTCTACGAAGGAGCGAGCTTCCTCAGAAAGCACTGGCTCTCCCACGCATCAATGGAACACGGGAAAATGTTGGCGCCGAAGTTTGACTTCGGCAGGAGAGGGAAAAACCAGTGATTTCGGTGCCCAGGTAGACCACTATAGGAAGTAGACTCCTCAACTGTCTGAGGAACTGGTTATCTTACCTCTTAATGCCAGAACACAATTGGGAATTGTTGTTATGGCGACAGATAAGATAGTGGTACGAATAGCTAGCCATACAGACTTAAACAAAGTTCTATCACACGGTTACAAGGATTCGAGTAGATTCGTTCGGCGGCAAGCAAGATGTTGCGGGATATTCATTTCAAGACTAACGTAGAGATAACAAAACCTGAAGTGACTTATTTAGGTCATTTTTAACCGACTTAAAGGAGGAGGTCGTTTTTCAATTTTTTTTGTAAGTGTGTTCCCCGATTACACGAATACGCCTGGACCGATTTGGAAAACATTTTTTTTGTTTGAAAAGATTTACTTCCCAGGTGATCCCATTGTCACTAAGTCAGGATCTGATGATGGGAAAATCGAGGGAACTCTTCAAATATTATAGGCACACTTGAAGCGATGAAAACACGGACCCTGTATAGGATCACGCGTCTGTCTGTCTGTCGGTCCATCCATCTGTCATCAAAATCATTGGTAAAAATACATCATCCAGGTAAAATAAATTGTATTATATTCTTCACTGAATACAGATATCTTTTTAGTTTTTAAATTATTTAAATAAATAACGTAATTATATTATTTAAATACGCCAAAGACAGTGTCACGACGACACGAGTCACGACACAATACACTATTGACAGCGCTATTGAAAGATTAAACTTTGCTCGATCCAACTCAAACACCAAACTAGAACACATCTATAATTCTATTGTCTACTACATACATACTCCACGGCCGGCGAGCTCAATGCATACTCGACCGAACGTTCTATAATTTAGAGTTTATTTTCAAATGATGAGGTGTAGCGCGACACTCGGTGATGTCACAGAATAAATAATAGTACTACAACGAAGTTTAGATTTGAGTGAATATTGTATGAGATGAGGTGACCTTACTTGGTGCTAACTAGTTTACAAACTGTGATCCGCTAGGATTTCGACCACTCAGTTTCTGTGAAAGTCTAGTTATTGTCTAGGTACCCAACAGCTACCTACCCTAAAGTTTTGATGACTAAAACCGCTAAAACAAGTGATTTTAACTTTTAAAAGCAAAGTTTAGATTATTTAAACTAAGTGGGACTCTAAAGTTTTACTACTAGGTAAGGTACATACACCGTATGTGTGTGTGAAGTAAGACTACAGTATGAAGATGATGATTACTTTAAATTTGCTGCGATCTCCAACACGTCTGCCAACATCGAGTTTACGAACCTGGAGGAGGCTTATGTCTAATACTAAAGGGTCGATAAATTGGCATGATATTTTTTTTATTTGTGCTATAAATACCTTTGGTACTTTGGTATACTTATTGCACACAATCGTTCCTAGATCTAGATCTTACAGCAACGCCTAGAATTCGAATTAGCATTCATGTTGAAATGCTAAGTGATATAACATTGCTTGCTCCATCGCTTTGCTTATCTAAACTGCACCTTAATCCATTGTGATTAGCACGTTCACAAATGTTTCCGTGGAAACAGGTTTTCGCACAGATGACAAATATACTATAAGAGGACTTGCTAAGGATGAGGATTGGCACCAATCGTGTTATTAGTTCGTATCCAAAAGATTGCAAAAACGTTGGCCCGTACTTTTTTTTTATTGTACGACGGGGAAGCGCTTGGCCTTCATCTCACCTGGTTGCAAATTGAGATAAGGCCGAAGGTGGTAGCGCACTTCACCCGGAATCCTCAACTAACTGAGGAACTGGCTATTTTACCTCTAAATGCCGGAACACAACAATTTTAGAATTGTTGTTATGGCGACAGCATTACGTAAGATGGTAGTAGCTAGCCAGGCAGACTTAAACAAAGCCCTACCACAAACAAAAATAAAACTCAATGTTCCTGAAAGTGTTATACTTGTATTGCTAATGGAACGTCTCGCGACATTTTACTGACACACGACCTATTTTATTTACCCCGTATATCGTAATATCTTCATAAAATAAATCCACTCCAGCGCCAAACGTACCTGCAACAAAGAAACAAAATAAGACCACACGGACAGAACATGACATAAATATCTGACTACCCGCAAATTAGAAGTGTTCAAGTAGAAATAGATGATTGGCTGGCGCCGCCGAGCCCGTCATTCGCGCGCCAGCCGCCTCGTCGAGCGGACGGCTCTGGCAGACGGAAAATTGCCGAGTAATGTACCGTCTTTAAATTTCAAGTGATTAAACTAATGAGTCGCTCTTGTTTCCAAATATATAATAGAGCTGACGAAGCTGAAATGTTTTTGGTCAACATTTTATCAGGTTTTACAATTTTCCTTTCCTTATTGGACTGGGGCAAGGAAAATAATTATGTTGATAAATAAATACATACAATTGTCTAACTTGGGTCTTTCGACCAGATATACCTTGAAAACGTTACGCTCTAACATTGAGTGTAAGAGCTCTATTATACCTAGGTATACCTTTTTTACCTTACATTTAAATATCATGTTTGTCATAAGTACATTTAAATCAGCCAGAGCTACATTAGCGTAAAAAGGATTTAGTAGCGTATTAGGTTACCAATTGATGCAATTTCCCGTACATAGTTGTTTCGTGTTGAAGTGCGCCTCCACCTTCGGCCTTATCTTAACTTGTTACCAGGTGAGATGAAGGCCAAGCGCTTCCCCGTCGTACAGTAAAAAAAAACACGTGTCAATTTTTTTTTCAAGGAATTTACTGTGATTTAATCGCGTTTTCTGCGCATTTTTTGTTGCAGATACAACGGAGGTCACGCGGCGCGTGGCGAGGATGTAGCAGCCACAAAATCAGCGTTGAACACGAAAAAACCGAAGAAATCACCCTAAAAATGTAACAAAATACAAGGTTTTTAAAAATAGATTTTAATTAGGGAGGTTCCTGCGTTTGTTATTGCTCTCTTCTAGATGTGTGGAGAGCTATCTATAGATGTGTGTGTAACACGCGTATATACGATTGAAAACACAAAAGTTTGACTTTCGATATCGTATGGCGGTACTTCACCAGGTATGTGGATTTATTCTAGGTTCCTTTTAGGCAAGCGTGCTCCATCTTAGGCCACATTACTTGTTTTACATGTAAGCTGGTGGTCAAACGCTTGACTATTTATCAATAAAAAAAAAAAAACGAAGTGCCTGATAAATGTTTATTTCTTAACAAGCTTTCATAGCTCAGTTGGTAGTAACTATACCTTCTGCGCTGTAGGCTGTGGGTTCGATTCCCACCCAGGACAAACATCTGTGTTTGGGTGTTGTATCAAAGTACGTTTGTATTTACAAAAGTATTAAAGTATTCTATAAGTAATCTAGTTCCCATATTACAAGCAATGCTTAGTTTGGGGCTAGGTGACGCTGTGTAAAATGTATGCCCTATAATTATTTTATTCTTTGGTTTAATCTCGTTTCTACGCATTTTTTGTTGCAGGAAATGGATATCCGAAAAGTGATGCATGTAACAATTAGCTAAATGAGCTATGTTCTCTGCCTAGAAACGTAAATGTAACGATCCGTGTTACATAACCGCAACGTTCCAAAAAACGCCTCAAAGGAAGCTCAAGTCGCGACTGACAGTTGAGTGACGTGACTTATGGTGTCGACTTACTAGCATTAGCGGAGGGGTTACTTACTAGCATTAGGGTTGTTACTCGGCATTACATGTTGCTGGGGAATTATCTTACCGAGGATTAAGATAACTTCAAGATTTTCGGAAGATTTATGATTTTCTACGCTCTGCTATAACGGAATAACCGCCTCTGTGGTCTATTGGTGCAACCGACCGTTGCCAGATCCAGAGGTCTTGGGTTCGATCCTTAGGGGAGAACAATATTGTGCTTGGTTTGTTTGGTGGTCCGCCTGGCTAGCTACCACCATCATACCTAAATCTGTGGCCATAGTAACAATTCTGAAATTGTTGTGTTCCGGCATACCTATAGAGGTAAGATATCAAGTTTCTCACACTATTGAGGATTCCGGGTGAAGTGAACTTCCTCCTTCAGCCTTATCATAACTTGAAAAAACCAGATGAGATTACAGCAAAGCGCTTCCCCGCCGTACAATAAAAAAAATAAAAAAAATTACATAATAGCTAATTAGAGTTCCGTACCCAAATTGTTCCAACGGAATCCTTATATTAAGCCTTTGCTGTCCATCTCCAGTCAGTGGGCTGTATCTCACAAACCGTGATAACAACACAGTTGAAATGTTCAGTGTTTATTTTATTGCTGCTACAGCAAATAATTACAATACAGTTTAAAATTATGAAGGATTTATTATTCAAGGATTGCTAGAAGCGTGATATTTTTGCGTGGAAATGTGGGTTGGTGTGCGTGTACTGCACTAGGCCGGTTTATTCGTGATTTGAGAAAGTAGTTCTCTGGTGGCTGATACAGCGGGGACCCTTATCCTAAGCCTACGCTGTCCATCTATCATTCCTACCTTAAAAGGGCTGTAAATCTTATGATTTGTAATAAGTATGTAGGAAGCAGGTTGAAAATTTCAAGGAATATGTTTTATTATACCTAAAAAACTTTCCACGAAACGTATTTTCTACAATATTTTTTTTAAATTTAACTATAGGTAAAGTAAGGTAAAGGTTTCTATGCGCGCCAAACTAGCCGTGATTTAAGTGCTTGTGGGAATATTGAGAACAGTGTTCTGTGGCCCAGTTAGATTCGAACCTACACAAATGAAACAAGACAAATGCTCAAGAACGAGATGACAAATAAACCATTTTTTTTTGCCATTTTAAATGTGGGTATCCAGAACCCTCAGTATGCGTGTCCGACTCGCGCTTGGGCGGTTTATTACAACATTCACGGGCTGCCTGCCAGTAACCTGTAAAGTATTAATTCACACACTTGCAACTCAGCGCTCGGAGCGGCAAAACGTCGGCAGACGGCTCGTCAGCTTAGCATCAAGACTATATTTCCAGAGAATGCCTTGTGTAGAGGCGAAACACGTGTCGATTTGAAATATTATCAAACGAATTAAGAGGATTCGTAACTTCAGGTTAATATGCAGTATTCATTTAACAAATCAAAAGTTTATCAGTCTCGTGTTCATTCCTAGAGACGACGAATGTCTGGGAGAGTCATTGTTTACGACGCCAGGGCTTCGCCACGTGTATAAATAGGTGCCTTTCACTCCGGTCCGCCCACTGTGTTGAGGTCCTCAAACTAATGTTCTTGTATTTACATGAGCGCAGCTAATTCCTCAGTCTTAGGTACGCGTTTTATTGCTCTTGGTAAAGTGTAGCTTCAGAAGAAATTGTGTATTCAACATTATCAAATTCGTCACTATACATACAGGTTTTAAGAGTAGTAATTCCGGATGAGCCCTTAGGAAGGCCCTTGTGAAAGAGCTCATCCGGAGAATTACTACCACCATACCTATTTCGACCGCCAAGCAGCATTGCTGTGTTCCGGTTTGAAGGTGAAATTACGGGCACGTGAGTCTTAACACCTTTATGCCTCCAGTTGACGGGCGCAATGCAGTGCCGTGTAGGCTATGTTCTTTGTGGATGTGACCTATGCGGTAAAGCATTGTTATAGGCAAGAGATGCACTTATCACCTGGTGGGCTACTTGCTTATCCCGTCTCCTAGTTGTATATATAAAAAAAAGTTACATGTATAACTAATATGTATTATAATAACTGTCAGTTTACTAGTAGTCAGTACCAATATAGGAAATCTAAATACTCGTTTTTCAAGTAATCTAGTGGTCAAACTCTTCGCTATCACCAATAAAAAAATACACAAAATATATACGCCATAACAACCATTTTAATGGTTGTGTTCCGGCATTTAAAGGTAAAATAGCCTGTTCCTCTGACAGTAGAAGATTCCGGGTGAAGTGCGTTTCCACTTTTCGGCCTTAACTCGAAAACCAGGTGAGACGAAGGTCAATAACTTCGCAGTCGAGCAATATAAATAAAATCCAGTACTGGAATACTAAATACTAGAATTTTCCTTTCGTGGTATAGGGGTGCAATATAGGATGAAAGGAAATTCACACGGGATGACGGCGTTTGTTTGCTAGTATATATTATACATATATTCATTAATATTATAATATTGTTTTGTTAGAACGTGATGTTTGCATGTAGTGACGAATTTCACAATTTTGAATACACGATTGAAACTTACAATTCACCAATAAATGATTTATGCGTCAACCCCTGGGGCTACATACGGTGGCTAAATGAGGCGCACTAAAACGGGTGTGCTATGTGGAATTATTTTGGTGCGCCTTATCTTGGTGTCCTATGAGGAATGCCTCGGTGGTTCCTCAGGGTAATTTTCCTCGATAAAATTAATATTGACTTAACGTCTGTACAAAGATTTATCACGAAATGGTGTGAATCATCTGCTCATTTTCGGCTTAGGTATTTCAGTTCCATCGGAAACCGTTGCACGTAATTCATCCGTTAATCTGGACAACGTTGATTTATGTTATCTGTGGGAGCGCGGTTCGACAGGGGATGCTCTATACGCCAACTAATCTATTCAGTTTGTGAGGGCGCCACTGTCAAACGCACCGATACAAAATGTTGAATGCTCTATCATGTTCTATTGGTTCCGTTTACGGCCACCTGAACGGATAAGCTGGTGGCACTTTACACTGGATTACCCTGGCGTAGCGGTAAGGATCTGATTGGGAATAGGAATGCGGATTAACTTTATTTGGGACGTATCTAAATTAGATATCAGTGGGGGCGACTATGCAATGTGGCTGAATGCCTTGATAACGACTTGAAATTATATTGAATACCCAAATGATATAATTAAGTAAATACAGCTAATCAGACCTTCTTCCCTGCGGACTATTGCCAAGTCAGGAGTCTGATCATGTGCTTTTATAAATGTATAATATAAAAAGCCATCAGAGGATCTCATCAAAATAAGGGCAGCAGCTTCCTTCTATGTATTATCTACACCGTTTCTGCGATCACCAATCCGCAGCTTTGGAGGCTCTGTCCAGCAGTGGACTGGACACTAAATGTGTGCTTTATAAGACTGATGGGTTTTGCTATAGTAATGACACGCATGCGGATTGCAGATCGAACTGAAAGTAATATTTTTCTTATTTCGTATGGGTCAACTCTTGACTTCAAAAGTTGCACATGCCAGGATGAGAGCTACGATAAAGCAAGCCTTTTTATGAATGATGGGTTAGCTCTTGATCTGAAGGGCGTGTTTAGCTCAAGGCCAGAGGAAGGATGAATTCTACGTCAATGTACAGAATACAAACCATCTCCTCTCCTGACATCAGATAGGGACAAAGAAATAAGAATACTAACAAGGTACCTATATAAAGTATCTCATAATTATTATAAGCGCCATATAACAAATAAAAATAAATTTACTCTTAATAAATTAAATTAATCACTACTCATTTTACACAACGCCATACAGCCCCAAACTAAGCAACGATTAACATTGGAACTTTGGACATAAATTTCACACAGTACCATCAGTCCCAAACTAAACATATCTTATAACATGGGAACTAGATTACGGATAGAATACTCAAATACTGATTTTTACATAGCATACGTACTATAAAATACAACACCCAAACACAGAACAAACATCTATATTCATCACACAAATGTTTGGGTGGGAATCTAACCTACAACCTACAGCGTAGAAGGCAGAGCTACTACCAACTGAGCTATGAGGCTTGTTACTTACACTGTGAATACTTATGAATGTCCTTTTTGTAAATGCATACTCATAATGTAAGACATGATGCAAGCTGTCCGTTTATAACGAGCTCCCCACCCCCTCGAATAGAGAACCCCCACACAAAAGGCCGTCCACAGACCAGACGGATCAGACACGACGCGTGCCAAAATCGATGCGACCGAGCATTGCAAGCCACTACCACACTAACCTTCGGCTTTGTACATCTATACCACTATCTAGTCATGACTAACGAACCGTTAAAACTCGACCGCGGGTATCGTAAAAGCCGACTTAAAGACCTCGTCAGAAGCGCAGCAGCTTATCTAAGACCTTTACCGCGATCATCAATCTGCTCGCTAAGCGTGGTGGTCATGGCAAAACGTTTCAACTTTGGAGGCACCGTCCAACGGTGGATAACATAAGCTGTTGAAGAAGAAGATGATTTAAATAGCATTTAGACTAGAAGCATTATAACATCAAAAGCCCAATGCCCACGGTTTAACACGGCCTCCTCCGAAATTGAAGGGTTTTGACATAATAACAACACTCTAGAAAGTTGGACAGAGTTGACTTTCGCCATTTTGACGGTTTGGTAAACAATTTATGAGTTCTATCTACCCATATAGGCCCCCCGGCTTGCATTAAGAAATCGAATTCCTGGACCCACCACCTGTCCAAATAAGGCCGGCGCAGACCGCACTGATTTGACCGCGACCTGACAGCTGACGTGCGAGCGCATCCATCAACGTCAGATCTGACATCCGACACTTGCACTCGCGGCGCGCATTTGAAACATGCTAAACTTAATTATAAATCGTAGAGTTGTAGTCTGAATATATTTCTTTCTCTGCCGAAGCTCTTATACTTTATATGAATTATATTTAGAATTCTACAAATGACTATTATAACAAAGAGGTTAAAATTCATGATAAGTACTTGTTTACTGCATTACGCTATAATATATTTTTTTACAAAGCAGATGTTCAATTTCGTCGTTAAGCCTATCCAATATCGAAATCAGCTTATCTCTAAATTTAAAATGTCAAAACAGAACGCGCTCTCCATCAATAAGCTGTCACTGTCATTACAAACACCATTCACATTCGTGTCGCGTAAACCTCGAGCTGTCATCAATCACACGACATTGAGTGACGCCACACGCGGCCAGGTGTGCGCCGAGCTCTATCGCCTAATGTGTTTTATGATTCGATTTATTGGATTTATTCGCTCATTGTTCGCAGTACGATTACAAAAGTTAATATTTACACAAGATCCACAAGTTTAAAGCCGCTCAGCGAGCTATGGAGAGGGCTATAAGTACTCGGAGTTTCTTTAAGGGATAATCCAAAACAAATAAATCTCAGGTTGGTTTGGTTGTTGGTAGAACTTCAATTAAGTCCGCCTGGCTAGTTACCACCATCTTACCTAAATCTGTCCCCATAACAACTGTTCTAAATTGTTATGTTTCGGTATTTAGAGGCCAGATAGCCAGATTCTCAGCCTGTTTAGATTACCGGTGAAGTACGATTCCACCTTCGGCGTTATCATAACTTGAAACCTGTTGAGATGAAGGTGATGTTTAGCCAGGATTCCGTACTTTAGATAGAGCAGCAGCGTTTTTCTGTTAGATATTTTCAAGTGTGAATAGAATAGCTTCACCTTGAGTCCTTCAATGGGTCTTCGGTGTTATTGTCCGCGATCGCACGTGGCCGCAGTGCAGCCGGGAGCCAGGTGTGGGTCACATCTGTTGGTCCATCGGCCCTTACGGATATTTACTGAGTAGGAGGATCCATTCGAGTGTGTATCGTTGAATTCGTTCTCCTTAGTAGAATAAATTTGATGTTGTAAGTAGCTTTAGCCCGCGGCTTCACCCGCATGGTACTCGGATAAAAGTGCCATATTTTCTTCCCCATGGCGTACATTATATCCATGACAAATTTCATTAAAATCCATTGAACCGCGAAAAGTAAGTAAACAAAAAAGAAACCAAGATATTTTCGAATTCATTCATATTAATATGGCAGCATGGATGGTAAAAGTTTAGTCCGTCAGAGTTCATCATCATCACTGTCGCAACACGAATAAGCACAATATATGACACCATGACAAGGTGTCATGGTGTCATATATGCTATGTTTTTTGAAAAGTTCTCAAAACTATTATTGTTATAGTTGTTGTTTAACAATCTACGCCTAAATTTCGTGTTCCAAAACCTTTCCAATATAAAGTTGCATACAAACGTTCCTACCCATTTCGCACCCTCAGAAGGGGGGGAGGGGAGAAAAAAGGTGACATGATCCTAGCCAACAATATCAGTAATACTTAGGCAAAGATTCATTAAAGTCCATTCAGTACAAGTATTTATATTTTTTTATAATATTTTCAAGATATATTTTAAATGGCATACCCGTTTTGAATAATTCAAAAAGTAATGTACACGTACTGAAACGGCCTTGATCCCGAAGTGATTTATTTGAATAAGGAGTTTCTATTGGCGTTTATACTAACTTTTACAACATAAAAGTAGTTATATAGTGACAAAACTATAATAGTTTCAACACGGAATAACTTTTTTTTGTAGATGTTGGTGTGTTCTCTAAACCTGAAAAAAATCTAAAACTCTATAACATTACATTGTTCTATCATCAATAGTTTGCGCAGTGCACGCGATGTAAATTTTATCGGTTCCATCCTTCATCTTGGGATACATTATTATAGTTTTCGTGAGGATAAAATATAATATAATATGTTATAGATAGATAGATAGATGAAATTTACTCACTTAAAATAGCATACTACACAGCATTGACCAAACGATAAAAACATAGTACAAACATATTTTACGGTTAAAAAATTGTTTTGTTTTTTATGTTTTTTTTTAGTTGTACGACGGAAAAGTTCTTGGCCTTCATCTCACCTGGTTACCAGTTAAGATAAGGCCGAAGGTAGAGGCGCACTTCGACCGGAATCCTTAACAAACTGGAACCGGCTTGGAAAACAACAATTTTAGAATTGTTGTTATGGCGACATAATTAAGATGGTGGTAGCTAGCCAGGCGGACTTAAACATAGTTCTACCACCAACAAAACCAACGCACAATATTGGCTCCACCTGGGGATCGAACCCGGGATCTGGATCTGAAATCGGTAGGTTGAACCACTAGACCACAGAGGCGGTTAAACAACATCACTTTAAGCCACAGAAATGAAAGTACTTAAAAATAAATGAAACACATTACGGTAACAGGTGTGTGTGCGTGTGTGTGTGCTACAGTTGCAAAAAAGTCTCTGCTCATCATTAATGCCCGCTGTTTTATCTTGATTAATGTTAATGGATAACTTGAAGATCTCGTTTGCTTCGCTCACTCGATCAATATGAGAAATGTTTCTTCTGTCATGAGAGGTTCTTTGGCCACAATTTCCACTTGCCATCAAGTAGGTTAGAGCCTCCTTTTTTCAGTTTGTTAAGAGTAGTATGAAATCTCTCCACTGTGTAGTCCCCGGTGTGAGGCATGCGGCCATGTTTTGAGAGCGCACGGCTATTTATGCAGATGTCCCATTGTCTAGCGCCGCTTACATTAAACTATGTCAATTCTCGCCGTTATGAAAATACTAGACAATATGTTGTAGGATATTACAAGTTAAAGAGCCCGAGATATAAGATAGAAGAGCATCGGATATCCTAGTGCTCCCACTAGGATATCCAATATTTAAGCAGCCCGTAAATAAATATAAATAAATAAATAAAAATGTATTTATTTCTTAACAAATTACAGGACAGGACAGAACAGGACAGGCCATTAATTTTACACAGCGCCATTTCGCCCCAAACTAAGCATAGCCTGTAATATGGGAACTAGCTACCTTTTTTTTGTAAATACTTTCGCACTATATGATACAACTTCCAGCATACCGTACATAATAAACTTAATGAGATAGGTATAAAGTAAGTACAGCTAAGTTATTTCTCTTCCCCTTGCTGTTACTGTATATTTTTTTTTTTCGTATATACCTCCCCTCCGCATATCGCACCCAAATAACACTATATCTATAATGACGGTGCGTTCCTGCGATGATTAAGGTTGAATGAATGAATGAAAATACTTCATTGCACAACATAAAAATAAAACTGGATAACTTAAATATACATATACACAATATATATGTATGTATATATATATATATATATATATTGTGTATATATATATATCTGGAAGAAATATTTCTTCCAGACAACTTTTGGGAGAAGAGAAAACTTTTGGCTAAAGAGGTGGTTGGTGGTGCACATATTAATTAGGGGTGCCAGAGCTTCTTATTTTATAGGACATTAAAATCACACGGCTCCATTTAGTCCCAAACTAAGTATAGTTTGTAATATGGGAACTAGATCACGGATAAAATACAAGAGTTAGAGTGCTATCCTGCAAGGGACAGCATCAATTTTTATTTTATTGTACGACGGGGAAGCGCTTGGCCTTCATCTCACCTGGTTACAAGTTGAGATAAGGCCGACGGTGGAGGTGCACTTCACCCGGAATCCTCAACAAACTGAGTAACTGGCTATATTACCTATAAATGTCGGAACACAGCAATTTTCGAATTGTTGTTATGGCGACAGAATTAGGTAAGATGGTGGTAGCTAGCCAGGCGGACCCAAACAAAGTCCTACCACCAACCAAACCAAGCACAATATACAGAGTGAGCTTTTCCAGGGCCACTGAGGCCAAGTCTGAAACCGTGAGAGTCATGTTAGCAAAAGAGTATTTAATAGCTTCACAACCTTAACTAAATGCATCAAGATGAATTTATAAATTTTCAATTTTGAAAGTGTTACAACAACTTTAGGCACATAGTGATCATACATTATTGCAAAATATATTTTTTTCAAAAACTCACTTTTCCAGAAAAACTATAAAAAAATAGATTTTCTGTAATGCAGAACTTATGTTTCTTTTAAATCGAGCACGTAACTCCTAACTTGACTTTTCGATAATTCTCACGGTTTCAGACTTGACCTCAGTGGCCCTGGAAAAAAACTCACCTGTATAGTACTCCTCATGGCGATCGAACCCGGGACCTCTGGATCCGAAATCGGTGGGTTGAACCACTAGACCACAGAGAGGCGGTTAAAAAAATATCTCATTTTTGTCCGTCTATTACCAACCGACCAACCTGGCTGTCTACCTAGTTGGTCGGTTGAAAGAAATTAGGAAATAATTGTGAAAACTTCATGGTGGAGATAATCTTCCTAACCTCCCCCGTCTCCCCATTGCTTCTTTGGAGGAAAGAAGTCTCCTGTAGTGAACTTTCTCGAATATCAAATGCTAGTTTTTTTCCCACAGCTTTGCCCGCGTACCCGTCATTTGTCCTTTCCATGACAATTTTAATCACCCGTTCAGCCCTTTATTCGTTAAGGTATTTATGGTAAATTATTTAGTAAAAGACTAGATTTTTTGGGGCTATCATAATAACGTGTACACAAGGAAATTTATCGTCATTGGTAGTATTTGTCTCCTGCGCTGTAGTTTGTGTGTTCGATTCCCACCCAGAACAAGCATTTGTGTGATGAATGTAGATGTTTTTTCTGTGTCCCATATCACAAGCTATGCTTAGTTTGGGGCTAGATAGCGCTGTGTGAAATTAACGTCCTGTAATATTACTAGTAGTTCGCCCCGAACTGAGATCTCGTGATGCCTGGTTTGTGACGGAGATTATTTCTCAAATAGAACGTAATTAACAAACGATAAAAGTAGGTATGCTTTCAATGCACCTTACTTACGTGTTCGAGGCTACTACATTTCATATTATAGCTGTTGTTGTTGCTAACCTATAATATCATAACCTTTAAATAACCTATAATAACAATACAACCTTCATAAATACAGTTAGCCTGTTCTGGGAAGGCTCGTTCGATCGTAGACCTCATTCAAGTCTCGAGGTCAAGGGCTGACCCATCAAAAAAATATCAGCCATCATCAATTTAAAAAAAAATCTTGTAAAGCTTGAGAAAAAAACAGCTTAATGACTCTGCTTTAACTGTCAACGGTAGTAAAGTGGTAGGACTTGTGAGTCCAAAGGGACTCACAAGTCCTACCACCATTGTTGTTGTTGATTCACTCCGGCGCCAAACGGTTGGACCTTCTGGAAAGCTCGTTCCGCCGTAGACCTCAACCTCGCTCTGGTCTAAATCTAGAGAAGCTTAGGGTCAAGAGCTAACCCATCATTATAAAATAAGATAGATAGATAAACTCTTCAAAAAGACCCAAGTAAACCAAGAAATAAAAATAAACAGACATGCAACGAAAAACTTAACTAGGTTCAATGGGCGGCCTTATCGCTAAAAGAGATTTCTTCCAGGCAGCCTTTGGATGGAAAATAGGTGTCTACCAGAATACTGTCGTAGGCAACAGACTAGATACTGAGTCGAGTAAAGGCAGCACAACAGAATCACTATGTTACCGTGATAATGGCCTTGTACTACCATCTATTCTGTGGACGCTACGCCGTAGACACGTAGCTACGAGGCGCTACGAGGTGCTACGAGTCACGTGTCTCGTTCGTTTTGTAATGATACGTGCGAAATATGAATGTGAGGAAATGCTACGAAATAACGACGTACTAAGGTTTTTGATTTATAGCTACAGCATGTGCAACCAACTTATTATGTTAATTATTTGATTGCGATCATTAACTTTCCAAAATGTCAAGTCTATTGGTTGCACATCCGATATTCTGAAGTACCTACTAAACTAACAACCGCCTCTGTAGTCTAGTAGTTCGCGTACTGGATCTAAAGGTTCCGGGTTTAATCCCCAGGGGAGTACAATATTGTGCTTGCTTTGGTTGGTGGTTGAACTTTGTTTCATTCCGCAAGCTACCACCATCTTATCGAAGTCTGTCGCTGAAACAACGATTATAAATTGTTGTGTTCCGGAATTTAGAGGTAAGATAGCCAGTTCCTCAGTCTGTAGAGGATTCCGGGTGAAGTGCGCCTCCACCTTCGGCCTTATATTAACTTGAAACGAGGTGAGTGAAGGGTATCCCCGTCGTTCAACAAAAAAAAAACGATACAAAATAGCGTTATAAAAACAAATGGATCGATGTAATTAAATTAAATTGATTTCTTTTTGCTTGATTTTGACCATGTTTTATTTTATTTATACATTTAATTATTAACAGGTATCTAATTAATCGAACGAAAAAGATTATGTTAAGTAGTTTAAGTAATAAGTTATAACTTTTATCAGAAAAAAGTCTCTATAAAATTTTACTTAAAATTAAACTATTTAAATATCTTATTAATTTTCAATCATGTGTGTAACCCTTTTGTAAGTAAATTTAATCTCAATCTGGTTCTAAAATAGAAACCCTTAATTTGCCTTATGTTTAACTATGTTCATGAATATCATATCGCTTTTGGATAACCGAATAAATAAAATGAGAATAAAATAAACTAAAATGACAGATGTCAAACGACTTTGACAGTGACAGGAGACAGGATGTTTAATTAAGGAATACGCTTGTCATCATTTGATGGGGTACCTAATGACCAGTCATTGTGATGTGGGGCCATTAATCATTTAAAATTAACTAATTTACCGGCAAATTGGTGTCATGCTGGTGACGTGAGGGCTGGAGAATTGATTTTAAATGTTATCGCGATTGTCTGAACATTTTGTAACTATTTGTGGTCGGTATTTCATATCTGTTTTTTTTACTGGCATGGAGATACTATATAGAGACCATAGGCATGGACGACCTGTCTCCAGCGACTCCTTTTCCGTATTTTCTGACGGTGATTGGTGGAGACGTGGTGAAAAGGTTTAGAGCTTATCGACTATGGTCGCCGAGACCCCTACAAGTCCTTTGAGTTTGTTTAATAGATTTAAGAGTTTCCGAGTTCTTAAAAGACTGGTTATTCTTGAGATATATTATTGTTTAATTCACTTTTCAACTAAGTGAATTAAGGAAAAATGTAAGCTATATTAACCAGGGAGAAGAAAAGATTGATGCATTCGAGATGTGGTACTGCTATTATTGTGGACCGCGAAGCGCATAAATGTGACAATCTTCACACAACTGAAAACTCAATGCTTGTCCACTATTTGCCGCCGTCGTATCCTATCTTACTTCGGACATTGCGAGACGTTCAGACAGAGACAAGCTGTTCATCGTTGGACATGTAGAAGGGGAGCGATCACGCGGCAGATCTCCAGATGGTCTTACCAGCTAAAAGATAAGAATACGACATGTTTCGATTTTCTTAGGCCTCCTGCAGTACACAAATGTTGTCATAATTGCTTTAAGATTGAAACCCGTGCAATCCGTCATGCTAAATACTTCGTATTTTGCTTTTCGTATTTTGCTTTTCGTAGTAGACGCTGCTGTATACTAACGATTATTCCAACGATCTACGTGCCAAGTCAAAACCAAACAGCTTTGGAGATGGCTCATGTCCAAAAGATGACTGTTACATCCTTAGATTTAGTTCGAGCGAAGCAGGGCGGGCTTATATAGTACAGTCACCTATAATATGTATATGTAAGAGTCAAAACTCGTAACCGGTCAAAATAACTTTTGATTGAGTTTTGCAGAAAAAAAATGGTTTAATATCCACATCTGATAAAGATGGTATTAATTTGATATTTAAGTGTATAAAAAGAGGTAGGTATATTATCTCTTTTATCTTACTTTGAAAATATTGCGGGGCTTTTGATTGAGGCGACACGTGACCCAAGGGCTGGCTCTTATTTAGGCCAGCGAATTAGCATAGCTATTCAGCGTGGCAATGCAGCCAGTGTCTTGGGCACGCTTCCGTCTGGTACTGGTCTGGAACAGTTGAGTTACCTATAGGCCGTTTGTAACGGTCCTTAGGTAATCTGACTGATTCCTTTGTACATAGTTAGTTTAATTGTACTTTTTATTGAATAAATGTATTCTTACTTTGATATTTCAAGTGATTGCACTTGGTTCAACACTTATTCATGTTGTAATGGCACAAAAATTCACAACCCGGCTTTTCGGCTTGGGAATTTTTGTGTCTTTTTTTATACGAGGGGAGGAGCTTGGCCTTCATCTTGCATGAATTACAGGTTGTGATAAGGCTGAAGGTGGAAACGCACTTCACCCGAAATCCTAAACGGTCTGAGGAACTGGCTTCTATCTTACCTCTAAATGCCGGAACACACCAATTCAAGAGTTGTTGTTATGGCTACAGAATTAGGTAAGATGGTGGTAGCTAGCCAGATGGACTTAAAATCCTACCGCTAAGCAAAAACATGCATGTGATATGTATATCAGCCTTAAATACAAAATTAATGACAGAATTTACCAGAGGCGAAATTTAAAGATATGGAACCATTTTGAAAATTATAAAGTGCTAAAATATTACAGCAGACATTACATTATAATAATAATAAATAAATATTACGGGACATTAATATCACACAGCGCTATCTATTCCCAAACTAAGCGTAGCTTGTAATATGGGAACTAGATTACGGATAGAATAATTAATACATTTTTTTTTCGTTTATTTGGCCTGGGTGGGAATCGAACCCACAACCTACAGCGCAGAAGGCAGAGCTACTACCAACTAAGCTATGGGGCTTGTCACAAAATACCATATACATAAGCATCGAGTTGAGAACCTATTCCGTTTTTAAAGCCGGTTTAAAACAACGCAACAACAGAAACGTAGCTTACAAATAAAAATCCCATTTAAATCGGATTAAGCACAAATCACTTTTGGAGGAGGTTCGCATCAAATATAGAGAGTTACACAAAATCGAGTTAAATTCGTTGAAATATCATCCGTGAACCGAGAATACATTTTTAGGGTTCTGCAACTCTTGAAACTCTGGCGGAACATATATGACTTGTTTGACGTCCGAACCGACCACAGTATAGCTATTCTCAAACATTCGGAAAGCCTTAACGGAACGAATTCGGAAACTTCCGATGGAGATTCGGAGAACACTATTCCGAAAATCGTCTGTCATTAGTCACCAAATAGAACAAGTAGACAAAAACTTATGCTTTTTGCATAAATAGTAAATTTTTGCTTTTGATGCCAAAATCGTATTCGCATTTTTTTATGGTGAATTAAAGCCAGACTGATTAGCTGTTTTTAGAACATACGATTTGAAAGAGTACAAAAACACGAACTTCAAAACCCAGAGAAATACTTCTAACAGTCGTCGGCCTCGTACTTGTCCATCTTTACTTCCAAAAAAGTAACACGTTTTCGGCATTTACATAATTTCGCGAAATGTGTCCCAACACGCCTTCACACCGCGCCTGTCATACAAATCGCAAACGTATCTTTACAGCAATAAAAACCATTTTCTTGTGCAACAACTTGAGCTTTTAAACTTTATTTTCGTAATCTGTTAAGGGGAATTAGGCTTTATGGATAAAGTTATAGAGGTTTGATTCTTAAGATGCGAGGTTCGATGTTTTTATTATTTTAAGGAAACATTTTTCGTTTGTCGATTTGCCCACGCTCGCTGTAAAGGTGCGCTCACATAACGTATATGTTTGATATTACACTGTAAAATGAACAAGCCTCATAGCTCAGTTGGTAGTAACTCTGCGTTCTGCGCTGTAGGCTGTGGGTTCGATTCCCACCCAGGACAAACATTTGTGTGATGAATATAGATGTTCGTTCTGTGTTTGGGTGTTGTATTGTATGATACGTATGTATTTAAAAAAAAAAATAGTATTTAAGTATTCTATCCGTAATCTAGTTCCCATATTACAAGCTATGCTTAGTTTGGGGCTAGGTGTGGCTTTGGGTAAAATGAATGTCCTGTAATAAAAAATAAAAAAAAACTCTCATCTATCATCAAATTAACAAGAGATGTGTGGAAGTTTGCCGTGGTGGTCGCGGCTTAAGAATCGACCCCTACAACTCAGCCTATGAATGTAGTAAAAGCTGACTAAGGGTTATCTCACCAGAAGAAGGGCAGCAACTTCTTTTTGTGTAATATCCTTTACTGCTATCTTTACCTTTATGGCAAAGCCCTCCATCTGTGGAGGAGGCTCTGTTCAGCAGTAGACACTAATAGGCTGTTGTAAGGATGTGATGTGTGTGCGAAGTGGGTATGGGCCCGCTTTGCAATCCAAGGTTATAGTACAAATCCAGTGCTTATTTCATTAGTTAATTTTTAACTAATCATGAACTGTTCTGTTTTTCTGTGAAGGACATCGTGAAGAAACCGCCATGATCCACGGCACTGGAGGTAGGAGCTGTAAAAGGTCGAGCAGACTAACGACAACCGTCCTGCGAAAGTCCGGCCCCAAGCAGTACCCGTGTTCCTCTATGTACGGGAGAATTTAACCACCTCTGTGGTATAGTGGTTCAACCCACCGATTTAAGATCCAGAGATCCCGGGTTCGATAAGCTTGAGGAGCACATCATATTGTGCTTGGTTTGGTTAGTGGTAGGACTGCTTTCTGAGAGAGAGAGAGAGAGCTTCATCCTAGCTTTTATCTGGTCGACCGCTAAATAACCGAAAAACAAACCTTCAGTTATCAAAACAAAAATACAAAAACGTAGGTACCATGTGAGTAAAAAAAGATTATACTAAATTGTTTATAAAATGTCTTAGTTTATCTGAACTCATCTTTACATTATTTTAGCATTATATTGTTTTTATTTTCATCTTTTTTTTTTAGCAAAAATGTAATAATTTTATAAGGAATTATGAGTTTTGGAATTAAGTGGGTCGTATCTTTTACTTAGGGAGAAGCAAATGTCTTTTCGAGTTGAATTGAGACAAAAAGGCTAAATGATGGCGAGTCCAGACAAAATAACGACCAACACAATTTAACTCTCGAGGTATTGAATATTTGTACTAGGTCTGCATTATTATTATAAATTTTGTATGATTAATAACACAGAACACATAGATTCATTGTTCTGTGATTAATAAGATACATATGTATATTATATTAAATAAATAAATAAATAACTAGTAGTTTGCCCCAAATTGAGATCTCGTGACGTTTGTGTTAAGTATTTAACCACGGACATTATTCCTTAAAAAAGTTAAATGTGCTTTCATTACACCTAACTTACCTTACTTTAAACACATAACCGCCTGTGATCTAGTGGTTTGCCCAAAGGTGTCAGATTCAGAGGTCATGGGTTCGATCCCCAGGGGAGCAATATTGTGATTGGTTTGGTTGGTAGTAGGATTTTGTTTAAGTCCGCCTGACTAGCTACCACCTGCGTTTCAAGTTATGATAAGGCCAAAGGTGGAAGCGCATTTCATCTGGAATCCTCAACAAACTGAGGAACTAGCTATCTTACCCTAAATGCCGGAGGAACACAAACATTTAAGAATTGTTATGGCGACAGAATTAGGTAAGACGGTGGTAGCTAGCCAGGTGGACTTTAGCAAAGTCGTACCAACCAAACCAAGCTCAGTGTAGTACCCTGCTGGGATCGAACCAGGAACCTCTGGATCAAACCAGTAAGCGAACCACTAGACCACTTAGGTGGTTAAATAATGTACGCATTTAGAGGTAAGATAGCCAGTTTTCCTCAGTTTGTTGAGGATTCCGGGTGATGTGCGCCTCCACCTTCGGCCTAACTTAACTTCAAAATCAGGCGAGATGAAGGTCAAACCCATACCCGAAATACAATTAAAAAAAACGCTCAGCAAGCCGACCTGGCCGGTCATGTAGCATCTACTGTCTACCCCCCAATATATATCACTTATATTTTGCACAGCACCATCTAACCCCAAACTAAGCATAAGTTTGTAATATGGGAGCTAGATTACGGATAGACTACTTTAATACTTTTTGTAAATACATACATTACTATATGATACAACACCCAAACAGAACAAACATCTATATTCATCACACAAATGTTTTCCCTGGGTGGGAATCGAACCCACATCCTACAGCTCAGAAGGCAGAGTTACTTCCAACTGAGCTATGTATGATAACATGCACTATAAATGTTCATCATATTCGTTGGAGAATGTGGCGTTTGTAACAATACGAGAACCAACAGTTATTATTGCTTTGTGTATTGTTATTCAAATAAAGTGGATTCTTGTGCGATGGAGCGCGACGTGGATCTCATATTGCATACTGCGGGGGCTGCGGGGTCTGGGTTCTAACATCAACATCAACAGCCCATTAGTGTCCACTGTTGGACAGAGCCTCCTAAATTTGAAGGTTTTGCCATAATCATCACGCTTGGCATACGGATTGCATTGGTGATCGCAGTAAAAATTTTGAGCTGTACACAGAAAGGAGCTGAGCTGTGTAAAGGAGCTGGTGTTGCCCTTCTTCTGTTGAAAAAAACCCTTAATCGACTCTTACTTGTTTACTGCGATCTCCAACCGCGTGGTGATTATGGCAAAAACCCTCCGGCTTTGGACGCTCTGTCCAGCAGTGGACACTAATGGGCTGTTGATGTATCAAATACCTATAGCACGATCACCAAACCGCCTGCCAAGCGTGCAAATAGACGGCAGACGTATAACATGTTATATTTACAGTCAGCTATCGCCCGTCATTCGGTCCCTGAATAAGTCCTGTCATAAGCTCGACCGGACCCCAAGTCAAATATCTTGATGAGTAGTTTACGGTTTAAGGTAAAGTTATGCCATCGATTCCACCCTCGCGTGCACCCCTTATCGACACCCCGTAGCACCCCATAACGCAGGGTGTTATTGTTACAGTGAAACTCCGAAACCAGTAATGACTCGAAACGTCTGGGATTTGCACAAACCGCTCATAGGATAGACATACGTGCGGTGACTTATATTTTTAACATCTCTTTGCATAAGGGCTTGTCAAGAAAAGTATATAAAATATTTATTGTATACAACGGAACTAGCATGCAGCCTTTTTTTTAAAGGTTAGGTTATTTTTATTTTTGACTTTTGCCAAAAATAGCATGATAGTCACATCGTACCCTATTACATTTTAATTTTAAATTTCATCCAAGGCACACGGCAAACCGTCTGGCGCCGGACTTGGTTGGTCGTTAGCCAGGTGGACCTAAACGGGTCCTATCACCAGTGTTATGTGATAATTTAGCCGTAACTAGCACCATCAACATCAAGTACTCTGGAGCAATGCTGTCAGCATCCCAGGACCCTTCCACGTTACTTCAAGGAGTTGTGCTGGCTGGGTTCAAGATAGCAGGGGAGCAATGCACACCCCAGTGCGGAACGTCAGTGCAGAACATTTCCCCCTAATTATAATTAGCAAAAGCCAGCGATTTCTTAGACCTACCCTAAGCCCTAAGCCTATATCGAAGAGTATTTGTTTTTTTTATTCTATTTTCGAATGCAAAAGCGCAGGCACCATAGTTGCCTACCGGATAGTAACAACACGTAAATCCAGATTTTGCACTTTCACCGTAGCATTACTACTATTAGGTAAGTTTAAGTAATGCCAATATTCGTTGGGTCAGAGGGTGTTGACTGTTGACCTAATATTTCGATGATATGCAGTACGCTTTTTGGATCTGAGGCCCGATCACGAATATGCTATCATACATTAAACGTATCGTTCACGTCAGCATTTTGTATAGGATTTCGCACAGCGCCTCTACAGTACGTAAATAGAACTAAATTTGCGATCACGATCCTTTTGACACATGTATCGTAATAAATAAATATGGACATTAATTTTTACACAGCGCCATCTAATGTAAAGGTAACGTTAACGTATCGTCAGTAGACGTCACTCACGTTTACCTATCGTTGTTAGTCAGTGATACGACAATGCTTCGTGCTTCCAAGTAATCTAAAGGTCCGTAAAAACGTTACCTTTACATTACAATAACGTTCGACATTCGTGATCAAGCCACAGATATAAAATTTATCATCAAACGCCCACCAGACTAAGTCTTCAAAACCGTAGCGTTTTGAAGACTTAGTCTGGTTTAGTTTATCTCCACAAACGGGTGACTTGAAGATAGCAACCATATCCATCACACATCAACAGCCCATTAGTGTCCACTGCTGGACAGAGCCTCCTCCAAAGCTGGAGGGTTTTGCCAGAAAACCTTAGTTGGATGTTACGACATCCATGGGCTGAGATAAAGAGGTCGCTTCTTAAGCCACGACTGCCACTATTACCCATATTATCCATATCTATACTCCATACAACAAGCCTCATAGCGCAGTTGGTAGTAGTGGGTTCGATATCCACCCAGGACAAGCATTTGTGTGATGAATATAGATGTTTGTTCTGTGTTTGGGTGTTTTACCATATAGTACGTATGTATTTACAAAAAGCATTCTATAAAAGTATTCTATCTGTTATCTAGTTTCCATATTACAAGCTATATATGCTTAGTTCGGGGCTAGATGGCGCTGTGTAAAATTAATGTCCTGTTATATTAATTCAATTTATTTATACTGATACATAAATGCGAAAGCGTCTGTTTGTTTATTTTCACGAATAAACGGCTGAATAGATCGTAATTTAATTTAGCATCGGTATAGTGTACGCATGCGGAAGAACATTGACTACTTTTAATTTGGAACCACGCGAGCAAAGCCGCTGACAAAAGCGATTATAAAAAGACGCGGTTTTTTTGCTAAACATAAAAAACAAAATAATTTTGATCGGCAAACGAACGTTGGACCTTATGATAAGACAGTAAGGTAAGGCCTCGCTTATTTTATATTTTTATTGAGATTACAACTACACACACAAACTTCCTTATTTTAGTTTTTAATGATTCAAAAATCTTTTAGCAGCAGCTTCCTTCTGTGTCTTATCTACACCTTTATTGCAATCACCAATTCGCCTGCCAAGCGTGGTAATTACGGCAAAGCCCTCCAGCTTTGTAAGAGGCTCTGTCCAGCAGTGGACACTAATGGGTTGTTGATATGATGTGCTGTGTATAGCTTATTTTTTGAAATATTACTGGAAATTAATTTTACACAGCGCCATCTAACCCTAAGCATAGCTTGTAACATGGGAACTAGATTACGGATAAAATACTTAAATACTTTTGTTAATACATACGTATTATATGACACAACCCAAACATATAACAAACATATATATTCATCACACAAATGTTTGTCCTGGGTGGGAATCGAACCCACAACTTACAGCGCTGAAGGCAGAGCTACTACCAACTGAGCTTGTGAGGCTTGTTGTATGATGATATACCAAATGTTATCCAAATTCGTCAAGCAGTTTGTGCGTAATCGAGTGACAAACATGTTAAAATGTTTGATCTTACCACGGGAACACTTACTTTTCCATTCCATGGGACCAAATTCATGGGATAAAAATGTATTTGGATGTGTTAATCCTGGGTATAAAATATACCAAATTTCATCCAAATCCATTCAGCCGTTAGACGTGAAGAAGTAAGAAACATACACACAAACTTACGCTTCTATATTACTAGTGTGATATTGCTGTCATGACTGTGTACCTATATTTACAGTACAAACTACTCATACCACTGTGAAAGTGGATTAAGAACCGGCATATTAAAAAAATATATATTTTATGAGAAAAGACACACATGGTAACTTAACAAGACCATCAAACACACTTAACGACTTTTTATATTTATATTCTTTTAACACGACGCTTAATTACTTGTTTCCCAGTCTCAATATTTACAGTACCCTAAAAATCACTCACCACGCAAAATACAACCTTATTCCAGTGCGATACGTATCAAAACCTCATGCACTCTTTAAAATGCTATCACCATTTTTTATTTAAGAAAATCATCTTTGTGCTGCTTAAAAACAAGGCTCAAATTCGTGGTGAAGTGTTCGAGAGTAATTATTTTATCCTATTTAGAAATGCTAAGAGGTTAATGGATTTTACGTCTTAATTTTATAGAGATAAGGGCGAGAATTGATGGCAGGGGTGTTTGTTTATCGTTAGTAGGGAAGTGCATTACGGAGGGTAGTAAATTTTTCTATTACCATATTTGTTTGCTTCGAAATTTACTTTTACTTGAAAATTAAAATATATACATTAATAATGGTGTAAAAAGCAGCGTAGATTTCTGAGCTCCTTCGCCGCTATACATTGGGTAGTGGGTAAAATATTTAAGGGGCGGGTAGGGCTGTGTGGTTATAATAGCGCCATGTTTTTCGTAAATTAATGAATGAATTAAAATTATTTCCATTACCAAAAACATATAGAACAATTGATAATTTTAAAACTAAAAAAAAACAGTACACTAGGCGGTCTTATCACTTAAAAGCGATATCTTCCGGACAATCGTAGGATAGAGAGTATTGTACCAATACGGTTAATGGTAGGAGGATGTAAATAATAAAATGAAATAAGTAAATATTTGTATACTATACAACACATATTTAAATTAATAATAATTCATTATAATCATTCGAATATGATAGAATATATACCTACTTACTAACATAATGTACATAATTATATTAATATATGTAGGTACTATGATATAATATAGATGGAGCTTGCCTTACGGTGACCGGCAGAGCATTCCGCAGTCTTGCAGCCTGAACTGTAAAATATAGATCATAGAAACTAGTTCTATGAGCGGGAATGCTCAACTGGCGATTTTCAGACGAACGGAGAGCACGTAAATGAGAATAAAAAATAAAAAAAAAATTACAGGACATTAATTTCACACAGCGCCATCAAGTCCCAAACTAAGCATAGCTTGTAATAAGGGAACTAAATTACGGATAGAATACTGAAATACTTTTTTTTTTGTAAATATCATACAATCGCTGACGTAAAGCACTCCTTTAAGTAGAAGGGTGTAAGCGGGTTATGAAGAATGTTGTAAAGAAGGGACAGGATATGAGTATTCCGGCGAAGACGAATTGGAAGCCACTTGAGTTTTAAACGAAATTCAGAGACGATTATATTTGCGAAGACCAAAAATAAATCGTATGCAAAAGTTTTGGAGACGCTCAAGTTTGTAAAGCTGTTCTTCAGTGAGATCGAGATAGCTGGCATGGCATAGTCAAGAATTGGAAGAAGAAGAGATTGTGCAAGCGCAATTTTCATCGCAATAGGTAAGAAATTACGGAGTCTCCTGAGAGATCCAGCAGCAACAAACATCTTGCGACCAACAAAATCCATCATCCACCAAGACATACCGCTCTCGATAAATATACCCAGATTCTTCACATTTTTACCGACGGGTAAAACCCATTAAATTCTACGGGTCCGTAAACTTGTACGTATATATACATACATGTTTATATACATATGGAATGTCATGTGTTGTTGACATCCTCAATTCCTCATCCTTGTCAGTAGCTGATGATATTTAGTGAGGCCGAAAATGTACAGTGCCTCTGGCGGATATAATAGGTATTAAATTTGGTAAAATGTCACTACTGCGATTCTGTGGTAGGTACGCATACTTATTTGAAAATTTACGACCCGTTTTACAACCATCATATTATTATGATTTTTGAGAGGTAAGATAGCCAGGTCCTCAGTTTATTGCGGATTCCGGGTGAAATGCGCTTTAGCCCTTCGGCCTTATCATAAGTTGAAACTTAAGTGGAAGGCAAAGCACAACCCTGTCAAAAAAATATATAATGCCAATCAAGTTCAGTGGTTTTTGAGGGTCCTTAGGTACATTTACGGATATTGCATTTGGTGATACCAAAGTGAAAAACGTAAGCAGACATCGCTTAACTGAGAAATAACTTTTGTGGCTGCAGTATAATTCAAATTACCTGCATAATTAATTGGCAAAGAATATCCGATACAATTAATAAATAGGTCAGGCGCTGAACCGTCGTCGAATAATAAAATGAATATAGAGGGTTGGCTCATTTCTCGTTCTAAGAATATCTTTGGCCATCCAACGGGGGTTTTCAGAGCTTTTGGCTCCTTATATTTATTATTTACTTTTCAACACACTTGCTCATAAAGTGGCTCTATGGTCACCGCAATTAGGCACAGAATGATATAATATCCACCCATAATAAAACTGTTTTCATTGTTGTAACTCACTAGTGAGTTATAGATTTTTTTTTAATTTTATTGGTTGATTTTCTTTGTTCTTAAAAAAGTTTTTAATCAAAAAAAAGATCGTGTTCAAAATGTTCAAGAACAAATAAATTAATATTCCTATTAATATTCATAAGCAACTTCCTATTTAAATAGATATTTTTTACTCGTAGGTGTTTAATAAATAAAACTTTCACTCAAATATAACTTTTGTTTTATCTACAATAAAAGAAAACGCTAAATTCCCCATTTTGTACTCGGCAGAATAGGCGCAAACGCTATGCGTGGAAAATAAAAAAAAACCTCACTAAAGGGTAGTCTGTGGCCGATCGCAATGCGCGCGCACAGGAAAACTGATTAATTTTTCCCGCCATAGCGAAACATTTTTCACAACAGGTTTACTCTGTTGAAATTATAGTTTTTATTGTTATTTTATTCACAAGTGTGTTGAAAAACGTCGTATGATACACGTGTGTATTGATGATTACCGTCCTCGGCTCTCTTAAGACCCTCGCCTTTGGCTCTGGTTTCAATGGCGCCTCGGCCGTAATCACCAATGTTACACACTAGTACCATAATGTACTATAAACTTATTAGAAATACCCAGATACCTAGGAATAAAGTAAGATGTAAATAAGTCACACTTTATTGATTACCACAAAAACAAAACAGATAAGTAACTACAACTAAGCTAAATTAAAACTATTGGTAACACATGGGCGGCCTTATCACTGAAAGGGATATCTTCCAGGCAACCGTGGCATGGAGAGAAATGAGCAAAGCTTTAAAGGATAGCGGTAAGTATACCAAAATAAGAATTATACGAAATAGAATACTTAAACAAAGAATATAAATACGATTGATAAGTAAAAATAAAGTATTTCATTATTTTTAAAGTGGTTGTTGCCACGACATTGTCCTGGATAGATTTACATTTTAAGGTAATAAATCACGATTATTGTAAGCGGCATTTATTTTTATAATCAACAATCTAGGGCTGGCTCTTATTTAGGCCGGCAAATTAGCATAGCTATTCAGCGTGGCAATGCAGCCAGTGTTTTAGGCACGCTTCCGTCTGGTACTGGTCTCGTTTGTTTTGGCCGATTCTTAGGAAATCCGAGTGCTTCCCTTGTAAGTATATAGAGTGAGTTTTTTTCCAGGGCCACTAAGGCCAAGTCTGAAACCGTGAGAGTTATCAAAAAGTCATGTTAGGAGTTACGTACTCGATTTAAAAATATAAGTTCTGTATTTAAAAAATCCATTTTTTTATAGTTTTTCTGGAAAAGTGAGTTAACTATTACGGACGGACGCATAGACGGACAGCGGATACTTGGTAATAGGGTCTCGTTGACACCATTAGGATACGTAACCCTAAAAGCAAATTCGTACCAGGCTTAAGAACCCCCTTTAATGGAGCATACCTTAGTAACATCGTAATAATAATTAATAATTCAGTACTGCCCGAAGGGTGCTCTTATCTCATACTTTATGGGGATCTTAGAACCCGGAAATATCTCGCAGAGTGGCCGAATGTAGCTACATTAAAGTGCACTAGCTATATCTATATTGGAAAGCAGACTGGTACAACATCGAGGATTTTGAGATGTGGCGCTGGCGTGACATGCTGTAGGTATCTGTGGTCTAGTGGGGTGCAAATGGTTTGTTTGGTTGGTGGTAGGACGTGTTTTAAGTCCGTCTGGCTAGCAACCACCATCTTACCTAAATCTGTCACCATAACATCGATTCTAAACTGTAGGCAATTTACAGGTAAAGTGCTTATTACACCATCCGATATTAAGGATGCTAGGTCATCTAGCCATATGAATTAATGCAAGTGTAATAACACTTAGCCACCTAGCATAGATAGCAAGCAAGTAAGGTGGCTACCGCTCAACTCCTAGTTATCATCCGATTCTTCGCCTAGTGCCGCTTCGTTTCGAAACAGCAAATTATACATTAAAGCCATTATTAATTAGTGTCGCAACACTATTTGTTGGGGGTATCGTTTGATTTTAAAAGGCCCACGATGCCGCCAGGGGTGTTGCCGGGGGTATCGTGGGTCCGCAGTGCATTAAATGTTATCTGATGGCATAATTTAAGCTGCAGTTTTGAATGGAAATTTGAAAATTTTGTTTATTAAATATGGGTCAGCTCTTAACTTCTGGGCAAGATGTATGTCTACGATGAAGCGTAAATTTAAAACAAGATTAACATGTTACCAAACTCCGTGTCCAGGCTTCACAGCACTCGGCGAGTTAACAGTATAATTTAACCCCACGTAAACGTACACGTTATGATATAACTACCCCTCGTACCGCTTTGAAGTCTCGAGAGCCAATCCAATCCTCCCAAGGGTGCCCACGTTAAATCGATAATATTTTCTGATACGAGATTTTAAATACATTAAATCCTACTAGCCGTTTTGCAGTGTTGTTGCAAAGACTAGGCTTCATTACCTAATTTATGTTGGGCCAGGGTGTTTAGAACTCATATGGCTTATGTATCACAGTATTTGCGCGGTTACAGGTACCTAATGCAAGTTAGGGTGACATTTGCATGATGGTAGGAAAAGGGTTTCGTATCAAGCTCCCGCCTCCGTTCCTCATCGAATGGTTAACTTGTTTGTTGCGCAGTCCATTCCAACCGCTTTCCAGCAAAAGACTCTTAGGAAGCAGGTTCGAAGTCGTATCTTTTCACCGTCGGAGAAATTGTCCTACACTTTTCCGTAATCCGTTTACCATACTTCTTAAAGATGCGTTTCGTATCATCGTTATGAATTTCGAGATATTCATTACGATTCCTTACCCGCCACAACAACTCATCGCACACCCATCCGCTTAAGCAGCCGTTAAGTGAGCACTGTTGGATGGAGTCTCCTTCGAAAACTGGTGGCTTTTGTCAGCCACCACGCCAAGCTCGGCCGGTTGATTTGTTCAGGTAAAGTTTTTTTTTACCGTAATTCAATTCTGCCGTAAAAACATTTTTTTTTTGTGTTCCGGCATATAAGTGAGATAGCGGGTTCCTCAGACTGTTGAGGATTCTGGGTGAAGTGCGTTTCCACCTTCAGCCTAATCATAACTTGGAACCAGGTGAGATGAAGGCAAAGCGCTTCCCAGTCGTTCTAAAGAAAAAGTTATATGTAGTTAATGTCGAACAGATGCACAGATTAAATTGGGTCTGGGTCCCATTGCTTCGAGCTTGGCGTGGTGGCTGACAAAACCCCTCAGTTTTCGAAGGAGACTCCATCCAAAATATGGCCAGTCTGTAAACATAATCAAAAACCTGGAGGACTAACTATGCCGAGATGCTTGCCAGTCTTCTTGTGTGCTAGTCGCGATTCCAAAGAGGCGGTAGATTTGACGTTTCAAAACAATCCTAAAAAAGATGGCTGAATGATCTTCTGACTTTGACATAACCACAGACACAGCGGACCTCTCCAGTGGGCCGTGGCGCCGCGCCTCTGATTGTGAATCTAATTATATCAGATGCACTCGTTGGGAGATGATGCATTTAACGTTAATCATTCATCTGTTCCGTCCATTAGCTGTGTTTGTTTGTTATCTAACCTCGGCCTCGCGGCGATCCGGGTAGCTTTAATGAACACATGATGCATTATGAAGCTATCATTTCCACCGTCCGGCTGCCAGAATAGAACGAAATCCTTAAATACAAACGCTAGACTCATCATCATCAAAACGTCGTAGTCCATAGCTGGACGTATGTGTCTCCCAAAAGGCGGATGATGTAGATTTGACGCTACAAAATGATTCTTACCTAAGTCTGTCGCCATAACAGCCATTTTAAATTGTTGTCTTCCGACATTAACCGCCTCAAGATAGCCAGTTCCTCAGGTAATTGAGGATTGCGGATGAAGTGCGCCTCCACCTTCGGTCTTATCATAGCTTGTAATCAGGTGAGATGACGCCCAAGCGCGTAAGCCATCGTAAAACAAAAAAAAAAACGTTGACCTTGACTTCCTCTGCCTGCCGCTTTATCCGCCTTTTATTACGTGGTCGCCGCTCCATCTGGGCGTAGGCTGTACTACGCATGGTTTCCATGAAAGGATTCATTTGCCTCACCGTCCGTTGCTCTTCCTAATATTCTAATATGTCCAGCGCACTTCCACTTCAGCCTGCTGACAAGAGCTACGCAGGAGCTTTAAAACACAAACTCATCACGTGCAAACGTTTATCCCACGGGCTCTTCGCTTGTGCTGCACTAGTCTGACACATAAACGACCTACACATTTAACTATACCGTCGTCCAATCTTGCTGGCTGACGATCCACACTTCTGTTGCGTTTGCCTGAGCCTGTCTACTATTTAAACTTCAAAGCAGTTCATCCCTAAGAATCTAGAAAATCTTTGAATCGTAGTAAACTAGTCCGCCATTTTGCTGAATACTATGAGACTTCCGCGGGCATCGTACTAGGTGACTGATGGAAATAATAAATAGTAAAGTAACTGTAGTTCCTTTCAATGTCCGCTAACCAAATGTATGGAAATAAGAGCCCTACACGAACACGAAAATAGTTTCAGTTAGCTGTCAGAAATTCATACTAAGGCCTCAGTAAGTAGGTAACTACCTGATGTTTTTACTCAAATCTAATCCCTAAGAAGTGATGCTAAAATTAGATAGGTAAGGGTCCCATTGATCATCGTAAGTATGGAACACTCCGCCGCTTCTCGCGCCGCACCCACACGCTCGCATGATGGATGTGTGAAGTGAGGATATGACGCTCACACGTGTTGTGTGGACACGGAGGTGATATATCAAGCCTCATATCACAGCTCAGTTGGTAGTAGCTCTGTCTTCTGCGCTGTACGCCGTGGGTTCGACTCCCACCCGGAACAAACATAAGTGTGATGAATATACGAGTACATGTTTTTTCTGAGCTTGGGTGTCATTGTATGAAATATGTATTCACAAAAAAATAAAGTATGCATGTGATAGATTATAATTTAAATTAGATAAAATACATCGAACTAGTTGTTTATGTTATAATATATATTTCACTAGAAGGAAACTCACTATATTTATTCAATTGCCAATCGTCATCGTCACAACAAATGTCAATGTCAACTTTTAGTGTCAAACTTCAATAATCATAAGCTTGAAGTTAGTTTTAGAACAATGCCGTTGTGAAATTCAAATGTTGTTTCCGGGATAATTGTTGACGTCTTATTTAGTAAAAAACTAACTATCCGTTACCTCTTAAACAGTAAACACAGCTACTAATAGACTTTTATTTGAAAGTTCAGACTTTAAGTTTATGTAATGAATATAAATACAAATAGAAAATTATTTATTAGGAACAAAGAAATTCGGAATAAAACATATATAGCAAACGATGGTAACATCAATATTTATAGAAAACTGTGACGCAGTCACCAACGCCCACCTCCAAGAACAAGTAAATTAGTCTATGTCCCTATATACAATATTTAAAATTTAATATTAATCTACTTTAACATAAACATATACCTACACACTGATGAGGAAAAGAAAATAAAAAATAAAAGAATTTATGTTATTGAGTGACAAAAACAAATGTCCAACAATACACTTTTAGAATGGATGGTGGTGGGAATTTAATAAACTAAACGGCTCGGAACAGTGAGTTTGTGGGATGTTGTGAGTAGTGAATGGTAGTGTAGTATGTGCGTAATGTGTGTGTGCGTGTGAGGGAATGTTTGTAAGAGTGAGTTATGATTGTGTTAGTTAAATTATGTAAAAGCTGTTTTTAATGTAAGGGAAAGGGCATGTTTTAAGATTTATACAAAGGTCATCAAGAGTTCTCTGGCTGAAAGAACGCAACAGAGTGAGTAGAGGTCAGTTGTAGGAAAGCGGAATGGATTATAATACATGACTTTAAGTACTGCTCTTTGCGCCCTTTCAAGTTTCAACATCGATGTTTTACATGATCCACCCCACGCCGTGATACAATAGCTTAGAACCGACTGAGCTAATGCAAAGTAGATTGTTTTTAGCTGTTGCGCGTCGAGTAAGTTACAGAGTTTAACAAATAGATATATTAGTTTTCTAGTACTCGAGACAGTCTGGTCAATTTGTTGTTTCCATGGCATAGTACTATCAATAATTACGCCAAGATATTTAAGGGTATTCGTTTTTTCAATAGGTAGACAGTCACAGGAGGATGAATACGGGGGATTAGGGTTACAAGAGTGAGGACGAATATTAGTAAAAGTATTGAGGATCTTAGAAGGTTTTAAGGAGAAAGCTATATATTTTGTTACTTACCCTAAATTTATCTAAATAAATTTAGGGTAAGAAGATTGTTTGAAAGCCAGTGTATAACTTTACCAAGTGCTGATTCCGATGATAAATTTGTCTCAGACCAGTTTTTGCCATTGACAATAAGTGCGGTGTCATCAGCGTAAGTGATAATTTTACAATTTGGAAGGGACAAGTTACATAAATCATTAACATGTAATTATTATATAAATAGTTAGGGTATCCTAATCTTTCTCTCACATGCGTTTTAACCGCCACTGGTCTAATGGTTCAACCCACCGATTTCAGATCCAGAGGTCCGGGGCTCGATCCCCAGGGGAGCAATATTGTGCTTGGTTTGTTTGGTGATAAGATTTTATTTAAGTCCGCCTGGCTAGCTACAACCATCTTACCTAATTATGTCGCTATAATAACAATTCTTAAAAAAAAATATCGTGTTCCGGCATTTAGAGGTAAGATAGCCAGTTCATATTTGTTGAGGATTCCGGGTGAAGTGCGCCTCCACCTTCGGCCTTATCTTAACTTGTTACCAGGTGAGAGTAGAGTAGTAAGAGTAGTAGAAGCCCCTAGTGAAAAGGCTCGTCAGGAGAATTACCACCATACTTATTTCAGCCGCTAAGCAGAATTGCTGTGTTTCGGTTTGAAGGGTATGGTTGCTGGTGAAATTACGGGTACGTGAGGCTTAACACTTTTATGCCTCAAGTTGACGGGCGCAATGTAGTGCCGTGTAGGCTATGTTCTTTGAGGATGTGACCTATGCAGTAAGGCTTTGTCATAGGCAAGAGTACACGTAACACCAGGTGCGCTACTTGCTTGTCCCGTCTCCTAGAAGTATAAAAAAAAAGGTGAGATAGAGATGAGAAGGCCAAGCGCTTCCACGTCGTAAAAAAAAATGATAATTTAGTTCCCATATTCCAGCTTTGTATTAGCTCTAGATTTGTTTACCTCTAGGCCAGAGCCAGGATGAGGTCTACGATGGAGTCAGCTTCCCCAGAAGACACTGGCTTCCCGCATACACACGCGACAGCCGTCTCGGCGGTGGTAACCGAACCGAATCAAATAAAATAGGTACAAACAAATTACCTTAAAACATAGTAGGATTGCCAGCCTGTAGCCCGCAGTTGTCAAGTTTTCATTAACTTTTAAGAAAAAAGGGATGCTTTGTGTTGGTTTGCCTCATTTCCGTTTGATTTTCACAAGCTAGGTCCTCACAACTATACCATAAATATCTTCGCTTCAGACTATAAACATAACTACAGTGAAAACTCATTTAAATTTGACGACTTTCAAGCAACTTGGTAATTCTAACCAAACACATTACCGTCTCCCCTCTATACAGCTTCGCGAGCTCGCGTGGTCTATTCTGTAAACGTTTGATGTTCGTCTCAATTAGCGAGTCCATTGCCGACTGACGTTACGTTCTATGGCAGACGAGACATTTTATGACACCTGTCAAAACTGTTTCAAAATAAGGTCTTGGTACGTAGTACATATTACTTCCATGGGTCTTGGATATTATGCTACGCTGTTTCGCTACCTTCCCTAGCGGTGAGCGATGACTATATAACGGTCCTACTTTGCTTTGCACCATATTGCAGTTTTTTTTTTATACTTTATTGCATACATACAGAATTACAGATATAATAGTACAAGATAACTTAAAATTAAAAAGTATGGCAAAGGCGACCTTAATCCTAGTAAGAGTTTTCTTCCAGCAAACCTAGGAGAGAGAGTAGGGAGAGAAACAAGGTTTTCAATATTATGGGAAAAGTGTACAACATTATTAAATAACATACATTTTAGCGTTCCGTACCCAAAGGGTGTCAACGGGACCCTATTCTAAGCCTCCGCCGTCCGTATGTTAGTCAGCAGGCTTATCTCATGAACCGTGATAGGTAATCAGTTGAATTTTTTACAGTGTGTATTTCTATCGCCGCTTAGACTTCATTTCGCCTGGGCCCCGATTCTATTAAACCAAACGCTTCTATGACAATAGTATGGTCGCAAAATTGACGATATCCTTTTGGTATTCTAGTGACAATTCTGCGATGATAAAATTATTAAAGATTAAATAAATCAATATTATAGAACACTGATATCACACAGCACCATCTAGCCCCAGACTAAGCAAAGCTTATTATATTACAGCTAGATTACGGAAACAATTTTAATGTACTTTTTTGTAGTAAATAGATACTAACCATTATTATATAATAATGTAATAATTAACATAATAATAATAATAATGTAATCTGAAGTAAAGCTGTAGGCTGTGGTTCCAATTCCCACCCAGGACAAACATTTGTGTGATGAATATAGATGTTTGTTCTGTGTTCGGGTGTTGTATCATATAGTACGTATGTATTTACAAAAGTATTTAAGTATTCTATCCGTAATCTAGTTCCCGTATTACAAGCTTTGCTTAGTTTGGGGCTAGATGGCGCTGTGTAAAATTAATGTCCGGTTCTGTAATATTTATTATTATTATTATATGATCCCATTGGCATAGTGAAGCCATTAGGTTAGTAGAATCGAGGCTCTGATGTCAAGTTATGGTAAGGCCGAGGGTGGAAGGCACTTCATCCAGAATGCTCAGACTTAGTATCTGGCTATCCTACCAGCGCCCTCAGCGCGGGGAGGGGATAAAAATGTTGTTCTCTGTTTTTATCCACCATCGGAAGACAAAATTATCTCAAAGGTGGATAAAAACCGAGGACAAAAAAAATATCTACGCCCCGAGCTGAGGGGGCTGTAAATTCCGGAAGACAGCAAAAATAACTGTTCTTATCGCGACATACTTGCGTAAGATGTTAGGTTGCCAGGCGACCTTAATACAAGTTCTACCACCAACCAAACCGTGCACAAATATGTTCTACCTGGGATTCGAACCCGGAACCTCTAGGTATGATGGCGGATGGCAAACCACTACATTACAGGCGCACGCCCTACTTGCCCGTTGATGAACGTTAAACACATAAGACGTCTCTTTCTTAAAACAAGGGGTTAATCAGCTTAAGAGCTGGAAAAGAGACATGTTGCCCGCGTCTGTAATACTAGAGTATTGCAATGGAGTCTGAAGTGAATAGGTTCTATCTGGAAAAGCGCTATATCCTAGACCAACTGGATGAATATGGTGATGTATTTAATTTTAAAACATATGCCTAAATAAAAAATAAAAAATGCTTATCAATAAAAATAAAAAAAAGCAATTCATTTGTCTCATATAAAATACGGCGATTTGTGTGTACCGCGGAAGCGGACGATAAATCGCTTCATCGCGTGGCTTGGATACCCAGCTGTGGTAGTCACAGGTTAATTTGAGATCGACTAGACGCCACAGATGGCGTTGTTCTAAGTTTAGATGTAAAGGGTGGTGCACACTGATTGCGATCGCGACATGTGCACAGATTGCGATCGTCTGCTACTGGCTTTACCTTTGATTTTTATCACTCGTAACTATTTATAGTCCTTTGAATTTAATTAGAAGGGACGTGAACCATTTCGGTAGGTAGTGTGATCTTCACGAATTCGTAGTAGGTACTACCTATTACGTCGTCATGAAGAGTGTAGTGTCCACAGCTGGACAGAGCCTCCTCCAAAGCTGGAGGGTTCTGCCGTAATCACCACGCTTGGCAGGCGGATTAAGGATCGCAGTAAATGGAAAGATAATACACAGACGGACCTTCCGGTGTGAACTTTGTAGATAATACACAAAAGGAAGATGCAGCCCTTCTGGTGAGATCCCTTAGTCGGCTTTTACGACATCCAACTTAGCCTATTTGGAGGGGCTGTTTCTTAAGCGCGACCGCAACGGCAACACAATATAATAAACTTATATTGAGTTTATAGCATTTAAGGACAGGAGTAGAATACAACACATTATATCACCATACTTTATATTAGAATGAGAAATAGACAATTGTTCTATATATTTTTTGTGCACAATGAAGAAATTTCATTCATTCATTCATTCATTCATTCAAGGCATCCTCAGAAAATATATTTTTGCTGCTAGGTAATAATAATAATAATAAATATTACAGGACATCGATTTCACACAGCGCCATCTAGCCCCAAACTAAGCATAGCTTGTAATATGGAAACTAGATTACGGATACAATACTTATTTTTTTTTTTGTAAATTCATACTTATCATACAATACACACCCAAACACAGAACAAACATCTCTATTCATCACACAAATGTTTGTCCTGGGTGGGAATCGAACCCACAGCCTACAGCGCAGAAGGCAGAGTTTACTACCAACTGAGCTATGGGGCTTGTTGCTAGGTAATGTTACTGTTAATAGCCCCCGGCTAAAAGCGAGCAGTGAGACGTACAAGTAGTTGGTATCCAATCCATCCATACGAATATAAAAATCGTGTCTGTTGTCCTTTCTACGACTAAGCCTCTAAATTTGACAAAGTTATAGAGCACGCCATGCCATGGGGAATAACAGGCCACATTTTGTATTAATTGTAATATACTTTCAATAATTGATTTCTATATTATATTTACCTATTTTGTCATCTAGTTGCACTCCTAATAATATTGTACACATAATATAATAATTTTGTATCTGATAATACGAGTATGTAGTCATCGCTGTAGTAAAGTTGGCCCACAGAGCCAAAACATGACCAACTTTAACATACTTAACATGTATTTGTGGCTGGTAACTTGTGTTTAACATTACCATGTTTTATGTTTGACCGCTTCTGTGTCTGTGGTGTAGTGGTTCAACTCACCAATTTAAGATCCAGAGGTCCCGGGTTTGATCCCCATGCGGAGTACAATATTGTGCTTGGTTTGGTTGGTGGTCGGACTTTGTTTAAGTCCGCCTGTCTACCACCATCTTACCTAATTCTGGAGCCATAATAACAATTCGCCTCCACCTTCGGCCTTATCTTAACCTGTAACCAGGTGAGATGAAGGCCACCCGCTTCCCCTTAGTAAAAATTAACCTAAAATCAAAATTCAGTACCCTGGACCGACGACTGAGCGTGCGTCCCTCCGTGGCACAAAAAAAAACGATCTTACTCATCAGACCAAGCTGACAATGGTGATTCGCCAGTACCTGGAACAAACCCAAAGTAAATCCGTTAAAATCATCACCTTTCTCCACACAATTAGCGCTGGCCGTGTGAACAAAGCCATATGCGCATACTTGCTAATCAAGCGAGTGGGATTTACTGTGAATTCAATCAAACGCAGCTCTTAACCCCGAAGCTTGCCTGGGCAAGTGTGAGGATGACGACGCAAGTCTATCCAGAAAATGTATTTTAATAAAACAATTATTTTATTCAATTTTCTTCATTTAAATGTGGTGGAGAACTAAGTTAACTAACATACAAGGGTTACACAGCAAAAGGGGCAATAACTACCCTGAATATTTAAATTCTAGACTATTTTTTGTTTTCTTAGTAAAAAAAAAGTTTAATGATATATTTTTTACTGTCATTGTATCCGTGTTTAGACTTGTTTAGCTAAATTTAACTTAAATTTAAAAGTATGATGTGTTGCTAACTTTGGTCGGTGTATGTTTTCCTTTATCTTGTGTATTATACTTATTTTAATTTAATTTATTTTATTCGGGAAACATACAGATACAACATATAAAAAGGTAATACATTAAAAATTATTATCTATGTAGCTGTGTTTATTCCTTTCTGCAGCAGAATCGGTGAGTGTAATTGAGGTTGTAATTTGTACTATACCTATATACCTAGTCGTAAAATCATATTTTTAACAGTTTTTTTATTATTTTATTTTGCTTAAATACATAAGTATATTATATCATTATATTTGTAAGTATTTTTTTTATATAATATTTTATAATGGATCTACCAGATTTAGATGATAGCTTTTTCTCGTGTTCTTCTTTTTGCTCTTCCGACGACTATGAATACCCAGCACAAGTGATGATGATTCAAATTCAAATTCAAAAGTCATTTATTCCGTTTTGATACAATAATGTACACTGGGAAAAGTCAAAAATATAAATATTTCACACAATAGGTTCACAAATAAGATAGTACAAAATATTAAAAAAAACATAGATCTTAGAATAAATAGTCCAGTGTAGTACCAGTGTTTTCCATTGTAGTCCAAAATACAATATAAATCAAGTCTCCGTACAAATGGTACTCCAGTCATCAGCAATAGCCTCGTCCATTTTATAATATGATTTGTCCAATAACATTTTTATAATTCTATAACAAAATTCATTCATTTCTAGATTACGTATGTCAAATGGCAATTCATTAAATAACATTAGTACACAAAAAACTTTTACCAACCTTAGTAAGCCTATGAACTGGTATAACAATGTCATTTTTATTCCGCGTATTATAACTATGTACATCACTCTGTAGCCTTGCTCTATGAAAAGTAGTTTTTGCATAAATTAAATTTTGGAACACAAATTCACCCGCTACCGTCATGATATTGAGTTGATGATGATGATGTTTTGATAGAGGATACACCGCACTTACGGGATTTACTAGAACGCAAATTTGATGGATACAACAACAATATTAATATCATTCATTTGAATGTGCAAAGCATTCCCATTATATACAATACAACCCTTGGCAGGAGATTATTTTATAGCTAAAGAGTTTTGGTCCTTGGAACATGTCGGTTTCCTCACGATGAGACCTACACCGTCAGAGCATGTACAAGTGGAATTGTGGATAGACTTCTAGACTTGCAATTTGACCTCATGTTCCTACATACAAGCCTCAGGTTCCTACCTGGGACTAACTAGGAATTATCTGGTTTGGGGTGTGCGTTGATTATCAGTCAGTTTCAAGAAAATTTAAGATTTGTATTTAGTTAACCTATGATGGCAATTTGATGACATGAGTAAAACTAGGATACCGTGCGTCGTCAAATATAAAATACTCCCGTTTCCGCATTTAGACTCTTAAGTGGTCCATTGTGTGTGAGGAATGTCCGGCTAGTATAGCCAGCCGACTCCAATCAGGAGCGCAGAATGTTCGTGGGGCCTACGCAGGTTTCACGGAGTGTTATGCACAGCACATTATCAACACATAAGAACCTTAGGGTTCTTATGTGTTGATAATGAATGTGTTGATAACAGCACATTATCAACACATAAGAACCTTAGGGTTCTTATGTGTTGATAATGAGCTGTGCGATACAATAATGATCTTTAACTAGTCTGTTACAATATGATCAGTAAATAGGTGGCGAGGCGATCAAATACTAATACAAAATGCGTAACAAAGTACCTATGTTACGCATAAGCAAAGAATGAACCTCGAGCTTATTAATTTGTATAGATATTATACAAATCAATAAGCTTGAAGTTTGTCATGTCAAAATAACGGCATTTTACCAAAATTTTACTTATTAACACATATTTTTTTTCAGTCTGTCTGTTTGATCCGGCTAAAAAAGCGGTTGGACCGATTTTGACGGGACTTTCACTGGCAGATAGCTGTTGTCATAAGGATCAACTTCAGCTTTTATTAGAGAAAAATCATTTGGGTTCGGCGCAAGGCCCATGAAATCAATATATATACTACACTTTTTGGAGTAGCTGCCTTTCGTGGTAGGGCAATAAGAAAGTATTCTGAGAAATTCCCACAGGATGACTGCAACGAAGTCCCGGGCGTTTGCTAGTCGTGAATAAATATCCCATTTCGTAATTCAAGTACCAGATAAGACATAACTTACTAAAAGGCAACCCTAAATAATTAAGTAGGTATTACTGAAATGAGTGTGCGCAGAGTAAACAGAACATGAGAGATGTTATGTATGAACAGTAAGCAAATACTTTTATTCTTATTTTTTTATTGTTGACGTGGAGGTGATTGACCTTCATCTCATCTGATTTTTCAAGTTATGATAAGGCCGAAGGTGGAAGCGCACTTCACCCGGAATCCTCAACGGTCTGAGGAACTGGCTATCTTAACTCTGAATGCCGGAACACAACAATTTTAGAATTATAGTTTTGACGACAGAATTAGGTAAGATGGTGGTAGCTAGATAGGTAAATACATGGCACATAATAGGCCAACAGTGTTAGACAAATTGAATATAGGTCTAGTTATTAGTATTAGTTACTCGGTTTGGGACAAGACGGCGCTGTGTAAGTTGTCTAATAGGTTGAATGTTGATAAATACTAACAAGGGGTAAGTACAGACGAAGTACACCAGCTACATCCTTGTCTTGGTTCATTCCTTTCTTGTGGAAAGGGAATGGTGTTGTTCTAGCAAATCGGGGAAACTTTGTTTGGGGCGAACTACTAGTATTTTATGTATTTATTAATTAATTAGAATAGCCTCTGTGGTTCACAGGTAGTCCCAAATATGCACACTTGAGGTGATTTGGGTGTTTTACCTCAAATGTAAAGAAAACACGGACCCCATATAGGTACACGCGCCTGTCTGTCTGTCTGTCTGTCCGTCCATCTGTCATCAAAATAACTGGAAAAAATACGTCATCCAGGTAAACCAAATATCATATTCTTCATTGAAGTCGGTTTTCTTTTTAGTTTTAAAAACGTAATTATACCAAATACCAACTTACGGTAGCTAGACTGTTATTAATCCTTTTCTAATTCATTCCTGGTACTTCAGTTCAAGTCCTACACTCCTTTTTTTACACATTTCTTCTAAACAAACGTGGATGTTATTCTTCACACCATCACACAACTCCCCCTTGAGTGGGTGCCATACACACATAAAATTACCATCAAAACTTAGGTTATCTACACATTATAAAGAAAAATATAAACAATTTTGTTTGTAATTAATAAACTCAATAACTTACGAAAACGAATAATGTAACCCAAGATGAAGGAAAATAACTGATAAAACTTCTAACATCGCGTACGCTGCGAAAACAACACATGATAGAATAAATTAATGTTCTACAGTTTTAGAGAACACTTCAATAACTTCAAAAAAAAAAAAATAGTTGGTCATACAATATGACCATCTATTACATATTTTTTTTAATTTTTAAAAGTTAATATAAACGCCAGTCTTGATCCTTATCTAAATAAATCACTTTGTATTACACAAGGCTGTTACAGTACATTTTTTAATTATTCAAATCGGGCATTCTATTCAAAATATGTAATAAATTAAAAAATATTATCAATAATTAGATATTTTTATTAGTAGTAGTTAGTTAATTATTGAGATAAAATTACTTTATGAGAAGAAGTAGTGGTAGAAAGAGGAAGAGATGGATGGATTGTATGATGCATATGAGAGGACCGGTGCTGCGTTGACGAGTGACAGGGGTGAGTGGAAAAGGAGAACGTATCGATCCGCCGAGTGTGAGAAAAGGACAGAAAGATAAAAGTTTACTTTTATAGAAACCGCCATAGCCATACAGATATGACTCTGAGGGAAAGGCCTTATTTTGCTTCTAAACGTTACGATTTCAGTTTTGGGAGTTTTTATATTTTGCTCCAAATTAATTAAGTTCGGGTTTGGCATAATTTAAGAGTTTGATTAAAATACGGCTGATTAAATGTTGAACACAGGTGTAAAACCTCTTGTGTTTAATTTTGTTAAATAAATTCGCGTGGGTTCTAGTAGCTAACTGTTAGATATGAGGGCAGGTAAAGGTACGGAGCTACGGACAAGTGATACGACCACTGGTTGGCTTTGCACTGTTTTATTGTACAGGACGAGGAGGCGGGTCGCAGCCCGCACACATACACACAATACATTTACATACGTAACATTCCTTCCCCTAGTTTGATACTATTAAAAGAACTTCTTAAAACAAACCGCGGGACGATTACGCAAGGATCGCTGTGGAGGAACTACTGAACCCTCGTTTTGCGAATGGTCACTCTGGTTGTCGTCTCCGAGTTCAGCTTCGTGAAACTCCTCTTCAGATTGTGAGCTTGCCTCTGTTGTACATCGGAGCTCCGCGTTATCTGGTACCTCTTCCTCAGATGGAAGCGAGCAGTTCGGTTCGTACAACTCCTCTCTCCTCCCCCTGTCCAAGCCATGCGATACTCCAGATAGGGATCTCGCCTGATCTGCCTGTGCAATCGTATCTGACACAACTGATGAACCAGTGAGTGCAGTTGGAACTTGCGATAGTTGTGTAGGCGTCGTGGGCGGTAGATATGACGACGGTGTAGGCGTTGCTGGAGGCGACGGTGGAGGCGACGTCGGAGGTGACGGCGACGGCGACGGCGACGAGTCCGACAGCAACGGTGACGACGGTGGAGGCGGCCGGTGTCCAGGTAACTTTACCATTATACCTTGCGTATCTCCGTGATCTGTACGTGTTCCTTTATACTTCATTAACTGATTAATGTGTCTTTTATATTTCTCAGAGCTCTCTATATCCTGTACGAGGTACAAAACTCTGCCGAATCGTTTTAATATTATTCCTTTACACCATGAATATTTAATTTTGTTTACAAATTTTTTATACAATACAACTTCATTTATATTAAAGTTGTTTATTTTATTTTTTCGTAGACTAGTTTGCGTACACTGTTTATAAAGTACACGGTCAGATACCGCAGGTGACGAGGGTGACGGTGATGATTTGGGATGAACCAAGTCTAAACGCGACCTTAATTTTCGACCGTATACCATTTCAGCGGGAGATAGCCCTGTGGTAGTATGAACAGAGTTGCGATAATCCATTAAATATCTGAGTAATTTTAAAGTTGTTTCTTTAACACTTGTTGGGGAAGACAGACAAGATTTAATTCCCCTTTTTACAATTTTAACACAACTTTCAGCCTGGCCGTTACTAGGCGGGTGATAAACTGGCGAAGTTATGTGAGAAATTCCGTTAGTTGCGCAAAACAATTCAAATTCACGTGAACAGAAGCTGTGCCGTTATCACTTACTATCGTGTTCGGAACTCCAAACCTTGACATAAAATCACATAACTTGCTTATTACTGCAGCTGAAGACGTAGTAGAATTCATATTGTACGCTTCTACCCATTTAGTATGTGCATCCACTGCTATCAAGTAAACGCAACCTTTTATCGGCCCTAGGAAATCTATATGCACCCTATAGAACGGAGTTGGTGGGTATTCCCAGCTGGCGGGCGGGGCGCGCGCGGGGGAGGGACGCAACTGAATGCAGATGTCGCATGAACTTATCATTGTTTCAATGGCCTGGTCAATACCTGGGAACCAAAATCTTGAACGAGCCTCTGCCTTAGTCTTAACAATACCCAAATGCGATGTATGTAGTTCAGACAAAATAGGTTTATATAAACTCATAGGTATAACAACCTTATGACCCCGCATGATGCACCCATTCTCAACTGACAACTGCGATCTACACAAATGATAAGCTCTCAATCTAGTGTCGGTCACTTTCGGCGGCCACCCATTCAGAATGCAGTCCTTTACTAATTTCAAAACGTAGTCGTCGTTAGTCTCTGCACGTAATTGATGTAGCGTCACCGGCATAGTGCCGTCCGTCACGAAGCATACGTAGGTAGCGCGATCGTACGCTACCTCACAATCACAGCACCGACACCGTTCGGTGCACGCGCACGCGTGCGTCGCGCGCTGCAAGCTCGAGCGAGACAGGTAGTCCGCGCTGTTATCAGCGCTACGCACGTATTCTATTTTATAGTTGTAACTACTTAGAAATAGCGCGTAGCGTTGCAACCTATTTGCTGACATCTCTGGTACCCCTTTGTTTGGCCCAAAAATAGATAGTAAAGGCTTATGATCCGTCCGTAAAGTGAACGGTACGGACCTGCCGTATAAATATTGATGGAACCGACGAACACCGTAGATGATGGCTGTCGCTTCTTTCTGTATTTGCGAATATCGTGCCTCAGCCGCGTTTAGTGTACGTGAAATAAAAGAAATCGGTTTTTCGACCCCTTCTATACCTACTTGCGAGAGAATCGCACCTAGGCCACTGGGCGATGCATCCACCGTTAATATTAATCTAGCGTTTGGATCAAAATGAGCCAGTACTTGCTCTGATGTTAGTATTTTTTTTACATCTGTAAAAGCTTTATCATGCCTCTCAGTCCAGTTCCATTTACAGCCCTTTTTTAACAACTCGTACAGAGGACTAAGGACAGTAGATGCGTTAGGTACGAAACCCCTGTAGTAGTTGATTAGCCCTAGAAACGACTGTAGCTGATTCAAATTTTTTGGGACCGGGGCACCTACCATTGCTTTAACTTTCTCTGGACATTTTTTAAGACCCTCTTTAGAAATAATATATCCTAGATAGCTAACTTCGTCCTTAAAAAAACTACATTTATCCTTTCGCAACGTTAGACCTGCGTCTTGCAAACGCTGCAAAACGGTATTTAGCCTTTCCAGGTGTTCTGTATTATCTTTACCGGTCACCAATATATCATCTAATAAGCATAAGACTCCCTCTATACCAGATAATACTCCCTCGATCGCGCGTTGAAACACAGATGGACCACTGGCAATCCCGAACACCAACCGAGTGAAGCGCAGTACACCACGACTTGTGTTTATGCTTGTTAGGTTTTTTGATTCATCGTCCAACACAAACTGGTTATATGCCATAGATAGATCGAGTTTGGAAAACTGTTGACCACCGTGAAGTTTTGAAAACAGTTCCTTAGTAGTAGGGAGGGGGTATTGTTCCACTAACAATTGTTTATTTATGCTGACGGAATAGTCAGCACACAACCTGAGAGATCCGTCTCGCTTCAACACAGGGACTATGGGAGATGCATAAGCGGAGTACTCAACAGGTTCAAGAATACCTAAGCTGATCAACCTATCGATTTCCTTATCAACTTTATCGCGTAAAGCGAATGCTACCGGCCGTGCTTTGCAGAAAACTGGTTTGGAGTTATCTTTCAGTATAAGTTTAACTTTGTATTTATTGAAAGTTCCTAAATTATCGGAGAAAAGCGCGGGAAACCGTTCTTGCAAGTTTCTAAGATATATCTCTGAATCTGTACAGTAGTTTACCGGCATAAATTGTAGTTTAAACAAAGATATAAAATCCCTCCCTAGAAGGGGCGGGCCCCCGTCGTGGACGATGTACAAGTCAATACTATGCGTTTGACCCGCGTAGCAAACCGGTAGCCGAACGGTACCTAAACAATTAATCTTTTTCCCATTGTACGTCATCAGCTGTTTATGAGTACTTGATAACGGCACATCTTTGAAATTTGTTTTGTAAAAGCTTTCTGGAACTACAGTTACTGAGGATCCGCTATCTATTTCAAATTTGAAAAGCAATTTATTTATCACAACCTGTTCCACCATGGGTTCTCCCCTGAAAGAACGGATATAATACAGCTTACCGTCATCCTCACCCCTGTCACTGCAATCCAACGCAACGTAATTCACTTTTGAACACATTTTACGAAGATGGCCTTTTACGTGACACTTTTTGCAAACGTAATTTGCAAATCGACATTCGGACGATTTGTGATTCGTATAACCACACACACTACACCTAACCTTCCCTACCGTTCCACTTTTTACGTCCTTCGAGATTTTAAAAAGCTGGCTATCTATTGCCGTGACGTTGGACGTGCCGGCGGCGGCGGCGCTGGCTGCGGCCGCACGTGCACAGCTCATGTTCTCCGCCACTTTGACGACCTCAGCCAAGCTAAGGTTAACCAAGTCCTTTGCGTACAGCTTCTCTTTTTCTCGGCCCGACAGCATTCCCATGATAAATTTATCGCGGAGAGCTTCTTCTACATTTAAAAAGTTACACTTTTCTGTGAGTCCTCGTAGTCGCGCCGCCCACTGTGAATGCGTTTCGCCGGCTTGTTGAACGGCAACATAAAAGTTGTGACGCTCGGCAAACCCAATACATTTTGGGATGAAGTGCGCATCGAGGGCCTGAAGGAGGTCAGCGTAGGGCACGTCTTCGATGATCTTGGGCAGGACCAAGTCCGATGCTAGCTTGTAGGTACCCTCTGTGAGTGCGCTGAGCAGGATCGCTTTCCGTTTGCTGCCTGTTGAGTCCGTTGAAGAATTGATATCATTCGCTAGAAAATACTGCGAGATCCGGCCTTTATACATTTTCCACGTTTGTAAATTGTGGTCAAACGTATTTAATATTCCGAATTGCACAGAAATAGACATCTTTTATGCTATTTTTATTTACTCGCGGGTAGATCGTCGCCACTGTTAGATATGAGGGCAGGTAAAGGTACGGAGCTACGGACAAGTGATACGACCACTGGTTGGCTTTGCACTGTTTTATTGTACAGGACGAGGAGGCGGGTCGCAGCCCGCACACATACACACAATACATTTACATACGTAACATACGTTTAGTATGTTACGTATTTACATACGTAACATACTAAATACGAGTTATTTCAAAACTTTGCCAATGTCATAAAGCTATGTCCTTTATGTACCTTTGTGGGGTTAGACCTTACTCTCACCGGTCTCATAAAAGGTAACTAATGTCAAAAAGATAGATTATCTAGTAGTCATATACCTAACTTGTACCAAAATCCTCTTCTACCTAAGGTTGTCTAAAATAAGACCACCCATTTTAATGTTAGCTTTAGCGATTAATTCAATGAAAAAAAATATATTTTTGTTTTGTCTGGTGTGTAAAACTGTCTATCTAGGTTATATTGGAAATAAATAAATAATTTTAAATCTATCTAAAGTATTTTACTTAATTCATATTTGTTTGAACATTACCTTCTTTCTTCCAGCTCTCTCTGTCCAGCGTAGACAAACGAGACAAATGTTATTTTTTATTGTACGACAAGAAAGCGCATTAATCTCATCTGGTTACAAGTTAAGTTAATGCTGAAAGTGTAAGCGTACCTCACACGGAATTCTCAACAGCCTGAGGAACTGTCTTTCTTACCTCTGAATGTCGGAACAAAACAATTTGTAAGATGAGAGAAAGGTGGTGGTAGCAAGCCAGGCGGTTTTAAACAAAGTCCTATCACCAACCAAAGCAAGCAAAGTAATATCAAAACAAGAATGCTTTTAGAGGTTGTAGTAAGGCTTTTGGTATTTTCACTACGCCCCGGTAAGCACCTCTATCTTGCTTTGTAAGAATCTAAATCAAGCGGCTGAACCAATAAAATAGTATTTAAGTAGACCTCGCTCGTATCTGTCTGAGCAATAAACCGACATTCGAATGCAGGTAGTAACATTACGGACAGACACACAGACATCGCGTTTAATTGTACTGCAGATATCTGTTCTACTTCTGAACTAAACGAAGTTAGGTGGTTCCACCGGGCTATGTACGCGAAATTGAGTTTTCGGTAACTTTAGCTTCAAGATAAAACTTAAAAGTTTTTAACCGCCTCTTTGGTCTAGTGGTCTAGTGGTTGAATGTAAAAGTTTTCAATTCTGAAAGTGTTCCAATAACTTTGGGCATAGTCATCATACATTATTTTTACATTATCAAGCAATGAATTAAAAAATGCAAAAAAAACTAAAACTCTTCAGACTCTCACTTCCAGAAAAACTATTAAAAATAAATATCAGTATAGTTTTTTTAACACAGAACTTATTTTTTAACGCTTGTCAGGCGGACAGGTGATTTCATTAAAGGTGATACATAATACACGTAAATCTGTTGCAGTTCCGATGAGACGCCTTAGTCGAGTTTTTCGACATCCCAGGGCTGAGATGGCGGGGTAGATTCTCAACGACCACCTCGGTACGAAGGTAATTAAGTATTAGCAATTAAGTTATTATTATTAGTACCTTGTTAGTGTTGGTATTCAGGGATATTAATAAGAGCCCTTTAGTAATAAAGATCCATGCAATCATACAAATGTCCGCCATTACCGAACCGAAGCTCATACAAATCGCAATAACCGATAACCGTTGACAATCCTAATGGGGCTGCGGGACGGACGGACAAGGGTGTTGCATTATTCATATGGAGAGTTCCGTACCACTTTTTTTTTGTTCTGGTTGGTGGTAGGATTTTGTTTAAATTCGCCTGGCTAGGCTACCGTCATCTTATGTTTACCCAATTCCATTCTATACCGGTTGAAGTGCGCTGCCACCTTAACTTATCTTAGCTTGTAACCAGATGAGATGAAGGCCAAGCGTTTTCCCGACGTACGATAAAAAAAAAACGTGCCATAATTGAATTATAAATTCTGAAGTGTCGAAGCTTAGCTCGATGGCTGCTGTAAAACACTCACGGTGTGTTTTACATAGAGAGCGGGGCGCCACGAGTCAAACGGCTCAACCCTTTTTGTTAATTGTTTTGTGTTTTTCTTTTATTTTATTAACCCAAAAGCTTCCACAGCGCTGGTCTTCCGCGGTACCCTGGTTCGAGTCGGTAGGACTTAAATTAAATTAAGTACTGCACGGTTTAACTTAATTATTATTTACTATCTAAATATAAAAGCCACGAAGCAAAGTGCTATCAGAAACATCCCACCAAAGACTGACGCAAAGAACGGCTGCCTGTTTCTAAAGATTTTCGCGATTCCAGTGAAATATATATATATATATTTTTAATGAATGTAATGAGTTGAGATTTCGGATCGTTGGAGGCAAATTTTGTTGGCAAATGTTGTGGCATTTTGTGGCAAAACTGCCACGACAAGCAGCCGTTTTATGCTTGTAGCCTATCAGTTGGCTGCATGACGTTCAGGGGGGTACCACGACCTCTTATAGCATTCTTGTTTTGATATTACTTTACTTTTGTTACTGTCTGTCCGGTAGAAAAAACGAGACAAGAGTAATGTAAGATCAAAACGAGAACGCTATAAGACGTTGTGGTTAGGCCTCAGGACGCTTAGAAAACTGAACTGGCTGTTTAGGTTTGACTACATCGAATAGCAATGTCGCAAAATGCAGATATCGTCCAGATGACATATTCAGCATACCATTTATATAAGGAGAAATATGCGACCTTTTAGGAATAGGAAAACAGAAACGTACGTAGGCATTCTGAATACAGAATAAGTTTTACTGTGCGAACCAGCAGACACCCCCCGAACATTATCTGTATAGTTGAGTTTGGATAGAATACGTCGCAGTGCTGAATTCTCACATCTGTACAAGACACTAGATATTGGCGCATCCAATTTATAGCCCGTAGAAGCAACGGGAAATTAAAAACTAGCTCAAAAAAGTGCACATACTTAAATCTAATAATATAACATACTCAAAAACAAGCCTCATAGCTCAGCTGGTAGTAGCTCTGCCTTCTGCGCTGTAGGTTGTGGGTTCGATTCCCACCCAGGACAAACATTCGTGTGATGAATATAGATGTTTGTTCTGTGTTTGGGTGTTGTATCATATAGTACGTATGTATTTACAAAAGTATTTAAGTATTGTATCCGTAATCTAGTTCCCATTACAAGCTATGCTTAGTTTGGGGATAGATGGCGCTGTGTAAAAATTAATGTCCTGTAATATTTATTTATTTATTATTATTTATCTAATTTGAACTACAAGACGGAGTTAAAAGTTTATACGTTTAAAAAATACCTACTAATAACCAACGCAGTAATTACAGTCCCCGTTTGTAAGGGAAGGAAAGGGAACCTTGAATACGGAACCCTGTAAAAGTGGAATCCAACTCGTGCGTATTAATTAAGGAACATCAAACGAACGCCGCGAGCGATCCCTAATATTTTGCAAATATGTACAGTCGGGATGTCAAGTGAAAATCATATATTCAACACTGAATAACCGGACATAGTCATATTAAACACTGTACCCATTGATTTATATATGTACTGAATGGTCGATGAATCTTTTCAGGTGCAAAGTAACAAAATGAAATATGTTTCGGAAAGGCGTAGTAAACCCTATCAGAATACAGCGTTCGCGTCTTACCCCATAAGCTCGTGACTTGTGCCCTTGTTATTAAATAGATAAATAGACAAATACCTGACAAATTCAGGGTTGAAGCTTTAGATGATGGAGGAAACTATTTTCAAAAGTAAAGAAAGAAATTACATTGAACAATACAGACATTAGGTGACACTTGTATAAATACAATGAGCGGCCTTAGTTTGGGCCTAGGTTTTTATTATTATACAAGTAATTTTTTTTTACTCGTATTTTAGATTCATTTATTCAATAAAAAGTACAATTAAACTAACTATGTACAAAGGAATCAGTCAGATTACCTAAGGACCGTTACAAACGGCCTATAGGTAACTCAACTGCTTCAGACCAGTACCAGACGATAGAGTCCCTAAGACACTGGCTGCATTGCCACGCTGAATAGCTATGCTAATTCGCTGGCCTAAATAAGAGCCAGCCCTTGGGTCACGTGTCGCCTCAATCAAAAGCCCCGCAAGATTTTTGATACAAGTTAAATAATAAATAGCCGCCGGTATATTTTACGATACACTATGGGTAATATATGATTATTTTGATTCGGTGCTTCTTACTTTTCCTGCATTTCAATTCAATGATGATCTAAGATTATTGATAAAAATGTTGAAATAAATAAGTTTTTTTAGTTCAAGGTAATCAAATTGGGTTCCTACCTTTCCGTTTGACTGTACTTCCCATCCCATCCCACGTAGCGTACTCGAAACCTTTCGATTCAAGTTTTTAATTAGAAGACGTACATGATTACACGCTCTTTTGTATGTATGTACGTGTATGTGCTTTACTCGTATGCTGGAGGGCATCGATTCGTGTAATTCATATTGTTACTGCGGTTTAATTTAATATTTGATCAATCGAAATAAGCATTTGTGTTATTTTCTCTTCTTCTCTTCTCGTTCCTTGTACTCTTTACAGAGTGATCGTATCATCATCTGCATACAAAAAACATTCGGGGCAATCTTTGGGGAGTGCCGATAGAAGTGAAAACTAAGTAACTTGTGAATTATATCGTCGCGCTATTAGATTATTATTTTTGGTTTGTAAAGAAGTGTTGATGACCAATTTTAACTTCAATCCTTGATCATAAACACTTCTGTATAAACCAAAAATAAATCGAAAATAATAATCTAATAGCTCGACGATACAATTCACAAGAGCGTGCGGTGACGATGACGCCAGTTTCACGCTTTTTGATCACCCAAAAAGTATACATATATACACAGTATACATGTAGCTCATGGAAAGCGTTCGTCGATGATGACGCGGGATCCATGATTTTTGTTCACCCAAAAAGTGCTCAACGCGCCTAAAGAATAACAACATCGGGTCTTCATCGCGTACCTTTTTATATTCCCGACAGTTTCGACCGTGTTACAACGGCCGTGGTCACGGGTAGACTCAGTCTAGCCTGAGTCTAGCCAGTCTAGTAGACTGAGTCTACCCGTGACGGTCGAAACTGTCGGGAATATAAAAAGGTACGCGATGAAGACCCGTTTTTGTTATTAATTATGCGCCTAAAGAAGTTTACTCCAAAAACATGTAGTCATTCAGTCCACACACACACGCACTATCAAGAGGTTTGGGCTGACGCTCGCCTCACGATTTTTGCCATTTTTTTTTTGAGGACAATCTGCTGCATTCATGCACCTGCAGATTTTATTTGATTAGTTCCGCACACAGGTGACCTTCTTGTCCCTAGACATGGTGCTCAAAGGAGCCTACGTTTCGTCTGGAGAAACTTTGAAGATGCGTAGACATAGACGTATCCACGACTGCGCCAAGACAGATATTCTGTTAGACAATGTATTATAAAAAAACATTAAAAAACATACGTATATAATACGGTTGGACATGAGCCTACTAAGTCTGAAGACTCGGAATGCGAGTATTGAGACGCTGCTGTTCATTTGTGTTTTACAGATCTTAATTATTAGTCTCCTTGTAAAACGATCATGGTGCTATTTTTATCATTACTCTACGCTTACTACAAGGCCTATGAAAATGTCTACTTCCAAATTGTTTATACGTATTCGGCCGAGGATCACAAAAGGCGCAAATATATTGGTCTCGACAGAGCTTACCTATTTGAGCCTTTTGGGGTGAAGACCTTGGGTCCGTGGGGAGCCGGTGCCCACCGGATTTTCAAAAACCTTGCGGGGCTTTTGATTGAGGCGACACGTGACCCAAGGCCTGGCTCTTATTTAGACCAGCGAATTAGCATAGCTATTCAGCGTGGCAATGCAGCCGGTGTCTTGGGCACGCTTCCGTCTGGTACTGGTCTGGAACAGTTGAGATACCTATGTGCCGTTTGTAACGGTCCTTAATCTGACTGATTTATTTGTACATAGTTAGTTTAATTGTACATTTTATTTAAAATGAATTATTAAATTGTATAGGTTTTATGCGTTGTTATTGGACCAGTTAAATATTACTTTCCAACAAATTGAACAAGCTCATCAAAAAACAAACCGTATTTATCCAACAAAGCGCCATCAAAAACAGCACTGAATTAAATAAATATTAAACATTCGCCTCGAGGACAACACTTTACCCTTTGATAGTACCTATTAATTATTCATTGTATTTTCAACTCTATTCCCTTGAGATAAACTACAATTTACTTTCTTTAAACCTAGGCAACAATTTCATAGCAATATGGTCTTTATTGCTCTCGCGTAAAGGCTATAATGCACTGTTTATTATAAATAGTTTTCGAATTATTTGCTTGACATTAATTTGCCATGGTAATTTCAACTCTACAGAAAAGCACAAATAAGTTTACGAAGTGAAATTAATTTTGCTGACAAATTTTGAACCTTACCCCTATGGCGTAAGCTGTGTTTAAAATTCATAGCAATCTGTTCGGGATGAGAGAAACTGAATATCAATGTTAGATGATGCATTATTGAAAGTTTCCTCTTTCAAACGGTCCGGGGTCCGGAATCAGGAAGTTTTGGAGAAAACATCTAATAAGTACTTATAGAGTAAAGTAAAGTAGAGTAAAGAGGGCCCCGGCGTACCGCTGATTTTCGCTCTCCAGTACAAACGAACTACCTTTTTCATTTCGAAGTGATTCCCATCCGTCCGATTCACATTTTTTTTATTGGGAAGCGCTTGGCCTTCATCTCACCTGGTTACAAGTTGAGATAAGGCCGAAGGGGGAGGCGCACTTAACCCGGAATCCTCAACAAACTGAGGAACTGGCTATCTTACCTCTAAATGCCGGAACACAAATTATTTTTAAGAATTGTTATTATGGCGATAGAATTAGGTAAGATGGTGGTAGCTAGCCCGGCGGACTTAACCAAAATCCTACCACTAACCCAACCAAGCACAATATTGCTCTCCCTGGGGATCGAACCCGGGACCTCTGGATCTGAAATCGGTGGGTTGGACCACTAGACCACAGAGGAAAGGTCGGAATCGGAAAGATATCATTTTTATCTGTGCTGCGCTACTTTTACTTAAGGCGCTCAATGCACTTAAATTGCGGCAGAAATGATTATGAGAGTTGTCAACAGCAAGCTGTAGGTGGATGCATGCGTATCGTAAATAAAACCTTTTGATAATTCTTATTCTGAGATCGCGTTGCTGGTATGTAGGTAGGGAATGTGACCATTATGATGGTACCTAGTACTTATTTACATTCGTCCTTATATTTATTCTGAGTCTAGGTGTTGCCTGACCGCTGCGACGACGACAAACACACGTCCGACGTCGACAGTGGTCACAGAGGTACTGATTGAAAGGCGAACGCGCGGTGCGCAAGTAGTTTTTTAAATAATTCATGATTAAAATTAAATTTGAATTCGTATCAAAAATCCAGCTAACCTTTAATGTAGATTAACATGTAACCTATCATTTAAAATAAATGGTAAGTCAATATTCATTGTAGGTATCACAATATTTTGCTTGTAAATTTTGAAACGTACCATTTTCAATAAATATTTTTATCGAGATTTTTTTCTGCTATTCTGTTTTCAGCTTACCTTTAATGTAGATAGGTACCTGAAGTAATATATAGATATTAAAATGAGACTCGGTGACTTGTTCACAAGTACTATAATTTTCCATTTGAAAAAGAGGAAACGTCTACTGACAGGGCCTTAAAACGCCATTCCACTGGATACACCATACGCCCAGCAATTCAAGACGTGATCTCTTAAATCGAAAACCCCTCGAGACGTCAAAATCAATTTCGCGCCATCTAAATGTCAGTGTCAAAGACGTGGCCACGCACGGCTCCATTATTCCTCCGCACGGACGGTGGACGGTATGAAAAAGGTTTGATAAGGGAATTCCTGTCTCCGAGGGTATTGGGGATCTGGACACGTACTAACCATCGTAGCATGGTCGCAAGATACGTGTCGAAGGTAATCCCTATCGCTTGTGAACGAATCTATAGGTACCTTGCTTTACGAGTTTCATTTATGACTAGTACTTATGATAAAAACGTTGAGGCATGTGTAAGAATAAACGAAAAATTTGGAGCAGTAGTTATTTTTAATTCTATCGTAATGGACTCACTTTTTCCACTCGAGGATAGATAGATAATCAGAGCGTGGATCTTTTTGGGAATCACCTACTAGGGGGTAGTCAGAGGCACGTCTAAACTTACGTTTAGCACATGCTAACTGTTTGCAAGTAGCTAGTATTCAATATTTTATATTAATATCGTTGCAAACCCATCGCCGCTTAGCGGAATACTAGCCAGTGACACAATGTCAGTCGAATTTTTTGTTCTAGGGAGACGGAGGTTTCCTCACGATGTGACCTTCACGTGCACACGTGCACATAAACATCCGAAAATAAGAAGTCTAAATGGCACGACTGGATTCGACCCCACAACCTATAGATCGGATGGTGGGCCCATACCTACTTGGCAACACACAGCTCTTATTTTTTAATTGACCCTGGAAAATCGAATCTGTCGAATCAGTTATTGTAACTACGGATCTACCTACCTACTTAATATGAATTTGTATTGTTAATAATTACTAGTACTACTAAGTTAGAAAAATTTGTAAGAATAAAAGTGTTTTTTTTGTCTTAATGAGAATAAATGTCTTTATACCGAAAATCGATTAAATTTAACCACCTCTATGGTCTAGTTGTTCGCCTACCGGTGTCAGATCCCCAGGAGAACGATACTGTGCTTGGTTTGGTTGGTGGTAGGACTTTGTTTAAGTCCACCTAGCTACCTTCTTACCTAATTCTGACTCCATAACAACAATTCTTAAATTGTTGTGTTCCGGAATTTAGAGGTTAGATAGCCAGTTTCTCAGTTTATTGAGGATTCCGGGTGGAGTGCGCTTCCACCTGCCTTACCATAACTTGAAAAATCTGGTGAGATGAAGGCCAAGCACATCGCCGTAGAACAAAAAAAAAGGTTGAACAAATGTAAGGAGGGCAATATAGTTTACTTAAGGCGAACTGAGATTAGATACAATGTTATGGTTGAGTGGGGCCGATAAGCTTTTATATAATAAACATTTTATATCGGACAGTGGAGAATAAACCGGCCAAGTGCGGACACGCACACCGAAGGTTCCTTCCAACATTTCTAGCAAAAAACTTCGTTCTTTTCCATAAGTCCTTTTTTTTGATCCAGAGGCCCCGAGTTCAATTCCCAGGGGGAGCTACAATTACTAGGTTGTGCTTGGTTTGGTTGGTGGTATGACTTTGTTTGAATCCGCCTGGCTAGAAGGCTTGCTACCACCATCTTAACTATTCTGTAGCCATAACAACTATTCTAAAATTGTTGTGTTCCGTCAATTCGAGTTAAGATATCTAGTTCCTCAGTTTGGTGAGGATTCCGGGTGAAGTGCACTTCCACCTTCGGCCTTATCATAACTTGTAAAGACATAATGTGAATAATATCTAATATCTAAGGATCCCTTTTTTTAGAGACGGAAGGGGATTTCTCTTTACTTATTCTTTGAGAGTAGAGAGGCAGAGGATATCTGTAAAAAATTACTAAAATTCCCTTCGCAGTGGATCATTGCAGGGGATTTTTAGAAAAAAACATTATTTGTTGCTAGCGGCAATAGCAATACACACTGAAAATGTCAACTTTAACAATTTATTAGATACAGCCCGGATACATAAGCTCCGGGCTACAGAAGGACCGGAGGCAAAATAGTCTCGCACCCTTTGGGTACAGAACTCTAAAAATACACTATCAGCGTGGAGACTTGGCATTTCTTATCCTAATTTAATTACGTACTGAATTATGTAAGCCATTACGCTTGTGTGCGTAATAATTAACATAAAAATAAATTGAGTAAGTACTTAGTTTATTAGAAGTAAATGTCAACGTTTCAATGCTAAATATTGCTATGGACTTAAACCGACTAGTAAAATAGTTATCTTTACATAATTCTTCTGTACGTTTGTTTGTGACTGAAGTTGCATGAACGGCTGAATCGATTTTGATGATTATTTTTGTGTGAAACCCTTGACGGTTTCATTTTACGATTAGACCCAGTACATGACACTGCGGGATGGCGGGAACGAAACCCGGAGCGTTCCACTAGTAGGTATATTATATATTAGGATTATACATATTTGTAGAATAGCTACTTAATATAATTATGTTAATGTTGTTAAATGCTAGTTATTTTTCGTAGAAATTGTAGAACTGGCCGCTATTTTTATAGGCGATCTAAATAAAAAAAAAAACAAATTATTTCGCAGGCATGCGATAATTGTCGCATATTTTGTATCTAGTAAAAGGTCGAATAACATTAGGGCTTGAAATGAAAAGCAAGGTACTGTTCGTTACTACCTAGGCAACAACGAGAAACTGAATGAAAACTGCTGCTTTGACGCGTTTTGGTGGAGTTTTAGTTTCACATTTGGGCAGACGATGAAATTCTTTGCTGTTTTTTTTATGTAGGTGATAGCCAAGAGTTTGACCCCAGCCCACTTGAAACAATTGGCGATGTGGCCTAAGACGCTTGTCTAACGATACCTATTAACTCTGGACGTGAAGCCTCCAATAATGAGTCAACATCCTCTCAGGTGCACTAATCCCTGATGTGAAAGCTGCAAATGAAGTGCTAACGAGAATGCCAATTAGTTGTGTGGTGCCGTTAGCACGCGTAGGTCACGCCAATCTATGGTAATTATGTGGTTAGCTAGTCAGAGCCCCGGGACATGGTTCCATCACCCCGTGGGAATTTCACAAAACGAATAGCGTCTTCGATTATTTTTAAAGCTTGTGTGGTATGTTTTTTTATTGTAGGGAAGAGAGGAAGCGCTTGGCCTTCATCTTATCTGGTTGCAAGTTATGATAAGACCGAAGGTGGAAGTGCACTTCACCCGGCATCCTCAACATACCAAGGAACTTATCATAACTTGAAAATCAGATGAGATGAAGGCCAAGTTCATGCCCGTTGTACAGTAAAAAAAAGATGAGCAAAATTCAGCGGTACTCTGGGCCCTCTTAAAAGGGTAAAAATGACTCATTCAGCTAAACTACAATTAAGTAAAATCTAAAACTAACTCAACTAAGTTAAGTTCTAAGCATACTCACATATCTAGGACAGTTTGTTGTAGTTTTACAGGAGCTAATTACGAGTACAAATTCCAATGATTTCCTCACTAGGCCTGTATCGAGAAAATCGGTATTATTGTTGCCAAGAACTTTACGATCGTCGGTACTATTATTAAGAAGGGAAAAATAAATCATAATAGGCGTACTAGAAGTTAAATTAAGTACCTAGGTAGATGTTATTTTATTGATGTGAGTTTTCCTTCGACAATCATAAGAAAGTGGAGCTAGCCACGAGTAGACTTAAGTGTTTTGCCTCTCCGAAGGATTTATTTTTGATGTTGCAACATTTGACTATTCTATTATAAATGCGTATTATTAAAAAGTTATTGATACTAAGACGCCGAGCTGGTTTTTGTTGAGGTGACTATTTTAAAAACTCTTCGCCTTAGGAGTCTATGATACCTGAAATGGCTTAGCTTCAGCGATCATATCTTCCACAATACTGTAGCATTTAATTTGAAACTCATATATGTTATAGTTCAGGATTGATGCTTGAACGCTAGTATTGCGAAAACACGATTACATAAAATTGTATCTATAGAAAAAAAATCCTAAGACTAATTTGTACCAAAAATGTTCGCCATTCAATAAATACGCCCATTAAGGCCTTGACACTTTGTACAGTAAATAAACACAGTATACAGCAGACGCTCTGTGTTTTAGGTATTCAAGTAAAAAATTAAAGCGTAGAAATTCGCGCGTAGTGCTGTCATCTGGTGGTCATAAGCGCCGTGGTTGAGCGCAGAGCAATGTCACCTTTATTATAACTACATCTTTGTTCGAAACTAGAGTGAAGTTGCGGTCAGTTGCTTATATGAGGTAGTATTGGCCGTTAATGAAACGTTCTTCGAGGGTAGCGATGTGATCTTATAAATGTCATCTCCAGCTTCCGTTCCAGATTGCACTCGCGTTGGCTAACCTAATTATCTAGACAAGTTGTGACTCGACAGCTTCTCTTAGGATTATCTTGGATAATGGCAGGAAATACAAACTATTACTAAGTTAGTCGTGGGTGTAGACGAACGGAAACATTTGTAATAGTGGTTGGAACTGTAAAGGTCCACCTAGCGACCACTATCCTGCAAAGTCCAGCGCTTTAGCACAGGTGGTTGGAACTGTAAAGGTCCACCTAGCGACCACTATCCTGCAAAGTCCAGCGCTTTAGCACAGGTGGTTGGAACTGTAAAGGTCCACCTAGCGACCACTATCCTGCAAAGTCCAGCGCTTTAGCACAGGTGGTTGGAACTGTAAAGGTCCACCTAGCGACCACTATCCTGCAAAGTCCAGCGCTTTAGCACAGGTGGTTGGAACTGTAGAGGTCCACCTAGCGACCACTATCCTGCAAAGTCCGACGCCTTTGCACTGGTGGTTGGATTGGAACTGTAAAGGTACACCTAGCGACAACTACCAGCTTACATGTAAAACAAGTAAAGATGTGGCCTAAGATGTAGCACGCTTGCCTAAAAGGAACCTATTTACTCTGTACTTGAAGACGCAAAGATTGTACTCGTGCGGATAAACAGACGAAGGCAAGGAATTCCATTCTTTACCAGTATTAATGATAAAGGTAGAGGCGAAACGATGTGTTCGGCACAATGGAACATTTACAAGGTGCGGGTTGTAGCCAGCCGTACGTCTGCTAGTCCGGTGGTGGAAAGAGCTGTGCGGCCAAGTGGGTATGGGCCTGTCATCCGATCCGGAGGTTGTGGTCGTGCACAGGTGGACTTTCCGGGTTTTTGAAAGTTTAAGTGCGCGTTTGACACATGCACATGCCCTGACGGTGAAGGTCACATCGTGAGGTAACCGGCATGTCCCTAGGACCAAAAGTCAGAATGTCACGTGACTGGCTAGTACTCCGCTAAGCGGCGATGGACTTGCAACCTGTCACGTATTTAATACTAGCTACTTGCAAACAGTGGGCATGTGCTAAACGTAAGTTTAGACGTGCGTCTGACTACCCTCTAGAAGGTGATCCTCATAAGATCCACGCTCTGAGTAGTGATTATAGATGAATCCTCGAAGAGGAAAAAAGTCGTGACTCTATTACTTTACTTTATTACTTATTAAGTATGTCGTTCATCACAAAAATTGCTAATGCAACGATGCATCTACTTAGTACAATCATACTTAAATAAACCACCCTCCTTATCACCGGACAAAACACACTAACGACCCCCTTCTTATCTTTCAGATCACGCGTCCCCTCGCCTGGGCACGGCGAAGGCATTTCCAATAATATCCGAATGGAATACCTATACCTCTATAGAAAGCAAGGCATTTAAAGGAAAATAAATATCATTTTTCATATTTTGTTTAGGATGTGCTGAGATACGAAAGTGAATGATGATAGGAAAGTGCTAAGATGAAAAAAATAAAAGAAAGAGAGAAAAGGGCAAAGAATGTTAAGAGGATCATATACCGCGTACCTGTCCATGCAATCGTTTTTAGCTTTCATCTAATCAACACATTATTACCTAGGTTTAAACGTGTAATTTTTGCCAGTTTTTTTAAATCACTTTATCAAAAAGTGATAATCACGGTACAAGCATAATAACCAGTCATGTTATTGACTGAAACTATGACTATTAAAATTCAATATTTTTCCATAAAACATTTTTTAAATATATAATAAAACGTTTAAACCTAAAAAACTATTGACACCAATAACAAGACATTTTGTTATAATTTAGGGGGTGGAAAGAGCCATGCCTCAAAACGAAGATTATATAAAAAAATGTAATGAAAAGCAACTGTCTCTGTCGGACACATAGAGCGGCTGCAGAGAACGCTGAAATAGCAATACATTTGCTAAATACTTCCAACGCGAAAACAGTTTCGGTATTATGATCCTCTTAAGATGGCTGTGTGAAACGAGAATGGAAAAGATAAGGAATGAGTACCTACGTACATTAGAGGAAACGTGAAAGTGGCGGCAGAGACAGATAGGTTGAGAAGTAATATAAAAATATATATATATTAACCGCCTCTGTGGTCTAGTGGACCCACCGATTTCAGATTGTGCTTGGTTGGGTTGGTGGTAGGATTTTGGTAAAGTCCGCCGGGGTAGCTACCACCATCTTACCTAACTCGGTCGCCATAATAACAATTCTTAAAAAAAAAAACTTGTGTTCCGTCATTTAAATGTAAGATAGCCAGTTCCTCTGTCAGTTGAGGATTCCGGGTGAAGTGCGCCTCCACCTTCGGCCTTATCTCAACTTGTAACCAGGTGAGATGAAGGCCAAGCGCTTCCCCGTCGTACAATAAATTTATTTATTTATTTATTAAAGATTACCAGTGAATAATACACATTTCTTACAATTACAGCATAACAATTATAACATTTCTTGTGTTTACTCATTAAAGGCAACCACAGCTAACATAGACATCATAAGAGACTAAACATTTTAGACTAAAATAATAAATGCAATAATGTTATATATACATATAACATTGTTGATGGTATGGCCAAGAAGGCAAGTGAGTGATGAGATGACGTCCGATAGAGGAGAGTGGAGGAAGTAGAGGGATAGGGCAGGAAATTGAATCTGTTCGCGGGTTCGCGTCCAGCTAGCGCCACTAAATCTAAACCAGAAGGGGTAACGTAACTCCGAAATGGTAAAAATGTGTCGAAGGCGGCCGACCGAAATAAACCATTTTACGGCGAAGCTTTATTTCAGGGTTCAGTTGTGAATGGTCGAACGGAGAGCGGAACTAATGGATCCGAAATGTTCTTCTGTTGAATCGAAGATGTTTTAGAACATGCTAGTACCAACACGTAAGAGTTAAACAAAACTCAATAAAACAAAAAAAAACTATTAGAGAAGTTTTCTTAGGCTACATCTTTGTGGGCTGGTGGTCAAACACTAGGCTATCACTAATACAAAAGAGATCTCAGAATATGAATATAAAACAATTTCCCAAGGCAAATTAAAAAAAAAATCTAAAGCTGTTACATCTTTAAAATTTCCCGTTAGTTGGACCTATTTATTACTTGATGACCTATTTACCTAACACACTCGTATTATACCCAACCAGTAAAATCAAGTAATTACATATAACTTTGTTTCATTATCGATCGAATGTAATAGAGTAAAGAAGCGAACAAAAGCTCTTCTGAACATTTTTAAAAATGGCTATAATATGTTTTGTTTAAGTCATTTCATCCCTCATATCTCCATTTCAAAAAATAACAAAAACTATTTTGTAATATTTTTATAATTTATTGAACCTTTTTGTCTCTAAGCTGAAACGGAGACGCTTCGCGGTCGCTCCGTCAATAATTAGTACGAGTACCTACCTACCCTACTCCTATATTTATACTTAAAGCACTCGCGTAGGTAGCGAGGGGTTGCGGTTGCCGGTAAAAAAAACCGTCTAGGTACTATCATATCATCTTTTTCAAGAAAGATGTATTTTGTTAATCTTTTCAAATCTGGGCAAAGGCCTCCAAATCCCTCCATTTATCCGTGTCTTGACGTTTACACTATGTCGAACATTCGAGAACAGAGCACTACACGCGCTCTATACTCTTATCGTATTTAGATAGATTTTACGTCGACAGAGTACCTACCAACCTACAGATTTCAATTTGCAAATTAGTCTGGGGATTTTTGCCTCTTGCTATCTTACTTTCACACATCGTGCTAGAACGAGAAACATGCATATAGGTACTTATATGAACATCATTGTAAGCTCTGGCGTAAACGCGAAATACCAGCAAATGAAGATACTTGTACTCGGAGCAACTTATCACAGACACACAATGAGTGCTCCAATTCACATTCCCGCCCCGACACATTTATTGTCTGTGTAACTAAAAATGCGTAGAACGGAACGCACCGCCTGTTTGGAGAATTGGCGGGAACCTCCATTACGGAAAATGGCGTACGTTTTATTTGTCGTATATTTTGTAACGGGTGCAGACGAATTGAAATTCTGATTTGGGTTTTATGACTGTTTTTACTGCGATCGGGTGATTTAGGGACTAGAATGTTGGGAGTTTCAGTCGAGTGATACTACAGTACATACAGTGGTTTAGGTCAAGCTCAGTCCTACAGATGAGATAAAAAAAAACTAAGACTAGGGCTAATGGACTGTATGTCAAGCAAGTATATTGTTTTTTTTTTTATAAAATTATACATACTGCCTTGAAAATAACCTATTAGATATAATATATTTTTATTTCATACAACACTGAATTGGTACATATCTTTAAAACCAAATTACAAATAATGAATATAGCAAAGACGCAATTTTCGTATAAAGCGATACCTCATTTTCTGCGCTAATATTACTTTTCTATGTTCCTTCTATGCAACCAAATGTACACTGCAGGCGCGTTGTGGTGTAACTTACAGAAAACATTTCAAGTTTCACTGTACAATTTTAATCCAATGCAGTGTAAATGGCGTAAAATCTTTCGCATCAAACTATACCAAAAGAAATAAAGCGAAAAGCACTTTGCAGGCTTATACAGTAGGCAGTTGATAATTTATAATACTACTTATATTATATATTGGCTTAAGTTATATATAATACTTCTAATATTAATCAGAAAAAACGTTATATTTTTATTTTTATAAAAACCGGCATGTAAGGCATTAGATGATTTTAGAAATGAATAGGTACTTTTAGTGTCTAGTTATTGTAGTTAATGAGGTATTTTGTGTACCTTCAAAACGTCTTATCTAGTCGCGGATTTACCGTAAGTTAAATAAATTAGCTTAGCTTTAATTTACCCCCTTTTTACTGGACTCACAGCTCAGAAGGTTGTGGATTCGATTGATGGTGTGGATGATGGCCCTCCCAGGCCAAAACTTTTGTGTTATAAATTTAGATGTTAAGATGTTTGGGTGTAATATTGTATCATATGTACATACTTGCAAAAACAAAATATATAAGGAATCTATGCATAATCTAGTTCCCGTGTAATAAGCTATGCTAAGTTCAGAACTAAGTAGATGCCGTGTAAGCTTTTTCCGCTTTTTTTTTTGTTTTAAAACAAAGCTAGTTTGTTAGTGATTGGGTTTATTAGCTCATCCACGCTACCCATACCGAGTGTTCCAACGCGTTTACCTGCCCGATTTTATCAACCCAATCATCCACGACCCTTACCCACGTCGCCGCCGGACTACCTGCCTGATCTACATATCCTTTCTTATCTAATCGTACAGAATGTCATCTTACTGATGCCGGCTATTCGATCTCAGGGCCTTTTCTGTCTCTAGTCTATGTCAATGATCTACCATCCTGTGTAACCTATGTGACATTGTACTGTTTGCTGACGATACTTCATTCATATTTAGAGTCGATAGGGCTAAAGATAACTATGATTGTGTAAATGCTTCTCTAGCTAAAGTTGTTGATTGGTTTACAGTAAATAACCTCATACTAAATGAGAAAAAAACAAAATGCATCCGATTCACCTTGCCAAATTCAAGTCAGCAATGCTAACATTATCTTAAATGTGGAAACACTTAACTTTATTGAAGCAACTACTTTCTTAGGTTTAAATATTGATCAAAAGTTGCAATGGGGTATTCATATTGAGTCATTAGCTAGCAGATTAAGCTCAGCTGCATACGCCGTACGTACAATAAGGCATCTTACTGATGAAGCTACGGCGAGGTTAGTTTATTTTAGTTACTTTCACAGTATTATGTCTTATGGCATATTTTTATGGGGAAGTGCAGCTGATATTGAAATATTTTTTATTCTACAGAAGAGAGGTGTACGGGCAATTTATAAAATGAAAACTCGTGACTCTCTCAGGGAACGTTTTAAAGAGATTGGTATTCTTACAGTCAGCTCCCATTACATTTATGAAAATCTAATGCACGCTCACAGAAACATTGATAAGCTTTGTAAAAGAAGTGATGTACACAGTGTTAATACTAAACATAAAAATAATCTTGATATAACTAGGTATCGCTTATTAAAAGTAAATAAATTTCTAAATATTAACAAATTGATTAAGTATTTAGGTTTATGGTGTATCTACTTAGAATATAATTACAAATTGTGTATCTAAATGTTGAATGGATCATCAAAAAATTAACCAGCCAGAGGTCCTTTCTCCTTGTGTGCTGGTTGCGATTCCGAACAGGCGGTAGATTTGACGTTTCAAAATGATCCTAGAAAATGTTAATGAATAAAGAAATTTTGACTTTGACTTTGGCTGGTGGTGTTAGCTTTGGCCGGGTCGTCTCATTGCCATATTCGTAACATCCGTTCTGAGTGCTAATGCGAGTTTTATACTTGCACAATACCTACTCAAACGCGTTCGCGTTTACGGCGGCGATTTGAAAAATAATACCTATTTACCATTCACGGTGAGCAAACGCGAATCGATTGCAACTCGCACTAGGCACTCTGAACGCTTTTACCCATCATCTCACCTGGTATCAAGTTATGATAAGGCGAAGGTGGAAGCGCACTTCACCCGACAAGAAATGTCGCCATAACAATAATTCTTAAAGATTGTTCCATTTAGAGATAAGATAAGCCAGTTCCTCAGTTGGTTGAGGATTCCGGGTGAAGTGCGCTTACACCTTCGGCCTTATCAGAACTTAAAAAATCAGGAGACATTAAAGGGTAAGCACCAATACCCGTGTAACTATTAAAAAATAACCGGAATCCTCCACAGTATGAGTAGGGAATGCAATCTCGTTTCGCCGAGATCCCGATCTTGCGAGATCCCGGCCATATTTAACGAGATTGTATCTCGTCAAATTTCGTACGAGATCTCGCGAGATAACGAGATCGACAAATGCAGCGTGACGACGTGTATTTCATAGCGCGGCTGCGCGCTTTTTGTTGTTTTTATTTACCATAAGTAATGTTCCTATTACTCTTAATTATTGAAACTAAAGTAATAATTTACAAAAGACTAAATATATATAATTATTGTTTTGTTACCAATATTGTAAGAATTTGAACTGATTAGCTACAGTAGGTATAATAATTATAGACATAAACAAATGTTATTAGAGTTAGAGACAAAATAATAAGTATTCTGTTGATTTTTAAAATAAAACTTACATTATTTTTATAACTAAGCAACGCAGTTTCTATTTAATTACATATCATGTCAATTACTAGTTCTTAAAACAAGCATTTGCATATGTTTTAATTGCGATTCTCCCAATCTCGCGAGATCCCGTAATTTGCGAGATCTCGCGAGACTGGGCTTTGAGTCTCGCGAGATCTCGCTAGGCGGAAATCTCGTACGAGATTGCATTCCCTAAGTATGAGGAACTGGCTATCTTACCTCTAAATGCCAGAACACAACAATTTAGAATATTGTTGTTATGGATGGCGACAGAATTAAGTAAGATGTTGGTAGCTAGCCAGGCGGACTTAAACAAAGTCCTACCACCAAGCACAATATTCCTCTGGGAATCAGAAAAAAATAACTAAGGGACAGGATATCTTACTTCTTAATGAAGTAACACAATTAAAATAGTTGTTATGGCGTCAGACAGACGGACGGGCAACGGAGGCACAGTAATAAGGACCCGTTGGCAACCTTTGAAACCCTAAAATCAACAAGAACCCATCCAAAAGCTAAACTGAGTGCCACAGATGACAAAGGCGCCAGATTTATGTCCAGTTCGTGACGAGGTGAATGCAATGTTCCCATGTACGTGAGGGCGCCAGTAACATCGTCAAACTGGGAAAATTACGTATTTTTAACAAATGAATGAATGAAAACACTTGCATTGGTTGTACGTTAGATTTTTTTTTATAGTAGAAGTTAGACGTATAATAAATAGGGATGATTAGGTATATGTAGATAGATTTCCAGAGATCCTAAAAAAAATAACTGAAGAAACGAATTGTTCGGTGGTAGTTGGAAGGTGTGGCAGCACGCCTGCGAATGATCGGCTTCGAAGCCGGGAGTAGCGGATTCCATTCCCGGGATATTTTATTTTAGGGTAGATTGAACTGACTACCTAGTCGTCTACCACTAGGAGGTATGTGGCAACGGGTTCGATCCCCATGGTACGATCTTTAGTATTTATTTTATCCTCTCCCACATCGGTGTCAGATCGAGAGGTCCCGGGTTCGCTCCCCAGGGGCGTACAATATTGTGCTTGGTTTGGTTGGTGGTAGGACTTTTTTTTAGTCTTATGCTATCCTTACTTAAGTCTGTCGCCATAACAACAATTTTAAATTGTTGTGTTCCAGCATTTAAAAGGTCAGATAGCCGGTTCCTCAGTTTATTGAGGATTTCGGGTGAATATTACTTCTCAATTCACAACAATTGGAAATCGTTGTTATGGCAGTGGCCTCGGGTAAGATATACGTAAGTGGAACGCGGATTTTGCATCATTTATTTGAGAACCACTAGACCACAGAGCTGGTTTAACCTCATATTATATGTTAGCCTTTGCTTCGTCTGCCCGCGTGGTATTTGTTATTCCCAGAACAATACTGTGCAAAATTTCAGCACGATCCTTTCAGTAGCTTAGCATGTCACAAAATGTCGCATTAGTGGTATAGATTGTGATCGATATCTCACCAACGCAAGAAGACAACAAGTGACTCCACAAATAGAACATTTCTATCAGAGCGTCTTTCCAAGAAAGCAGAAAAACCTGTCGCATTCATCATTCAGACAACTTTTTATACCCTGTTGGCTTTAATATCTCAAGAGGAGAATAACGTACCAAGGTGTAGTGTAGGTGTTGTGTACGCCTGCAATATCTTAGCACTCTTCAAAGCCAAAGTATATTAGTTGTATTGTATGATAAGTACTTACTTATGTATTTACAAAAAAAAAGTATACAAGTAATATATACGTAATCTAGTTACCATATTACAAGTTTTGCTTAGTTTAGGTCTAGTGGCGCTGTGTTAAATTAACGTCCTGTTATATTTATTTTTATTGAGTAGGTTGGCAAGCGTTGGTGGGATGACATCGATCATTTCCATATGGCATGGTGTTGTCAGCATTACACCGCGATTAGTGGAAAGAAAGGGAGACCTTTGCCCAGCAGTGGGAAAATAGGTTACATCAAAAATATACCTTTAAACCTACAGCCTGTTCGGAATCGCGACCCACGCAAGGAGAAAGGCAAGAAACTCGGGCCGTAAGTATAGGTATTGAATTCTGTTCAATAGTTACAGAGTATAGTTTAACCGTTATTAAATAAACTTCGCTTATTATATTATATTATATTCAAAATACAATACAAACAAAAAACACGGAAGAAAGGAAGACCATATAAAAGATGTTACGATGACCTAGTAAAAACAGCGGGAAAAACCTGGAGAAGAGCCGCTAAAGACAGAATGAGGTGGAATGAGCTGGAGGAAGCTTTTGCTGCGAAAGGCAGCCCCTTACAACTATGAATAAATTGATATATTGATATAATATTGGAAATAGCATAACCATAACACCTAGATAGAAATAGTTAGGAATATGTATTGAATAAGCTTTAGGTTTAATTTATGTAATTTAGAATTAAGTAAGTAGATATGCAAGAGAAAATAAAAGCTTTTTTATCTTTATCTTATCTTATATTCATAATATATTAAAAATATTAAACTAGGTACCTAATAGGCAGTCTGTTTGCATTGTGTAATCACCATTTACTGAGAACTAGCGTAGCAACATCCGGCCACAGATACAGACAGGTGGTCCCATTGACATCAGGTCAGGATCTGATGATGGGATCCTGGAGAAATCGAAAGAGCTCTTCTAATATTATAGGCATACATGAAGTGATTTGGGTATTTTAGGGTGTATTACTTCAAAAGTGACCCCTGCCATCAGGTCTGATTATGAAATCCTGGAAATCGAGGGAACTCTTCAAGTGTTATAGGCACACTTGACGCGATTTGGGTACTTTAAGGGGGGTATTACCATTCAAATTTAGTAAATTTGTGTAATACATTCAAAAGTAAAGAAACGGACCCCTTATAGGATCACGCGTCTGTTTGTCTGTTCGTCCATTTGTCATAAAATAATTGGAAAAAATACGTCATCCAGGTAAACGAAATTGTATCATATTCTTAATTGAAGTCAGTTTTCTTTTTAGTTTTTAAAACGTACTTAATTAGATATTGTTTTATTTACCTATAGGTACGTTTTAAATTTACGAGTTGAAAGATTGGTGGCCCATTGAGAAAGCTTAGGTTAGCTCTTTAGTTATTTTTACCCAACTGCCTCAGAAGGAGGGTTATGTGTTTCGAGAGTATAATGTTGTATTTTTGATGATAGCCAAGTGTTTGACCACAATCTCGCTTGAAAACCAAGTAAAGATGTGGCCTATGATGGAGTACGCTTGTCTTAAAGGAACATTTTCACTCTGGACTCGCAAGATCGTAAAATTATTTAAATAAATTAAGTTATTAAGGGACTACAGGAAGTCCCAATGTGATACCTGATGTTCATACTTCACGAAAAATAGGGAGCCCATATTGTTTGTCGAGGCCGGCGCGCCGCTGACACAGCTACGTAGGTAGACAATTTGAAGATTCGAAAAGTAAGCTGACGCATCTTGCGCTGTTCCGTTTTACCACTCCAAGGCAGCGTGCCTTAAGTATTTTAATTAAGGCACATGTACCACATTAATTATCGCTAACTAGATAGTGGTGGATTGTTGGCTGTATGCCACATTTAAAAAAACTTAAGCTACAATTTGTCAGATTGAATGCCGTTTTACTTTACGCTGGCTTTATTGTTGTGCTGTACCTAGTTAAGTAATCGATGTAGGTATGGGTAGGTAGAGGTTTTTACCGAAGACTAAAATCATCTATGACTTTTTGTTTATTATTCCTATTCAATTATCACTATCCTGTTTAAATTCACTATTCTTATTTCTAATGATTATGAGTCGTATTGATATTCCTGTATTATACTGTGTATAACTGTAATTTGCAACAACAATAATGTAATTTGTAGTTTATAAGTATGTAAAGTTATTTATTCAATACAATTATAAAAATTGTTGATGAAATAAATTAAATGATACCTACAGTAGGAAGAAAGACTTTGGCGGCAATAAATAAGGGATCCTAAGGGATCGCTATCCTTCCGTGGATACCATAATAGTCGAATATATTATACCAATAATAATATATTAGACCAAGGGATGCTGCACATCCCTTGGTCTAATCTCTTATTCGAATGATTCTTATTCAGCGTCTATTGAGTAAGTGCTTCATTGTTTTTTTTTTTTTTTTTCGTCGAGGAGTTGCTTGGTGAGTGCTTGGCCTTCGTCTCATTTAATTTTCAAGTAAGATAAGGCCGAAGGAGGAAGCGCACTTCACCCATAATCTTCAACAAACTGAGGAAAACTGGTTATCTTACCTCTAAATGCCGGAATCCAACAATTTAAGAATTGTAGTTATGGCGACAGAATTAGGTAAGATGGTGGTAGCTGGCTAGGCGGACCTAAACAAAGTCCTAGCACCAACCAATTAGAGGAATACCACTAAGGCAACAAGCAGCCAACCTGATTGTAACTGGCTGCCGCCGCCTCAGGACGTTCGCGACAGAAGCCTCACTCACGCGTTGCTAACCTTTTAAACCTTGTAAAATACTCTTTTTGGAAAACCTCCGTGCTACTAAAACCTCGACAGTTAGACCATTCTGTCCGTCTCCACCTTCGGCCTTGTCGTAGCTCCCCGTCGTAAAATTATATTAAAAAAAAAATGGTTCGCGGGAGGAAGTTTTTTTTGAACCTTTCAATGCGCAAAGGTAAAGTCTCAAAGTATGGCGATCCTCTTATAGTATAGGGGTACACTACAAAAGGAAGCTACCCTAAGAATGTCAAGACTGTAGGAACACAATGGGCAGTGAGTTGAATGTTAGTCAGTCATAGTCACAGTGTAATCGGCTTCACAATCATTTATATACCGACGTATTTCGATTTTAGTTGTAATTTAGTGTTGTTAGAAGTGTCTATCATAATCATAACCTTCCATTTAAGATTTCTGGTTTTGACTCAGATGTTATCTAAGTCTTTCTTATATGATAAACTAGCAAATACCCTGGACTTCGTTCCCATCATCCTGTTGGAATGTCCCAAAATCCTGTCTTGCTCCCCATTACCCCAAAAGTATAACTTAAGGATGTAGGTACCTATTATATTAACAAGCCTCATAGCTCAGTTGGTAGTTACTCTGCCTTCTGCACTGTAGGTTGTGGGTTCAATTCCCACCCAGGACAAACATTTGTGAGATGAATTTAGATGTTTGTTCTGTGTTTGGGTGTTGTATTGTATGATAAGTATGTATTTACAAAAAAAAAAGTATTTATGTATTCTATCCATAATCTAGTTCCCAGATTACAAGCTATGCTTTGTGTGGGGCTAGATGGCGCTGTGTGAAATTAATGTAATATTATGTCCTGTAATATAATGTTGGATCATTGGTTTTCTTTTTTTGAGTGGAATCCAATTTTTTTTTTATAATTATTATTTATTAATCCACACTAATAATAGCAGTTATTAACAATTATTCTGACTTAGAAATAGATAAATTTATTCTAAATCTTAATATAATATAAGATACTAGAAAAAAGATATATGACACCCATTTGGTTAAGTTTGTGTGTGTAATGACTTAACTTTGATAATTAGTTTGTTATCTGAAGATCTGAGTCAAACTGACCGTGTGATTTTTACGTAGATGAACATTATGATTTGTTTTATTAAGGTTTATTACCTACTTATTTGGTGGGAAATTCTTTAATCACCTTCTTGGTTTTTCTTAATGTCATTAAATTTTTATTGTTTTCATCCTCACACAACATATGTTTTAATGTTCAGAAGGTTACCAACTTATAACATGCTCATACCTATTTATCAAGTGACTTGAAATTACCACATTTTTGTAACATAGCATTGAAGCAGGTTGTTATTTGAGTACCTTTAGGCACCTATATCTTAAATCATAAATTGAAATGTATATACCTACATATATATATATGCTTAATCATAAAGGTTGACCAATTTTTCCTATGTTGTAAATTTATTTTTAGTCAGTACATTGTATAAGGTTACCATAGTAAGTACCAATAGGCACTTATAATTGAAGAAGGTACCTACCTACTTCAATTTAATGTGGGTAGGTATTAACTGTATTGCCTTCAAGTATCAAATCCCTTTCAAGCCCTTTCAAGTCAGCCTGTGGATGTCATACAAGCTGACTAAGGGATCTCATTAGAAGAATGGCAGTAGCTTACTTGTGTTTATGTGCTGTAACTTTACCGCAGGCACCAATCCACCTGCCATGCAAGGTGATTGTGGGAATATCCAGTCCAACAGTGGACATTTGGGTGATATATCCATTACTAACAAGTACTTGTGGGTAAGGTAAATTACCAGTAGGTAGGTAGGTACATAACCTTCTAAGTATAAAATCTACCCACAATGCTAACAAGACCAAGATTACATTTACTAAGTAAGCTCTACAAACACTAACTTAACTTTGTAACCTGTCTACATATAGACAAGTATCTTCATAAAAACTCAACCTAAATACCGATCAGAAAAATACGCTTATTAGAAAATACTCAGGCCGCCTCAATCAATCGTAATTAGACAAATTAACTGGCGAACCGTTTGCCCCCAATAAAGTGCTAGTTTATTGCCTTGTCAGTAAATCCTGGTGAAACTAGCGAGCGATGTCTCGCGACATTTTACAGCACGCGTAAATAAGTTTCTAAATTCGGCCCACGCATTATGTACCACAACACAACACAATCAAATAAAGTAGAATGCGTCCCTACAATCCCTTTTGCATATAAATGCTTCTACAATTTGCATCTCAAACCACTCCAATTATAAAAGCTGCTCTGCTCGGCTTTCGATCGATGAAACAACGTTATTTACAACAAGATTACCTTGAGCGTATGTAAACAATTGCAGCGACACCAACAAAAAAATCCAGTTTTTTATCCCAAATCTCCGCTTCCCTGTCCGCCACATGGTTGAATGCACTTACTACACACTATAGTGTATTTTTTAATTCATCGTTATCACATTTTCACTCAAAAAATACAATTTTGCGCGAATATTTCACTCGACTCGCGACAGTATTATTGACGATCCGCCATTATTCAAGGCGAGAAACCGGTGCGTTCAGAAAACACTGTTCAATGATGAAAGGGCAATGCCCGCCCGTGCCCGGGGAATTGAACTGAAGTGAGCCGCGAGACTCGAAATGTCAAATGTCAAACCACCGGAAGTACTGCCATTGGGAATGGTGCTACCACTTGAGAAATTGTTTACCTCGTTTTCTGTGTTCCATGTTATGATCAGATTGATGCATAAAAATCGCATAACTCTCGCCACCCCAATGCGAGCGGGCACGTCCCACAGAGTGTGTTTTTACCTATGTTGCGGCCATACTCGTATAATCGTTCTGAGTGATGATAGCACATTACCGGACAGCATAACAGCTATTACTGTTATGTTATCCGAATAGATAGATAGATAGATAGATAGATTTATTCACTTAAAATTTTAACATATAATTGTCAGTAGTGTTTTTAAACCTATTAAGGTTTGACTAAACACTAGGTTCTCATTGTCAGTTAACAACATTATGTAACTTACGAGCGAGTATACAACACATTTATTAATATTATGAAATATATGTATACATGGGTAGATACATGAATTGAGCGACTGCGCAACAAATAAACAAATACTTACTGCACATATAGCCATTAGTGCGCGTGCACTCACAAAACTAACACTCGCAAAAACTGATTAAATACAGATTAAATACAGGATGCACCCATTTACACCTGCTATTGACAATTTATAATGTAGGTTACCTAAAAAAGGAAATGTTTTTTCAATAAATATTTTAGATTTTTTTGGGTTATTTTATTTTTAATTTCTATTGGTATTTTATTGAGGAGTCGAGGAACTAAGTATTGAGATGTCCTTTTTCCATATTCGTTTTGATGCTTAGAAGTTTGTAATTTCTTATTTGTTATATTTCTAGTGACTATTCGTTGCCGTATAGGTACTTGAATGTCTGTACGAAAGTATTGCTCGAGCAGTAAATTAAATTTAACTTTTTTATGAATCGGAATAATCCCACAATGCTTAAAGAGTCCTATGGGATCTTCCGAGTATTTATTAATTATTTTTGGTGGAACCACCATTTTGATAAGTCTGTACTGAATATTAAAAATCTGGTCTAAATATGATTTATACGTACGTCCATAGCTACTTAGACCATACGATACTACACTTTCTACCAAGGTTTTATACAATGTCAAGAGTATGTCATAAGGTACTTTACATTTTATTACATAAAACTTTGCCAAAATTGCTCTAAGTTTATTACATACCTTGTCAATATGCTTTGCCCAGTTGAATCTATTATCAATCACCAGACCAAGGTAGGTATGCTCGGTGACCTGCTCTATATCCAAACAACTGTTCGGACATTTCAGGTAAGACAAATGAAGGCAATCATGACTATGAGCTACTATTTTAACATTTTCTTTACCTGGATAATAATTGTGACTAGATCGGACGTGGATAAGTTTAGTTTTGTCAGCATTGAGCACCAGTCCTGAGTCATGCGACCACTTGCATATTGCGTTGAAATCAGCTTGTAACATATTTTGCACAATGGTTGGATCATGACCAGCTGATAGTAAACATGTATCATCAGCAAATTGGTAGACTGTGCAATATTTAATAATATTGTTAAGGTCATTTACATATGTAAGATAATGCAAAGGTCCAAGTACTGAACCTTGCGCTGTTCCTTCAGTAACATTTACGCTATCACTAAACATGTTACCTATTTTAACCTGGTAACTGCGGTTATTCAGGTAGTCTTTACACCAATCTAATAAATTACCTCTCACACCACTACTCTCTAACCGTTCAATTAACAGGTCATGCCGTAACGTATCAAACGCCTTCCCGTAGTCTATAAAGACTAATACAACATGTTTCTTGGCGTTTAAATGGCTGTTAACTTCATCTGTAAAGCGAGACAACAGCGACGTTGTACTTTTATTTGGCTGAAAGCCATATTGCTGTGAAGACAAAATGCTATTATCTGAAAAGAAATTCTGTATCCTACCACAAATATGTTTTTCAACAACTTTATCCAGAACTGGTAAAATAGTGATCGGTCGATATTTACCATAATCTTTCGTACTGCCTCCTTTGTGAATTGGTCGAACTATACCAGTTTTCAGTTGTTTGGGATAGCATCCAGTAGCAATGCTGATATTAACGAACCGCGAAATCGCTCCTACTATTCTATCAGACATATTTACCACATCAATTGCTCGAATGCCATCAACACCTGGCGCTTTATATGGATTAGTGTGTTTTAAAATTTTAAGTATTTCAGAGTTTGTAGCTTTAGGGAAAAATATTGACTTATCTATATATCTCGAATATTCATCTTTATTTAGTAAATTAGTTCTGCAATTAGGAATTATTGATTTAACATTATATTGAAACTGCCTTGCAAAGTTATTTGCAATGTTTTTTTGACATTTTTCATCACTAAACGCTTTAGTTATTAAATTATCAATTGAGTTTGTTATTTTACCTGATATATTATTTATTATTTTCCATAACTTCTTAGTATCATGTTTACATCTATTAATTTCTGATCGAATGTAATTATTTTTACACTTGTATATTAGTTTATTCGTTTTATTTCTTAATTTATTATATTTTAATCGGAGTTTTTTATTACTAGTATCCCTGGTCCAATCTAAAAATAGCTGGTCTCTAGTTTGTGATAGATTTATAATTTTTTTATTTACCCATTTATGTATATTACGTTTTGAATTATTAACTTTTTGAGTATATTTAGACTCATTATAGCAATTATTAAAGCTTTTATTAATAAATTGATATATCTTTTCTGGACAATTCATGGTTAGAGTGCAGTCCCAATCTACTTTGTCTAGTAAGCTACTCACCTTTTTATTATTAAGTCGTGATTCATAAATAGGAGCATCCTGTACGTAAGAACTATTTATAAGTGTTGCTACAGTTACCCTGTGGTCTGCCAGTACAGTGCAAAGAGCGGCGGTGTAAACATCGCTCATACGCGATCGAACAAAAATATGGTCAATACAGCTTTTTGTTATTAAATCATTTAATTTTTCTATCCTAGTGTAATCAGTGATACCGCATGCTAGACCGTGCCCACTCATGATGTCCATGTATGATTTTTTAACAGGGTTATCAATCTTCAAATTAATGTTTATGTCACCTATAACAATTAAATCGGTACTTGCAAACCGATCAAGCAGACGATCCAGTTCTACAATGAATTGTTGTTTATCCATTTTAGGCGGCCTATACACGGCACACAGTGCTACAGAGTAATAAGAGGACGTTATTGTACCAATCAAACATTCGCATTTTGTTGTAACTATCTGTCGTTGTGTGAACTTGTAAGTATGTTTTAGGTATACAATTATTCCTCCACCTCTCTGGTTTACTCGTAACTTTGTATACATTGTATATCCCGGTAAATTAAACAGCGATTTGACGCTATTAGTAATATTAACCTCGGTAAGAATAATACAATCAATAGATGATCCTGGGACCGTTACTATCTGCTCAATTTTAGAGAAATTTTTAATTACTGATCTAATATTGACATGTAAAAAGGTTAGATTGTGAATTTTACTAGGCACTAACTTTTTATACCTTGAATAATCTAGACAATCAAATAGTTCTACGATATTATTATCTACTATGAAATCCATGTAATACTAAAAGGTTAAATAAAATATTAACTTAGTTGGGTAAGTAGGTACCTCCAGATGAAAGTACCTATCTCCCTTCTAGGGGTAAGATAAAAACGGGAATATAAATTTAATTAGAGTTAGATAAAATATTTTGAATATCGTTCTTGGACCTAATTTTATATACCTTTGCATTATCATTCTTGCGCACTAAAACTTTTCCATCTCGAACCCAGATATACTTGTAAGCGTTTTTCATCTCCTGTTTAGCCATCCACAGAAGGCTTTTGAGATATGAAGTCAACGCCTCTCTTACGTAGATCTTCTCTGCAGCGGGTGACCCAGATAGGGTGGGCATAAGGTCCTTAGCAGTAATAGTGGTTTCCCTGGCTGAAGACATCAGAAGTTGACGGGAAGACTCCTGCCGTACTCGAACATGAACTGCTCCGGATCCAGTCCGGCGATGCGGAAGTCGTTTGACAGAAAGCACATCCTCTTTTGGTACTCCAAGCTTCACCACTACGCTTTCCACAAGTTTAGGTAAATCCAGGTCGCTTGAGTCTGGAATACCCGATATCTCTACGTGATCGCATAGTAGCTGCTGCTCCAATTCCACATTTCGTTGTTCGAGGTATTCGATTTTGAGCAGACACGACCGGTTCTGATTGTCTAGGTGTGTAATCTTTTTCTCAATCTCCTTGACTTTTCCCGTTAATGCATCCATGGATTCCGCAAATTCATCCACCTTTTCACTGCAGTACTGAAGCGAAGTGGTAATTGTTCGCATTTCTTGCGTGATGATGTTTCGCACTTCTTTCCTGAGCTCGTGAAGTAACTTTTGGACATCGATATGAGTTCCACGGACATTATTTTCATCATCTTCTTCGTCTTCGCAATCGGCAAGCGTTATAAAAGATTTCCTACGAGAAGAGTTTTGATTGCAATCGGTACAAGTCCATTCCAGGTTTTCAGCGGCTTTGAGTGCAGAAAGTTGTTTGGCACTCAATCCAGAGCAGAGAGCGGTTGCATGCACCACTTTTTGACAATGATTGCATTCCAAAACAAACGTTTTCTTGTTAATTAACTTATTACAACTATGACATTTCGCCATAATGAGGGTATACGATAAACAAATTAATCAACACTAGCGGCGCGTATTTACACAGTGACGCTCGAGCGAGAACTGAATAAGCAGGTGAATCTAAAAACAAGTTCTGGCGTTATGATCGACAGCACTATAGATGAAAATAAATTCGATATAAAAACGACAATTACAGATTTATTCGCCGTGCTTTAGAGTCATCCGATCCCTATTTATCATCGCTAAGACTTTTTAATGATGTTCTTTTTAATGTGCATAAGAAAATGTTTTACTAAATTAAGATATAAATTTGGAGTTCAGGATAGGTAGGTACTTTTAAATAGTTCTTACCTATCTGAACTTCCATTATAATTCATTATAAATGATCAAAATTTGATCTCTTGCTAGGTATATTATATATAGTATAGTATATATATATATATATAGGTAATTATCATAATTATCTAATATTGATAGCAATAATTACCCTGTAATTGTGGTAATGTATATCTGTTTCAAGTGCAATTAAAGACCTAGCATACACCTAGTTATGCATGAAATAATTTAAATTGATTCAACCTATCTATATACTATTTTTCCTAAAAATATATTTTGTGTGGTTATGCATTGTTGAGAATAGATTAATATATTATCTATGCCAACATGAAGTCTTAAAACTTGTCCCTTCTGGGTAGGTAGCCTGTAAACAGATTTTCTAAAAGCGTTTCAAATGGTCAATCACTCTTAATGTTCTAACACTCAGATTAACTTTTTCAATCGTACAACCCCAACAGGTTAAAGTAGGGTGTTGTACGATTTAATACATCAGAAATATTATAATTATGAATCTGCAGCTATAACTGGATAATACAAGTTACATTAAATAATCACAACATTGCAAAGTGAATAAATATTATATTAGTAAAAACTCTCAGTACATCGTACACAATCAGAATTCTCTATCTTTGTGACAGTGAAAATAACATACATAAATACTTTATTCTTTTTCCCAATATAATAAATAAAAAGTATTTATGCATAACTAAATAGTTTTCCAACAAGAAAATATTAGCCTTCTACAGAAAATTGTATATATTTATCACAATAATGGGCAAAAAATCTCATACTGCTCTGTTTCATTATGCTACTGATTGATATGAACTCCGGAACGAAGACACCATTTTCATTTATTTTGTGTTGTCTTGTGGGGTGGGGGTTTGTGTTGTGTTTTTGTATTCAATCTGATTGAATCATCAATCAGCGTTTCTGATTTTATTTTTACTCAATTGTGTGGCCAAAAAGCATTAAAACTTACACAAAGTCTTAATAAAACCTTCCCAGGATCGCTTACCAGAAATGGAACTAATTTATTCAATTCGACGTAAGCCCTTGAAATGCAAGCCGCCAAGATTCGATAGGTAACTTTACTTGCATACATGTATTTAATGTTTATCTACTAAGCAAGAAAATGATAACACAAAACCGTCATTTATAGCAATAGACACTATAAGCCTTATGAATTTTAAATACATTACTGTACATTGCTGACATTTGCAGTGCCTTTGATGCAGACACAGTTCGTCCTATTTGCACGATATCGAACGCGAATATAATTGCGTTCTCGTCTCCTACCGAGCTATCAGACGTGGACGGAGACACGTGGGGTGGCCACGTCTACGTCTGCGACCTGGATACTCCCTGGGACAGTCATAAAGTGACCGGCACATCTCATCCTGTAAGTTAAATATATCTCAAGATTCTTGTCCATAAATTCACTCCTCTGCGATGAATATAGGTCAAAAATATTATGCCTTTATCAATCTAAGGACTACATATAGACAGTCAGTACCTAAGCCCAGGTAAATCTTTCCCAGAACCAAAAACATCTAAAGTAAGAGTAAAAGATGTGAGTTCGAGTCCTATCGCGGGTTGTGAATTTTAGTGTCATAATAACATTTGTAAATGTTGTGACTAAGTGTAATCACTTGAAACACAAAACTACTAAAGTGTATTTTAGTTGGTACCTACCTAATGTTACAACTGATAGGGTAACAATTCTCCAGTGTAACATTATTGAACCATTATTTGTTTATTGTGAACATCAAGCTTTTATTCAAAGAAAATGTTTTGGATCAGATGCACTCTCTTAGTGTCATTCTTTCCTATGCCAGTTTCAAGGTTAAGAGCTGAGAAATCCATACCAATATTATAAATTAGAAAGTACTTTGTTACCCTGTTCCCTTTTCACAACTAACTAACTACACCCAAAGCTGGTGCATCCCCACCTAAACATTGGGATAATATGATGTAAAATACATCATACTATCCCATGTTTCTTGTTTTCATACAAAAAAATTATAGAGTGCTAAAGTTATGGTGAGTCATATGTTGCTAGTAACTGTGTTCAAGTCCGCCTGGCTAGCTACCACCATCTTATCTAAGTATGTCGCCATAACAACAATTCTTAGATTGTTGCATTCCGGCATTAGAGGCAAAACCATGGCTCTCCGGGATTGCCAACTGAAGTGAAATCTTGAAGTTTGTCAATCTTAGCCGATGAGGGCAGCTGAGATTGTTGGTACTTGAACCCCAATATGTTTAAAGTCAAATGTGTCAAAAGTAGTGTTGGTAAGCATAACAGTGTGAGTTCAATTGTTTTTTCCCATCTCAAAAATGCCAAAAATGTGCCCTTACACATAAAAAAGGTGGTCCAAAATACCTTCACTTGATAATAGTAGTACTCCCTGTACCTCGATCGTCAAATACAGTACAGATGCTTATATACAGTGGTGTCGGCAAGCTGTTGAGAGTTTAATGGTTTGTTCCCATCTCAATAAATGCTGAACATGCTTAAAGAAGTTTTCACTTCAAAAGTAATATGTTTCTATTCTTAATCTCATAGTAAATGAATATATTCAGGTTTCAGCCTTAGAATGGGATCTGGAAGGGAGACTCCTGCTGGTAGCGACCACGGTGGGAGATGTATCAATCCACACACAGAAGGATCACTTGCTCAACGAGTGGACATGTCTGTACACTGCTAGTTTCCCAGGTAATGTTGATACTAAATATTGTTTTATATTATTGACAATTTGTATGTATAATTTTTATTTATTTGTCTGTCTTGTAATGTTATTGAAATCCACATACAAATAACTTTGTTTCTGGATTAAATAAACTGAAACTGAAAGCCGTGGGAGATAATGCACAACACCTAAAAGTAGGAGATCAGTAACAGGCCTTGGTCATGCCCACCCGGAATAAAAATAATAATAGACCACAATTTTATTAAATGTTGTATTTCCTCTTTTTCACTGAGTTCAACTCGAAAGTTCAACAAGTTGTTCTTTTTTATCCAATCTCTTCCCACACCAGTATGATGATTAAACGTCCCATCTAATATTTGAAGTTCCAATATCCAATATCTTCCCACACCAGGATGATGATTAACCGTCATTAATTTGTCATTAATTTGAATGACCAGGGGAACACATAATAAAAGCAGCGTTTTTCCACAATGGCCGCCGACTGGTGGTCCTCGAGAAGAAAACAGATGTACCGGTCACAGACAGGATACAGGCGCTGCGGTACTCACCCACCTTGAAGGGATTTGGGTAAGTATCTATATCTAAATACTGTTGTATAGTGTATATATATATTGTCTGACTGACAAAACAATGCATACTCCAAATTTGTCCTGGTGTCGTTTTTAATGTAAAATAGTTGTGTACCAGCATTGAGAGGTAAGATAGCCAGTTCCTCAGTTTGTTGAGGATTCCGGATGAAGTCCTGCACTGACGTCCCACACTGGGGTTTATAGTGGCCCATGCTATCCTGAACCTAGCTGGCCCAACTCCTTAAAGTACATAAAGGAGGACCATGGGATGCTGACATTGCTCCAGAGTACTTGAGGTTGATGCCGCTTGTTCCTCAGCAGGTCAAGTAGAAGAGCCCCTTGTGAAAGGGGTCGTCTGGGGAAGTACTAGCACCATACCTATTTCAACTGCCAAGCAGCATTGCTGTGTTCCAGTTTGAAGGGTATGGTTGCCGGTGAAATTACCGGCTGACGAGGCTTAACACCTTTATGCCTCAAGTTGGCGGGCGCAATGCATGTAGGCTGCTCTTTGCGGATTTGACCCACGCAATAAGGCATTGTGATAGGCAAGAGATGCACTTAACATCAGGTGGGCTACTTGTTTGTTCCGTTCTACTGGTTGTATAAAAAAAGTAGCTTTTGCAGACCAGATTTCACTCTGGCTATCCCTTGTAGCTTGTGGTTAATTTAAATAATGTTGTCCATGAATCTGCTCAGGTATCAAATCGTGTGATTCAGTAAAAAACCTCATCGAGGCTTCGTTTTTCAACTTACACTTCACAAATATTATATATTTCATTTTTTTTTTTCTAGTGGTGTAGCAGTAGAAGGGGCCTGTATAGTGACGGCGACGGGGTTGATCGGCGCGGTGCAGGCGACGCCCGAGGGTTCCGTCGTGGACTGTCTGCGACCTACGATAGGACATGTCTCTGCCGCCAGCATCGCTTACAAGAGTAAGAACCTTCAATTAAATATTGGCTACATTGGTAAAAATTGGTGTCCTATGACTTCAAGGGTAAGCTAAGGAATGACGATTTAAGGAGGATGAAAATACAAACTTTGTAATGCCTTCAAAAAGAAAATCTTCAAACTCGTTAATTCCTGCTAAAATATTCTCCAAACTTGTTTATTCCTGCAAAAATCTTCTCCCAACTAGTTAATTCCTGCTAACATATTCTCCAAACTCATTTATTCCTGCTAAAATCATCTCCAAACTCGTTAATTCCTGCTAAAATATTGTCCAAACCCTTTTATTCCTGCTAAAATCATCTCCAAACTCGTTAATTCCTGCTAAAATATTGTCCAAACCCTTTTATACCTGCTAAAATCATCTCCAAACTCGTTAATTTCTGCTAAAATCTTCTCCAAACTCGGCTAAAATGTTGGTGGTTTATGGTAAAATATGTCATAGTGTGTGATTTTTCCAGACGGCAACCTCCTGGTAGCGTGCGTGAGCGGCTTGCGCGCCGTCGTGCGAGTGTACCTGTGCACGGCGTGCAAGGCGCCGCCCGGGCTCAGCGCGCAGCCTCTACCCGCCTTGTACCTGCAGGGCGACGTGCCCAGTGAGTCCTCTCCACTACACCTCTCTTAATTTCAGACTAGCTGTGCCCTTTGTTTTTATAAATAATGGGCGGATGGAATGAGCTCTTGACCTTAAGGAGGCCGGATCGAGGATACCCTATTACATGACTCTGTTTTATTTGGGTTTGGATCCGTTTCAATCAGAAAACCAGAATTCTATCGAAAACGATTGAAACCCAAATGAAACAGAGTTAGGTAAGTAATAGGGGCTTTTATGTATAATAGGTTAGGTCTGGAGCATAAATGAGGTCTATGATGGAGCGAGCTTTCAACTTGTGGCTGTTCTAGTTTAAGTAAAATAAATATTCAAAATAATATATATAGATAAATAATCTATAAAGACAATATAGCCTATGTCCTGTAAAAGTTCTGTGAAAGTCTATTATAAATATTGGTCTAACATTTTTTAAATTGGTTGAGTAGTTACTTAAATTACCTCCTAAATACAAACTTTACCACATTATAATATAAGTGTTGATTTGTGTATACTTACTCGTACAAACTTTTGTAAACACATCTGTAATATTCATCACACATTTTTCCTGTTTGGCGAACCAATAACACAGCACAGAAAGCAAATCTACTTTCAACTGAAAAGCCCAGTTATTAATGGTTGATATTTACTTATTTATCCCTTTTTTATGATATTCGTTCAGCCACAGTGACCTGGTGCCAACGAGAAGAGCCCGATTCGCTGCTGATTGGGGGCGCCACCGTCACTCTGTGGAAATGTACCGAGAGGGCGCACCCTGTACACAAACTACTCAACAAAGGTATGCACACTGTGTTAAAGTTTTATTTTTAAGGTGTGCAAAGTATTTTGATTCATTAATTCATTCGTAGCTTATTTTTATTTATTTGACTTTGACTGACTTTGACCGCCCAGAATTTGTTGTTGTTACCTCATGGGTTTTTTTTTTAAATGTTTATGTGCAAATTCCAAGTCACTTATACTGTTAAGTCAGACAGATACAATACGCCGATTAAATTATAATAAGGATGAAACGATCAATGGATCTTGAATCATAAACTGTCTTCAGGATGCTGTCTTACAAAAATAGTTTTTTTTTCATATATTTTTTTTCCATGGCTTTTTTTTTTTTTTCTTTGCAAATTTTTGTAACATTTTTTTTGTGTTCCGGCTTTTAGAGGTAAGATAGCCCGTTCCTCAGATTGTTGAGGATGCCGCGTGAAGTGCGCCTCCAACTTTGGCCTTATCTTAACTTGTAACCAGGTGAGATGAAGGCCAAGCGCTTCCCAGTCTTACAATAAAAAAAAAAAATTGAGCGCACACGGAGCAATCCCAACATCACCCTAAAGATGTTATTATACTAAGAGTGCATCGGATTAATGATGTTATGGACCTAAAGGTGCCCCAAATAGATGCATTGGTACGTTTACTGGTGCGGTACGTTTAAGAAAGTACCTTTTACTTCTACAAGACTACTAATGTCTACAAGAAGAGCGAGCCTACCCAGGAAGTGCCTATTAACTAGGCACTTTCTGGGTAGGCTCGCTCAATCGTAGATCTCATTCTTGCCTATGTAAGTTTTGTGGTTCAGAGCCGACCTATCATAAAAAATATATAAATATATTACAAAAATAATCTCAACTTGTAATCAGGTGAGATAAACGCTAAGTACCCGAGATTCACCGTCATACAATAAAAAAAAAACTCAGGTGAATGAAGGCCAAGCGCTTACCCGTCGTACAATTAAAAAAAAAACCATAGATCATGCTAAAACGCTCTAAATATAGAGAGCAAGTTCTCTGTCCAACAGTGGACATTAATGGACGTGTGATGATTTTGTTACAGGTCCATTGCAAGGTAGCACTACGCCGGGGGGTGGGCAGAAAACGGCGACCGATACGTTTAACACGATGGTACGTCAATACTGACATATACTACTACTGTATTTTATTAAATTGGTATACCACCATTTTAACTTTGTTATGGCGACAGATTTCGCCATAACATAATATAAATTGCTGCGTGCATTTAGAGGTAAGATAGCCAGTTCCTCCTGTTGAGGATTCCGGGTGAAGTGCGCCTCCACCTTGAAGGCCAAGCCCTTCCCCGTAGTACAATAAAAATAAACTGGTTGTATTCATCAACTATCGTATACATGAGTAAAAACCGTATTTTGGTCATGCTATGGATTCAATGGTCAAATTTGTGTATTATGGATGATAATTATATTAAATGATTAATTTATATAATGTATGAATGAATGTTTGTAGGTGTGGCAGAAGGTATCCGTGTGGGCGGTGGGCAGCGGGCGCGTCGCGGCCGTGGGCACAGCGCGGGCCGCGGCCGCGGGGCCGCACGTCGTCGTGGCCACGGCCGACAACGTCACTCTACTCACCAGGGACACCCTGTACGTGGTCAGTACACTATCGTAATCTAGCATCACATATTTTTTGACCGCCTCTGTGGTCTAGTGGTTCAAACCACCCATTACAGATCCAGAGGCCCCGGGTTCAATCCCCATGGGGAGTACAATATATTGTGCTTGGTTTGGTTGGTGGTAGGACTTTGTTGAAGTCCGCCTGGCTAGCTACCACCATCTTACCTAATTCTGTCGCCATACTAACAATTCTAAAATTGTTGTGTTCTGGCATTCAGAGGTAAGATAGCCAGCTCCTCAGTTAGTTGAGGATTCCGGGTGAAGTGCGGCTCCACCTTCGGCCTTATCTTAACTTGTTACCAGGTGAGATGAAGGCCATGCGCTTCCCCGTCGTACAATAAAAAAAAAATTACAAGCTTTGCTTTGTTTGGGAAGGCTAGAATGGCGCTGTGTGAAATTAATGTCCTGTAATATATTTTTTTTATTTTACCAACAGGGTACATTCATTCATTAATTCTGCCATAGGTACCTATTGTACCTATGGCAGAAGATCGCCGAGTGGGCGGTGGGCAGTCTGTATCATAATTTAATTAAAACATAAGAAACAAAATATGAATGTGATAAAAAAATATTTATGAGATTTATAAAGTTAAATAAAAAACTAGGATAATCATATGTAATATGGTATCCCTATTACAAATTTAAACGTTAGTTCTGAAATGGTATATATTTATTTATTGAGACTTAAAAGAGTTTGTCAATGAAGATTATTTGTATCATTTTAAAACGCAAAAGCCTTGGGATTACTAGAATCGGATAGAGTTTTTAAAAATATCTTCATTCCGATTACCAGTGATATCAAATAATACGTTAAAAATGTATTCCTTACAGCTGGCGTCCCGTCCGGTAGTGACGAGCGCCCCAGCGGAGCCCCCGGCCTCCGCTTCACCCTCTAAGAAGGCCAAATACGGACCAGGAGTACTACCCGTAAGATATATTTTCATTAGCTCCATTGTATTTGTCACTGTAAAAACTACCCCACCTATAGAAAATCAGTATGTTACCTCCAACATTGTATTTGTCACTGTAAAAACTACCTCACCTATAGAAAATTCCTGGCGACTGAATCAATTATAGAACTCTCAATATCAATTTATATTCATACTAGCTTTTGTTTGTGGCTTAGCCCGAGTGGTACATACCCGGATAAAAAGAAGCCTATGTAATGTGCCGGGAAAAATTGGATGAAAATCCATACCATTGTTTGGTAAATCATATCGTGTTTTAGCGGCCACATAAATTATCATGTCGTGTAATTGACAAATGGAACGATCTTTTACTTGAATGCATGGCAACCAAGGAGGTAACTTATCAAAGGTTTTATTTAAAATTTGAACAGCCCCTCAGCAGGGGGCGGGGATAGAAATTTTGTCCTCTGTTTTTATCCACCTTCGAGAGCATTTTGTCTCCCGATGGTGGATAAAAACAGAGGACAATATTTTTATCCCCGCCCCGTGCTGAGGGGGCTGGCTTGCAGATTTGAAAATAAAAACAAATTAACACATGAAATGAACGCGGGAAAAAGTATTGTTGCTCGTTACTGATTTTGAAAAGTAATGGTATTTTAAATAAAAAGTTCTGCCTAGGTACTAACTACTTAGTTTTAATTTCCTAAAGCCTTGGTCACAACAACTATTTTTTGTACGACGAAGCGCTTGGCCTTCATCTCACCTGTTAACAAGTTCAGATAAGGCCGAAGCTGGAGGCGCACTTCACCCGGAATCCTCAACAAACTGAGGAACTGGCTATCTTACCTCTAAATGATGGAACACAACAATTTCAGAATTGTTATTATGGCGACAGAATTAGGTAAGATGCTGGTAGCTAGTCAAGCGGATTAAACAAAGTCCTACCACCAACCAAACCAAGCACAATATATTGTACTCCCCATGGGGATCGAACCCGGGACCTCTGGATCTGAAATCGGTGGGTTGAACCACTACCACAGAAGCGGATAGACAACTATGCATTGATGGACTTAACACTTTCGTCCATCAATGTCTCTTTTGCTGGCGGCTGCAGTAATGTATATAATATCTATTAATCCTGTACAATTTTTAAAATAAATCCTCTCATATTTTATTTTATTTTATTTTAAGGCTTTTAGGAAAACTTACAGCTAGGTACATTTATAGACTTATAGATAATAATATATACATAGTAAATATTATACGAGAAGGCCTAATATAAAGGCCTATAATAAAATATCAAAGCCTATGTCATGTCCAGAGCGGGGCGAGCTCGGCCGCGGTGTCCCACGTGACCGTGTCGTCGTTGGGCGGCGTGGCGGTGTGCGTCGACACACACACACAGCTGCACGTGTACCGACTGCCCGCGCATCCGCCCTCGCAGCTCGCCGAAATACGTGAGTTACCTTTGGTAGTCTGATCACCTTCTCAGCGGTTCTGCGAGCCTGGTACTTTCGTTGGATAGCACACACATATACATACTACTGTAATACTTATATATATTTTTTAATGTATTGAGAAAATTATATACCTATATACAAATTTCATACAAACAAGGTGGCAAACAGCCATACACATACATAGGTCTATATACAGGGTTTTATGTATTGAGAAAATTATGTACCTAAATACAAATTTCATACAAACAAGGTGGCAAACAGCCATACACATACATAGGTCTATATACAGGGTGATTCATTTTACCTGGATCCCTATGTATGTGTATGGCCTATGTATATTGTGCTTGGTTTGGTTGGTGGTAGGACTTTGTTGAAGTCCGCCTGGCTAGCTACCACCATCTTACCTAATTCTGTTGCCATAATAACAATTCTAAAATTGTTGTGTTCCGGCATTCAGAGGTAAGATAGCCAGTTCCTCAGTTTGTTGAGGATTCCGGGTGAAGTGCGCCTCCACCTTCGGCCTTATCTCAACTTGTTACCAGGTGAGACGAAAGCCAAGCGCTTCCCCGTCGTATAATAAAAAAAAAAAAACACTATTTTGTTTTGTAAATACATACGTACTATATGATACAACACTCAAACGCAGAACAAACATCTATATTCATCACACAAATGTTTGTCCTGGGTGGGAATCGAACCCACAACAGCGCAGAAGGCACAGCTACTACCAACTGAGCTATGAGACCTAATTATAATTTTCTCTAAGCATAAATACATATTGAGTTTTTTGTTATGTTATTGTTATTTCAGCCCCTTCAATAGCAGTTCAACACGCGCTCTCGCTACTAGAATTCGCCGTGGTTTCGGGCACTGACTGTCTAGACATACTGCTCACTTTGAAACCCGCCGTAATCGAACCGTTGTATGAAAGGTAACCAATTTACCTTAAAACATTTGCACAATTTACAAGGAAATCACTCGGGCTACCTGAGGACTAAAGATGGCAATAATGGTTAAAATTAAATATTAGTTTGAACATCATTTATTCAATAAAAAGTACAATCAAACTAACTATGTACAAAGGAATCAGCCAGATTACCTAAGGACCGATAGGTAACTCAACTGTTCCAGACCAGTACCAGACGGAAGCGTGCCCAAGACACTGGCTGCATTGCCACGCTGAATAGCTATGCTAATTCGCTGGCCTAAATAAGAGCCAGCCCTTGGGTCACGTGACGCCCCAATCAAATGCCCCGCAATATTTTAAAAAAAAATTTGAAAAGAATAGTTAACTGTTAATTGCTAAAAAAATATATCGATATTTTTATTGGTTGAATAATACATTTATTCAATAAAAAGTACAATTAAACTAACTATGTACAAAGGAATCAGTCAGATTACTTATTATTGGTTGAAAATATTATTTGTTGAGTGCCTACACGATTTGGTTATTGGTTGCAGTTGAATATTTTATTCTATTGATCAAATAAAAGTAACCGATAATTCGTCTCTATCATAGCAGCACTATGGGTATTTGTTTAAAATATCACATCACTTTGTATTGAATAAAAATATCATATACAGCAAATTAGAAATGTAATCTCTATAGTGTTGAAAACTCTGCGAGCAGCAACGTACGAAAATGTTTCTTATTTATAGCCTGTTAAAGTTAAAATTTCATTGCATTCAATTATGTTAGTTCTAACTCGGGCTGAAGTTGACATGATATTTTTATTCGATAATGTTAATTCTGATTACTGAATATAATGGTTGATTTTAAATATTAGTTAAATTTATTGGTTGATAGTTATATTCGTCATCTCTACTAAGGACAGTTAGAAAGGGTCTATAGGTAACTCAGCTTATACAGAAGCAGTCACAAACATACCCAAGACATTAAGTCAAAGTCAGATATTTTTATTCGTGAAGCAATGCAGCAAGCATTGCCATACTGAATGGCAAATAAGATCGCTGGCCTAAATAAGAGCCCATGGGTCACGCATCGCCTCAATCAAAAGTCCCGTAAGATTTTTGTAAGCCGGTTCCCCGCGGACTCAAGGTCTCAACTCCAATAGGGTCAGTATCTGAGATATCTACCTATCAATACTAGGGTCAATTTGAATAGTTCAACATTATAATAATTTAATTTAATATTATGAATTATAAACTGATTTGATAATTAATAATGATATTATGTTTCCAGATTAACAGAAACCTTCCACAGACAACCGACTTCCTTTCAACAGTATTATTATCACAGTTGGCTGAAAATAAGGATAGCTCTGTGCAGGTACTGTCCATACTAAAAACTGCTATGCTGTAAAAAAGAATCCCCATGACAGTTTGGTCGTCAATAATTATTTTTTTAAAGAATTTCACTTCTAATAAATGCTCGTTGGTGAATCTAATAAATAAAGTAGAAATATACGTTCTTTACATGAATAAAAAAAAATGTTCAGAAACTAAAACCCGACTACTGAAATGGTTTGGTACAAACTATTCAATATTTATTGTTGTCTATTAAATAAACAACCTACTTGTTATAATTCCAATGTATTTAAAGCCTTATTCATAATGCCGTGGGTCATGTGCCACTATACCCTGCTAATGCTGCTTTTTGTGCGATATCCAAACTCAGCTTGAGATGTCACAAACATTCGAGAGCGTTTCCGGCTCGCGGAAAAGATGCGGGTTCGAGTCCCGTCGCGGGTTGTTTCAATTTTAAAATTTTGAAATACAAAAATAATACATGACCATTTAATATGTTGTCAGAGTTGCAGGTTTTGGATTGATTGATTGATTGATTGATTGAATGTGTTCCAGGATAAGTAGCTCGATGCAGAGCAGTGCGTCGTCCCTGACCTGCGTACAGATGTGCAGCGCCGTGCTGAGCGCGTGCAGCGCCGCCCTCCGACCGGACCTGGCGCTTCCGCTGATCGACGACGACTCTGAAAAGGTACCAGCTCCTCAGTTTGTTGAGGATTCCGGGTGAAAGGCGACCTTCTACTTGTAAAAATCAAGTGGGATGAAGGCCTCGTAGTACCTCTAGATGCCGGAACCCAACACATTTTTGAACCGCCTCTGTGGTCTTGTGGTTCAACCCACCGATTTCAGATCCAGAGGTCCCGGGTTCGATCCCGAGGAGTCAATATTGTGCTTGGTTTGGTTGGTGATACGACTTTTTTTGGATTTTAACATAGCATTAAGTATTTAGGTTTATGATGTATATACTTCGAATGTTATTTGAAACTGTATATGTAAATGTAAATGTTGAATGGATCATCAAAAAATTAAACAGCTCGATTTCTTGCCTTTCTTGGCTTCATCAAAGTCAATACCGTTTTTATTGTACATCGAGGATTTGCTTGGCCTTAATCTGAGTAACTGGCTATCTCACCTCTCAAATGCCCAGAATACAACAGTTTGAGAATTGTTATGTGGTCCAAGGCATTATCCTACAAAATGTAAATGAATAAAGAAATGTTGAGTTTGACTTTGTGAACCGCGTGGGTATAATCGTGTGTCGTGTCAGAGTGTAGCGACGCTGGAAGGCAAGCCGGAGTTGGTGGCGGACGCGGCCGCGCTCTGCAGTCTGCGGTTGGGACTGCAGCGGGCCGCAGACGTCGCCTTCACCGCCATCGCGCAACTGCAGAGGCCGCAGGGGTATTGTATTTACCACGCTTATATAACACACTATTCTATATAGATAAATACAATATAAGTGTCACTTCGTAATAAAAAAATAAATATTACAGGACATTAATTTTACACAGCGCCATCTAGCCCCAAACTAAGCATAGCTTGTAATATGGGATAGATTACTTTTAGTAAATACATACGTACTAAATGATACAACATCCACACAGAACAAACATCTACATTAATCACACAAATGCTTGTTATGGTAATAATAACTTCGCGATAGCCCTGATTAATGAAATATGTTAAAACATGATAGTTTGTGATATGATAAAATGTACGTTTGTTTGTAGATACGAGATCTGCTCAGACCCGATCGCGCTGAGCGTCCTCCGTCGCCTAGTGGTGGCGTGGCGCGCCAGCGGACGTTCCAGCGGCGCCGACTCCCTGTCCAGACTGCTGGCCAGGCTCGCTGCCAACCCTAGCCACCATCACAAGCAGGATATCATAGGTACGCCTTGAAAAAACGAAAAAAAAAAAAAAAAAAAAAAAAAAAAGTTTATTTGACAGGCATATACTTGCAGCGCAGAGCTCGGAGCGGCAACACGTCCACAGAGCGCTAGTCAGTGAGCAGCAAGACTATATTTCCTGAGGATGCCTCGTGTAGAGGCGAAACACGTGTCGATTTGATTTTTTCAGAGAGATTTAGCGGATTTATTACTAAATATTTTTTCTGTTTTCAGATTTTATTTTGAAATATGGATTTCCGCGAAATAACGCCTGAATCAATTAGCTATCTTAGGCATCATTATTACAAATATTATTACCTATGGTCTACACACTAGGCTGAGCCTGTACTGTGTAGGTCATAGGTACACATACATTTTGATTAACAAAAGTTTGTGCTTCGGTCTCTACCTATACAAAACAATGGAAGTAAGCTATTTCTAAGTAAGAGAAAAGAAAAACCAACTAAGATATAGGTATTGAATAAAGAGTATGAAGGTATTGATAATAATAATGATATATCAAATAAAATACCTAACAATAATGGATACTATAATAATAGTATTGTAGTAATGAATTAAAAAAGAACTATTTTTGTTTGTAATGATTGGCTGTATTATAATGTAATCATAAATAAGTAACATATATTTATTTAATATATTTATGTAATATTTATATATCTCAGTATCTTTACGTTCTCTTTACCTGCTATGATCGCCTGTTACCTCGGCCTCTAGCGCATGGTGGACTTGTTCAATAAAATACAATAGAAAAACGTTTATTTACCCAAAACAGCACACTACACAACATATAGAACGATGAAAAAACACAGCCTTTAATTTTATTTCCTTTTTTTTTATTGCCTTTGTTTTCTGGTGGTTCGCTCACCGGTGTCTGTTCCAGAGGTCCCGGGTTCGATCCTCAGGGTACTATATTGTTCTTGGTTTGGTTGGTGGTAGGACTACCAACCCTAGCCGCACTCCCAAGTAGGATATTATAGGTACACATCTCTTTACCTGCTATGATCGCCTGGTACCTCGGCCAGTAGCGCGTGGTGGATTAATTGCTTTTGTGGTCTAGTGGTTCGCTCGCCGGTGTCAGATCCGGGTTCGATCCCCAGGGTACAATAGTGCGCTTCGGCCTTATCGTAACATGAAAATCAGGTGAGATAAAGGCCAACCGCTTCTTCGTCATATAATAAAAATTAAGCCTACTGTAAGAGTGTTAGGTCGCATATGATGTGTCACATCTGACATTTCACCTTTGTCCTTATTACAAAGGTGAAATGTCATTAATATCAACATGAATATTATCAAATAGGTACTTTCATATACTTCGTTCCTAAAATGAGGATGACGTGGTTCATTCTCTTGTTTAATTGTATCTACCTATCTATGTATGTATTCACCGTGCTACTGTTTGTCAGTTACAAATAAAAAACGTTTTTCCTTCAACTGTTTTTACCGTCTCTGTGTGCCTCTGTGTTCAACTCACCGATATCTGATCCGGGTTCGATCCCAGGGGAGTACATATTGCCACAACAATTCCAAAACTGTTGTGTTCCAGCATTGCGGTAAGTTAGCCAGTTCCTCAGTTTGTTGAGGATTCCGGGTGGAGTGCACCTCCACCTTCGGCCTTATCTTAACTTTTAACCAGGTGAGATAAAGGCCAAGCACTTCCGCGTCGTACTAAAAAAAAAGCTGTAGATAATATAGAGACGAGGTAATTAAGACCTCTTTCGCAAGATGCATTTTTTCCCTTTCCTTATATATCGCATTGCTAGCAAACACTGTGATTTGTCTTGCTCACTTTACGGCGTTATAGAGAATGTGAGACAGTGGCAGTGGCAACAGAGACTTTTAGCAATCCTGTCGTGAATCCCAATAACAAAGTTTTCTCTATGTTTCCCATCTATGTTCCTCCCTCCTACTTATCCAAATAGCGCTTGCACACACACACTTTCTTCTCTCACAAACATTCACACACACGAAAACACACACACACACACACACGAACACACACACACACACACGCTCTTTCACTGTCATACTCGGTAATTCAGTTTTTAATTTGGTTTTGCCCTGTAAGTGGTGCAAGTCTTTCGGTAATTCTTAAAATATACTCCCGCGGCACAGGCTAGCCCCAGTGTCCTCTAGTTATTGTAAAATTAATTTAAACTGGCATAAATGAACTAGAATTTGATATAATTGTGTGTTTGTTTGTGTGTTTGTTTGTAGAGGAGTGCTCGACCCTCTCCGCGCAGTTCCCGTGCACGCGCGTGTGGGAGTCCCTGCCGCGGTGCTGCGTCTCCGCACCGCACGGGAACCAACCCCCGCTATACGTGAGTACCTTTACTTATATCACATTTTTAACCGCCTCTGTGGTCTAGTGGTTCAGCCCACCGATTTCAGATCCAGAGGTTCCGGGTTCGATCCCCAATTAATTTGCTTCTTTGAAAGGGGTTGGGGTGTGCCGGAGAGGCGTACTTTCCGAGATATTTGTGGTTATAGTTTGAGGTTCTCACTGAATCATATGAGTTTCTGGATCAAAGCCTGCTAACCTACACCATGTTTCATGTGTTACCTACATCAATATGTCAATGCACCAACGAAAATAGCTCGGCAAAATCGAATACCTAATACCATTTTTTATTCACTGTTCTAGCATAACCTAACCTAATTACTTTTTATTTGGTCTTATGTGCGGTTTATTATTTCCCAAACTTAATTATTTTTAAACTTGTTTATCAAATATTCCATTTTTTTTAGAATAATTACGTTTTAAAAGCTAAAAAGAAAACCGACTTCAAAGAAAATTATGATACAATTTCGTTTACCTAAATGAGGACAGACAGATAGACAGACGCGTGATCCCATATGGGGTCCGTTTTTCCTTACTTTTGAGGTAATACACCCAAATCGCTTCAAGTGTGCCCATAACGTTTGAAGAGTGCCCTCGATTTCTCCAGGATTCCATCATCAGATCCTGACCTGATGACAATGGGACCACCTGTGAAATATAACCTTTCAAACAAAAAATAATTTTCCAAATCGATCCAGGCGTCTTCGAGTAATAGGGAAACATACATAAAAAAAAGATTCCGACGAATTCAGAACCTCTTCGTTTTTTTTAAGCCGGTTAAAAAACGATGTCTAACTGACTAGAAAATACCATAGCAGGATGAATGCCTCATATCCCTAAATCATTCCGAAGCACTCCCAAGTTCCTAGCGAAGTAGCACGTTTCTAAACCCAACCCCTTAGACCAATAATTGATATCATCTTCCTGCATATTGAAGTAGGCATTACGAATATATGTGTTTATTTTTACAAGATTTCACTAATAGGCTTGCATAGCGTTTAATACAAATCAAAGCAACTTGTACACTTATTTGACGTGTATACGTGAAGCGACATGTAATGTTTTATTTATTTGGTATGAGGAAATCCAACAGTTTTTATATCGTAGCAAAAACTGCTTAGTACGTGAAATCCTTAGCTTGTTGTTTGCACGTTAAAAGATGAACCGCATAGCGTGTGTACACCCAACGAGTACCGAAAAGGTTTTCATTCTCACGTTTAGGGAAAGTTCTTAGTACCTACATCATTTAAATTTTTCACCACTGTGTATTATGTACCTATACAGTGGCAGCGGTGAAAAACTTAACGAGTAAAACTCCCGCCATTTTTAATATTATTACGTTCACGCTATGTCTAAATTACTGGCTTCATATAGCATAAATTACCTGGGTAATACCTATTGTAAGTAGGTTTTATGCTAAATGTATTTTGATATGCTGCGTTCACCGGAACATTTTATCGATTGACGTTTCTGTCTAGTGATGGGATAGTGTTGCACGATGACGACTGTAACTCGATTTGAATGTCATATAAATCGAAAAGATTATCGCAGATCGATGAAGTTTTGATAGTATAATTTTTTCCAGTTCGAATACGGAGTGGAACCTGAAGCTTTGCGTTACACGCCCGAAGCGCCGGTGTATGCTCAATGTGAAACAACACCTTCTCTTGCTATGGATTCTATTAGGTTTGTATCATTTAATGTGCATAAACATTACATTGCTGGATAACCAAAATGCATGGATAGTCAGTGTGATAATCACAGAAGCGGATTTTGGTATGATTATTCACTTTAATATTACATTAATAATGAGGCGATTTTTTAAGGGTAGCAAATGTACGCGTGTTTTTGTCCGTCTTGTGTGTTACCGTTTGCCCACACGAACGACTCTCACGTGGGGGCAGACGGTAACACTTATGGCTATCTGCCCCCACGTACGAACAGTGGGGGCACACGGTAATACGTTACTACCACACGGTATTCTATTACCGTGTGGTAATAACGTTTCTCCTAAGTTCCTAAGTTTCTCCTCTCCATTTCTCATAAGAGGTGTTTCTCATACGTAGGGGTTTGATAACATACATATTTGTAATTATATCTACCCCCACAACTAAATATTTTGTCCATACACGTTGCAATATAAAATAATGAGTCAAACTGTGCTAAGGACTAAAAAAGATGTATATTTTCCTGGTAGGTACATGTTTATGGGCGGCGGATGGAAGCTAGCGCGGTGGCGCGCGTGCGGGCGGTGCGGCTCCCGCGCGTTGCCGCACGCGCACTCCGCGCGGCAGCCGCTGCAGCGCGCGTACGTCGCACGGTTCATCACTCACTGCCGGTACACATCACGCTCACGTTTAATTATTTATTATAATTATGATCTTATATATTTGCTTTTATTATTTTGTTTTTGTTTGAACTTTTTTTAGTGCAAGTAATATCATCATCATTCTCCTGCCCTTATCCCATGCTAGGTGGGGTCGGCACAACATGTTCTCTTCTTCCACTCACTCCTATCAACCGTCAACTCTGCATCTACACCTTTCATACCCATGTCCTCTTTCACACAATCCATCCATCTCTTTTTCGGCCTTCCCTTTGCTCGCACGTCCACCCACGCTCAAACTCATAACCCTTTTGGTCAAATAACTATTATCCCTCCTCATTACATGCCCATACCATGACATGGTATGGGCATGTAATGAGGAACTACCTAGAACCTAGAACTCCTCAACTTTTCTACAACTGGTGCCACTTTCACTAACTAACTAACTAACTTTCCCTTATTATATCTTATTATATTTCCCCTTATTTTTAGTGCAAATAATAATGTGTGTTAATGACAAAAGGTGTAGTTTTAAATCATCTATTATCGCTTTTTTTATCATTCCAACTCATATTCGTCCACTGCTGAGTCTTAATAGAATAATGATACCGTGAGAGGGTATTATATGAAGAAGACTTTTATTCACATACTTCCCGCTACCGCTACATTGGCGTTGGTCCATCGTGGAGGGTTTCCTACACTCGATTGTTAAACATAATTGATTGACTGTGGTTTTCAAGGCCTAAATAAGACCTCAGACCCCACTGACTGTATTGTTGACCATAACCTTAAATATATTTATTCAATAAAAAGTACAATTAAACTAACTATGTACAAAGGAATCAGTCCGACCTTAAATGATGTATCTTTTTTTGTTGCAGATGTGGTGGCAAATGGACTTTGTTTTCTAATGTGTAGTCCAAAAACTGGAACACCCAGAATCTATGACTAACATAAATATTGTATAAAAATATATCCAATGTAATAATAAGTAGGTACCAACATATTTTTATATTGATTAAGGATCTGTAAATAAAATGTGATTTAATTTAACAGTATTCTTGATTGTTTTATTTATTATTTATCTATTTGTATAAAACTGACTTGACTGACTGACAATCAACGCACAGTCCAAACCTTAAAATAAGCAAAGTTGGGTTGAAAAATACATATTATTTTTTGACATCCATTTCATCATGACATCAATATAAATAATTTATTGTATAAAAAAGGAATAAATGTCATGAAATCTTGTATGAAAAACTTGTCCTTTTTTGTTGGTTACCCAACACTGGTATAAAAAAATATCTGTCTGTTTGCTACGTTTTCACAGTTAAATGGCTGAACGGATTTTGATAAAATTTGGCATGGAGATAAATTATATCCTTGGGGAGGGAGGAACATTGCTAGGCTACACTTTATTCGGGTATGACGAAGGCAAAAAATCTGAATCTGAATCAAAAGCTAGATATGAATAATATATTAAGTCATGAAGATGAACTCCTCATATCTATGGCATATTGCGCGTGAGAGAAAGAATAAAACCCGAACTATTGATTTAATAATTAGGTACCTTTCAAATTAACAATGTAGATATCCCAAATGAAATACATTTAGTCTCTGTGAGTCTCACTAATATATTATAAATCTAATATTCCAAATACTCACTAAAAAAATGGTAGATGCCGTTTCCACTTTTTAGCTAGAAAATTTAATAAATAAATAACATAATAGAAAACTTCTTTAAGTCTTACTAAATTGTTAACAAAAAACAATCAGTTAAATTAAATGTTATAAGGTAAGAAAAACACAGAATACCAATTTATGGTATTTTACTTTTTTTTTTACACTAAAAATTGACATTGACATAGTTGTAACGATGACAATCGGCAATTGCATAAACAGTGAGTTTCCCTAACTGAAATAAATTCAATTTTAAATGATTTCTATCTTATATCTAATCTATCACGCGCACAGATGAGGATGAGTGTGAGATTTGTCATAATTTAATGGTAATGGAGTAGTTGGTGCAGAAAGTACATTTTTAATTTGTTTGTATTTAACCAACGACAACTCTTAATCAAATATACGTTAGACTGTTAACATGCTGTACAGACAGTAAAGTATATATAAACAGATATTTTACCAGCTTCACTACTAATTTATCTAAAAAGTACTCTGTCGTCGTACGTCTGTCTCTACGGACCGAGCGAACGAAGCGTCTCAGTTTCGAGATTGGCCATAAATGTTTTTCTCGGCTGTCTGTCTGTCGGTTTGTTCTCGCCTACAGGTCGCATTTTTCAACCGATTTTGATGAAAGTTGGCATACATATTCCTTAATTTGTTAAAGGGGTTGTAACATTGGCATAATGATTGGCAGCCATTTTTTTTTAGTTGCACGGCCACTTTACATGCTTGTGCCAATGTATAGAGGACATTAATAAAACAATAAATGTTATGTAATAAAATCTTCTGAAGTGTCAGGTTTTCCCATAAACGGACGTTTAAAAAAATCAGTTTCGTCAGCTGAGGTCCCAATATGTTAACCTAGCAGTAGGTACTTCATCTAATGGAAGAGATCAAAATAGCATGTGCTCTAATAAATGCATTCGGTGCTAGGCTTAAAGATCACCCACTGGTGGACAAAATGATCAACGAGATATATTTGAGACATGATGCGCCAAATTATCTGAGTGTGTTTGTAAATCACAACAATTTTAATCAACGCAGAGCATCATTTGAGGACATGGACATAAATGGCACTGGATATGAAGAGTTCCCTGTATTGACATCTGAAGACTTGATCAAATGGCAATAGGGACCTACCAAGCACGAAGTTAGGGGAACATCAGAAAGAGAGAGGCACATGGCATATTAGTGTCTACAGAGATCGCGGTATTGGCACACTTGCACCTGATTTAAATGGATTCAGTATCATTTTGATGGATCCTTGGCTGTTAAGAGCTAAAATCCACTCACGCCACTCTAACAACCGAAAGTATTTCGTCTACATACTGATAGATATTCCAATAATGTTCGTGTTTGGTAGGAAAGCGAACTCTTGGTTGCTGTGCCCATGTCATGTGTATAGTGTGGTTTATGGGATGGGCGCAGCATCAAGAGGTACAACCTCTTCCTCCTGTTGCCTTCCTGGACACAATTTTTTGTAACATTGACGATGAAAACGATTTGTTATTTAGTAAACAAATATGGGTATCATAAAATGTTGTTTTACTTCATACTAACTCGTGTACCCAGTGAAGTATGCTTCCACAAAATTACACTTGGCTCAAACCTAAGCTAGGTACTTCTATGAATTTATTATCTCATCAATTTATTATACCTAATACACTATCATCTCTTACAATTTGAGATGTAGTGATAGTAATAAAAAATAAAAATATTTTAACCCTTTAACGGTCATAACGATCCAGATAAGATACATTAAATCTAATTTCGACTTAAGGTTATTTTTGGTGCCTAAAAACGAAAAAATAAAAAAAATCTTGAAAATCCTTTTTTTTTAATTGGTGGTAAACATATTCCCTCTGCCTGTAGCGGACAACAAATGCATCGTAAAGTGTGGGAATCTGCTATAGAGTGATGTGTATGTATAGGAAAATAAAAGACAAGTCTTGTAATATATTAGTATTCTTACAAGTTACAAAGCATACATAATATATTTTCTTATATAGAATGAATAATCTGGTTCCATGTCGCCTTAGAAAGATGGAGAATTTTCATCCCGAAAATGTCGTTTTGTTGGTGTAAAACACGTCGTAATTATTATGATTTACAAGAAATTATCACACAGCTATTTTGTTGGTAGATTATTACACATTATGTGAAGCTAAAATTATATTGGTGCTTGTTTGTGAAAATTTAGAAAGCATGGCGTTACACACAATGGAACTTCACATTTGCAACACTTGATTTTGGACCGTTTATCTTTTATCTTCGTACTGCAATAGCGGCATCTTTGATATGATGGCAGATCAACTGGCATATGTTCTCCAACGTTTTGAAAGCGAGTTTCTGGGGCTGTAACATAAACCGACTTTTGGTAATTTTCTGAAATGGCAGCTTTTTTCCTCAACAGAACGACGTTTTCGGGATGAAAAGCCGCCAATAACCTCTAGCTAAGGCGACACGGAACTCTAAGTTAGTCAGTTTTGCAGCATTTGCGTGATTGCTGTAAAGCAAAAACGCATTTGTGATGCAGGCATCAAAAATAAAATAAAATATGCGAAGCCACCACCGGACTCAGGGGCCCTACCGCCGACGGCGAAGCCGATCTCCATTGGCTTAAAATTAGCTTCATGAGAACTAGAAACGATTTTTACCGTCAAATGTACTGAACGGATAGGTTTCATAACATGTGTACACTTTTAAGATGGGAAACGCCATTTTGGATATGACACATACCCGGTAGTAAAAATCGTTTCTAGTTCTCATGAAGCTAATTTTAAGCCAATGGAGATCGGCTTCGCCGTCGGCGGTAGGGCCCCTGATGACTCGTTACAAGTAGTTGCATCGCTATCTCCATGATCCGGACTTCCTTCACGTCCACTTTCCTGTCCCGTCCCACGTCTACTTTCCCGTCTCCACCCAGATATAGCAGGGCCGGCGCTACTAGGTAGGTCTGCATCCCACGTGGAAGGTTGAGGCGACAAAGCCCTTTCCATAGGCCGCAAGCTTGGTTCATCTCTCGACGTGGAAGGTTGAGGTGATAACGAAGCCCTTATTGTTTTGATTGACCACAGGTCAGGATTATCACTTGATGTGGAAAGCTGAGGCGAAGCTCTTATTGTATCAGTCGACCTCAGTCCTGGTTCATCTAAATCCTCTAAAATCCGCTGTAGTTTTGTGTGGTTATAAAAAACTCTTTCCTCATCCGATTCCGCATCGTCTTCAGAATTGTCTGGATCTGATGGTAAACCAAACATATCCTCCAGTGCTGACTCTATTTCATAATCATTTAAATCTTTCCTTCTTTCTTTTTTGCTCATTTTTAGTCTCTGTAAATATAAAAAAACAAGGCCCAGCTAACTAACGGTTAAAATCTAACCAACTTACTTACGGTTAGAGGGAATATTCTTCCCACCAATAAAAATCATTGAAAAATAATATGTATGCAAGATAAACCAAATATATGACTTATTTCTAAGATATTAGATATATATGTACATGATCTAAAAGAACTTACCTAATATCAGCCCGTGAATCCAGAGATGTAAACCGATTTACCTCGCAGTCGAAAAAAACACCTGTTTTCAATATTCAATGCAACCGTATCGAAAAAAAATGAATAAAATGACAGTGACAATGTTAGAGAAAACCTTTCACCTGTCTAATTGAAAAGTGTTGACATATCAAAAAAATGAGTTTGATTGATTGATTCGTAGTTTTTTTTTTTTTAAGTTGGTGGGAATAATATTACCTCTAACCGGAAAAGGGTTAACACCAAATATTAGGTTAACCTGGCACTTTACGAGGTTTTGCTACTTAGTACTTGTTGTTTGTATTGAAGGCCGCTATCCATTAAACCAGATGTGAAAGGCGGCCGCGTAAAAAATAAAATATAAAAAATATAGAATGGCATACTAGGCGGCTAGGCGCCGCCTAGTATGCCATTCTCCATACTAAAATGTTACAACCACTTTGTTGTAGTTGATTGGGATTTTTGTTCGGGGGGAAAGAAGGGGGACGTTTGCTGTACGTTTTTTTTTTTTTTTTTTTTTTTTAAATTATATCTTTTACTAATCAGACTATGCAGTCCTCTCCACCTTTGCAAGACAAATCCGTAGACACCAGGTTCGATCTCCTCAGACCAAGGAAATAAACGCTAAAACTTATACTCCTATTTGACTCAAAAGTCTACGTAGGTAAGCCAAATGCTAGGTATTTTATTTTGCTTATGAAGTTGTGTAGAATAAAGAATAATATATTCATTTATTGGTCCTCTCCGCCTTTGCCAGACGAACTCGTAGACACCAAATTTGACCTCCTAGGACCAAGGGAACACGAGTAATCACTAAAGCTTCTACCTCTATTATATTATATTAATTACTTCTGCCCATAGTATACTAATTTTACATTCAGTGTAAACATTAACATTCTACCTATATTAATTTAATAAGTGTCAAGTCTTAAATAAAAAAGATTTATCTATTTGTTCAAAAGTCTAAAAGGAAAAGTGAACGAGGAAAGAATCTGTTTTTGCATGGTTATAAGGGCTCGCGAGGTCTATGGTCCTTACAGAACCACTAGTCAATACACTTAGTAGGTATCGATTATACGTCGGACAACATTCGTTACAGCAGTCGCTAGTCGGTCGGACACTTTCCCATCACTAGTACTCCTACTCAGCGAAAATTGATTATCGCGTCGCGCTTTCTGCTGTGTGGTGCAATTGCGTTGTTGAATCTCGTTATAAAATTGTTAAAATCATTCTCAGTTAAGATAAATAATCGCGTTTTTACTCTAAAAACATATTAGTTATCATAATGGCTGATAAAAAAGGTATTTATGCATTTTATTCACTAATTTCTTTGTTCGTTTTTGTTCACAAAGTTGACATGTGTAACGACCTAAATAGCCTTGAAATAGGTGTTTTACTTAATTAATTAACAATTTAGAAGTCTTAACACGTTAGAATCGTTAAAATCTGCATGATTGTCCATATCTTGTCAAGTTTTTGGCCCACAAAGTCGGCAATCGATCGATTGAATTCCAAGATGGTTGCTGGACTCGAATGATGAATAGAAGGCGGGTCCTTCTAATTTTAGCTTCATTCATTGTTCTTTCTAACTTCTCCACTCATATCTAAACTATTACCAAGAAAAAATTACAATCATCTTCCAATAAACCCATAAAATTATGTGAAATGCAGGTTGCATTCCCACACTATAGGACTGGTAGGTAGGTACTTATTATCAGCCCATCATTGCCAATTAGCCCACGGACAGCCTTCTGTTAGGTCATTAATATTCTTTGTTAACGGTATGCTGTTATATAAATGAAACATTACAACTAGAACATAGGTACCTACCCATACCATAGGTAGGAACCATAAAATCTGTTCCAAATAATTATGGAACTAAAACCAGCGGTTTTTCTTGTTTTATTATAGGTAGGTAAGTTATCTCTTTAGCTAGCAGGTCTATGTGAAAAAAAAATTTTGAATACTTACCTGTTTTGTGATAAATTTATTAGGTGATAAAGTAATAAATAACATAAAATGGCATGGCATCTAGTGTACATCAATAACTCTATATATTATTTAATATTACTAATGCGAGATAGTTCCCACAGGCTATTAGGTAGGTAGCTATTATTACCTATGCAATAACATTCAAACTTTGTATTAGAGTTACACATGTCAACTCGAAATCATATTTAAGACCTGTATCAAAAAGAAACCATCAGTTAATCAATTAATATTCTGTTAAAGTCAGTACCTATAGGTACTCACTTGCTATCATCCATAAGACATACTACATACTTGTCAAAGATTGGGATTTTGTGTTTTAGTCACTTGCTAGATCTATGGTAAAACATTTTAATACAGGTCTCATATCTATGTATAAAATAACTTCTAATTTATACTGAAGCAGTTATCAATTGGTCTAAATGTAAATTCTTCACTGGGTTGATTTTTGAACCAGTCCATGTGATAGAAAATATTTTTTTCTGCTTCATCAAGAATCTTTTTTGACAAAATAGAGAAGAGGACAACGAGATAAGGGATTATTTTGTGTTGACTGTTGGCTCTCTAGTATAATTAACAATAGTATTCCTACACAACTTTTCTATGCTTTAAAATAGAAGTGATGCAGGCATAATCTGCATTTTCTTTATTAGTCATTACAAAAGTATTATGCTGTTAGTAATACACCCAAATGTGGGAAGTATTTGCATCTTGAAATTATGATTGTAGAGTTAGCCATTGTGCCTTTTCATGTTGTTTGACTTTACTTTTTGGCAAATAATGTTAGTCTCCGGGTGCTAAACCAATTGAATTGGGGAAATGGCCTTTTATTCAGTTGATGAGACTAATATTGCTTATATCTCTGGCATTAGAAGTGAAATAAACAACTAAAATACAACAACCATCTCTGTTGTTTACTGGTTCGCCATCTGGTGTCAGATCCAGAGGTTTGATTCCCAAGGGAGTACAATATTGTGCTTGGTTTGGTTGATGGTAGAACTTTATTAAAGTCCGCCTAACTAACATCTTACTTAATTCTGTCGCCATAACAACAATTACAAAATAGTTGTGTTCCGGCATTAAGAGGTAAGATAGCCTGTTCCCCAGTTTGTTGAGGGTTCTGTGTGAAGTGCACCTCCACCTTCAGCCTTATCTTAACTTTTAACCGGGTGAGAACAAGGGCAAGAGCTTCCCCGTTGTACAATTAAAAAAAAACTAGATTATATGAACAAAGTGAAAATGTATGTCAAGAGCCAACACAAACACATCCCAACACACAAATGTTAACGTCCCCCTCCCACTCCCAGATTCCCAACAGGAGCAGTGGCAGCGACCGGGACACCACCACATCATGTAATCACTAGCTTTTACCTTTTGGATAGAAAGACGTTGATATATGTGCGTAACGGAGTGGATGTATGAGATTGTAATCACTGATGGATTGGTTGCTATACTGATTTTGCGGGTTCATTTGATTTAAATACATACTTTTTATTATCCCTTGAGAAGATGTAACTGTAAATTTAGCTTTAAAAGTATTGTTTAGCTGTTTGAATTGGCAGATGGTACTTACCAAAAATTTTTACACAAAATAGGGTGACCAACTATTCGGTAAATGCAAAACATTCTATCAATATGATAGCAATCAAATCATTGTTTATATTTAAAACAATCTATGAAGTGTTTTAGTTTGATACTAATGTATTCCTTGTGTTATATTTTTTCTTGATTTCTTGTTTATTTTTTACTGCAAGGACCTTTTGTCAGAGCTATACTATATGGTTTGCTGTACAGTAGATGATTTTGGGCTTGTAATTGTATAGTGTTTTATAAACTCCTTGCAAGATTAAATGTAACAAAATACTTCATAGATCCTTAGAATAACCACTTGAAAAATAAGTTGTTCTAAGATATCAAATTTGTCTCCTTATTTCCAAAGGAGGTAGCACTTCAAGTTCAATGTTAATTATAATACTCAAGTTTTATTCATTATTTTCTTTAGTTCACAGCTTATTTTTATCATTTTCTTTTTCTTTTTTAACACACTAACAAAAAAGAATAAGTGCTGATCTAATTATGTCATTATATTATGTCGTTGGAATCAGTAATTATTTTTTTGTTATTTTGAGTTTATTGCACACAAAAATTCAATGAGTCTTGTATGTAACTGTTAATTTTATAATGAAAACATATTATTATTGAATAATAAAAGAAAATACCAGCTTCATTGATGTAATCCTGTGTTCTACCAACATGGTACATAACAGGTTTTCGTTTTACTTTAAATACAAACTAACACTTTAGAAAAATACATGACATTGCCGCCTTTTGTTAAACTTAGTGCGTTTAATTACATAACTATGGGTTATTTGAGAGTAAAGTCATTTATTTTTATCCGTTACTAATCCTTTATAACGATGCAAAATAGTTATGGTTAGATTTTGTGTCTCGTTCAAGCGGTTTTTCATTGTTTTAACACTTGAAATATCGCGTTAGCTATAAGTGTGTGTATTGCTAACATTTAAAAGAAAACAGTTTCGTGTTATAAAGAAGTTTAAAATCATGTTTTTATGTATTTTATACTAGATAAAAGATCAAAAATATTTTGATTATTAGATAGAATACAGTGCAACTGTTTTGTTTTCTTTGACTAAACATTTCATGGACATGTAATTGTAAGGTGACGGCGAAATTGGCACTTATGATATTTTATTCAATTATAAAAGATGCGTTATAGTCGTAAAGAGCTAGGTATCTACGAAAATATTATGTAGTAAAATGTAATTGGTTTGAATAAATTGCACTCAACTTTTGAGTCTGGTCTAGTGGTTCGCCCCCCGGCATCAGACCCGGAGGTCCTGTGTTCAACAAAACCCCCAGGGGGGTAGATTTGTGCTTGATTTGGTTGGTAGTAGGCCTTAAGTCCGCCTGGCTTGCTACCATATCCTAATTCTGTTGCCATAACAATAAAATCAATGTTGTGTTCCGGCATTTAGAGGTAAGATAGCCAGTTCCGCAGTCAGTTGAGTTAAGGATACCGGGTGAACTGCTCTTCCACCTTCCGGCCTTATCATAACTTAACACCAGATGAGATGAAGGCCGAGCGCTTGCCCGTACCTACAGTAGATTCTAAAATAAAATAAAATATACATTTTAATTATGTTCCTTCCTTGCAAAAATGTCGCTTGAGAATTATAAATTTAAACACTGGTTTTACTCACGTCAGTTTCAGCACCGACTATTATGCTATAATCAGGGAGAGTTAAAAATCAGTTTCGTTTAATTCAGTCATAAATGCCAGATTTCAACTGTAAGTTTAATTTTAGTAAGTATTAAGTTTTGTATTAAATTGGTTTAAATCAATTTGACACAAACATACAGACTCTTTCTCTTTATTTTGTTTTCATAAAATAAATATTTCGTTAAAATAAATATTAAAACAAACCTAATCTTGATTTAGAAAGAGTTTGTGTTGACATTTGAGAGAGCAAGAGGAATGATAATGTTAGAATGTGTGTTATTTATTAGTTTTATATAAAAACGAATACAGACTGAAACGTCATCGATATATAATGGTAGCAAAATGTTACTATCATTAATGTATTTTGATTGTTATCTTCCTTGTCAGTCAGTATTCGTGCGGTGCCTATGGCTATAAATTCCATATCACTGCTGCATGCATATTTAAGCTTCGAAGGACAGGGAAGTATGCCAGTTGTGCGGTTCTTTCGGTACTAGGCCACCGTTCGCTCGTACACTTTTTTTCTAGGATCCTTCAAGTCTTATAAATCGTTTTGTGTTCCCTCTCTCTCTTTCAGGGATCCAGCAGACAATTAAGTCTTTGAATATTTATCCTTATAGTATAGCCTGTCCACTGAAACATGCAAGGAATATAACTAATCCATTAATGAGGTTGTAGCAATTTCAATACCTATTCTAGGTCTGACTGTTCAGCTTTTGGTGAATTGGTTATCCTTGCATGACTGGCGAAAATTAAAGTCATATTATAGCATTGAACTAGCTTTTTGCAAAAAAAAACAGCTTTAAGTTGTTATTATGATTGTGTGAAAAGCACAATTGTGACTTAGTGTAGTCTTAAAGTGTAGTGATAAATGGAAACGGTGCCAGGATTTTAGTGGTCATCATTCGGGTGTTTCATATCAGATTTTGCTGTTCCTCCGCAGCTAATTATATTTTTTTAGTATGATGGCATGTTTGGGTAGATTCGATGTTCCGTTGCTATTGATTGCTAGCTCGACAATGCTTGTTCTCTAGGTGAATAAGTTAGTTTGCGTACGAGTTTGGTAGATGCATGTGTGTTTGGTTTTTTTATGTTTTTATTTGTGCACCTGCATGTTTCGGTGTCCTTCAACTGCACTGATATCATAGTTTTTCTTTCTTTTCGCTTCTCCGCATATTAAACGCTTTTTGAACAGCAAAATGTCATATGTCGAATTTCTAGATTGTTTACCTAAAATTTTGGTAAACGTGTTGTTAGATTTGGATAGACGTATTTTTTTTAAGGAATGTTTATATGTAAACACGTCTGCCGCCTTTTCGGTGGTTGTTACACTGGTTTTGAACTTGTGATTTACAATAAAAATAATCTTCAAAAATTTGTGATTAATGATGCTCTCGTGATGATCCCAAGTTCAAAGCTGATCTGAGATTGAAACTTAATATATTAATATTAATGTTTTTTCAGGAGGTTCGTGTGATGATTGTTATGTTAAAGAACGTTTTCGATAAAAAAATGGTCACACCAACTTATCACACTGCACAAAGCTTACTAAAACCGCGACTGCCCTTACGAACGTCGTAAGTCAGTCACAAGTTAGTGTGGCCATTGTTGAATGCTCTGTATATAATGTTTGGTAGGTCTCAGCCTCAGCACCCTCACTGTGTTGATTTTTAACTACCTACCAAATCAGTGTATTTTTAACTCCGAACCTTGGAAAAGCGAGTTTTCGAGTTTATTTCTTTTTTCTGGTCCGGAGAGTCGATTTTCGAATTCATCCAAACTTACGCAACTCGAAGATCGACGCCTTGTATGAATATGGCTTGTCGTTAACACTGGCGCTTGTGTCGAGATTGTGGTTAAAATATATCAAAATTTCCATTTAACTGCTTTTTATTGGCGTGTTTGTATTTTATCCACATGGCTGAGCCAAATGACGTTGCTAGAGAGTTGTAAGTAGACTGTAAGTACTATTTTTACTGAGGCCTGAACCAATTTTAATTAACTACTTTCTCAAAGTATTTCGACTCTGGCAAAGCATTAGGCGCGGCAACACAGCGTCAAGCGTGAATGCTCGGGCTTGGGTTTCGGCGCGCACCGCGCTACAACTCTACTGGCCTTGTGATGTGTCTTGTTTAATTATCAAAGAAAACATATACTTTTTTACAAAACAGGTGTCCATACACGCCCAACAAAATATTAGAAGAAAACCGATATTATTCTAACCTTTGGTTCGGCGTCTTTGCTCGAGATTTTACGAGCATGCTCACATTGGTATCACCATCAGGAAATATCCTCAAGATAATATGGAAATCATGGACACCCTAGTAAATGTAACCTAGAAACCACTAATAAGTGAGGTAAAATGGGCAGGTCACACGGTCAGAGAGCGTGGTTTCCCCACGTCGCGCGCTAAGTGTTCAGTTGTTGCAGTAACCCCTCCGCTCGGCGCCTACCCGCAGGCCCAGCAGCCCCAGGGGCCCTTCCTCCCCGCGCCGCCCCACCCACCCGCGCCGCAGTATGGAGGTTAGTGCCATCTGCCATGCCACCCACCGAACAACTTTATGGCAGGATACCTTATTCAAGCGTTTTTTAAATAATGGGATTAGCTCTTGATCTCTAGGCTTGTGTAGGCCAGAGCAAGGATCAGGGGCCGTACCATGAAGTCTTATTGCGATTTAATTGACTACATAAAGTGAGCAGAATTGCTATTTCGTACCACGAGTCGTATAAGCGTGTGCCCGGGTTCGATCCCCATGGGGAGTAAAATATTGTACTTGGTTAAGTTGGTGGTAGGACTTTGTTTAAGTCCACCTGGCCAGCTACCACCATCTTACCTAATGCAGTCGCCATAATAACAATTCTAAAATTGTTGTGTTCCGGCATTTAGAGGTAAGATAGCCAGTTTCTCAGTCTGTTGAGGATTCCGGGTCAAGTGCGCCTCCTTCGGCCTTATCTCAACTTGTTACCAGGTGAGATGAATGCAGAGTGCTTACCCGTCGTACAAAAAGCCAGCGATTCCGTTGCCCTGGGTAGATCACTAGACGGACCTAGCCGTCGAACGCTTTCAAGTAAATATTTATAGGAGCACGCTTCTTAAAGAATCTGTTAATTGTGGATTTGGTTCTGCTAACATTTCAGTTGTAGAGGGTTTTACTACAGTTTTCGATTACTAAAACAACTTGGTTCAAATTGTAACTCGCAATAATAATGTTTGTATTTTCGTAGTGTCTAGTCAAGCATTGCAGCTGCAGAGGTCATTCCTACCGTCACCAGAGTATGGAGGTACGTCAAGACTGTAGGGTATCAACATTAGGCTAACGTCGCACAAGTGCGAAGGGTAGTGTGGAAATAAAGTTAGACAAATGTCACGATTGCTTGTTATATCCCATTTAAAAGCCTAGGTTATCTCTTCCAGCCGAATAATTGCAAGTCGGAATGCTCATTCCGAGGGTTCTGATTGTGACCCATCTCAGCAATAAAAATGCATCATCTTATCACACAATCAGATGATTCAACTCTGCAATGTATTACCCTATGAATAAATATAATAAAGGTGTGCCATCGATAGCCACCCTACCACTAGACCACAGAGCTCACCGAGTCGTTTAGTGTTTGTAGTTATACTGAACTAAGATAAGGAACCGCAGAATATAACTTGTCACATCACAGTGGCAGGAGGGTCTCCGTACGGCGTGACGTTTGGAGGAGCCGGCGCCGGCGCGGGCGGGGTGTACGCGCCCCCTCCCTACGAGCAGCTTCAGCACCACCAGGCTATCCCCGCGCTCAGCCAGCAGCTACCTGTACGTAACACTTTACCTTACTATGTCATCTCTTGACAAGACATGATCTCCTGGTACATTTTTCTTATCCAGCAACTTCATAATTAACGCTTAATTAATTAATTACGCGCCAATATTTATGTTTATTACTTTTCAATTATGATTTATGTAAACAAAATCCCTACATAATATTGCTACATTTTCTATTATTTTATATTCCACTAATTTTGAATTATCTGTTTGCCAGCAAATGTACAGTCCGGCGGCTGCGATGTACGCGGCGGCGGCGGCGGCCGGCTACCCGGGGTACATCGGCTACCCGGTGCAGTACTACCCCTACTACCAGACACACGTGCAGCCCTCGATACAACCCCTGCGACCTACTATCATGATACCGGTAAGTTGACGTCACTTCACTGCCCGGCGTACATCGGCTACTCGGTGCATGCTACCCCTAATCCAAACATACTTTTTTTTTCATAGATAGACCATCATTTGATCACAATCTTACCTGATGTTAAGTGACGAGGTAGCACGATGGTCTAGGAGACACCTCTTCACATTCTTGACTTAAACGTGCAGCCCTCGATACTGCGTTCTAAGATGTCGTCACTCAACATATCCTAGTAATATTCGTGTAATAGATCTATGTTTATAGATCGTACATGTAGCGTACTATATTGTGCCTACAATTAAGGTTAAATTGACGATAATGATGTGGACCATTCCAGCAAGGTGGGTTCGAGGCTGGCGGTCGGTTCGAGGGGCTCGCTCAAACGCTGCTCCCCCCCGCGCCGCCCGGCGTGCCCCCCTCGCCCGCGCATCTCGCTGCGCTCCAGCCCCACCAAGTTCTGTAAGTATATCTCACTCACTGCATGCTCCTAGGTCCCAGGAGCATGCAGTGAGTCCTGAGACCTAGGACTATGGCCAGAGATAATAAGTTGTATACCGGCTTACAAACAATAAAAAAAAAAATGTATACAAGAAACGTGTTACGTTACGATTCATCATATTCGATTGCAATTTTGATTAGAAAAATGTTTTTTTTACTTGGTCTTAATTTTACCTAGCTTACAAGTTATGATAAGGCCGATGGTGTGAACGAACTTCACCCGGAATCTCAATAGTCTGCTATTTTACTTCTAAATACCGGAACAAAACAATTTAGAATTGTTCTTTAGGCGACAGAATTAGGAAAGATGTAGCTAGCCAGGCCGATTTAAACAAAATAATACAAAAACCAACAGGCAAATATATGATTTAATTTCATTTCAAACCAAGCACAATATTGTACACCTCCTCCTGGGGATTGACCCGGGGACCTCTGGATCTGACACCAGTGGGCGAACCACTAGACCACTAGATCAAAATATTGATGCAGTGTACTGTTATGTGAATTATTGTATTATTTGCAGATGGCGTTAACTACCGTGTTGGCGGATGACAGCGATGGCGACAGCAGTCCGGGCAAACACGCGGTATTCTTTTTACGTACGGATTCTAATGATAATTTTTCTTCCACAATAATACCTTATATCTTTGAATATTAATTCAGAAAGCAGACATAGAGTTGGAAAAATCAAATCCTTCGGCAACCATTAAAGTTACCATTTTGGCCGTGACTGTTCTCTTTCCGAACATATGTGTACATTTATTGTTTGGAATTCCACATAACAACTAAGTTGTTGTATGAATCAGTGGAAATAAATATATATATATATATGTCATTTGAATCCGTATGCTATGATAGGTGTGAAAATACTGTCGGTCACACTAAGTTGCAAAAGTTTTGCAAAAATATCACGATTTAAATAAAAGTAAATGAATTATTCTATAAGCTAAGATCTTTATAAACTTAGTATTTGTGTAAAAAATTTAACTAATAAGTGGCTGACCGTATTTATACCTGATTTTATATTTTCAGTAGATCTACGAAAACACAAAAGTATTTAATGATTCCAAAAAACTCTCGTAACATATAATATAATTGATGTAATAAACAAAAGTATTTGATAAACAATGCAGTCAAATGCATAAAACATTACCTACAATATTTGAATGTATTTTGTCAAAAAGTAGTTGAAGCCGATTTCAAAAATGAAATTGTATGTCTGCTTTAGAGCATTGATATAAATTATATATATTTCTAATGGAATATACCCAACGTGATTACTATTTTTCATAAAAGCTGATGAATACTGTCTATGGAAAAATTGGTCGCAGTGTCGGTGTGACTTTTTTAGCCCTATTATTGACTGTGATGATGTTTTGACGATGGTTTCGTGTTTACATAGTTTTTTTTATGCGTTATGATATGAAGTAGCAAAATCTTGCCAAAAAAGCAAAAAGTATTAATCAAACACAGATTCGAACCGACATACGTTGGAACAAACAACGATGGATTATTTTAGCTCTAATGTACTTAGTACAAAATATTTCTGGAATCTCTGAATTCGACTGATGACTATGTTTTTACGTAAAAACATACGTACAGCTCTCTATTATCTCTAAATAAGTGATATTTGTATTATTCATTCGATACCAATGTAGTAAAAAATAAAAAGTACCTGAGTAAATAAAATCTGCCCTGTGAAATATTAATGGATTAAGAATTATGGCGTGGTATTCATGCTAATATTAAAAAAGTAGCTTTTATCTGTCTGGGTTTTTAAGGCTTGATGAAGGATGAAGTTCCCGGAGGAAAGACTACAAGACTAGGCTACTTTTTGTATTTCCAGGGTGTGATGACTTCTGTGCGAACCCAACTGTTTAGCTAGCTTTCTATGTAGACACGAGCCAAGTCGAAAGCGCGGTGCGCTATAGTATTATAGTCTGCGGGCACATGCCAAGCGTAAGACTAGTTTGTATGTATAGATGTGCTCTCACTGTCTCCTGTAAGCCTCCTCCATGACCCTGCCGTTGGAGATGGCAGGAATGGCAGGAACAGTATTATGCCTTATGTTGTATATTTTGTTCATTTAAATTATCTGTCCTATAGAAAGGACAATATAAATAACATTTCTAAAATAAGAATAATATTCCGCCTTGGCAAAGTAAAGAAAATATTTGTGATATACCATTTTCTATGATTATGAAAAAGTGGTACGTAGTGTTAGTAAATCTCGGGGGAAGTGTTTTATAACGTAGTTCCTCAGACTGTTGAGGATTCCAGGGTCAAGTGCGCTTCCCCAAAATACAATTATAACTTGTAATACAGGTGAGATTTAGCTTGGCCTTCATCTCACCTTGATTTCAAGATTATGATACTTCCCCGTAGAACAAAAAAAAAGACTTAATATACTTTATTTTTATTTAAAATCATTAACCTCTTGACCACTGAGTTTGTCTGTGAAAGATTTTTTTTTACAAAACTGGCATCTTTGCAGCTTATTACAAATGCAATATTATGCAGAAATAACTGCTCTCTACAGACAGTGAAAGCACATACGTACCTTTTAGCTATATCATTATAATAAATATATAAGTTTGTGCGTGACGAACGATTTGTCGAGCGAGTTTGTTATCTTTTATTATGTATGTATGTATGTATGTATGTGCGAGTGTGTGTAGGAGTTGTGTTGCAAAACGGTGTCTGATTAGAAGTGGGTTTTAAAAGCTTCAATCATGTTTCAAAACCCCCAATGTCTGTTATCAAAATAGTTCTATTCAAAATCGTGAAAGCAAGCACATTCATATTTGGTAATCAAATGATCAATCATGGTGATCAAATTATTATCTCTTTGATTTCGTTTGTCTCGTAGTTGTGCTCCTATTTATTGTGTTATTGTAAAATAAAAATAACAAGAATAAAATACGATTAAATGATAATACACCTACCAATGAAATATTTTTCAAATGAGACACCTACTGGTTTTTGCATTTAGCAGCAGTTTTTATCCAGGCAAAACTAGTTTATCGACTGATTTATATTATTTTTTCTGGCAGCACTTGAGTCTGTCTTGCCAGTCCTTCTCTAGAATAAAACTCCTACATATTCTGAAATCGTATCAATTTAGTGTTTCCTTTAAAAAAAAATTGTTTGAAACGAATCTCAGTAATACTTTGGTAGTTTATACGTTAATAAATAAAGTTGGTCGCATTTATTTACATGTTGATGAATTTTCCAGTGACTAAAGGGTGTAGGTAAAATGTGTCAGTTTCTACTATTCAGTGCTTTTTAAAAATCGTCACATTTCACTCAAGTTCAAAATTCAATACAAAAAAATAAAATGAAATTTTTAATTCTTTTAAAATAGTAATTCTTTTGAATTGTTTTATTATGAATAAACTCTGCCTGGTGTTAAATATTTTGTAGTTTGAAAATACATCAACTTTTTGTAGGTTGTAGTTTTGTTCATCAATTGTTGATTTGTTATCTTATAAATTGGTAAAAATAAAAACATTCTATGACAAAATAATTTTAATCGAAGCTGACTCAATAAGAATATTTGTTTTCTATCATTATGGTAGGTTTCGGCAGCGTGTTACGTTTTTACTTTGCGAAAAGTTTTAAAATGGTAGGTTTTTATACTAGTATTTTGAGTTTTCGATCTAGCATTTACTTTGAATCATGATTTATGAAATATTTAAAAAAGTTCCAGGATGTCGGTTTATTTTGTAGGTGGTTGATTCATAAATGAATAGGAAAGAAGCGGCATGAAATCATGTTTGAGCGAAACCGAGTTTTAAAATGAATAGTAAAGTACAGTGGCCGGTGTCAATCAATAACCCCCTTGTAGCTAAAACGCTGGAGGGTTTCCTGTTGATATCCTCTGTGCAGGGAAATAGAATAGGTCATATGCTGTGATAGGATGTTTTATCAGAATTTGGATTGTAATAACCATAAATAAAATAAAAATATCGGTATTTTTGAAAATATCTACCATTTTGTTTTGCACATCCTATCATTGCAATGAAGTAACCAATTCCAACAATCATTATATTGCCCTATTGGTGTAGGGACCATGAGAGTAGTGGTATTTTCTGTGCAAGCCGCGCTTCGCTTTATTTGTTAACATCATATTGTGAAACAAAATGTAGAAGACAATATTTTTGTCAACTCGCTTTGATTGTAAAAGTATTGAATATTACATTTTGTTGATACTGACTCACCTGTGTTTATTACCTATGTGTTTATTTCTGTTTTTGTCTTTAAAAATAGAACACAGAATCTCAATGTAAGACTATGCCATATGAAATGTATTCCAGTTTTTAATTTAGAAAATGTCGCACTAAGTTTACGTAACTAATGCTTTTGTTACCATTATGTTCTGTATGCAGCTGCAACAGTACCTATGAAACATATTTAACAAAATGTCGTTTGTGTAACTCATGTACTGTTCAGGACATTGGTTATGTACTTCGTGAAGTACGAAGGTTCTGTACTTTGTGAAGTACACTGGTTATATACTTCATATATTACAGAGGCTCTGTACATTGTGAAGTACATTGGTTATGTACATTGGAATGTATTAGGTACTGTAAGTGAAAATGGGTTTTGCTCAAAGTGTGGATGTAGTCACGTGCAATATTATAGCATAATTATTATTTTGTTTCCAATAAAAGTATTGAAAATCATTTTTCTTGTTTGATTTCTTATTCATTTTCTTGCATGATGGCCAGCTTTCGTTCATGAAAATACTAACAACAAAGTCAATTGTTCATTCTTCGGAGGACAACAACAAATATAAATAGAATTAAATATACATTATCGATGATATTATGATTGAATGCTAGCTACTTGCAAGCCGTGGGCATGTGCCAAGCGTAAGGTCGGTCGTGCCTCTGACTACCTCCTAGTAGAAGATCCTCGTAAGATCCACGTGCTGAGTAGTGATCAGAGATGAATCCTCGTGGGTATTGAATGAGTTCTGACAACGCGAGGGTATTTCTCATCGACCAAACATTTTGTAATACTTCCCTACCAGTAGGGATATATGGAACTGCCGTATTTTTCGAACAGTAGTACGACGAGTTAGCCCCGTTTGTCATATTAGGATAAAGAGACACTGAGCTTCTATCACAGTCCATTATCATCATAGTAGGTCTCCCAAGGTACGCCACAGCCCGATGGCAGAAGTAGAAACATGGAAGAAGTAGTACCTACAGAAGTAGTCGCTCCATCTTGCTGGAGGGCGTCCTGTACTGAGGACGTACTAGTATCATATATATTATATACACCATGGTAGCGCCACCGGAACACGCCACCAACAAAATGTATACAGTGGAGGGTCGGGTGTGCATTACTCCAGCAGGAAAGTATCTTCTAGAACGAAATGAGTTCAACAAATACTTAGAGCGATAAGTATATGCTGTATTAGTGCGCCAAGTATGAAATTAGTGCATGTTACCCTTTTGGAATAAAACTCGAAAAACGTTTCCTGTTGGAGCATCGTTCTTCCAGCAGGAAGATTCTAAACGAATGACCGTAGCCATAAGTGACATATATGGGCAGATAGCTTACGCTTGTGAATAAAAGTGCGCGAAAAATGGAATTAGTGGGCCTTAAGTATTTGTTGAACTCATTTCGTTCTAGAATATACTTTCCTGCTGGAGTAATGCACACAGGATAGGGTACCTCACTATTTGGTGTCTTACTCACTAGACCGTTGCGCTATAGCGCCCTTCTCAGATCTTCGTATTTGACGAGTTTTCCTTTACTAGGACGATCGGCTAAGAAAACATGAATTCACCACTATATTTTTTTCTTTTTATTGAACTTCATTTTACGTCTTAGCATAGGTACCTATACGTTAGTATTTTATTATCTGTGGTACGCATATAAAAAGCAGTATTAACTCTCCGACGCCCATTTTAAAACTGACTGTTTTAATTCGGTTCTTTTTTTTATTATTGTACGACGAGGTAGCGCATTGAGATAAGGCCGAAGGTAGAGGCGCACTTCACCCGGAATCCTCAATGCTCTGATCGTTTTGAAGACTAACTGTTTGCTCTGTGCTTGGCAGCCAAAGACACCACAGTGGCGCAACCATGGTGTCCTAGTGAGATAGCGACCTACAAGTGCAGGTGTGGTCTCCACTAAAATCGTTGACAAACGCCAGCTGTTGGTCCTCTGGCCTATAGTGGTTGTTCGTCGTAAATATGAGCTCTATTCCACTAAGTTCTGTTGGTATATATTGTGGATATGTAGGTATGTTTGTTCGGCTACCAAATTTTGAATGTAGACATAGCATTCTTTTTAACCCGATATTCGAGAGTGGGATTATCCGCAAGTGACACGATTACACATCATAATATGTTAAATCAAAATACACAGGTTGAGTTTTTTTCCAGGGCCACTGAGGCCAAGTCTATGAAGGGGCGCCTCCACCTTCGGCCTTATCTCAACCTGTTACCAGGTGAGATGAAGGCCAAGCGCTTCCTCGTCGTACAGTAAAAAAAAATAGGGCAAATATGATGCTCAACGATCTATCTGTAGCTGTAAAGTAAGTAGATAAATGAATTTAGTGAGTTCTGCGTAATTTAGGAACGCTTAGTGAGACGAGCAGGTGGATGGGAAATATGAAATAAAACATCGAAAAACTAACAACAATATCATATAATTTTGGATATACAGGTTTTTACATTTAGCAACAATATATTCAGGCCATTTGCCACAACGTAGACTGTACGCACACTACATAAACCAACAGGATATAGGTAAGGACACAGTTTAGTAAAATAAGTGCCACTTTTACCAGATTCTGTTTTACAACATGGGTCCCTAAAGAAACTAGCTGCTTACAACGCGTGTTCATCATTCCATCATTTTGTGACCACGATCCTGCATCGCGTAACACACAATCTGACAATAGTGTACATCGTAAACTTTGGAAGACTCGATTTCTTCATTTGACATTGAAAATATATTTTACTTATATTTTAGCTATAGTCTACCAAATCTCAAGATCAAGCATGAATCTACTATTTAATAACCAGTAGGCCCATGGGATCAAGTACTAGGTACTGTACCTACTTAAGACTCCATTTTCTAAGTGCCAAGTTTGTGATTGTGAGGCAGTTTTTGTTACTAGTGCTGCCATCTATTGATATCACTGAGTAGAAGGTGACTTTTAGTTAACTTCGCCAGTTCTCCATTACCATTACGCTTCTTATAATATTGAATGACTTCTGATATCAGCTATTATAAATAAAGTATAGCATTATAGTTAAAAGTGTAACTCTAACAATCAGCTTGTTCTACAAGCTACGTTCTAAGAACAAGATAGGTATATATTTTAATGCAACTTCGCAACGTAAGCGTGCTTGTCTGAGCAAATTATATCAAATATCACATCACACGCTACATACACACATATTTACATTACTTCATAATTTGACTTATAGTTTTCAATTTCTTCATCGTACATTTTATTTCCAAAATTGTTTAGGGAAATTAGTGACGCTACTCAACACTAGATGGTGATAGTTGCAATTAATGGAAGGTTTTAACACGTTTCGTGCTGATCTAAATATAAGGCTAAACTACATACTGACTAATACACCGATTAAATAAGACACATCACATTCTAGAAATTAACCAAAATTCACATTCATTTGACACACTTAAAATACATCAAGAATACATCGAAATTGAGGGTTTCTTACTAAGAACTGTGTAAAATATATGGGATTTATTCCATATAAATTATGATAACAAGTGTCAGGTATACCTTTTGCCATTGCAGTTGCAGCTGTGTAAGATTTTAGTTTATTGGCGCTTAGCAGGAAACTCTCAAGTGGAAAACATGGCAGACACAACGAGCTTATTACATTATTATTTTTACCCTATGAACAATTATTGTCTTAGTCACATTGAGTGTACTTAAAAACTACTTAGATTTTAGAAATAAATTAGAATGGAATATTATTATTACAACTTCAACAACTAGGTACCTACTCACACAAAAAATACTTGTTTTTTTTTACAAATGATGGACTTGAGGGGGAAAAATACCTACCTATCTTCCTATTTAAGTAAAATAATAACAAGTTATTACTCTGGTTTTAAAAACCCTTTTTTTAAGTATTTAATTCTTATATTATATAATTAATAGGTACTATGCCTATTTATCAGATAAATATAAGTATCGGCAAGTTAAAGATTTTTTAAATACCTAGTTATTGCAATCATACACCTTTTAAAATTAAATAAAAATGTGATATGATAGGGAATATTCTCCCTTAAACCCCATAATAAGTGGCATGCTGCCCATATAAGTCAACCCACCTTATACAATATAGAAATTAATCTTTAATTTCGACCATAACGCAATTCAGATAAGCCAATCCTTCGTTTATGCATCTAATAGAATCTTAAAATTTAATAACACTTCTCACAGTTGCAGACTATTTTTTTATAACACACACCGTCTACTTTGCACATAAACAATTTCATACTTTTTAATTGGCAAAACGGGAGATATGTTTTCATTTGTGAATTTTAAACTTGAATCGTAAACGTTACAAACATAGTTTGTTATTATATGTACGTTCTACGATACTCAATCATCCTACCTTCACTTACATAACATTACTAAGAAGTACTTACCATATTAAATAATATGAACAAATGAAAATTCAATTCCATGACACTACATGTATATGACCTAAATCAAAGTAGGTACATAAACATATTTTTCAGACAATTGTACATAATAAAATAATAACTAAATTGATTCTAACACATTTAGTTTCCTACCACTATTAAACTACCTACTTACTGACACAGACATGAAACTTCAGATACCTAACTTATTTCACTTACTTCGCATTCACACATTAATTCATAAAACAATCTACAAAGCATTTAACGATTTCCTAGATTCTTGAAATATATTTTCATTGTCAAATAGCTATAAAACTTGGTACTATATCTCAAAACAGTTTTAATTTAGTACATAGTTTCCTACGATATTTCAAATATTTAAACATTAATTGGGAAGACAATATCATTATGGACCTCTAGGATTATCATTCAAATTAAAGCATGAGTATTATCTTAAATATAAACGCAAGTCGTTGTTCAATTGTTTATAAATATTAATTTTATTCTAAAAAAACAAATTAAAACCCAACAGCGAAAGGTTAAATTCATGAAAAACTAGTTCTTAATACTCATCAAAAGATGTCGACGGTGTTCGCTACTCATCAATAGATGGCGTTGGTTGATCGTTTATAAAATTTTATCAATACACTAAAAAGATTTACCAAGAGGTCTAAAACGGAAGGCCTACATCTAATCTACGATACACATAGGCAACATTAAATCCACGATAGATAACTCGAAACAGACTAGGTTTAGCCCAGGTTTAGACTAGGTTTAGTCAGACTTTAGTCTAGATTATTCAGACTTTAGTCAACAATGATATCTTGGCCCAAACGGTCCATTTCAGCCAGGAGGAAGTCCACGTCCTTCTCAGTGACGGCGGCTGACGAGATTATGTTTCTGAAAATTGATGACAAACATTAAGTTCTAACATATTTTATCAAGGGCACAGCATATACCTACGTACTTGGAATCATATAGGTAAACTAGTAGATCACCCTGAACTGAGATTTCGTGTTGTCTGGTTTTTATTAGGTATTTAATTTTACGGAGATTATTTCTCAAACAGATAGGCACTAGGTTAGTTCTACCATAAAAATGTGCTTTCATTACACCGTACTCTAAGCACATTTTTTATTTTTTTCTCAACCTCTATTTCATTATGATAGTTATAAGGTATAAAAATCAGCGCCGATGTCGTTCTATATGTAGGTACAAGTTACTTATTTGAGCAGGAACCTGTATTTACCTGAAGAAGTTGGGGTGTCGGTCGTCAGGCTGGTAGCCGACCATCAGCGTCCCCGACTGCATCATTTTGCCCTTCAACTTCGCGCACACCTACAAATTTATCACAGTTTTCATCTATATTCGTGAAGTCCTGTATGCTAGGAATAAATCTAAGTAGGTATTCGTAAAAAACAACAAAAACAAGAAACAAGTTATCAAGCTATCTATATCTATTATGATTATTGGTAACATTATGATATCAGCTGTTGGTTTTCCGAATTAAATCAATAAATAAAGCCTCACGGCTCAGTTGTGAGAGACTGAGAGACACATAAAGTTTGAGGTGGTACCTTGCCGAGCAGCAACTCCTTGCTGCTGTCGTGAGCGACGCCACGAAGCTGCTTCGGAAGGTACCTGCGGGAGTCAAAGCAATTACATTTGGGGCCTAACCACAACGCCTTATAGCATTCTCGTCTTGATATTATATTACTTTTGTCTTGTTTTTTCTACACTGGATAGATTTATAGTGACAAAAGTAAAGTAATATCAAAACAAGAATGCTATAAGAGGTCGTGGTCCCCAGGTCAATTTCCTTTTCAATCAACAAAGGATCAGGTGAAAAATTTACAGGGTGTTTTAATAAAAAAAATATATTAATTGAATAACAGTTATAAAATGGCACAGATTTTTTTTCACTCGAGTACCTATTTCTGGCTTTCTTTCAGAATGAGACTCAGAATGTTTTATTGGGGGGGGGGGCTTTATAATGTGTTTTAACCGTTCCGTGCGTACAATTTAGGCATGATTTAAAATTAATCTTGTCGTACAATCTAGTTATTTTGACATTGTCCGGGCAAAATTGCTTTTAAAAGGATGTGTTGAACAGGTGTCCGGGTATAACGTACAATATAATTTATAATCGAACCGATCCAATAATTCAAATTGTACCTACCAATTAATAGGCCACAGAGGTTGAGAGATGAGTGTAATAGTATCAGGCGAGCAGAAGCGTGCAAGACCCTACACTCACTTTATTTATTAGGCAGTATAAGTACTATTTCCTTCACAGAATCATAGAGATATGAGTGTGCGTAATAGCCATCATCTTATGTGGGCAGATAAAACATCTTCGAAAAGTTTGAAAATGATATGATATGTTCGTATTGGAAGTATGTGTGTCCCGGGAATCGAACTCAGGACCCGATAAGTCAACCATTACCTTCAATCATTAAATAATTAGCGACCGAGGCTGATAGATGGTGTGATGGTACCAGGTGAACAGGAGCGTGCAAGAGGTACACTCACCAGAAGGACACGTTGACCATCTCGGGCTCCAGCACCAGGCGGAACCGCTCTGGCTGCTCCTTGATGCGGCGCACCATGTACTCGGACAGCTCCATCAGGCGGTCCATCAGGCGCTCGAAGCCAGACGTGCCCTGGGACGAGGAAATCATGGAGACACGTTTATCCTAATCATCTTTCGAGCAGTGAATGATAATCAGATAAAAAAAAAAAAACACGAAAAAATAGAACACGATTTTATCACTTGTAACACTCGTCGCGATTCACCACCAATATTTACTATTATTATTTCATGATCTCGACCCTGGAAGACATTAGAGTCATTATGGTAAGACAATGGAAATATTATGTCACTGACAGCTGATTATAAATTACAACTTATGATCACATAGTTCAATAAATAATCGCGACATCCCCTTTGAAAATACCTAAACGTGTTATACCAAATACATAGTTTTGTATTGCAGAGACATAATTTACAAAAAGCAAGTACCTACGGATGATGATTATTATTTGTGCGTTCAATAGTCCTAATAAAGAACGATGATCCTTAATACACGCCAGTTTCGATGTCAAACAGCGCAGTAAAATGTTCCACATTACAGTCATCAATAAATAAATCGATTGGTAAGTACCTTTCCGCGCCACTGCAGCCACAGCTTGAAGATGTCGTTGTGTCGTCCGCACTGGATGACCTTATCTCCCGTGTCGAACCGAGGGTCGTAGATCTTGTCGGTCATGAACAGGTACTCGGCCGACATCGCGTTGCAGCTCAGCAGGATGCCCTGAAACATCTCTTTGTAAGCTATGCTTGCCTGGTACATTGCTAGAACCCTTAACGAACCACTATGTGTATAAATTTATATTGTTGAATATTTTTTATTAGATTGTTGTATAACTATGGAACTCTTTAACTTTCTGCAGTAGCTAGGTACTAATACTACTTCCTTGTGAGTTATGCTTATGCTCCCCTGGTAGATGAAGGTCTAATAACGGAGTTGGTTCTACAATATTGGAGAGGTGCGGAAATTTTGACACGTTATTGCAGGAATGTATAATTTTTTATTAAAACTGTATATTATATGGTAAGAGGTAAGAGAAGAGATTGAAGTGCTGTCCTTGGTGAAGGTACTTTGGAGTACCCAAAGGGCTGACGCCAATGGGACCCTTTAAAACCTATAAAGACCCTATAAAAGCCTGTACCTAAGGACCTAAGACACCTCTGTAACCGTCTGTCTGTCAACGGGCTATATTTCATGCACCTTTATAGGTATACTCTATGCAATAACAGGTATACTCGAATTTCTATTATTTTAAAAATAGCTTAAATGGGTTTTGTTATTTCTTATTTTCAGTGAACTGTTAACATTTTCACAAAGAGTGTGTATTATCTATTGCAGCAAATAATCGAAAATAAATCCAGTTAAATATTAAAGAGAAAAGAAACAACTTTACCTACAATAAACTGATTTTTGTCTTGAAATGTGGGTGGGATTCACATTAGGTACTTATCAGCTTCTCCACCTTCCGAAACACTTCAATTTTAAACCAAACCATGGCAGACCCCGTCCACCATGGCTCATGTATGTTTTAAAAGTGGTTATAAAAACAAACACCCTAACCCTTTAAGCAAACGGCCAGCCTGTCCCAACAGAGATAAACTCTCGAATGCGCAGTCTGTTTGCAGTGCGGCTATCAATCGGCGCAGCTATTTACTTTACTTTATAAATGCATGAATCACGAACAGATACATAACAGGACATTAATTTCACACAGCAAAATCTTGCCCCGAACCGTTAGTATTTTATTATCTGTGCCCAAACTAAGCAATGTTTGAAATAATAGGAATAGAATAGATGGTACTTATTTCATCATCATCGTCAACCGCCCACATATTTAGTGTCCACTTTAGTGTCCATTAGTGTCCACTGTTGGACAGATCCACCTCCAAAGCTGAAGGGTGTTGCCATAATTACCACGTTTGGCAGGCGGATTGGTAATCGCAGTAAAGGCGTAGATATTTTTAACCGCCTCTGTGGTCTAGTAGTTCAACCCACCGATTTCAGATCCAGAGGTCCCGGGTTCGATCCCCATGGGGAGTACAATATATTGTGCTTGGTTTGGTTGGTAGTAGGATTTTGTTTAAGTCTGCCTGCTAGCTACCACCATCTTACCTAATTCTGTCGTCATAATAACAATACTTAAAAAAAATGTTGTGTTCCGGCATTCAGAGGAGTTCCTCAGTGTGTTGAGGATTCCGGGTGAAGTGCGCCTTCATCTTCGGCCTTATCTCAACTTGTTACCAGGTGAGACGAAGGCCAAGCGCTTCCTCGCCGTACAATAAAAAAAAAACAGAATACTGAAGGAAGCTGCTCCCCTTCTGGTAAGATCCCTTTAACGGCTTTTCCGAAATCCATGGGCTGAGTCGATTCTTAAGTCGCTTAAGTCGCTACCTCCATCGCAAATGAATCTTACACAGGTACTTTTTTTTTTGTAAATACTCATTATCATAAAATACAACTCTCAAACACAGAACAATTAATTTGTATTTTGTTCCACGGGACTATTGAGAAAAAAGTCTCAATTGTTCTGTTACGGAAATACTTTCACCGAATTTCTATGAATAAACCAAATATTCAGCACTAAAATGTTTGTCCCGGATGGAAATCGAGCCCATAACCTACATAAGGCAGAGCTACCTACTGAGCTGTAAGACTTGTTTGCCTACCACAGGGTCCTAATAATTCACTAAACGTGTCATAGGACTAGTTTACTTCACTGATATTGTAATGCCAAATGTAGTACCTAATCTATAGCATAAAGGTGCGCTGTGTACGATTACATACAAGTTCATCTTTACACAGTTATAATATCATATCTGTCGCAACCTCCCATAAAAACATAAATGTTTTTTGGGTGCTTACTCCATATGTATGTATGAATGCTATTAGATTTTGTACCAATTTCACACATAGATATGTATAGATCTCATACATCACAACTGCCCATTAGTGTCCACTGCTAGACAGAGCCTTCTCCAAAGCTGGAGGGATTTGACATAACCACCACGTGATTGGTCGCAGCAAAGGTGTAGATAGTTACCGTTGAATGTAAAGACTCAATGGTATACATATCTATGTGTGAAATTGGTACAAAATCTAATAGCTGACTAGTCATTTACAGAGCACGTTTATGTGTATTGCGACTACTCGTATACAACCTATTTGCATGTGAGCTTAACCTCTGTGGAAGACCTATTTTTAGGCCGGTACAACAAAACATTCGTTGGCAACTAAGTACACAAAATGTCACGAAGTAGATAGATAGCTGGTGACCTGTGCTACAGGTTCCATTAAAAAAAAACCCTATTTTAGGCACCAGCCTCTTGCAATACAGGTATTACATAGCCTAGCATCAGGTACCTAACTAGTACCTTTTGTAAGAGGAAAATAAAAATAATAAATTTATTATTATAGATAGTACCTACCCACCTACAAGATATACTGGATGATAAATTATGACTTAAATATATGCATTAGCACCTGGGTATACCTAATCATATGAGACAAAGTTGTAGTCCGAAGGACCTATCTTTAGTGATTTTATCAGCATTATAATAGAGGTTGGTATTACACGTGATTCGTGATCTAGTAAGTTCCAACTGATTCACTCGTCTGAGCAATAGGTACCCACGAGTACCATAGCATTCAGTTCTGTTATACATAAAGCGAATTAGAGGTTTTATAATATGAAACGGCTCTTGACCTCAAATCTTGCACTGGCACTCGCACAAACAATGATGACCTACATGCCTACAGCTCTCCCAAGCACCCACGGAATGCAGACAAATGCTTGGTGCTGGACTTCGGCAGGAGATGGTCGTGGCCACGAGGACCTTATAGGTCCTACCACCAGTGTTGTAATCATTCAACTGTAGCCTCTAGCAAAAGCCAGCGGTTCCGTCACCCGACCACTAGATCGTTGATCACAATTTCCTCTACCCTACCATCTACATGGATTAAGATTGCAATAAAAATAGAAAAAAACATTCTACTAGACATGAAAAACAAAAACGCCACTATCTTCGACGGGATACGAACCCGAATCTCTCTCTGGTACCGGGAAACGATCATAACCACAAGCTAAGGGAGTCCGTTACTCGGAAACGCTGTTATAGCGCCTAAAATCACACCTTTCCCACCACATCGGCTAATAGGTAAAGTGACTATTATTAATATGCTATTTATTTTCTTTCTAGAGAATTGTATCTACATATATTTGTACAATATATTTTGACTCGTGTCACTAAAGAGATACCTATTTATGTTTGCAGGCAGTGTAAACAGTCAGCAATTAACAAATAATAGTAAACAGCTGATTGAAGTTCAGACTAAATCAACATCAACACAACTACATCTATTTAACGTTACTTGAACGAGAAAATAATTAATTGATTGCCAAGCGTTTGACTACCAGCTCACTTAAAAACAAAGAAAGCTGTGGCCTGAGCACGCTTGTCTAAAAGGCCTATTCACTCTTGAATACTCCAAGATTACAATCTTGGAGTATTCAAGAGGCTACTAGGGCTCGTTGGTGGTAATATTTTTTTTAATCCGCCTAGCTACCACCATCTTACTTAAATCTATCGCCATAAAAACGATTAATTTTTGTATTCCGGAAATAAGAGGTTAGATAGCCAGTTCCTCAGTTTTTTTAAGGAATCCGGATGAAACGCGCCTCCACTGCGCTTCGGTCTTCCCATAACTTGAATCCAGGAGATAAAGGCCAATAGCTTCCCCAACGTATAAAAAAAACCAGATGAGGCCAACGAATTCTATTCCTTACGAATAGTTCGGCACAAGGAAGCATCTACGAGGGTTGTAACCTGCCTTACGTATAGTCCGGTGGTGGTAAGGGAAAGAAGGGATTAGGTCAAAGATAGAACTCACCAAAGTGGAATTTATAAAACACTGACCACGGCTGGCATTTCTGGTTGAATTAGCAACAAACAAACGAACAAACGATTTGACAGATTATGTTATAGTTGAAAACTTTTATAAATGTGCCTTTTAACCTACCAGTATGTTTAGTCTTTGTTAGTAAATACAATACAGATAGAATAGAGACCACATGCGACGATAGCGATTTTCATTGAATCGTGCACGCGATCTGTTTACGTATAAATATGATGCATTCGATTCGATATAACAAGTGGAGCAGTATTTTCATTGCCATAACACATCAATAATTGTTTTCCGCGATGTTTGTTCTCGCGTTTGTGTGTTTGATGCATATATTTAGCACTGAAGGTTCAGATCAAGTAAGGCCCAAAGGTTAATAATAATAATAATATTGGGATAAAAAATAAAATATAGCTATTTATTCAGACACATGTTGCATATGCAACATAAAATAAAATGGTACAAGTTATTTTTTTTATGAAATTAATAGTATTTTTGGCGTAAACTTCCTCATATCGGATTATGTAGTTCGTTCCAAAAGTTAGCGTGTAGAGATTACTGTAAATAGTAACCCAATGTTGGTACTTTACAAGCTTTTATTGTCTTTTACACATTTGATCGGCTGTCGAATGATAATTAATGGAATTATTCAATGTTAAACAACAATGAACCAAAGATAATAAAGAACATACACGACAATTGATAATTAAAAAACTTAAGCCAGAAGTATAGTGGGCGGTGTTATCGCTTGAAAGCGATATCTTCCAGAAACCCTGGAATGCTACCTCGTCTGATGGTAATCGATGCAGCCGACAGATAGAGCACGCTAGCCTAGAAGAAACCTATTCCCTTGTATTCTATTGTAAGCATGTGATTGCTGACAGGACTGTGAGGTGACACTGTCGTACCCGATGGGAGACAGGAGTATGGACGTGATAGACACCTCCAGAGTCCACGTGGAGAGGTATAACGACAGCGCATCTAACGTGAAGGGAGAGATCGATGTTAAGCGGGACCTGGACGAATATACCTTTGTGAGTAAATCCGGAAATAACACTTTATTTTTTAGAATCACTTGACCTTCATCTCATCTGGTTACAAGTTGAGATACGAACGTGAAGGCGCACTTCATCCGGAATCCTCAACTAACTGAGAACCTCTAAATGCTGGAACACAACAGTTTTTAGAATTGTTGTTCTATAACAACAGAATTATGTAAGATGGTAGCTAGCCAGGTGGACTTAAACAAAGTCCTACCACCAACCAGACCAGGCACAATATTGTACTCCACTGGGGATCGCACCCGGGACCTCTGGATCTGAAATCGGTGGGTTACATTATTATCAATATCAAGCTAATACATTATTTACATGTTTTTACATATTACAGTGTAATTTATAAATATGAAGACTGTATATACTACACACAGTCTTCATATTTGTATATCACACTTTCTTTTCTTTTTGAATTGCAGGATTGCATCGTTCTGGCGCATTTTACGCTGATTGGAAGGGCATTGTAATCCTTAGAGACCATCTAGTCATCATCTCTGGTAGGACCAGTAGGGTAGTAGGACAAACGGTTTGTTGTGTTCCACCAGTGACATCTGGGCAAGCTACGTAGGGCATGCCTGCTCTGGCATGAGCAATATATCGCGCGCCTTATTATTTACGCACAGCGAAAATAGTGGCAAATTTTGTAATGCCATGTTAGTAAAGGATAGCAACATGTATAATTAATGCTTTTCAAACATAATAATAATAAGAGCCTTTATTTCTGGTACCATCATACTTTGTTACGTTATTTTACACTAGCTATCTATTCTCATTTTTCTTGTTGACAGCTACCTGTTTGTCAGTTTTGACAAAGGCCTCTTCCAACCCTTTCCAAATTTCCCTGAGGGTCTCTGGTCCATGTTAGACCCGCTATTTTTTTTATTTCGCCTAACTACCTTTTATATTGCCTTCCGCACTTTCTTGTCCTGTCTCTGGGATACCAGAATATTATGGTTTTACTCCATTTCTCAGATCCTCTCATGGTGTTGCCTGCCCATCTCCATTTGTTTTCCCTGACTGTGTATGTTACGTCTTCTAGTTTAGTTTTCTTTCTTATCATTGAGTTTTTTATTTTGTCTAGTTTTCTTATGGATAACATACTTTGCTCCATTGATCTCTGGCATACTTCTAGACTCTTATTTTGGGCTTTAGTTAGGGCCCATGTTTGGCAACCGTGTGTTAGAACTGGAGCACACAGGAGTTGAAAAGCTTCCTTTTAACGCGGATGGACATTTCTTTGTTTTTCATGATTTCCTTGAAGGACCAGAATCTCTTCCAAGCATTACCAATTCTTGTTTCTATTTCTTTTGTTGTTAATTCTTTAGGTGATATAACTTGGCCGAGATGTGTGTAGTCTTGAACATATTTATATTGTTTATTTGAGATGATGATGACCCAATCTTCATCAATTCGTAACTGTTTGTCATAGCTTTTGTTTTAGATGTATTCATCTTTTCAAACATATTGCAACTCTAATTTTAAGAGTTTAGATCTTAAAATGCAAAGTAAACTACTGTTCGTTACGAACTTGCTAGACAGCAAGAAATTAATGAAAACTGCTTCTTCGGTTGCGTTCGGTGGAGTTGAAGGAGGAATGATTGAAAGACTACGGGCCAATATGACAACAGACGCAGGAAGCTGATTGATGATTAGAGGTTTAATATATTTTCAGATGGAACTAATAGCGCAGAGAGAGATGTCCGGGGACTTGGAGACTCTACTTTCGGTGGAGTTCAACATGTGCGAGGAGCTTGACAAGGGAGAAGAGAGCCACCTGTTTGACCTGTTCTCTTACTATGATATCAAAACGTGTCCGATCAAGTCTGTAAGTATCCAGAGCGAGATTCTCATAAGTATGATTCATTATCATTTCAGCCCACATACGATTTTTTGTTAATATTTTTTTATTTTATTACGGGGAGGTACTTGGCCTTCATCTCGCACCTGATTATTTTAGCTATGTTAAGGCTGAAGGTTGAAGCGCACTTCACCCGGAATCCTCAACTGAGGAACTGGCTATCTTACCTCTAAATGCGGAAACACAACAATTTTATAATTATTACTAAGGCGACAGAATTAGGTAAGATAGTGGTAACTAGCCAGGCGGACTTAAACAAAGTACTATCACTAACCAAAAACTGAGGTTTCTCCACGTTTCAAGACAAAAACCACGTTTATTATGGGCCCCTTTCATTTTAATTTAATTTTAAATTTACTTGTAGTATATTTTGCTATAGCGGCAATATAGTATAATACATACATTACACACAAATTTGAAATTTTCAACTGTCTACCCATTACGGTTCATGAAATACAGCCTGCTAACAGGGGCTGACTATGTAATAGGGCAGCCATTTGGTACCCTAGAAACGATGGCTGTATATCACATTTTACAGGGTACCTACACTGTCAATAAGGATATGATCCACGAGAGAAAAGAAAAAGATGGCGAATCGAAGCCTGACAGATTCGTGATACATATCAACATGTATGACAAACAGCCAGACAAAGACCTGGAGTACATACACATGGTCACTATAGACATTGTGCCTAAGGAGGAGTAATGTAAGAAGGTTTCCTTATACTGAAAAACGTTTAGGACTGGTTTATATTAGTTGAGGTACCTATAGACCGTTTCTATTGGTCCTTAGGTTGCCCAATTCCCCTCGTAAATAGTTAGTTATCTGAAACACAGATGCCGAAGTCTAAATGTTATTGATATAGCTCTGGCAAACTTTACAGAGAGATTCTTGTAAACAAACTTCTACGCAGTTCTACTTGCCTAGTACAATCACATACTTCTTGATTATCAAGTCTACGATCTTTGAAGTACTCGTAGCTTCTACGTAATTCTGTTTGCCTGGTGCTTTTATTATCTAACGCAACTGGTCAATAAACCATACCCTAAAAAAACTAAAAAATATTAACATTTTAGCTTTTTTTACGATGTAGCCTCTTGACCTCTAGGGTCTAGGTCAAACTCTTTCTGCACTCTTCCTTCACATAAACTTTCTACGTGCCAAATCTCAAACATGCGCCTAAGTTTCTAAAAGGGGGTCCGAATTCTTATCTTTGCGTAAATACGGTACGTAGATTACTCATAATATATATTTATAGAATTAAACTAACTATGTACAAAGGAATCAGTCAGATTACCTAAGGACCGTTACCAACGGCCTATAGGTAACTCAACTGTTCCAGACCAGTAACAGACGGAAGCGTCCCAAGACACTGGCTGCATTGCCACTCTGAATAGCTATGCTAATTCGCTGACCCAAATAAGAGCCAGCCCTTGGGTCAATTGTCGCCTCAATCAAAAGCCGTGAAAACCAAATTGAACTACGGCACTGGTGAGAGGCGCAGCATATAGAATATATTGCGACTTATAGTCAGTTTTATCATAGTTACACCAACAGCATCACAGTATAGTGGCATGGAGAACATCTTTCGTGGAACAGCCTGAAGGTGGTGGAGGTACATATTTGTTTTTGAATAAAGTGTTAAAATAATATGTGTTATTAATTTTTATTTAAAACAACTTCCAAAATGGAGAAAGTACTTTATTCATACCGTATTTCTTTTTTAAAATATAATTTCTATTTTATTCCTTCGTTTTCCCTTCCCTTGCCCTTATTAGGCAGCTTCAATATCGCTACATTTTAGACTCATCCTTGACACCTGGTCAACGATGAGTCTAAAATGAAGCGATACATCCCAGAGAAGCCACGATGTCAAGATTATCCATAAAAAGAATCAAAAAATAAAAGAACGAATAGAAGAAAAATAAATATATGAACTAAAATTAGCTTTATTTTCCTATATTTTTTCCTAAGAAAGCGCTACAGCCCAATAAAATAGATAACCCTCCATTTCGAAGTCGGTTAAAACAATCCAGTCCTAATTCCCAGAATTATTCACTCGGCTACTTCGAATCAATTGCATCACATTTGTATTCCGGCCCAGTGTTTGCGTTCTACCCGCATTCCCATACAAAAACTCGTAGGTCTTATTATACTACAGCATAAGGGTCTCAAATCACACAAGTTGCAGAAAATATCCAATGGGATTATAGGCCGTATTCCAAAGCTGTAAGGAGGTATAATGATAGCATCAGAGACGTCAGTTCAATATGGTTAGTAATAAATTCGTGCGCTCCGCCCCTTGGCAAAGTTTGGGGTAGTGGTGGGATTCATTTTATCCCGATGTCGATTGTTTTAAATATTTGGTCAGTAAAAATACTTTGATATGTGACCAAGTGGTTATGGACCCGCCTTCCAATCCGGAGGTTGTGGGTTCAACCCCAGTCGTGCACTAATGGATTTTTCGCAAGTTTTCCTGCTGCCTTCCTCCTTTCGCAAGCCTCTGGTCTAGTGGTTCAACCCACCGATTTCAGATCCAGAGGTCTCGGGTTCGATCCATAGGGGGAGCAATATTATGCTTGGTTTGGTTGGTGGTAGGATTTTGTTTAAGTCCGCTTGGCTAGCTACCACCATCTTACCTAATTCTGTCGCGATAATAACAATTCTTAAAAAATGTTGTGTTCCGGCATTTAGAGGTAAAATTGCCAGTATAAGATCCACGCTTTGAGAAGTGATCAGAGGTACCCTCCCCTCAGGTTCCCCTTGACGAGAAATAATTGTGGTCAGTTTAGTTTTTACATTAAGATATTTCTGCCAAAATGTCTGTGTGTCGGTGTAGTTTCATTAAAAAAAAGATAGGAATATATATATGCCTATATTTATTGCTATATAATTTACACGCATTTGTAATTTTTTTGAATATTTTTTGTCATTTCGGTTCTGATCTCCACCGATTTAGGCTGGAAATTTGATAGTAGGTAGAGCAATTTTCGCCTATCTAAATGAATGTTCTGTGAGATTAGTCATAGTATATCCCTTAGAAGACTACCTCTAAGCAAGTGAAGGCTTTCTTAGAGAAAATTCTATAGATAAAGTCTTTGACTTTGTTAATTTGTCGAAATCATCGATAAAGCTGATCGACAGCTTCCCCTTCCTAGCGCACTGTCGGCACGTGCCACATTTAATTAAATTCCTCTTCCCGACACTTCGAAACATATGTTGCCAATTTACCCCTATTCATCATCTCTGCAGCCGAAGCTCACCCTTATACGAATCGCTATAACAACCAAAATCCCTTGCACAATCCAAGTAACAAGAGAAATTAGGTTTTATCACAAAGAGTTACGGTTGGTTTTGATGGTGGGATTAAAAGTCGTTAGCAGCAGAATATTTGCGTTTGATGTCGTTTTTATGGTGGATTACGGAGATAATTTTACATTAGGTTGAATAAGTGAAAGGATATTCGATTAAATGTTAAACCACAAAAAGAAGTGCCTAAAAGAAACCTACAATTTAACTACATCCTTTTTCTATTTGCTGAATAAAAATATTGATATTTTGTCTATAGTACGTGTACGTATAGGACATTAATTTTAATAAGTAATTAAGCAATCTGTTCCGTCGAGCGCTACGTCGTAGAACTTTGCTACGAGATTCAAATCGTAGATCCAGGTTGGGCCTACGTGCGCTACGACGTAGCATCTTGCTACGGGATTCGTAGCGTATTCCAGAGTACGAAAGGAGCTTTTATTCTGGAGATTCCATGTGCGCTATGCAATATGGCAATGAGTGTATTTTGATGCGTTTAACCCGTGCCTAAATTAAAATGTGCTAAACAGAGTACTTTAAGAGGAGTAGAGCCCCATGTGATAGGGGAAGTACTAGCACCATACGTATATCAGCCGCCAAGCAGCATTGCTGTGTTTCGGTTTGAAGGGTATAGTTGCCTGTGAAATTACGAGCACGCAAGCCTTAACAACTTTATGTCTCAAGTTGACGGGCGCAATGCAGTGCCGTGTAGGATGTGTTCTTTGTGGATGTGTCCTACGCAGTAAGGCATTGTTAACATCAGGTGGACTACTTGCTTGTTCCGTCTCCAAGGTATACAAAAAAAAAAACATCAAGTGTGCAACACCGACGTTGCCTCCGGTGCTGCCACGAAATACGAATTAAATTAGACAAAGTAATTAATTAATTAATTATTTGATATTATCTATAAAAATTAGCTGAAAAGTAATTTTGACAGATATAATTCGAACGGCAAACTAAGCCATTATGTAGGCTGATCGATTTTTTTTGCACCCAGAAACACATTGCTTTTTAATTCACTTTGCTTGCTGACAATTACTTTTTGGATCTGACTAAAACCTCTAAATTATCTGATCGTTTATTTGATAAGCTGAGCGTTTAAATGATAGCCATTATGAAATGACAAAACGATTACCATTAAATACCAGCTCACGTTTCGAGATGAAAAATAAAGAAATAATATCTTTATAACAAGCTTCGTACCAGAACGCATTCGTCGGCTTCCATCCATAAATGACCGCTGCTGTACAAAACCTCAAAAAACCCTCCAAGTTTTGCTAGAATCATGGGCTTGGCAGGCGGATTGGTGATTGAAGAAACGATAAGATAGATAACACAGAAATAAGCAGCAACTCTGCCGGTGACATTCCTGATCGGCTTTACGACACTCACTGGCTGAGATGAAGGGGCAATTCGTTAGCCGTGACCACCGCGGCGTGGTTCGTTGATCACGCATATAATAATAATAATGTATGTTTATTGTTTAAAAATAGCTTAGTAGGTACAATAACAATGGTAGAATATACCTAATAATAATGTTAACCATTAATAGCCATTGTATATAAGCAACAAATCACCTCAAGCTAACATATCAAAACCAGGCTTCAATCAAGAGTGGACAATGTACGCTCTATTTTTGAATTGGGACTTTTGCCAAAAATGGCATGAAAGCCCGCCCCCATCATTCCCAGAAAAAAACCTTATAAACGATTTAAAAAAAATATACAAACGTAACTAAAATTATTGACACACTGTCGTACAAAATTTCCCAGTAAAATTGCCGCGTCAGAATTTAGATCAAATGTTAATGAACACCAATATCTGGATGAGTTATCCTCAATTTGAGCATCTGTGACTCAATCCATCAAGAGATAGAGACGTCATCGAGTGCTCCACATCCACACAATACGGTTAATCAACTTTTTAATGAGCTATCCAAATTTCCTTGATGCATAATTCGAAGAGTCCAAGGGTGATCTGTCAGGGAAAGTGAACGTACCTCGTATTTGAAGTGTACGGTGGAGCACTGCAGCAGGGTCCCCATCAGCTTGTGAGGGTTCCACGTTACGGAGTCAGCCCTGAAACATCACACAGTTTGATATCGCAATAAACGTCCATCCCTACCCATATTTGATCAACATGGTTTGGTTGGTGTCCGCCTGGCCAGCTACCACTATCTTACTCGTCTGTCTTTTGAATTGTTGTGTTCCGTTTAAAGGTAAGATAGCCAGTTCCTCTGCCTGTTGAGGATTCCAGATAAAGTGCGCTTTCTACCAATTCCTACCAACCAAACCAAGCACAATGTTACTCCCCTGGGAGCCCGGGAGGGACCTCTGGATCTGAAATCAGTGGGCGAACCACTTAGACTGCAGAAGCGGTAACTGACCTTATCATAACTTGAAACCTGGTAAGATGAAGGCCATTGAAACCTGGAGAGGTAAAATTTGAACTTGTCCCAGTTTGTTTGCAGCCCGTTAGATCCTTTGGGTACGGATTACAAAAAAAAAGAAAAAATCTGTTGGACTTCCTAAATTTAGCACCGCACCACAGATTTAAACTAGATTTTGATAATAGCCGGGTGGTCATAAATACCCCCAACGTTGGGGTTAGATGCTATTCAAATCTGTGAGTGATAAGTTAAACATCGAGCTATCCTCTATTGACTCAGTGGGGCGGGTGTCGGTAATCCCCAGAGCTCCCATAGGCGCTCGGATCGGAGGCTGCGTTTACACTGTAGGCCTTCACAAACGTTATTGAGGGAGCCGAATTATTTATTCCATTCTTTATTGTACTGTATTAAAACAAGAAATTTAAAAGTATGTAAATGTAAAGAGAATAAAGAGGCTGTAAAGTATACCTTAATATTATATCTTCTTCTAATATATAAAAGGATAGCTCCTGACTGACTGACTGATTCAACTAGATACAACGCACAGCCTAAACCGCTGGTCGTACAGACTTGAAATTTGGAGGGTATATTTGTCTTAGTATGTAGGCGTCCGCTAAGGAAGGAATTTTTAAAAATTCGCACACCAAGGGGTTCAAATAGAATTCAAAGTTCAGAGTGAAATTTCACATACCTCTGAAACCGTACATGATAGACGTTTGAAAATTAGTATGTAGATTGTCAATAAAAAAAATGAAATGGCATACTTCAGGGTTATTTATAATTTTCAAAATTAAAGGGTAGTGGGTGAAATAATATATAATTTACTTTGTTTGGAAAATATCAGAACTTTCAAGTCAATCCGTCAAAATATTTAACTTAAAAAAAACTTTGCAAGCCTGTTGTACTCCAGGTTTTTGGAGATGTATTTAATGAACAGATTTTGACCCGTTACAGTTTTATTATAATTATTGATAAAATCAAATAATGTAAATACGGTTTCAATCAGCAGATGCTTATGGACAGAAATAAATATTACAATATAATTAATAAAGCACACATCCAGTTTATATTGCAGTTATGAAGCAAATGAAAAGTCTGAAATAATATAACTGGGACATTTTATCCCCAAAACACATATATAAGAATACTAACGTACTTTGCATTTTATTATGTGTTGTGCCCCAACTAATCGATTCCATTGTCCTGGGTAACTACTGGAATCATCCATTACAGAAAACTGTAATGGACGATTGATTTGAATTCAAGTTGGTATTGATAATATCGGGTTTCCATCGGTATAAATGGCGCCACAGTCTAAGCACCCCAGAATGATAAATGAACACTGTGACAGCTTCCGAGCTGGAAAATACCACAGAAAATAATACGCAGTAGGCTTAAACCCTATTTTAAGGTTTTAGGTAATTATAGATAACTATACATTTACAATAGTTAATGTAAGAAGGTTTATGTAAGAAGTACATATTTTCTTGTTATTTCACATGTTCTACATGTCGATCATAAGGTAATTACAAAAAAAAATGAAACAACCAGTCACCCTATAATTTGAATGTATTGATATTTTGATATCGGCCCATTTACAACCAAAATTCTTAATTTTTTTTTAAATATATATATTTTTTTGTACGTAGTTTTAGTTTTGTATTTTTAAATTTTGATATTAGGTTATTTGCCGCGCATGTCTGTTTTTTTTCTTCTTTCCTTTATACAATTTGGGTGATAGATTGAACGAGTATAAGTGTACCTTTTGTGTACCTATAATTGAAATAAATGAACTATTTCAGGACGGACGGACAGCAGAAGCTCAGTTATAGGGTCCCGTTGGCACCATTGGGGATGTGGCGATCATCCAATCCACCAAGCGAGGTATTAGCAAATCCCCCTTACACTATACCAGATGCTTGTGAGAGGCCTATGTTTTGCACCTGGTGAGTATTTTTGAAATATTGTAATGATGATGACGACAAAACACAATGCCTTGTCATTCTGTGCTGTTGCTCTGTGGCTTGAGTGCGAAGGAATGTTCGTTTTTTACGAGTTTTTGTTTGAAGTCTAATTAATCGTCGATGTATCCGAACCCCTCGGGGGATTAGTTGGTACGAGCCCCTGCGTACTCTCAAACTCTTTAAAAGTAATTAATGTAAGCCCTGGCTAGCTGCCTCCCTCCTGCGGAAGTTCAGGAAAGCTTGCTCCAACGTAGATCTCATCGTTACTCTAGTTTAGAGCAAAGCAAACATTTTTAATACAACTAGGAGACAAGCAAGTAGTCCGCCTGGTGTTAAGTGCATCTCTTGTCTGAAACAATGCCTTACCGCGTAGGTCACATCCACAAATATCATATTCTACACGGCACTGCGCCTGTTAACTTGAGGCATGAAGATGTTAAGCCTCGCATGCCCGTAATTTCACGGGCAGTCATACCCTTCAAACCGGAACACAGCAATGCTGATTGGCGGCTGAAATAGGTGGTAGTACTTCCCCGGACGAGCCCTACTACTCTTTTTTTTTCTCTTAAAGGTTGTGTACACTTTCACAAGATCCTCTTCAACATAAATACCCTGAATACGGAAAGATATTAAGAAACAAATGCGCTAAATTCGATTGAACATTTTTGAATCGATAGTGTTTCGCGAGACAAGAGGCTTCCTCAGGAAATATTGCTGCTAAGCTGACGAGCCCTCTGCCGACGTGTTGCCGATCCGAGCGCTGCGCTGCAAGCTTTTCGAAGAACGAAGCACGGGTTGATATAAAATTTTTCAAACGAATTTAACGGATTTGTTACTAGATATCTTTCTATTTTCAGGTTATTTATATTAAACAATGGATTTCCGCAACACAACGCCTGAATCAATTACCTAAGACACGCTTCACCAAAAAGGCCCTGCATTTTGAGTGTAGTACGGTGACTCGGCTGAACTATCCCAAAGCAAGCAGCATTACTCAATAAAGGATTGGGTTAGCTTACCTCTCGATGCCAGTGAGTCGCGGATGGCGGTACTTCTTAGAGAACAGCAGGCCGCCGCCCCACGCCGCCTGCCAAATACACTTATATTATTTGTTATTCATGACGACTTGACGACTTTAATGATCACCGGAATGAGTATTTCTCGGGTGTTTTGTCATGGCACTGCTGCAACGGCTAAACTTTTTTTATATACATCTAGGAGACGGGACAAGCAAGTAGTCCACCAGATGTTAAGTGCATCTCTTGCCTATAACAATGTGTTAACACGCGAACTCGGGAGCCAGTATCGGCACATTCCTTCCAGCAGAGGGCGCTCTCAAGCTGCATATGAACGAGCGCATCAAGCGTTCGCAGACGACTCCCTTCGTAACTAATTTATTGATTTACAAAAAACAATAACGCTTTTTGTCGGGTTTGACCTAGAATCCGATTTAAGTACTTAACCGATTATCTATTACCATTTCTGAAAATCTACTGTGGCAGTTTCAAATAAGTATAAAGTAAAAAATAATAGATTAGGCTTTCCAAATATTTGAGAACAGCCATAGATTTGAATAAAGCAAAGAAAAACACAAATCGAAGGCCATAGTATTTTAGTCGTACCTACATGTACCACTAAAATATCAAAACTGGATGTGGTATCGCAATTCGTAAGAAAATTTACCTACATTTTCCATCCACCTACATTTGATTGATCACAGGGAAATTGCCGGCGCGTAAAGATACGCAGATGTGGCCGCATCCTTAAAAATGCTCCATGATGTGCTGAGATACGTACGTCTACATGCATCCACATATCGTACTTCTGGCAGATGTCTGCGATCTCGACCAGCGGATCAAACGCGCCCAGCACGGTGGTGCCCGACGTGGCGTTCACGAAGAACGGGACCTGTTGATGATGAGTCTCGTCAAACATGTCACCTCACAGAATGAGGGTTAGAACGGAACATTTTTTTATCTTACCTCTAAATGTCGGACAACCACATAGAATAGCTGATAAGGCGACAGAACCATACAACATACGACAGACCTATACCAGTTGACAGCTAAAGCTAAATGGTGATTTCTCAATGTTAATAAACTGCTTATAAGGTATTTATGTAAACATGTTTACGAGATAGGATTAAGTATTTAGGTTTACAATTCAATTATAAATGATTTTTAAACTGTAGAAAACTCTGCACCTCTACATATTGAATGAAATTCTGATCTTGGAAGGCCCCTTATTGTGTAAGTCAACTGCCAACTCAACGGTAATCAACAACGATCGACATCGTTTTTGTCATTTTAAACCTAGCCTAGGCTTCAACTGTCACTTACGTCTTTATTTTTAACAAATTATGTCTGTGTTTGACCATTGGTAATCGATCTGAAGTCCACTGGTAATTGATTCAAGTTCATAGATTTGACGATTCAAAATTAAACTAAAAATTCTTAAGGAATAAACGTATTTTGACTTTGACTTTGATTGACACAACTGTTCAATTATGTGTAGGCTAAGGGGTCACACGAAGGAATCTCCGAATCGAAGGCCGAGGAGATTAAAGCGAGCCTCTCCAGTTTGGAAAGATGCGCTCTTAATGAGGACGATTACAGCTTACGTGAACATGTGACAAGGTTCAACTAATTAATCTAGTTCTCATATAATAAGCTATGCTTAGTTTGGGGCATAGCGTTGTGTGAAAATAAAATTAATTAATAATTATTATTATATGCGAGAGACTGTCTACAAAGGTTTTTTCTAAATACGCACACGGTTAAATAACAAACGCTGTCAAATTATTAATGGATTGAGGTTTGAACCCTCGACCTTCGGAACGTAAGTCATGTGCACATCAAACTCGACTGCGCTGACGTATCAGCACCTGTTCAAATAATTCCACGCATACTCACGTTGCCCCTGTCCTTGTGGTACCGCACCAGCCGCTCCAACTCCTGCGGGATCAGCTTCCCGTGCTCGTCGGAAGGCACGGACACGCAGTAGTCAGTGCCGAGGCCGCAGACCGACGCGCAGGACTTCACGGAGTAGTGGCACTGGGATAAACAGATATTGTATAGTCATATACAAACATTTATTCAATAAAAAGTACAATTAAACTAACCATGTACAAAGGAATCAGTCAGATTACCTAAGGACCGTTACAAACGGCCTATAGGTAACTCAACTGTTCCAGACCAGTACCAGACGGAAGCGTCCCCAAGACACTGGCTGCATTGCCACGCTGAATAGCTATGCTAATTCGCTACAGATATTGTGATTTTAATACAAAAGCAAGTAGGTTTTGGATATCTTTTTTTCACTATGCTATTAAAACTTATAATGGGATAGAGTGTTGTTGTCAGTGGTCGGTGGTGTACTGATTCTGATAGCCTTAGCAATACGCAGCAGTGCTCCGTATCACAGATTTCTTGTGCACTTCTGCTGTCATGGTATATTTAAAATTTAGTCCACAGGAAAATTACAGAAAAAATACGCCAGCTGCTTTGTGAAATAAAAAATGTATATGAACGCTTTCAATAGTATGATTAGTATGATTATTCATTTTTAAACAAGGGTTCTTATCGCTCGCGATGTAGTGTCATATCGAGATTTAGTCATAAAGCTTCTAACGCATATGCAGATAGTATCTCTAGCTTCAGCAGGTCAATACGTTGGTGCATTACACGCAGAGGTGGTGGAGTACGTCAAGAGGAAAGCCGGAGTGGGGTTGAGGGTTGAGAAGCTGGACTCTCGTCATAATGTGAGTTTCAGCTCGTTTATGGTGAGAGTTCCTACGAATCGCCTCTCGACTTTTTTGAGCCCAATTTTCTGGCCGAAAGAGGTGAAGTTCCGGCGATTCAAGGGTCACCTGTCGCGAGATCCCCCGCACCGAAACACGTCGGCGACATCACGTGTGCCTTAGTTTAAGTTCTATTTTGTATGTATTTTAGTTTGAAGGTATATATTAATATGGGTTTTAGAATTAGTATTTAAACATCCTGTACTATTCTTACGTTACCTGAAATAAACTTATATTATTATTATATTTTTTAGTTTGTTTAACAGTCTCTCACGAGGAGGAATTTTCGATATATCGCGGGCTATTGACCAAACGAAAAATCGTTGATAAGTAGGTAATTTATTATTACCTGGTCAGAAGTGAACATCACGAGATGTCCCTGGATGCTGGAAAGCCCCTTCTCCTTGTATTCCGGGAACTTGTGGTGGCGCGCCGCTAGGAACGCGTAAAGGTTGGACACTGACCCACCTGCAAACACACAAACATTCGAAGCCTCACCAAAAAGTTGTCCTTGGTTGCTCAACGAAGATTTCAAACATAAAGTCACAAGCGTCTACAATAGTCGAGTATCTTTTTTTTTATTGTATGAAGGGGAAGCGCTTGGCCTTCATCTCACCTGGTTACAAGTTTAGGCCGACGGTGGAGGCGCACTTCTCCCGGAATCCTCAACAAACTGAGGAACTATTTTAGAATTGTTGTTATGGCGACTGAATTAAGTAAGATTGGTGGTATCAATCTATGTAAGACTGTTGTTTGTTGTTGGTCAGCGTTTTAAAGGCTATTGTTATTTGGTTATTAGAGTCAGGTAATTTCATCCAATAAGGACCGGTAAATAACCTACCTACCTTCTTAATTTCACAAGTTAGAATATTTTTCTCATGCAAGTGGCTTTTTCTTGTCTTAATGAGAATAAATGTCTTTTGAGCCGAAAATGGTGACATTAGGAACTAACCAGGAGCCAGAATGCTGTCGCCGGTGTTCCACCCGATCATGCTCCTCATCTTGACCAGTACCACGTTCTCCATGAGGATGAAGACAGGCGCGATCTCGTAGGTGAACATATTGGTGTTGGCGGCGGCGGTCAGCCACTCGCCGGCCAGAGAGATGATATCCAGTCCGCATGACAGCTGGTTGAAGAAGTGGGGGTGGCCTGGGGAATACAACACTTATAAGTCTCACACCAGTACTCACACCTTCCCAGCTCGTGGGGTTGGCCTGTGGAACGCAACATCTACAACACTCATGCTGAACCTGTCTTGCTTGCGACTACCTTTCTGTTGTACGACGGGGACAAGCTTGGCTTCCATCTATCTGGACTCACTGGATGTTAAGTGATGATGAGGCTAACGTTAAATAAATATTACAGGACATTCATTTTACACAGCGCCATCTAGCCCCAAACTAAGCATAGCTTGTAATATGGGATCTAGATTACGGATAAAATACTTAAATACTTTTTATATATTCATCACACAAATGTTTGTCCTGGGTGGGAATCGAACCCATAGCCTACAGCGCCGAAGGCAGAGTTACTACCAGCTGAGCTATGAGGCTTGTCAATGTCAGTTGGAAGTGCACTTCACCCGGAATCCTCAACGGACTGAGGAAACGTTTTTTTTTTGCTTAATTTGTAAACAATAAATAGATTGCAGATAAGTACATATTATGTGGTTTCCGATATCAATAGAATCTTGTCCTGTTTTTAAACAGGTAGACATGCGTTTGACGACAATCTCGACTGATGAGAAGAAACGATGTGGCTTGCGTATCTAGTAGGTACATTTTTTACCACAAGTTCTCTATTGATAAGCTAATCTTGCTGATATAGTAATATTGCGGACATACAGACAGATAACGAGCAAGGGTGTCGGCGCACACCCTAAAAAATCAATTTCTCCGAAGGCACTAAAGATAAGAAGATACTTAATCTTGACACCCAAAATGGCGTCCGCCAAAACGAAGAGTATGGCGAATTTCAAGGAAAATGGCCCAATAAATAGGGATTTTGAAGGGATTGAGGAGATCTTTGTGATTTAGATACCTATTGAACGTCAAGTAGGTATAGTCCAAGACTTGAATTAGTCACATCATCATCATCATTTCAGCTCATGTTTGTTCACTGCTGAATGTAGTCTATATTAAGACTTCAAGTGACATTCTTCACTTGGAATCCGCAACAAACTGAGGAATTCGCTGTGCTAAGGAAACCTCATTTCATAAATTTCTTTTTTAGCGCCTCCCAAATGTTATGAAGGAGAAATGATGATAGTTTATTGTCAACACGATTGTATCACGTGTCAAGTCATGATTTACCACCAAAAAGTCAATGGTGTCCGGCCGTAATCAAACCCATCAAATTTATTTTAAAAGACCTCTGTAGATACTCAATCAAAAAAAATGATGAATCATGCAAATCGGACATTGATTGGCGGAGATATTTATGAGTTGTCTGTTGAGGAGTTTTGTTGATCTTCATCGGATTTTCATCAAATTAAAATGGGATCAATTTCAGACTTACCTCTATAGATCAAAAAATAATTTTGCTAATCGGTAAAGAACTTGCGGAGAATTCGGTGAATCGAAAACCTCCTCCTTTTTTGGGAAGTCGATAAAAAAAAATAAGAACTGATTTTACACCGGATGTAATAGCACGTGTCGCTGCACCACTATTTCCGTTTCGGCAGCCGCCGGAAACGTGCCTATCTGGTGGCCGGAAATGTAACACGATCGTTTCAAGACGAGATAAACAATAATTCTGGGGATTGACGTTCCAAGAGACGCTGTTATTAAATATTTAACCGTCCTAAACTCATGGTATTGAAAAAAATATTTTTTATTTCATTACGTATTGTATTTTTTGTTCATGAATAAAACAGAGATGACATAAATAATTACATGTTCTGGCAAGTTATTATTTTTTTTGTTCCTATTTTTTTCAAGTTAAAAAGTTTTTTTGTTTCTAGATTATATTAAGTTTTATCATATAGTACGTATGTATTTAAAAAGTAATTAAGTATTCTATCCGTAATCTAGTTCCCATATTACATGCTATGCTTAGTTTGGGGCTAGGTGGCGCTGTGTAAAAAATAATGTCCTGTAATATTATATTTAATATTTAATATTTATATTATATTTAATTTATTTAAAGGAGCATCATCCCAGCCTTTGCTATGGTTTTGAGTAATAGTTTCTATTATTTCATTTATGCGTGTATGTAATATATATATATAGTTTATATACATGGTTTGACATGAGCCTACTTATATCATCCATAATAATACCACCCATTCATCCCTGGATGTTATTATATTACTAGCTTTTACTCGCGACTTCGTCCGCGTATTGGTTTTTTGAAATAGGTGCAAGTATTATATTATAAATATATATATTTGTTGGATATCTGGATAAATTTGACCGATTAGCTCCTACATGTCCTGTAATATTTATTTATTTATTTACCACAAATTAAGCACTATATACTCACACCAACTTTGTTATTATACAGGTCGAAAATAACAATTTATAAAAACGTTTCATGTATGGAAACCCCTATTTTTTTTTCGTTTATTATTAGTCAGGTCTGAATATTGGACACCCCACCCTTTATTTCTGTAAATTATTAAAAACCGTAAATAAGCTATGGCATATTTACGGTTTTTAAGGCAAGTTTTCTTATTGGCAACCAATATACAAATTTTCAAGTGCCTATTATTTGTGGTTTCAGGGATATGCAACATTTTACTCCGAACTTTGAAACCCATTTTGAACCCTAAGGGTGCGAATTTTCAAAATTGCTTTCTTAGCAGGACACACCAAAACAAACATGCCCTTGAAATTTCAAGTCTGTACACCCAGCGGCTTAGGTTGTGCGTTATATCTAGTTGAATCAGTCAGTCTGTCACTCAGGACTTATCCTTTTATGCATTAGAAGATTACTGTGTATCAAGTAGTCAAGTTACACTAGTCAAGGATCGTAAATACAGTTACGTCAACAGCCCATTTATGTAGTGGTTAATTGGATATTGGACAAAGCCTACTCCAAAAACGGGAGGGTTTTGCCATAATCACCACACTTGGCAGGCGGGTTGGTGATCACAGTAAAGGTGTTATGTTACATACAGCAGGAAGCTGCCGTTTCCTCTGGTGAGATCTCTTAAATCGGCTTTTACGACATCCGCAGGCTGAGTTGGAGGGGGTCTGGTACACTTTCGTGAAAGTAATGCGCGAAAGTCAATTGCGCGAAGGACATATGCGCGAAGGGACACTTGCGCGAAGGGACACTTGCGCGAAGAGACATTTGAGCGAAAGACACTTGCGCAAAAATATCATAAAATTCCTAATATTTCTGGAAATAGAGGTCGTAGAGAGATGCGGATTTCACCAGTATGTAGAGAAGTTCTCCTCCTTTCTTTTGGTATGTCTCACTTATTCCCACCCCTCCTTCTTTCCCCCCATATAAATAAATGTATTTTGTCGTAAAGCTTCGTAGAGCGTGCTACGGTGCTACGCTGGATCCGCGTAGTATACAAAAAACTTTAACGCGCACCCACTTTACTACAACGAATTAAATAATTCATATCTCTGGAAATAAAGATTGTAGAGAGATACTAATGTCACCATTGTGTTGCTGAACTTTTTTCTTACATTTATTATAACTTTTTTACTCCCAATTCATGCAAGTTTTTCTCCATTTCAATAAATTTATTTAGTTATTAAGCTTCGTAGAGTGTGCTAAGAGTCTACGTTGGACCCGTATAGCATACAGAATATTTGTTTCTCTTGAGTAAAATTAATTCTGTTGAGACAGTTTTCTAAAAGAGCTTCGAGAGTAGTAAGATGTAGAAGACAGGTAGTTGGACGATATTAACCCAATTCACCAATTCATGATTATGCTAACTTTCCACGGTATGTTTGCACTCCGAGTATACTATTAAAAAATTGTAGTACCCTTTCTGCGGAAGTTTTTGCATTTTTTTTTTTTTTTGTGATCTGGAGTCTTTTTGTTATTTTGCTGGAAGTCCTGAGTTAGTGTAAATTCAGTGAATGCTGGTAATGTTCTGGAGTCGACACAACTTCGTGTGAACATATTTATTGATCGAGCGAGCGTAGCGAGGGTGATGTCAGATACGTTTTTTTTTTATTGTACGACGGGGAAGCGCTTTGCCTTTATCTTACCTGGTAACAAGTTGAGATAAGGCCGAAGGTGGAGGCGCACTTCACCCGAAATACTCAACAAACCTGAATGCCGGAACACAATTTATTTTTAAGAAATGTTATTTTGGCGACAAGTTGGGATTTCCGGCACCATAGCATCTGCATTATACATACCAACACAAACAATACCACAAACATACATGTTTGTGGTATTGTTTGTTGGCATAACTCTCGAAGGAGTTATCCAATTTTAATTTACTCCTACCAAATGCTCTGTAATGACTTTTGGTCGCATGTGGCACCCAATTAAGTTTGATTACAACATTAATAGCACTTAAATCGCTAGATCAACAGTAATCAAAGATCTCGGATCGCTTTCGACCAAAGGCTTACTTTTAATGACCATATCTTGACTGTTGCTAAGGAGTCATACAGGAGGCTAGGCTTCGTGCTTACAATTGCCCGTGACTTTCAGATTGAGCATTTCAAAAGGCTTATTTTCAGTACTCTAGTCCGAAACAAGCTTGAGGCCAGCTCCTGTGTGTAGAGTCCACATGAAAGCACCTATACATTTCTTCTAGAAAAGGTCCAGAAAGCATTTTTAAGAAATTTGTATAAACGCGTAGCAGGGTACTACCCTTTCATGTACCCAACCAAGTTTCTCAATTATCAATTAATCATGTTCATTAGTTATTATTTGTTTCTTGCATCATAGGTACTTACTAAGTCTCTAGACGAAAGTCAATAGTCGCAAAGTCCGTGATGTAGAAAAATCTACACCCTGGATGTACGGCTACGCGTATCTGGCGTAGCACCATAGCACGCTCTACGAATCTCTACCACAAAATATATTTATTTATATGGAGGGGCGGGGGGGAAAGAGGAGAGCTGTGGATAAGTGAGACATACTATAAAAAAGGAGGAAAACTCCTCTACACAATGGTGAAATGGCATCTCTCTACAACCTCTATTTCCAGAGATATTAGGAGTTTTATGATTTTTTCGCGCAAGTGTCTTTCGCTCAAATGTCTCCTCGCGCAAGTGTCCTGATACCAATATGTATTACTGTTATTTAGTGAAAAAACCCCTTTATATTGATTCCACTCCATCATCAGACCTTGGTAGTTTTGACATTCATCCATTGTATAAAGAGCACTCAAAATACACCAGTTTATTCTATAAATCACGTGTACATCGCGTTTTTTTATGTTAAATAACAATGTTTTTTGTTTTTTTCCTAATAAAAGGACCCATAAAAACCATGAATCACGTTCTTATCTATTTCATATGAGGAATCTATAATCATAATTTTAGCCTTTTGTCATGCACGGTTTCAGTGTTAGGGCATACTTTTAATGAAAACTTTCAACCCCTTTTAAAATCCCCTTCTCAGCACTCATTTTAGCATCAAGAAAAACATACCTTCCAAATTTCATGTCTCTACGATTAGCCGTTTATGCTGTACGTTGTTATCAGTGAGTCAGTAAGCATTTTATATTAGTATAAGATAAGATAACATCCATGTATTTAATGATAAGCATGAACTATTTCCAATGTGTAATCCATAGTATATGTTGTATATGTATATAGTATGGAACATTTATTTTAAGGTTCCATATCCAGAGAGCGCCAATGGGACCCTATTAATAACCCTCTGCTGCCCGTCTGGCTAACCGTTCGTCAAAAATCTAAATCAAAATTATCATTTATTCAGTAATATTTTAAATCGGCAAATCTACCGTCTGTTCAGTATCGCGACAAACACTGTCTGTCTGTCAGCAGGCTGTATCTCATCTCAGCTCTAGTAGGTAGTCGACAGTCGACATTTTCACACAATGTGTTCTATTTTACAGCAACAAATAAAAAAAATAAAACTAAAAGGATAATGCAAGAAACGTGTTTATTTTGCCTTGAAATATGTGTCGTAAACGTGCGTGCCCCAATTGGCCTGTTTATTCATTAAGAAAACTTGTCATTTAACTTTGTTACTTTACTTGAATAAGCTTAGATAAGCTTATTCAAGTAAAGTAACAAAGTACATAAATATGTAAGCTGTTGCTTTTCCAATTAATAAAACATCGTAAATAACGCAAGCAAAATCGTAGCAAGGAGTATTTCAATTCAGCTATGACTCCCCCAAACTAATATCAATATGTCAAAAGGAGTTTAATGTAAGCCTCACAGCTGTGGCTCGGTCAGGTGTATGACGCGAGGGGTTTATGGGCAGAGCTGGTTTTAATCCGTTGTTTGTGAGTTTTGATTATAAAAGCACAATGTTATTAGAATTTTATCAAATAATACATTTTAATCATTTACAAGGGAAGCTGTCGGGTTAACTAAGAACTTTACAAACAGTCAACATTTAAAAATACTATGAATGTCAAATAAAATAAAACATACTATTTTTTTCCCTTTTGAGGATTCACCTCTGTTCAATACTCAGAGTATGGATCATACGAGGATCACCTACTAGGGGTGGTCAGAAGCACGTCCAAGCTTACGATTGGCACATGACCATGGCTTGCAAGTAGCATTCAAAACGTGACAGGTTGCAAGCCCATCGCTGCTTAGAAGAATACTAGCCAAGTACATGGACTAGAAGTGCAGAAAGCTAAAATGTCTTATTTTTTTTAACTTTTTGTTCATTTATTGTATAAACCGAGGGAACAGTATGGCTGCATGATAACGAAATGGTGTCTTTTTTATCAGAAAAATAAATAAGCCACAGATAGACAGTCCCTAGAGTCTTAAATTCATGAAAATCTCACACAAAATACAGATAAAAAGTGTCAATTGATACACTGGGGGTATTCTACCCCAGGATAGTCTCTCGGGGCGGTTTATCGCGCCCTGCAGATGTTATTCAGCGTTTAGGGGTGGGCAGGGTACACAATATTAAATCAAAACCATTGTGGGGTATTTAAATTAGCTTGTTGTCGTTCTAACTTAGCTTATACAGCTATCGGAGGGGATGAATTTCTCTAGGAGTTATTCTGAAGTAATTCCATTCTTAATTATTAGGGTTTTAACAAAAAACTATTTCAGATACCAGTAGCAGTTTATTTCCGGTTTTTTGTATATTTATTTTGCTTAGTGGGTGAGTATTGCGTGGTTATGCCACCAGTATTCTGGCCACGTCACAATCTGGTGACGACGACAACGATCGACTGGGCTTTCTATTAAATTGCTTTTTTTTCTTTATTGGATTTTCTGCATTATTATTCTAGCAATATTTTCGCAAATGTTTGGCTATTCAACCCGGGTATCTCTTTCTCTCTCCAAAAAGCTCTCGGCTCCTTACCGCAATAACATTTTTTGTTGTCTAGTCTTTAGTTATTCAAATTATTGTATATTGTTTGTCCTGAGTGGGAATCGAACCCACAACCTACAGCGCAGAAAGCAGAGTTACTACCAACTGAGCTATGAGGTTATGATTTTTATCTTTATCTTGATCTATTCCACTCTAATCCATTAAACGATTCCATCAGTGGATCTTGACGTTTCAAATTAATCCTAAGAAATATTACTGAATTTTTGATTTCTTCCTTTAGCATGGGTCTGCAACGTGCCTATAATTTCACCAGCATCCTTACTGCACTGTCAGTGGTATCTCTTCGAGTACAAAGACCGTGATAAAAAGTTTATCGCCCCCCGTCACCCACAGTAGCCCACTCAACCCCACCCCGATGGTCTGAGGGGAATCTTTGGAAAATACTACGATTTTTGCACCCCCGATACCGATAGTTTGAAGCTAAAGTTTTGGAAGTGAGGGCCTTATCGCTAACAGTCGAAACGTGTACATATTCATGTTCAATAAAATATGTATAAAAACACATTTTACGAACGTTCGATACGATTTTACGAAATAACTTCAGTAGGTATAGATATCATAGAGTTCCATAAGCTAAAGTAAAAAATAAGTTTCTTAGATCATTATTATATTTTTCTGTATCCATTTTTAACTGACTCTGTGGTGTAGTTGTTCGCCCATCGGTGTTAGACCCAGAGGTCACGGGTTCGATCGCTAGTACATTATTGTGCTTGGTTTGGTTGGTGGTAGGACCTTGTTTAAGACCGCCTGGATTTCTACAACCATCTTACCTAATTCTGTCTCCATAACAATAATTATAAAATATTTGTGTTCCGGCATTTAGATGTAAGATATACAGTTCCTCCGACTGTTGAGGCTTCCGGGCGAAGTGCGCTTCCACTTTCATCCTTATAATAACGTGGAAAACCAGGTGCGATGAAGGCCAAGCACGTCTTCGTCGTCTTACCATCATCTTACCTCTAAATGACGGAACACAACAACTTAGAATCGCGGTGGATTTAAGTCCTAACCAAAACTATCACAAATTTGTACCCCTATAAGGATCAAACCCGAGACCTGTGGGTCTGATACCGGTGAGCGAAACACTAGACCACAGAGGTGGTAAACAATTTATATTTCTATGTTTAATGTATTTTTTTTTACCGCAGTTTCATGCTGCCACTAAACGCTACCACTTGTTTGACAATAGTGCAATCAAACGTATCGCAACTTGTAATGGAATCGGTAGCTACGTGACCTGCATAGCGGCGCACCCTTCAATGTTACACTGTATTTTGTAATTGGATTTATAAAGTTCTGCCTAACAGTTTGTATAGATGATTTTGTTCCTTCTTTACACCAAAACTAATGAACGGACAGAAAACGACCACCAAATGTATTTAAAGCCACCATATATCACCAAGAATACTTTGAATACTTATTAATATATAAACCATGAAAAAAAAACATGCAAATCGGAAGTACATTTACGGAAATATCTATGGTCCGTTAAGGAGTTTTGGTTCCCAGATCTCAGATCAGAGATTTGGCCTCCACTTTTGGCCTTATCTTAACTTGTTACCAGGTGAGATGAAGGCCAACGTCTTCCCCGTCGCACAATAAAAAAAAAAGATCCAAATATCATCATATAATTATCCCCAAATTAAAATGGGACCAATTTCAGACCTGCCTCTCAATCTGTCAATCAAAAAAATAATTTTGCAAATTAGTTCAGAACTCGCGGAGAAATCGGTGGACATACTCGTACATAGAAAAAAAAACCACCAAACAACGTGGTAACTAATTTAAATTTATATTTATGTATTCTGATAGCTTAAAGATTTTTTTTAAATAAAATAATATTTTTCCAAATCTTATATTAATGACGTAGTTCTGAGGTACCACATAAACATTTAAAAAATAATAAAAAAAACAACTTACTTGAGAACCTCCTCCTTTATTTAAGTTGGTTCAAAAAGGGATTAGTGAAGACAGATAGAAGCCCGCAGCCCATCACGGGATAATCCCGCACTCCATAAAATCAATCCATAATATTACGATCCGAATGCAACGGACAGACAGACGGACGATCCATCATACTATGTTAATACGGGCTGAATGCGCGGTCGAGGGGTGGGTAGGGTGACTACAATTTGTATTAGACGGGGAATGTAAAATTTACTAGAAAACAGAAAATCCTCTAGTTACAATCCGTTAGGTATTAAAAAAAACAAATCCACACGTGTTACGCCTCTACACGAAACATTACGAAAGTAATACTGCTAAGTTGACAAGCGCTTGGCTGACGTTTTGCCCCTCCAATGACTATCTAGGAAATGTTTGGCCAAAGGAACTACTACTGGTAGTTCCTTTGGTCTTACATATTGGTAGTGAGCGTATGTGCTTATTGGGTTTCATTTTAAATCCGTCGCCGTGCAACCGCCGTGTCGTTGCAGGAGTCGGGCCATCTTACTGGAAAACCGCATATTTGATAGTATTTTTTTATTTAAAATCGCATGGACATGCACGTACGTTGGTAATCCAATTCAATCAGAATTAAGAGATAAAGAGTAAGATATTTACTCTAATATTCTCATAATCATTGGTGGTGGCTAGGCGTACTGACTCTTATTTAGACCTGTGAACTAGCATAGCTATTTAGCATGGAAATGCAGCCAGTGTCTTGGGCACGCTTCCGTCTGGTATTGGTTCTCTTTTAGCCATTGTTTTTCAGCATGAGTACAATTTTAGAGTCTTCAAGTTCAGCGCGAATTGGTTACTTTTAGACAAGCGTGCTCTATCTTAGGACATCTTTATATGTTTTTCTAGTAAGCTGGTGGTCAAACGCTTGGCTATCATCACCAGTAATAAAAAAACTAGACCGTTTGTAACTATCCTCAGGTAATCTGACTGCTTCTCTTGTACACATTATTTTTTATTGTTTAATTAATATTATTATTTTTTTTTCTTTGCGACTTATTTTCGTCTGTTAACATCCAGTTAAAACGCTTAGAAGTAACCAGCAATACTGATATTTTCGCAATCTAGTCCAGTGAAATCAGTAACTCGTGGCCACACCAGCCATTGTGGTGGCTTAATCCAATGATTTGCGTGTTATAAGGCCCATTCGGCGGCGCTCGGCCCATCGGCTTTAAAGCAACTTTACAATCTTATTTATTGTTTACTTTACGACCGGGGGAGCGCTTTCAATTAAAACGAAATTCGAAAATAGTAATCGAGATTGCTTTCAATAAGATAGAAATTCGAAAATAGCCATTGAGTATTCTAATTTAGTCATGTAAAATAATCTCTAAGGACTCAACTATTTAAAACAAAGAGTCCTGACGCTGTTACATTGCGGTCTTGCGTTCTAAGACGTCACCTCCACGAGTGAGTGTACAGCCGGCGTTATTATCGTCGTGCCATGTATTTTAATACACTCTCAAAGAACGTGCCTTCAAACGGCGGTACGGTCGTGATGCCTAAGCTCTGCATGTTTTAAAACGGGTCCTTCGTGTTTTCTACGTAAGGGCTTGTACACAAAACAGCGAATTGGCGCGATGCTTATTCGCAACGCAGGAAATTCCGTCTCACTTCCACGGTTGACTATTGCTTCGACGACCGTCAACGACCGTAAACAATACTGGGGGGTACCACTATCTCTTATAGCATTCTTGTTTTGATATTACTTTATTTTTGTCACTATCTATCCAGCGTAGAAAAAACGAGACAAAAGTAATGTAAGATCTAAACGAGAATGCTATAAGACGTTTAAGTTAGGCCCCTGGACGTATTTTGTAAACTAGGTGACATGGATTGTAAAAAGAGTTGCACACTGCTGTTTCTGTAAAGAAGATGTAAGAAAAAGGATCAGAAACTTTCGAATCAATTCAAGCATCGTGTCTAGCCCGCCTTGTGACGGATCCCCGGAGCCCCTATTCTCCACCGGACGCGAACAAACGATTACCATGCGCGACCGAGCGCGGGATGCGACAAATGTCATGGAAAATTGTTGGACTACCCTCATCTCTGCGAGGGCGCCGGATTGAAGGGCCGGATTGTAGGGGCATGCGACTTTTGACAATCATCCGAGATCCTAGCATATCATTCTTTTACCAGCTATTCACCTTGCTATATTTTTATGCCTGTCTTTCCGGTTCAAAATGTATTCAATTTTAAATATTTTCAAGAATTTTACGTATTAAAAGGTAGCTAATTGATTCAGGCGTTATTTTTCAGAGAGATTTAGCGGATTTATTACTAAATATTTTTTCTCTTTTCACATTTTATTTTGAAGTATTTAAAGGTATAAAATCGTGCATATAGTTTTCGAAAATCATAATGCGGTCGCTTTAAGTATAATAATAATGATGATCATGTATCGCTTATGGTATATGTCTTTAGTACTTTATTTATAGTTAGTAATCTGTTAGTAGCTGTCAATGAGGACCTAATGTCTATTTTTAAATCTATATTATATCAATATATAAGATCCTATTTATCATAAAGACGAGAAACTGCTAAGAGGTTGGGACTAATAGGACGTAGATAAGGATATAAACAGCAGCGTTTATTTTCTACGATCCGATCTGCGATTGTCATACCATAGACCAACGCTTATGATATATACTATATTTCAAGACCCAATTGAGGTTTGCCTCGCGTTCTGTTATAGGATAAAAAAGTTTTCAATAGGTACCAAATACGTACAAATAAAAAGTATGCTTCCCCTCGCACGATCCCAAACAATTCAATTACGTCCCGCAATGTCCCGGAATGATGGGCGATACTCGTGCTTGGCCGCTCGGAATGATACCGCTATTGTGCGCACACCAAACTGAAGTACTTTTAACATTTGTGGTTGATACGCTAGATACATTTCCTTCTCTTTCATTTTCTCTGTGTTAAAAATTGAAGCGAGTTTTGAAACCGAAGTACTGCATCGTTTTTTTATTTAAAGTTTTTAGTTTTAATTTTACTTATAGACGTCGCAAGAGGGCTGGCTCATATAATGTTGTCACTGAAAGGATATCTTTGGCCATTCAACGAGGGAATGCAAACATGTTTTTTGTGTTTTCAGTTTTGAGTCTAGTCCTTTTTTATTTTAAATAATCAATATATTTAGGCTCGTGTTCATAGAATCTTAGCTTAACTTTTTTAGTGCCATCAATTTTGTGATGCGGATTCGCAAACATCCCAGAATCTCAGAATGGAATGAGCGGTGCGTTTAAAAGAAGTCATTTTAAATTCATAGATCATACTTTTTGAACAAAGCCGATTGAAAAGCTACAAGTATTAGGTGCGTTCCTTAAACATTCTTAAATTCGAGAGATTTTTAGATGTAATTAAACAAGCCTCATAGCTCAGTTGGTAGTATAACTCTGCCTTCTGCGCTGTAGGTTGTGGGTTCGATTCCCACTCAGGAAAAACATTTGTGTGATGAATATAGATGTTTGTTCTGCGTTTGGGTGTTGTATTGCTATAAGTATGTATAAAAAAAAGTTAAGGATTCTATCCGTAATCTAGTTCCCATATTACAAACTATGCTTAGTTTGGGACTAGAAAGCGCTGTGTGAAATTTATGTTCTGTAACAAAAAGAAAAAGAAAAAAACCTAGGTTTGGTATTCCTGAACCCACTTTATATGTTTTTATGTTTTATACTTTCCATGGTTTCTTACTGTAGAGCAGTCAATAAGAACCTATAGCATCCTGACTGGATCATAGGGTCAGGATCATGTTCCTTTGTGCCTAATCAGGTACTAGGCGAGCAAAACTCTAAAAAAGTAATTGAATAACCATTATTCTCTAAGGGTAGATGACTAAAGCGCTATCACTTACCAGTCTTGACCTGGTACTTGAGCGTAGTCTTGCAGTCTTCCAATAGCTGCTTCAATGGAAGAGGCTCATCTCGAAGTTCCAGGTCGAGGATTTTTTGCATCTCGTCCGGCATCTTGAACTCCAGGATCTGTTGGAAGACAAGTCTGTCAAACCTTGGCTTAGTTAAGGTGTAGGTTAATAGCAGAGCATGAAAGCTTTCAGTATCAAGTTCAAATAAATGGTATTCCAATATCCTACTCTTTTGCTCGCAGAGTTTACAGCTATAGTTATTTTTGGACACTCAACAAAAGTGACACTTTTTTTGAACAACAAAATCCGTTAAAAATTACTGGAAGGTACATTTATTGCGTTTTTTTGTTTACAGTACGACGAGAAGGTAAAAATCAGATCAGATGAAAGTCAAGCCTTCATCTCATCTGATTTTCAAGTTGTGATTTCGCCGAAGATGGAAGCGCACTTCACCCGGTATCCTTAACCAACTGAGGAACTCTATCTGGATATCTTAACTCTAAATGCCGGAACACAACAATTGTTAAGATTTTCATCCCACATTGATTTCCAGGCGGCTTAAACAAAGTCCTACCAACCAACCAAACCAAGCACAATATTGTACTCCCTGGGGATCGAACCCGGGAACTCTGGATGTGACACCGGTGGTCGAACCACTAGACCACGGAGGCGGTTAAAACACTCGTTGCGTAACAAAAACATACTTTTGAAAAACTAGTGCAGTGGTGAAAACGCTGGATTGAAAACTACGACTTCCGGATTGGAAGACGTGCTTCATGATCATGACCCAAAGCTAGCATTCTACAATACCTGATTATTGAAAAAGAGTTCTTGATATAAAGCGGTTGTGTGGGGTGATGTACCAGGCGATCATAGCTCGCAAAGAGATGTTACCTTCTCGTTTCGGTCGTTGACTTGCTGCACGAAGTCCAGCAGAACATCAACGACGCGCGAAAGGAACTCGCGGGTTTGAGGTGCAGAGTCTTCGCGGTACGGGAGGATGGCTGGAACAACGTACTATGGTTAGAACATGTTTTCCTTCACCTAAGGAGCAGGTCATAGTGGGTTAAACTTTGAAAACATGAAGTCCTGGTCTTAATCTTTCGATCTTAGAATAAATTACGATAGCAACCACCGGATAAACGCTTCTAACATATTATTGAATACTATGCTGCTACTATGCTTCTGGTCGCCGCTTCGCCCGCTTGGTATACCCGTATAAAAAGTAACCTAAAAAGTTTTCCCTGGTACAGAACACATCTGCGCAAAATTAAAATTCTAATTAATAAACATATAAATAAAAGTTATACCCATTTAGTAGTCTTGGGAACGTGGAAGCAATAACAAAGAACCAATCTGTTTTGTATGGCGATGTTTGACACCCCGTTCTCATCCCACGGGAACTGATTAAGTCGGTTCCATACAAGAATAAATAGCACTTTTCTACCCTCTAATTAGACTTTATAGTAAAAGAATCCACCGCAACCGTCTGCTGTGCTGGTGGCGATTCCGAACAGGCGGTAGTTTTAACGTTTCAAAATGATCCTAAAAAATATTAATGAATAAAAAAAATACTCTGACTTGACTTTGTTTGTCTTTGCCTCTGTAGTCTAGTGGTTCGCCATACGGTGTCAGATCCAGGTCTCGGGTTCGACCCCCAGGGGGTGTACATCGAACCCGGGACCTATTTCCATCCAAACAAACTTCGCTATTATAATATTAGTGTGATCTTCAAGCACGAGAAAATGTTTAACCCTCGTTGGCGCCGTGTGGTCTAAACGACCCTTGATTACAGCGGTCTGAAGGACCCTCTTGTGCTCGGGAATGTGTGTGATTACACTGGGGCTGTTATTGATGGACGCATATCAAAATCAAAAACACAAATAAATATTACAATATTCAAATTATAATATTTATAAGTAAATACCTATATAATGTGTATGTGACACATATTTTCATATTCTCGCCCAGAACACTACCATCCATACCTGGTTAGTGTATGTACTACCTATACGTACGTATACGTACAGTCAAGGTGTGAACCCTTTGCCATCCTCACTCTCTATTGCTATTATTTGGGTATTTTTAAGGCAAAAGTGATCGTAGGTACTACATCCTTGGTCAAATGTCGATGGACTATCAATCATAAATGATTTCGATGAGCGAAACACAATTAAATAAAACTCACAGGGTCTACTGATTCTAAAAGTTTCGATAAAATACCAGCATCTATCTACTCTTCAGTGGTAAATAACTTACCACTGAAGAGTAGACAGGCGAAAAAAGGCCAACAGTAAAAAAGGCCTAGACTCGTAAATCTAGGCCTTTTTTGCTGCTGTGGCACACAATTCCATTACATATTACAGAAATAAATTAATTAATAATAAATATTTAAAGCAAATATTACAGGATATCAGTATTACACAGCGCCATCTAGCCCCAAACTATATAAGCATATGATATGAAGCTTGTGATATGAGAACTAGATTACGGATAGAAAACTTAAAATAGTTTTTGTAAATATATACGTACTATACGATATAACACCCAAGCACAGAACAAACATCTATATTCACCACACAAATGTTTGTCCTGGGTGGGAATTGAACCCACAGCGCTATAGGCAGAGGTACTACCAACTTTTAACCGCCTCTGTGGTCTAGTGGTTCAACCCACCAATTTCAGATCCAGAGGTCCCGGGTTCGATTCCCATGGGGAGTACAATATATTGTGCTTGGTTTGGTTGGTGGTAGGACTTTTTTTAAGTCCGCCTGGCTAGCTACCACCATCTTACCTAATTCTGTCGCCATAACAACAATCCCAAAATTGTTGTGTTCCGGCATTCAGAGGTAGGATAGCCAGTTCCTCAGTTTGTTGAGGATTCCAGGTGAAGTGCGCCTCCACCTTCGGCTTTACCTCAACTTGTTACCAGGTGAGATGAAGGCCAAGCGTTTCCCCGTCGTATAATAAAAAAAAAAAAAAAAAACTGAGCTATGAGGCATTACAAATGTATTTTTTTTGTGCTTCTTTCTTTAGTTTCTATTTTAGGATTTGTTTTTTTTTTGTGTATATTTTGGTTTACTTATGGATTCATAATGTAGGATGGTTTAATATTATTGGAAATTAGTAATTCTAATTCTGATTCGAACAATATTCAGAGGCTTAGAAATTGTTTTAGAAATGTTTCAGCAAAGCTTTGATTCGTAGTTAAGGCGTAGTATATTTAAAAAAGGACAATAAAAACTAAAATGTGAAGATATCACCCCTTTTTGATTACTGTCTACGATTTACTTTTAATTTCCGAGCCAAGGATCACGAAAGCGCATTGTCTGAGCCCCAAAGGGCAAGCAATCCTTCAAACAAATGGACAGACTGATCATCGCACAATGGGAAATCTGCACAATGCTGGGTCCCGTATACCCAAGCAATATTTAACTTCTATCGAACTTTAAACACCCTTAATACGTAGGAAATAAGGTTGAAATGGTTATCAAATATGAGAAAACTGGAAAGATAAACGTATATTTTGATATTGAAATTCTGAGCGCGTAATACTGAGCTGCACTCTATTGTTGTAGCACATAGGGTTCAAAATCGGTGAAAACATTGAAAGTCAATGTTTTCAAAGAATATGTTAGCAATTTCTTATAATGAAAATCAAGCATTGTTGTTACGAGACTGTACGGAATTACTTCCCACGGTGCTGAGTACATTTTCTATTCTAAAAGCAAGAGCATAGAATTTGGATTGTTTTTTGGCTGGCTGTGCTTGCAATTTGGGAAGGTAATGAAACAGCTGTGTCCTGAAATATGGCGTTTGTTTTTCTGTGTTTGGTCCTATTTTTTTTCAAATTTAAGATTATGATAATGTCAAGCGGAGCGCCCTGATGCAGTGGGTGCGGCCAGCCCCAGCAACTCCCTGGTCACGGCGGCAGCGGTGGATGGGCTGATTCTCCACCCAAAACGCATTTACCTTGCAGCTAGGGCATCGAGAGCCGGCCATATTTAAAGAACCGGTTCTTTCGATTCCAGGTTCAACACAGAACCGGGTACCCGGTTCATTCGGTTTATTCGGTTCTTTTGCTAATTTATTTGAATTTTGTAAGTATAGTCTTACATAATTCAACATTAGGATCAAAAATCGTGCGGGGAATTCGCGCAGATATATATAGTTTTGTCTATTGAACGATCAGTTTGGTAACAATCAGTTTTTTTATATTAAATAGTATTACTTCAAGCTACAGCTATTCAACTCAAACGCAAGATATTGCACACAGAAAACAAACAAAATAAATCAAATATTAGCACTACAAAAACAGGAGTTTTCACACATGTCATCAAATAAAATATTCACAACAATAAAGTATTTTAAGAATTCTACGTAATTTGTATAAAAAAAATGTTAAGACAATCATTAGTGATTTCGTACGTAGATTAATAAAAAAATAGAAAAGAAGGCCTAGTGGTGCCGCTCTCCCATACAAACGTAGTTGTCGTTCATTTACAAATGGCACGTCCGATTCGAATTAAATCTTGCCGTAAGGAAATATCATTATCCGATTATAGCTTGCAAAATGTCGGACGTACCATTTCGAATTGAATAACAAACGTTTGTATGAGAGGACGAAAATCAGTGTGCGTATCAGGAAAGCTACAAAGATCCCTCAAAGCCTTCGTCGAAAAACCTACCCTGAAAGTCTTCGCGCCCTATGCTTAACTACCCTTGAAGATAGACGCCTTTGTGAGGACCTCATTGAGACTTTCAAGATACTTTCCCATACCTATGTATAATCTGTCCAACATCCATTCCATATATTCGCTGAAAGAGAATCCTAGATCAGCCCGTGATCATAGCATGAGAATAAACCGTTAAACCTCGAAGGACAAGAATGCTGCGTAGGTACTATTTCCTCTGCAATTCAGTATTCTAGACTAGAACCGTCTGCCTAAAGGTGTTACATTCGTATCTTCGTTTTCAATATTATTATACTCTGAAAATACATCTCTGGAAAAACTTCTGAAATACTTGTGGGTCAAGTATTTGTCCAACTAGTATTCAGAGTTGCTGCTTGAACTGGCGTCGTTTATTGTCTTGTTTTCTCAATGCAGTTGCCATTTTATTGCTGATTGCTGACGCTCATCGTGCTCATTTCGATTATTTTTTTTCATTGCGTCACATTACTCACGCGATATTCACAGATGTTTAAAAGAATCGAAAGAACCGAAAACCCGGTTCCGGGAATAACCGGTTCCGATGCCCAACTTGCAACGCAATGCTTTGCACCAAATAGTTGAAGAATATCTTCATGAAGTGATATATCTTGATGAATTGAATTCAAGCGCTTCCTCCGCGCCCTGGTACAATAAAAAATATGTTTTTAGTTACATATTTACAAAATAATCTTACTAATATATTGTTATAGATATTTTTTTAATCAATAATTTAATAATAATAATCAGGGCGAATTTATTTATTATTTTCATTTATTATTTAAATTTTTAATACATTCTAAATGTCTTGGGCACGCTTCCGTCTGGTACTGGTCTGGAACAGTTGAGTTACCTATAGGCCGTTTGTAACGGTCCTTAGGTAATCTGACTGATTCCTTTGTACATAGTTAGTTTAATTGTACTTTTTATTGAATAAATGTAGTTCTAAATCTAATTAAAAACTCGTCAATCAACGTACAGCCCAAACCAGAGGCGTAGACTTGAAATTTGAAGGGTAGCTTATTTTATTAGTGTTGGGGTGCACTGAATTCCCACGGGATTGTGGGAAATAAGTCCCGGGCAAAACATTTCCCATATCATGGGTTTACGGGAAACTCGTAATGAAAAGCGTCAAGTGTGAAACAATAGACAGCCGTGAGAACGCGCGTGGCGTACATCAGAATGCACTTAACCCCCGCGCGCCTTTGCCGGTCTGTGCGGCCGCGCGGTATAATCCCGCGTCAGCTGTCAGACGCACGCTGTCAGGTCTCGCTCGGTACACAAGCGGATCAAATAGAGACTAGATATATATCGACGTTATTCACGATATTGTAGATAACAAAAAACTTATTACGATGGGACATTTATCACTAAGCAAAACTAACCGAGAATTAGATGTTATGAATATATATATATTATGAGTAATAGTACATATTTGTTATGAGTGGCATTCTTGTAATATTTATTTTTACTTTTGAAATTGAACTATCTGCCAATCGAAATGATTCATAACTTGGAAGAACGTAATCCAGCAACAATATTAAAATACCCTTACCGTACAAAATTCCTTCTCTCCCCAGCAAATACTTTAAGTGCAGAAGCATTTATTTGTCAAGCATTACATCACATTCCATATGACGTTATCAAACCAAACCTGAACCATTTGCCAAGCTGTTTTCAACTCTCTATCCTAATGGGCATACGAATCAACTGGATTTTGAAAATAAAATAGATGAGAATGACACTCACAGCTCATATTTGCGAAGCTATTTGCAATTCTATTCGAATCGCAATAAGAGTCAATAGTTTTGCGATGGAGTAGATAGGGGCGAAGTGGTAAAGATTTGTGTGAACTTATGTTTTTGATGTCATAAGCCGATTGTCAGTGAATGTACATTTGAAGGGAGATTCTCGCGTTTTGTTTAGTTAGGGATTACTTAGCGCCCGTTTCAACAGCTCTGGATCTTTTCAGATAAGTAAAACATATTTGGGAGATATTTATTTCACTTCACTTCACCAGCCCGTTACTGTCCACAGCTAGACAGTGCCTCTTCTAATATAGGAAGGTGTTGCCATAATCACGATTTTGTTTTTAATAACAAACCTCATAGCGCAGTTGGTAGTAGCTCTGCCTTCTGCGCTGTAGGTTGTGGGTTCGATTCCCACCCATAACAAGCATTTATGTGATGAATATAGATGCTTGTTCTGTGTTTGGGTGTTGTAACATGTGATAAGTAGGTATGTATTTATAAAAAAAATTGAGTATTCTTTTTTAATTATGAAAAAATAATACTATACTATGCTTGTCTTATATTTTAGGATTATTCTAACATTTAGTTTAGCTACGAACTGCTTTCTGCTGAAAGAACTGAATCACGATGATCTGACATATGGGAACACGGAGAAATCATATTAGTTTTCTCCATTTTAAGAACATTTTGCATTGAAAGTGTATCAAGTAACTTTTTTTAAAACCCAATTAAAATCAAAACCTGTAAAAGAGTTTTCCCATAAAAAGCACTATTTTCGTTTCAATTTAATTTTGATAAAAAAAACGCAGTAAAATATAATCCGAACCCGATTATACCTGAAAATTTTCATTTGAATAGGACATGCCATTTGGAAATGAGCGACAAGCTATGATTGTAATCGAGAGCAAAAGATCATAATAATCCGGAGCCTTCTTAACTGACCCGGCTACAGGATTTTGGTATTTCCCCATTCCCCCGTGGATGCTGTGGAACTCAGGAATTACACACCAAGAGATGGACAGCAAAATCCACAAGAACTTAACAACAATACATGCGATTACCAATCACCGTGATTATGGCCAATCTCCCCAAGGTATTATTTGGGGCAGAGGGCGAAAACCCTTTTCGATCTGAGTTTTATTTATTTTATTGTATGACTGGAAAGCTCTTCGCCTTCAACTCACCTGGTTTCATGTCTCAACAATCAGAGGAACGTGCTATCTAACCTCTAAATGACGAACAACAATTATGAATTCTTGTTTTGGCTGTCGCCTGGGTAGCTACCACTATCAGACTTAGGTAAGATGGTGGTAGTTAGCCAGGCGGGCCTAAATAAAGTCCTACCACCAACTAAATGAATCACAATAATGGGGAACTGGGGATTGAACCTGGAACTTCTGGATCAGACATCGCTGGGCGAACTACTAGACCACAAAGGATGATAATTATGATGATAAACCGTATACGATATACCTAAAATATTTTTTACATCCTTTTGAAAATTAAAACATCCCGACTTCTTAAATTCCTCTCTGATGCTTTTTTTTTTCATTTAACCCTCCGCCCTCACTGTCGAGGCATGCCCGGCATTCCACTTAGGCCCCGCGCACCCGATTTGTTACACTTCACCGAGTGCGCTTAATGCAGGGTTGTCACACGTTACTCGCTCATTCACGTTTTGAGAGGTATTAGCTCTATTGCCTGCACGATATTAATGATATTTACATCATGAAATTCTGTAACATTATGTAGGTTAGAGTCGTATGTATTATTTTTACCGCATATTTTTCAACAGCAGACAGAATTTGGTATGCAATTTTGCTGGGACGCACATTTTTGTGCGTCAGTGATACTAAAGTCAGTGAAACTAAAGAATTGTTTTCAGTAAGTATTTTTATTGTAATTGATTTAATGGGATTGTCAAGCCATTGTTGGCAAAAGTTCCATAAATATGTTGATATATGTTTTCGCTAGATTTTTTTCACAACATCACTGTTGTGCTTGCTATATGCTATTTGTTATTTTTTATATGTCTTCTCCTAGTCTTGTCACCACCATACCGGTAAAATGGCCAGAATAATAAAAAAAAAGATATAAAAGATATTAAAACCTAGAAAGGATAGTGGCATTGGCAGCCCTAGCCCCCGCTTCCGCGGCATAAACAAACAAATAACGCAGCTGCATGCTAGGGTTGGCGCGTGCCGCGGGCTTAATTAAACATTCCGTGCGTCAGCGTCAGCGCCGCGACTGCAGATAATGTGCTCGCTATCAGTGACCGATGATTTACGTACTACCTTCTGCAGTATTCAGAATCGAGAGGATTATAGTTATGTTTATCACAGTTTTTATCAAATAAGCTTATGTTTTTACGGGCGTACATAATATTTTCATAAATATACTGGCAGGGCATAGACAATATATTTATTTCTTTAAACTTGTCTCTTAATGAATCTCTGGGACCCATTTTGTAAGCAGCGCGAACAGCCGTCTTCTGCAATACGAATATGGTGTCTATATCAGCAGCTCTTCCCCACAATAATATGCCATACTGTGGAAGTAACTGAAGTAAACTAGTCTTGCTGTTTTAACGTCTGTGAGAAGACGTATCTTCTTTACAGCATATGTTGCAGAACTAGTTCTCTTCGCCAGTTTATTAGCCGTGTGGGCCCCATTGAAGTTTATTATCGAGGGTTAATCCCAAAAATACAGTGGTATTGACTAATTACATGTAGGTCTCATGGTTTTCCTCTTTAACTTTTACATTAGCTTCAACTTCTGATTGAGAACTAAGTTATTTACATTAAACCAGTAATCAATTTTTAAGATCGCATTGGTTACGTTGTCAAAGTTAGTCATTTATCGCTTCAATATAATAGAAGTGACGTATCATCTGCAAACAGTACAATCTCATGGTCATCCTTAACTATTTGGGGCAGATCATTAATATATACTAAGAATAAGAAAGGCACCAATAAACCCTGCGGCACTCGACTCACACACACGTATTGAATAGACTCAAAACTACTGGACCGATATTAAACATTCTTTCAACAATATAGAATGTATATTATCATTGAGTAACATAGGTTATATTTTTATCAGGTTTTATGAGGGATTTTATGGATAATGCTAGAAAACGGATATAATACCTATTACTTAAAAATAATTAGGTACTTGCCATATAATACAGCACCCAAACACATAACAAACATCTATATTCATCACACAAATGTTTGGCCTGGGTGGGAATCGAACCCACAACCTACAGCGCAAAAGGCAGAGCTACTACCAACTGAGTTGTGATGCTTGTTGAAGATAGATAGATAGTGATGATGACTTTCGTGTTCGACATGCCTCTGCCGCCATAGTCATCTGACAGCTCATGCTAGCAGCATGAGCTGTCAGATGACGGCTAAGCGTACTTTCCATGTTACGGATATATAAACAGTAGCTTTCCTCGGCTTAGTTGTTGATAACCTTTTCACTACTAAACGGAATAATGAATTTTTGCGCGGGTATTGTAGGCCATGGAAAGTCTTGAGGAATTGTCAGTCATTTATTGATATTTTTATTCACCAACTTTTGTACCAAAATAACATAATAAATAGGGTTTTATAATAACACTCAAAAGTAATAAAAGCTGACAGGCTATCAGACCGCGGGGGCAACACTCCCGTCCCGGCACATCTTTAACTAAACCACCAAATCCCGGGCGGCCCGTTCCCGCTCTATCTACCATTTTTCACGATACATCCAGTCAGTATCTCTTCATTTCTCTCCGATACCACAGAGTAAAAATGAAGACTGGAATCGCGAGACATCACTGTCACTTTCATTTTGAACTTTTGCGTTAAAGTCCTTTTTTTGTTTCGCAATGTCTGTAGCTATCGTTTAAGCTACTATGAAAGATACTTGTAAGGAAATACGGTGTAATATCTGTTGCCCCTGTATTGGAGTGGTAAAGCCTGAATTAGTTACAATTGATAGAGTGTAGGCTTAAGGGATTTACGTGTGGAATTGAATGTTTTTATCTGTTTTGGGGTGTGGAGATGGATTGCGTGGCTTTTATTTAGATTTAGTATTAAAAAAAAATACATTCAAGTTTATTTTTCCATTTTGGTTTCGAAATCAGTACTTAAACAAATTATAGTCGCCTTAGCCGTAGGTATGAGCATACAGGCTTAAAACCGGTATGCCTCATTTTGAGAGGCAATGCAGTGCAGGGTAGGTCATGTTCTTATTGGATATGACCTACGCAGTAAGGCTTTGTTTTGAAATTAACATCAGATGGGCTGTTTGCTTATCGTCTACAGGTTGTGTAAAACACCCAAGGATTGGTTAAAAGATTCATGTTGCATAAATTCATTAGTCTTATAACTATTACAATTATTGTGGAGATAGATAACAGTTTATTGTTCACCATTTACAAATAACATGACAAAATACAGATAGCAGAAACTTAATCTAAGCGTCACTGGTAAAACAATGGGAGACCTTATCGCTGAAAGCAGATAGGACGGATTTGATACTCCATAGTAATAGTACGACTTTTTCCCCTTCGAGAATTCACCTCTATACCAATACTCAGAGCGTGGAATCTTATGAGGATCACCTGCAAGGGGGTTTTAGACTTTAAAATAGCTCTTTACCCATAATTAGAAAGTTAAATTACCTGTTTTTTGCAATAATATACGTAGTTTCTTTAGTTTGTCCATGTTATTAGCTTTTCCACCAATTTTGTGTTTAAGTTTTATATAGAGATAGTTCCAATAGCAATGTTTACTTTTTTATTCTAACTTGACTGTCTTGAAGTTATAAATAAATCTGAAATACGACAACATTTTTTTCTGAATTATTTATATTTTCCCGTACCAGTAGTCCCGAAGGTCAGAGTGGATAAATAGGTTCCTTTTGGACAAGCGTACCTACTCAATCTTAGGCCTATTTATTTTCTGTGGTCTAGTGATTCTCCCACCGGTATCAGATCCAGATGTCGCGGCATCGATCCCCAGAGGGGTTACAATACTGTGCTTGGTTTAGTTGGTGGTAGGACTTTGTTTAAGTCCGGCTGGCTAGCTACCACCACCTTGCCTAAATCTGTCGCCAGAGTAGCAATTCTGAATTGTAGTGTTTCTGCATCTAGAGGTAAGATAGCCAGTTCCTCAGGCTGTTGAGGAGTCCGCGTGAAATGTGCTACCACCTTCGTCGTTATCATAACATGAAACCTGGTGAGATGAAGGCCAAGTCCTTTCCCGACTCACAATAAAATAATAATAATTGAAAAGTAACAGCCACAAAACTTAAAGTTCAAATTAAACTGACACCATAAATAACGTGCCTACCCCACTTTAGAATCAATTAACGGGCCGCATTAGTGGGCGCCTGCCAAGCGCGGATTACGGCGAGTAGGGTTCCGTGTTTTAGCTAATTGATCGCTTTTTGCGAGACTAACCCCAGCTCAGAGGAATGCCGGCAAGAACCGCCATTTTAATGGAACTTTTTTGGTAGGGCGAAAAAAACCCCCTGCTTTAAGAGACGACTAAGGGAATTAAACCAGGAGAATAGCAGTTTAAAATGATCTTACCAAGTCTTTACTGCAAGTATGTATTTATAAAAAAAAACCTCCTGCGTCGGTGGTCGTGGGTTCGATTACCATCCGGCATAAGTATTTATAAAATGAAATTGAAATAATTTACTCTACAACTGATAAATTAAAATGGATAACTTCAAAATATATGAATATGCACAATGGGCGGTCTTATCACTTAGAAGTGATTTCTACCTTTGGATGGAGATGATTTTATCTCCTGAAACAATTATGCTATCAAAATGTTTTGTCGATATTTTACCTTTTGATATGCGTGCAATGTACTAAATTCTCTTTTGACCAAAAATACGAAAAATAGGAACTTCAGAAAATATAGTGTTTTGAACTGACTGACCAAAAATCTACTTGACTTGACCTACCTTAACTTTTTTTTATATACCACTAGGAGACGGGACAAGCAAGTAGCGCACCTGGTGTTAAGTGTACTCTTGCCTATGACAAAGCCTTACTGCATATGTCACATCCACAAAGAACATAGCCTACACGGCACTGCATTGCGCCCGTCAACTTGAGGCATAAAGGTGTTAAGCCTCATGTACCCGTAATTTCACCGGCAACCATACCCTTCAAACCGAAACACAGCAATGCTGCTTGACGGCTGAAATCAGTATGGTGGTAGTAATTCTCCGGACGAGCCCTTTCACTAGGGGCTTCTACTACTCTGGAACTCTTAAACTCTTTTAACTTAAACCTACTTGACTTTAAAAAGTAGTCATCAATCTATATAAAGGCTGTTCGTAACGGTCCTTAGGAAATCCGACAGCTTCCTTTGTACATAGTTATTTAAATTGTATATTATTTTTAATGTTACGAATCATCGATTTTATATACAGATACACTTTTAAAATGACTTACTCCGCAAACATATGATACCAACCGAAGCCACGTTGTTTATTTTTATTACCGTAAATCCTAGTAATTATTTTGCGAAGAAGCATTAACCCCCAGCGCCGCGGGGCTGTAAATACCCAGAGACGAGACAAGTTGAGCCGACGTAACGAGCGTGGCAGCTGAGTCCATATTGTGAGAGCAGTCCATCTCACACAATGATTATTGCACAAAATACGAAAATAAAAGACTTTGTCTACTAGTGTCGAGCCACGTAGGTACACCTTTTCATTTATTTGCAACTTAAGGATCACGCTTTAAAATTAAAAACATAATAAACACAAATATCAATAACCTAAGCAGTATTAGTAATTTTAAAAGATATAATGTAATAACATTAAGAACTAAGTACAGGCTGTAGAGGCGCCACGTTATAATACAATTAAAATAACTTAAATTAAACTAGATAGAATCGATTACACAAAAATGTTGTGAATGAGTATTTTTTTTAACAGTGATCTTAAATCGTGTACAGCTTAAATTTTTAATCTCTTTCTTCTTAAAAAAACATCTACTCCGTCCGTAGTTTGCCTCCATGTCTGGTATTGTAATTGAGGTTCACAATTTTACTATTGCGCAGTATCGTAGAAATTGCATAGCTTGCATTGACTTAGATTTAACGATTATTTGGTGTTAGTTATAAGTAATAATTTGAAGTAGTAAATTTACATTACACAACGGTCGTATACTTCTCTTCGGAGTTTACATCCCCTAAGCCTTAGCTAGCTAGCTTTCAGCTAGTTCACTGGAACCCACCTACTAATACTAAATACAAGATAATTATCTTGTATTTAGTATTAGTAGGTGGGTGTCATATAAATGTATAAAGTCTTCGTATAAGTAATAATTATTCGTCATAATTGACTGACAGACAAAACCCTACCATAAAAAGATTCACGCCAAAAATTAAATATTGTGTGTGAATCCCTTGATAGTTTAAATTTTCAATCGTAGTAGATGGCGCTGCGATTGCCACGGGATCAGGGGAACAAATTCCCAGGCGTCCAAAGGTATTTTTGAGATCGATGAACACACCATTCACCATTCACATCCCACACCATTCCCGACGATTACCGCATCCGCTATCATCTTCACCAAACACGTGCGCGCTATCAGACACTTCCCGTGGGCGACACTTCCGCCGGAAACGGGCCTACCCCGCGGATCCAGCGGTTCAATTAAGGAATACCATTTGTAGAGTAACACAAAGTCATGATGTTTTTGATAAACATTTGATTTTAAGCATGTAAAAAAAACAGACGTGAAAACTTGAAGTTGGTCGATCTTTTCCAAAGAGAACAGATGAGATTGTTGGTACTTGAATCTCAATGTGTTTAATGTCAAATGTGTCAAAAGTGGTGTCGGTAAGCGTAACGGCGTCGCGAGTTAGAGAGGGGTTTTTCCTATCTCAACAAATGCGCAATGCGACTTAAGAAGTTTTCGCTTCAAAAAAAAAAGTTGGGTCAAAAATATATTTCAACTTTGTGCTAAGCATAAATTATCATCAAGTGAGCTGAAGGCCAAAAGTTTCCGTTGTCGTTCAAAAGTAAAAAAAAAAGTCGTGTCGGTAAGGTATATGGATGCGCGAGTTCAATTGTTTTTTTCTATCTCAAAAAATACCTGAACTCGCCTAAAGAAGTTTTCACTTCAAAAAAAAAAAACAAACACTTCCTTATAAGCCAAAAATAAGTCGAAAATAATAATGTAGCTTATAACAAAATAGCTTGACGATACAATTCACAAGAGCGTGCGGTGACGATGACTTCACGCTTTGTGTTCACCCAAAAAGTACACAAATATACACAGTATACATATAGCTCATGGAAAGCGTTCGGTGACGATGTCGCAAGTTTTTTCTTCTTCCAAAGTGCTCAACAAGCCCAAAGAAGTTTTCACTTCAAAAATGATGAGAGGCTATTTGTAGGTACTTACAGTCATAGTAGAGGTTGCCAACTCCTGAGGTCAGTTTGGGGGTCCCTTGTCCTGAGAGCGACGCCATCCTGTCACTCTGTGACAGACAGACATGACATTAATTAGTTGATTAGTAAATTATTTGCATATATACTAACGTAGAGGTCAAGTGGTTTGCCCAACGGTATCAGACCTAGAAGTCCCGGGTTCGATCCTCAGAGGGTACATGTTTGTGCTCGGTTTGGTCGGTGGAAGGACTTTTTGTCCGCCTGGCTAGATATCTCCTAACTATGGCGTCATAACAACAATTCTAATTGTTTTATTCCGGCATTGAGAGGTTAGATTCCGAGTGAAATGCGTATCTACCTTCGACTTTATCATATTTGACATGAGAGATGAAGGCTAAGCGCTTACCCGTAGTATAATAAAAAAAACTGTCATTTATGTACATGCGTGTAACGCGTGCTATTGATAATAATTATAAATATTTCAGGACATCAATTTCACACAGCGCCATCTAGCCCCAAACTTACGGATACATTTTTACAAAAAACAATGTATGCAAGTAATATTTCCGTAATCTAGCTCCCATATACGCTTTGCTCAGTTTGGGACTAGATGGCGCTGTTGGAAATTAATGTCCTGTAATATGTATTATCCATATATGAGCGTCTGTATTTCCGCTGTATCACGACCTTAATGTCTTCGAGATGGGAGTAACAGACACCTTATGGTCGGGCCCTACTATGAAAATTGAACGTCGTGGGGTCCGAAAGAACTTCTGTCATTTTTAACCAACTTTAAAAAAAAAGAGGTTCTAAACTCGTCGTTTTTTTTTTTCATTTAAAACTTGCAATCCGTCGACCGATCCATCATTTTCGTTTTTCGTAGTAGACCTACTGGCTTGCTCCATCGTAGACCTCATCCATCCACGAGCAACCTTCGAAGTCAAGAGAGCCCATACTAGTAAAAACTTTAAGCAAAGTATCCAATCCACATTGGAAAGTCTTAAAACGACTTTATAGTGCAACTAATACGTACTACCGTGTACTTAATTGTTCCGTTATCGGCCATTGTACGTACCAGATGTTGGTTGGTACCGCGCATGCGTTTATCGATCGATAACTTCCTATATTGGGCATGGTCAGCAGCGAACGTGGTACGCGAACATAGACCTTAAACCTTTAATGTAAAAGCTGTAAGGCTTGCTTTTACTTTTGTAACATCTTTCATGTCTATAAATATCGAAATCAAAGTTTTTTCTTTGTTATCTAACTTAGTCATAATCATATTGGGCTTTTCTTAAGATGCTACCACATATAGCAATAACACAGTTTAAATATGAAGTCACAAATAATCGTAATTGACATGATTTGTACTAAAATGTATGAATACTAAACTACAGAATAATGACACAAAATTAAATTAACATTTAAAGTCATCAAGTGGTTATCGATAGCATTCAAGCACAATGGAGGTTCTTAGTAACATAAATATGTTGTTTTTTAAATGACTTGATTATACAGAAAAGCAGGAAGCATGATTGACTTTACAATGGCTTAAAACAAAAGCTATGACGTAATCAAGATGGCGGCAACGAAAATCAATACAAAATGAACGACAAAATGGCGGCCAAGATGGCGGCCATGAACATGAACTAACCAACTGTATGTGCTCGGCAATTTGCTTGCAGTACGTAAAAAACCCGTCCAAGGATAGCTTAGACATTTGCTACTCGCTAAACTTCTGTAAACAGAAAGAAAAATATGTTAATGACACTGACATTTCATCAGAAAACGTCAGAAAAATGGCAAATAAAAGAATGTGATAGATTAAAACACTAAAATGAACATGAACGATATCAAACACATTCGAATACTTATATAGTATTGTACTGACCTTATAATATACTGTTGCTAAGATGAAACAAGTACTTATATACTTCACTACTTGTAGGAGATGTTTTTAGTGGATAGACAGATTAGGATATGCCTCAAAGGGTCGGATATACAATTATAAATAAAAAGGGTGTGGGTGCGTAGCTTTGAGGTTTTATATATGTTTTTCATATATGAAGACAATGGGGAGAACTTTGAGATTCGGCGCTGGTGGAGTCCAGCAGGGTTGGTCGGAGACTGAAGGCTTCAGCGAAGGCTTTCAGAGGTCGGACTCGCGCCTGCGCTGTTCAAAGGTTAAAGGTAGTGGGTGGGTCAATAGAGGAATCAGGTCATCCCTCCTTTCAGCATTGATTTTCTAGAGTTGGGTGTGGAGCGAAGAGATCCAAGATTCTCGCAGCGGATTAAATGATGACTGTGTATTAAAGATTACAGGCTCAAGTAGGAGGTATTACTTATCTTGATATACTTTTAAGTGAATGCCTGGGTTCTGTCCCCCTAATTCCGTGGGAATTTTCCAAAATCCTTTCTTACCTTACAACATTTTATAAGGTAAGAAAGGGTTTTAGAAAATTCGTTTCATTCATTTGATCAATATTGCATTGTCTCTCAGTCCTGCAGACAAGGAATTCACGACACTCGTACAAATCTGTAGGTACCTAAGCGTGATGTTGATGATATTTCTATGTAAACCAATTAGTAAATGCAAATAAGTGAACGTGTATGACGCATATGTGCCTCTTATATAGTGCAATAGAGCTGCTACGGTGCTACGCCGTAGAAGCTCTACACAAATTGCTACATTGTACAGGCTCTACGAGACGAGCTACGTAGCGTAGCAGAATAGACTATTAGTAGAAGATCATGTCTTCACATGTTCGGTTCGAGCCTGTTAGAAATGAGCCTCCTCCAAAACTGGAGCATTTCACCTTATTCTCCATATTTGGCAGGCATTGCTGCCGTAGCTTTTCAAGCCTATGACGTATTAAATAAGACAATAGCTTATTAGGATTCTAAAAGACTATTTGGCGATTCTTTGTTCTGTAGTAGGTCACAGGCTGATGACGTCATTGCGCTCGGTGGTAAGCGCGGGTCGTTGCGACCTCCGGCCTTTACTGCGCGTGTGGGTGGTGGCCTTTAGCTACCTACGTGGGCTGTGAACTTTGCTATTAATGCGCTCTTCATATCGGCACCTTTAACGGAAACTTGCTCCATCGTTGACCACATCCGTTTCCACGCAAGTTTTTAATGTTAGTAAATATAAAATATGTCTTCATCATCAACAGCCCATTTTTTTTTATTAAATGACGGGGAGGTGCTTCGCCTTCATCTCACCTGATTTTTCAAGTTATGATTACGCCGAAGGTGGAACGCACTGCACCAGGAATCCTCAACAAACTAAGGAACTGGCTATCCTACCTCTAAATGCTCGAACACAACAATTAAGAAATTGTTGTTATGATGACAGAATTAGGTAAGATGGTGGTAGCTAGACAGGCGGACTACAATAACGTCCTACCACCAACCAAACCAAGCACAATATTTTACTCTTCCTGGGGATCGAACCCGGGAGGCGGTTAAAATTATGTACAGTAGCATTCGTGCATAGCAGTAGCATACCTTAAAACAGCGCGTTTTAAGGTGATCATGATGATGATGATGACTGGAAATGCACACAGCGTCATTTAGCCTCAAACTAAGAGCACAGACTCATCTCAAATAACTGTATTTTTCACGAGATTTTTCTTGCCATCCAAAATACTGGCTCATAACGCCAGACTTCAGTTTTTAGTGTATATTATCTCAATGATTGAACAATTCAACCTGTTTTTAGGTTTAATGGATGTAACGCGTGACATGGATAGAAAATAATAAGAAAATCAACCCATCTTTACAAGGAAACGTAGCTTTCGAATAAGTAATTAAACTTGAGCTTCAGTGCTGTTGTGTTTGAATGAAACGCCGTGAGTGCTCGACAACAACTGGCTTTATTAGATACCCACAGATGTGGGTATGCAAGTAGATTTACTAGGTAGGTAGCTAACTATACAACATCTTCCCCTACAATCAAACTGTTAGTAGAACATATTGCAATTTACTTAAACCTATATGAGTAGGTACAATTAGCTTCAGAGTTATATTATTATTACTTACACAAATACTGAGTAACAAAATTACATTACTATAGATACCGGAAGAACATTTGCATTAGGCACACTTGAAAGATAATGTAGACTGACCATACATATTAGATAGGTAGCTATTCGGAAGTATGCATGTATTATGTTGTGCGGCTATAGTGAGTAGGTAACACGTTACATAATACCTTATCCTTTCCATTATAAATAACAATGAAAGTAAACTTAATGCATATAATTATGCTGAGCAATGCGTTCAGCAGCTTGTTTTTTAGCTTTTCGAGTTTCTTGCACGAATGTGGATGTGGATGCTACAGGTTCTATTTCCGGTTCTAGTTCTAGGTAATCACTTGAGCTACTAGAACCCTGCGAGTGCATGTCATTCTCATGTACACGATCCTCATCCTCATCGTCAGATTTTATTCCTATTTTCTTAGCGTTATTGTCCAAACCACTGTTTGATTCTGACTCAGGTTCGCACTTAATTAAATGGCGGCGGTTGCGTCTGTACTTGCGGCCTGCGTTAGTTTGCACAATGTACGATCGAGGAGAACTAGCATGGCTTACAATTTGGCCTCTGTTTCTGTACTTTCCATTAATACAAATTACGGGGTCACCTTCTTTTAGCTCAGGCAATTTTTTACAATGCTTATCATAATACCGTTTTGTACATTTTTGTTTATGCAGCATGGCCTGATATTCTGATGGGTTGATTGGTTCCGGTTGTAGTACTTTTGGGTGAACTGGCAATTGACATCGCAACCTTCGACCCATCAGAAGCTGTGCTGGAGAACTCAAACCGTCCCTTGGGGTGTTTCTGTAGTTAAGAAGCGCTAGATTAAAATCGCCTTTACTTTGAATTGACTTCTTTAGAATATTTTTTATTGTTTGTACAGTCCGTTCGCTTTTGCCATTGGACTGTGCATAGTTCGGCGATGAAGTCACATGATCAAATCCCCACAATTTAGCGAAGTTTTTGAACTCCCGACTGGAATACTGCGTGCCGTTATCGCTTATCAGCACGCTCGGTATTCCATGGCGCGAAAAGGTCTCTTTTATGTATTTTATTACCGCGCTAGATGTCAAACTATTTAATTTTCCAACTTCCACGAAATTAGAATAATAATCCACTAGGATTATATAATGTTGTTTATTAAATTCAAAAATATCTGATCGAATCTGATACCAGGGCAACTCTGGAATTTTAATCGGCAACATGGGTTCCTTGGAGGGTGCGTTTGAGTGCTCCTGGCAAGTGTGACATCGTTTGACATAAAGTTCTATATCACGTGACATATTTTCCCAGAACATGACCTGTCTCGCGCGGCGCTTGCACCGATCAATACCTAAATGACCTTCGTGAATAATCTTTAGCATCTCGCCTTGTAGTTTGCGAGGAATTAATACTAAGTTGTCCCTAAAAATAACATCATTTACCACAAATAATTCATCTTTAATTGACCAGAAAAATTTTACCTCATTGTCAACATTGTATTTATGATCCGGCCACCCTGAATTAATATAATTCATTAAAATTTGCAGTTCTGGATCACACTTGGTTTCTTTTTTAATCATTGTCAGTTTATCATTGGATATAGGCATATTTTCTATAACCATTTTAACTTGATAAACAATATTGGTATGTACCTCCTCGCTATACAAGTCAGGAAGGGCAGCGCGAGACAGCATGTCAGCAACATACATGTACTTGCCTGGTTTATACGTCACTACAAGGTCATAACCTTGAATTCTTAATAACATGCGTTGTAGGCGTGCCGGGACAGACATCAGAGCTTTTTTAAATATGCTCTCTAACAGTTTGTGGTCTGATTCAACTTTTACCGCCTTTTGCCCATACACATACTGGTGAAAACGTTCACAGGCGAACACGATCGCCAACATCTCCTTTTCTATCTGCGCGTACCGTGACTGCGCGTCGGTAAGCGTTCGCGAGGCGTATTCGACGGGACGCCCCCCCTGCAGCAGCACGGCGCCCAGCGCGTTGCTCGACGCGTCCACCGAGATGAGCACGGGCTGCGCCGGGTCGTACAGCGCCAGCACGCCAGCCCCCGTCACAGACTCCTTCAACCGGTCAAATGCGCACCGCTCACTCTCTTCCCAACGCCATTCAGACCCCTTTTTTAATAAACTCGTTAAAGGAATAGCTATCTCGGAATAATGCGGAATGAATTTAGATAAGTAATTCACCGCACCCAAAAAACGCTCCAATTCTTTTCTATCTTTTGGTGTGGGTAATTCTCGTATAGCTCTAATTTTGTCATAGTCAGGTCTCATCCCGTTTGCGTCGAAAACATGACCTAAATACATCACTTGTTGAACGCCAATTTTACATTTTTCTTTGTTGAATTTTAAGTTAATTTGCCTCGCTCTTTCTAGTAACGCTTTTAACCGTCTGTCATGGACCTCCCTAGTCTCGCCCCAAACTACTACGTCATCAATATAATTTTCTACCCCCTCTAGACCTTCAAGTAGCTGACGTAGCTTTCCATGAAATACTTCTGATGCGCAGTTAACCCCAAAGGGGAGACGGAGGAATCTATATCTACCAAAAGGTGTACTAAAAGTACACAGATCTGCACTCTCGTCGTCAAGGGCAATCGTCCAAAACCCTGAGTTAGCGTCCAACACTGAGAAGAAACGCGCCCCATGTAGACGTGACGCTAGCTCGGAAACAGTGGGCAGCTGGAAGTGTGCGCGCTGCACCGCTCGGTTCAGCTCACGTGGGTCAAGACATACACGAATTCCATTGTTTTTTTTAGCTACCAATACCAGCGGGTGGACCCACTGCGTGGGACGAGTAACCTTTTCGATTACTCCCAGCTGCTCCATTTTTCTCAGTTCTACCTCTAAACGGTCACGTAGGCCATGAGGGATCTTTCTCGAAGCACATATAACGGGCGGTACAGATTTATCTAGCACTATGTGATATTTATCAGGCAGACATCCCAAACCCTTAAACAAGTCATCGTAATTTGATAATTCGATTGACCTCACGCGCTTGACTAGTCCTAAAAACTCGCATGATTTCTGTCCCAGCACACTACTACATTCCATATCTGCTATAGCAAACTTTAATTGGTACGTCATATTTTTGTAGGACAATGGTAACATACAAATTCCTTTCACAGGTATAACATCGTGTGTATAGGATAATAGTGGTACTTTCTTTTTAATGATCTGAGAATCGTTGAAGCCTAATTCGCAAAATCTCCGATAAGACATAATGTTATAATCCGCCCCTGTATCAAGTTTAAACTTTTCTATCCCGTTTACGCACAATAGTTCCTGGTACCAGTCCTCCGAACCACCTATTTTGTCTCCGACCCCGACGGTCGATATGTAAAAAACATTGTCCTCCGAATCACTGTAGTGCTCAACCTCATCGCATTCCACTTCATAAACACGATTCACTCGATTACGACCACTGGTATTATTATAAGAATGAACTGACTTACAATTGCGCGCGAAGTGTCCACGGTTACCACACACGTAACAGTTAACGTGACCTGCCGCGCAGTCGTCTCCGCTGCCGCACTGCACCCTGCCGCAGCCCGCACACGGACCCGACGGTGGCGCTGCCTGCGGTCCGTGAAAGCGGCCAGCGCCGCCGCCGTCGACGCTGCGGCCGCGCCCGCGCCTCGCGTCCCCACTCGGGCCCGCGCCCGACGCGCTCATAGACCTCGGCGGCCCCCAGGCGCGCGACCCCCGGCCGCGCCCTCTGAAGGCAACGCTGTGGACGTGCGCTGCGTCCCCGACGCCACTTGTATTCGACATTTGAAGCTCACTTTCCTTCGACGCCTCCACAGCCTGGCATATTTTTATCGCTTTATCGAGATCAAGATCGTCACATCTCAGTAAACGGTCCCTGACCGTGGCCTGAGTTATTCCACACACTATGCGATCTTTTATCAAGTCCTCTTCCAAACTCGAGAATTCACACTTTTTACTCAAGAGGCGAAGAGCTGTGACGTACTGTTGAATAGATTCACCGACCTCTTGATTACGCGTAAAAAAATTGTATCTCATTAGCGTTATATTTGATTTCGTGCCAAAGTAGGTATCAAACTTTTTCAACAAAATATCTACGTCATCGCGTTCTTCTTCTTTGGCGAAAGTGAAAGTCTGGTAAGCATCGAAACCATCCGGGCCAGTGAGATTCACCAATAAACTGGCTTGGACACCCGAGGACTCCTCTTTTTGTACTCCTGAAGCCTTGAGAAACAGAAGGAATTGTTGCCTCCATTTTTTCCAAGCATCGGCCCGGCCGACCGGCCCGCCGGCGTTCTCCATGTTTAGTTCGGATGGAGGCCGCGCGTGTTCCATTATAAATCACAACGAATTCACTGTTTTTCGGGTTTATTGAACACTACCGATATCACTGAACACGGTACAAGTAGTTTTCTTTCTGATTTTCTACACTTTAGATAATTTAAACCTTAGATAATGGTTAAAACCGCTGTCACCATGTTGTGTTTGAATGAAACGCCGTGAGTGCTCGACAACAACTGGCTTTATTAGATACCCACAGATGTGGGTATGCAAGTAGATTTACTAGGTAGGTAGCTAACTATACAACAAGTGCTCTGGTTTCTTTTCAAAGGAAATCAGGTCACAGCTTATCTAAGATTAAAGTTGAAGACAGCTCGTAGATATTCTTGTCCAGTGAGCAAAGTCTTTGCTCAGAGAATTGCTCATTAAAACTTATATTTGTGATCTCACAAATTTTGTAAGTTTTTATGAACAATTCTACGATACAACAAAAATATAGATGTTTTTTTCATACGTTTGACTCATCATCATTGACCGAATTACATCTATTGTAGATGATGTAGGAAGCATTAAGTTAGATTACAATTCAAGGTAAACAGGCTTAGGCGGGAGTGGCAACCATGACCGCATCTTAGGCAGATAAACCCTTTTGTTTTTTTTTATTGGTAATTACCAAGCGTTTTACCACCAGATTACTTGAAAAACCTAAAACTTGAAAAGCCTAGGTTTCACTGGTCACCAGCTACTAGTCAATAAAATACAATAAATTCATCAATGGTTTCAAATACCCTTTTCAATTCAGAAGTATCTAATAACATTTATTCAATAAAAAGTACAATTAAACTATGTACAAAGGAATCAGTCAGATTACCTAAGGACCGTTACAAACGGCCTATAGGTAACTCAACTGTTCCAGACCAGTACCAGACGGAAGCGTGCCCAAGACACTGGCTTATTCAGAAGTCCATATCATTAATTCAAAAATGAAGAGTCTGTGAAATGTCACCGGGACATTGTTAGTCATCTGTGTAAATTTACGAGGATTCTTGATACGTACAAGTTTCTAGGACTATGTAGGTTTGAGCTGAGTGTGGATTGACAGGACTCAGTCAGACACTTGTCAGTCAGTCAGCTTCTCGATTTTTTATGAATTTATATTTTGTTAATCCATTGGGAGTATGGAAGTCGTAAATTGTCCTACCTCTATTTTTTTTATTGATAAGACCAACAGCTTAAATAAGTATTAGTGCAGGACTAATTCCTGTAAAAGCTAAATAAAAGTGTAAGTATAGCATTACACAAAATTAAAGTACTGGTAAGTAACAAGAACAACAGTATATGTATAGTATCTTTGTATGTATATGGTAGTGAGGACAAAGGGGAGGGAATTGGGGAGGAAGGGAAATCTATAGTCAAACATTCTCTTTTTTGCCACCATTAGGGTCTTTTATCTACCAAAGATGCGGTCGTAATTACCACTCCCGTATAGGCCAGAAAGAAAAGAAGTGTGCTATTACCTCGAATTGTAATCTTACTTGATGCCACCTAAATTATATGCAATAAATGTCATTTTAACCGCCTCTGTGGTCTATTGGTTCGCCTACCAGTGACAAACTAAGAGGTCCCCAGGGGAGTACAATATTGTGCTTGGTTTGGTTGGCGGTATACTTAGTTTAAGTCCGTCTGGCTACCACCATCTTACCTAATTCTGCCGCCATAACCTAACAATCCTAAAAAATATTGTGTTCCGGGATTTAGAGATAAAATAGCCAGTTCCTCAGGCAGTTGACGATAACGGGTTAAGTGCGCTTCCACCTTCGGCCTTATCATTACTTGAAAGAAGATAAGATGAAGGCCAAGCGCTTCCCAGGTAATACGATAAAAAAGGTCATTGACGATGAATCAAACATACTAAAAAAACATCTTCGGCATCTGATTCTTGTTGTAAAGCAAAAAGCTTTCAGCGTTATGTGCGATTAAGGTACAGACAAACCGACTTCAATGAAGAATATGATACAGTTTAGTTTACCCGAATGACATATATCAATGATTAACAAACTCACTATAAGTTACGTTTATTGCACCAAATTTTTTCGGAATAAAAAGTAACGCATATGTGAACCCAGATCATAAACTATGTATATTCCAAATGTAAACAACAATTTTCTATATTTTAATTTACGTTACACTTCCGTGTTTGGGTCACCGACTTTCATATGTATACTATGATTTCAACTCAATCGGTCCAATAGTTTCAAAGTACATTGGCTGTGAGATAAACGGCTGACGGACAGACATGCGTGATCTTATATGGAGTCCGTCTTTTCCTTACTTGAGGTAATGCACCCTAAAAATACCCAAAACGCTTCAAGTGTGCCTATCATATCTAGAGTTCCCTCGATTTCTCCAGGATCCCATGACGATGGGACCACCTGGGAAATAGATAGGACCTGAGTAGTAGATATCGGTCCAGGCGTCTTCGGGTAATCGGGGAACATAAATAAAAAAATAAAAGGATTCCGACGAATTGAACATCCTCTTTCTTTGAAGTCGGTTTAAAATTAAAAATAGCTTATTGTTTTGGCTTCTGTATTGATAATAGTGTTTCTTGCAATTGACATTTACAAAATATGTGAAATGTACAGAACGAACTAAATTAATAAGATGGAACCAAACTAGAAGTTTTATAAGCTATTACGAGAATCCATCTTAAATCAAACCGCAGTGAAGCGCATATAAATTTTAATCCACAGCCTTCACAGCCAGTACCCCCTCAACCCTCACCTCTTACCCCGCGGGATAAAATAAGGGGTCACCCTAGGGGCGGGTGACGTCAGCAGACACGCCCTGTGGCGGTGGAGGAGGAGGGGGTGGCTGAAGTGCTTGATGCAAATACTAATTGCTTTGGAGTAAACCCTAAAAATCAGCCTTATGCTATAAAATCTAAATCGTAGTATAAAATCTAATCAATGAATATGAGCCCGTGTCAAGAAAAAAACAAAGAAGAATGAAGCCTTGAATTTACGTAAGAGGATAAATCATTGCATTACAACTTCATACAGAGCCATCTAGCCCCAAATAGGGCAAAGCTAACCAAGGTAGATTTCGGGTAAAATACCAAAATGCTTTTTTTTGTACATAAAATACAATACAATATTATTTATTGTACTTCAAAAGTAAATAAATTTTGAACATTTATTAATATAGTCGATAATTATTATAAGTACACACATAAAAACACTCACAGAAAAGTTTGAAAGCTGATAATGTTATCGCAAAAACCATTTTAGTAAAAGCTTTGAAAAAGCTTGCTATAATGATAAAACGAAATACAAATCTATGGAGTAAACGAAAAGTAAATATGAACATTATTATCATTACTTTCTGTGAAGTTCCTCCAAACACAAAAATGTGTTCTAAACGAGACCGCAATGTATTATAGGTCCCGTCTATTGTACTAAAAGCAATAAGTAAAATTTTTATTCAAAATTCAGGTCTCAAATAATTAAAAATAGTTTCAAAACACAAAAAAACATATGTTTTTAGTATAATTCAAATTTTTGGAAAGTTATTTTAGTCGAAACCTAAATATCGTTCTAAAATATATTTAGCGTTAACCTTCGTAGACCCATCTCGTAGAGCCTCTACGTCGTAGCATATTTCGTAGACATATGGACTAAATTCGATACTTTCCATTGGCAGAAAGCATGGAACAATTAATTGATCCAAGGTAGAAATTAAGTATCTTGATTACTTGATATCCATGTTTAATAAAGTTGGTAGGAATGCAAGGTGTAATTTATTTAATTTAACGTATAACGGTCTGTAATATTCGTCGAACCCGTCCCAGGTTCGATCCGGGCTCTGGATCTGCAATCGGGATCTGCAGTTTGAACCTCTGTACCGCCTCTGTGGTCTAGCACAGAGGCGGGTAAAATTATTAATTTGGTGGTTATGTTTATATTTAACCCATTATACCTGCAAAATATCATTTGAATTCGACTTCTCTTTTGAAGGTCAAACTACGTTTGTTTATATATTTATATGAATAAATATAAGCTACATCTAGCCCCAAACTAAGCATAGCTTAGCTATGTATGGTTATTTATGGGACCTATATTACGGATAGAATACATAAATGTATATTTTTTTTGTAATTATCCATAGATACGTACACACAACACCCAAACACAACAAATGTATGAAATATGTATAAAATTAGCGGTACTCAGAGGTATTTTCAAGCAGTTGTAATGAAGTCTCCACATAATTCCCTATCCCGTATTATGTCTGTGAAACAATGTATCACTACATCACTACATCACTAAGCTACTGATAGCTTAGTGCTGTCAGATAGCAAATAATTTGCCAACACCCACCACTTTGGACCGACTGTAACCACGGCCGGACGAACAGGTGCGTTTAAGCTATATAAGCTATCATTTAAACCGTCAGCTAATTTTAAAGAGGTTGGCTCTAAAGTGTATTTTGAAAGCAAACAATTTTTGTTAGAATGTTTCAAGTTGCAAATAAAACCACCGACTGAAGTACTTTTTTTTTTCATTGAACGACGGGGAAACGCTTGGATTTTATCTCATTTGGTTTCATGTTATGATTAGGCTCAAGGCGGAAGCGCACTTCACCTGAAATTCCCAGCAGTCTCCGCAATAAGTTCGAATTATTGTGTCAAAATAACTTTATGTCTGATTTTTCTTGCTGAAATTAATGATATATTTTTATTACAATAAGCGATGAATTATTTGCCGTTTATAAGTTTATGTAATAATTATTATAGCCCCAGTATCTAGCCCCAAACTAAGCATAGCTTGTATTATGGGAACTAGATTACGGATAGAATACTTAAATACTTTTTTTTGTACACACATACCTACTTATCATTTCTTACAATACAACACCCAAATACAGAACAAACGTCTGTATTCATCACACAAATGTTTATTCTGGGTGGGAATCGAACCCACAATCTACAGCGCAGAAAGCAAACTTACTACCAACTGAGCTATGAGTCTTGTTAACTACTATGATACATGCTATTATAGTATTAACATGTACATATTTATTTATACATTTGATATGTTAGTCAACTCTGCCCCACAGCTCAAAGGCAACTGCTCCCCCCAAGAACTATGCCGAACATCACTCTCCATATATGGAGAATATGCTTCAAAAGTACGTGTAGTTTCAATTTTAATGCAATTTCCGAGCCAAAAACAATGTTACATAAATATTCTTAAACATACACAATCATATTAAACTAGCTTTTGCCCGCGACTTCATCCGCGTAGTATATTTATTTTAAGCCATTAATTATGAAAACAAGGTAATAACAATTTAAAGCTTTGTTCATGGCTGTTGCCCGAAAATTATATTGTTTCATCTACGCTGAGCGTCAATTCGCAATTTTTATTAAAATAAACGCCGACATATTTTCCGATTCGGTGATTAGTGTGGTTCATTGCTTATTATATTAATACAACTCCCCCGAATTTATCTCCAACTCTTGGAACATGAGCCAGCTCATGGGATGTTAGAGAATGCGATTCAAGCTTGCGGATATTTGCCATCATTTTCAAAATCAAAGTCATAGCCTAAATGTTTATAGAATCATTTTGAAACGTCAAATCTACCGAATGATAGATCGCTTCTATGATAGATACGTCAGCTTATACGAATACGAAGCTTATGTAAGTATTCTACCCGAAATTTAGTAGGTTTTGCTTCGTTAGGGGCTAGATGGCTCTGTGTGAAATAAATAAATAAATAAATGTTACAGAACATTAATTTTTACACAGCGCCATCTAGCCCCAAACTAAGCATAGCTTGTCATATGGAAACTAGATTACGGATAGAATACTGAAATACTTTTTTAAATACATACGTACTATATGATACAACGCCCAAACACAGAACAAACATCTATTCATCACACAAATGTTTGTCCTGGGTAAAATTGTAAATACATACGTACTATATGATACAACGCCCAAACACAGAACAAATATCTATTCATCACACAAATGTTTATCCTGTGTAAAACAAAATACATGGCAAATAAATGGCCCGTGATATTAATTTTGCTTGCCTATCTCGTTTCTATGAACTCTAATTTGCAAGCGATTGATTCAAAGGGTAACTGTTTTCTATCAAACCAAATACCTCACATACCGTAATGAATACCATCTAGCAGATATGTATCGTAGTACCTAAGAGAACTACATAGCTGAAGTTTAGTACCTAACAGTCCGAAGTACATAGCCTCGATTACATAAGAGTCCGGATCAATACTGTACTCCGTTTCGCTTGCACGTTCGCCGTCTCTTTCTTTGCCCCCCTATGGGGGATGGGTGAAGGCTGGAATGGTAATTTGTACAAAACTAGTGAAGGTAGCTATGCTCCTCGAACGCTAGTTTTCGTCAGAAACCATCATTTATTTAATTTTGACACAAGCAAGAAGTTCCACCTCCGGCCTTATCTTAACTTGTAACCAGGTGAGATGAAGGCCAAGCGCTTCCCCGCTGTAAAATAAACAAAAACAAAAGAGGGTGAATTAACATAGTTAGGGTAGACAGCATAATTAAATAAATAAATAAGTCGGTACAAGAAGTATTAGCAAACTATGAAACAAAACCGATACCTACCCAACGCCCAATCAAATCTAAAAAATACTTATCCACTCGTAGGGTTCATATATTTCTCCCCCTTTTTTCATATGATCATGTGCTTCCCCGTCGTACAATAAAAAACAACAGCCTACAGGGCAGAAGGCCTTTGATATAAACTGGTTGTTCCTATTATCCAACAAAAGTAATGACCGAAGCCGCCGGCGTTCACTACTATAAATGTTATATAAGACATACGCTCTTACGCACAAGAATCTTAGAAAGTTTTAAAACTCATATTCGTTGACGCGATGTTGTACAGTGGTGGAGTAAAATATTATCTACTTGTTATTTACTGCTCTCACTGCTCAGTTGGTGGTACCTATGCCTTCTGTGTACGTTCTGTTGTGGTTTTGTGGGTTCAGTTCCCACCTGGGACAGATATTTATGTGATGAATATAGACGTTTCTTCTCAATGTGAGTGTCATATTCCGTCATAATGTTTGTATTCAAAAAAAAGGTGTAATAATTCATGTTCTCCGTAATCTAGTTCCCATATTACAAGCTATACAAAGTTTGGGGCTAGATGGCATTGTGTAAAATGCCTAGTGTTATTTAATAACACTATATATTTCCCATAGGCCGTTTGTAATAGTCCTTAGGTATTCTTTTGTACATTTTGTTTAATAAATGTATGTAAACCTATATGATAATATTGATAACAATATTGATATTGGAATCCCCATGAGACGAAACATACTTATGATAGAAAAGATCCAAAATAAATTTACACGCTTTCTTAATTTAAAACAATTTGAAGTCTATCCTTGGAATAAGCTTCCTGCGTCTGTATTTCTGCTCCGTTACGCAACGCTGCACGACCCTATAATGTCTTCAAGAAACAAGTTAATTGACACTTTCTGGGTTGACTCACTCCATCATAGACCTCATCCTTTCACGGGCTAGTTTTGAGGTTTTCTAGCTGACCCATACTAAAAACACTGTAATGGGGGATTAACTCAAACTTCAAAAAAGTAAGTATAGCCCGAAGTCCTTGCCTTTCAGCTTTTTAACAAGCCCCACAGCTCAGTCAGTAATAGTAGTCCTGCCTTCTTCGCTGTAGGTTGTAGGTTCGATTCCCACCCTGCCACCCACACACCCAGTCCTGTAATATGTATTTTAGTAGCGGTAAAGATGCCATTTTAAATAAAAATATTATAAGATCTTTCTGAATAAGAAATACTCCGACCTTAGGTACTCTACGTGTGTGTTTTCCTAGTTTTAGTTTCCATAACACACGTAATACACACGAGAGTATCTGGTATCTACGCACACGATAAAGTTTGACAGCTGTGTTCTCACTTCAAAACTTGAGTCTAGGTTCTAGACAGAAGATCCATCAATTTAGGTTACGAAGGTACGAAAACAGTTCTACACACGACAGTACATTAAACGTCAAAGTTGGACAGCTGTTTCCATACTACAAACTTAGCCCAAGTTTGAAACTTCAGATTGCGCTATCGGTAACCTACAAGTAGGTAAGTATGCATACATACTGGACGAGTAATTAGGTTTTTTCTAGGCAAGCGTGCTCCACCGTAGGCTGCATCATAATTTACCATTAGGTAAAAAAAACTAAAAAAAAAACATTTATTTCAGACAGAATCCACAGTTACAATCAAAAGTTACAAATTAAGGTAAATTAGAACAAAATTACAATTACATGAAGTTTAAATCATATATATATATATATATATATATGATGATCGATCCCTGGACACCGTTATCGCACCACCCGAAAATATAATGTTTGTAATAGTAAATTCGCATTTTTGGTAATTAAATTCTATATTTACGGTTTTCAGATTTTTTCCTTTACATGTGCTGCAAGGCATTGCTAATGCATTTGCATTGCTTGCCAAATTTATTATATTTTGATTGCGTAACTACTACTACGCGTACTAGTTTGATTTTCACACAGATGAAAGAGAACGTAGCCGTATATACGATATAATTTTCCTTTTTTCCTTTCTTATACCTCTACGCATTCCTGAAAAAAGGGTTTTGACAGAGACTTCATCTCACCTGGTAACAAGTTAAGATAAAGCCGAAGGTGAAAACGCACTACACCCGGAATCCTCAACAAACTGAGGAACTGGCTATAAAAACCTGTGTATATTTCGAATTCAATCGAATTTTTCTATTCAGTTTAATATAAAAAAGTCTAATCTAGTGCATACCGAAATATACTACGAAATATAATAATAATTATTATTTATCAACGGATTTCAATTATTTTTAACAGTTTTTGAAAGATAAATAAGTAAACAGTTAAAAATTAAGCTATTTGGAAGTGTATTTGTATTTTTTTATTATTCTTTAATTTAATTTCTATCAAAATAATAAAAGATGTAAATAGTTCGGTACAAAAAAGCAATACAAGACAGGTTTCAAAATAGTTTTTCAACATGCGCAACTGATTGAACGCTCAAAAATGAAGTTCATATATCTAGTGAATGTAGTAATTTATATTCATATATTTATATTTATGATTCAGTAATTTATAGTGAAATAAAAACTTAGACCCAAGAATCAGCGACCAAAAAAAACAAGAATGGCGGAAAAAACAACAACAAAAAATATATTGGCCTAAAACTTGATCAATACAGCGTAAAATTAGAATGATTTAGTCAATATACTTACATTCCACAGTAAAACACTTGTTTTAACACAAAAAACAATACTTTAGCACTCGTTTTTTAATTTTATGAAGAGGCCCGACAGGTGGTAATAGAGGCACGACGGGTGGTAATTTAATATGCGCGTGTCAAATTACAATGGCGTCATTGTTTTACATTTCTATTGTCAATCGTTCAAGATCAACCGTTGAATTCTTAGAAAGATATATATCTCTATCGGTCTTGAATGGTATGTATACCTACATTTATTTCACTCTATTACCTGCCTCTATCCAAAAATAATAGGCGATTCGTGGGTGACCTCAGCGACCTCCGAGGTCTCGGAACAGATGCGCAAATCGGCCTCCGATTTCGTGCAACAGACTACAGGTATAAAATTATAGATAGAGAAGACAGTGTAATAAGGAGCGGTGTGGTGTGGAAGAGGATGAAGGGACAAACATTGAGAAAGGAATGCTAAGGTTTGGACGTATAAGTAGAGATGATGGATGAACGCAGGCTGGCGAAGACCTTGCCGCAACTAAAGCTTCAATGTATTCGGTTTTATAAATCAATCTACAGTAAATTTTACCTATCTTTATATTCAAATCATTAGCCTAGAAATGTTATTACTTGCCCATATTTATATGTATGTTTACAATAGCAGATCCTTTTCTTATTTACTTAGGTACCTACTAAAAATGATATTAAACCCTAGTTTTTATGTTCTTTATAAGCGATTTTTTGTATTTTTATGAGAATAAAAGTCTTAAGCCTTTAAACCGTTTTGAAAACTTGAGAAATTATAACAATTCGTTCATATAAAGGAATTCAACTTTCTGATCCTAGAGGACGAATCACGAGCTTTTATCAGTGTTATTGCGTTTGATTCAAAAACTTCAGTCCATTCCTAAAAAACAAACCCCACATTGAAATATTTTTACAAAATGTTCGTAAACCTCCTTTTGTTTCAGAAAATGAAGACCATTATTATCATCGTGGGTGTATTCCTAGGGGCTGCGTCTGCCGAAACCGACCAATCAGAGGAATCTACCCTTAACGACCAGCCAATAGGGGACGAGGAAAGTGTGAGAAAGGGAGCGAAAACTCCGGAGGTTGTGTTACAATTGAAATACGACGAAGGGGAACTGAAACGGATATATTTGACTCAGTTCAGAAAGCCGGAAAAGTCATGGAAGCCCTCAGTGTCGGATCGGTCGAATCTGTGCGCGGACCTGTGCCACGCAGGTTCTCTATTTGAATTGCTGTCATTGTTTCGAAGCTGTCAAAATGTAGCGCTGTCAAGTTACAGTTTTTGTTTATTTTCAGTTGCCTGTTTCTTGTGAAGTTTGTGTTTTGTTTGTGTTTATGTGACCACGTGGGGAGGGGAGTGTGTTTGTTGTGCTGTTCAGGTTAAGTTGATTGTATTGTTCATACTGTTTTACTTTTTACTAGTCTACAGATATTTTACACTTTTTTAATAATAAAATCATAGAGCCTCAAGAATTGAATGTAAAAAAAGTTAAAATCAATGTCTATGAGACTGATGTTTTTTTTTATGTAACATAATTTTCTTATTAAATAATATCAGTACCTAATACGAAGTTCTGACTAGCTCAGTGATTGGTACCTATATAATATGGTATCTTACATTCTATTTCTTATAATAAGACATTCTTTATCTCCTAAAAAACTTTTTGTTTCTGATTGATTAAATTATCCTAAATACTTACCTGCCTACTTTTAACTGACTTCAGCTTACTTAATTTTAAAATTTATGTCTGTATAATGGACCGCCCAAAACATAAATCCATTGCTCTCTGCTTTCCTTCTGTGCGAAAAGTCAAGAGTCTTCTACTCGGAAAGTCAAGAGTCTATCAATTAACCTATAATTTAAATAGTGATCAGAAGTGAATCCTCGAAGGGGAAAAAGTCGTGAGTCTATTTATTTATTTAATAATTTAAATTAGAACTCACAGTTGGAGATGTCAGGTTCACCACACGAAACACATTATCTAAGTACAATTAATTGAACCTGTTCATTGTCTGATCACAAATTATTTGAGACTAGTGCCCGCCTCAAACTTTGTTCACAATATTTTGAGAGGGCTTCGTTACGATTTTTCTAATCACACAAATACGCTGAAAAAGACTTTCTCGTCCAAAGCTTAAAACGAAAACGAAATCGGTGGTTGTGTCAAATATCCTAAACTAGTAAACATCTAACCATTATAACACGGTGAGGGGTTGAGACCCTGGGTTCCCCATGGAATATTTACCGCCTCAATCACTGGAAGAGGTAGTTCCGACTTGTTTATACCATCTGCCTCCGATCATGACTTCAGTATCTATCTAATGGATCGGATTAACATACGACGGAGGTGCCCCAGGCTAGCTAACTCTCTCTCTTACAGGAGTAAGCTGCCTCTGTAGTCTCGTGGTTCGCCTTCAGGTGTCAGATACAGAGGTACCGGGTTCTACCCCCCGGGTAGTACAATATTGTGCTTGGTTTGGTTGGTTGTCAGACTTTGTTCAAGTCCGCCTGGCTGCAACAATTCTAAATTGTTGTGTTCTGGCATTTTGAGGTAAGATAGTTACTCAGACTATTGAGGATTCCGGATGAAGTGCGCCTCCACCTTAGCTTTTAACCAGGTGCGATGAAGGCCAAGTAGCCAGTACTACAAAAAAACACTAGTGTCCGACTTTACGAGCCGCCTTCATAGGCGTCTGACATGGCTCTAACGAGCACTACTATATGCTTACCCTGGACTGACTGAAAGTGCCCTCCGAAGCACGGAATCATCTTATTTAGCGGATAATCACGCGAAGCCATTTTTTGTATGACGGGGAAGCACTTGACCTTTATCTCACCTGGTTTCATGTTATGATAAGGCCGAAGGTGGATGCGCACACCACCCGGAATCCTCAATAGTTAGAGGAACTGGCTATCTTACCTCTTAAAGCCGGAACAGAAAATTGGAAATTGATGTAATTTAGAATTTGTTTTTATGGCGACAGACTTAGGTATGATGGTGGTAGGCAGGCGGACTTAAGCAAAGTCTTACCACCAAGCATACCAAGCACAATTTTATACCGCTCTCTCCCGGGATCGAACCCGGGACCTCTGGATATCTGCATAATATCGGCGGGCGAACCTAGACCACAGAGGCGGTTGATAGGCTGTTACACACAGTTTCGGCAAGATGAGACTGGATTAATTTATGCATTGGTAGTCAATCCAGTCAGTCGTTCACTCATTTTACATATATAAAAGGTTTCCGCACAGATAATGGGTCAAAGATCAATACGATAAGCTTGAATAACACTTCGATGTAAGTAGGTAATTAAACTAGCCAAAAATGTTATATAAGCATCGTATGTTTAAAGTAGGTACCTATTAAGTATCCTATTCTTCAATAGTTAGTATTGCATTGTAGGAAGCGGCGGCGGCAGCGAGCTGGTACGTACGAGTATGTGTTTTTTTTAAGCTTTACCTGTGGTCCTACTACTTTAACCCTCTGGTGGGTTCAGTGGGTCCACGGGTAATTTTGATATACAAACAAGCAGGCAGCGCATTGCTGAGCTCTACTAATTCAAAAAACAATTATACACCCTTTTTTGTTTTCAGTTGAACTTTTTTTAAGTCCGTCTGGCTAGCTACCACCATCTTACCTTAGTCTATCACCATAAAAACTATTCTAAATAGTGGTGTTCCGGCATTTAGAGTTCCTTAAACTATTAAAGATTCCACGTGCAATGCCTTATCATAACTTAACACGAGTGATAAAGGCAAAGCGCTTCCCCGTAGTACAGTAAAAAAATACATTGGAAATTGTATGTTATTTGTTCTGTCTAGGTCTTGGAGGCAGCGTGTGCGGGTCGTCCTGCATGCAGCTGATTCCGATGGGTCTACACTCGGTGCTGGCGGAGGGAAACCACACCGAGGGGTCGACTGAGGAGCCCTACGGACAGCCGAGGGTCGCGGTGTGCCCCGCGCTCTGCCAAAACTTTATGGGTAAGAAGACTCCGCGAAAAGCTGTTTGACCAAGGGGCCCTTTTGATTCGGAGGCAGTGGGTTTAATTTCAGACCGGCACCTATAGACTCTTCAGGAGTTTATGTGTGCGTTTGATTCATGCACATGCTTTGATGGTGAAGGTTACATCGTCAAGTTAGCATGTCTTTAGGACCAAATCCGTATAGTATGGCTTCTTGCACGTGGTTGGTATGTGCCGAACGAAGTTTGGACACGCCTCTAACTACATAGCATGTGATTCTCATAAGATCCACGCTCTGTACTGTGACTTTTCTCACTTTGATGTGATGTTCACTGCAGGCAAGCCCCTCTGCCAGTGCCCGCGGCGAGAAAACGAGACGGTATCTGTGAACTGGACGCAGGTCTGCAACGCGTTCTGCAATGATGGATATGTTTTAGGAGGTGAGCAACTTTTGACCTAATGCAATGGCCAGTTACACTGTATAATGATAAGAATGAGAGAAGGGAAGAAGGACGAAGCTGTAAAAGCAAGGTTTTTTTTTTTGGGTGGACTGGATTTTGCTTAGACCGTCGGTCAGCATTGTTTACGAGTAATATCTATGGATATCTACTGGTGGTGTGGTCTATATCAGTAGAGTTACTAGTCAATATGTAATCAAAATATTTTTTTTTATGGGTTAAAGTAGGTTATTGTATGCAGGTATGTTTAGTAATTTCTGTTGATAACGAGTCTTTTAAATTTGTATGTTTTCCTAACAACACACTAATATTATAAATATGAAAGTTTGTCAGTGTGTGTTCGTGTGTCTGTTTGTTATTTCTTCACGCAGAAACAGCTGAACGTATTTGGCTGAAACTTGAAATATACATAGATAATGCCGTGGATTAACACATATGCTACATCTTATCCCGTAAAAGTGAAGTATTTCCGTGGTATACATTTTTTCAGGATAAAAAAGATTAAATGAAAAAAAATATAATTCACGTGGGATGGAATTTTTTGGGATGATAAGTTATAAGCCTATGTTAATCCAGGATTGAGCTACCTTTATTTGAGATAGATTTCCTTCGTGTGACTAGAGTACCTAACGCCGTCCCTGAATAGATTTTGTTTCGAAGCGGGTAACCCGCTCTCATTCTCATGAACATTCATGAGAATGAGAAGCTACGGATGTAATCGCGTTGGTACAAACAGCTGACTGGCGTGTGTTCCCAGGTTGTCCAGAATGCGAGACGAGCTTGCCGCTGCCGGCAACGCAGCTGATGGAGAACCGTGCTCTGAGCTCGGTGCAGGGCTGGGCAGCGTGGTGCGATGTGCAGTGCCGTCAGGGGCACGGCGGCGCTGCCTGCAACTGTGATCGCACGCCCTTCTAACTACAACCTACGAAGGCGGATCGACGAAGCTTGTTTACCACTTTAAAGATAATTATAATTAAAAAAAATACACTTCTTTTCTCATTCTAGGATTCACCTCTGATCACTACTCAGAGCGTGGATCTTATGAGGATCAACTACCAGGGGATATCAGAGACACCTCCAAACTTTATCATAAAAAAAACAAGCGTTGTTCTCCGATACTCGCACTAATACGATCTCGGAGTGCCACGTCGCTACTTGATTTCCAAATGATCTGGTGGCCATACGCTTGACTATCAATAACAGTGACAGGATTGGCCTGTAACTGGGACAGCACGCTTTTCTTCTAACAACCATGTAACATAATATCCCCGGGTTGAATAGGTGTTGGAGATCAGAACGCTTCTTAAACTAACAAGCTCATTCAAACAAATCTTCAATACCAACGTTTTTAATAGTTGGCCTTTATGTACTTCTGAAAAAGGATTTAGTTTACTAAGATTTGCAATTTAGATGTTTCATATGCAATACATACGGAATATAATTTGATTATTTGCTTCCTGCGGCGCTACAACCCCATTTCGGTCTCGACCCCTCAAAACCTCTCCCCCATCTCCCGCCTGCCTTCTCCCCAAGAGTTAGAAGAAGCTTTTCCATTCTTCTAAGGTACCTAGGTACTCTATGCAGACATTCTATCGCTTTCTGGGTCTCCCCCTGGCTCACCGATATCTCTCTAATAAATTGTTTATAAACCTTTATTTTTATAATAAAATATTTAATCAGTAATTTTAATCCAATTATAATGTTTTATTATTATTGTTATTTCTTGAATGTATCGCTTACATAATAGTTAACTATGTAACTCATAGGATAACGTGTTTAATTAATGTAGAGGGTAAGTACATGGCTCTAGGTTAATTAATTAAGGAATTAATATTATTTTTAATAATGTTTAAAATATAAAAAAACAATGCCTACCTAAGAATTGAAATTTGAATTCTTTAGACGTTTTAAACATATGTTTATCTAAAATTAGAACATAGAATAGCGTTTCATAGATGGTATAATAATCGTATTCTTTTTTATTTGGTTCATTTACTTTTCGTTTTCATTAAACTTTATTTTGATTTTGTTTGGTTTGTTTAATTTTATTTAACCCTTGAAACCTACCAGTCAATTAATTAATAATTTGACTCCCTAAATTTTTCAATTTTAGTGCACAAAATTGGTGTTTTACTCATATAAGAGACGTATATCTTAGGAAGTAAGGTTACAATAAGTAAACTTCAAAAGTATAAAGAAACAAGTTATAGTATTTTCTTATTTGATTAATAAACGCACTGACTGGTCTTACAGCAAGCTGTAGGTTGTGGGTTTGATTCCCACATGGGACAAATATTTGTAGGATTACTATAGATGTTTGTTCTGTGTTTGGGTGTATAGTTCATAGATATCATTCAAACGGTCAGCAAGTCTGTATTTACAAAAAAAAATGTAGTTAAGTATCATATCCGTAACCTAGTTCCCATACTACAAGCTATGCGTAGTTTGGGACTAGATGGCACTGTGTAAAATTACTGTCCTTCAATATTTATTTATATAAAATATTTTGGTCTGCCCTAAAATGTTTTTGTCGGCAAACAAGTTGAATTAAAAAACAATATATTTTAGGGTTTGGGTGCAAAAAAAAAACCTAACGACCTAACTTCTATTGTTATTTTGGTTGCTGACCGAATTTTAATTAAATGCTATTAAAATATATATATTTCTGTTTTTTACAACCATATTAACATAATAATAATCATAATCACATAATAATCAAAAAACAAATAGGCATACTTACATTAAAATTAAATGAAATAAAATTTTAATTTTAATTAAATTATAGTAAAATTTAAAAATTTATGCATTTACAAGAACAGCGTATTAGTTTGCAGATTGTACGTAAGCTAACACCCGCATTAAAAGCTTTCTTAAGTTTTGGGCTAGATGGCGTTGCGTATTATGTATATACTTACATGATGAAAGGTACACTATTTTCTCACTTTGATCTTCAGAAACAATGCACCTGTGTTTCATCAATTTTTAATATCTACCAAATAGAGCGTGCATCATCACGACATGTCACGACATTGCGTGTCTAGATAAATCTTAAACTGTCGTTCATTAGTTGAGGCTGATTAGCCCAATTGTCTATAATAGCCACTCAGGGTTACAGCAAGGAAGTAAGCTACATTTATACCATGACTTAAAGAATAATATGTATCTACTGTTTATCTAGTAAGCACTTAGGCAGTCCAATCTTACCTGTAATGGTATTAAATGTAGGTACCTACACATTAATATTAAAAAAGGGGCATAACATAAATAAAGCATTACATAGTCTTTTTTTAAGTGTTTGTTAAATCAGTCTTAATTATAATACTATATTATTGTGGCCTTATACTTTTGAAGCTGTCTGTATGAGGTATATGAATGTGTGTGTGTGTGTGTGTGTGTGTGTGTGTGTGTGTGTGTGTGTGTGTGTGTGTGTAAGATAGAGAGAGAGAGAACGAGAGGTTGTGTTTGTGAAAGTGATGAATTTTTGTTTGCTCAGGCATGTATACTACGCGGTATATTATTATGATGAAAAGGCGTGTAGAGAATTACTTACTATAAGTGTGTAATAAATTCACAATAAGTTCAACTCTCTACGCACAATTAAATTATGTTTTACACATCGACATCTACGATGAATGCCTATTAACTCTGTTTTGAAGGTGTTACAGTGACAGTTACCTACTCGTATTTCCAATTTTTGCAGTGTTCAAATATGCAGGGCGGAACCTGTTTAGTGTGGCATGCATGACATTTATAGTTATGAGAGTGTGAAATGTGATTGTGAATGACAGTGTGTGTAGCCTGCAAGTGTATGTAACTTATATAATAGTTTAGTGATAGGACAACCAAGAAATATCGCAACAAACAATATCACGAAAGTCTTCCAGTAGCTAAGTGATTTAGTGTAAATAGATAAGGAATCAAATCAAAATATATCAATAGGTAATATTCTAGATGTAAGTATTATATAATATAAATATGTCGTTATTGTTGCTATATATAAAAGCGAAATAAGTGTTGGTAAGTTATACCTATGTTATTATTGTTTTTACTAATTATATTTTATTTTTATTGTTTTGAATAAGAAGATTAAAAAAACATGTATTATGTACTTAAATTTTATTTTCGTGTCGAGAAGTTGTGTGTTGTGAGTGATTTTCGCGCGCTATACCTGCACTATTTGAAATCTCTACGCACAATACTTAAAACGAGTGAATGTTGTTAAACGAAATGCTTGATCTTGATGGGATGGGTCGCTTGCTGAAAGAGTTATCTCTCTTTTTCTCTCGTATTGTGAGAGAAAGGGAACCAATGAGTCTGGCAACATTTCGTACAACACGCGCCTATCTATGTAACCTCTAGTAGCCTACTTGTGGGTGTGTGGATGTGTGGGTGTGTGGGTGTGTGGGTGTGTGGGTGTGTGGGTGTGTGGGTGTGTGGGTGTGTGGGTGTGTATGTGGGCCTACCCACATACACACCCACAAAGTAGTATACAAACTCACACTGGTGTGAGTTTGTATACTAAGTGTAAATTTGAGGGTGTGTATGTTATGGTGAACTTAGATGATAGATATTGTTCAATTGTATGTTATACACTTTTATTCGTTTTATTTAATTATTATGATGTTACAAATATTGAGTAAGTACCTATTTAAAAAATATATATTAATTAGTGTAGGGTTGACTAAAACATTGCGTTTATCGTTAGCATATCAAAATAAATATTTATAATTATGTAAAATAAACAATCTTTGTTTAATAACTTAATAGATATATGTTTAAAAATTTCGTTTTAGATTTAACTTTAAGAAGATAAAAAAAAAATCGCTTCTGTTAGTTACCTACCCACTATAAAAGTAGGTAGGTAGATAGATAACTTTTTATTGTATACCAAAGATATTTAAAGCAAAACACCTGTATTAGGTACCTTTACTTATAGCCCAAAAATGCCGATAATCGTGAGAAAGGTACCTACGTGTACGTAAAGCCTATGTTTAAGTAATTAGAATGTAATTGAAGTACTTTATGGCCTTTAACCTGGCACATGGCGCGTTTAATGTAACAGCGTCTCTGCCTCGCGTCGCCAACCCTACACAGCTTTACATCATGACATGCTGACGCAAGCGGCGGTGTTCATTACTAAAATAGAAATAGAAACATTTATTTGATAACGACAAGAAGCAAGATAAATGACAAACGAGGAAGAATTAACAAAGTAAGGAAAGGCAGCATAGTGTCTAATTAAACAACTTTCACAAGAAGCTAAGGAGGCTAAAGCTGTATGTAGCAGACAACATTTAAAACGTTTCCCTTTAAAATAGGTATCTAACTCGTGATTGTGTGGGAATGAGAGGATTACTAATATACTACCAACGCAATCCAAGGTTTTAGCAATGAGCTGCACAACATTTTGTATTGTTGGGAGTGAATTATCTATAATTTGTATTTGTATTATTTATTAGTTTCCGGCTTTAGGAAAAGATGCGAGTACGAGTCCCGTCGTGGGTTGTGAATTTTCGTGTCATAATAAACATTTGTATTATTTATTTATTATAGGTAATTTATTCTTTTACAAAACTTACAACCTGGTATAAAATCAGGTCAAGCTATGCCAGAGTAGAGGCCGTGAGGTCTAATAATTTAAGTGACTGTTAATAAAATGACAATGAAATCTGTTGTGGAGACAATAATAATTATTATGAACTAGAGTAGTAGTTACCTATGTTGTACATACTAGTTATAATTATATAAGTACCTAATATAGATACCAACTCAATTGAATCAATTTTGCAATAGTTTTATAATAGATGTCATGTTAAAAATAATAAACAACCTACTTAATGCAATTAGAAATTACCTAGGTAGTTTTCAATAGCACTAACTTTTTAGACCCACATCTATCTTAGTACTTATTTAAGCTGTAGGTAGGTATACAAGTGCAAGCATATTATACATAGCATAATTATAATTTGAATATCTATCTATGTCCTGAAAAATGAATGGTAGCACTTTATAGAAGTACCTAGTTTTAGAGGATTTCAAAAGGGCACTCAAATGTAACGTACGATATCTATCCTTACTAAATATAATATTATATACCTACCTATCCAAAAGTGTATCTTGCTTATTTAATGTCACATTTTCACGCATAAACAGCTTAATATAGTATGTATTTACAAAAAAAATTAAGCGTTCTATCCGTAATCTAGTTTCCATATTACAAGGGGCTAGATGGCGTTGTGTGAAATTAGTGTCCTGTAATATTTATTTGTTTTTTTAACGAATCATAATAAAATGTGGCATGGATATAATATCTACCTAGTAGGTACTGATATGTGATGGGAAAGAACGTTGGTTATATTTAATCTGGGTAGATACTCGGGTTAAAAATAGCCTTTTTAGATATATAAAATAATATGCAAAACTGCACGTAACACGCATTCTCATATTTGTGCTAAAGCAAAAGATAGTACTTATATACTTATTTTAAAGAAAATGTCCCAACATCATTATAAAAACTCCTACTACATAAAATTTTCAGCAGTAAAAAACATTGTTTCATTTTTATCCTTATCACTGTATGTCGCAGGCAAAGCATCTATACGCTACTAGGTACCTATATTAATATTGTGACGAAAAAACTTCAGACCCATTTTATCAAATTTTTACTTAACAAAGTACCTACTTAATTCGGTAATGTATTTAACTTGCAATAAGGATCTGTTAGTTAGTTTTTTAGCTCAAATCTTGTATCGTGTATAATCTTGTAGCTGAATTAGAACCCCTTCTTGTCAGCCGATTGAGCTGAATTTTTTCATAGGTACACTGTTAGTTCTGGTGTTATTACACTATACAACATTGTAATACTTTGAAAATGTCAGCGAGATGGCAAATTATGTACTTATTTTTGTCAACCCCATCAATTGAAAGGGCTTGAAGATTAGCAAGTGACATCACAATTAATTCATAAGGTAAGATACCTGTAGCAATCAAAATACTTAGCATAAAATAAGGACCTGTCGTTTTGTATGGATCAGAATGATGGCCAATGAAAAAGACGGATAAAAGGTAAATGTGACTGAAATGCGAATGTTATGGTGGATGTGTGAAAAGAATATAAAATAAGGAATGAGTACCTAGATCAGGGGAAGTCTGAAAGTAGCGCCTGTGATAGAAATAATGAGGAGTTTTAAAAGGTTAGCGTGGAATGGTATAGACATGTCATGCGGAGGGATAGTCACTTATCTAGAGGAATGTTAGGTATGAATGTGGACAGACTTAGGATTAGGGGTACACCGAGGAAGATGGATGGATTGTGTGACGATATGCCTGAGAGGAGTGGTGCTGAGTTGACGGTGACAGGGAAGAGGGGAAAAGCAGAACATGCTCTACCCCTACTAAATGTGGCATGGGATAAGTGCTGAAAGACAAAAGGAACCTAGGTATGGGAACAGAGTTCATCCTTATTTCTAGTAAGGGGTACCTAGGTATGATAGATACGCGAATAGACATACCTAATACTTATATCGTAAAAATATTTATTTCCTAAATATATGTAGGGTTCTGTAGTTCCGTATCTGCGATGACAAAACGGAACCCATACCAATAAGATCACTCGCGTATCTGTCTGTCACACGCACACCCAATATTCTTTTAAAAGGCCAAGCGCTTTCCCGTCGTACGTTCACAATAAAAAAATACATTTGCTTAACATGCGAATAACTATAGGTACTATTTATATATATATATAGAATACCTCTAGTAGTTCGCCCCTGAGATCTCGTGATGTCTGGCTTGTGTTAAGTACCTACCTATTTAACCACGGAGATTATTTCTCAAACAGAACGTAATTAACTAACGATAAAAGTGTGCTTTCATTACACCTTGTTTACCTTACTTAAGCACTCTTTTCCTCGAACTCTCTTTATTCATCTGAGCGTTCGAGGCTCTATCTCGTTGCTAACTTATATACAGGCTGAGTTTTTTTTCAGGGCCACTGAGGCAAAGTCTGAAACCGTGAAAATTACGAAAAGTCATGTTAGGTGTTACGTGCTCGATTTAAAAAAAAATAGTTCTGCATTAAAGATTTTTTTTGTAGTTTTTCTGGAATACACGGTTTCACGGTTTCAGACTTGACCTGTGTCTTCTTGACCCTTCTCCAGTGACCCTGGAAAAAAAGTCATCCTACTAATGAAACTACTAATTAAATAAAGGTTTATGACGTTTCGAAAAGTGCTCTCAAAAGTTTAAAAATCTAGCCCACGGATGTCGTAAGGTTAACAAAAAAGACAGCAGCTTTGTTCTGAGTGTAAATAAAACTTTTACTGTGAGCACCAATCTGTTTGCCAAGCGTGGTGATTATGGCCAAAACTTTACAGTTTTAGAGGAAGTTTTTTCCAAATTGTGGTGAACATTAAGGTAGTTACTGTTGTTATGGGATATGCGCAGTCAAATCCCCTTGCATGACACCTCAAAAGTAATTCTTTATCGACACCAATGGCTTGGCAACCCTATTGAGTGGACAACAAAAAATAAATATACCAGTTTTAATGAGCTTTCGAATACCCTCTCGTATCTTACAAGATCTGATATTCATCCTTTGCCCCTTCATATTAAAAATCACCTACCACCTACCTACCACCCACAACCTTTACTAAAAAGAGAAAAAATAAACGAATTTCAAAATCTGCAGTCTCAATCCCTATATCGATAATTCATGTTTTCACACATTTTCAAGACTTCAATCTTATTTACTTACCCCTTTTGCAACCCTAAATATAAATACAGGGGTGGTTTCAGCAAATCAAAAAAAAATTGTACCTAATTTGTGAAGTCAATCCCATTTAACATATATCAGTCTATCCTACAAGACATACCAAGCGTTTTAACCACTTAACGCCCCTTTGTTACAAAAACTATTAAACAGTAAAATCTAAATTTTATGAATGTACAGCCGATACTCTTTCAAATGACTCCTCACAAGCCAAAAATCTTCTTGTCTCTCTTAATACCCCTTTTTCTCAAAAACTACCCTAGTGTCAAAAAATCCTCGTACCAATTGATGAGTAGATATTATCATAATCTGCATGTTCAACATTTTGAATCGAACGGATAGGCCATTAAAAAGATATGGGCGAAAAAATGCCCCCCTCTTCACCCTAATATCTCTTAAACTACCATACTTATCAATAATCTCCTGTGACAATTTTTTTTTCTCCTAATATTGGGTGGTAGAGTGTGGTACTGGTAGGTATAGCTGGTATGGTACCGTAGTAGGTACTTACCTATTATGTAACGAAATCAATTGCCCTGTTACGGCTATTACTCAAAGAGATGTTAGATAGTATTTTTTTTATCTGTGCTACATCTACATAATACTATTACTTATTTATATATTTGCTTTACTTGCTAGACCCTGTGTTTTTTACCCATATAGGGAAGGCTTAAGTAAAATTTTCATATGTCTATACTCTGTGAACAAAACGTACTATACCTACGTAAGAAGTTTTTTTTGCCTATGGATTTAGAGTTGTACTTGCAGCACCCGTTTAAATTGAGGTATGATTGTAATTTTACGTATACTATCGATTATAAAACCTTTTTTTTTATATAAGCAAACATTTGAGTACAGGTACAGCACTATCATGCAGTTGTTTTGTTATGTTTGATTTTATTTGATTTGATTGATTGTATCGAATGGCCAATAGAATGTAATTTTATTTTCATTTATTTCAACCGAAAACTGGCAAAATATGTATAAAACGCTATGAATTCTACTGAAAACCTGTACTGCCGTTTCTGTGCAGAGCCCAGAAGCTCTGAAAAACTGCTGGACTTGCAGAATGACGCTAGAAAACAGGATGAGATAGTGGCCAAGCTGACCTTACTGAATGCTATCTTCATCGACATTTCCAACCGAGATTCCCTTCCAAAAACCATTTGTTTCGTGTGTTACGACTCACTAAACAAAGCCTACGACTTTTTCGAGGGCGTAAAACGCGCCCAGCATGTGTTATCCTCACTGTTCACACATGCAGAAAACAAATCTGAGGACGAAGCTTATGATGATTTCCTTTCTGAAGCTATCGAGAGTGCCCCGGTCATTTGTGAAGCTGAGAACCCTGCGCCCGTGAGTTTGAACGTGAAGAAAGAGCCTAAAGAGGAGAAGGAGGATGATTACGAGAACGAACTGAACATAGACGACATCCTTGGAGCTGCTCTCTGCAACTCGTTGGCGTCAAACAACGTGACTATTTACGCGAAGGAGGTCCCGGATAAGAAGGACGTTGTAACGTGGGCCGACTATCCGTGGGTGTGTGCTTTCTGTAGTATGGAGTTTCTGGGACTGGATATGCTCAGGTAACTATGTTGTTGGTCAATCATAGGCTATAAATATATGTAACTGCTTACCATCAGGTAGGCTGTATGCTTATTTGCCACCTTAGATTTACAAATTACAGAACTTACTCATTTTGCTGTTGATGCAACTGAACAGACATCGTCTATGGCTGAAATTTCAATTCATCTTCCAATTGAATTCTCTTTTTAAATGAATCTTTGCAAGTATTACTTACCAGATAGAGATTTCTCCTATGAACACTCATACATATGTTTTTATTTATGTAGTGTCTGTAGAAAAATTTGGCAACACTGACACAGATCATCTCTATCTGATTGTACCTGCAAAAAATCATTTGAATTTGAAGTACTATTTTGAAATAAACAACAAACTATGATTGGATAGAAGCTGCTTTCCAATACACTACTGGGTTTTGTAAATTAAAATAGATAGAGGGATATAATACTATTAGCTAATACTGAAAATTTCTAATATCTCTTTTAGTTAATAATTTTATAAAACTAGTGAAAATGGTCAGTCTTGTTTCCATTATTCATTGCTTTCTTTGGATTAAATATAACATCATCTGTCAGTGTAAGTCTCATCCAAATTGGTACAGCCATTTTGGAGCCCATAGGGAACAAACACACATCAACTTTTATTCAGTATAATTTTATGTAGTTTTTTTTTAAACTAATGATATAAAATTGTATGTCAAACTTTTGGGTATTATTTCAGATCTCACACAGAACTGGTCCATGGCAAGTGCTCGGCGTTCTACTGTGTTGATTGCAAGCAGGCGCGGAAAGACACCTTCTGTGCCTTTGTCAAACATGTGCGGAAACATTACAAATGCTTGAGGTCAGTTGAATGGTCGTATTAATATCATGTATTGTCCTAGGGCTTGCTCCTCTACTTTGTGAAGATTTATTTTTATTTTTTATTGTATGATGTGGTGGTGCTTGACCCTCGACTCACCAGATTTTTCAAGTTATGATAAGACTGAAGGTTAATTACAGGACAGGACAGGACATTAATTTCACACAGCGCCATCTAGTCCCAAACTAAGCATAGCTTGTAATATGGGAACTAGATTACGGATAGAATACATAAATACTTTTTTTTTTTTTGTAAATACATACTTATCATACAATACAACACCCAAACACAGAACAAACATCTACATTCATCACATAAATGTTTGTCCTGGGTGGGAATCGAACCCACAACCTACAGCACAGAAGGCAGAGCTACTACCAACTGAGCTGTGAGGCTTGTTAAAGGTGGAAGCGCACTTTACCCGGAATCCTCAACAAACTGAGGAACTAACTTTGAGTTTAATAAAAAGAGATCAAGTGAAACAAAGTGTGCTTAGAGTTAAGGTGTGGTAGTTTCACTTCTTAGCTTTTTGAACCTCTGTAAATCTAATATAAAGCGAAGTAGCGCCAAAAAAATATATATATATCAAACATACTCAAGCGCTGTGCAAAGACGGAAACGTGAATCATAATAATTGGCTCGATAAAAAAAAAATCATAAAGATTTTTGACATTAAATCGATAAATAAATGTGTAGAACTGAGAGATTTCTCGTTGAAACCATGTTAAAGTTATTTCAAAAGATAAGGCTTCTCATTTATTAGGGTTTGCCGAAAACAAATATTATAATAATGTTATTATTAATCTTTGAGAACGAAAACAAAGGAAATCTAGCTGGTCAAACGCTCGCGCCGGGCGGCCAGTGCCTACCAAAACGTCTTCGAAAAAGCTCCTGGATTGCCTTGCTTTAAGCACTCCATATGGTATGATTTGTCTGTATGATCAGTCATACAGACCAATCGAGATAAGATATGGCACCGTAAATGGATGAATGTTCACTGTGGTTATTTTTATTATTTTTTACAAAGCGGAACAAGCAAGAAGCCGCGTATTTAAAACTAAATTCGGCCTCGCGAGGCCTTCATAAGAAGAAGCGATAATGTTTTTTTTTTTTTGCTAAATGTCGCCGGTAACCGATACCGGCTAGGAGGACTATCTAATTGTTATTTTGATATAATCTTTGTGATCTGTACTGTTCTACTAAACCATTCGCTTCTCTATAACAAAGGTATTGTGGCAGAACGGCCACTTTAAGTGACTTTTATTATTCTAGTTTGGCTTAGTAGAATTGGGGCCCAGAACTTTGCGTAGGTAGCCATGACTTAGCGAGTTAATTTTACAACAGCATTCACAATGGCAATCTAAATAAGCATAAGGGAATTCTGATGACCTGATCAGTTCACGAGTCTCACCCATTCCCCAGGGTGACAATCTATCTAACTAGCATTGTTTTCAAACAATATTCTAACCAAATCATTCTCAATTCCAGGAACTATTGTTACTACTGCAACGCCCACGTCGAAAATACATCAGACCTAAAGTTACATATCAAACAACATTATATCAAGCCGCTAGTCCCCTGCCCACTCTGCGGAGACATACAGACCGACGAGCACGAACTGCAGATACATATACACACGTACAGCTCATCCAAGCCTAAGCGACGACCGAGAAGAAAGCCAGGGACCCCGATCACCATCGAAGAGTTGACATGCCTCCTGTGTAAAAAGGTATACAAGAACCCCAACAGCTTGAGAGACCATATGAAGCTTCACACGATAGACAGACAGCGGAACTACACCTGTGAACGGTGCGGAAAGATGTTTTACAACAAAGGTACTCTCACCTCCCACATAATGTCTCATGATAAAGTGCGGCCTCACGTTTGCAGGATCTGCAACAAATCGTTTCTATTCCCAAACATGTTAAGACGACACGTTGAAATGCATTCCGGTGTCAAACCATTCTCTTGTGAGCAGTGCGGACGGTGCTTCAGACTGCAGTACCAACTGAACGCACACAAAATAGTCCACACGGACTCCATGCCTTACGTCTGTCAGTATTGCAACAAAGCGTTCAGATTCAAGCAGATTTTGAAGAACCATGAACGTCAGCACACCGGGGCCAAGCCGTACAGCTGTCAGCACTGCAGCATGGAGTTTACCAACTGGTCGAATTACAACAAGCACATGAAGAGACGGCATAACACGGACACGTCTAAAAAGAAGATAACTCCCAATGGGGTGTTTCCGATTAACCCGGAGACCGGACAGATCATACAGCTGGTGGATCCGGTGGGAACGGCTGAATGGAAGAGTAAGATTATGCTTCCGGCCAAACGAGGGAAGAAGAAGGTTATAAAGGAGGAGATTGTGTGATGGTTCACACTGTTTTGTTTATATTTTAATGTTATGTTGAGATTAGGAACTATTTTGGGTGTTTTAGGTAAATTGTAGCTTTTTTATGTATAGATTGTGTATTTGTCTCACTGTTAGTAGGGTTTTATAGAAACAACAAAAAATGTTCTACTCATGACACTTCCTATTCCATCTCTGTATTCTAGTGGTTCGCTCACCGGTTTCAGACCTAGAGGTCCCGGGTTTGATCTCCCGGGAGCTACAAATTTGTGTTTGGTTTGGTTAGTGATAGGACTGTTCAAGTCAGCCTGGCTACCACCATCACATTAGATTGGACACTGCTTGTCCTATGTGTACTCAAAGTTTCAAATTAACATTGTGTGTACCATTGTATACTTAAAGTTGCAATTGAACATGACGTGTTCCTATGTGTACTTAAAATAGCAATTGAATTCTGTGTGTTCCTATGTGTAGGTACCTAAAGTTGCAATTTAACACTGCATATCACAATGTGTACTTAAAATTGCAATTTAACATGATATGTTCCTATATGTACTTAAAATTGCAATTTAACACTGCGCGTTTCACTGTGTACTTAAAGTTGAATAAAAATCCAAACTGCATGAGTTGAGATCACGGCAAATCCAACCTTGTATGGGAAAAGTCACTCATGATGAAAAGTAGATGGTTACAGGCTGTTGAGTTATGTGTTCTTGATAATTATTTGTTATTTTAAGTGAAATTCGTGACAGTACTTATTGAATATACAGTAATTTTTAATGAATAGGTACTTAAATATTTATGAATTGTTTAAACGCTGCATTAGGTAACTTAAAACGCTCAAAATTTACCTATCTTTGCTCTTGCTTGCCATAATCCATATTTAATAATGTTGATGTTGAAAAGCATTTGATACACAACCAACAAATTATTATTTATTTTTTCAAACATAATTTACTTAATTTTTAAATAAATGAAACGGTTATTACCACAAAATTTATACGTCGATTTGCTGACGTTTCATTTATTTAATTATGTTGCATAGCCACACAAGTTTCAATTCTATGATTACTTAATTTTTGTTTGTATAAATTATGTTATCTGTGGTATAGGTTAGGTAACTTAATCCAACTTAATCCATTGATAAATGGAAATAATTGAAAATATAAAATGAACTCTTAATGAAGTACTTATAATATTTTTAGTATTGATCCGTGCTTTTATAGCTCGGACTTGTGTTGACCTAGATCTAGATCACACTAAGTAATTCTTGTTCATTTACATATTACATTACATTTACAAAAGCCTTGTTTACACAAGCTTTGAAAATGATATTGCACTGCCCATGCAAGAATAAAATGTCGAATTTGGCTCAATTTCTCGCAATTGCGTCTTTTTGTAAAAAAAAAACTGGAAGTCACGCGACCTTAATTTAGCTCGAATATTTACTTTGTTTTACACTCACGCTTCACAACATGTATAGATTGATATACATTTCTTATTTTCATAATAAAACCATAATATTAATATCAACATCTGGTACATTCTGTCATTACTGTTGTATCAAGTCTGATAAATATCACACTTGAATTAATAACAATTGTAACAAGTCTCAGCTCAGTTGGTAGTAACTCTGCGCTGTAGGTAGTGGGTTTGATTCCCACCCAGGACAAACATTTGTGTGATGAATATAGATGTTTGTTCTGTGTTTGGGTGTGACATTGTATTTGCAAAAAAAAAAAAAAAGTACTATATCCGTAATCTAGTTCCCATATTACAAGCTATTCTTAGTTTGTGGCTAGATATCCCAGATGTGGTAACGAAACTATTTTGAAATTTATTAAGTGTGTGCATACTACTTAGTGCAGGAGCAAAGTAAATTTATTAAATTAGTGTAAGCAAGTAATAAGTATAAGAGTGGGTCACCAAGCGAACCTTATAAGTGTCACACTGTCTCGTTTATGCAATCTGTTGTATGAATCTTACCATAGGTGTTCTTATATGTAGTAATGTCGCCTGTAAGTCCATAATATTATAAGCCCATAAATGTAACATAAATCTGTAGGTATTCTAGGCACTTTCCCGATCCAATTGTGCGAGGGAGACAGCGCGATGTTAATCAGCGAGTGAGATAGATGCGCAATCATCCTCTTAGGGTTCCGTACCCAAAGAGTCTGTCAGCGAGCTATTCTCATGAACCGTAATAAATTGACAGTTGAAATTTTCAGAGTGTATTTCTATTGCCGATATAATAACAAACAATAAAATTTAATTGAAAGGCCCTAGAAAAAATTCTAAAATCCATACAAAAAAAACTAGTCGCACTTGGCCGGTTTTAAAACTAGACTAACTAGAAGTAAAGAAATATAATTAGTACAGATTGAAGGTCGTCTGTGAACAAGAAGATATTCCAAGCAGTTTAGAAGAAGATAGATAATTTACGTCAATAACTGGTTTTAACATTTCGGACGTTTTTACCGACAGTAAGTTGAATTAGCGGAGCTTTTCGGGACAGTCAGAATTATAAGTTTTGGGTATTCCCACTACTTATTCGAATGGTTTCTTTTAACCTAGGACAATTCTATATATTATGCATACCTAGGTACCTACATATTATATCTAAGAATCTGTTTTCGGTAGTATTTATAAGAAAGAAGTAGGTAAGTAAAAAACATGTACCTACTTAATTTTTTTTTTTTCATTAAAAACAAATCTATGAATTTTAGTTTTGGTAGTTTCCGTACGCTTTTATATGTGTAGGTATTCCTACTAAATATTGCTGGACCCGTGCATACTTTTTATATAGGCTGCATAATGACATAAACTTACCTACACAAATAATTGAAACCCGAATAACCCCCAGCCCGGTAATAGGTAGGTATTTGGGAAAGGATCAAGTTAACTTGATCTGAGTAGAAAGGTACTAAAAAAATATGCACTTACATAGAAAAAATACCATTTTAGAAATGACTATGATGCTAAAATAGCCTTGCAGCAAAACGTCTGAAAATGTAAATAGTCCAACAAGTACAGTCAGTCTAGTGTGAATAAAATAACTTTAATTAAATAAAAATGATCTGGATTTCAAATTAACCATTAGTCTCGGGGGCGACCTCTAGGCAGGGGGGTGTCACTCCGAAGTTTAGGTATGTTTGAAACGAGCTCCTCCCGGGGAGAATGACTGCAGTAAGTTGCCATTGGCTCTCGTCTCGGTTCGCACGGTAACCGTGTCGTCACCGTGCGTTATTTTAGTGACTTTTGGATCGAACAATTATTATCTATGACTTCGAAACATAATAAATCGTATTAAAGATACTGTGATGTATAAATAAAAATAAAATAATAAGTGTTAAAATAAATAAAAACTTAACTATATATTGGAAGGTAAGCCATTTTTATATTCAAACCATCACATACCTACTCTGTAACATTATGTAGTAGGTATAGGTACCTAGGTGCATAATTAGAAAGAGATTAATGAGTACACCTAAGTAGGTACATAGACATTTTAGGATGTCTAAAGGAATAAATAATTGTGTGAAATCTTATTATTTAGGTGGGTACCTACTTAGTTTATAGTTTTTTATCTACCTAGCTACTTATTTATGTAGATTTTCGTATTTCGGTCGTTCACAAATAAAAATAGATTGATAATTGAATCGATAAGTACTACCAATACCTACCTACCACCGTTTCATTCGACTACGTCTCAAGACTTATACACATAGTTAACTTTATTGATTTATTTTTACCTTAAAATTACCTAAGGTATTTACTTATATCGGCGAGTGGGAACCCTATGCTCTGACCGCGAAACCGGTTCCAAGTCAGCGGAGCCAAACGGAATATGAACGCTAGTGCCACACGATAAGATTCAATTTCGCGTGTAAGTGGTAAGACTAGGTATATTTTTATACCTAAACATGACTTTGGTTAGAGAGTGATCCTTCTGTACGTAGTACTATTAGTTATTCTGTGCTATAGGTACCTATCTACTTACAGTTTTATTTACGCTAAGTGCCATTTTGTTTAGTACCTATTCGAGTTCATATTATTATAATTAGGTACCTACCTAATAATGTGGTTTGTGCCTTTACATACAATACAATTATATATATTATTTTAGTCTTAATTGTTTTTTTTTTCAACTTCCATTCAGATAGTGAAATCAGATTCACTATCTGAATGGAACTTCAGATCCGTAGGTCGTGGGTGGGTTCAAAAATCCCGACTGGGAATATATGGACTCGCATAATGGCACAAATTAATGATGATAAAAGAAAAAAAAATAGTACCTACATACACTAAAATAACTTTTAACGCGTTGAGTACTGTGAAACACACGTTGCGTTCTTCATAGATAGCTAGGAACTCGGCACTCTTAGTGTTAATCTGTATAGCAGATAAGTATTTAGTAGGTTCCTACCTACTGGCTACAGTTACAATTGCGCCAAGCAAGGTTCTGAGTTCATCAATAGGAAGCACTGAAAGCCTTGAGATCCAGGGTGGTTCGCCTAGCGGTGTCAGATACAGAGGTCCCGGGTTCGATCCCGGATCACCAACCAAACCAAGTACAATATTGTGCTTGGTTTGGTTGGTGGTAGGGCTTTTTTTCCACTTGGCTACCACCATCTTATCTAATTCTGTCGCCATAACAACAATTCCTAAATTGTTGTATTCCGGCATTTAGAGGTAAGTAAGCCAGTTCCTCAATTGAGGAAGTCAAAGTCAAAATTTCTTTATTCATTAAGATTTTTTAGGATCATTTTGAAACGTCTTTACCGCCTGTTCGGAATCGCGACCAGCACACAAGGAGAAAGGCAAGAACCTCGGGCCGGTTAATTTTTTTGATGATCCAGTCAACATTTAGATACACAATTTGTATTATATTCTAAGTAGATACATCAAAAACCTAAATACTTAATCTTAAAACATTTGTTATTACCTATCTACCTAATGGGCAATTTGTTAACATTGAGAAATCACCATTTTGCTGTCAACTGGTATAGCAACATCGGGCCACGCGTTCTTATCGTAGATATAATCACTAATTTTTTAGTAGGCACTTTTAATTAAATTATTCTTTATATACAATTTGAATTTACGAGCAGAGAGTTTGGTGGCGCTTTGAGGAAGCTTATTATAGAATCTCACACAGTTTCCTAAAAATGAATTATTTACTTTTCCTAAGCGAAACTTAGGTATCTCAAGTTTATTTTGGAGTGGATTCCGGGTGAAGTGCGCTTCCACCTTCGGCCTTGTCATAACTTGAAAATCAGATGAGATGAAGGACAAGCATCTCCCCGTAATACAATAAAAAAACAACGCCACTGAGCCGCCTTTATCCATCAAATGTACGTGACCGCCGTCGGTCGCAACACAGCCAGCAGCGGTGGGTCGCGGCCATTTCGTCGACTGTGGTGGTGTTTATGACCAATGTTATACCCAGTTCAAGAAGTTGAGTAGGCACCAATCCATTGTCAAATCAGTTTGGTAGATTGATCTAGACGGCTAGACTGATTAAATTACAGTGTTCATAGTTAGACAGGACCCAAACCCCTTCGTTTTTAGGGTTCCGTACCTCAAAAGGAAAAAACGGAACCCCCTATAGGATTACTTTGTTGTTCGTCTGTCTGTCTGTCAAGCCCATTTTTCTCAGGAACGCGTGGAGGTATCAAGCTGAAATTCATATCAAATACTCAGGTCTACTGTCCCTTGGAGCTGTGAAAAAAACAAACTTCTAAGCTGACGCAATCAAAATAAACAGCCATTTAAGCCGCATATTTTGAATGGCATTTATTCACTGTTATGCTTACAATGTAGCTGAGCAAAGCAAACATTTACCAGGTATGTAGGTACTTATGTTTATTATTTTTACTCCATAGCTTTGGACGGTGGAAACTAGCCGCAGAAATACATTTAACAATTAAAATCATTAAAAAACACAGTGTGTAAGTAGATACAAAGAATGACTTAAGTAACCTTATCGATCCAACGTAGGTAGGTATTTAACTCCAGTCTCAGACTTTAGCATCTAAATCAAAATATATTTCAAGTCTATTAGATAAGACCTCAAGAAAGAGAGGACCCTTCTAACACGAGTTTTATAAAACTTTACAGAAGAATTCCCACACCTAGTTTGAATAATTTAACTAGAAAAAAAAATTTGATGCTGATAACGTTTTTGACTGGACTACACAGAGTTCCTTTCCGCTGGCAGTTTCTCCTTCTTTCCCATGAGCATCCTCTCGGTCCACTCCTGCAGCTGCGTGCCGATGCACAGCTGGTCGGGTCTGCCCGTGGTCGGGTTCAGCGCCAGCTTCCCGTGGGGGGTCATCGCGTGCTTGGCCAGCGTCGTCCCATGCCGTCTCTTCATGTGCTTGTTGCAATTCGACCAGTTCGCAAACTCCATACAGCAGATGTTACAGCTGTACGGCCGCGCCCCCGTGTGCTGGTTCTCGTGGGTTCTCATCATAGTTTTGTGTCGGAACGTTTTCGAACAGTACTGACATTTGAAAGGCTTATTGTTCATGTGGATTTTAACGTGCTCGCGTAATCTGTCCTTGGAGCTGAAGAATCGCTCGCACTGGTCGCATTGGTATGGCATTTTGAGGTTGTGTGTCTTCACGTGACGCTTTAGCCGCGGTATCGTCAGGAAGGTCTTCTGGCATATTTGGCAGGTTTCGGTTTTGTTGTTGTCGTGTGTTTTCGTGTGCGCATTGAGGCTGCCCCTCGTGTAGTACGCTTTGCCGCATTTTTCGCAGGTGTGGTTCCGTTTCCGGTCATAGTGCGTTTTTAAATGCGCACGCAGCGAGTCGGGGGTTTTCATGACGCGGCCGCACGTGATACAGGCAAGGTCTTTGTCGGTCGGGGACAGTTTTCGTCGTTTTTTGGGAGGTTTTAGACGCGGGGGTTTGGTGACGGAGCGGTGGGCGCGGAGGTCGCGTTTGCGAAGGAACGTGTGACCGCAAAGTGCGCACGCGTGTCGGTTAGTGGCGTGTTGTGTTACGTCGTGAGATATGTCGGTGCTGTTGCAGAATGGACAGACGTTTCTGAAAAAATGTACTGATTTTGGGACAATTCAAGTTATATTAGCTCAAGCCCCAAACCACAGTTCAAGTTAATTTACGAATCATAGATTATATCCGACAGTCCGGAACATACGATGCGACACAAACCGATACGTGACTTCGAATCCCGGCATATCATTATGTTTATTTGCGCATATAAAGTGTACCTACCGCCTTCCTACCGCATCATTTCTTCTTCAGAACGCCCAGAACTTCGTTCCTATCATCCCGTAAGTATTTTCCAAAATCTTGTATATATGCCCTGACAATACAAAAGGAAGCTACACAAAGGGAGTATGAAATATTGAGTCGGCAATACGCGAGTGACGTACCAACAATCAGAGCAGTAGAGCCCCTTGTGAAAGGGCTCGTCCGGGGAAGTACTACCACCATACCTATTTCAGCCGCCAAGCAGCATTGCTGTGTTCTGGGTATGGTTGCCGGTGAGATTACAAGCACGCGAGATTCAACACCTTTATGGCTTAAGTTGACGGGCGCAATGCAGTGCCGTGTAGGCGTTTCTTAGTGGATGTAACCTACACAGTAAGGCTTTGTTAAGCTGTAGGCTGTGGGTTCGATTCCCACCCAGGACAAACATTTGTGTGATGAATATAGATGTTTATTCTGTGTTTGGGTGTTGCATCATATATACGTATATATTTACAAAAAGTATTCTATCCGTAATCTAGTTCCCATATTACAAGCTATGCTTAGTGCGGAGCTAGATAGCGCTGTGTAAAATTTATGTCCTGTTTAGGAAATTGGTGTCAATTTATTTGTTATAGGCAAGAGTGCACTTATACATCACTAGTGGGCTACTTGCTTGTTCCAAGAGATACTCCAAAAAACGGATGCGTATGCCTGTCTCTAAGACAACTGGTTTGGACTGTAGGTGCGTTGATTATACTTACTTTAGAAATGGTCGGTGTCTCCGAACATGCTCCACAAACTCATGGAATCGTGTGACCCCACCGTCATCATCACAGTCTACACACTTCCGACCGAAGCATCTCCTGTGTACCTTCATGTCAATCATACAAGTCAATCAATATTTGAAAGAAAAAGAAGAAAGAAAGAAAAATCATTTATTTGATACTTACACCGTATCAAATAAATGAGTAGGCAGAACATAAAAACATAATAAATAATAATAAAAAAGAAAATGTACAACAGGTATGTGAGAAAACACAAACGATAGGAAAAAACATACAATAAAACTCACACACAACAAACATTTCACAAATTTTATTTGTGTTACAATTTCGAGCTACCAAGTCTTGTCAAGCAACGGAATAGCTACGAGTATAAAAGTCCACTTGGCGTCGTCCTAACCTAACGGATCGCCTTGCTCTAGGCCAGAGTTCCTCAGGTCAAGTATTAACCCATCATTTGCATATAAAGCCTCTCAACGTGGGTTTTTTAAGGTTTTTGGTTGGTGGTAAAGCTTTGTTTCTATAATGTGTCGCCATAACAACAATTCTAAATTTTGTTGTGTTCCGGGATTCCGGGTGAAGTGCGCTTCCACTTCCGGCCTTATCATAACTTAAAACCAGGCGAGATTCCCAGTGACAAAATACAAAAAAACAGAGTGCGTCGCAAAGACACGATAGAAGTGAACATTATGTATTACAGGGAAACATTTTAATGTCCGACAGTGTCCAACCTCTTTTCGTCACACAAAAAGGTTGCGGATCACAATTTCAAAACCCTCCCATAAAAGTCAAACTTCATAAATAGGTACCCTAATCTATGTTAGCACGAGGTAAAAATATAGGCAATTACCTCCACACAATGATCTCTAAGAACGCCTCCATCCACCATCTTGAGTTCACAAAACTTGCAGACAGACGGATACTCCGTCCAGCTAGGTACATGTCCAGTCGCCAGGTCCGATGTCTCTGAATCAAGTGTCTCGGTGTCAGTAGTCGATTTGGCGAGGTCTGGAGGTTTGTAGTTGGCGAGGTCTGGGGGTTTGTAGTTAGCGAGGTTTGTGTGTAGGTGTGTGGAAAGAGACGGTTGGTTTGTGAAACATTGTCCACAGAGTGTGCATGAGTAGGTATGTGTATGTGTATGAGTGGGGTCCTCCAACTTTATGTTGCAGTATTCGCAATATTTTCTGGAAAAGAGAAAGAATAGTTTAACAATTAGGTTGATGTGTTAGGTACGTGCACGAAAGGAGGATTTTTTTTATTAAATTAAATTCTTGATGTCATTCATAAACTTTACCATGTATCAATCTATCTATCTATACTTATAATAAAACCGTAGAAAAGCTGTGTCTATACATTTTAATATTTAAAAAAAAAATGATGCTACCTAATTAAAGCAGCCGAGTATAAACACAGTTTTTAGATTTTTTGTCAGTTTGTTTGTGCACGCGTATTTCCGGAACGGTTTTAAAAAAGTATATTGAAAAAAAAGTTGTGTTGACTTTTAATCATTTTGGTTTAATGCATGGATATCTTATTTATTCATGATTGGATTTTGATAAATTCAACGAATGATGTTAACCCATATATTACAAAATCTACCATTGAATACTTCATTGAAATCGGTTCAACAGGCCGTGTAGGTATTTGACGTTACAAAACCTAAAAAATATTAACGAAGAAACGCACTTTCACTTTGGTTCATGCTGATAATTAATAATGATAAATAAGTATTGGTGAGGGTAGTTCTAAGCAAAGTGCGACCAGGATGAAATTACAAACCTTAGCTGTTCCCTGTGCGTGCGCACATGTTCAACAAACGCTTGAAACCCGTCACTTGGATGGCCGCAGTCGGCGCAGGTGGTCGCGAGGCAGGTCCCGTGACGCGCCGCGCAGTGCGCCCGCAACCCCGCCAGCGACCCGCCCACTAAACACAGGGCGCAGCCCCACGGGTAATCGTCCCATGAGCTGACTGCGTCATCAGACGGGTCGCGGATTAACGATTCTTTGATCTTTATTGAGTCCTCTAAAGACTGAAACTCATCTGAAACCATGTGTCGCGGCAACCGCGAAGTTTCAGGTGTGTCCATAGACAAATGTCTTGTTTTATCCTATATTATTCTGCATGCATAGGAACGTCGAGTTGTCTATGGAGAAACTGACAAATGGCAGCTCACAGAAGGCTCTTACCGCGCAATATGAAGCACCTACAGACGCCATTAATCTTACAGTTTGTGACTTGTGATTGTGAATAATCTTCAAGGCAGAGGTGTGAGAATCCTGTTGCTACATGGGATCACCATCTGCAGCAGCTTTAAGTTGAGTATCTCTTAGCTTCCCCACAGCACTTCTTGTTCTGATGTACTTGTATTCATAATGTGTTTTTATCCCTGTCCTAGCTGATGGCAACTGGATGCATGCTCATACAAGCGTATGAGATCCATCATTGTCAAGGAAGTTTACTGAGCTATATTTTATTCCCAAAGGGACTTTTAGTCCATGGGTCTTGAGTGTGTTGCACCCGGGGTTGCGACGGGTCTCTTGCTGCGGTATTGAGATTTGCCCGGGGTTATTTAGAATCTCAGAATGCATTGACTGAGTACTGGTGAGGCGTGTGAGATGCTGAGAGACGTCTTATAACTCTCCACGCCATTGCGAAGAGAGTATCCTGAAACGTCGGGATACTCGTCGTTGTGATAAGGAATTATAGAGACGTCTGTCTTCTGGTTCACAGAAAGAGCTGATGTAAACTATATAACTATTACTAAATGTTTTGATGTAATATGCAATGTTCTAGAGTAACAGGTGTGGGACAATAGATGTTGTGGGAGGTACAGAGATGCTCATGTACGTTTAATCACAGGAGGTGACAAATGCGAAGCAGTAAGAAATATCAGCAGAATACCAACCAACCACAAAGGTTAGACATCCAAGACAGAGCATACATGAACCCAAGGTATGTACCAGATTGAGTCGGATTCGGATAGCTAATAATAAATCCCACATAAGAAAAAGAGTTACATCCCCCCGTTCCGACATGGTGGATATGCTGGTCAAAATATAATTGTTGCCTGTCTTGGAGAGATGGATATGCTGGTAAAAATATAATTGTTATCTGTCTATGAGAGATTGATATGATGGTAAAAACATGATGTTGCCTGTCTTGACATACTGAAATAGCTTGAGAACCATAATATCACTGAAAGTGAAATGGTAAAAATGTGCTGGAGAAAATAGGATATTCATTATCATCATAGAAACAGCAAGAGAAATTATCATATTTCGGTGTCTGAAGCTGGTTGAAAATGTTTGTGTGTGTCATATTTTCTTTTCTTTTCTTTTCCTCTTCCTTCCCGGGGGACTGTCCGATCGACTATTGTTTGTTATGTTGGCAAAACCGATCGGAAGTCAATTTCTCACCGTAGGTTTCACGTAATTTCCCGTTAATTTCGGGACTAGATGGCGCTGTGACTAATTAATGTCCTGTCCTGCAATATGTCGGCAAAACCATTCGGAAGTCAACAAGTTGGTTATAAAGCTAGAAGCAAGCAAGAAGATGTCAATTATAAGGAGTCTTTATTGTAATAATAGTCTATCAGGTATTTTTATATCACATACATAATTTTACGTAAACAATTGAACAATTTCAAAGTAAATAGATATACGATCGATTGGGACGAACATCCCGATGAGTACAAATATCACTACAAGATGGCGCTACCTGTACTATGGAATGGAATTATTGATATCGAATTTTCTACTTTTTAACGTATTTCGAGGTATCTCAAAATTATTTCGGTCTATTTACATAAGATAATAATTTAAACGGTCAGTTATACGCCTAGAATATAAGTTAAGTTATATGTGAATACAAAATATACACAATTTGAATTTCGCGGACAATGGAGAAAAACGGATGTTATTTAACCCCCGACGTGAACGTGATACCTACGGCACGGCAACCATATTGGAAGATTTTCAGTTGTTCTGTTACCTGGTTCCCTACTGAAATTTGATTGAATTGAAAGGCAAACACGACAGTCGGTTAATCTAGTGTGATTTCAAGTGTAATTGTCAGTGTTATGTAAAAAGTACTTAGAAACAGTGCAAATACCTACATACAAACATTTGTACCTACGTTAATACGAAGACAGTCTCCATTGCATGTAAGTAGTAAGAGAAGAATAAGTTCGTGTTCTCATTTTTTCTTGTTATTGTATACATGTCGGTGTGAACATTCAAGTTGATCGAAGTAATACCCAACGAACCGGCAACCGGCGGCGTCTTGGATCGTCATCCTAAAACCAGTTGGAGTTATTGTTATTTTAGACTCAGACTTTAGATACCTACTGGAGCCTGCCCAAGGTTGAGTCTATGCGAAATCAGGAGATGTAATCCAATTAGCATATCTACCTACATGCGAGAGCTTCTACATATACCTATGATTAGTAGAATTCAAAAGAATTTCAATCAATAATGTATATATATATCTACCTATGTACCTTCATAGGATTAGTAGTAAAGTAAATATTTGATTCTATAGCTAAGTTCGCAATAAATTAATTACAGAAAATGGAGAGTGACAAAGAGGAAGTAAATAGCCCTTTAGAGGATATTATAAAATTCAGACTAAACCAGATAATTTCCCGAATAAGACAATACAAAACAGAAGCAGAAGCTTATTGTAAAGATGGTAGTGATTCTAGCGAGAATATACAAAAAGCACAAATATGTGCCTCAAAACTAGAAAGCAGTTTGAAAAGATTCACGACAGAATTAAATGAATATTTTAGATATTCAAACAATCCTTCAGCGGATGATATATCAGATATGAGTACCATACAGTTAGATGGTGAAGACATTTTAGCAGAGCTGAAATGTATACTGGACAAAAGAAACTACAAAAATACTATACAAGAACCTGATCACAAACGTACATTTTCTGCAAAATTACCCACTCTTACATTACCAGAGTTTAGCGGAGACATACTAATATGGTGTGAATACTTTGACATATTCAATTCAAACATTCATGAACGTTCTATTTCGGATGTGGATAAATTACTTTATTTAAAATCCACATTAAAAGGAGAACCACGAAAAATTATAGATGGACTAGAAACAACAAACAGTAACTATATGATAGCCATTCAAATACTAAAAGAAAGATATGGTAAACAATCCCAAATTATAGATGCACATTACAGTGCACTCAACAAAGTAAAGATTGCAAGTAAATCAATTAATGAATGTCGCATTGCATTAGATGAGATAGAGAGACACCTCAGGGTGTTACAATCACTTGGAGAAGACACTAAGCACAACCATCTGAGACATCTGATTAGAGGAAAATTCCCAGAGGACCATCGATGATTGGAGATCTGGTGGCACTACTTATTCAATTCAGGACGCATGAAGTAGAAATAAAAATAAAGTGGGATACAACATTACCAGAAGATTTACAGAAAAAATGGGAAGACCTAGTTGATCAATTAAAGGACATAAGACAAATAGAGATACAACCCTTCATGGGAGTCATAGGAAGACCAGAAAGTACAACGTATGAACTACATGGATTTAGCGATGCGTCAAAATACGCTTATGGAGTGGTAGTTTATTTAAAGTCAAAGAACAAAGACAGAAATAATATAGCTTTCGTTATGGCAAAGTCTAAAGTAACACCAAAAGAAGAAAGACAAAATCTGCGAATGCCCAGACTAGAATGGCTTGGTTGCTACTTGGGCAGCAGATTAATGACATATGTTAAGAATATTATAGAGATTCCAATTAGTAAAGAATACCTATGGACAGATAGTCAAATTGTACTAAGTTGGATAAAATCCAACAAATTACTTCCCCCTTTCATTGAAAGAAGAATAAACGCTATTAAAGAAAATAAAAATCTAGAGATACGGTATATAAATACATCAATTAATCCAGCAGACTTAGCAACACGTCCAGATTTATGGAACAAGAAGAAGTCACTGTGGTTCAACGGTCCTGAATTTCTAAAACATGAAAAAGACAATTGGCCTAACAACTCTGTATTCGAAAATCCAGAATCTTCGTTTGGGCAGGGTCCTTCGGATACTACAAACTTAATGGAAATTGATGAGTTGATATCGGTACAGACATTTCAAGAAGACATTGAAACAGTAAAAGACATGAATAAAATGAAGCTGATTGAGAACTTACAAAAGCAACATTTTCCTCGAGAGAGTGAAGGAAAGAAAACAAGCTTATCAATCAATTTGGATTTATTCAAGGATGTGGATGGACTTCTAAGATGTGTTGGCCGTATGAAAAATGCTGACTGGTCATTTGAAAAACGACATCCCGTATTAATTCCTAGAGAGGATAACTTTACAGAAAATCTTATTATAAAGACACACAAAGAAAATTATCACGTAGGAGCAAATCAAACGCTAAGTAAAATAAGAGAACAGTATTGGATCCCGAAAGGAAAAAGCTATGTACAAAGGATACTGAAGAAATGTCCAGAATGCATCAAACATAGTGGAGGTCCTTTCAAATTACCACCTGCCCCAGCTCTACCTCCAGAAAGAGTAAACTATGCAGCACCATTCTCATATGTTGGAGCGGATTATATGGGTCCTATCTTGGTAAATAACAGGAGCAGTAAGAGGTGGATATGTCTATTCATATGCTTAGTAGTCCGAGCCGTACATCTGGAAGTAGTACAAGATCTTACTGCAGAAGAAGGATTGTTGGCACTAAGAAGAATTATTTCTACAAGAGGTATACCAATATTAATAACTTCAGATAATGCCCAACATTTCAAACTGATAGCAGAAATAATTGCAAACCAATATTGTGTTGATAAGGAAATAAAATGGCGATTCATAAACCCACTGTCACCATGGGCAGGCGGATTTTACGAAAGGCTTATAGCTATAGTAAAAAATTGTATGAAGAAGACTCTAGATAAACATAAGTTTAATGACGCTATGCTCTTAACCGTCATAAAAGAAATAGAAGCAGTAGTAAACTCACGACCTCTTACTAACGTCGACTCTGAACTAGATTATATATTGAAACCATCAGACTTTCTAACAGTAGGAAGAGTAATCACGTTAGATGAATCATCAAAAGAATATGATCCTCAAAGTACATGTACAACAACGAAAACAGAATTAATACAAGGATGGAAACGAGCACTTAACATACTACAGGAATTCAAACATATGTTCACGAATAGATATTTAGTAAGTCTTCGAGAAAGATATGTTCATCTACCCAAGGAACCTCGAATCACATCTAAAATATCCCCTATGCCTGGTCAAATAGTTCAAATTAAAGGTGATTCCAAAGATAGGAATGAATGGAAAACAGGGAAGATTATATCATTAATCCCAAGTGTGGACGGACTGTGTAGAGCAGCTAAAGTTCAGGTGGGAAAAAGCATATATACACGTTCTATTGCCCATCTCTATCCACTTGAAATAGAAGATAGCTCAGCTCCCGTCGAAAACCTAAGTGAAATAGAACCTCGTACTTCGAAACCTGATATTACAGAAATAGATAAAAAAGAAAATGACTTACAAATAACCGCTGATCAGATGCCAAGTGAAGTAAATCTTCAACCTGAAGAGATTCCTTCAATAGGAGTAAATCTTCAACCTGAAGAGATTCCTTCAATAGGAGTAAATCTTCAACCTGAAGAGATTCCTTCAATAGGAGTAAACCTTCAACCTGAAGAAATTCCTTCAGTAGATGTAAACATTCAACCCGCAGAAACTACTTCATCAGAATCCATTGAAGATCATATAATAGAAACACAGGATCAAGAATCATCATCGCTAGAATCAGAGAAAGAATCGCTACCTAATAAAACTGATGAAATGAACATATCTCAAAAACCAAGAAGAGAAGCAGCAATTAGAGCAACCATGAAAATCAAGGAATGGACCAAACAACTCACGGCGCTTCTACTTCAATCTAGTTCTTCGGCCCCGCCCGGGAGTGTCGCGGCAACCGCGAAGTTTCAGGTGTGTCCATAGACAAATGTCTTGTTTTATCCTATATTATTCTGCATGCATAGGAACGTCGAGTTGTCTATGGAGAAACTGACAAATGGCAGCTCACAGAAGGCTCTTACCGCGCAATATGAAGCACCTACAGACGCCATTAATCTTTAGAGTTTGTGACTTGTGATTGTGAATAATCTTCAAGGCAGAGGTGTGAGAATCCTGTTGCTACATGGGATCACCATCTGCAGCAGCTTTAAGTTGAGTATCTCTTAGCTTCCCCACAGCACTTCTTGTTCTGATGTACTTGTATTCATAATGTGTTTTTATCCCTGTCCTAGCTGATGGCAACTGGATGCATGCTCATACAACCGTATGAGATCCATCATTGTCAAGGAAGTTTACTGAGCTATATTTTATTCCCAAAGGGACTTTTAGTCCATGGGTCTTGAGTGTGTTGCACCCGGGGTTGCGACGGGTCTCTTGCTGCGGTATTGAGATTTGCCCGGGGTTATTTAGAATCTCAGAATGCATTGACTGAGTACTGGTGAGGCGTGTGAGATGCTGAGAGACGTCTTATAACTCTCCACGCCATTGCGAAGAGAGTATCCTGAAACGTCGGGATACTCGTCGTTGTGATAAGGAATGATAGAGACGTCTGTCTTCTGGTTCACAGAAAGAGCTGATGTAAACTATATAACTATTACTAAATGTTTTGATGTAATATGCAATGTTCTAGAGTAACAGGTGTGGGACAATAGATGTTGTGGGAGGTACAGAGATGCTCATGTACGTTTAATCACAGGAGGTGACAAATGCGAAGCAGTAAGAAATATCAGCAGAATACCAACCAACCACAAAGGTTAGACATCCAAGACAGAGCATACATGAACCCAAGGTATGTACCAGATTGAGTCGGATTCGGATAGCTAATAATAAATCCCACATAAGAAAAAGAGTTACATCCCCCCGTTCCGACACCATGCTTTCTTTTAATACTACCATGGTGGAAAACAGGCATATGACCACCTGATTGCAAACGGCTACCATCATCTAAGGATGCTTGCTACACTAGAAGCCTCACTCGCGCGTTGCCAACCCTTTAGCTGAATATTGAAAAACACATTAATTCAACTATTTTTGACCGTTGAACTTCTATTTGTAATGAAACAAAATTGTTAGTGCTCTAAAGTGTGATTAACTACACTTATTTAATATAGCAACCTGAGTCTGTTCAGATATTACTTTTATGCAACCATTTGGGGCTAAATGGCTCTGTGTAAAATTAATGTACTGTAATAATTTCTTTTTTTTTTATTGTACACCAGGGAAGCGCTTGTCCTTGATCTCACCTGGTTTCAAAGTCAAAGTCAAAGTCAAATATATTTATTCAGTAAGATTTTTTAGGATCACTTTGAAACATCAAATCTACCGCCTGTTCGGAATCGCGACCAGCACACAAGGAGAAAGGCAAGAACCTCGGGCTAGTTTTTTTTTTCATGATCCATTACAATAGCTTAAAATTATCTAATACTAATTACAATTTATTCACTGGGGCAAATTCATTTTTTTAATGCCAGGCTTTCTTATCTTCTAGGTAATCTAAAATTTTATAATAAGCTTTCCTGGATAGCTTTTGTTTTACAAAATTTTTGAATTTATTATTTGACAAGCTTAGCACATCACTTGGCTATTTATTATAAAAGCGTACAGTTTGCGCTATGAACGATTTATTAACCTTATGGAGCCTAGTTGTGGGAACAGCGAGTTTATTCTTATTTCTAGTATTATAATTATGTTTATCACAGTTTTTGTCAAATAAGCTTATGTTTTTACGCGCGTACATAATATTTTCATAAATATATTGGCAGGGCATAGTCAATATATTAGGTCCTTACATATGAAATTGGCGTTTTGTCGTACTGGCCACTTTGATCTTAAATATCTCCTCTTTGGTTAGGAATTCCAAATTCAAATTTAAACAGCTATTTACTCATGCATTTGTGTTTCGAAAACCGTAATTCATTTGTTTTTTTCTCTTTTGCTTTTTTTTTCTGCGTCACTCATTTCACAAAATGGAAAACTTAAAATATCGCATTATTTACGAGTACGAGTTCCACCGTGGCACCAGTGCTGCAGTAACGGCTCTAAGGATTAATGATGTGTATGGTGGTGGTGTCGCAAAAGAAAACACGGTGCGTTTTTGGTTTCAACGCTTTCGTTCTGGAAATTTCGACCTGCAGAACAAGCCCCGTGGACGGCCGGAGACCAAGGTCGATAATGATGAATTGAAGCAGATCCATCGCAAACCACATCACAGTTAGCTGCAGGCTGCGGTGTTAGTGACAAAACCGTTTTAATCCACTTGAAGCAAATTGGGAAGGTGAAAAAGCTTGAAAGGTACCTCATGAATTGAGTGAAGCAAACCGACAAACGCGCGTCGACTGCTGCGTTACATTACTCAACCGGCACAATAATGAAGGAATTTTAAATCGGATCATTACATGTGATGAAAAGTGGATCCTGTACGATAATCGTAAACGCTCATCGCAATGGCTGAACCCTGGTGAACCAGCAAAATCTTGCCCCAAGCGAAAATTGACTCAAAAAAAGTTACTTGTAAGCGTTTGGTGGACTAGTGCCGGTGTCGTACACTATAGCTTTCTTAAATCTGGTCAGACGATTACGGCTGATGTCTATTGTCAGCAACTGCAAACCATGATGGAAAAGCTCGCTGTTAAACAACCGAGACTTTTCAATCGCTCTACGCCACTGCTGCTTCAAGACAACGCTAGACCACTCACGGCCCAACAGACGACTACCAAATTAGAGGAGCTTCAATTGGAATGTCTAAGACATCCACCGTACTCTCCGGACCTTGCTCCAACAGATTACCATTTTTTTCGAAATTTGGATAACTTCTTGCAAGGAAAAAAAATCAATTCCGATGAGGCAGTCCAAACCGCTTTCAAAGATTTCATTGATTCCCGTCCGAATGGTTTTTTTAGTAAAGGGATCAATGAACTACCTATAAGATGGCAAAAGTGTATAGATAGCAATGGTACATACTTTGATTAATAAAATATATTTTAATATGAAAAAATTGCCTTTATGTTCCTCCCATACAAAACGCCAATTTCATATGTAAGGACCTAATATTTATTTCTTTAAACTTGTCTCTTAATGAATCTCTGGGACCCATTTTGTAAACAGCGCGAACAGCCCTCTTCTGCAAAACGAATATGGTGTCTATATCTGCAGCACTTCCCCACAGTATTATGCCATATGACATAATACTGTGAAAGTAACTGAAGTAAACTAGTCTTGCTGTAGCAACATCTGTGAGAAGACGTATCTTCTTTACAGCATATGCTGCAGAACTAAGTCTCTTCGCCAGTTTATCTATGTGTGGGCCCCATTGAAGTTTATTATCTAAAGTTAATCCCAAAAATACAGTGGTTTTGACTAATTCTATGTTTTTCTCTTTAACTTTTACATTAGCTTCAACTTCAGTTACATTTGGTAAAATAAATCGAATACATTTGGTCTTTTTCTGATTGAGTACTAAGTTATTTACATTAAACCAGTTAACAATTTTTGAGATTGCATTGTTTACGTTGTCAAAGTTAGTCATTTGTCGCTTCAATCTAAATAGAAGTGACGTATCATCTGCAAACAGAACAATCTCATGGTCATCTTCAATTATTTGGGGCAGATCATTAATATATACTAAAAACAAGAAAGGCCCCAATATAGAACCCTGCGGCACACCCATGGTAACCAAAGATCCTGAAGAACGCTGGCCGTTCACGTCGACATGCTGTATGCAATCACTTAGGTAAGACGTGAGTAAGTCTAGTGCAACACCCTTGATACCATAGTGGTCTAATTTCATAATTTCAAGTTAAGATAAGGCCAGTGGAGGCGCACTTCACCCGTAATCCACAACAAACTGAGCAACTGGCCATCTTACCTCTAATTGCCGGAACACAACAATTTAGAACTGGTGTTATGGTGACAGATTTAGGTAAGATGGTGGAAGCTAGCCAGACAGCTAGCTACCACCATCACAGCTTCTGAAAAAAGCTCACTAAATCATAGACCTCAACCTCGCGCAGGAAATGCCCAGGCAAGCTTCGAGATCAAGAGCCTACCCATTTCAAATTGAAATTTTTGTTCATGTTCAGTGTTAATTAATAATTACCTTGGACATAGTCTTCATGATCACTCTCCTCCTTGATCTTGAAGCTATTAAACATATCATTTTGTAAAGCTTCTGTGTCTAAGCAGCATATTATTTCACTCAAAACGGCTTGGGACCTCTTTACTTTCAAGAAGAAATTGTAAGAAACATCGATAAGTTCACTGCATTTGATACACATGGTTTCAGGTAATTTTCGGTTCGAAAAGTCGACTAGTGCTCCGAATAATGATAGTTTCTGAGTGATGTTTTTTCTGTCCTGGGGTTTCAAAGCAGTTAAATCATCTTGCTGTTTTTCTTCAGCGCAAAAACGGCAATAATTCATTGAGGACATCGTACAAACCGTGGAACTACAACTGAACAGGGTTACAGATATAAGGTACGTATGAGAAAATTTTAGTCAAAAATCAAAGTGTGGAACTGCACAACGCATACTACTAAATGATAATTCCCAAACGCAAACAAAGAAAAGATTCACAATCACAACAAAACGAAAATCAGCTGTTTGTTTGTTTAGATTTTGACGATGTTTTTTAAATTTTTTAACCATTAAACGGGACTAAAGTTGTACTACCATACTACTTCGTCTTAAGAAATTAATGTTCTGTAGCCTCGTCTCACGTTGTATTTTGAACAAAGAGTATAGAATCACTCCGTTCTACATAGTGACCACAAAACATACGTCTCAATCTATGTTGTCTATGCACAATGTGTACGTTAGATGCGATGCGATTATTAAAATCGGCAAAACCGGTATCGCATAAAAAAAAATATCGATATCAACAGAACACTCAACAGTCAGTCAAGAGTAGGTTTCAAAATTCCTTCAATGTGAGCTATCTATGCCACGACGACGACCGACGACGCACGCCACATCACTGAAAGCAAATACGTTTAAATAGCTCTTACCTTGCCAATAAAATAAAAAGAACTGATCTGATCTAGTTTGTTTACTTGAGAAAAACATTTTATGATGAATTCCGGCGATATTTACTGCCGGCTGTGCGCAGAATTAAAACCCAGTAACAAACAAGTCGACATTCAAACGGACACGGAAAAACGAGAAGAAATAGTCGGTAAATTGGCGCGGATAAACGCAGCTACTGATTTCATTCACAACAAATTACCTAGTACAGTCTGCCTGGAATGTTTGGCTACTCTTAACAAATGCTTCGACTTCGTTGTGAACGTGGAGTGCTCTCAAAACGCTCTATTTTATAAGTTCTGTATAAAACAAGAAATCGATAACGTTGATGAAGGTTCAGGTCGTTACGACGACGCCCTTGACGACGTAGAAGTCAATATAAAAACCGAATGTAATAAGGACTTAGACGATGTAAAACCAAAAAAACTAAAGATTAAATCGTCAAAAAAGTTGAAAAGACATTCATTGGACTCCATTCCATTATCTCAGTTGAAAGAGAATTGGAACAACTATAATTGGCTTTGTACATATTGTGAGACCATGTTCCCGTCTATAGATGAGCTACACACACACTCTAAGGCACTCCACGCTAGCTGTAACCCATACAGATGCACTGACTGCAAAGTCCGAAAAGAATGCTTGGAAAAGTTTATACCACATGTTAAAAGGCACAACAAACACCTTAAATATTCGTGCTACAAATGTTTTAAACCTTTCAATAGTTTGGTAATGGCTAGAGATCATAGTAAAGTTCATATGGATTCAGAATTCATCTGTCCGGGATGTAATGCTGCCTTCAATGACCGGAATGAACTTAATGCACATAAGAAAATGTATTTCAAAGTGAAGTTTCCGAGAGATCTGCCTCGGATTTTACTTGACAAAAGCTTGACCTGTACAGATTGTTCAAAAACATTTAAAAGCAGAAACAGCCTAAATGCCCACCTCCTAACACATACAGAGCGAAAACGTGAACACATTTGCGAAGTATGTGGTAAATGCTTCTTCCAGAAACACAATTTAGCTAGTCACATGCTGATGCATAGTGATGACCGTCCACATAAATGTCAGATCTGCAAACTTCGCTTCAAAACCGGTACACGATTAAAGCACCACATTGGTGTCCACGATAATGACAAACCATTCTCCTGTGATCAGTGTGGTAGACGCTTCAGACTTCTAAAGCAGCTGAAGAATCACAGTATAATACATACCGATTCACTGCCATTCCAATGCCCTCACTGTGAAAAACGTTTCCGTTTCAAAACAATATTAAACAACCATGTGCGATTGCACACTGGAGCTAAGCCCTACTCGTGTGAAGCATGTCCAAGGGATTTCTCAAACTGGTCGAATTATAATAAACATATGAAGCGCAAGCACAACCATGATATGTCAAAGAAGAAACATACTCCTGAAGGGCTGTACCCCATCGACCCAAACACCGGAGAGGTACTTATACACCCTCAAACGAAACAGATGGAAGATTGGAAAGAGCAAATGTTGAAATCCAAACGACCCGGTCGTCCATTTAAGGCTAATCAGAGTGTTGTGAAGACAGAGAACAATGCAGATAATCCAAGTTAATGTAATGAAGACTAATTGCACTTTCTGATGAATTAACTAAACAATTTATTTATCCATGTTATTGTATGGCACATTGGACTTGGCAAGAATTTTCCTTGTGAGCCTTAGATAAAATAAATAACAGGATTTTGCATCATGTATCAGCCCGAATGTGTCCATTACTAAGACTCCACCAAAAAGCATAGGATCACACATGTTTTCAACAAGTAACTGTTGTCTGTCAAGTTGTAACTAAGAGTAGCTACTCTTTGTTACCTTTGTGCAAAGTAGCACAAAATATGCCACTATTTTTGCAGTGCATATTAAGGCCTGCAATATCCTTTGTTTTTTTTACCTCAAAATTTTTAAGTATTGTATTATAATATTAATATTATTTATTTATAATGAATTAAACTTCAGTTTAAATTAATAGTAGATAGTCTAATGAAGATAAATAGTTAATTTGGGTGCCAAAGTGACGTTGATATGTTGCAGAGCCTGTACAATTCAACCACAGCATCGGAAACCAGAAAAGAGGATTATTCTTGCATGCACAGTAAAGATTTTGTGTGCTTGCAAGTTTTATTTATCTGACAAATATATATTTTTTTTGTGAATTAGTAATCACCTTTTTTGTAAGTATATGATGGTTTGGATGTTAAGCTCTAGGCATGGGTTTGGTACCGGACATCAGTGGTTGGCTCTGGCTAGAGAGGTTGCTAGGTGGCTCTTTACAGGTCCACCAGTCTTGTGACTTGTGATCATCGGCCATAACACCTACCCATCTTCTTTATAATTTTCTTTCTTATCTATTCTTTTAAATGACTATACTAAACCTATCTATAAAAGTCCAAATGGATAAATTCCACATAATTTCATATTTTTTCTGTTAATTATGTAATAATTAATATGAAACTGGATTTAACTTGGTGCCGAGCCCCTGGCCTGGCTGTCTATGAAGAACATCCAGTGTCTTACGTTACAGCACTCAGTTGAATGAAATAATAGGGAAAAATAGGATCCTTTAAGGGTCATGGTATAACGAGAAATAATAGTGAATGTGCTATATAACTGTTTTTTAAGAATAATGTTTTTTGTGTAAAGCACAAATGTATTAAGTTTATTATTGTACTTATTTGGGTTAAAGTTTTAATAAAAACATTAAGTACATAATCACTTGTTTTATTACCAACATTTATAAAGTCCAAACTTTGTGTTGTAATGTAAAACCTTGCCTTCCATAAATAGCAGGTTTGCTATCACAACAATTGTGATAGCAAACCCGCTGTCAACAATTGGAATATACTTTGTTTCCCTTAAATGTACCTACCACTTAAATATTCCTTAAAAAACTCTTAATATTTTTTCTATAACAGACAACGAAATTATATATTATATGTCAGTGACTAATTTTATCTACATCAGAATAGTCAATAGTCAGAAACATAGACTGCTGGTATTTAAAATATTTTTAGTTAAGACTACCTATGAAGATAGTCTCAAGCTTATTGTTGAATGGACTACTCACAGTGGAAGAAATATCTTCTACAAGTATTGAATAACATACCTAGTTCATCCATGAACAAGTAGGTAGTTTAAATTTAATTTATAGTTCATCAAGTGTGGAGACTATGGCAAATCCCCCCATTGCACACTGAGGTGCTTTGTGGGAGGTCCGATTCCTGCAATTGACTTTATTCAGGCTTAATTGAGGATGATGATGATGATAGTTCATCTACTAACACAGCCTTCTTCCTTGCCGTGTCCTGGTTATGTCTGCATATCATGTGCTTGTTATAGTTCCCCCAGCCTGTAAAATGTTGTTGGCATGGCGAGCATGAATATGGCCGTTCTCCAGTATGTTGCAGCAAATGGTTTGTCAAGTATTGTTTCCGTTGAAAACGCTTGTCACAGAAGCTGCATTGGAATGGTAGCTGGTCGGTGTGGATCACACTGTGTTTAGCTAAATGTTTTTTCAATCTAAAGTGTTTCCCACACTTTTCACATGCAAGTGGTTTCTCATTGTAGTGTCGTCCAGTGTGATCTTTTAAACTTTTGGGTGTCTTGAAACCGAGGTGGCAGATGTGACATTTGTGGGGCCGATAGTCAGTGTGAACGTGAAGCATGTGTTCAGCATGGTTGTGTTTGTCATAGAATGCTTTTCCACAGACTTCACAAACATGCGTCTGTGGTCTTTCTGTGTGCATTCTTACAATGTGCAGCTTAACATTGCCTTTACTAGTGAAAGTCTTTGAACATATAAGGCATGTTGTTCCATCATATGACATTTGAGCTATATCAATCTTTTTACTTTCTTTGTAATACATATCTCTATGTTCTTTGAGTTGAGCACTAGATGTGAAACTCATATTGCATCCAACACAGTTATGTTCTGTTTCAAGATGGGTTATCAGATGTTTTCTCATAGCAGATATAGTCCTGAACCTTTCATTACATTTGTAGCATGAGTAACGTAGAGCTTTGTGGTGTGTTTGAACATGGATTAAGAATCGGTCCAAGCGTCGTTTGCTGACAGAGCAATCCACGCAGCGGTATGAGTTGCAAACATTGTGAACAGCCGTCAAGTGAGTTTGCAGGTCATCTAACTTTTGAAACTGAACGTCACAGTATACACATTGCCAGTTGTAGTCAGCCCAAGTTTCTTTGAGCTTGGAAATAGGAAGAGAGTCTAGTGAGGTACTTTTTTTAATCTTTTTCGGCTGTTTTTGGGGTGTCGAACTTAATTTTTCTTCGAGCTCACATTCGTCTTCGGTTTTGATTGCTTTGATCTCTACACAGACGTCCTCTTCGTGTTCAATGCCAATGGACCGATCATCATCGGGGTGATACTCTGTTTTTACGTTCTGTTTAAAGAATATTTCACTGAGAATGTTTTGAGCACTCTCAATAGCAACTACGAACGTAAAGCATTTATCTAGCAACCGTAGGCAGTCTAAACAGACTGTGTTCGGTAGTTTACTGTCGATAAACTCGGTTGGAGCGTTTATTCGATTCAATTTCTCTATTGTTTCAAGTCGCGTCTCTGGATTGGTGTCAAAATCCACTTGTTTCTTCCTGTGCTTTGCTTCTGCACATAGTCGGCAGTAACTATTGTCGGTATTCATTTTAGTACGCCGCCAATTTCATTTTCAGTCTTCGAACTAATGAAAACAACAATACAATACAAATACCAACCAAATACAACTCATCCTCCAAGTCCAAGGTGACCAAAAGCTATTTTCAGATTCACATCTTGTCTGTTTTCACGTAGCGTAAAAAGCACACACTCTGCTTTTCATTGTCTATGGTCCATCATGGCAATCATTTGTGTACCGGTATTCAATCGATGTTGCATCTCGTCACGTGCTCTACAATGTTTTTGTATTTTTTATCTATTGATATTTTGGGTAGACTTCCGGTTTATTACTTTCTGGGAGGAAACTGAGCGGCAATTTTGAACAGTAAATTAACGCAATAAAAATAAGAGGTATCACATCGCACGCACTGACATAAACATAAATTCATACCGGATTGTTTGGATCAACAAAAAACAATAGTTTCAGAAAATAACAAAATTCAACGACAATAACGTAAATTGTTTTTTATTTGTAAGCTACTAATGCTAACGCTCTAGGAGATATCCTATCATTTAATATTTTTTTGTAACCACAATTTTCGATACCATTTTCTCTAAGAAACATTAATCTATCAAACAAAATAAGGTTTTCTATTAACTCTTGTAGGTAATTTTGTAAACATATGAAAAGACCTGCCTTTTTCTGAATTTTGGAGTTTGTAATCTGCTTCCAAATTAGCCGCAGCTCGTCCATATCAAATTGTACTATATCTTTAGCACCAGAAGGGTAAGTTTCGGTCAACGTGAACCCTTGACTTGCATTTTGTATGTAATTTTCAAAATTATTTTCCATCGCTTTCGTTTTTACTGCTTTCCGTTTGTTCCTCTTTATCTGACAGTTATCTGTGGACGAATAATACACTGTTACAACAATACACAAAGTAGGTAACTATTGTCAAGTTGGTACTCTGCTGTTAGCCACCCAACTACCTATATTATGGTCTTGGAAAGACGGTACCTAGGTGCGTCATAAACTAGAAAGATAGGTATAGGTAATTCCATAAAGTTATATTTAGGAACCCATATACCCCATAATAAGAATTGCTCACTACAATAAAGGAAGCTTCCTTACCTTTCCTGAAAAGTGTATTGTATACCTTCCTACTTACCTCGAAGTAGGTAGATAGATTCATTTTTCTGGTAGTTATTATATAAATATTATGCATACCTATTTATGTTTAATTTCGAAAGGTCTCATTTATTTGATACCTTTTCAAGACTAAACGGCCGATAGCATGACTTTCAGTCAGTCACTACCTGTACCTATACCTACCTATTTACATAACGAGATACGGACCTCTTTCAGTAGGTACCTACCTAACCTACCATAATCAACAGCCCCTAAGTTTACTTGTACACTGCAAGACAAAGCCTCTTCCAAAGCTGGAGGTTTTTGCCATAATAAACACGCTTGACAGGCGTATAGGTGATCGCTGTAAATTTTTAGATAATACACAGAAGGAAGTCGCTGCCTTTCTTTTGATTAGATTCCTTAGTCGGCTTTTACGACATCCATGGGCTGTGGTCGATTCTTAGCTGCGACCGCCACGGTACGGTACCTACCGACCATCTATGTACCTTACGTGTAACTTACGTGTGTGTGCATACAGTTGTAAAACTGATCTCGCCAGCAGATTGAACACCAAATCCTCCAAACTATCACCCACATTTCGGGGCTGCGCGCCGAGCCTCAGAAAAGGCACCGCCATAAACTCCCAACCTTGAATAAAAAAAGGATAGGTTGGTACCTAGGGTTCATGTTTATTTGCAGCGAAAGCTAACATTCAATGCAATTAACGAAAGCTCAAATGTATAAATTATTAAACAAGTACCTACTTGTACCTAAGTAGTATAAGCTTTTGTAGTCAAAATGAGAACTAAAATTATTGCTCTAGGATTTTAAGTCGCCATGAAATGATCGACACCCCCAAATGTAGGTACGGCGGTTATCTTTATGAACAGACTAACTGAAATGAACTTAATAGGGTACCTACTAGCTAACTGGATAGGTAACGCGGGCGAAGCTGGGAGCAAAAGCCAGTTGCCAGTTGTAACTTGAGTTTACATTGTAATACTGCCATAAATACAATAAACTACTGAACGTAACCTAACGACCTTCTAAATACCTGAAAAGGTGTATCCTCAACAGAAAAAGAAACAACAATACGAAACAAAACTCAAGCAATAGATAATATTCAAGGCACTAAAATGGATATGGACAGGCAACTTGGTTCGTACTGTAGACAACAGATGGACTTCGTCCGCGTATTAGTATTTTGTAATAGGCGCAAGTATTATTTGTTTTAAACATATATATTTGTTGGAAATCTGGATAAATTTGCCCGACTTTGTTATTACAAAGTTCGAAAATAACAATTAATAAAAACGTTTCATGTATGGGAAGCCCCTTCTATTGTGTATAATATATGTTTATTATTAGTCAGGTCTGAAAATTTCAACCTGCTACCTATTACGTTTCAAAATGTCTCTTAAAAAGGTTTCCTAAAATATTGGACATCCCACCTTTATTTTTGAAAATTCTTAAAATCTTAAAATATGCCATAACTTGTTTCTTATGGGCCATCTACCTACAAATTTTCAAGTGCCTATCATGTGTGGTTTTAGCGATATGCAACATTGTACTTCGAACTTTGAACCCCATTACCCTTTGATATGCAAATTTTCAAAATTACTTTCATAGCAGACGTCTACGTCTATCAAGACAAACATGCCTTCGAAATTTAAAGTCTGTACGACCAGCGGTTTCGGCTGTGCGTTGTATCTATTAGATTAAGTCAGTTAGTCAAAACTATTCCTTCCTTTTCCCGCTACGTCAATTTCCCGGTTCGTCAATTAGCCCGCTATGTCCTTTTCCCGCTATTTTAACGCACACTGAAGGTTTCGAGCCACATTTCTAGGCAAAACAATGACCGTTTTATGCAGTGAGTTCTGAAGCCTCAGTGCGGTCCGCCTCACCCTTGGCCAGTTTTTTATTAATTTATTGGTAAAGCTTGAAGAAAGCACTATAATCACACCAAGTTTTAAAAAGATAGGTATTACCGTTTTTATGTCAAAGTCTATAATTACATTTTATAAAAACGTTCCTTGTATGGGGACCCCCTTTTATTTTCATTTTATGATTATATTTCAGGTTATTAATAATTCATATTCTCTAAAAAAATCAACCTGCTACCTGATGCAGTTCAAAAGATATAGCTCGTTGAAGGTTGTTTCATTTTGAAAATTATAAAAAACCCTGAAATATGCCCATGCTTATTTTTTTTTGCATATCTACATACGAATTTTCAAAAGCCTATCATGCACGGTTACAGATATATGTAAAATTTCACTCTGAACTTTGGACCCCTTGGGGTGCGAATTTTCAAAATTCCTTTCTTATCGGACGCCTAAATACCAAAACAAATATACCCTCCAAATTTCAAGTCTGTACGACCAGCGGTTTAGGCTGTGCGTTGTATCCAACGCTAAATATTTTTTTTCAAAAACTCACTTTTCCAGAAAAACTAAAAAAAAATATTTTCTTATATGCAGAACTTATTTTTTTTTTAATCAATCACGTAACTCCTAACATGACTTTTCGATAACTCTCACGGTTTCAGACTTGGCCTCAGTGGCCCTGAAAAAAACTCACCCTGTACACTGAATGTTAAATAGAAATATTACCTTGGAACTCCTCGTACACGCTTCTCATACACCGACTCAGCGGAAAGTTCTCGAACCTCCCGTTTATCTGCTCCATCTTATGATAACAACACGGCATGAGAATCAGCGCTTTCGCGTCCTCCATTTTGAGGAACGCATTCAAAGCGTCGATGGTCAGATCCGCGCACGAATGTAGTCCTGTGATACAAAACTCCGCTTTCCCGAACTTATCTAGCAAGTAATCTTGTATGTCTGTGTGCGAGTCGGCTGTTATTCTGTGTTTGATGAATTTAACGTGTTCTATGGAGTTCGTGTGGTACATTCGCTGCCGCTTCTTGGCGGTGGCGTAGTGGCCGGCGTTGCATTCTAAGCCGAGGACTTTGAAGGACGTTGTCTCGAATATCCTCTGGTCTAGGTACCCCTGTAAGGTGATTAAAGCTTCGCGAATTTTGTTTTTGTTGTATTTATTTCATTTCATTTTCATTATGAAAGAAAAAAGTAAGATGGTGGTAGCTGGCCAGGCGGACTTGAACAAAGTCCTACCACCAAACAAACCAAGCACTATATTGTACTCCGCCTGGGGATCGAACCCAGGTCTTCTGGATCTGACACCGGTGGGCCAACCACTACACCAAAGAGGCGGCTTCGCAGTGGTGTAATAAATCTGATAAGGTTTATTGAAGAGGGTGCCAATTTCGGATTCGGTTAACATTACATAGAGTCTACAAAGAGTAGATTATGTGACATCGGTGTCTCGTTGAAACCGCCTGTTTGGTATTAAGACGGGATTTTGTTCTGGCTAAGAAGATTCTGAGTGGAGTGATTGATAGTGAAGGTAAAGTGAAAAAATATATATATTAAGTGACACCAGTTAGGTTGGATAGGTACCTTTTCCAAAAAAACACCTTAAAAAGTATTAAAACCTCTTATTGTTAAGAACAATTTAATCCTCCCCCCGTTATTTTTTTATTAGGACCACCCCCCCACCCCTCCTTATTAAAATTACAACCTCCCACAATTTATACCTACGTCAAAATCCATCAAGCCGTAGGCTGTAGAGTAGAGCGTACCAATAAAACATACAAACAAACAAACAAGCTCCTTCTGACACAGTTGGGTAAATAAAACGTACCTACCAGACCAGAACCGAAGTCAACAACAGTGCTGCAGCCAACTTGGTCGCACAAACTCTTGATTTCCTTAGCTAGATACAGTATCTCGTGTCTCTTCTTCGGCCCTAGCGGAGCACCTATACTGTAACTCTCTAAATTGCTGTCCACATCATGCTCGTTATATTTATGCTGAATTTCGGTCGCTTTACCGACGAAATCGTCTATGAAGCTGTTTCCTGCAAGGTTCTTCAAATCTTTGTCCGTGATATTGATGCTATCCAAACGCTCGATGGAGATTCGGTCGAAGATATTGTTCACTAGCACCTCGGTATTCGGAAAGTTGTACAAAATCTGGTACTGCTGGAAGAATTTGATGCTCGCTTCGAAGTATTCCTCTGCTGTCTTGAAGGATCGCGGCAGACTCATGGTCGAAAGGTACCTAGTACCTACTGCGGTTCTGGAAAAATCAAGTGAATAGGTAATGAACCCAGATTATACCCACTTTACTTTAGAAATATGTCTGAGAATGGGCACAGGTATGGTTAGGTGTAGGTTCGTATAAACACTTTTTTTATCTTGTTCTATCTTTTATTCTATCCTCTATTTCAAGGGATTGCACTTAGTCACAACATATTTTACAAATGTTTTTTTTTTTTTTTACAAAAAAGTTATTAAAAAATGGTTTACATACATAGTGAATCACTTTTTTTTATTGTACGACGGGGAGTCTCTTGGCCTTCATCTCACAAGTTAAGATAAGGCCGAAGGTGGAAGCGCACTTGACCCGGAATCCTCAACCAACTGAGGAACTGGCTATCTTATCTCTAAATGCCGGAACACGACATTTTTTAAGAATTATTGTTATGGCGACAGACTTAGGCTAGATGGTGGTAGCTAGTCAGGCGGACCAAAACAAAGTCCTACCACCAACCAAACCAAGCACAATATTGTACTCCCCGTGGGGATCGAACCTGGGACCTCTGGATCTGACACCGGTGGTCGAACCACTTGACCACAGAGGCGGTTAAAAACTGCTATAATTATGGCGTTAATCAGCGCAGCCGAGTTGAATATGGCACAACCATTCGGAAACTGTGTCAGGACTCTCGTTGCTCAACTGGTTAGAGCGTTTCCTTGGCTTGAGAAAAACATGCGGGTTCGTGTCCCGTCACGGGTAGCGAATTTTTATGTCATAACAACATTTGTAAATACTAACACTGCCAGCAAAATTATACCCAAAATTCCATAAGATATCCTCACTGAAAATGTGATTACCAACCCGCCTGCCAAGCGTGGCGATGATAGGAAATCCTCCATTGCTTATTTACGCAAATAAAAATTAAAGTACAAATAACATGTCATATACTTATCAAGATAAAAATAAAACTGAGCTTGAAGTAAAATAATGTGTATTTAATACCAGTCTCAACAGTACAACTCGGGAATAAATAATTGTCGAAGCACATAAACACATAAGCTATAATCTAAACGCTTATAACAAGCTGTAACAATGTTCCAACTAGACTTATAACAAATGATTTTAACATGCGACTATGTTAGAATTAGCCGAAAGGAACCCTTGTACCACTCTGCCATACAAATATTATGGAAAAGAGATTGTATGGGAATAGTCTGCACATATTTTTATTTCTGTTTTAGAGAAAGCGCCTCAAACGGTACTTTTTTAATCGGACATCCCATTTCGAAATGCACGTCAATCTACGGTTGTATGGAATAGTGGTGTTATTGGGCCATCTTGATAGGTACAGAGTACAGTCCAATCAGAATAAAGTGAGGGACTGCAAAAGTGACGTTTCATGTCTTGACTGAGTTTGGATAGATTATATTTTGGCCATGTTTATCATCCTTGTCGCGCGTAAGTAGGTACATAACATAGTAAAGCCAAGAGATTATCATTATAGTTGAATTTAAAGTTAATCAAACGGTTGAATATAAGGTAACAATACTCCTTAAAATTCTGATCAGCTCATAAAGCTTACAAGATTAAGCTTACAAGCTTATGTCAAACAGTGAAGAATTTTACGCCAAGGTGAGTCAGACCGTATTTGTTTGCATATTTCTCACAATTCAATCTGGTCTTGGTGTCTCGACAATGTTAACGAAAGATCTCTAAGATTAGCTTTCGTTCAACGCAAGAATACCCGCTCTCTCAAAACCGTCAAGATTTATTCAGATCAGTGACTATAAGCCAGCTACTGCTGAGGTCCGCTAATCTTTTGCCAAACCTCGCCAGATTTCCCCAGCTCCTGCGATTTCCCTTCGCCGATAACGCACTTCCCGGCCCATTTGTCACTCCCGAGGTACTTCTCACACACCTCCAACAGATCCTCCTTCTTCACCGCCAATACCCGCTCCCTCTGAGTCTTCCAGATATCGTACGAGAGTCCGTAGAGAAACAGATCAACCCCTTTCATGTACTCGGCTATCGGTTGATCCATTTGCTGGAGAATGGATAGTTTAGCTTCAAAGAGGTTCTGATCGTCGACTAAGGTGGCATTCTGGGCCATCCAGTTGGCCGTCTCGTCGAAAACGTCCAAGGTGACGCGGGAGTTCGGGTCTCTGTACGAGTAGAAGTTGAAGATTCCATCGAGCGTCAACATCGCTCCCCCTCCGTACGCTCCGTTTTGCTCCCGGACTATAGGGTGGAAGTACTTCGACGTTAGGAATCTAGATAGCACGCGCAGTTTGGGGTAATCCGGGTCGGTGTATGGTACAGCTGGTATAACTTTCGCGCAAAAGTTGACGGGAATATTCATAGCGATTTGCAGGCAGCGATTTTCCGTCGGCATCTTCTTGTTATCCGTCCAGTTGATACGATTCACCTCCTTATGCTCTACATCCTTGCAGAGCTCATTGCAGAAGTGTGACACGTAGCTGTGGATCTCTGTGTTCGTGTTGCTGTAGTGGAATGTAGCCCGTAAGTTCGAGCCGGTTAGGACTTCTTTGGCGATTCCATCGATGATGTCTGTGACTTGTTTTATGTTGTAGTTTTTCTGCACATCTTGCATGTTCATCACGTGATGGAGTCCCAGTAGGTTCTCCTTGCAATCGTCGACGGAAGACACGAGTGAACGCGCAGCTTGCATGGCGTACGTATGTCCGCTGTCGATAACCCCGTTAGTTAGCGAGGAGCAGTAGTTGTTGAGAAGCATGCTCATTCGTTCAGAGTTGCTGAAATCGGGTTTGCTGAAGATTTCCGCCCAGATATCAAGCATTTTGGGCAGGTTTTGGTCGAGGCAGTGGCTTGCGAGGAGTATGCCTTGCTCGAACTGGCCGTGCTGGTCGATGTGCTCCGTGACGTGAGTGATCGCGGTCAACCCGGATGTCGTTTTGCTGATGTGTTTATCAAAGTCCCTGTAGTTGTAAGATTTCGTGTCGAACTTGTCGATAACGTAGTTGAAGAATGGCAGCAGTTGTAATTGCTTGTTGTCTAAGCTATCAGTGCCGAGGACCCCCTTCATGTACGTTACTCCATTGGTGTTTGCTTCGCAGAGTTGCAACGGAATGCAATCGAAGACTGTGTGCGTTAAAGGTGGGGCAGTTTTGTTGAGAGTGATTTCGTCTATTTTCAGACATGGCAGAGCTTCTAAGTTTTCCACCTTCTTCTGCGCCTTGGAAAGCTCGAGGCCATCTCGGTAAATAGCTTCTTTATCATCGTGGGATAAAGAGCTTCCCTTGGATTGGAGGAGTTTGGCCTCGGCTTTGTTAAAGGCGTCATCAAACTGGAGATCTGGCTTCATTGTCATGATCAAGTTGTGCTTGTTTTTGACGAAGTATTGATCAATCACTTGTCTCACATAATTTGGGTTCTTGAGGTCCCTTTTCAGTTGACTTAGGAGGTCGTTGACCTTTAGCGCGTTTAAGATCGGTCCTCCATGGTTCCATAGTGGCATCAAATTAAACAGTAGGTTGAGTCCAAATTTCGGTGACTGATGCTTGATAGACAGCTCAAAACCATGCAAAATGCTTTCAATGTGGTCTCTCTCAAAACCTTTAGTGTGAATCTCCTCAATAGTTTGATCAACAATCTTTTCCACAGTTTCGAATTTAGATTCTTCAATATCTCTCAATCCTACCACAAACAGTGTATCCCTGATTTGGTTGTCATACCCGGTCAAAGAGTTGTATCCACCAGAAATATTTTTCTCAATCAGACTTTTGTAGAATGCAGAGTTAGGACCGATTATCATCAATTCAGCAAGAGCCATCATCATAAAGGTGTCGTAAATGTTGGTGATATCTGACATAACATACCCAATAGCGATCTGGTTCTGTTTTTCAATCGGCCCTCCATACTGGTCGAGCCTGCAAGTTATTTCTGAACGTAAAGGTTTCTTCCATCGTTCTTGCGGTGCCACAATAGTGTTGGTCGGATCTAGGTATTTGTAATGGCTTAAATAAGCATCATTAACAAATTTCAAGTTAGTTTCGAGAGGGAAGTTTCCATATGAGTAGATCCTAGCATTACTTGGGTGGTAGTAAGTTGAATGGAAGTCTTTTAGGTAATTGTGACTCAACTCCGGTATGAATAATGGGTCCCCTCCAGACACATACCCGTAAGTACCTTGAGGCAGTATCTGATTGATAAACTTTTGGCCAAACAGTGAACTGGTTTCAGAGAATGCCCCTTTCATCTCATTGTAGACCACACCTTTAAACATTAAATTGGAATTTTTGTCTTCTAATTTAGAGTGCTCCAGCCTCCACCCTTCCTGTAAGAAATCTAACCTGGATATATTCGGTTTGAAGACTGCATCTAAGTAAACCTTCTGTAGATTCCGATAATCAATCTCATTCTGAGATGAAAATGGGTAGAATGTGTAATCTGGACCAGTTAAAGCATTCATAAATGTAGCAAGGGATCTGTTCAACATTTTGAAGAAAGGGTCTCTGACCGGGTACTTTTCTGAGCCGCACAGCACTGTGTGCTCGAGAATGTGAGGGGTGCCCATGGAGTCTAACGGAGTTGTTCGAAAACCAACGGAAAAAACATTGTTGGAATCATCTCTTTCTAAATGCAAGTACTCTGTCTTTGTTTTCTCGTGTGTGAGGAGATAAGCTGTCATATTGTACTCTTTGATATGTTCTGCTTCATTGCACATGAAGCCATGGATAGTTTTACCCGGCTGGATGACTTTGGAGACATTCTCCTTGTTCTTCAGGACGCCGCCGCTGCTGTAGCCTCTCCGCGGAACCCGACGGTGGATCCCCGTCCATAGACAATTATATCTTGTATACATTTTCTATTTTTGATTTTCCTTCCACTTATCCTGTAACGATACACACCACTTTTCACTTATTTGCGCAGTCTATCGATGGTAAAATGCCGATTTACGCACTAAAATCACGGGCTAAGTCGTGAAATCTACGGCTGCGAAAAACAAAAGAAAAACAGGGATTTAGTAATGATGCAATGTGAGGAAACTTACTTGAAAAGCCAGTAGGTATATAGTGAAGAATGTGAAGGTGAGCGAACTTTGCTTTTAGACGGAATATAATGTTATCAGTCCAGTGGTTTTCTGTTCACAATTTTATTAAAATAACTATTTTTGTAACCTCACGCTGCCGGCCATCCCTCCGTACCGTAGCTTTTTTGATTTGACAATATAATTTTTGACACTGATAGGCATGACAACTGACAACTCAATTTTAGGTGCTGCCAACTAGCAGCACGCAAGTCGCAAATTGTGAGGCGCTGAAGACTAGTAGTTCGCCCCGAACTGAGATGAGATTTCGTGATAATATCTGGTTTGTGTTAGGTACTTAGCTTCGGAGAATTTTCTCTACAAAAAAATAATTACAAACGATAAACGTATGATTTCGATACAATATACGCTGAGCACTTTATCTTCTCTGATTTTATTCGTCGCCGAGTATTCAAGTTTCATCACAACACTATTTTGCACGACCTGATGATCATCCTTCGCAACCTTTTAACCACCCCTATTAAGGACAAAAATAAACGAATTTAGAAAATAACTAGGTAAATCTAAACCCTTACCAGCAACCCATAGTGTACCCCCTGTATTGATTTCAGTAAAGTTTCAGTGACTCTATGGTCTAGTAGTTCAACCCACCGATTTCAGATCCAGAGGTCCCGGGTTCGAACCCCAGAGGAGTATAATATTTTGCTCGGTTTGGTTGGAGGCAGGGCTTTATTTAAGTCTGCTTGGATAGCTACCACCATTTTAACTAAATTTAGAGGTAAGATAGCCATTTCCTCAGTGTGTTGATAGTTTCACGCCTTCACCTTTGGCTTTATCTTAACCTGTAACCAAGCGCTACCCTGTCGTACAATAAAAAAAAACAGCAAATGTTATGAAACTTACAAGAGATACCCAGCGTTTGACTTTTTATTAAATGCGCAGTCTATACTCTTTCAAATGACACTCCAAGGCCTATCTTGAATGCCTCACTTAATATTCCCATTTCCAATTAATGAGTGTAGATGTAGTCTCTGCAAATAAAAATCGAGTTGATCGGATCAGCCATTCAAAAGAAATGTGCTAAATATTATATGTCTTTCCATCCCAATATCTTAAAATCAACTCAAATAATTAAATCCCTATCGTGACGATTAATTTTTAAATAAGATCGCTAATAACTGTTAAATTTTAATTGAAATCAGATAACGCGATCGAGAGTTATGCAGTCACAAACATACATATGTACATAAGTTCCGGATTTTCCTACTTAGCTCGGAGATCTCGTTCGCTTCGCTCACTCAATCAATAAGGCTGTCTTTTGACTATTATAACTCTATAATTCAATTCAATATTCTTATTTTCAAATTGTCAATACAATCAAAATTAGGTCGGAACCGGTGATATGAAACACCTCCATTTGTTCTATTATTTCTGCCTCTGTTGTTTTTGAACTCTAAAATCGAAAAATTCAAGTAAATTATGTAAAATATCGGAAAATATTACAAAATAGTATTGTGCAAGTTTTATTTGATAGCGTTTATCACATTTTGCTATTTTTTCTACATGCTATGAAATGTGACACTGTGCTATCGAAATGAAAAAGAGCAGGTTAATGTAAGCTAGGTTGCACTTTTAAAGGCTCAGTTCTTAGTGCTGCTGCGTGGAATTCTGGTTCTAAAGTACTAGAGCTGTTTTGATTTGGATGATGGTCAGATAAAGCTACTTGTCTTTTTGAAACTGCATCGGGAACACAGGGTACAGAAATGTTTGTTTTTATTTGTAATAGAAAAAAAAAAGTCTCTCTATTCTTTTTTACATAAGATACACTTCGCCACTGCCTTATCTGGTATTTTATCAAAATGACTCCAAACAGATGCACTCATTGTTTTGAAATATAAACTAATTTTATTTAATAAAACACAACACAAAAAGACACAATAAGTGCAGCGTGATGCAGTCCAAAATATTTTGAAAATAATAATAATTTCTTATTTAAAAACAGAACTTTATATGCATGCCACTAAAGTCTAATAAAGCGAGTCAAAAATGCTAGGTGAGTGCAGCGTAATGTGATCCAATATATTTTGAAAATAATAATATTTTCTGATTGAAAAACAAAACTTGATGTGCATACCATTAAAGTATAATAATAAAGCTAGTCAAAACTGCTAGGTGAAAGGTCACGAATAATGTGAGGAGTGATCAACAAAGTATTTTTGTTCTTTCTAACACGCACGCTTATCGAAACTCGGACAGCTTTACTCTTCTAACGTACTAGATCAACAACGGAACCACAGTTCACTTCGGAAATCATCGTGATAGGAGCTTGAGTTACGATGAAATCCGAATGATCTGCGATTTCATTGATATGCTATTAGTAGCAGTGCACGATGAAAAGAGTAGCCGGTGTGATGTATGATAAATAATTCATATGATTTTCCACATGCTACTGCTATATCGACTTGACATCGAACACTAACATTGATAAGAAAAAGTTTTAAATTTACCGGCAACATTAAAAAAAAACTGTTCGTTCTGAAACGTTCGGCCTGTGGCGTGACGTGACCTTTTGTGCATTATTTATTTGTACTGACTTTTCTTCTGCTAGAGCTATTAGATTTGCAGATAATTAGTCTCCAATAATAAAACTGCATGCTTAAGAATTACATGATCAATAATTCGTTGGATTTTGTTAAAACAAATTGAGTTGGATGATGTGTGCTCTGTGGTTGTTCTAGATTTCGAGCAAGAGTTTGTTTTGACATTTCTCTCTTTTCAAAACACGTGTTTACGTGTGGAGCTCGCACGAGCTCATTTTATTAGTTTTAGGCGATAACA